>CM070640.1:18951489-20429520 GCA_036346255.1 Ampelocalamus luodianensis
TCTAAATCATCTCACTTTAGAAAATAAATCTCGACAAAAATGTGGCAATTTTTAATCTTGAAAAACTCTACTAGTCACTCGGAGAGACGAAAGACCCCTGTGGTTCCGTGAGACTCCAATCTCGAGACCGGCATGAATTCATGATTTGTTTAGCATTGCGCAGCTTTGTACCACTTTACCCATAGCTATTCGAACTCTCCGTGAATGCAGGTCCACCGCATTGCCTTAGATGCGGGTTCGAGATCGAATATAGAACGTTTTCCGTGTTACGTGATTAATTTCTCCACCCATCACCTTCCGCGCGTGCATTTAGATCACGCACGACCTCATCTTTCACCGAGTTCGGTGAGGTTGGTTGAGGCGCTTCCATCCCGCACTCAACACTCCACCTTAGCGCATATAGCGCCTTGGATCCCCACTTCCGACTATCCCCACCGGTCCCGGGTTCCTCCATATCACTCACACACACCTATTACTTACCCGATGTGGAGAGCATAGTCACGTAACAAGGTAGCATTTTCGCGCTCATTAAACGGGAAAATGGTTGGCACCGAATTTACGACATCCGACCGAGCAAGAGTTGGTTGGTCCTTATATTATAACCATATGTAAAAGGGGCCCACCTCTTACCTCATCATCATCGTCGCTTTCACCAGGACCCCTTTACCCTCCTAATAGATCTCATTCTTTCTTAATCATCTTATCTTATCTCAATCATTTTCTTTAGGTTTTGGAAAACCATTTTGATGCAATACATATAATAGTACAAGATAGGTATATTTTTAAAGTAACTATATTAATGTTCAAGAGGATCGCTTGCCTTCGTGGATGTATGAAAAGTTGGCGCCATGAAGTTCAGTCACCGCTTGCTCCTGCAGGCCGATTCGCTACGTAGCAGTGCGGCAACGAATAATAATAGTATAAGTAAATACGTATTGATTTGGGTGATAATATGAATACATAAGTTAGCGACGACTACAAGTTAGCACATTATTAATTACTAAATTGCTTTTCGGTCTAATCGGTTAGCACTCTCAATAGTCGCCTGCTTGTCTAAACCCACTAGCTAGATTAATAACAACCAAGCAATAGATACACAACTTAATATAGCATCAAATCACCGATCAACAAGAATCTAAATTAATCGAGATTATCTAATCCTAAATCCAAAATTCTAACCTAAACCTAATCTTCTTCCTAACCTTCTCCTCTCTCTCTCTCTCTCTCTCTCTCTCTCCTGCCGGGACCTGCACTACGATTCTCACTAACACACACACGCTAGTGCACACAGGTTAACATAGGTAAATATCGATCCACACAAGCGATAGCAAGTTTTACAACAAGCGTGAGTACACAACCGCACTCGCAAATCATACCACGTAATGCAATGTATAGATGCAAAGCTTATTCCAAGGAAAAAGGCTTCTATGGTTATTTTGCGAAATGCAACATTTGCAATTGAATACGAATAATAGATTGAAAGCATAATTAAAAACAAATAGACAATAATAATTTAACATTTATTTCACAAAGACACACAACTAAATAGCTTTATTTCACATAGCCATATGATTGAGGTCACACACTCCCATCCCAAACATTTTATGAAAACTACCTCGTGTGAAATCCCCGAGCATGTCCATGATCATGACGCGGCTATTCGAATAGATTGTTCAACACTCGCAGAGGTTGTACACTTTACCCACAAGATACAACTAGTGTAGCAAGCACCAATCGTAATAAAATAGTTCAGAAACTTCATCTCAAACATTGACATTCCCGGTGTGCTTACAAACCGCTATACCACCACATAGAATTGGTACAACACACACCGGGACGGGGAAGACGACCGCCCCGCGATGCAACCACCAAGTAGTCACACCTCCACCTGTCACATAGCCTAACCTATCCACCAACATCAATGCCGAGAATCCATAACTTACTGTTAGGCCCGCCCCATACCGTGCATGTGGTCGACAAGAAGGCTCTGGGCCAATGGCGCACAAAGTTAAGTCCTTAATTGACCAAGGCAAGACTTCCATGTTCTAACTAAGTCACGAAGATTATCATTCCCATCACAAAGTCCACCATATCACACGCTTCCACCACTTGCCTCGCCTAAATCATTTACCACCCGGTTGGTTTTAGTGCAACACATGACATCACGAAGTAATAACACATAGCACACGCTTTACACAAAGTTCCATAATCACTTAGTCGATTTAATGTTTGCAACTCACATGAGATGATGACTCGTGGCATGGCTAACAATTATACTCGATCTAACCAACCCACGTTGGTGCTATAATAATACCAACTAATAACCAATCAAGGGTGACAAGGATATATGACATACAAGGCCAAGGTGTGATAACAAATTGGATAATAACTATACCCAAAGCATTTAAATAAATAATTAAAATAGAATGCAAGACTTTGAAGTAAAGTAATTTGAAAACTGGTTCAAGATGATCAAAGGTATGACTTGCCTTGGAAAAGGTCTATGTACTGGTCTTGATCTTGGGGTGCTCCTTCTTCAACGAAATTCCCGACGATCGACGCTCTACTGCAAACGAGACACAAACAAACAAAACAAATAAATAACAAAGGCAAAACAAGCTCCAAAAATTAAATAAACATCTCAGATAAATAGAGCTTGAATTTAGATAAATTTAGAAATTTGAATGGGCTCAATCGGAGTTAGGATGCAAAAGTTATGAGCTCGAAGTTTAAATCTAAAAGAAACCCTAATTTGGATTTTTCGAATTTCCGAATTATTTCTTAATGTAAAAAATCGGATTATTGCGCAATGCTGACATCAGCGAAGAATTTCGAAATTAAAAGATATCAGAAAAGAATTCTGACATGTGGGACCCACATGTCAGTGAGAGGGTGCACCGTGGACCAAGTTCATGCCGATCGATCTGGGTTCGAGACCGTACACGCGGCGTATACGCGCTCGCGACACGGCGCCATGCAAGCGATACGCGCATCTAATGCTAAGGTGGCAGCGAGGTGGCGCCCACGCCGACCCGACGGCGGCGCGCTCGGGACCCATGGCAACGGCGAACGCGGGCCACGCCGGCGGTGAGTGGTACCGGCGTGTAGAGGGCGCTATTGCGAACCTCTGGGTGCAACTCCGGGTGATCGGGAGGGACGGTGGCGACCGGCGGTGAGAGTTGAGCGGCGAGCTGTTCGCTATTGTCGGACGACGGCCCGGTGAGGCTTTGACGACGCGAAGGGTCCCGAGGTAGATCTCGTGACGCCGAACCCTGGTGCACTCGATGACGATGCGGCGACATCGGCGCGGCGCAAATCGACGGCGATTTAAACACGACCGAAAACCCTAGATCTCCGATTGCGCGCGCTAGAGCTCTCGGTGCTATGGCTCGGGGTTTTGGGTTGCGACGTCGATGCGATCCTGTGGGTCCTATTTATAGGCTCCGGAGGCTAGGAGGCGTCGGCGACGAAACCCTAAAGCGTCCAAACGAACACGAGAGAGATTCGAGATAGAAACGAATCCGAGGTTCGATTTTGATTCGGAAGATGCGGGAGGTTGGGGATAAGATTCTACACGCTTTCTAGAAGGGGTTCAAAGGAAAGGAGGCGTTGTCGTCGGGACTCGGAATCGGTCATGGCGACGCGCGGCGTGGCGCGAAGACGGCCGAGCGGACGAGACTGACGTCGCGGGCCCACACGTCGTGAGGAGGCTGGCGATACGCGGCGCGGCGGCGGCGAGCCGGGCGCGCCGTATGAGTCTGGCCGCTAGCGGTCGCGTGCACGGAAGAGAAGATGGGCTCATGGAGATGCGCCCGAGTTGATTTCTGAGATTTTAAATAGTTTTTCTAATTTAGAAAATACCAGAAATTCAAATAAGCAATAGAAATTAGCAAATGAACTCGTAAAAATTCTAGAAAATCTAGAAAATATATATGAGCACATAGAACCCATATAAAATAGTTTTGGCTATTGTTCATGTTGGGATTATTCACATTAAATGTTTTTGATTGTAAATTCCAATATTAAGCTTTTGAATTTAAATTCAAATAAATCCAAATGGTGAATTTTCTTCCTACTAACTATTTAAAAGATTTTTAAGCTCGAAAATTGGGATGTTACAAACCTCCTCTTAAAGGAATCTCGTCCCGAGATTCAAAGCTAGAGAAAAGGCTAGGAACTCGGCTTTGGCTCCTCTTCACGCTCCCACGCTGCTTCTCCTTCCGATTGGTTGCTCCACCGACCTTGCAAAATGAATGCCTTGCTTTCGGTGAGGCACTCGCGACATCCAAAATCTTGATCGTTTGCTCCTTGTAGGTAAGATCCTCCTTCAAGACAATTGATTCCAACGAGCTTGCTCTTCCGCACACGAAGGCACTTCTTCAATTGTGAGACATGAAAGACATCATGCATTCTCGCTAACGATCGCGTAGCTCCAATCGATAAGCAACTTCTCCACGGCGCTCCAGAATCTTGAACGGACCAACATACCTAGGCAAGCTTCCTTTGGCATGAAACCTTTGACACCTCCGAGCGGGTCACTCAAGATAAATGAAATCCTCAGTTCAAAATTGAGATCTCGACGACGATTATCGCATAACTCTTCCGCTCGGACCGAGCTATCTTCAACCTTTCTCTTATCATGGCCACTTGCTCTTCTCGCTTCTTGAATGATGTCCGACCAAATATCGATCGCTCACTGCTTTCCACCAATTCAATGGGTTCGGCAGCACGGCCATACAAAGCTTCAAATGGTGATATTTGCGCATCTAGCTCGATAATCGTTGTTGTATGAGAATTTCGCATATGGTAAACTTTATCCCATCGGGCAAGATTGGCTAGAGCACAAGCCCTCAAAGATATCCTCCAATATCGATTAACTCTTTCATCATCCATCTGCTCAGGATGATACGCGGTACTGAAATTCAAATGGGTGCCCAATGCTTCATGCAAACTTTGCCAAAAACGAGAGGTGAACTGAGATCCTCGATCTGATACTATCTTCTTGGGCACTCCGTGCAAACTGACAATTCTTGCCATGTACAACTCCGCGAGGCGATCTCCTGAGTATGTGGTTTTGACTGGTAGGAAATGGACGACCTTGGTTAGACGATCGACTATTACCCAGATCGAATCGTAACCCGATTGGGTCTTGGGTAAACCGGTGATGAAATCCATTCCGATTTCTTCCCACTTCCATTCTGGAATCTTCAGCGGTTGCAACAAACCTGCTGGTCTCTGGTGTTCTGCCTTTACCTTCTAACAGATGTCGCACAAGGCAACGAACTCTGCGACTTCTCGCTTCAAATTTGGCCACCAAAATTTAGTCTTAACATCCTGGTACATCTTGGTACTTCCAGGGTGAATCGAATACTTTGAGTCATGGGCTTCTTTTAAGATTAACTGTCTTAGACCATCGATATCTGGTACACAGATACGACCATTAATCCAGAGTATGTCTTGATCATCCTTGGTGAAATCCTTGAATTTTCCTTGTGCCATTTTGACCTTGATGTCCGACAACACAAAGATCCTTTGGTTGTGCTTCACGAATCGCTTCTCCAGTAGACTCAGATTTCCAAATTGGCTACAAATCCTTCTGCACAACTCTAGTTTTAGCTTCAAATTCCTCGTAAAGTGTCGGGCAACTTTCCTTTACTTCCACAAAGATTACAAGAGCTCTTCCGACTCAGAGCATCCAGCAACTACGTTGGCTTTCCTGGATGGTAGTGGATTCCAATATTATAATCCTTGATCAATTCCAACCATCTTCTCCGCTCATGTTCAAATCGATCGGGTGAAGATATACTTCTGTGCTCTTATGATATGTGTAGACTTCACAAATTACATCATGAGGTAGTGACGCCAAATCTTTAAAGCATACACTACGCGCCTAATTCCTGCATCATGAGTAGGTAATTCTCCTCGTGAGGTCTCAATTGCCTTGACGCATAAGCGACGCTCTTCCTTCTTGCATCGACGTATCCTAATCCTTGCGCGAAGCATCACAAGAGATATCAAATCCTTGCGAATATCTGGCAAAATCAGCACTGGTGCTCAAGTCAAACGCTTCTTCAATTCCTGAAAACTTTCTTCACAGGCTAGAGTCCAAGTGAACTTTTTCTCCTTCTTCAACAATTGCGTAAGAGGCTTAGCAATTGATGAGAATCTTCGATGAAACGGCGGTAATAACCGCCATTCCCAAGAAATCGCGAACTGAAGTTACGGTCTTGGGCTGCTCCCAATGTAACATCGCTTATCTTTACCGGTCAATCACTCCTCACTGTCATCACATGACCAAGGAAATCAACTTCCTTCTTCCAGAAATCACACTTACTGAACTTGGCATACAACTGATGCTCTCTGAGCTTTTCCAAGATTATTCTTAAGTGTTCGGCGTGTTCTTCCTCCGACTTGGAGTACACTAGAATATCATCAATGAACACAACTACGAATTTGTCCAAATATTCCATGAATACTTTATTCATCATGTTCATGAAATAGGCAGTGGCATTAGTCAGACCAAAGGACATGACTAAGAACTCATAATGTCCATACCGTGTTGAGAACGCGGTCTTCGGTATATCTTTAGGACAAATCTTTAGCTGGTGGTAACCTGATCGCAGGTCGATCTTCGAGAACACTCCGGCTCCTTTCATCTGATCAAACAGATCATCTATCCGGGGTAATGGGTACTTGTTCTTGATGGTAACTTCGTTGAGAGAATGGTAATCAATACACATCCTCATACTCCCATCTTTCTTCTTGACAAACAACACTGGCGCTCCCCATGGCGACGAACTAGGTCTCACGAAACCTTTCTCAAGAAGCTCTTCTATCTGCTTCTTCATCTCTACCAACTCATCGGCTGGCATCCGATAAGGTCTCTTTGAAATTGGTGCTGTCCCTGGCACTAGGTCGATGACAAACTCGATGTCACGATCCGGTGGCATTCCTAGTAACTCCTCTGGAAACACATCTGGGTATTCACTGACCACTGGTACTTCTTTCAAGGAAAGGGTCTTCAAACTGTTTACTAGTAAATGTCCATCACGAACTGAGGTAGCTAGAAACTCTACCTTATTTCCTTTGGCATCCTCGACTGTTACGGCTCTTCGGCCACAATCTAGCACGGCTTTGTGCTTGGATAACCAATCCATGCCAAGAATGACATCTAGGGTTTGGGTATCTAGGACAATTAGGTTTGCTAGAAACTCAACTCCAGCTATGAGTAACTTAGCTCCTAAACACCCCACTCTAGTACTTAGCTCGCTCTAGGCGATCGGACTAACAAAGTATGCTTAAGTTGCATAACTTCTAATTTATTCTTGGTTGCAAACATTCCAGAAACAAATGAATGCGAAGCTCGTAATCAAACAAAATCGATGCGTGCATCGAAGTTAACTGAAACTTACCCAAAGACGACGTCCGGTGATTCTGGCTCCTTCCAGAGTGACGTGGTTGACACGGCCTCGATCACGGATCGTGGTGCTCCTCCGCTTGACCGCAACTTGTGAAGCTCCTGGTTGATGCCCGTGCTGGCGTCTTGGATGGAGTAGCTCTAAGGTTGAAGCGCATCGAGTGATTGTTCCCCTTTGCGACATCGGTTGGCAAAATGTCCTTACCGACGACAGCGTAATAAACCTTTGTGCGTTCGCCGTTGCTTCTCGGATTGGGGTTGACGGTGCAGGGTTGCGAAGTTCGAGCACCGGGCGGGTGCCGGGTTGGTGCAGTGCTCGACGAAGTCCGGGTGGAAACTCGTTGAATTGTGCCGCACCGCCCTTGCCCTCTCGCTGTGATTGATGGTTCTCTTGCCGAGCCATCCGGCGCTTACTGTTATCCTCCGCCTCCTTGCGCTTGTCCTCTAGAACAAAGGCTTTGTTGACCACTCTTGGAAATCGTGAAAGTATGGGCGATCAAACCGACTTGCACCCAAAGTTGTTTAGCCCTTCGAAAGCGACTTTGGTGAGCCTTGTCCGTGGCTACATCTTCCGCGCATAGCGAGCTAGCCGAGAAAACTTGTTGAGGTAGTCGACACCGACATAGCTCCTAGCTTGAGAGCGCGAACTCATCCTTCTTCGGATCGATAATGCCTTCGGTACATGATATCGGCGAAAAGTCGCAAAAATTCCTCCTGTGTGATATCCTCGTGGCGTCTCATGGACGGCACAGAAGTTCTCCCACCATTCACCGGCTGTGCCCTCCATCTGGTGAGTGGCATACAAAACCTTTTCATGATCGCTACACTGGGTGATCAGCAGCTTCCTTTCGATAACTCTGAGCCAATCATCTGCTTCCACTAGAGAGACGTGTCCGGAAAATGTTGGTGGACGAGTCCTCATAAATTCTGCAAGTTTGGATGGTCCATGGTGACCATGAGCACCGGGCTCCATATCGCTGATTGTTGTTGTTGTTGTTGGCATGGTTGTTCATAGCTTGCATCCGAGTCATCATGGTATTCATCACCAGTCTCGGCCGCCATGAAAGCTCCAAAGTTTTGCAAGTCAATTGGAGGTGCTTGTATGAATCGCCTCGCGTCTGGTTGCTCATCGCTTCTCTACTGGGTACCGGAACCACTAGCAGCAGCCTCCGACGAGTTTGAACCATCCGCTAAGCTCCATAGGTTAGATAAGGTAGCAAGCACGAGGTAAGTTAAGAACTAAGCAGGTAGGTTAAACCCAACAAAACAAAGCTCAAGAAACTCAAATGAAATACCTTTATTACTTAGGGTCTTAGCATGGCTCGCAACAAATGCCTAAGGGCCTTTGCACTCATACTGCACACAAAAGAAACACGACCTAAGCACACAAAACTACCGCCTAAAGGGTGACTCACTAAACTCGAAATCGCAAACTCGACAGCATCAAACTAAGACAACTACTCAAGAAAGCCTCCACAACCGCGCGACGCTCCCGACGGCCGTGAGACTCGAAGTGAGCCGCATCTTGGCAACCGATCTCGATGCCTCGAATCGTGCAGCAGAACAGCGCCCTCGTGCAATCGCTCACCGCTCCTCCGCTCCACCGCCTTCCTCCGATCTTCTTCAGATCCTCTTCGGGTCTTCTCTTCTTCGCAACTTGGTCGTAGAGAATCTCTTGCAGTAGCGACCTTCTCTTCACTCTCGCAATGCCTCATAGACATGATCCACTGCGTGATAGTCCTCTCCAAGGCTTCCTCCCGGCGGCCAAAATCGTGCGAGGTGCACGCATCGTAGCGTTGCTCTCCTTCGGTGGACGGTAACGTCTTTGGCAAGTCCACGGCTGCCGCAGCTCGGGTGGTAACGGAAGACGGTGTCCTCAAGCTCCGTGCGTAGATGTTGCGATACGCAGCATGGCTAAGCGCGATGACTCTGGATACCCTCCACCAAGTGATCTTCCTCACCGAGACGCGCGGGGTTAGCTTACCTTGTCGCTCTCCCGCGTAGATCATCAGCGACAAATCACCCACGGTTTTGTCCATTTACCGTCCAGCTTGTTGCCGACGACAACAAGACGATCAAAACCTCCAAGAACTGGAGCAACTTCCAAAGCTCGACATACCCTCCAAAGGCGCCACCATAGCTCAAGACGAGGCATCTATCAAGACAGCATTTAACAGGTAAGAGCAACTTTAAAACAAATGGGAGAGAAAGGATTATAGCAAAAGTTGAGGCGAGAGAGATATGAGGAGAGTTAAGCAATTAATTAACCTTGCAAGTTAATTTTTCCTTTAGAAAATAGTTTGGACACTCTAAAGACAGCCAATCTAACTAAGGTCAAGACCTACCAAGATGGCTCGATATCACCTCTGTCGGGACCCGCATACGACTCGAACCTCTGTATATCGCACTAGTCCAGATCACGCTAGTGCACACAGGTTAACATAGGTAAATATCGATCCACACAAGCGATAAATAAAGTAAACGATTAGTTTGATTAACAAATAAGGGTTTTGACCTTATGGTCGAGTTTACACTTATTAAGCCACGCAGGGCTAACAGAGAAATAAACAGCAATGAACTAAGTAACTCCAACGAGATCCCACCAATTCACCACAGCAACCGATCGATCCGCACCTTAACGAACGATCACCTTCAAATAACTCCTCCTCGAAAGCAGCGACTCCTCCTCTTCAGAGGTTTGGGCGCAAGTTTTACAACAAGCGTGAGTACACAACCGCACTCGCAAATCATACCACGTAATGCAATGTATAGATGCGTGCTTATTCCAAGGAAAAGGCTTATGTGGTTATTTTGCAAAATGCAACATTTGCAATTGAATACGAATAATAGATTGAGAGCATAATTAAAAACAAATAGACAATAATAATTTAACATTTATTTCCACAAAGACACACAATTAACAGTTTATTTCACATAGCCATATGATTGAGGTCACACAGCCTCCCATCCCAAATATTTTATGAAAACTACCCTCATGTGAAATCCCGAGCATGTCCATGATCATGACGCGCTATTCGAATAGATTGTTCAACACTCGCAGAGGTTGTACACTTTACCCACAAGATACAACTAGTGTAGCAAGCACCAATCGTAACAAAATAGTTCTAAACTTCATCTCAAACATTGACATTCCCAGCAGTGCTTACAAACCGCTATACCACTCATATAGAATTGGTACAACACACACCGCTGGACAGGGATGACGAATCGTCCCGCGATGCAACCACCAAGTAGTCACACCTCCACCCTATCACATAGCCTAACCTATCCACCTGAACATCAATGCCGAGAATCCATAACTTATTAAGTTAGGCCCGTCCCATACCTGCATGTGATCGCATGCAGAAGGCTCGCCTCAATGGCGCACAAAGTTAAGTCCTTAATTGACCAAGGCAAGACTTCCATGTTCTAACTAAGTCACGAAGATTATCATTCCCATCACAAAGTCCACCATATCACACAGCTTCCACCACTTGCCTCAGTCTAAATCATTTACCACCCGGTTGGTTTTAGTGCAACACATGCCATCACGAGGTAATAACACATAGCACACAGTTTTACACAAAGTTCCATAATCACTTAGTCAGATTTAATGTTTGCGACTCACATGAGATGATGACACGTGGCATGGCTAAGCAATTATACTCGTATCTAACCAACTCACGTTGGTGCTATAATAATACCAACTAATAACCAATCTAGGGTGACAAGGATATATGACATACAAGGCCAAGATGTGATAACAAATTGGATAATAACTATACCCAAAGCATTTAAATAAATAATTAAAATAGAATGTAGTACTTTGAAGTAAAGTAATTTGAAAACTGGGTTCAAGATGATCAAAGGTATGACTTGCCTTGGAAAAGGTCTATGTACTGGTCTTGATCTTGGGGTGCTCCTTCTTCAACGAAATTCCCCGACGAATCGACGTCTACTCGCAAACGAGACACAAACAAACAAAACAAATAAATAACAGAGGTAAAACAAGCTCCAAAAATTAAATAAAAATCTCAGATAAATAGTGCTTGAATTTAGATAAATTTAGAAATTTGAATGGGCTCAATCGGAGTTAGGATGCAAAAGTTATGAGCTCTGGAAGTTTAAATCTAAAAAGAAACCCTAATTTGGATTTTCTGGAATTTCCGAATTATTTCTTAACAGAAAAATCGGATTATTGCGCAATGCTGACATCAGCGTAGAATTTCGGAATTAAAAGAAATCGAAAGAATTCGACATGGGACCCACATGTCGCTGAGAGGGTGCACCGTGGACCATGTCCATGCCGATCGATCCGGGCTCAGAGACCGTACACGCGGCGATACATGCTCACGACACGCGCCACGCACGCGACACGCCGCACGAATGCTAAGGTGGCGGTGAGGTGGCGTCCACGCCGGACCCGGCGGCGGCGGCGCGCTCGGGACCGGCGGCAACGGCGAACGCGGGCTTCACGGCGGTGAGTGGTATCGCCGTAGAGGCGCCATTGCGAACCTCCGTGCAACTCCGTGATCGGGAGGGACGGTGGCGCGGCGTAGAGTTGAGCGGCGAGTTGTTCGCTATTGTCTGACGACGGCTCCGCGAGGCTTTGACGACGCGGCGGGGTCCCGAGGTAGATCTCGTGACGCCAACCCGCCGGTGCACTCGATGACGATGCGGCGACATCGCGGCGCGCAAATCGACGGCGACGAAACACGCCGAAAACCCTAGATCTCCGATTGCGGCGCTAGAGCTCTCGTGGTGCTATGGCTCGGGTTTTGGGTTGCGACGCCGATGCGATCCTGTGGGTCATATTTATAGGTCCGGAGGCTAGGAGGCGGCGCGCGAAACCCTAAAAGCGCCCAAAACGAACACGAGAGAATCGAGATAGAAACGAATCCGAGGTTCGATTTTGATTCGGAAGATGCGGGAGGTTAGGATAAGATTCTACACGCTTGAAGGGGTTCAAAAGGAAAGGAGGCGTTGTCGCTCGGGACTCGGATCTCTCCCCGACGACGCGCGCCGTGGCGCGAAGACGGCCGAGCGGGACGGAGACTGACGCGCGGCCCACACGCCACGGCAGAGGAGAAGGCGGCGCAGGCGAGCCGGCGAGCCGTGGCGAGTCAGGCCGCTAGCGGGCGCGCACGAAAGAGAAGATGGGTCGAGATGCGGCTGAGTTGATTTCGAGATTTTAAATAGTTTTTCTAATTTAGAAAATACCGTAAATTCAAATAAGCAATAGAAATTAGCAAATGAACTCGAAAAATTCTAGAAAATCTAGAAAATATATCTGAGCGCATAGAACCCAAATAAAATAGTTTTGGCTATTGTTCATGTTGGGATTATTCACATTAAATATTTTTGATTGTAAAGTCCAATATTAAGCTTTTGAATTTAAATTCAAATAAATCCAAATGGTGAATTTTCTTCCTACTAACAATTTAAAAGATTTTTAAGCTCAGAAAATTGGGATGTTACATTCCCTCCCCCTCGGCTCGGCTTCCGGCGACCCGACACCGCTCCTTCCGGCCCGGTCTGACACCCGGCTCCTCCTCTCGGCTCACCCGACGCCGCCGCCTTCCACTCCCCTTTCGCCGCTCCTCCCGGCGTGGCCGGATCTGGTCGGCCACCGCCCCTCTAAGCCCGCCCGCCTCCTCTGCCGCTTCCCCGGCGACACGGAGGCCCGCGCGCCGCCGGTCTCGCCGCACCGCCGACCCCTACCTGGCTTCGGTCTCTCCTCCTCCTTCTTCTACCACCGCCGCCCTTACTGCCCGATCCGCTCGATCTGTTCCTCGCCGCTTTGTGCTCGCCGCCGTCGCCGGCTCGCTGGCCGACTTCTCCGCCGCCGCCTCGGTCTCCCTTCCCAGCTACCAGAACACCTCACCCATCATGAGCCCGAATGCTACCATAATAGCATAAAACAAATTAATTCTAAGGCACTTTACAAAAATTTTGCAGAACCTCCTTTGTATAAATAATCATACCTGAGGTTCGCACAAGAAACAATAACAATAATCAATTAACCAGCCTTCCAATTCAAAACATAATCATAAAGACATCCATATTATGCTAATCAACGCTATTACACAAATCCAACACAAGGCATAACCAAAAGAGAAGCCCTTAGCGCTTTATTCAGCTTATTTAAGCATGATTAACTTTATCAATTATAATCTCAATGTTCGTGGCGTGCTTCAAAACTATAACTATGCCCTCCCATGCATGTCGCGCCTTTTGAGAGGTACCTAAACAAACAACAACAACAAGGGTGAGTTCGATGACTCAGCAAGTACACTATAATCAATGACAACATTCTTAATGGTAATTCAACAACTCAATACACTTCACAACATTTAGGATAAACCATGCACATGCTATGCAAGATGCTCAACTTTCACTTTATCCTTTACTTTGTCTCTTAGCATTACACTCAGAACGCGGAGTGTGCATCCGTCAATGCACACCCATGCTCGTGCCTTCTAGCACAGGGACCAATTGCCCACATACCACCAATGTGGGATCTAGGCCCATGCTCCACGAGCATGGGGATCTTTGCCCGTCATCATTATGACGGGATCTCAACAATAGCATGGTCAACTCGTGACCGAGCCCACAAATGCCAACATGATGCGTGTGTATGCAATTTCAATAAGAACAATAAATGAACAAATGCATTCACATCTTCATGGCATACAAGTAGACTATTCATAATACAACTTTCTCATCCTTAGGTATCATACTTTTCCAACATCAATGCGTAGTATATAACATATGCACCACTACACACTAACTATAATTTTCACATCGCAACAAAGATTCATGGTTCACACCAAACATTATCTAATATAACACAAGACTCCACTCAATAAGTTCAATGCTATTCCTTAATGCACTTGCAATACAGTAACAAAAACATTCATAAGCATACTTCATCATAGAGATGCATTTCAGTAACAGGATCATATATAAGCCACTTCCATACTCAAACTAACTAAACAAATACATTCACCACAAACAATCAATTCAACACTCATTCAACATCCGTCTACTAAAATTGTACTTGCCTCAACCGTGCGAAGGTGGATGTCGAGGATAAGGTACTGCTCCGGAGCCAAACCCACACCTGGACATATAAATGAGACATGCTAAGGCTACCATGTAGGTCTAATAACAAAACTGTAATCACAAATGAACTCATCGTCCACTGACGCGATCCCGACTCTATTATCGGCTGCGATTTCTTTTCAGAGAACAGCCCCTTCGAAAAAATCATAACTTCTTGTACAGAAATCCAAATGAAGTGATCTTGGACATTCTGAAAATGTTATTGAATTCCCTTCTAAACCTAGTTGGTGAGGTTCTCTGATTCGGCCCTTTACTAGCCCTACCAAGCCATTCAACAAAGCATCAATTTTTGCGTCGGGTCTCTGGACAGCAACAATAAAACTATCATAACTTTCTATACATTCATCCGAATTTCATGATCTTTACTTTTCCTGAAAGCTGGAAGGATTATCTACATTTTTCGTTATGGCGAGACCTCTGATTTGTCCTCTAAATATACGCTTAGGTCGAAACACTAAAACCTGTCAGACCAGCAACCATTCCACAGCATAGACCCAATAATAATAAAATCATAACTTTTGCTACAGAGGTCCAAATGACGTGATTCTTGTCGGCAATGAAAGATAACGAGATATCCTACAACTATCTAGGAGATCCCAAGTTCCAATTCGGCACTTATAAAATTCTTACTTAATTAACAAGTTAACTGCAGATTCTCGTCAGGATTTTGGGACAGCAGCACTAAACAAATCATAACTTTCTAACCGTTAATCGGATTTGGGCGTTCTTGGCGGCCACTTAAACCTAAGAACAAACCCCACATATCTCTAGGAGATGGGGTCTCCAGATTCTGCTTCTAAGGATACAAAAACAGCCACGCACTAATCTGGACAGAACGCGATCTAAACCCGACATTGCTAGAAAAACAACAATTAAACATCTAGACGATGGGACAGCGGTCACCCTTGACGAACGACGAGACGACGACGATCTCCACCCCCAAGACGGCCTCCTCTACTCACCTCCTTCCTCCTCCCATGGCCGGCGGCGGGAGTCGTGCACCGGGAGAGTCGTGCACAGGAGGCGCCGTGGAGGAGCTGCCGGGGCGGGAGGGGCTGCCATGGGAGGAGGTGCTACAGTGCGGCGGCTATCAGAAGGCGCGTGCTACAGTACTCCACTACAATGTAGGGCTAGGTTTGCCTCCCCTTTTAAGTGGTTCCTCGCTGGGCCAAAGCTATGGGCCAAGGCCCAGTTCTAATACTCTTTCTAACTTCTGAATTTTTCTTTTCTAATTCTATTTAATTTCAGTACTAATCACTTATTTGTTTTATTTTTAAACGGATATTACATTCTACCCTCTTAAACAGAATTCGACCCGAATTCTACTTGTCGCTCTATTTGCAAGAACACCACAATGAAATTAATCACACTAACACGCACTCAAGTAAACAACTCAGATTCTGCTCGCTCATACAAGATTCCAATTCACAAGTTGCTTCCTCTCGGACTTATGGGATCACATCGCTTGACGGATACTAACCTCTTACACCTCAACACTAGTCTCGACCTTTACAGTACACTCAACACACGGACTCAAAGGTAGGTTCTTATTTGTTGGCCAACAATTTCTAACAAAATCTCAAACTCGACCTCTCATGTACTCACTCAAGCACTGAATATACAAGACATTGCGCACTCGCATGTACTGAAATGGTCCTAACGATACGCCAATCTACAAAACTCCGTAACTATCTGAACCGATCCAACACACCTTTGGTTAAACTTCCTTTGTACCAATTACACCATCTCGCACAAAAACACACGGAACTCTAATTCCAACTCTCACGATCACTTTACCTATGCAAGATCTCCTTTGACAAGGGACGTACAAAGAACTCGCCTACCAACTCACTTATCCAAGAACTCAACGGAAAACCAAGTCGCCATAATGCATCCAACTCAAAACCATCTCCCACTAGAAAAGCTCAATCCAAAATCAATAAATATATCAAGAAAACTTTTCAACCTTTCAAGTTGGCAAAGTTGCCAAAGAAACACCACAATAGCGAGAGGCGAAATCACTCAAATGACCAAAATAACCATTTTTTTACCAAAAGAATCAGCAAACTAAGGAGAATCTTCCCAATTTATATTTGCACTTTGTCATAGAGACTATGCTCAAATAAAAACGGGAAACATTTCATTATCCGAGAATAATACCCTTTTTTCAAACTTTCTTGTAAGACTTCAATTTTCTCTTAAACCATGAGATTCCAATCATCACATAACATACTAATTCATTTCCTTTAGTTTGGCAACCTCAAAGCTATGCTCAAGGTGAACACATATTCTACGCCTATGTAGAGAGACTCTTCCAACCCATAATAACATACTCGATCAACTTCTCTACACAAAGGAATTACCTTGATAAATAATTCCCAACACACCACAATATAGATTTGCCACAATCACATCATCTCAATCTTTTAGGATAATCGACTTGAAATTTACCACATTCACGCTCATTTAGTGCATCCAAAAGATTCTATCAAAGTTCACCATATCTCTTGGAACCTAATCACGGGAACCAAGATGCTAGCGTGAAAATGTAAAACCCTATTCAACCTCTAAGACTCTTACAATAAATTTTCGGTATTCTTGATAGGTAACCTCAGATCCAAGACTCGAATTTCATACACTCAACAATAATCTTAGTTATTAATGTTAGCATTCGTCACCAATCAAGTAACCACTCAAGTTAACTCGCTTCATCAATCTTAGACCTTCTCCAACCCACACCAAGCAAAAGCGCTACTCGACCACAATATACCCATTCACAAAACCCTAACTAATTGACTAGGATTCAAACATACTCAATCACTAACATCCATACATAAATATGTTCTTGATCAAGTTATCCATACTTGCTAACTCTAATGTTCTCCACATTGTGCAACCTTGGACCACATCTCGCTATAGGTCCTCCTAGTTATGCGACTACGAAATCTGTTAACTCCAAAGTCAAACACCCTATTTAAATCAAATCCTCTCTAAGGTTCAATAAACCAATTTATTACTCAATGCCTCTCCCAAAGGTTCACAGTCATCCACTAGACCACCACTATTTCATTGCGGATCACATCCGAAGATACTTTGCAACTTAGTTCGATTAACCCTTTCTTAGAAGAAGAGGCAAATAGAAATAAATTTCAGCACAAGGAAAACGTTACCACTTACAGAATTAGAAGATCAAGAGAGACAATCAAATAACAATGATCTCGAGAATAAACCGATAAAATCATAATTGAGGGCACACGTCCCACAAGCAGAGAATAACAAACCTCAAACGGAAATAAAACTTTGCTTTTGAGATTCGGAAAAAACTCTTATGAGTAAGATCAAAATCTTTAAACAAACTTCAATAACCAAAGAAGTTACAAAACTTGACTCCATTTTTCCTTTAACAAAGAAAGCAACTTTCTTTGGGTACAGTCACCATGCCAACTCCACCAAGAAGAGATTTGAAGACCACATCATACGGATCACTAGGAGCTAAAAAACCTCTCAACATTTCATGTTGCTCAAAACAAATTCAGCTACTATATCAACATGAGGTCCGAAAGATCCTGCACTCCAAAACTAGAAACCTTTTCACCTAATCTCGTGTCGCAAGCGATCCAATCCTTCATACAAAACATTCACTATTATCTTCATAATCCCTTATTGACAATCACATTAACAACGAAATAATACACTCTTAGTGAAAGTCATCCGAGCCTCCGATCCCATCTTCAACCTCTCCAAAAGAAATACAACCCATACGGTTAAAATAAACCTCTTTCAACAACATCATGCTTATCAAATAACAATTTCAAGAAACACGATTTCAGATATCACTTATCATTTATCCATCCAACTATTAGTGCTGCTCAACACACACTTCATCTATCACTAACAATCGACAATGGTATTCATCACGTATGCTCATAGGGCCCTACTTGCTTTACCATCACCTATCCATTTATGAACACAAAGTCAACATTCCACTATATACTTAGGGTTTAACTAAAGATTTAATAACACCATCTCCTTTAATCACCAGTTTTCACAGAGTACTACCTCAACATTCCTCTAATCCGATATACGAGGTTTCAATCTTGTGATTATGTAAGATCATCAATACCTCACTTTTTTTAATAAATCTCGATTCCTAGTAGGTGTAAGCATACCTTTACTCACAGCTCATCAAGAACTACTAAAAGACAAAGATCCACTTAATCAACTTCAATTACAAAGCTCAGGTTAAAACCAATTATGCTCCACGCAAATGTCCCTTCTTGATAATTTATGCTATAACAATTAATCTAGATGATTACCACCTCCCATTTAATCACAACAAGACACCGCAATGTAGTTTCAACTTTTTTTAGGAAAAGAGGCATAGAACTTAATCACTCAAATAATCCAAGAGAAATACATAAGCCAAAGGTTTCACAGTTAAGGAACTTGCAACAAAAACTTTCATTACCCGCAATGCCAAGCTTAATAAATGGGTCAAGTGTGCCAACAAGAAGGTAGAACTCTCATAATAAGGAACAAAATTTCCAATGACGACGTTCACAAATAGCAAGAATAGCTCAAGTGTCAGAAAAGACAACATTTGCTCTATAAAACAATTATAAACCAATTGAAACCCATCAACTGCAAGCAGCTCAACAGTTGGAAGAACAAGGCTTGCTTTAAAGGGTCAAATTAAATCAGTGGAAACGCATCAACCGGAAGGAACTACTAATCCAAGAGAAATTCATCAAGCACGATTGAACCAGAGTAGACCAAAACAAAATTAGGAAAGAGAACAACCTCTCCTAAGATACTCACTATTACCCTACTATGAACGGTAGTGTAGCCTGGTAAAGCCTAGGGCCACAACCACGACCCCAATCTCTCAACATGGGTTATCCCCACACCTAATAACCTTGGTATAATACTATAGATATATCTGATCATAACAGAGATCAACAATACAAAATAACGGAAGCGATATGCAATGCAAAACCCAACCCACCTCATCAGGCACAAGTGTGTCAATTTAATATTTCAACTACCATGGACCTAAAGCCCGCTTTGATACCAATCAGAACACCTCACCCATCATGAGCTCGGAATGCTGCCATAATAGCATAAAACAAATTAATTCTAAGGCACTTTATAAAAATTTGTAACCTCCTTTGTATAAATAATCATACCTGAGGTTCGCACAAGAAACAATAACAATAATCAATTAACTAGTCTTCCAATTCAAAACATAATCATAAAGACATCCATATTATGCTAATCAACGCTATTACACAAATCCAACACAAGGCATAACCAAAAGAGAAGCCCTTAAGCAGCTTTATTCAGTTATTTAAGCATGATTAACTTTATCAATTATAATCTCAATGTTCGTGGCGTTGCTTCAAAACTATAACTATGCCCTCCCATGCATGTCGCGCCTTTTGAGAGGTACCTAAACAAACAACAACAACAAGGGTGAGTTCGATGACTCAGAAGTACACTATAATCAATGACAACATTCTTAATGGTAATTCAACAACTCAATACACTTCACAACATTTAGGATAAACCATGCACATGCTATGCAAGATGCTCAACTTTCACTTTATCCTTTACTTTGTCTCTTAGCATTACACTCAGAACGCGGAGTGTGCATCCGTCAATGCACACCCATGCCCGTGCCTTCTAGCACAGGGACCAATTGCCCACATACCACCAATGTGGGGATCTAGGCCCATGCTCCACGAGCATGGGGATCTTTGCCCGTCATCATTATGACGGGATCTCAACAATAGCATGGTCAACTCGTGACCGAGCCCACAAATGCCAACATGATGCGTGTGTATGCAATTTCAATAAGAACAATAAATGAACAAATGCATTCACATCTTCATGGCATACAAGTAGACTATTCATAATACAACTTTCTCATCCTTAGGTATCATACTTTTCCAACATCAATGCGTAGTATATAACATATGCACCACTACACACGAACTATAATTTTCACACATATGAGATTCATGGTTCACACCAAACATTATCTAATATAACACAAGACTCCACTCAATAAGTTCAATGCTATTCCTTAATGCACTTGCAATACAAAAACAAAAACATTCATAAGCATACTTCATCATAGAGATGCATTTCTGTAACAGGATCATATATAAGCCACTTCCATACTCAAACTAACTAAACAAATGACATTCACCACAAACAATCAATTCAACACTCATTCAACATCTGTCTACTAAAATTGTACTTGCCTCAACTGTGCGAAGGTGGATGTCGAGGATAAGGTACTGCTCCTGAGCCAAACCCACACTGACATATAAATGAGACATGCTAAGGCTACCATGTAGGTCTAATAACAAAACTGTAATCACAAATGAACTCATCGTCCACTCGACGCGATCCCCGACTCTATTATCGGCTGCCAGATTTCCTTTCCAGAGAACAGCCCCCTTCGAAAAAAACCATAACTTCTTGTACAGAAATCCAAATGAAGTGATCTTGGACATTCTGAAAATGTTATTGAATTCCTCTTCTAAACCTAGTTGGTGAGGTTCTCTGATTCGGCCCTTTACTAGCCCTACCAAGCCATTCAACAAAGCATCAATTTTTTCGTCGGGTCTCTGGACAGCAACAATAAAACTATCATAACTTTCTATACATTCATCCGAATTTCATGATCTTTACTTTTCCTGAAAGCTGGAAGGATTATATACATTTTTCGTTATGGCGAGACCCTCTGATTTGTCCTCTAAATATACGCTTAGGTCGAAACACTAAAACCTGTCAGACCAGCAACCATTCCACAGCATAGACCCAATAAGAATAAAATCATAACTTTTGCTACAGAGGTCCAAATGACGTGATTCTTATCGGCAATGAAAGATAACGAGATATCCTACAACTCTCTAGGAGATCTGAAGTTCCAATTCGGCACTTATCAAATTCTTACTTAATTAACAAGTTAACTGCAGATTCTCTGCAGGATTTTGGGACAGCAGCACTAAACAAATCATAACTTTCTAACCGTTAATCGGATTTGGGCGTTCTTGGCGGCCACTTAAACCTAAGAACAAACCCCACATATCTCTAGGAGATGGGGTCTCCAGATTCTGCTTCTAAGGATATGAAAACAGCAACGCACTAATCTGGACAGAACGCGATCTAAACCCGACATTGCTAGAAAAACAACAATTAAACATCTAGACGATGGGACAGCGGTTACCCTTGACGAACGACGTAGACGACGACGATCTCCACCCCCCAAGACGGCCTCCTCTACTCACCTCCTTCCTCCTCCCATGGCCGGCGGCGGGGAGTCGTGCACCGGGGAGAGTCGTGCACAGGGAGGCGCCGGTGGAGGAGCTGCCGGGCGGGAGGGGCTGCCATGGGAGGAGGTGCTACAGTGCAGGCGCTACTGTAGCGTCGTGCTCTGATACTCCACTACAATGTAGATCTAGGGTTTGCCTCCCCCCTTTTAAGTGGTTCCTTAGTTGGGCCAAAAAGCTATGGGCCGAAGGCCCGAGTTCTAATACTCTTTCTAACTTTTGGATTTTGCTTTTCTAATTCTATTTAATTTCAGTACTAATCACTTATTTGTTTTATTTTTAAACGGGATATTACACTACCTCTCTGCTTCCTTCTCACCCGGCGCCGCTAGAAGCCCGGCGCTACTGCTAGAGTCCTCCCCTACCCTCCTGTAGCCTAGATCTGGCGGTCCAAGGGCTTCAACCCGGCCGGCTCGGCCTCCCGGCCGCCGGCACCATGCACCGACGCTCCCCCCTACTAAGCTCACTTGCTCGGTTCTTGCTAAACGCTCTACTGATGAATGCTACTACTCATGAATGCTACTACTCATGAATGCAGGTCAGTGGTTGGATCTGGAGGGGAAGAGCTACCGGAGTATGCAAATGCTCACCTCAAGCATCACAAGGTAATGCCTTTACCTTTCGGTGGAAGATTTGACTGAGATTGCGATGGTGCGGCGGTTCTGTGATGATGACCGATGATGCTTGGTGTGGGAATGCCGGCAGTGAGCAGGGTGGGGGTACTGCCGGCCTTGGCGACGCCAAGCTCCTGGCACCTTCGCCGCCTCGGTCTCCCGGCTAGCGTGGGTTCTGGATCGGGATGAATGAGTGAAGGGTCAGTGAAATAAAAGGGTTGCTCGGCTTTGACAAAGAGGGAAATGGATGAGAACGCATCGCATGCCGCAGAGGAACGTGATCGAAACTGTGTGAATGGATGAGGTTGAACGTGCTAGTGATACACCGTGATGCTTGTGAGCAATGGAAATGGTTCTAGGTACTAGTGCTACTAATCTGCTTTTAAGGCTAATGATGCAAGATGAACTAATGTAAATGATGTCAATGCTTCTAGATTTTGTGGGTGTAAAATGAACTCATCGATGTAACTAATGCACTTGCGATTGTTGTCTAATGCAAATGACGATGCATTCTATTTATCTATTGATCAAATCACAGTCTTTGAATGACGAGTGCATGGATGATGCGAATGTATGAATGATGCAATACACTTCTATATTTGGTTGATGCAAATGCACTCATCAGAACAATGCAATTGTTGATTTATGCATCTAATGCAAATGAGAATGCACTTCAATTACCGTCTTGATTTTACTGTTGTGTTGAGTGATGAAGTTGCATAAATGATGCGTTATGATTGAGCTAATTAGTTATGCAATGCTCGTGAACGAAACCTAACGAAACCAACGCGATCGACGATTTAAAACAACGCTTAACAACGATCTAATACTATCGTCAACTCACCACTAAGATGAGATTAACAGCTGCTAAGCACCGATTACTGCTACAAGATTAAGGCTAAAAACGCGGGTCCTCACACGTGAATTTGATGTTTTGTTAATTGGCTTACTAGGGGTACTAGATGGCCGAGTCAGGATGGCTCACCATCTAGACTTAGTTGAAGAATTTGTTAACCTTTCAAGGAAGTCCAAGAGCACCTCATTTAGACTCATATACAAAAATATATGAATTTTAGAATATGGCTGTCCACAGAAGGGACAGATCAATATTTTGGAGTTGGAATTGGGAATGCGCTTGAGAGTATAGCGAGTGCGGTTGTGCTATTGTTTATGCTTTTGGTCCAGTATGATTGTCCTACCATGCTTTATAAATATATTCAGGTGGGGGATTGGTTCTGGGGCAGCGCCCTCTTCGTGTCCTTCGTCCCCGCACTGTTCAGGCAAGTATTCTGGTGGTTGATATAATTATGAATGTTTGACAGTAAGTGCTTGAGTTTTATACATACAAGCTACGCATGAATGACAATGTGATATGTATGAATAAGATTGGCGAATGCTTGAGTTATGGCTAAAGGTTATTCATGTATGTTGATGATGCGATACATGTTATTTAAAGTTGGAGATTTTGGTATGTAATTGTTGATTCACATGTTATTAAAAGATAGAGTACTAGTACATGTGCATGTTGAGAACATACCTGAGACCAAGTATGTAATTTTGAGGTCCCCGTCATGTAGATGATGGACTTGTGTCCCCACATTCGTGGAATGTGGGCATTGAGTAGAGGTCCGCATCATGAAGATGATGGGCTGTGGTCCCTATACATGTGGAGTATAGGCTCTTGGTCCCTATGTTAGAGGGCACATGTAAGGGTATACATCAACGGTTGTATACCCCACTTTACCGGTAAAATGCAAAAAGAGTAAAAGAGAAAATGATGCATTGCACGTTCGCATTACATAAGTATGTGAGTTGTTTTAGTGTAATATTTCTTATGGTATGTTGATGCTATAACTGTGAGCTTAATGTTTCTTTTTTTTTATTCTTGCTGAGTCTTTGGGCTTACTCTTGCTTTTATTGTGCTTTTAGGTACCAGTTGCAAGACCGGTATGTATGGGAGGGTGTAGGCTTGCTTTGGATGCAGTCACTATCACACATCTTTAAAGATGAATATCATTTAGATTGTATTTTAATAATAAGCAAACTGCTTAAGAATTAATTATAGCTATGTTTGAATGCATTGGATTATTTGTAATAAGAAGAGTAGCAAATTTTGATTATGCTTGTTTGTGCTTTAGCTGAATCGATTATTCTTTTGAATGTTTTGATGAATTTTGGATGTTGGAATATTGATTATGATATATGCAACTATTGGAACCTCCGGTATACTTAGTTATACAAAGGAGGTTCTACCAAAAATTTAGATCTATACCTTATGTTTAATTTGTTATCATGTTTGTTTAGTAGCATTCCAGTCTCTAGTTGGGCTAGGGTGTTACAAACCCATTGCCCATACTTTTTAGATGGGAACTCATTGGCTATATCTTAAATATGGGGATCTCAATGTGTAACACCCTGGCTATTCGGAAGCCAAAATGCTACCTAAATACCTAACATAACATCATACAATGGAATAACTTCGTCATTAATTCCTCAACTAAGCTAAACAGGTCAACATCAGTTGGAACATAAACAGAAATGTAATAATGGATCCACTAAGGTAAACCTATCAACGAATAATCAATGAACATAAACAACTATTTAATCAAACTCAGCGAAAGAAAGTTACCAACCATGTCCAAGTTTATCTATTACAATCCAACAATTAACGAATGAAAGACAATAACAATTCTTTTATTGAATCTAGTATAAGGTGAAATAATTGGGCAGTGCGTGTCTACTCTCTCCCAAGAGAAACTTCATCAACGATCATCTAAAAACAAATAAACAAAGCAAGAGTGAGTCCAGGACTCAGTAAGTACATGAAATAGATTAACATACAACCAATATGGACAAGACAACCTCTTCACAATTTCTTAACATACACGGACGAATATTTAGGAATGCATGGAATGAATGAATGTAATCAAAGGATGGACTGCACACATGCTTATATGCAGATAGCTAGTGACACACCCGTCGGTGTTCACTTAAGCTCAGATTATCGAAATACGGGATTCAAAATACCGTATGAAGAACGTTTCATACGGGTGTCCAAAACTGCCCACATTGGAATGGTGGGACTTCACTTGCCCATACTGGAATTGATGGGACTTTAGACTCCACTCCCGTGGACGGAACATGAACATGGATGCATAAATAAATTTATGATTAATGACTAATATCATCTCCACACATATGAAAGAGCATATGCAAAGAACATAATCATCGAAACCTCTTGACTACCATAATCTCCACTCCCGTGGATATTCCACTCCCGTGGACGGAACATGAACATTGAAGCTTCTCACACATCAACAAAACACAATACCAATCAACGAGCATCTAGTGTTTACAAATCACACAAAAGTCATTGTACTTGCCTTTAGCGTTGCGACGCGTTAGGAGGTAACGACAATGCCGCTAATCTCGGAGCCTCACCTCCTACACCATTAGATTACTCAATAAGAACCACGAAGTCAAGACACTACTTTCTACACTTACCCCCAATACCCCAACGTTTAACTACACAATTTTACTCCAAATGAACTACAATCCATCAGAAAACTACAATGGACAACAGTACTAAAATTGACATAACTTTAGCTCTGAAATTCATAAAAATGTAAACTTAGGCTTGTTTGAAAGGCAACAAGATTATCTACAACAACCTAGTTGATGAAAAACCCAAATTCTGAATATACCAAGCCCCAAAATACTGCTGAGCATCTTCTGTCAGAACTACCCGTCACTTCTGGGCAACGGCACGAAAATGGCCATAACTTCTAATTGGATAAACCAAACTTAGAGTTATTTATCAATATCAAAATCTAAGACCCAGGCCTACATTAACCTAGTTGGGTGAAATCCCTGAATTTGCCATTAACCTGAACATATATTAAAAGGCAATTTGACAATTCGTTCTCGTCAGGGTTCTGGACAGTCAACTTAAAACATGCATAACTTTTGTTCTACAAATCCAAACGGGGTGTTCTTTGTCAATCCTGAAAGCTACGGAGATCACGTACAAAAGTCGTTATGGGCAAGACTTTTGAATCTTCCTCTAACTAGGTCCAATATTAACAATTACAGAATCTGCTAACTCTCGTCAGAATTCTGGACAGCAGAAACTAAAACGATCATAACTTTTGATCCGTACGTCGGAATTAGGTGGTCTTGGCGGCCACCGAAAGCTAAGAACATTATCTAAATAACTCTAGGAGATCAAAAGCCCTAATTGTGCCTCTAAGAACACGAAATAGGTCACGCAAGAAACTGGACAGAATTGAAACTACTGCAAACAGACTTTGATCCAATCAAATCTAATCGGTTTCCCTTCTACGACTAATCGAACAACAACAACCGACGTTCGTTACCCTTGGAGCACCCAGGAAGATGATGGTTGATCCGCGACGTTGTTCCCCTCCTTCTTGATTAGCCAATTCCACGAAGCTCCAGCCCTTCCTTCGCGAGAGGCCGGCAACAAGGAGGTCGGCACCAAGGAATGGGAGGCACAGCATCCATGGGTGGGGCAGCTCCAGGGGAGGAGGAGGAAGGGCACAAGAGAGAGGGAGGGGTAGGGGTGGCGGCTACAAGTGGGAGGGGGAGGAGGATTTCGGCCAACGGGTGGGGGTAAGGGGCGGCTAGGGTATGGAAGGAGGGGCGGCTTGGGCCTTGCGCCCTAGGGCACCTTCCTCCCCTATTGGCTCACACCTGGCCGGCCAAAAGGGATGGACGGGCTTGGGCCGGAGGCCCACACTCCAAAGATCCCCAAAACTTTGAATTTAATTAAATTACCATCTCCCGAATAAAATTCTCTCTAATCTTTATTACATTTGCTATCGAATATTGAATAAATTCCCTCTACGAATAATATTCTCGCTAAAAGATATTCGGGGTATTACACAATGCCCACTCCCGTGGGTATATCATGCCAACATGCATGAATGATATGAAATGAAACGAATAATCCACAATATGTTCTCATAAGAATTATCAATTATCGATCATCATAAACACAATGTGAAATAAACATTTTCATCATGCTTAATCATATTAAGCACGCATCAAATCAACAATATTGCTCAACACACAATATCGTACTAAAATTGTACTTGCCTCAACCGCGTGATGAGTGACGATGAGTAGAGGGTTCTAACCCTGGTCTAACACCACCAACTGACATTCGTAAAATATTGTAAGAATATCATCCGAAAGCACACCACAATGCAATAAAACTAGATAAACTTATTCGCTCATTTTCACAACCCAAAATGATACCACTACTTCCTAAATACCAATCTGTCCAAAATAGACAATCACCTTAGGAAAACCATAACTTTTGATTTATAGCTCTAAAAATCATGAACTCACGCTTTCTGGAATCTAAACACATATATCCATAAATTCTCAGGTGATCGAAAGTTCAGATAATGTCATCTAAACCGTTGTTTTTATCTATGAAGATAGTTTTGTCATCTTCGGTATTATCGACTTAGAAATTTCATAACATATATTGGGTGCATCCAAATATAGTGATCTAAGTCATTCTAGAATCTACAGATAATTAGTTTCCAATATAAATTTATTCTAATTTTTCTAGTGAGCAACAAATTTTGCTAATATGACCTTTTTCCCGACTGTCACCAATAGATGGACAGAACTGAATCGCATGACTAGAAAATTCATAACTCCCACTATACTTGTCCAAAATTTATGAACATGGATTCTATGGAGTCATTATCAAGTTATCTAAGTCATAGAGACCAAAAGTTCAAATTCGTCCATTTTCAAAGTTTAATTTGCATATCTATGTTCGCTGCCCGAAATGTAGAGATTGAGCAGGCACTCAGATTGCAAAAATCATAACTAATTATCCACCCATCCAAAAATTGCGAACTAAGACTTTCCAGAAAGCTATCGAAACTACCTACATATCTCTAGTAGACCCTAAACCCTGATTTCGCTTTGAACTAATTCAAACTTACGGATCATCAGAACTGCGGAATTACCGATCTAATAACAGCAGGGTACTAATCTGATATTCAGCAACAAATCGCATAGAAAAAGGATTAAACAAATCAAAGAAGAATTGAAGATCACCCTTGCAGACACGCTGTGTCTCGCTGAAACCCCACGAGAATTTCCTCTCCCCTTCCTTCTCTTCCTCCTTTCTTTCTCTTCTACTGGTTGAGCAGGGAGGTAGCAACGCCTTGGGAGTGGAGGCGCTACAGTGGTGGCACTACAGTAGCAGGAGCTAGGGTTTGGGTGGCCTTCCCCCTTCCTTTTAAGGCCGGCCAACTCAATTGGGCCAAGGCACCATGGGCCAAAGGCCCAGGTTCTCCAATAAGAGCAAAAATGCCCCTCTAAAACATACAATTCTTTCTCTAATTCTATTTAATTTCAGTATTAATCACTTATTTATTTTATATTTAAATGGGATATTACAAATCTACTCGTATCTAACCAACCCACGTTGGTGCTACAATAATACCAACTAAATAGATAACCAATCTAGGGTGATAAACGATCAAGGTAATACAATAAGCAAGGTGGATATAATCAAAATGACATAGCTAATCCCAAGCATTTAAATAAATACTTAAAGTAGAATGTTGTAATTTGAATCAAAGTTTTTTTGGAAAACTGGTTTCAACATGGTCAAAGGTACAACTTGCCTTGCTATAGTAATGATGGTCTTATTTTATCTTTGATCTTCTACTTCCTTGACCTTCAGCTCCTACGGACAATTCTGGGACCTCAACGTCTAATGAGAGAGAAAACGCAAAACAAACAAAATTCAAAAAGATAAATCAAATAAACTCCAAATTGAAATTGAATGGTACTGGAAGGTAGATATTGAATTTATATGAATTTAGAAACTTAAATGGGTTCAATCGAAGTTCGTATCAGAAAGAACAGACTCTCGAAAGATTAAAATTCACATAAAATGATGAAAAAGAAAAAGGGAGAGAGAGAAACTGACAATTGGGGTTTACAGAATACTCCCAGAATATTCTATTCTGAAAATATTAAAAATTGGTTGAGTGTATAACATGTGGGACCTACTGATATTTATGAATTTCAAGAATTAAAATAATTCCAGAAATAAGGTAGAGAGAGTGATAGGTGGGACCAATAAGATAAAAGGATTTTTCAAGAATTAAATCAATTCTAGAAAATAGGATTAGGGGTTGACATGTGGGCCACTGATCTATGGACTAGGTGCACAGAGAGATGCTAGTCCACGGTGGACCGAGCTCATGAACTAGGGTTGACCAAAGGTTTGACTGACATGCAGAACCCTCATATAAGTGAGAGAAATAATTAGGGTTTTTAATTGAGAGGATGATATGTGGGGTCTACAAGCAAGTGAGAGAAGATATCTATTTTCTTGTATGACGTATGGGGTCCTTTCAACAGAGAGAGAAAATTAAATTGCTTTACTCATGGGACCCACACACTACAACAAAATTATAATGTAAAGACATTTTTATTTTAACATTTTTATATTCGTCTCTATACCAAAAAAACGTCTCATATGTAAAGACGTTTCTCGAGACGTTTTGGACGGCGCCACAAAATCTCTTACTCGTAGCCTCTCCACCTCCCCACGACTCTATCTCTCCACCTCCTCACTTCTTCGACCTCCAATCTGCGCCTTCCCTCTCCGCCCTTCCTCCGCACCCGACGGCCGCCCCTCCCTACGCGCCCTTCCTCCGCACCCGGCGTTGTGCCCTTGCCTCCATGCCCGGTGGTTGCGCCTCCCTCCGCGGCTCCGCAGCTCTCGCGAGTCGTGACCTCGTCCGCCGCCGCCGCCCGCACGCTCTCCGTCCGCACCTTCCCACCATGCCCGGCGGCTCCGGCGGTGGCAGTGGCGTCGCCGCCTCGACAGAGCTCGGGTGTCGCCGTCGGGAGAGCCCACCCGTCCACTTGGAGACCTCCAGTGAGTGCTCATCTCATCCTCTCCCCATTGTTCCTTTACTGGTTGACAAGCCGCCGCCTCGATAGAGCTCCGGCGTCGCCGTCGGGAGAGCCCATCCCGTCCACTTGGAGACCTCCAGTGAGTGCTCATCTCATCCTCTCCTCAATCCTCAGTTCCTCACCCGGAGGCGGGAGGCCATCGCCGCCCCCGCCCCCGACAGCCCGACTCCTCTCCAGCCTCCACAGCTCCACGCCTCTACCGGCCACCGCCAGCGCCTCCTTAGTCCTCAGGCAGTTAGGCCGCCTCAGCGCAGGCGCGTCGGCACGCCGCACGCCGTAGCCCTGCCCCTGCTCCACCCCCTCAACCGCTGGTTCTAGCTCCCAGTGAGGTGTTCTCAAAATCTTTGTGTGGTTCAGTAGCAGTAATCGATGTTTGAAACAAGAAAGTGCGCAGAGTATCACATGGATTGGGCAGCCAGAAACCCGTTTTGCATTCGACCATGTTGCTTGTGAAGCGATGAATCAGTCGCTTTGAAAACAATTTGATTGCTTTGATCCACCCACGCAAGCGCCAAAGATGGACTTATCTCGCCCTCCCGTCTGAGCTCAGACACCGACGCACGCAAAATTTCTCAGAACTATATGGTAATCTAGTATTGTGTCCTTTGGAACATTTGTATTAGTTTTAACTTTTTCGCCATTTTGATTTTGTAATTCACTTACTCGGTATGCTATTTATGTTTCCAAAAATCGTAGATATTTTTATTCGGATGATAAACGAACCATTTCATTAGGTCAATCTTGTTGAGTGGCTCAAAATGATGGTGGCCAATCATGACTAAAAGTTTTATTTTCTTGATTTTTATTAATAAAACATGGTGGTCCCACATGTGAGTCTCTTAGGTTTTAAAACACGTTTAAAATTGAGAATAGTGAGTGGTCCCACATGTGAGTGACGATAGTCTAATTACATTTTAAATTAGATTTCTGTTTGTCCTTTCAACTAGCCCCACTTGTCATAGACTTCTCATCTTTAACCTCTGTATTTAACGCTAATTAACACTTGATCATGCAGGCCCATCATTACAGAGAGAATGAGAAGATCGGTTGGCGGCATGCGTCGAGAGGAAGGCAAGCTCACCGGCGAAACGGCGTGAAAACTCCTGGGAGCACGGGAACGGAGAGAGGGTGTTACTGTAGTGCTAGGTGAGGTGAAGATGGCCGAAGAGGTGGACGGAGTCGGTGGCGCAACGGCGTGAGGCGGTGAGGGGCTTTGGGTCGGCGATGGCTTTGACGAAGGAGGCTTCCTCCATGCCAAAGGTGAGGCGCACTAGTGCAAACACAAGGAGTATCAACAAGATTAAATCTAACATAGTCCACCATTGCAGACGGTTTGCCGCCCCATGGTGGACGATCCACGTGGTGTTAGAATTTCCTCGATCTACAGATTATCGTGACTCCTTTAGTACGCCGCCCCATGGTGGACAGCCCCCCTCGGTCCACAACACCAACACCCCTCAGTTCGCTGCTCAACACCACCACATACTATCCTCCTTCGTCCGCCGCTCAACACCAACGCAACGTCCGCTGCCCAAAGGTGGTATGCCGATGCACCCAAAACAAAGAACATAATAACACAGCAGAGTGTGAACCCTAGGTGCGTGGACGGTTCGCCATGAAACATTGGATGGTCCGCTATACAAAAACTTGATGAAACCAGAATTTGCTATCTTTCTTAAAGGTAAACTCCATGAACACGAACCCTAGGTAACAATTGCTCATCACCTTTTTTGAGGAACACATCGGATGACCTTGTGAGACCCAAAATTTGTAACTTGGGACCTACTGTGTTAATTTGTGTCATTCTCTGGATCAGTAGATAGCACACATAGTTATATTGTTGGTTCAAATACATATTATAAAAATACAAAAGCTATTGCATAATATTAAACAAAGCATAAATATACTTTATGACTTTTTACTTGCAGAATGGCCAGACAGACCAAATACTTTCAGAGATTAGTAGCGGAAGAAGAATATAGTATAACGCATGGAACCCTCATGATATATACACTGGCAATCGATTGTGGGCTCGCGACCTAGTTCATGGCCTTCTTAATCTTCAGTCTTGATTATTGCTCATAATTGTCCATGTAGCCTTCTTCTATGTTTACTGACTAAAAGAATGTAAATAGCGAGCATGAGTACACAACCGTACTAGTGAGTCAACACACAATGCAATTATTATATATGTGGGCTAAACAAAGGGAGGTTCAAAGGTTCTTTTATTTTACACAAAGCCATTTGTTGGAATAGGGTAAGTAGTAGCAATTCCTGAGACTTAGTATTTTTAACCAACACAGGTTTGATAAACTGAGTTTTTGTTTGTAAAATACTAGTGGAGATTTCATCTCCTATACCATTGAGTGGCTCTGTCCACTTAATGCTCAAGCTATCCTGTATTTACCACTGGTCCTCAATAAGGCCATCACAAATCCCTAGGTTCCAACCCAACTTTTTCCACCCAATCCACAAATTATTTTATAAAAATGAAAGCTAGATCAAGCAAGTTGTCAGCACCGCTCTTGCCCATGAGAACGGCTATCCAGATAGTTTTCTTACTCTGCAGAGTTTGCACACTTTACCCACAAGAGATATTCAACTTATAATGTCTCATACACACTTCCATAGGTGTGCGACTAAGTCAATTATCACAAGGCCTTTACAATGTCCCACCTCAACGCAACTCCACACCGCTAGGTATCACCTCTGTAGGGCATTCCCATTGCCCACGGGCAGGTCTCCCATTTGCGCCGTGCAGTTCCTGTAGCTTCGTTCTCTCCCGACGACCCACACCGCATTCCCCCAATGGCGAAGCCATGCCGAGGCGAACAAATTAGTTAGTTAGGTCGTACCCATTATAGACTTGTGATTACAGTGTTTTTACATAAGAGGTCATTACAAGATTTGGTCCTTAATTGACTCAGGCGGTACATCCACATACCAACTCTCTCTCATGCACCCGGCACCAGCCACTCTTTCCAACCACCCTAGTCAAAATCTATTTTTCAGGTTTTTCTTTATTTTTAAAATAACCTTTAGTCCAACATACCAACTAGGCTCCAGCCTCGACTGGCCAAATGCAATTTTCTTGTTTTGAATGATTGTTGTCGGGCAATTTAATGCCCGCATGACAATGTATCTAAACAAGGCTAAGCTTGACACTTAGATACAGACTTATTAACTAGTATGTAAACCATTAATTCTAGGGTGACAAATAATAGTGTTCAAGTTCAAGGATTGAAAGTTTATACACAATTATTATTAAGGTATTAACTATGAGATAGATCAATATAGTTGTATAAATCATATCAATGCAATTTCATAATTTAAAGCAACATAATTTGCAAAAACTAGGTGTCATATGATCAAAGTATTAACTCGCCTTGCTCAGTGCTCTGATAATAATCTTGTTTGATATTCTTATAATCGCTTTTCTCAATATTCTGATAAGGCTGCATATTCAGATAATCTCCTTGCTCAAGGTTTTGGTAATCTTGGTCCCGACCTCATCCTTGTTTGTAATATCCCAAATATCATCAGACATTGCAATTAAATTAGAGAGAGAATTAAAAGAGGAAATTCAGATTTTATGAGGGAATTGGACTTTGGGCCTTCGGTCCACGACTTTTTGGCCCAAGAGGGAGCCAGCCATAAGGAGGAGATAAAAGGGGGTAGTCCCCCACCAAATCCTAGGCACCTGCTACTATAGCACCACCACATTGTAGCGTGTGGTACCGTAGCACCCCAATCCATACTGTTGCTACCGGCAATGGAGGAGAAAAGAGGAGATTCAGCCAAGGAAAGAGGAAGAAGGAGAAGGAAGAGGGAAAAGGGGATTCTCGTGGGGACATCAGCGGGATCTAGCGTGGTATTCTAGGGTAATTTTTGTTTCCCTAATAGCTAGTTTAATTCTTTTTCTACACGAATTGTTGTCAAATATCATATTGGTTCCCTGCTGTTAATAGATTGATAATCTGCAGTTCTGTTTGATCAGTAGTTTTGAAATGGTTCAATGAGAAATTAGGATTTTGTGTCTCCTGAAGAATTGTGGGAAATTTTGTTAGGTTTCAGTAGGATCTAAGTTTGTATTATTTGGAGTTGTGGTTTTTGAGTTATGATTTTTGCAATGCCGCTTTCCAGAACCTCTGTCAGGTTATAGCAGTCCTGGTATTAAATAGATTGAAAATAGATAATGGCCGAATCAGGGATGTTACCCAAAACTACTTTGGTAGGTAATTTAATTAGCTTTCAGGATTGTTAAAGAACACCATTTTTGGATCTTCAGAACGAAAGTTATGTACGTTTCAATCTTACTGTCCAGAATGTCTGTTAGATTCTGTGTGCTGAAATTTGTTAAAGGCAAAATTTGAGATCCGACCAACTAGACTTTAGTAGAAATTTTTGTAAGCATTCCAGAGAGACCAAGAATGCATTTTCCTGATAAATAGTACGAGAGATACGATTTTTGTAAGGTGACTGTCCTGTTTTGGGACAAAGCGACGTTCAAGGGGAAACGGGGTCGTTTAGGATGGCGATTAGGAGCAATGCGATTTATTTATCTATTTTGTATTATGGTATGCCTTGAAATGTCTCCTTAGGATGTTTATTAAATGTTTAGGTGGTAGTGTGAATCTGGGGGTAGTGCCCTCTTCTCATCGTCAAACTTCACGGTTGAGGCAAATACATGTATAAGGGTGATAACGGGTGTTTTGTCATTGTTTTGTTGATTTATTGCCATGAGATAAAATAATGTGTTGGTAAGTTATTTTAGTGTCATGATATTATTGATGAAAAGAGTAAGATTGAGTTGATGATGCAACTATCATGGGGATAACATGTTGATATTTTTATTGCTTAAATGTGATTATGGTATATTGATGCAAATACCATGGGGATGACATGGTAATATTGTTAAAGTTAAATTAATTATTGCATCATTCATTTGCATTATTCTTTGATTCTTGAGGCTTGGTCTACGTTGTAACCATGTAATGAGAAGTTTGAGGTCCCCATCATGTATTAGACAGGCATGAGGTTCCCACACTCGTGGAGTGTGGGCTCGAGGTCCCTGTGCTGAAGGCACAGGCATAGGTATGCATCGACGGATGCATACTCCGCATTACTGGTAAATGCAAAGAGAAAAAAGTGCATTTGTGGCATATGCATTGCATGGCAATAAAAGTGAATAGTTATGATATTATTGTGGATGGCTGATTGTGTTAAATTCAAAGTATGTTTATGATATTTGGGTTATTGTCTTATTTGTACTTGCTTAGTCTTAGGCTTACGCTTATTTATTTAATGTTTTAGGTGAACATTGATGAGGACATACTTTGGGAAGAAAGTAGAAATGGGACTGTTGCACTTGAGAAGCACTTCATTCCATTTCATGATTCAATCATTTTGGAATTATATTAATTGAATAGGTTGTGGTTCCTTTAGTTCCTCATGGTCGATATTATTGTTAGTTGTTGTTTTCTCTTAATTGATATTATTGCTAGTTGTTGTTTTTCTCTTAATTGATAATTAATTAGATTGAATTATAATTGAACTATGATTAACCGTCTTTTTGAAATTTATGAATACCTCATTGTGTAATGTTTAATCGTGACGCCTAGAAGGCAGTAATACTTAAGTATGATGTAGAAAAACGTAATAATAATAGTTGTAGGTGACATCTTGAGCTTTTGCTAAGCTATGGTGTTACATTGTTCGGAGTTGCTGTTCTATTATATCCTTATATTCTAACTACGCTGAATACGATCAAATCCAAGAGTGACTAAAAGCAACCAAATGAAATCTAATAAGTCCAAATAGATTCAACAAACGAAAATATTTCGAATGAAAGTAAACATATATAACGATATCTTGAAAGAAGGGAGTATTTCAGATAAGACCAAAATATACTCATCTAGAGTTGATGAAGCAAATACTTCAGGCCAAAGTATAACCAAGGAGTTGATAAAAGAAATACTGCAGACGAAAGTAGATAAATCCAAACTCTATTCGTTTAGCCTAGTAGCAGGATCTTTTGGTTAATAGCTAGGCTTATGGTTAAGTAACTGTTTGATCCGGAGTAGGGGCGAGAGGGATCGACTCCCAGAAAGTCCGTTGGTGCAAGGAGTTAGGATTCCAACGGGACAGAGAGTATTTATCTAAATATTCCACATAGGTTACCTAGATGGGAGAGATTACCTGGTTAGGTAATACTCTCAGATCTGCTTTCGGATCACGAATCGTCCGATCACTGGGAACGTATAGCGATGGGTGATAGCTAGGGTTTAGACGATGTTGTTTGGTGGATGAATTTCTATCATCTATATGAGAGCACACCACCGCTGCTCACGCGACGCCTAGCTGCTTTAATGATTGTTTTAGTTATTACTTCCTATTTACCGAGGAAGTTCCATGAGAGCCAGATGAGACCTACGTGTAGGTGCGAGGATTTGCTCTGAGTAGACATAAGTCTCGCCGACATATGGGACCTAACTCATTTAATAGTTTATCTTATCGATTTATATTTATCAAAAAAATTCTATGAGCCTTAGCTGGGAATTTCCGAGCATTGGCTAGCCATCAGCTTTACATCGGATCATGGGTGTCTATGGATTTAGGTTTATCGCTGCGACGAACTTTAGCTAGTTTCATTACTTGCATGGCTCTGTATACTCTAAAGTAACTTATTATTCTGGGTTGATCTTTAGCTACAAGGTATCTCACTGTTGTTTTAACTACACCAGCTCACTAATGATTTCACGTTAAGTTCTATTCACTAGCTACTATTACTGCTATTGCAATTTGCTAGTGACATATTTATTCACTTGAGGTTAACTGACTAATTAACCTACTAATACTATTCATCTTAAGCTACGTTCTAATTAAACATGTAAAGCGAAACTAATATCCCTTTTTAACACCCAACCTCTAATTGCTTATTATGGACTAGGGCCGTTGTCATAAACTATTGAAGCAGTGATTTAGGCTTACTGACTTATGGTTAACCAACCACTAATCAGGCTTGTTTTTTTGGATTAGCTGCTAACTACACCACTACATGGGTTGCTAACTGGAAACATTCAGTAGCTGCTAATCCTACTCACTGTATTTGAGCATCTTAATCGGATGAGCACTTTGTCAAATAGTACTACTGACAGTGCACATAGCTAATTAAATTATACTAGTGACTTTTAACAAATCTTCGCACTACTCGAATTAACCAGCCTAATTTAGCCATTAAGGAAATTAACTAACATGGGAATGCTAACTAGAATATCCAAAGTAACCACTTTATTAACTGCTCTAACTTAACCTATTATTATTGTAGATATTATCATTTGGGTATGATTGACTTTTTAGATCGCTAATATAATTATTATCTGATTACCCTGGTTACAATGCTATTTCTTGTTAAAGGCATGATCTACTGTTATTGCGCTATCTGGTTAAATAAACACTAATCATTTCTACTAATCCTAGTTTATTCATGTAATTGATACCAATTGGGGCCACATCTTACTTACTACTGACTTACACTTATTCCATTCTAATCAACCTTTTAATTATCCATTTAGTTCCATAACTACTGTCATTATCCGAAATTGCAAATAATCAGCTGAGTGTCTGCAAATTAATTAACCTCCCAAGATCCTTAGGCTAATTACTTAAATTAACTGCTAATCTCATCCAAAGGGGCCAACTGCCATTAGCATTCACAGAGAGAGACTTGAGAGAGATAGAGGGAGGGCCCCACCTATCATGCATACACAGAGGGCACACAGAGAGGGGAAGCAGAGGAAGGCTGGAGGTGGCTCGGGAGACCCTCAACGTCGGCGTGCGGGACGATGGCGGCAGCCGAGGCCGGCAAAAATGAAGTGCGCAGGGGAAGGCCACCTCGTGGGTAGTCCTGGCATCGATGGAGGTGGGCCACAGAGGCAGCGCGGCTGCGCCCGGCGTCAATGGCGACACGGCTTCCATGGCGGTGGAGCTGGAGGGGAAGAAGGGAGAAATTAGGGCGAGCATGAGCACCGGAGTGACGAGGGAAACTCACCAGGTTTGTTAGTGGAGGCTGAGGAGGCCCGAGGCGAGCGGGCGACGGGAGCCGGCGGCAGCGCTGGCGGTTGGCCGTGGGGGCGCCGCTCAGGTGAGCGATGTCTCCGGTGGAAGGTGAGGGAAGCTTTGGGAAGCCGAGGGGTTCCTCTAGAAGGATTGAATCGGTCGGAGATACACCAGGCGAGGAGAGGCGGCCGGGGCGGCGGTTTCGGCCGACGTGGAAGAAGAAGCCGACACGCGGCGTTCCGGTGGATTTAATCCCAAATTGACAGAGGGGTTTTGATAGTGGTGGTGCGGAACGTGCCGTGACGCGGCCGGCGGGGACAGGAGGTCGTCGTACGGCCGAAACGGCGAGCGGCGTCGGCGGCCGAAGGCGCGACTCTGCGCACTGGGTTCTTGAGCTCCTCCTTGGTCTCTCTTGGTGAGATGAGAGGGGAGGGAGAGAGTGGAAGAGGAAGGTAGGAGAGGCCGGGAAGGGGGCTAGGCGAGCTCAAGGCGACGACTTTAATAGTGGGTGGCAGAGAGCACGATGGTGGGCGGCATGGGCGAGCGATGTGGACACGAGCAGGTGGCCGGGCTACGTGGGCTGTGTCATGAGGGAGGGGCGATATGGCACTGCTGCATGCCGAGCGCGTGGAGATGGCGCGCGTGACCGAGTCGTTCGGCCGGCATGGGCACCACAGTGGCTGTCGGGTGAGAGAGATGACATGGCAACACTACACTGGCTCAACTGAGAAAAGAAAGAGGGAGAAGAAAGGTGTCTGGTGTGATGGCTTGACCAAATGCTGGCTCGATTGCAACTTGGTTCGGCCAGAGGTACAGTAGACAGGGGAAAAAAAATAAGGCTAGGAAAAAGTCAGGAAAACGGAAAGAGACAGAATTTTAGGTTTTTAAAATTCTGATAGTTTCATTTGGTAATTCTCATGGATGACAGATATAGATGGATATTTTCTAACAAATTTTAATTGAGGTTTTAACCCTTTGGAGAATTAAGTTTCATATTTCATGCTGTCGACCTTAGAGTTTATACTTCAGTAATATTTAACAGGGCAATATTTTAGGTAAACTTTGTGATAACGATTTAATTATATCTGACTCTTTTACTTCTACACTTTTTGATTCTAGGGTTTATGTATATAAGGTTTCTATCTCTAGAGTTTATGTTTTTTTTAGGGTTTTAGTATTTACTCACTTGTGTCAGCAAAAGAAAAGCCGATCAAATAACTCTAAAGATTTTGCACTAAAGGCAATAACTAATAACATGCAAAAGTTTTAAAATCTCATATTTTTGCATTTAGGCACTTTGGGATGTTACAGCCTCCACATGGCATGGTCTCACACAATGCTATAGGATGACTAGGGTGCTTGGGCGCTGGCCGTTGGCTGCAGAAGCCACGTTGCATTCTCCGCCTCTCCTCCTCTTAAGGCTGCCTTCTTCTCCTTCTTTCTTGACCCAAAATACAGTCAGTTTTCCCCTCTTTTTATTCTTCTTCTTCCTCGATTTGGCTTTGATTTGGTTGGTGCTTTGAAAGCCACTGAGCCGCCGAGGCTGGACCCAGCACCGTCAGCGTTGAGGTGGTTTCTCCTCCTCCTTGTGCATATTAGTTTTCCCTCTTACTTCTTCTTCAGTGTTGAGGTATGGTGAGGGCTTCGATTTGCGCCGATTGGAGGTTGGAACTGGCCGACCTTGGCTTGATTTTCGTGTGGGAGATCTTTGGCTTTCTTGTTGATTGGTGCTCATTGGAGCATTCTGCCGGTGCACCTTGATTGGTCTTGTGCGGCATTCTCCGTACCTCGTCTACACATGCTGGTGTGTCCCAATTTGTGAGGATAGCATTGTATCTCCATCAACCTTGTCTTTTATTCACGGCACAGCAGGGCGATTGGTTTTCTAAGTCAGCGCCTTTGTGTGCCTTGCCCGGTTTACTACTCGGTGGCTTCGAGTGCCATCCACATCGTGAGTATTGTTGTTTTTCATATTTTTTTTTGCATTACTTTGCATATCTATTGTGCTAGTAGAAATCTCAATTTATGATTGATTTGATTGAAACTAGCACTGGGACATAATGCTTAGTAATGCTGTGGACTCAGATTAAAGCTCAATGGGGATTATTGTCACTTATGAATTTAGATGGACAACATTGATTATAAATCAAGCCTGAGCTTGTTGTTGCATACTGTTATCTAGGCTCTGTTACTTTTATGTGGTTCGGTTGCATCTTGTTGACCGAATTTGACTAGGCTGAACACTAATTGTGAATTGTGTATATTGTTCCTCTGTTGATAGAAATCAGTAAGTGCTGATTTTTGTCGATTTGTGATCTCAGTTTACATTATGATATTCTTGCTCCTGTTTGCAGAAAGTAATTAGTGTTGTTGTGACTTGTGAGATTATTCTTACTTGTTCTTGATATAACAGTAACGCATTCATTTTTAGCACAACGTCTGATTTATCTTGTCTATCAAATTAGTGTATATTCTTGACAAAAGTGGTGAGGAGGCCAAGATTATATCTTGAGCGGCCCGACAACTAAGAGCAATAACCAAACATTTAAATATGAGCATTCTGCTGATTTTACTTGATATCAAGTCCAATCTTTTGAGCATATTATCTTGTTTAATTGACATGAAAATATTACATGTTGCTATGTCATTCTTGTCAGTTATATGTTGCTGGAATTATGCTTTAATTATATTAATTTATGCTGGAATTAATTCTAAATATTTGTTAAAATCGCTAATTTTACAACAAATTAGAAAACCAATATTTGAAGAAATGGTTTCCTCGTGTGATGTTGTTAAGCCGGGAGTATTTGACGATGCCAACTTTAAATGTCGGTAGGCTAAAACAAAACTATGGCTGACTGACCTCACACTTTTCTGTGTCATTTCAAATCCTACAATGTTCCCATTGGAAACCGCTACTATAACGCGGTGGGAGGATGCAAACAATTCAGTCTTAGCTTGTTTGTTAGCCATCCTATCCATCTAGCTGTTCGATGTGTACGTTAACTTCAAAGATGCTAAGCAACTCTGGGACGAACTTGTTGAGAAATATTCTGAAGGGGATAATGGGAATGAGTCATTCATGATTGCTACCTACTTGAACTTTAAGATGGTTGAGGGGTGGTCGGTGATGGAGCAGTTTCATGAGCTACAACTCCATGTACATGACTTACGTTACTACGACTGCATCCTACCACAGAAGTTCATAGTGAAAGTTATCCTGGCTAAGTTACCACCCACGTGGCGTGACTTTGTGATCGCTCATAGACATATAAAGGAGCTCTTGACTCTCAATGAGTTGTCAGTTGCTATTAATGTCGAAGAGCGTGCAAGAGCCGAGGAGTGTATAGGAAAGACTCAAGTTCAGGCTCATCAGGTGGAGGTCAAGAATGCTAGAGGCTTTGGAAAATAGAAGTTCAAGAATCAGCCCCAGAACAAGCTCAAAGGAAAGAAAATGAAGAAGAAGAAGGGGGAAATTGTTTGCTTTGTTTGTGGAGTGATTGGTCATAAAGCCAATTATTGCCGCAATCGTAAGGGCAAGGGTCCTCCTCCGTCGCATAAAGGCCATAAGGTCAAGTGAATGTCGACCGGCTAGTTCCGCTTTAGAAGGGTATGTACCTCATGTCTTTATGGCAAGTCCATCTATTGATTGGTGCATTGATACATGTGTTACTAGACATATATTGTAATAACCCAGATTCCAATTAGAGAGAATAATATTTGCGAGAGGGAAAAATTATCCAATTTCAAATGCATCAAAGTTTAGAGATGGAATTTGGTTCAAATTCTATTTTTCTTAGCATGTTTGGACCTTGGGCTCTTGGCCCAATGTGCAAAAGCCCATTAGTGGGCCGACCTAAGTGGGAAAGAAAAGGGGTGCCCCCATAAACCTAGCCGCCCATCTAACCCTCCCTGGCTGAAACCCCATTGCCCTCCTCACCCTTAGCCGCCGCCCCTCCTGCTCTCTCTCCCCCATTGGTGCCTCCATCTCCCTCGCTCAAGGTCAAGCCCTCCATTGTTGCCCTCTCTTGGAGATTTCCAGCAGCTGGCCGACCACAAGGAGGAGGAAAAGAGAAGGGAGAAGAGGGGAGAAGAGGAGAGTTCCTCGTGGGCTTGATCTGCGACTTCTGTAAGTCTTCAAGGGTAACATTTGAGTTCCTCGCTGTTTTGGTTGATTTAGATTCGTAATTTGCTATGATTAGTGAACCTACGTTCTGCTGCATTAATTCCAAAATTCTTCCTATTCTTGTGCGACTGTTTTCATGTGTTTAGATTCCGAATTAGAGGATCCCATCCCCTAGAGTTATGTGGGTTTTGTTCTCAGTATTCGGTAGACTCAAAGATCACTCAATTCTGAGTTACGGTTTAAAAGTTATGATGAATCCTTTTCTGTTGACCAGAAAGTCTGACGAGAATTAACAGTCACTTTGTTTCTTAAAATATGATTATGTTAGGAGCTGATTCAGAAATGTTGCCCAAAACAAATTATGTAGATAATTCCATTAGATTTTAGGATTGACAAAGAACACTCTTTTTGGATTTGTATAAAAAAGGAATGTACGTTTCAATTTGACTGTCCACATTGTAAGTCGGGTTCCGACAGTAGTTTTGATTGGTGTGCTACTTTTTGTTAAAGGCAAAATCTGAATTTCATGCCAACTAGACTTTTGAAGGTTATGATCTTAGCTTTCCAGAATGATAAAAATCTTGGCTTTTGGTTAAAACAATCAAAAGTTATGATTATTTCCTTACTGCTGTTTAGTTCTGCTAGACAATTTATATATTAGACTTTCATCCGAATGTTAGCCTAAGTTTTCGGCCAAATTGGAGGATTTAGACATCTAGACTATTGTGGAGATTTTCGTTACCATTCCATAGGATATGAGATCACGTCGTTTCGAGTTTCAGAGCAAAAGATATGATGTTTTTCGTACTGCTGTCCAGAATAGATTCCTGTTAGCATGTTAACTAGCTTGAGTAGATAAAGTGTTTAAACTTGGGTTATGGGAAGACGATGTAGAGCCCTGCGAGTAATATCTTGTTAAGCATGTTTGTTTGATGCCTAGTATCATTCTTGGTTACCAGGTGGTGGTGAACCCCGATGTTAGAGCGTTCCGCCTTTTGTCTTCTGTCTCACGGTTAAGGCAAGTGCAGATAGTAATAATGAGTTGCTTTATTTCATAGTCGATGAATGCCATGGTTTAATGATGAAGCTTTATGTTTGATAATATTGATGAACATTACCTGTTCATGATGAGTTGATATTGTGATTTCAATTTTGCATCATAACATACATTTCTGCATCTTGGTCTACATAGTTGTCAAAGATTGTTCCTTTGAGGTCCCCGTCATGCATTGGACGGGCATGGATCCCTGTCAGGCAATGGACGGGCTTTGGTCCCCACACTTGTGGAGTGTGGGCATTGGATCCCAATGCCTAGAGGGCACAGGCTTTGAGTATGTATCGACGGATACACTACTCGGCATTACCGGTGTCGTAGTAAAAAGACTAGACAGATGGGCACGGGGACCCTCCGTACAACGGAGGGCCTCCGTACCCTTTGCCTTGGGTGAAGGACCGCATGAAGGAGCCAAAGACACATGAATGAATTGTATTGCTTAATGTGTAAATGAGAGAATGAGAGGAGGAGAGTGTCCCCCCTTCCCTATGCCCTTGGAGGCTTATTTATAGGGGGCAAGAAGGGACATTTACCTTCTTGCCCCTAGAGGCGAGAAAAGACAAAAGGGCATTCATGTACATTGACCTAAAATACACTATACAAGCTAGCTATACACATGTACAGTATTCCTGACGGCACACCGGTATTCCTGACGACCCTAGGGTGCTAGGCACCCCTTGGGGCCCTGCTACGATGTAACGTCCAAAAATTTGTCTTTTCAAAAATCTTTTGAGTAGTTTAGGTCCCTGGAAAATTTCACCAATTTTATTTGAATTAATAAAGCTTAATTGGGAATTTTCTAAATTAAAAATATTTAATTTGACTAATCTAAACATTAATTAAATAAAAACTTGTGTTATTTGGCTTCCTTGTCTTTCAAGGAATTTTTGGGTATTTTCTGAGATTTTTTCGGATTTGTTTGCTATTTATTTGATCTCCTTGATTTTTGGTCTTTTATTTTAATTCCGAAAATCAGTATTTTCTCTCCTGCCCACATGCTATAGTAAATCGCAATTTCATCGTTCATCGTGAACCTCGGCCAACCAACCAGCAGTCCGAACGTATGCATGCAATCGAAAATTTCAAAATTCCATATCTTCCTCTACGGTGCATATAAAAGCGAACGATTTGCGCTCACGCGTCCGTCTTGATCTCCTCTTCCAATCCCCTGAATTGATTTCCTCCAAACCGATCTATTTACGTCGCAATCTCCAGAAAACCGAGCTCCAACCGTTCTTCTCCGTGACTCGCGCCTTCGTCAAGACGTCCGCCGGCCGAACCGTCTGCGGCGTTGGCCTCGCGTCGTTGCCCTCTACGTCATGGTTCCTTCCTCTTCGCCCAAAGATCATCGGAGCACCGTCGGCCATGTCAAGCCATAAAGCCGAAACGTGTTCATCGCGTTCCTCGCTTCCTCGTTGAGTTTTTCCAAAATCCGATTGTGTCATCTTGTGCCCCTCGTCAATACCTATTTTTCGTATCTGTTGGATTCAAGTTTCATCCACCGTGCGCCGAGAATCGAACGTTCTCTCGCGTCTTATTCGTCGTCCTTCTCCGGCCAATTACTCCGCAACCGTTGATCCCCTGCCTTCAACTCCACCATCGTTGAGTTAGCGTCGCCGCGTTCTATGCCGTGCTCACCTCCCTTTTCGCAGAGCATCACTAGAAGTGTTACGCGCCCGTGAGGCTGCCGTCGTCGGCGTTCTTCGCGTCGCTGCCGTCGCATGGAGCAAAATCTTGATGTCTGGACCGCATCATCATCTCCGGCTCGTCGTTTCCTTTCCGTTTTGCCCCTTCGCCAACGCTGGTTCGCCTCCGTTCATCAGCACTTCCGTGAGCAAGAACAGGCCAACCCTCTGTTACTATTCATGGCTGTTCTCTGTTGTTCCTTGGTGTGTTGCATGCTTCCTGTTCGTTTCCTCTAGCTTGTGTAGTTCCTGTTAATCAATCCAGTCACACATCCAAATATCTATCCTCTCACTTACATGTTGACCCCACATGTCATCCTCCTAATTAAAATCCCAATTATTTATATCTCTTACATGCGGGTCCCGCATGTCAGTCAACTCTTGGTCAACCCTTGTTCATGAGCTTGGTCCACCGTGGACTAGCATATCTCTATGGAACTGGTCCATAGACCAGTGGCCCACATATCAACCCCTAATGCTATTTTCGGGAATTAATTTAATTCTTGAAAAATCCTTTTATCTTATTGGTCCCACTCGTCACTCTCTCTACCTTATTTCTGGAATTATTTTAATTATAGAAATTCATAAATACCAGTCGGTCCCACCTATCATACACTCATTCTTTTCTAATATTTTGAATAGAATATTCTGAGAATATTCCGTAGAGCTTTTTCATCATTTCATGTGAATTCCAATCTTCTGAGAGCCATATCTTCTTCATCCGAATTCACGGGTTAGTTTGCGGCACGGCTCGGGGCCTTACGGCGTCTTCACTGCCACGGTGGTGGGCTTATTGACGATGCCACATTTGTGACGCTTAAACAGAAGGCCGTAGCCTATGAGGTGTGCGCCGGGGCTCGGGGCCGCACACGGCGTCTTTGTTGCTACGGTGGTGGGCTTATTGATGATGCCACCGTTGTAGGCTTAAACATCGAGGCTGTAGCCTGCGAGGTGTGCGCCGAGGCTCGGGGCCGCACACGACGTCTTTGTTTAGACACCCATAGGTGTGCACGGGGGCTCGATGGCCATGCGTGATGACTTCGTTTAGACACCCGCAGGTGTGCACCGGGGCTCGATGGCCATGCGCGGTGACTTCGTTTAGACACCCCCAGGTGTGCACCGGGGCTCGATGGCCATGCGCGGTGACTTCGTTGCCATGGTGATGGGCTTATTGGCATTGCCATCCGTGTGGGATTTCCCTGCACACTCCGCATTAATTGAAATACTAATATGTAAAAGATCAACTACTGCTTTAAAATAACATGTAGCAATGGTGGCAACAATTAAGATCATATGGGGCAATGTAGTGGTATGATTAGTGTTACCTACCTCATCAGCTGCATCAGAATTTCATACCGTGCAGCGTGGGCGCCCGAAGCCGAGGACATGGAGCAGCCGGTGGAGGCGGCCCGGGTCCGGGGGCTTCGGGTGGTTTGGTGCCGGAGATGCGCCAAGGCTACCCCAAAAGTGGCCAGAGGTTGAGGCTCCCAGGGGACCCCGAGATGGTGGCGGCGGTGCGGCTTGGTGGCCTCCGGAGGTGGTGACGAGCCAGATGGGGGCCTCCGGAGGTGGCGACGACGCCGAGGGGCCGCGTAGGATGGGGTCGACGTCGAAGGGGCCTAGTGGCGGAGAGGGAACCGCCCGAGGCGGCCTGAAGGCAGCGCGTCGCACCCGAGGTGGCTTAGAGGGGCTCCGCTCGGTTGCTTTGGGAAATCAGTGTTGGTGAGCCTGGCTAAGGTTGGGGGTGGTGGCCTTCGGGGGCCTTCGAAGGTGACCCGAAGGTACGGGCAGAGCTTGGCGAAGGGTGCTCCGGAGGTGGCGCGGAGGGCCCGAGGGTTTCCGGAGGGGGTACGGACGCCGAGGGGGCTCCGGAAGTGCTACCTCGGGTGGTGAAGGGCGAGCCGCTAGAGGCGGGTGCTCCGGATGCGCCCCTCATGGAGGCTGCTCCGGGTTCTCTGGAGGTGGCGCGGAGGGGCCGAGGGGTTCGGAGGGGCGCGACGCCGGGGGCTCCCAGTCTTGCTCCCGGTGCCGTGAAGGCGAGCCGCTAGAGGTGGGTGCTGAGGTGCGCCCCCATGAGGCTGCCCGGTGCTCGGAGGTGGCGCAGAGGCCGAGGGTTCCGGAGGCGCGACGCCGAGGGCTCGAAAGCTTGCTCAGTGGTGAAGGGCGAGCGCTAGAGGCGGTGCTCGGAGTGTGCCCCCATGGAGGTCGCTCAGTGCTCGGAGAGGCGCTTGAAGGGGCCGAGGGTTCCAGAGGGGTGCGGGCGCCGAGGGAGCTCGGAAGTCTTTGCCCGGGTGGTGAAGAGAGCGCCAGAGGCGGGTGCTCGAGAGTGGCGCGGAGGGGCCGAGGTTCGGAGGCGCGGACGCCGAGGGGGCTCCGGAAGTGCTGCTCCAGGTGGTGAAGGGCGAGCCACTAGAGGCGGGTGCTCCGGAGGTGCGCCCCCATGGAGGCTGCTCCGGGTGCTCTGGAGGTAGCGCGGAGGGGCCGAGGGGTTCGGAGGGGCGCGCGACGCCGAGGGGCTCGGAAGTCTGCTCCGGTGGTGAAGGAGAGCTGCTGAGGCGGGTGCTCGAGTGCGGCCCCATGGAGGCTGCTCCGGGTGCTCCGGAGGTGGCGCGAGGGGCCGAGGGGTTCCAGAGGGGGCGCGGATGCCGAGGGGCTCGGATGTCTTGCACTGGTGGTGAAGGGCGAGCCGCTAGAGGCGGGTGCTCCGGAGGTGCGCCCCCCAAGGAGGCTGCTCCGGGTGCTCCGGACGGTCTCCGAAGTGGCAGCCGAGCGAAGGGGGGGTTGAAACCACCCGAGGCAGCCCGCAGGTGTTGTGCCACCCCCGAGGTAGCTTCGAGGGGTTCTCCTGGTTGCTTCGTCTCTGGATGCTGCCGAGGCCCTCGGCTGGTGCTTCAGGCGTTGGCCAGAGGTGACCGAAGATGGACCGAGGGTTTTTTGGGTCTTCGGGCTAGGGTGAGGTAGTGGCCGATGGTGACTCGGATGGGCTTCGGCTCTTCTCGTTTGTGACTTCTTGTTCGGTCCCCACGAACGGCGCCAAATGTCATAGTAAAAAGACTAGACAGATGGGCACGGGGACCCTCCGTACAGCGGAGGGCCTCCGTACCCTTTGTCTTGGGTGAAGGACCGCATGAAGGAGCCAAAGACACATGAATGAATTGTATTGCTTAATGTGTAAATGAGAGAATGAGAGGAGGAGAGCGTCTCCCCTTCCCTATGCTCTTGGAGGCTTATTTATAGGGGGAAAGAAGGGACATTTACCTTCTTGCCCCCAGAGGCGAGAAAAGACAAAAGGGCATTCAGGTATATTGGCCTAAAATACACTATACAAGCTAGCTATACACATGTACAGTATTCCTGACGGCACATCGGTATTCCTGATGACCCTAGGGTGCGGGGCACCCCTTGGGGCCCTGCTACAACAACCGGTAATTGTAAAGAAGATGAAGAAAGAACATCCATGATATGTTCATTGCATTTCTGCATAAAAGATGGATTTGTGATATATATTGTTGTTGTTCACGATGGGATTGATTATCCCTATTGGCTGCTTATGATGTTATGATATTTATTACTATTGCACTTTGCTGAGTCGTGGACTCACTCTTGCTGTGTTGTGCTTTCTCGGTACTTCTCGAGGCAGTGGCATGCATGGGGAGGGGTAGACATGGTGCACTTCACATATACACAAAGCACAATGATTAAACTAGTTCAATTATCTACAATTTATGGTCTTGGTGATTTCTTTAGATTCAATTTTGTGACCATCCTTTGTGGTGGATGATTTTGACTGTGATCATGGATGATTATTTATGTTCTTAATTCTTCGTCATTCAAGTTTATTTAATTTCATTTGATGGTTTAGAAGGTTTGACTGGATTATTCTATCATCTTTATTGTTTGGTTGGTCCATAATGTTTTAGAGGTAGCTATTTGATCATTAGCTATTTGAGCACAGTAATGTTAGATTGCTTTGGATTAGTTGTTAAAGAGGAGGCTTCATAAATTGTTTAATACTCAATTGATAGATGTTACGCTCTTGTTGAGTAATTATGTCCTTCATGAATGAATGTTTGGTTGAATGTTTATTAAGATGTTGAAATTAGTTGAGTCAATGGAGTAGTTGGTAGCATCCTAGGCTCTATGTTGTGCTGGGGTGTTACAGTTGGTATCAGAGCGGGTTTTAGGTTCGTGGTAATTTAATATTAAATTGACACACTATGCACAGTAGGTGGGTTTTGGGTTATCCATTGCATCTGCCGTTTTGTTAGAATGTTTCTTTGTGTTGAACTGTTATTGATTCGATCTAGTATGACTGATCGTGTTGTTCTTGAGCCAAGTGGTTACCTTTATTTCTTTGATGTTCAGTTATGGCGAGAGGCAGAGGCCGTGGTCGTGGACGCGGTTCGGTTGTGTCTTCAGTCCCGGCTGTAGAGGTTGCCGGTGAGGCGGGGGAGGAGGTTGCCTCAGCCGCTCACCCGACTGCTGATGCTCAGGCCGTGTCGGCTGCTTTGCTTCAGGATCTTCAGAAAGAGGTCTAAGAGCTTCGTCAGCAGGTGTAGGCGGCCCCTCCTGTTGTGCCTGCACCTGTTGTGGATTCGGGTTCTGTTTCGGCTCCACCTGAAGCAAGGATGAGTCTTAGAGAGTGGATGTCTCTCTGGCTTGACACCTTTGATAGAGCAAGCACTCCGGTTCAGGCCGCTGATTGGTTACGATATGTGGAGAGACAGTTTGGTGCCTTAGAGATGACTTCGGTGTAGAAGGTGCGCTTCGTGGCCTTCCAGCTAAAGGGACAAGCAGATATTTGGTGGGAAGGGGTTCTTTCAACTAGGACTCTAGTTCAGGGACCAGTCACTTGGGAGGATTTCTTGGAGAAATTCTGAGCTAAGTTTTATCCAGATTCCTTCCTCAAGAGGATGGAACATTCCTTGATGACCTTTGTTCAAGGGAAGCTCTCTGTAGCGGATTATGAGGCTGGATTCAACAACTTGGTCCATTTTATGCCAACTATGGCTGGTAATGACTGTGAGAAGGCAAAGAGGTTCCGTAGGGGACTTAATCATGAGTATCGACATGTCTTAGGGGCGTCCAGCTTGCTTGATTTCAACTCTGTGGTCGATCAGGCCAAGGGTTTAGAGTCGAAAGAGAGTTCACTAGGAGAGGCGCTTCTAGTGGCTTCACACCATCTGATGGATCTGGTAGTGGTCAGAAGAGGAGCGTTAGTGGTGGGGGTGGGTCTTCTCAGCGACCTACTTTTAAGAAGTTTCAGGGAGGCCATCATTCTCAGTCTTCGACGTGGTCTGGTCATCAAAGGCAGACAAATTCTTGAAAGACCGCGATTCTTCACCGCGGCGTTGCCCCGTGTCGAGTAGGGCATGATTTGCTTCAAGTGTGGTGATGGTCACGTGCTTCAGTGCTCCTTTCGGAGTTTGCCATCACTGTGGCCTATTAGGCCATAAGATGTCAGTATGCAAACAGAATCCAGCGAGTATCATCAAGTGGGAGTCAGTCCCAGCGACATCTTCTTCCAGTGCTCCATGGGGTTCAGTTCAGTTCTCTGCTCTGGCACCACCAGGAGTCTACGCCATGCCTACACCTGATACTATGAGCCGTCCTGACGTGGTGATAGGTACCTTGCTAGTTATTTCCCATGAGGCTTTTGTTCTTTTCGATTCAGGGGCTACCTATTCTTTTGTATCTCTGGGGTTTGCTTGAAGGGCGGGTTTGAGTTTGCAGCATATTTATGGATCTGTTGTGGTTAGTTCTCCGAGGGGTCTTATTTCTAGCTCTACAGCATGTCCGGGCTGTTCTATCACTATTGATGATGAAAATTTCACTGCTAATCTTATGGTAATTCAGTTGTCACCTTTTGATATTATCCTTGGTATGGACTAGTTATTTAGTTATTGTGCCAAGATGTGTTGCTTCTGGAAGACTGTGACTTTGCAAGCCCCGTCCGATGAAGAACTGGTGTTTCAGGGTAGCACGCCATCTGATTCCTTGTTCGTGTTGGCTAGTCTGTTTTCCAGTCGTCGGGCTTCAACCATTTGGTTGCTTTGGTGTAACATCCCCATTTTGGCTTGTGTTTCAAATGTAATAAAATGAGGGTAAATTAAAACTTTTCCTTCATCCTTTTACTCTTGAAACTTTTCTTAAATTCTTGTAAAGGAATTTTGGGAAATTCAAAATCAAAAGCCTCATTTATCAAGACAACAACCTCCTTGGTCAAATCTTTTGTTAAACCCTTGGAAATAATTTTCCTTGGTTCTAAGGTTGCTTGGTAGCGCCCTAAATTATTTCATGCTTTTTAGAAATTATTTGAATAATTTTGGGGCGAGTCAAACCAACATTTCAATTGGTCAAACCCGCTTTATCACTTCGGAATTTCTAACATAAAATATAATGCATAAAAACTTCGAAAGTTTTAGGAGTTCAATCATCTAACTACTTAGCTCGGTTAAAATTTAATCAAATTTGGAGTTCATTTGGCCTCCAATTAAATCCTCAAATTTTCAGCACAAAATTCAAATTAAAACAGTCTAGTATCGTTCACCCGACCGAAGCTCGAACTCGAGTCCGACTCGGCCGAGTTGGCTCGACCGTAGCTGCGTCCCACCGCACTCGCATTCTCGCCGCTCGCGCCTGTGCCGCCGACACAGTGGGCGGTGTCGTCGCTGGTCATCTTCTTCCTCCGCGCGCCACGTGCGATCGAGCGGCGGTGAAGTCGGGAGGGAGAGCGGCGCCTAGTCACCTCCCCATCCGCCTCTCGCCGCATGCATTTATTATGCTCGAGCACCACAGAGTCTCCTTCTACTGCTCCGCCGCCGGCCCCATGACACGAGCCGACCTCCCGTCTTGAGAGCCGCATGGACCAAGCTCCCTCTTCTACTTAAGCACCCGCTCTCCTTCTTTGTCCTCCTTTCACCCTTCCGCAGCCCGGTTGGCACCTTTCTTCGTGCTTGAGCTCAACCCCAAGATCACCCCGACCGCCATTCTTGAAGCTTGAGCTCCTCGGTGAAGGCGGTACTCCTGAGACTCATTGTCACCATTCTTTGCTCTAGCTCCTTCTTCTTACCTCTGTGATCTTTAACCCTCGGTCAATTTGGCTTGTATCCCGAGGAAGCATTTGAATTGGAGGTTTCCCCCTTTTCGGCCGTGAGTCACCCCCTTCGTCTCCGGCGCCGGTGAGTGCTCCATCTCCTACCTTCTTGCTCAGAGACCCTAGGTGAGCTGTCAAGGAGCTAACCGCACCACTCTTTGGTCCTCTATTTCTCAGGATTGCTTGCCCGCGTTGTTTTCTCGGCTCGGTGGCGGTCGTCGTCGCTGAACTCCTCGACCTCCTTGGACCTCCTGCAGGCCCGGTGAGTTCACAACCTCCGTAGCTTAAGCACTTTCGATAGTCTAGGTCGCGGCGAAGTCCTTCTCGGTTTTCACTTTTCCGCATTTGATCTCCGCCTCGTTCGGCTCGCGGCGATATGGTCGGGTCCGCGACATTGTGCCCTCAAAATGATCGCAATAGTATTGCGAACATTTTGCCCCGTTGAACCGCGCCCGCCAGTGGTCGTGGTCGCCGGCGATGAGCCGGTGACCAAAGCCGGTGTCCTGGTCTGTTGTCGCATTTTTGTCAAGTCACTGGACCTCCTCGGGGTCATCGTGACCCTCCAGGACCTCCCCGTGTTAGATTCGCACCGTGGGATCTTGTCGGTAGAAACTTTAGCTCCCAAGACCTCGTTTGATTTAATCCTAGCCCTTAATGACCTCTTCCTGTTTAGATCCACCCCGTAGATCCTTTGTTCTGTAATAGCTAAGTCCTTGGACCTCTCGGTTGTGGTCTTAGCCGTTCATGACCTCTTCATTGTTGATCTGGACCGTTAGATCTCCTAGTCTAAGTCCTTTGCCGCCAGGACCTCCCACCATTTGGAATCCTGGCCGTTAAAGACCTCCATAGGTAAAATCCCAGCCGTTAAGATCACCCTCCGCCTTGGGGTCTTCTTTGCAAAAGACCTCCTTGAGGTCCTCCGTGCAAAAAGGTCACCCCGGTCGTTTTTGTCAAAACCACCCTTTTTAACCACCTCTCAGGGTCCTCTTTGCAAAAGACCACCCCTTGGTCTTTTTGTAAAGGGAACCTCGAGACCTTCTCATGTTGGTCTTAGCTGTGAGGACCTCCCGCCTAGATCCGGGACCGCCAGGACCTCTCCTTTGGAGATCAGGCCATCAGGATCTCTCTCTGTTAAAGCAGCATGTTGGAGGACCTCCCAGAAATCTAGACCGTTAGGACCTCCTCGGTGAGATCCTAGCCGTCAAGACCTCTCGCAAGTTACCGCTTTAGGTTCTCTCTCCGCTCGAGATCTAGACCGTTAAGACCTCCCTGGAGATCTTAACCGCCTGCACTTCTTCCTTAGTTGGATAGCCGTAGGACCTCCTGCGTGGAGCTCGGGGCCGCAGATCGGTCCGATGGCCACGACCTCCCTAGTCGCGAGGAGCTCCTTCGGCGTGTCTTGTGCATCCGGTGGTCGAGCCGTTGGATTCAATATCAACAGGTAAGACCTCCCTAAGCGCGATGAGGTCTTTGCGCGGTGCTTCGTGCGGGTTTTGGCATCTCTGAGCTCGTGAGCGTGCGATCTTGGATCAACGACCACGACCTCCCGCTTTTGTTGGTTTTCAGTTTAGTCCCGAGAGCTTTTATTTGCACATATTAATTGTTTTAAACTTCAAAATTGCATAACTTTTCTCTGTAGCTCCAAATTTAACAAACTAAAGTTCTATAAATGCATCATTAAAGTACTTTAGCTTAGTATAGGTTTTGCAGTAGTCTTTATCTGAAATTAATCATGTCTTAGATTTAAAACTTAGAAAAATCATAACTAAATCATTTTAACTCCAAATGACCTGAAATTTTATATGGGTTACCACTATACTAGTAAGTAGCTACCATAAAATTTCAGCTCCAAAATCTTTCTAGAAAATATTTTTGCTACAGATGCTAATTATGGCGAAATTTGGTTTTAGGAATATCTTTTGCACCACAAATCCAAATTAAGTTTTTCCAGTTCCTATGTCTAGGTATATTAGTATTTTACCTTATGAATAAATTTCGTCGCATTTGGATAATTTTTGCTTGCTCTTTTGTTTAAGTGTTGCTCGTCTTATTGGTTGTTTTCGCTCTTTCGCTTAGGATTCGACATTTGCGGTAACCCCGAAAACGACCCTCCGCAACAAATTGAGCAACAGCAAGCAGGCAAGCAGTTTGATCATTTCCCATTGATCCCATTACTTTAAAGTCTAATATTTTGTTTAACTTCTATGTATGCATTGCTATTTTGTTGTTAAATTGATTAGTTAATCCTCTAGTTGCATAATCTGTAGGTAAATGATTATCCTCTACCACCTGAGCCTAGGTTATTTGCTGTGATTAGAGTTCGTTGGATGAGCTCTTGTCACTTAGTAGATTTCGAATAAATATTGCTTAGCCATGCCTAGTATCGGTAGTATTGGGCGATCATCGACTTAGTCGGTGATCTTGATCACACAAATGCTATTATTATTCCATTATGCCCAACCCTTGTGTTTTACCATTTTGCAAATCAAAAACTGAAAACAAAAATTATATCTTGGCTTGGGCACAATGGTATGTTGGGTGATCTGTTGGGTGTGATTGGAATGGTGCCTAAGTCCCTAAGGACCGAGTTACTTGTGCCATTGATCCAAGCAATTGTTGCGTGCTAACCACACGAGGGGGATATGGAACCTCTCATGACTAAGTACTTTGGAAGGTGTTAATTATGAGCTGGTCGGTGGGTGTGTTCTTGTGTGTGTTGTTGGAGGGGAGCATTAGCGCACCGGTTAGGTCGTCTAATGTGTCTTTCTCCGTGGAGTTGCGGCTCTTAATTAGCATCGTCCATTGGAAAGCGTCTTGTTAGACTTAGCCATGCACGCATACCAAAGGAAGTGTGCTAACCGTGGTCGGTGGAAAGGGTCTATCGTGTGGGTACATTGGTACACCCTGCGAGGTTTAAAACTATTCGAATAGCCTCGTCCTAGGTTATGGACACGCTTGGTTATTTCCCACAAGAACTAGACTACAACTTTTAAAAACTTAAACTTGACATGGGTGGTATGAAGGGGTACTTCATGCTATTGTTGTGGTGACTATGGGTTAGTCACTTCTAGGTTGGTGTTGTCATCTACCTATTGTTATAATTGTCTCTCTTTTATTTGAACCATAAAAGTTAATTGCAAACTTGCTTTGAATCTATTACCTTATTGCAAATGAAAACTTGCTTTATCTTTGAAAATAAGTCTAGAGCCTCATCCACTTAAATAAAGCTTGCATGTAGTTAATTATAGTTCTGTTATCTCACACGTCAGTCTTGCAGTACAAAAACAAGTTTTGTACTCATCCGCTTTGCTTAATATAAATTGTTGCGAGAGGAAGAAGGTGAGCCCCAAGGGCCTCACTTTTGTGAGTTGTGTTGCGCATTGCTTTGGGACGATTAGCTTGGCGGTCGGTTGGTTGCCTTGTGGGTAAAGGCACACCGATTGGCTTTTGTTTATTGCCATCTTATGGCCATTTTGCTTCATTGTGTATTTGCTTATTTGTATGACTTTTGGCAGTCGGCCTCTCTTTGTAATAACTCTATTTATATTATCTATGTCTTTGAGTTGTTGCTTTTGCTTCGACTCTATGTGTATGAATGGAATTGATGCATGATTTTGTAGCGAGGTGTGTATCTTGCATTTACAGAAGTATACATATCTCGAGGCTTAGTTTATTTGATTTGTACTGTTAGGACCAAGTGGATGGTTAAGCAAGTACAAGCCAGAATAAACCGGGTCCTCACAAAGTTGGTATCGAGCCATTCCGACCGTAGTAACCCAAGCTTGATCGTCTTTAGGATATTTTGGAAAACTTAATTTCAAAGTATCAAATGATTTATGAAAGCTTAAGTAAGTTCTCGGATTTTATTCCTTACCTATCTTAGCTTTCTATCTCGTCTTGCTCTAATTTGAGTTTTAAAAGTTGTTTTCCTCTCCTTCCCTACAAAGATAGTTGATATCGATTAATTGGGTTTTGGGAACCAATGAGTTTGGCAAATTGAAGTGTTAGCTGCCCTCTACAAGGTTTTGAAGCTTCCGAAGTTGAAGATTTCAATTAGGAGGCTTGGATGCGAAATCTGGACAGCGATCATTCAATTTCCAGACAGCAGGCTCAAAGGTTCTAAAAAGGGTAGAGAATGAGAGGTTAATCAATTAAAACTTGTGGGCATAAAAGGGTAAGATGTGATACTAGTTAGCTAAGTATCTAACACTTATTTCGCTAGTTTAACCTTGTTCTTGAGTAGTGTTAGACTTGTTGCAGCGTGCTGAAATTTTTATCTTCTCACACTATTACTCGTCCATTCAATACGGGTTAATGGCATTGAGAAGTTGAGCTTGGTTTGGAGTTTCCTTGCTGTTTTGGCTTTCGGTTGGGGTGTTGTCTCATTCCCCTAATCGTTAACTTTTCGCTTTCATCAACTTCTAATGTTAGTGCTTTGGTTTCTAACCTAAGTTTCTTGAAGCGAGATGGTGGAGGTACTCGTAGCGGCCGTGGTCGCGACTTGGTTTGGATGAGAGCTCCGCCTCCTCCGACCATGGTGAGGTCCTTCTTGGATCGAGCGCAACCGTTCAGAGGACAGGAGGGTCCTGCTGGATGTTATTGCGCGCAACACCTCCGCCCTTTCCGGTGCCTCAGGATCCGGCCAAGGGGGTGGACATCAGCCTCGTGGGGGTTTGGCTGAGTTTCTTACACTCGGCCCCACGTTCTCGTGTCGAGACCCATTGGGCGCAGATGACTGGCTGCGTCGGAGTTGGCGTAAGCTCGACGTTGCTCGATGCTGGACCGGGGCAGGCACTCTTTGCCTCCCATCGCCTTCAAGGGCGGCACTCTCTTGGTGGGAGAACTTCTTGGCCATGCGGCTCGCGCCACACCGTCTCTTGGGATGAGTTCCGGACGGCGTTCGTCAAGCTCACATCCTGCCGGCTTGATGAAGGTGAAGAAGAAGGAGTTTCGTGCTCAAGCAAGGGCGTAAGTCGGTGATGGAGTACCATGACGAGTTCAACCACTTGGCTCGTTATGCTCCATCCGAGGTGGCCACCGATGAGGCCAGCGGGAGAAGTTCATGGAGGGCTTGTCTCGAGGAGCCGCAAGACAGCTCTCCATTGTGGACTTTGCCGACTTTCGGGCCTTGGTAGACAAGGCCATTGTTCTGAGCACAAGGCCAAAGCGCTGGCGAGTCCCGCAGCGCAAGTGGGAGGCCCAATGCCGTCTCGCACAGCCGGCCTCTCGTCCTCGTGTCGGGCCTATTCAGGGGCCGTTGCGTGGCTTCACTACCACCGAGGCCGCGGACCGGCTCCTCGCCCTCGCAGCCGTGCCCCGATCACATGCGCTGCGAACCGCCAGGTGGCCCCGCAATCCATTGCGGGGTCACTGCTTTTCGTGCAACGAGAGGGGCATTATGCAAATACTTGCCCTAACAGATCGGAGCAGCCCTCGTCCTAATGGAGGACGCGGCGGGAGGTGGTTCTTTCGAGATCGAAGGTTGTCCCGCTACCCAAGGCGTGGGTAGTGGCGCGTCAACCTCATCTCCGCGGAGGAGGCACAGAGGCACCGACGCCGTGTTGGGTACCCTTCGGTTAACTCTTTCCACGCTACAGCTTTTTTGTTTGATTCAGCGCATCTCATTCGTTTGTTTCAGTCTTTTCTTTGCTGTGGGGTCTCCTTTTACTCCATTATTGGTCCCACTGCTCATTCGCTCTCCGGTTGAGTTGAGAGCTCGAGTCCGAGTGTAGGGATGTCCTGTTGAGATAGAAGGATAGGATTCTTGGCAAACCTTATCCTCCTTCGATCGGCAAGCAGATGTAATCCTAGGCATGGATTGGTTGTCTCAGACATGGGACAAATTGATTGCGCTAGGAGGCTCATCTACCTCACTAGTCCTACGGCGGCAGGTTCGCTTTCCGCCGAAGCCGCTGTGGTCCGCATCTCTTCGCGCGGCGGCCAGCTCCAGATATTAGTGAAGTCCCGTGAGTATGTGACTTTGTTGATGTCTTCCCCGACGACCTTCCAGGGATGCCACCAGTTCGAGACCTTGAGTTTGTCATTGAGTTGGTTCCCGGTACCGCCCCGATCTCAAAGAGGCCTTACCGAATAGACCCAATCGAGTTGGTGGAGTTGAAGAAGCAGTTGGGTGAGCTTCAAGAGAAGGGTTTCATCCGCCCTAGCTCATCTCCTTGGGGATGCTCGGCCATCTTTGTCCCGAAAAAGGACAAGACGCTGCGCATGTGCGTTGATTACCGTCCACTTAATGAAGTAACGGTAAAGAACAAGTACCCCTTTGTGAGGACCCCCGGTTATTGGAAATGTTACTAATTAAATTTATACTGTAGCACAATTGTTAATGAAGGAACAGTACTGCCCCTTTATTAAAAACCATGCTAAAGATATAAATTTAACAAGTAACGAATCCGATGAAATGAGATTCGGATATATATGATTCTCAATGGTTCCCGGATCAATGACCATTGCATATATATCCTTCATCAACATTGCATCAAACACATACAAGTCATACATTGATATAATTAAACATAAGGTTACATCATTACGTTGATACTACAATATTAAGTGACTTGGTCACTTTAACAGTATACAGCGGAAGCAAAATAAACGGAAAATGTCCACCAATGGCCCCATTCACCCGCAGGCAATTGCGTGGAGGAAAGAAGTAGCGTTACTCGTTAGCGTCACCACGATCGGCGCTAACGGTGCTTCATCTGAAAACCGTCCTCACGCAACAATAGGTGGTAGCACCTTGAGTACGGAAGGTACTCAGCAAGTCTTACACAAACTAATAAAAGAAAGTGGTTATTAGAGCCTAATCAAAGGAGTAGAGTTTTTACATGCATAAGGTTACAACAGGAAGGCATAAAGGTTCAAATTTGCATAAGCGATATATCTTAACCTACAAAGGTTAAACTTTGATAAAGCAATTTAATAAATCAAAGTTTGCTTAAAACAGAAAATAAATGACATAAGCGTAAGCGTACATTGCATGATTCCCTCATGCCAACCGAAAATAAACCAAAACCAGATTTTTGAAAATCAAAACTTCTATCTGATGACACCAATTCAAGTTGTCGTCCATGACCGTGAACACGGCTATTGAACGATTTATACCTGCGGGGTGTACATCTTTACCCACATGACTTAGTTAGCCCGTTGCCTTGGATGCCTCCGAATGATGACACACTTCCTTTGGTATGCCGACCGGGAAACTAAGATTTGGTATTTTCAACAAGTTAACACTATTGAGTTGGACCCCATGTGTGGCCCGATCCGCTTAAACAACGATGATAGCATCTGCTCAGCAGGGCACACATGTTGCGTCGATGTGCCGATCCAAACAATTTAAAGCGGGTGGGTTCCCTACCCATAGTAGAATGCTATCGGCACCATTAAGGTATCGTATATGCGACGAAACACATATACGCCCTCACCCTCCTAAGAACATCGATCTTGACATACAAAGCTCACATGGCATACGACACGGTCCTCGGACCTAAGCATCTATGCCATGCAAGGTCAATACACATATTCTTACTCTCTGTTTCCAACTCAATAGTCTCAACATTTTACTTAACCAAGCAGCGCCCATACTTTGCATGTGGAAATGCGTGGGGACTTGAATTGAATAGTCGAGTTCGGTCCTTATTTAACCGGACAAGTCCACCACAAACCCAATCTCGTGCACGAAAGCACCATCACTAGCTTCCTCTTGTCGGATCAATTTGAATTTCAAATACAAGACTGATTTAAAGAAACGGACAAAGAGTTTGGAAATGACAATAGTTGATTGTGATTCCCATGTTTGACAAGATATGCTTGCCAAACTATAAAATCTCTAGGCGCATGTCTAAGCCAAATCGAAAATAGACCATATAGTATCTGATACTACACTAGAGTGGAGTGTATGGTTATCATTAAGGTAATCCATCATGTCGGTCATAGCTAGCTACTACAAGTCACATTTTGTATTTTGGAAAAATAGCATGCCTGATTATCACTTTGGATTTGTAAAGACTATTGTACAAAATCTGGGTTCAATATGGTGCAAAGAGGATGCTTGCCTTGGTAATAGTAAACTTATTTGCGAGCTCAGTTGTTGAAGTGTATTCAAAAGCTTGATGAGAACCAGGTTCTAAAAGAAGCAATAAAATCGAATAAATACCAAAAGCGACAATAAGTCCAACATAGAAGAAATATGCATGATCAATCTAGAAATGCATGATTACGGTATGCTTAAGTCATAACTACCCATAATAATGATAATAACCCATTATATAGCTCACTTTGTTTTCAAAAGACAGAAATTAGATTTTAGTGCAAAGTTCGGTTTTCAGATTTGAAAAGAGTGAAAGCAGACAGATTGCAATTTTCGAAATAGTATAGATCATGCAAAAGTTCATAAATGAAACTTAGCATGATCTTTTAGAATAATTAATATCCCAAACCAACCTTAGTCTAACCTAACTAGTTAGATTACAAAAGCTAAAGCAAAAACCTATTTTGTCGGTTGAGCCGACAAGAGAAGAGAGAGATTTCGACTAGAAGTTAAAATAGATGATGACAAGAATGGAAAGATCAACTTGTCATGCTTGCTAGGGTTTAGTCGAAACCTAAATAAGATGACAGTTGACAGGAAGACACCTAGGTCTTGAAAATGGCAGAACAACCGAAAGGCATAACATCAACTTTTGGTTTGAAGCATGATCAAGCTCACGATGCTTAAAAGAATGATTCACAGCAGCTCCTAAGGTTCCTAGAATGCTTAAGATATCGAAACTAGGGCTTTTGGCTTACAGTATGGAAAAACACCAAGAACCCGAAAATTTGAGGTTGCTTGTGAGAGAGATCAAATCTGATTTAACTGCAAAAGACATCAAATCTTTAATGCAAGGTAAAACCAGGGCTTAAGGATGGATAAGCAAGGATAGGAGTAAGAACTCCACCGTCGACAAGGAAGAAAATGAGCTTGATGGTCAACAATGGTGCCACTCAAAAGGCTAGGGTTTATATATGGATGTTGAGCTACAGGGCAATTGGGAAAAGTCTAGAGCTTGATGAGGTGTCCATTTAGGGCTAATTATCCCAAAAATTAGTTGCAAAAACTTTGGGATAATCCTCTCCTTGATTTCAGAAAAATCTGCCTTGTGAGAGAGAGGAAGAAGATAAGAGCCAAGCGACATGTGGGCCCCATTGTCATCCTCGACCAAGCACCTCGAAAGGCTCAAACAAATGTCGGCCGTCCGATTGGAAATGGCGGCTACGATAAATAGAGATTAAATGATTTGAATCGGTATCATTTAATATGGACCGCACGATCTAGATCGGAGGATCGAGATCTAATTGAAATCCCGAAGAATGCGAACTCCACTTTCAAAGATAGACGTTGGATCAAAATCCAACGATCAATTAAAGGATATACACGTCACCCTTTTAGATGCGATGGTTTAACACCGTTGGATTTGATTTCTGGTCGAGGATGTAAAGGAACGGATGGTCGATTGCATACACCCATGTGGTCCGCACGATTGAAATCCAACGATCCACCTATTTTGGGCTTTAAAGGTCCACGATCTAATTGGAGTGCCGTGTAGGATTGAAATCAAAGGCCCACATTAATCGCGCGCCTCGGTTTCAAAAGAAATAAGCGTCTGCATTGGATCAAGGATGGGCGGCCACGATTGTGCGGGGATCGGAGTCGTCGAATGCATACACAAATCTAGTCCATACGATGAGGATCCAACGGCCCGGAGTGCGGCTTTATAACACGCGGAAAAAGGGAAAAGCGTAGGATTTGAATCTAACGGCCGAGATAAAAGCGCACCTTTAAGTTTAAAGCGAAAAGGCGTCACGGTTGGATTAAAACGAGCGGTGGAGATTGATTAAGGATCGGAGTTGTCGGTTGCATACACCGATCTCGCGCGTTAGATCAATGTCCAACGGTGGAGATTAAAGTGTACACGTGGACGGCTCGCGTGACAGTGAGCTCGCCGTTCGATTGAAAATCGGCGGCCCGCATCACGCGTGAGCTTTGGGCTCGCGTTGGGGCGTGACCGAGCGGACCAAATGATTCGATTGGACCAAGTCCACATGAGGCTGGTCGCTCTGATGATTAGACTTGGGTTTGGACCGGTTTGGTTGACCAAACCTTATTCATATATTTAAAAGGTTTGGTGGGACTTTAAAAATAGCAAATAAATTTATAAAATCATGAAATTTTCTTGTAAGCTCTTTGGGATGATATATTTCCCGATAAATTTCATAAACCACATTTTCACTTTATAAAATACATAAATATCTATTTCAGGCCAAAATATTTATTTAAAGACAATAAATTTTTCTTTAAGCCCAAATAATTTCTAAAATGCAACGAAAATATTTTTAGCCAAGATAATTTATCTAGGCTTTAATAAAAATACTTCCCAGTCATAATACAAGGGTTACCTTGTATTCCTTTAAATATTCTAAGTAGGTTTTTTGGACTTTGGCAAAAAAAAAAAAAGGAAGGTTTTATTTGGTAACAGCAACTCCCAACTGAGATTAAGAACAGTAATGATATGAACAGTAGTCTATTACTGTTCATAATACAGATTATTACTGTTGATAAAATTGGGGCTGTTACAAACCTACCCCACTTAAGAAAAATCTCGTCCCGAGATTTGGAACAAGTTGGAGATCAAGAAGAAATGAAATGGAAATGAATTATGAGGAAACTCAACATCTGTTGTTTTGGTTTCCTTCAAGGATAACAAAGAAGATTCTTACATAACAACATAGTGTTATTATTACATCTTTGTTTACATAGCTTTGTTTAAACTTTCCTTTCTTGATTCAAAGAAAAGTTCTAAACAACAAAAGATGGGGTGCTCAATGCATCGGATCTTGGCGCTCCCAAGTGGCTTCATCCTCGGAATGATTAGCCCATTGAATTTTGAGAACTTGTGATCGATTTCTTGTCTGCGTTCCATTGTGTCGAGATACGTCTTGGTTGCTCTTGATATGAAAGATCGGGTTGGAGATCAAGATGCTCATAGCGGTTGTCTCAATAGGAACACGAAGGCATTTCTTTAATTGAGACACATGAAAAGTATCATGTCTTCTTGAGAGTGATTCGAGTAATTCAATTGGTAAGCTCTGACTCCTCGCAGCAATGATTCGGAAGGGTCCGATATAACGAGTGCGAGCTTTCCTTTTACTGAAAGCGATGAGTACCCTTCATGGGTGACACTTTAAGATAGACATGGTCATCCACCTCAAAGCTCAACTCCGGCGACGATGATCGGCATAGCTCTTACGGCGAGGTATGCGGTTTTCAAACAATCTCGAATCGATCGAACTTGCTCTTACGCTTCCTTTACCAAGTCGGACCAAAGTATGATCTTTCACGGACTCGGACCAATTCAATGGAGTCCTACAAGCTCTCCCATACAAGGCTTCAAAGGTGACATTTGAATACTTGCTTGGTAGCTATTATTGTAGGAAAATTCCACATATGGCAAAGATTTCTCCCATCTTTGCTATAAGATAGCACATAGGCTCGAAGAAGATCTTCCATTACTTGGTTCACTCTTTCGGTTTGACCATTGGTTTGAGGATGGTAGCGATCTTGAAAGAGAGTTCAGATCCCCATAGCTTTGATGAAGGCTATTCCAAAAATGGGAAATGGCGGGGACCACGGTCGAAACAATGACTTTAGGAACACCATGAAGACAAACAATTCTAGCAATATAAAGCTCGCTAATTGCTTGCCATTGAAATCGGTCTGGCCAGAATAAAATGAGCCACTTTAGTTAAGCGATCAATGATCACCCAAATGGCATCGGATCCTTGGAAGTCTTGGGAAGACCGATAACAAAATCCATACCGATCTCTTCCCACTTCCAGCATGGAATAGGCAAAGGTGAAGGGTACCGGTGGCTTCAGATGTTCAGCTTTAACCCTTTGGCAAATATCACATTCGACAACATCTTGAGCAATTTGCCTCTTCATTCGGCTCCACCAAAATATTTTCTTCAAATCCTGGTACATCTTGGTACTCCCGGGATGCAAAGAAAACTTGGAATTATGAGCTTCTCGAGAATTAGACTCTTCAATTCAGAATCGTGAGTACTACCAAGCGATTGCGATATCGAATCATCCGCGATCATCTTGAGAAAATTCGTTGGCTTTACCTTTCATATTCTCCTTGATTTGGCTACCTCGGCATCAGTTTTCTGGGCTCCCAGAATCTGAGATTCTAAGGTAGGCTCCACATGTAATGCCGCGAGGAATCCTTTTCCCACCAATTCAAGACTTAAGCGCCGAAAATCAGCACACAAGTCTTTTAGTGACGAGAAAAGATATGCAGTTGCATTGTGACTTTCTGCTTAAAGCATCTGCCACAACATTGGCTTTACCAGGATGATAATGAATACCCATGTCGTAGTCCTTGATCAGTTCAAGCCATCTTCTTTGCCTCATATTCAAATCAGTTGAGTGAATATGTATTTGAACTTTATGATCGGTGTAGATCTCACATCGATTACCTAGAAGGTAATGTCGCCAAATCTTTAATGCATGGACCACGGCGTAAATTCCAAATCATGAGTAGGATAATTAACTTCATGAGGCGCAATCTGCAGGGATGCATATGCCACAACTCGGCCTTCTTGCATAAGCACACAACCAAGTCCATGGCGAGATGCATCGCAATAAATATCGAAGCTCTTAAGAACATCAGGAAGAGTAAGGCTGGAGCTTGGGTCAAGAGAGTTCTCAAAGTGAAAACTCTCTTCACACTTAGTGACCATTCAAATTTCTTCCCTTCTGCAAGAGGTGAGTCAAAGGTCTAGCAATCTTGGAGAAATTTTCAATGAACCTCCGGTAATAACCCGCAAGTCCAAGAAAACTCCGAATCTACGGGACACTCTTGGGAGGCTTCAATTTAGCACATCTTGTACCTTGCTTGGATCGGCGATATACCTCCTTGGGATAACACATGCCCGGAAAGGCAACTTCTACGAGCGAAAGCACACTTGCTAAACTTGGCATACAATTGATCTTGACGAAGTGTTTCGGCACAAATCGCAAATGTTGTTCATGATCCTTATCGGACTTGGAATAAATAAGGATGTCGTCAATAAACACGACAACGAACTTATCCAAGAATTCCATGAACACTTGAATTCATAAGGTTCATGAAATATCTTTGGAGCATTGGTCGGACCAAAGGACATAACGGTATACTCGTATAAACCATAACGAGTAGAAAGGCTGTCTTAGGAATGTCCTCGGCTCTAACCTTGATTTGATGATAGCCGATCGCAAATCAATCTTTGAAAAGACACGGGCACCAACCAAGCGATCAAAAGATCATCAATTCGAGGTAGAGGATATTTATTCTTGATAGTGACCTCATTTAACGGACGGTAATCCACACACATCCGTAAAGTATTGTCTTTCTTCTTGACAAAGATTGCGGGCATCCCCAAGGTGAGGAACTCGGTCGAATGAAACCCTTGTCAAGCAATTCTCGAGTTGCTTCTTCAATTCAACCACTCGTTGTGGGCATTCGATAAGGACTCACGGATATCGGGCGGTTCGAGAGCGAGTTCAATAACAAACTCCACTTCCGATCTAGTGGTAAACGGGAAGGTCTTGAGAAAAACATCGGCATACTCACGGACAATTGATGCGACTCCAAAGAAGGAGTGGTATCAACTTGGTGAGCACAAAGATGAGAGCCAATTGCTTTGGAATGATAAACAACCTGAATGCCGTCGGCATTGGTCATAGAAATAGACCGTTGGGAACAATTGATTTGACCCTGGTTCTTGGACAGCCAATCCATACCCAAAATGACGTCCAACCCTTTAGAGTCAATCACAATTAGATTCGCTAAAAACTTCACCCCAAGGATTGTTATGTTGACCCCACAACAAATCTGATCGGTTTTGAAAACCGACCCAGGTGATTGAATAATAAAAGGTGGGTGGAGTGTATGCATGTCTAACTGGTGTTGAACAGCAAAATGATTGCTAATAAAAGAATGAGATGCTCCAGAGTCAAATAAAACAGTGGCTGAACTGAAATTAATTAGGAGCATACCACGAACAACGTCGGTGCTTGACCACTTCCTCGGTAGTGTCGGTTTATTCGACCTCGGTTGGGCGGATCGGACTCGACGGATGTCTTTGAAGATAGTGTGGGACGAACAACGGCTGGAAAAGGTTGAACAGGAGGCAACCCACGTTTCTTAGCAAAGCACTGGCTTGCGAAGTGCCCAAGACGTCCACAATGATAACAGATCACACTAGGTTTAACCTTCGACAATGGGTGGCGGACTTACACTAATTCTTGTTGCTCAAAAGAATTAGGAGGTCTAGGTACAAAGGAGTGGTTGAGGTAGAGCGGATGGTGGTGCGGGAGCTTGATAGGTCAGGGCATCCTTCGATGTCTTGTGAAGCATCGATTAGCATAATGGCCAAAGCGACCACAATGAAAACAAGTAACTTTCTTGTTTCGTTGTGGCGGCTTATTGGCTTCTCTCGGGCTGTCTTTGTGTACCTCTTTGGCGGTGGTTGTCTTGAAGATGACGGCGTGGAGAATCCGTTGTTGTAGTCCAAGCCGACTCAATGATTATCTGGTGTAGTCGACACTCCTTGGGACAGTGATCGTGCCCTTCGCAGAGAAAACAAGTGACTTTACTAGTTGGACAGCTCTCTGGTGGATGGTCTCCGTCACAGTTGGGACAATTTGTAGTACACTGGTTGATGTAATGTCCCTCTTCACCACAGCGTCGACAGACCATAACCTCGACGATCGTCTTACTTGACTCCCTGGGTCGAGTGCTCAAAGGAGTACTAGATTTTGCCATCCTATTGTCACACAGATGGTTAGAGGACAGAAAAAGGATACACTCAATTGAGTGCGAAAGATCGTTTTGGCAGAATAAGGAAAGTACTAAAGTTAGTATGCATAAATGATATGAATGCACCAAAATCAATACCAACGAGAAGACGCAAAGCGCAAAGGCGACATAAGATCAATAAAACAAATCATAGTTTTTCGGCATAATTGCTATACATGCGCCATAGGCGATGCGCAATTACTTGGGATCAAAAGAGAGCAAGCGATCAAATAACAAAATAAAACTTCTACAAGATAGGAAAAATAAATATGGTGGATATTAGCTATTCATAGTCCCTAATGTAATTCTAATATCGTGAGTGCGACAACGTCTTCTCGTCTTTCGCCATTGCTCTTACAGGTGAATACTAACATATCTCTCTTTTGAAAATGACAGAAAAGCTTTGGAAAATATTTTGCACAAGTCCAATAAATAGTGAGAAAAGGATTAGAAGCTAAGAGGGTAAGGAATAAAAGATGTCATACTTAAACTTTCAAAATTATTTTACTAACTTGAAAATAATTTCTCAAAAGACTCTTTAATACTAACGGCCATGCTACTTCTAACCTACGAGCAGCGTATGCTCGATACCAACGCCGTGAGGACCCCGGTTATTGGAAATGTTACTAATTAAATTTATCTTGTAGCACAATTGTTAATGAAGGAACAGATCGCGCTTTATTAAAAACCATGCTAAAGATATAAATTTAACAAGTAACGAATCCGATGCAGAGATTCGGATATATATGATTCTCAATGGTTCCCGGGATCAATGACCATTGCATATATATCCTTCATCAACATTGCATCAAACACATACAAGTCATACATTGATATAATTAAACATAAGGTTACATCATTCATTGATACTACAATATTAAGTGACTTGGTCACTTTAACGATATCTGTGGGAAGCAAAATAAGCGGAAAATGTCCACCAATGGCCCCATTCACCCGAGCAATTGCGTGGAGGAAAGAAGTAGCGTTACTCGTTAGCGTCACCACGATCGGCGCTAACGGGTGCTTCATCTGAAAACCGTCCTCACGCAACAATAGGTGGTAGCACCTTGAGTACGGAAGGTACTCGGCAAGTCTTACACAAACTAATAAAAGAAAGTGGTTATTAGAGCCTAATCAAAGGTAGTAGAGTTTTTACATGCATAAGGTTACAACGAGGAAGGCATAAAGGTTCAAATTTGCATAAGCGATATATCTTAACCTACAAAGGTTAAACTTTGATAAAGCAATTTAATAAATCAAAGTTTGCTTAAAGCAGAAAATAAATGACATAAGCGTAAGCGAGTACATTGCATGATTCCCTCATGCCAACCGAAAATAAACCAAAACCAGATTTTTGAAAATCAAAACTTCTATCTGATGACACCAATTCAAGTTGTCGTCCATGACCGTGAACACGGCTATTCGAACGATTTATACCTGCGGGGTGTACATCTTTACCCACATGACTTAGTTAGCCGTTGCCTTGGATGCCTCCGAATGATGACACACTTCCTTTGGTATGCCGACCGGAAACTAAGATTTGGTATTTTCAACAAGTTAACACTATTGAGTTGGACCCCATGTGTGAACCGATCCCGCTTAAACAACGATGATAGCATCTGCTCAGCGGGGCACACATGTTGCGTCGATGTGCCGATCCAAACAATTTAAAGCGGTTGGGTTCCCTACCCATAGTAGAATGCTATCGGCACCATTAAGGTATCGTATATGCGACGAAACACATATACGCCCTCACCCTCCTAAGAACATCGATCTTGACATACAAAGCTCACATGGCATACGACACGGTCCTCGGACCTAAGCATCTATGCCATGCAAGGTCAATACACATATTCTTACTCTCTGTTTCCAACTCAATAGTCTCAACATTTTACTTAACCAAGCAGCGCCCATACACTTTGCATGTGGAAGTGCGTGGGGACTTGAATTGAATAGTCGAGTTCGGTCCTTATTTAACCGGACAAGTCCACCACAAAACCCAATCTCGTGCACGAAAGCACCATCACTAGCTTCCTCTTGTCGGATCAATTTGAATTTCAAATACAAGTGATTTAAAGAAAGCTGGACAAAGAGTTTGGAAATGACAATAGTTCGATTGTGATTCCCATGTTTGACAAGATATGCTTGCCAAACTATAAAATCTCTAGGCGCATGTCTAAGCCAAATCTGAAAATAGACCATATAGTATCTGATACTACACTAGAGTGGAGTGTATGGTTATCATTAAGGTAATCCATCATGTCGGTCATAGCTAGCTACTACAAGTCACATTTTGTATTTTGGAAAAATAGCATGCCTGATTATCCTTTGGATTTGTAAAGACTATTGTACAAAATCTGGGTTCAATATGGTGCAAAGAGGATGCTTGCCTTGGTAATAGTAAACTTACATTGCGAGCTCAGTTGTTGAAGTGTATTCAAAAGCTTGATAGAACCGGGTTCTAAAAGAAGCAATAAAATCGATAAATACCAAAAGCGACAATAAGTCCAACATAGAAGAAATATGCATGATCAATCTAGAAATGCATGATTACGGTATGCTTAAGTCATAACTACCCATAATAATGATAATAACCCATTATATAGCTCACTTTGTTTTCAAAAGACGAAATTAGATTTTAGTGCAAAGTTCGGTTTTGATTTGAAAAGAGTGAAAGCAGGACGGATACAATTTTCGGAAATAGAAGTATAGATCATGCAAAAGTTCATAAATGAAACTTAGCATGATCTTTTAGGTAATTAATATCCCAAACCAACCTTAGTCTAACCCTAACTAGTTAGATTACAAAAGCTAAAGCAAAAACCTATTTTGTCGGTTGGTGACAAGAGAACAGAGAGAGATTTAGACTAGAAGTTAAAATAGATGATGACAAGAATGGAAAGATCAACTTGTCATCTGCTAGGGTTTAGTCGAAACCTAAATAAGATGATGAGTTGTGAGGAAGACACCTAGGTCTTGAAAATGACAGGAACAACCGAAAGGCATAACATCAACTTTTGGTTTGAAGCATGATCAAGCTACTGATGCTTAAAAGAATGATTCACAGCAGCTCCTAAGGTTCCTAGAATGCTTAAGATATCGAAACTAGGGCTTTTGGCTTACCAGTATGGAAAAACACCAAGAACCCCGAAAATTTGAGGTTGCTTGACAGAGAGATCAAATCTGATTTAACACAAAAAGACATCAAATCTTTAATGCAAGGTAAAACCAGGGCTTAAGGATGGATAAGCAAGGATAGGAGTAAGAACTCCACTGTCAGCAAGGAAGAAAATGAGCTTCAGTGGTCAACAATGGCTGCCACTCAAAAAGGCTAGGGTTTATATATGGATGTTGAGCTACAGGGCAATTGGGAAAAGTCTAGAGCTTGATGAGGTGTCCATTTAGGGCTAATTATCCCAAAAAAATTAGTTGCAAAAACTTTGGGATAATCCTCTCCTTGATTTCAGAAATCTTGTGAGAGAGAGGAAGAAGATAAGAGCCAAGCGACATGTGGGCCCCATTGTCATCCTCAGCCGCGCGCACCTCAGAAAGGCTCAAACAAATGTCAGCCGTCCGATTGGAAATGGGCGGCTACGATAAATAGAGAGATTAAATGATTTGAATCGGTATCATTTAATATGGACCGCACGATCTAGATCGGAGGATCGAGATCTAATGAAATCGAAGGATGCGGAACTCCACTTTCAAAGATAGCGTTGGATCAAAATCCAACGATCAATTAAAGGATATACCGTCACCCTTTTAGATGCGATGGTTTAACACCGTTGGATTTGATTTCTGGTCGGGATGTAAAGGGAACGGATGGTCGATTGCATACACCCATGTGGTCCGCACGATTGAAATCCAACGATCCACCTATTTTGGGCTTTAAAGGTCCACGATCTAATTGGAGTGCCGTGGATTGAAATCAAAGGCCCACATTAATGCGCCTCTGGTTTCAAAAGAAATAAGCGTCTGTTTGGATCAAGGATGGGCGGCCACGATTGTGCGGGGATCGGAGTCGTCGAATGCATACACAAATCTAGTCCATCGATGAGGATCCAACGGCCCGGAGGAGTGCGGCTTTATAACACGCGGAAAAGGGAAAAGCGGTAGGATTTGAATCTAACGGCGAGATAAAAGCGCACCTTTAAGTTTAAAGCGAAAAGGCGTCGCGGTTGGATTAAAGCGAGCGGTGGAGATTGATTAAGGATCGGAGTTGTCGGTTGCATACACCGATCTCGCGCGTTAGATCAATATCCAACGGTGGAGATTAAAGTGTACACGGGACAGCTCGCGTGACAGTGAGCTCGCGGTTCGATTGAAAATCGGCGGCCCGCATCACGCTGCGTGAGCTTTGGGCTCGCGTTGGGGCGTGACCGAGCCGGACCAAATGATTCGATTGGACCAAGTCCACATGAGGCTGGTCGCTCTGATGATTAGACTTGGGTTTGGACCGGTTTGGTTGACCAAACCTTATTCATATATTTAAAAGGTTTGGTGGGACTTTAAAAATAGCAAATAAATTTATAAAATCATGAAATTTTCTTGTAAGCTCTTGGGATGATATATTTCCCAGATAAATTTCATAAACCACATTTTCACTTTATAAAATACATAAATATCTATTTCAGGCCAAAATATTTATTTAAAGACAATAAATTTTTCTTTAAGCCCAAATAATTTCTAAAATGCAACGAAAATATTTTTAGCCAAGATAATTTATCTAGGCTTTAATAAAAATACTTCCCAGTCATAATACAAGGGTTACCTTGTATTCCTTTAAATATTCTAAGTAGGTTTTTTGGACTTTGGCAAAAAAAAAAAAAAAAGGAAGGTTTTATTTGGTAACAGCAACTCCCAACTGAGATTAAGAACAGTAATGATATGAACAGTAGTCTATTCTGTTCATAATCTGATTATTACTGTTGATAAAATTGGGGTCATTACACCCTTGCCGTGATCGACGATCTCTTGATCAATTAAGCGGAGCTCGGGTTTTCTCAAGATCGATCGAGTGGGATATCATCGAGTTCGGATTCGACACGAGGATATTCCAAAGACGACTTTCTCTACTCGTTATGGCTTGCGAGTATACCGTCATGTCTTTCGACTTAACCAATGCTCGGCCTTGTTCATGAACCTCATGAATTCGGTGTTCATGGAGTATTTGGATAGGTTCGTTGTGGTCTTCATCGATGATATCCTTATCTACTCCAAGAGCGATGAGGAACACGCCGAGCATTTGAGGCTTGTGTTGGGCAAGCCGTGAGCACCAGTTGTATGCGGTTCAAGCAAGTCGCGTTACTCGTTGAAGGAAGTAGCCTTCTTAGGCCATATTCTTTCGGTAGGAGGCGTAGCTGTGGATCCTAGCAAGATCAGCGATTTGCTTTCCTGGAGTCAGCCTACTTCGGTCACCGAAGTTCGGAGTTTTCTTGGTTTAGCGGGATACTATCGTCGCTTATCGAGAACTTCTCCAAGATAGCGGCCGATGTGGAGTTGCTCAAGAAGGACAAGAAGTTCTCGTGGTCCGCGGATTGCGAGGAAAGTTTCAAGCGCTTAAGAAGGGATTGACCACCGCTCCGTTCTTGTTCTCCCGATGTCGTCGAAGCTTCGATATCTTTGCGATGCTTCGTGAGGCCTCGGTTGTGTCCTTATGCAAGAAGGCAAGGTAGTGGCCTACGCATCAAGGCAATCGAGACCTCATGAACTTAACTATCCTACCCATGACTTGGAGTTGGCGGCTGTGATCCATGCACTTAAGATCTGGCGACATTACCTAATCGGTAATCGTTGTGAAGTGTATTCGGATCACAAAAGCTTGAAGTATTTGTTTACCCAACCAGATCTGAACCTCAGGCAAAGGAGGTGGTTGGAGTTAATCAAGGACTATGACATGGGTATTCACTACCATCCGGGCAAGGCGAATGTCGTTGCGGATGCGCTTAGTCGCAAAGCGCATTGCAATGCATTGCCGCTCAAGGAGCCTCAGCCCACCCTTCTGGAGGAGTTTCAGCGTCTCAACTTAGGTTTGGTTGAGCATGGTTCCCTCGCTGCCTTGGTTGTACAGCCAACCTTGGTGGATCGGATCAGTGCCTCGTGATCGGGCGTTGGAGTAAACCGCATCAAGGAAAATGTCAAGAATGGAACAGCCAAGTGCTTCTCCGTAGATGAGCTTGGTGTCGTGAGGTTCGGGCAACGCCTCGTGGTTCCAAAGGACATGGAGTTGCGGGATTTAATCCTCCGCGAAGCCCACGATTCTCCGTTATCCATTCATCCCGGGGCCACGAAGATGTACCAGGATCTTCGCCAGAGATTTTGGTGGACCCGAATGAAGAGGGAAATCGCGAGGTTCGTTGTCGAAAGTGCGGCGTGTCGTCGTGTCAAGGCGAACATCGGCGTCACCGATTGCTTTCAGCCTTGCCCATTCCGAGTGGAAGTGGAATCGGTCGGGATGGATTTTGTCACCGCCTACCTAGGTCACCGAGGCAATGATGCCATTTGGGTTATCATTGACCGGTTGACAAAAGTGGCGCATTTTCTTCGATCAAGACCAAGATTACGTGCGGTCACCTTGCGGAACTCTATATCGCCAGATCGTGAGCTTGCATGGTGTACGAAGACGATCATTTACGATCGTGGTTCAATCTTCACTTCTCGATTCGCATAGCTTGCAGAAGCTATGGAACTCGTCTTTCTTCGAACAGTATCACCCCAAACGGATGGTCGGACCGAGAGGGTCAACAGTGTTTTGGAGGACATCTTTGCGAGCTTGTGTCCTTGCCTATGGGAAGCATTGGGAGAAGTGCTTGCCATTCGCGAGTTTTCTTACAACAACGGTTTCCAAGCGGTCTGGCATGGCACCATTCGAGGCCTTATACGGGAGAAAGTGTAGAACCCCGTTGAACTGGTCCGAGACCGGTGAAAGACCCTTCTTTGGCGGACTCGATTAACGAGGCGAAGGCCAAGTCCGACTCATTCGTGATCGCTGCGCATGCTCAATCCGGGCAAAAGAGCTATGCGGATCGCCGTCGTCGTGAATTGAGCTTTGAGCCCAATGATTTCGTTTACCTCAAGGTTTCTCCTACGAAGGGTCACCGGCGTTTTGGTGCCAAGGGCAAGTTAGCTCCTCGATATGTCGGTCCATACCGAGTTATCGAGAAGAAGAGGCTGTTGCCTACAAGTTGGAGTTACACGCGCACTTGCGGGAGTACATGATGTGTTCCATGTGTCCCGGCTAAAGAAGTGCCTCCGTGTTCCAAGAGAGAGCTCAGTTGGAAACCCTTGATGTCCAAGAGGATTTGACCTATCGCGAGCACCTGTTCGCATACTCGAGGAGGTGAGCGAAGAACAAGGAACAAGACCATCAAGTTCCTTAAAGTTCAGTGGTCAAACCATTCCGAGGGGCGAGGCTACTTGGGAGCGAGAAGATCGTCTCGTGCAGACTACCCTCTTTCTTTTCCGAGTGAACCAAATCTCGGGGCGAGATTTTTGTAAGAGGAGGTTTGTAACATCCCCATTTTGGCTTGTGTTTCAAATGTAATAAAATGAGGGTAAATTAAAACTTTTCCTTCATCCTTTTACTCTTGAAACTTTTCTGAAATTCTTGTAAAGGAATTTTGGGAAATTCAAAATCAAAAGCCTCATTTATCAAGACAACAACCTCCTTGGTCAAATCTTTTGTTAAACCCTTGGAAATAATTTTCCTTGGTTCTAAGGTTGCTTGTAGCGCCTAAATTATTTCATGCTTTTAGAAATTATTTGAATAATTTTGGGGCAAGTCAAACCAACATTTCAATTGGTCAAACCCCAGTTTATCACTTCTGGAATTTCTAACATAAAATATAATGCATAAAAACTTCTGAAAGTTTTAGGGGAGTTCAATCATCTAACTACTTAGCTCCAGTTAAAATTTCATCAAATTTGGAGTTCATTTGGCCCTCCAATTAAATCCTCAAATTTTCAGCACAAAATTCAAATTAAAACAGTCTAGTCTCGTTCACCCGACCGACTCGAACTCGAGTCCGACTCGGCCGAGTTGGCTCGACCGCGCTGCGTCCCACCGACCGCACCCCAGCCTGGCTCGCGCCCTGTGCCGCTAACCTGTGGGCCCGGTGTCGTCGCTGGTCATCTTCTTCCTCCGCGCGCCCACGTGCGGTGGAAGGGCGAAGTCGGCCGGGAGAGCGGCGCCTAGTCACCTCCCCATCTCGCTCCTCGGCGGCATGCATTTATTATGCTCGAGCACGCCACAGAGTCTCCTTCTACTGCTCGTCGCTCGGCTCCCATGACTGAGCCGGACCTCCGTCGAGAGAGAGCCGTTGCGGACCAAGCTCCCTCTTCTACTTAAGCACCCACTCTCCTTCTTTGTCCTCCTTTCACCCTTCCGCAGCCCGGTTGGCACCCTTTCTTCGTGCTTGAGCTCAACCCCAAGATCACCCCGCCATTCTTTGAAGCTTGAGCTCCTCTGAAGGCGGTACTCCTGAGACTCATTGTCACCATTCTTTGCTCTAGCTCCTTCTTCTTACCTCTGTGATCTTTAACCCTCGGTCAATTTGGCTTGTATCCCCAGGAAGCATTTGAATTGGAGGTTTCCCCCTTTTCGGCCGTGAGTCACCCCCTTCGTCTCCGGCGCCGGTGAGTGCTCCATCTCCTACCTTCTTGCTCAGAGACCCTAGGTGAGCTGTCAAGGAGCTAACCGCACCACTCTTTGGTCCTCTATTTCTCAGGATTGCTTGCCCCGCGTTGTTTTCCTCGGCTCCGGTGGCGGTCGTCGTCGCTGGAACTCCCTCGACCTCCCTTGGACCTCCTCTGGGCCCAGGTGAGTTCACAATGACCTCCTGTAGCTTAAGCACTCGATAGTCTAGGTCGCGGCGAAGTCCTTCTCGGTTTTCACTTTTCCCGTACTTGATCTCCGCCTCGTTCCGGCTCGCCGGCGATATGGGTCGGTCGGCGACATTTGTGCCCTCAAAATGATCGCAATAGTATTGCGAACATTTTGCCCTGATGTTGACCGCGCGCAGTGGTCGTGGTCGCCGGCGATGAGCCGTGACCAAAGCCGTGTCTCGTGCATTTGTCGCATTTTGTCAAGTCATTGGACCTCCTCGGGGTCATCGTGACCCTCCAGGACCTCCCCGTGTTAGATTCGCACCGTGGGATCTTGTCGTTAGAAACTCTAGCTCCCAAGACCTCGTTTGATTTAATCCTAGCCCTTAATGACCTCTTCCTGTTTAGATCCACCCCGTAGATCCTTTGTTCTGTAATAGCTAAGTCCTTGGACCTCTCGGTTGTGGTCTTAGCCGTTCATGACCTCTTCATTGTTGATCTGGACCGTTAGATCTCTAGTCTAAGTCATTAGCGCCAGGACCTCCCACCATTTGGAATCCCGGCGTTAAAGACCTCCATAGGTAAAATCCCACTGTTAAGATCACCCTCCGCCTTGGGGTCTTCTTTGCAAAGACCTCCTTGAGGTCCTCAGTGCAAAAGGTCACCCGGTCGTTTTGTCAAAACCACCCTTTTAACCACCTCTCAGGGTCCTCTTTGCAAAAGACCACCCCTTGGTCTTTTTGTAAAGGGAACCTCAGGACCTTCTCGCGCTGGTCTTAGCTGTGAGGACCTCCCCGCCTAGATCTGGACCGCTCAGGACCTCTCCTATGGAGATCTGAGCCATCCAGATCTCTCTCTCTGTTAAAGCACTGTGTTGGAGGACCTCCCCGAGGGAAATCTAGACCGTTAGGACCTCCTCGGTGAGATCCTAGCCGTCAAGACCTCTCGCTGTTAAGCACCGTTTAGGTTCTCTCTCGCTCGTATCTAGACCGTTAAGACCTCCTGGGAGATCTTAACCGCCAGATTCTTCCCTTAGTTGGATAGCCGTAGGACCTCCTCGTGGAGCTCGGGGCCGCGAGATCCGTCGATGGCCACGACCTCCCTAGTGCGCGAGGAGCTCCTTCGGCGTGTCTTTGTGCATCCGGTGGTGAGCCGTTGGATTCAATATCAACGGGTAAGACCTCCCCTAGGCGCGATGAGGTCTTTGCGCCGGGTGCTTCGTGCGGGTTTTGGCATCTGAGCTCGTGAGCCGTGCGATCTTGGATCAACGGCCCACGACCTCCCCAGTTTTTGTTGGTTTTCCAGATTTAGTCCCGAGAGCTTTTATTTGCACATATTAATTGTTTTAAACTTCAAAATTGCATAACTTTTTCTCTGTAGCTCCAAATTTAACAAACTAAAGTTCTATAAATGCATCTGTTAAAGTACTTTAGCTTAGTATAGGTTTTGTAGTAGTCTTTAATACTGAAATTAATCATGTCTTAGATTTAAAACTTAGAAAAATCATAACTAAATCATTTTAACTCCAAATGACCTGAAATTTTATATGGGTTACCACTATACCAGTAAGTAGCTACCATAAAATTTCAGCTCCAAAATCTTTCTAGAAAATATTTTTGCTACAGTGCTAATTATGGTTAAATTAGGTTTTAGGGAATATCTTTTGCACCACAAATCCAAATTAAGTTTTTCCAGTTCCTATGTCTAGGTATATTAGTATTTTACCTTATGAATAAATTTCGTCGCATTTGGATAATTTTTGCTTGCTCTTTTGTTTAAGTGTTGCTCGTCTTATTGGTTGTTTTCGCTCTTTGGCTTAGGATTAGACATTTGCGGTAACCCGAAAGCGACCCTCCGCAGACAAATTGAGCAACAGCAAGCGGGCAAGCGTTTGATCATTTCCATTGATCCCATTACTTTAAAGTCTAATATTTTGTTTAACTTCTATGTATGCATTGCTATTTTGTTGTTAAATTGATTAGTTAATCCTCTAGTTGCATAATCTGTAAGTAAATGATTATCCTCTACCACCGAGCCTAGGTTATTTGCTGTGATTAGAGTTCGTTGGATGAGCTCTTGTCACTTAGTAGATTTCGAATAAATATTGCTTAGCCATGCCTAGTATCGGTAGTATTGGGCGATCATCGACTTAGTCGGTGATCTTGATCACACAAATGCTATTATTATTCCATTATGCCCAACCCTTGTGTTTTACCATTTGCAAATCAAAAGCGAAAACAAAAATTATATCTTGGCTTGGGCACAATGGTATGTTGGGTGATCTGTTGGGTGTGATTGGAATGGTGCCTAAGTCCCTAAGGACCGAGTTACTTGTGCCATTGATCCAAGCAATTGTTGCGTACTACCACACGAGGGATATGGAACCTCTCATGACTAAGTACTTTGGAAGGTGTTAATTATGAGCTGGTCGGTGGGTGTGTTCTTGTGTGTGTTGTTGGAGGAGCATTAGCGGACCGGTTAGAACATCTAATGTGTCTTTCTCCGTGGGTTGCGGCTCTTAATTAGCATCGTCCATTGGAAAGCGTCTTGTTAGACTTAGCCATGCACATACCAAAGGAAGTGTGCTAACTGTGGTGGTGGAAAGGCGGTCTATCGTGTGAGTACATTGGTACACCCTGCGGGGTTTAAAACTATTCGAATAGCCTCGTCTAGGTTATGGACACGCTTGGTTATTTCCCACAAGAACTAGACTACAACCTTTTAAAAACTTAAACTTGACATGGGTGGTATGAAGGGTACTTCATGCTATTGTTGTGGTGACTATGGGTTAGTCACTTCTAGGTTGGTGTTGTCATCTACCTATTGTTATAATTGTCTCTCTTTATTTGAACCATAAAGTTAATTGCAAACTTGCTTTGAATCTATTACCTTATTGCAAATGAAAACTTGCTTTATGCTGAAAATAAGTCTAGAGCCTCATCCACTTAAATAAAGCTTGCATGTAGTTAATTATAGTTCATTATCTCACACGTCAGTCTTGCAGTACAAAAACAAGTTTTGTACTCATCCGCTTGCTTAATATAAATTGTTGCAGAGGAAGAAGGTGAGCCCCAAGGGCCTCACTTTTGTGAGTGTGTTGCTTGTGCTGTTTGGGACGATTAGCTTGGCGGTCCGGTTGGTTGCCTTGTGGGTAAAGGCACACCGATTGGCTTTTGTTTATCGCCATCTTATGGCCATTTTGCTTCCGCTGTGTATTTGCTTATTTGTATGACTTTTGGCCGGTCGGCCTCTCTTTTGTAATAACTCTATTTATATTATCTATGTCTTTCGATTTGTTGCTTTGCTTGGCTCTATGTGTATGAATGGAATTGATGCATGATTTTGTAGCGAGTGTGTATCTGCATTTTTGGAAGTATACATATCTCGAGGCTTGGTTTATTTGATTTGTACTGTTAGGACCAAGTGGATGGTTAAACAGTACAAGCCGAATAAACCGGGGTCCTCACATTTGGTCTCTCAATGCGAAGACAGATTCTTCTCTGCGCATTGAGGAGATCCCATGGTGTGCGAGTATCCTGATGTCTTTCCTGTGGAGCTTCCTAGGATGCCTCCAGAATGGAAAGTGGAGTTCCGGATTGATCTTATTCTGGGAACTCGGCCGATTTCAATGTCTCCGTATCGTTTGGCATGACCCTTCCAGGAGGAGTTGAAAAAGCAATTGGATGATTTGTTGTCCAAAGGTATGATTCGGCGTAGTGTTTCGCCGTGGGGAGCGCCTGTTTTATTTGTAAAGAAGAAAGATGGCAACTAGCGTATGTGTGTGGATTATCGGGCTCTCAATCAGGCGACTGCAAAGAATAAATATCCTTTGCCCTACATTGAGGATCTTTTTGATCAGCTGAAGGGAGCTAAGGTGTTCTCTAAGATAGACCTTCAGTCGGATTACAATCAAATTCGAGTTCGGGAGCAAGATATTGAGAAGACAGCTTTCTCTACGAGGTATGGTCATTATGAGTACAAAGTTATGTCTTTTGGACTAACAAATGCTCCTACAGTTTTCATGGAAGCCATGAACAGTATGCTGCATCGGTATCTTGATGATTTCGTTGTGGTATTCATTGATGATATCTTGATCTATTCCAAGATGGAAGAGGATCATGATCAGCATTTGAGGTTGGTTCTTGAGGCTTTGAGTGAGAACCAATTTTATACTAAGTTGAAGAAATGTGAGTTCTGGATTTCTGAAGTTGGGTTTCTGGGTCATGTAATTAATGAAGAGGGCATTTCAGTCAATCCTAGCAAGATCTCAACAGTGGTAGAATGGAAAAGTCCAACCAATGTCAAGGAATTGAGGAGTTTTCTGGGTTTAGCTGGTTATTACCGACATTTTGTGGAGGGGTTCTCTATCATCACTAAACTGATGTCTTAGCTGACACAGAATGGTATCAAATTTCAGTGGATAGGTGCGCGTGAGCGTAGCTTTTGTGCTTTGAAGGATAAATTGGTGACTGCTCCTATTCTTACTCTTTCTGAGCCTGGGAAGTGTTTCACCATTTATTTAGATGCATCTAGAGTTGGGCTTGTATGTGTGCTCATGTAGGATGGCAAGGTGATTGCCTATGCATCGAGACAGATGAAGAAGCATGAACAGAATTATCCTACTCATGATTTAGAGCTTACCGCAGTAGTTCTTGCTCTAAAGATCTGGCGCCATTACTTGTATGGAGAATCTTGTGATATACTCACTGATCACAAAGGCCTGAAGTATATCTTTACCCAGAAAGATTTGAATCTGAGACAAAGAAGGTGGTTAGAATTGATAAAAGACTATGATCTCACTATTCAGTATCACCCTAGCAAAGCAAATGTTGTAGCAGATGCTCTGAGCCGCAAGGCGACACCTCCTATCCTCAGTTGTCTTATTGTTGATTTTGAGCGTATGGATATCTCTTTCTGCTTTGTGGGTACTACCCAGACTAAAACTCATTTACTTCTCGAGTCAGCTATTCCAGATTGAGTGCGAGAAGCACAGTGGCTTGATCAGATGCTCCAGCAGGCGAGGAAGCATTTGGATGAGGGTAGGCAAGGCCATTTCGGCATAGATGATTCTGGTGCGTTGTGATTTAAAGACCGCCTCTGTGTGCCACAGGAGGCTCAGGTCAAAGATGAAATTCTAAGGGAAGCACATCGTACTCTGTATACCATACATCCTGGTGAGACCAAGATGTACATGGATTTGTAGAAGAGTTTATGGTGGAAAAGAATGAAGGTTGATATCGCCCAGTATGTGGCAGCTTGTGGTGTATGTTAAACGTCCAACGGGATTGTTGCAGCCTCTGGAGGTTCCAGTTTGGCCGTGGGATGACATCTCTATGGATTTTGTGGTTGGTTTACCTGCACGCATGAGGCGAAGGATGCTATTTGGGTTATAGTGGGCGGTTCAAAGAAGTCGCACATTTCATTCCCATTCGTACAACCAATTCAGTGAGCGATTTGGCTCCTCTCTTTGTGCGAGAGATAGTGTGTTGCAAGGTGTGCCTAAGACTATTGTTTATGATCGAGATGCCAAGTTTGTCTCCAAGTTTTGGGAAAGTTTGCAGAGTGCCTTGGGCACACAGCTTCGTCTTAGCACCGCGTTCCATCCTCAAACAGATGGTTAGTCTGAGTGCACAATTCAAACACTGGAAGATATGCTCAGATGTTGTGTTATGTCCTGGAAGGGAGGTTGGGAAGACCACCTAGCTTTGGCAGAGTTCACCTATAACAACAGTTATCATGCTAGTATTCGAGCTGCACCATTTGAGGTTCTCTATGGGCGAAGGTGCAGATCCCCGTTGTGCTGGGATGCAGTTGGAGAGTGGGCAGTTTTGGGCCCCGATTGGGTTCAACAGACTGTGGCCAGAGTAGCAAAGATTAGGAAGAACCTGTTAGCTGCTCAAAGCCGACCGAAGAGCTATGCAGATGTGAGAAGGCGGGATTTGGAATTCGAAGTGGCAGATCGGGTCCTTTTGAGAGTGTCTCCTACCAGAGGTGTAGAGCATTTTGGTACCAAAGGGAAGCTTAGCCTGAGGTATGTTGGACCATTTCCAATCGTGGCACGAATTGGAAAATTGGCATATCGCTTGGATCTTCCTGAATCCATGTGCGACGTGCACAATGTGTTCCATGTTTCAATAATGAGAAAGTATTTGAGAGACCCAGAGCATGCTATTCCATTCGAGCCGTTGAGCATTGAGCAAGATCTTACTTTTGAGTCCCGGCTGGTACGAATCCTGGAAGAGTCAGAGCGGGTTCTGAGGAACAAGACTTTGAAGTATGTCAAGGTTCTGTGGTCTCATCAGTCTGAGACAGAGGTCACTTAGGAGCTAAAGTCTCGCATGCGCGAGTAGTATCCGGATCTATTTACTCCTGGTATGTGTTAACTTGTTGCTCTATTTCTATGGCAATTATTTCTTGTATTCATTTTGACGGTTAGAATTCGGGGTCGAATTCTGTTAAGGGGGTTAGAATGTAATAACCCAGATTCCAATTAGAGAGAATAATATTCGGGAGAGGGAAAACTTGTCCAATTTCGAATGCATTAGATATGGAATTTGGTTCAAATTCTGTTTTTCTTAGCGCATTTGGACCTTGGGCTCTTGGCCCAATGTGCAAAAGCCCATTAGTGGGCCGGCCTAAGTGGGAAAGAAAGGGGGGTGCCCCCATAACCCTAGCTGCCCATCTCACCCTCCCTGGTCAAAACCCCCTTGCCCTCCTCACCCTTGGCCGCCACCCCTCTTGCTCTGTCTCCCCCATTGGTGCCTCCATCTCCCTCCCTCAAGGTCAAGCCCTCCATTGCTGCCCTCTCTTGGAGATTTCCAGCAACTGGTTGGCCGCAAGGAGGAAAAGAGAAGGGACAAGAGGGGAGAAAGGGGGAGAAGAGGAGAGTTCCTCGTGGGCTTGATCTACGACTTCTGTAGGTCTTCAAGGGTAACATTTGTGTTCCTCACTGTTTTGGTTGATTTAGATTCGTAATTTGCTATGATTAGTGAATCTACGTTCTGCTGCATTAATTCTAGAATTCTGTCTATTCTTGTGCGACTGCTTTCATATGTTTAGATTCCGAATTAGAGGATCTCATATCCTAGTGTTATGTGGGTTTCGTTCTCAGCTTTCGGTATACTCAAAGATCAATCAATTCTGAGTTACGGTTTAAAAGTTATGACGAATTCTATTCTGCTGACCAGAAAGTTTGATGAGAATTAACAGTCACTTTGTTTCTTAACAGTGCAGATAGTAATAATGAGTTGCTTTATTTTATAATCGATGAATGCCATGGTTTAATGATGAAGCTTTATGGTTGATAATATTGATGAATATTACCTATTCATGATGAGTTGATATTGTGATTTCAATTTTGCATCATGACATATATTTCTGTATCTTGGTCTACATGGTAGCCAAGGATTGTTCCTTTGAGGTCCCCGCCATGCATTAGATGGGCATAGATCCCTATCATGTATTGGACGGGCTTGGATTCCCACACTCGTGGAGTGTGGGTATTGGATCCCTGTGCCTAGAGGGCATAGGCTTTGAGTATGTATCGATGGATACACTACTCGGCATTACCGGTAATTGCAAGGAAGATGAAGAAAGAGCATCCATGATATGTTCATTGCATTTCTGCATAAAAGATGGATTTGTGATATATATTGCTGTTGTTCACGATGGGATTGATTATTCACATTGGCTACTTATGATGTTATGATATTTATTACTATTGCACTTTGCTGAGTCGTGGATACACTCTTGCTGTGTTGTGCTTTCTAGGTACCTCTCGAGGCAGCGACATGCATGGGGAGGGGTAGACATGGTGCACTTCACATATACATAAAACACAATGATTAAACTAGTTCAATTATCTACAAATCATGGTCTTGATGATTTCTTTAGATTCAATTTTGTGACCATCCTTCGTGGTGGATGATTTTGACTGTGATCATGGATAATCCATTTATGTTCTTAATTCTTCATCATTCAAGTTCGTTTAATTTCATTTGATGGATTAGAAGGTTTGACTAGATTATTCTATCATCTTTATTGTTTGGTTGGTCAATAATGTTTTAGAGGTAGTTATTTGATCATTAACTGCTTGAGCATAGTAATATTGGATTGCTTTGGATTAGTTGTTAAAGAGGGGGCTTCATAAATTGTTTAATACTCACACTACTACAGAAAAGGTCTTCATAGATGGTTCAAAAACACCATCACAGACGGTTTCGTGAGCCGTCTGAGTCTATGAGTCAGTGATGACATGAGTCATCACAAATGGTTTTTAAAACCGTCAGTGATGCATACTATCACAGACGGTTATTAACTCAGAACCGTTTGTGATAGTCGACTATCACATACGGTTTGTGTATGAAACCGTCTGTGATAGTCGACTATCACAGACAGTTTGTATATAAAACCATCTGTGATAGATGATGCATCACAGATGGTTTGTAGATTAAACCGTCTGTGAGAGATGATGCGTCACAGACAGTTTTTAGATTAAACCGTCTGTGAGGGATGATGCATCATAGACGGTATGTCCTAAAGAACCGTCCGTGATATTCTTTTGTATTGACAAATCTATTTCCGTTTATTAGCTAGCCTCAGGAAATGCTAGCCATGCCCTCTGAAACAAGCTGAAACACAACAAGTTGTATACATCCAATTCACATTTATTTCAGAAATAAGCACATCCAATTCGCATTCATTTCAGAAACAAGCACATCCAATTAACAAATCAATTAACTAAAATTAACCATTCATGTACATTTACACACATGTACCGTTACGTTCAATATCTTATCCCAATCAAGTTCAATCTACATTGTGGAACTTCCCATCTGGATTTATGACCTCACGGTTCAAGAATGACGCAAGCTGTCCTCGAATTTTTATGAGCTACCTCTGTTCCAACGCAGTTTCTGCGATGGTCACAACCTATCGCTACTAAGATTAAATTCGTGCATATATAAATTGATAAATATGAAATAATTATTGCAAGATTGACAAACCTGAGGATCATTGGTTATCGCGGAACTGACGAGTAGTTCGATGTTGTGGCAAACATAGAATCCACAGAGGTTGCAGGACAGCGGCTGCTGGTGGCACTACAAAAATATAATTGGTTAGTTCTAGAGGCATTACTATGAAGTGTTATATATGATTAATGTGTACTAGGAATACTGGGAATTTTAGATCATGTCGTAGGGTCCCTCCCTTGCATATCCCTCCTTTTGCAAAGTACGTCTTGAACGACCTACGTGATTCCAAAAACTTAGTCTTAACCATTGCAAAGGAAGGAAAGACTGTACAATAGAGTTATCTATGGAGGAAATATGTTTACCCGTTGATTAATTGTCGGATAACTGTGAAGTTGTGTTTAGCCCTCTGTAGGGAATCTAGGTATATTACCAAGTTCCGTTTTGGTATAATTACAATTAGAATCCAGTGAAACATACACAGGTATGTCGCCATGATCATTAAACCTAAGTTCATGTTGCTTATAAAGTACAAATCAACAAGTATAGCCACTAGTGCAGCACTTACTCCTGGTTGTAGGGCAAAAGTATGAATTGCTTGTTGCGGTGAGCCAGCAATGAGTCCTCCATGTAATCCTTGATGAGTTTTGCATTCACCTTGATGGTTTGCTCGGAGACCACGTGTGGGTCGAGGAAACCTACTAGTGAATTCCTTACTTCGGCTTTAGAAATCATGTATATATATATATATATATATATACAAAAGCACAGAGTTATATATAACATTTATCGGTATTACACTTAACATTAACGTGATTGTACACACTTACGATTGTCCAAAGATCGCATGAGTGAGACATCGAGAGAGTCGAGGTTGAAGAGAGAGAACATGTCATCGAAGGTCACCATGAAGACACAGTCTTGAGCCTCGTGGTTAAAATGATCCTTCTTGAACTTGATGGTGACACCCGAGCGTCGTTGTTCATTCGTCTTGTTGGCCTGTTCCATGTACCATGTGGGCAATCTCGTGCAAGCCAATCCTAGAGTAGGGCTGTCTAACCTCTCGACCAACGGCTCTCGCCTAGCATGAATTTCTGGGCCAACGACAAGAAGGGGATATCAGAATAGGAGTCGACCGTCTTCGATTTGCCCTTGCTGCCTCGCTTTGTAGAGGTCGACTTCACAAGAGTTGACCGAGCACGAGGTGTAGATGCATTTGATGCACCGGGCCCTTGCCGCTTCGGTGCAGGTAGCTCCGATACAGATACTTCCTGTGATGTTGACACTGGTACAGGTAGCTCCAGGTAGATGTCTCTCTTGGGCTACTGGATGAATGCTCCAATGGCTTGCCCTAAAGTCACAACCTCGTCGTTTGCGGGCTTCTCGACCTGGACGACCTCGAAATTGCATAAACACCGTCCACATTCACTTTTGCGAAACCCGGTGCTATATTTACACCGTGCAGCAAGGCCCCGACACTGGATGTATACGCCTGGCCCCAAGCAGCATCCAGGGCAATGGAGCCACATCTCACTTGGAGCTTGCACTTCGTAGCCCCCCTACATAAATACAAAATTAACTACTCCAATAGCCCTATCAATGGATCAAGCATTCCAAGGATAATAATTATTACCAGGATGTCATTAATAGTAAATATGTTATCGATTTCTAAGTTATGGTTGGACGCGCAGCTACTCGGACGTTTGGGGAGGTTAGCTAGTAATGTAACGGCGGGGGCGGGGGCTTCGAACTGATTTGTGAGGGATGCACGAATCTCCTCTCGTAGCTGTGTTTCGCGCTCGGCTTTGGCTCTCTTCCTACTCCGGTACGTCTTGGAGTCCTTTGAGAATCTTTTCTTCCAATCAACATAAAGACTAATGCCTCTCGTGCGACCCAGATGCTCCTTGTTTCCCAGGGCCGCGGAGAGTATATCTCTCTCCTTGTCTGCCTGGAATGAGCTTTGGGAAGATTGTGCAGCACTCAGCTCTTCCTACAAGAGCCCGACATGTTATTTCACTTCCTATGAAGTTATCGAGTAATTACAAACTAGGTAGTTCGATATCTTACCATGCGCTGGAACACTTCCTCATCTATGGGGTTTGGAAAGGAGATGACCCCTGAAGACGCGGTAGATAACCTCGCCATTAGCCACTGTTTGGAACACTCATCAGTGATCCCGGCAAATGGCGGGGAGGCGTCCAACTGGCGTGCATACTTGTTCTAAGCCCTCTATTGCAGGATTTTACCCGCATACCCAGTGGTGCCGAGTCTGTGGGGGGTGCGTGTTTTTTGCCTGGAGGGCCCTGTACGCCTCACTTTCAATCCTAAAACCATTTGTCGTTTTCTTCACCACAAAGTCTTCCTAGTACTCCTTCACGAATAGATAATTAGTGTATATTTTAGACAAGAGTGGCGAGGAGACCAAGATTATATCTTGAGCAGCCCGACATCTAAGAGCAATAAACAAACATTTAAATCCGAGCATTATGCTTATTTTACTTGTTATCAAGCCCAATCTTCTGAGCATATTATCCTGTTTAATTGACATAAAAATATTACATATTGTTATGTCATTCTTGTCAATTATGTGCTGCTAGAATTATGCTTTAATTATCTTAATTTATACTAGAATTAATTAAGAATATTTACTAAAACCACTAATTTTTCAACAGTATATGTGTATGTACTATCTACTGTGTCTTGAAGACATGCAAAAATCATGCCTGCGTCAGTTGTTTATTAATTAGGTCCCCATATAGAGGTCGATCATGATATCCGATGTCAAGAGTTCAGAAGTCACACGCTACTGCTGACAAGGAAAGTTGGGATTGGCTGCTGGAGTGTGAGGATAAGCATGCATTGACCATCACCACACGTGTTATTACGACAGCTTAACAAGCTTTGGCTAGAAGGCTCTCTTCGATCATGATGACTCGATGAAGGCAGATGTTAAGATGATACAACATGCAAAGTCATGCAAGTAACTTCAGTCCACATAAGGATCATGTATAACACAGAAATTAGTTGAAGAGAAGTTCTACAAGAAAAGAAACCTGTAGATGCTGTTTTTTCTTAGAAAAAGTTGTCCTGTTTATATTACTTTACAGTTGTGTTAGGACTTCAAACTTTGTACAGCCCACAGATCACATAACTTCAAGAAAAAGAAATCATATCTTGGAGTTCTTCTTTCAATTGTTCAAACTTGAAATTGATCAGCGAACCTACTAGGAAATAACAAGTCAGTATACGAGCCCCTTCAGAAAATCATACCTCGAGTGGTCAATGTATGTCACTACTACACAAAGGGTCATCACAGACGGTTCAGAACTATCATCATAGATGATTTTTGAACCATCTGAATTTGTATGTCTGTGATAACAGGCGGTTATCACAGATGATTCCCAAACCGTCTGTGATAAGTCACAACAGATGGTTTTTGGTTGAAACCGTCTGTGAAGGGATACTATCACAGACGGTTTTCACCAAAACCGTCTATGATACGTACGATATCACAGATGGTTCTGTTTACTAACCGTTTGTGATATGTCTCCAATTACAGACGGTTAGTAAATGGAATCGTCTGTGATATCCTACGTATCACAGACGGTTTGTAGTGGAAACCGTGTGTGATAGTATCCCTTCACAGACGATTTAACGATAAAATCATCTGTGATAGTTCTTTATACCTATCTAAATTTTTTTGATTTTTGGTTAGCCTTACGAATTGCTAACCATACTCTCTCAAAATAAGCAGACAGAAAATACATAAATAACAGCCTTGGAACTACCAGATAAACTCTACACTTTGCCTCAGCTTCAACTTATTTAGCTCACAAACCTAAGCTAGAGCTAAGGACAAGAAACACACAGAAACATCACTGAAATTATGCAACATCAGTGCATACACAGTGTGGTATCTCCAAACAAGATGAATCATATACTCATATATAATGTTAAAATGGTTCGGAAATTGCAAAACCATGTAAGAGCTTGAACACGAGTTTGAAATTAAAAGTGGTACAAAGATCCAAGATAGACAGATAGCCAAACTGGCCCCAAATTTTGCAGATGTTATTCCAGGTAGCAATGATCCAAATTTCAATTAGAAATATAATATCTTTGTGGAGCTGATTTAATAGAATATTGTGCTTATGACTGAACCTGCTTCATCAATGTTCTTACAATGCTCAAAGTCTTAGGCGAGCAAGTGCAGTTCCCTGAAACTTGAATATTTATGCACACGACAAACACTTCCATGCCATATAAAAATCCATATAAATATTCGAAGACATACCCTTTTGTCTCAAAATTCCTTAGGCATTCAAGAATTATATTCCTAGGTACGAATGGAGTTTCCTCATCATCATAAAAGTTCACGCCGACAAAGTTCCCATCAAGGGGCCCTCCAATCACACCCTAGCACACAAATAAAGTGACAGTGAACAATGGTTATATTGGAAAAGATGTCATTTGTAATGGTCCTACACAGACCATGTTTCAGATCATTAATTAGCGATGATCAAATACAAATGAGGAAAAGTAATGATTATATTACAGTATAATCACCATTGAATGAAGCAAGTGAGACAGACAACACTTGAGACAAATTTGAAGCAACTTCTTCACTGAGTTCATTCAGGACAGCTCCACTAGAACTATCCAAGTTGTGAAATTTGAATCAATTGTTGACAACTCAAAGTAATCATTTACAATTTAAAATCAATTACAAAAGAATATGTTCAAGTATTGTCGCTATATTTACAATTGAATTATAACCACTCAAAGTGAATTACAATTGAATCAATTGTTTGAAGGTGGTTCAACGGTGTCGACGGAGTGAAACTCTCCGCTGGTGTTAAAGATCTTCGTCTCGATGAAGGCCAGAGCATCCCTCGAACATCCGAGATCTCGCTCATAACGAGTACATCTAAATCTATGTTCAAGCCCTGTTACTAGCAGGAGTAAAGTAGTAAGCATATATATTTAAATTTATAATTAGAAAATAATTATTGCGAGATTGACAAACTTCGGAATCTTTTATCTTAGCATTCATGATTTGCTGCATATGATGGCAAACATAGAATACACATAGGTGATCTTGTTTTTGCTGGAGGCACTGCAAAAATAGAATTATATATATATGTATAGTTAGTTCGAGACGCATTATTATAAAGTATGATATAAGATTATTGTATTGTAGCGCGTACTAGAAATCGCGTCCAGTGTTGCAGTGTGGTGCTCGATTCCTTATGTGTCCCTCCCTCAGCCACATAGGTGCTAAACGATATACGTGATTCCAAAAAGTTATCCTCGGTCATTTCAAACGAAGGAAAACTATAATAGAGTTATGTATGGAGGAAATGAGCACACCTGTCGAGTATTCCTTGCACAAGGGTGAAGTCGTGGTTTTTGTTGAGTAGGGAATCAAGGTGTATTACCTTGTTCCTCTTTGGTATAATGACTAAAAGGATCCAGTGGTACCTACTCATGTATATCAATATAGTCATTAAACCTAAGTTCGTAATGCGTATAAAGTACAAATAAAATTTATATAGCAAGTAGTGAAGCACTTACTTCTGGTTGAAGGTCAGCAGTATGTAGTCCTTATCGGCTTGTGCAAGAAATCCTGTTGTTATGTATTTCACGATGTAGGATGCATCTTGGTTGATGCATTGCTCAGAGACCAAGTGTGGGTTGAGGAAATCCACCAGTTCTTTCCATTTTCAGGCATTTTTCATCATGTATCTATACATAAGTAATTAGTTGTGATATTTATCGGTATTACGTGAATGTAGAACTTGATTGTACACACTTACAGTGTCCAGCATCGTAGAAGTGAGGCGTTGAGAGCAATGAGGTTGAATAGGTCGAATAAGTCATCAAAGCCCACGACGAAGTGGCCCGACTTGTGGAGGAAATGCTCCTTCGTGGATCTTACGGTGATTCTAGTATCACACCCCCTTCTCTTTGGTCTTCCGCATGTACCAGACATGCAAAGACTGGCAACCTATTCCAGCGTGGGCTAATACTGTGTCGGGGGCCAACGGACTTCCGAGGCAGAATTTTCTGGGCTTGGGAGGCGCCTTAATATTCTTCGATTTCGATTTGACCTTAATGACTCGCCCGCTACATGTCTTCCTGTGATATCGCGATTATCACAAACGGTTCTGAACAAGAACCATCTGTGAATCATCACATACGGTTCTAGTTGCAAACCGTCTGTGGTAGTCTAGTATCACAGATAGTTCGAAAATAACCGTTTGTGATGAGGCATCCATTATAGCATGTTTTGTAGTAGTGTGTAGACTTATGAGGCATCCATTATAGCATGTTTTGTAGTAGTGTGTAGACTTTCTCACAATTGCTTTTCCTCCATATTTCTATGTTTCTATATATTTCTTTTCTACACGGTATATATGAGTTGTGGTGACGAAATAAAATTTAGTCAAAATTTCACTATCAGACTGCCGATCTTTCGTGGTGATGATTTTTATTTCCTGACGAGCCTGCTAGGAACTACCAGGAACAAAATTTTTGTGACGTGCTCATCACACCATCAGAAAAATTAGCAATTTTCGTGACGGTGCTATGAATACCCATCAGTAAAATATAGTTTTCGTGATAGTGTAACAGGTATCCGCCAGAAAAAACATGTTTCCCCGACGTTGCACCTGACCGACAGGAAAAGAAAACAACACAAATACTCCTCACTCCCTGAATCCCTAACCCTAAAATAATTGCATCCTCCACACCTCCTTCGCGGCTGCCTCCCACCCTCAAACTGCCGCCTGCACCCCCAAGTCCGACCGCCACCTCTTCCTCTGAAATCCATCTCGCTAAGTCTTTCCACCGCCTCCAAGCTCCCCTAGTCCTCCTGCACACAAAAGGCGCCAACCCCTCCCCCCCACCAGCCATTTGTCCTCCACCTTCGTCGACGTTGCACCCACCTCCTCTGGCCACTTCCCCAATAGATCCAGGGTCGCCTCCTCTTCTAGCAGCTTCCTCGTGCAGAATGGGCGCCTCGTCCTCCTCCAGCGTCTTCCCCGCACTGATCCGAGGCCTACCCCTCATTCAACCACATACCAGTGCAGATCTGGCACCACTTCCCCCACGGGCCGCCTCTCCTCGTAGATCTGGCGTTACCTCTACCTCTGCCGCTCCTCTGCACAGATTTCTTGCCATCTCCAACTACGATCGCTTCTCCACATGGATCCGTCGCTGCTTGCTCCTCCGGTTGTTTCCCAACTAGTGTGACCCGTATGGGGTGCTACCACCTAGGTGGAAGCCTGACTGGAGAACCTGTGTCTCCAAACCCCTACACGTTCACTACTACAAAAAGGCTAATACTGGACGCCTGATCACAGACGGTTGACCAAAACCGTCTATATTAAACACAATCACAGACAATTTTAGTTTAGCGACCATTTGTGTTACTTTCTGCGCTAAAAACTGTCTGTGTTGACCATAATGTCACAGATGATTCATGTTGAAAACCGTATGTGAAGTATCACACACGGTTCTGAACCGTCTGTGATATTATGGTCAACACAGACGGTTTTTGTTTGAAACTGTGTGTGATTTGCAGCGCGGGATGGCAGAAATTTTTGGACATGTGCGTAGGAGGCGAAATGTTTGGCGTTGTCCTTATATATTACAGCCACCCCTACCTTGTCTTCCATCAGTCTCTCCCTCTCCCCCACGCCGAGCTCCGACTACCATCATGAGCTCCTTCGCATTTGGTTGTGACACCACGGTTCACTGCATAAGTTACTCTTGTCGTAAGAGTGTCTGGTGCAATGTCACCGTCGTGACACAACGGTGATGCTACCGCCGCCTCTCCTTCATTGCCGGTGATATCCCCCATTTGATTCCCTCTCCTCTCTTCCTGGTTGATGTCCCCCATGCCAGTAAGTGATCAATCGCTTGTCGCCTCCCTCTACCTTGTTGATTTTGGTGGCTCTCAGTGGTGACTGTGGTTTTCTTATGAATGAATAGATTAAGATAAGATTGCGGACATCGACAGCGAGCACCTTGGCATCCCTGACTCCAAGTACTAGGCCATCATTCGCCTCTTTGTCTCGGACTCATTTTCGTGCACTGTTTGGTAAAACAGCCATAATTGATTGGTTTGGCTCAGAATTTGAATTTTTTTTGCAACAGAAAAAACTATCAAAGACGGTTTTTACTAAAAAATCGTCTATGATAGTCTATTTTCACAGACGGTTCTTAATAAGAACCTTCTGTGATAGCTTTTTCACAGACGGTTCAAAAACCATCTATGATGACTCATGTCATTACTGATCCATAAAGTCAGACGGTTCGGAAAAGTGTCTGTGATGACGATTTTAAACCATCTGTGATTACCTTTTTTGTAGTAGTGGTTTGAGGTGAAGAGGTTGGCTGGAAGGTCGCCAGTCTAAAAAGGTCTTCTTTTTTTTCTGTTCGTGTAGTTTCTACTTCTTGCATTAACTTGGCAGTGCAATGTTGATACTATATTGCTTTTCTTTGTTATTGTGAATTGTACATGAAGGCACATGGAGCAGCTTAGTTCCAATGTGATGTAAGTCAGCAAGGAAGCCATAATCGAGGCAGAGGGGTCCTATTTTTCTTGGCAAGGTGATCGTACATCATACCTTGATAAACTTTGTTCTTGTTTAATTAAAGGCACTGCCACTACATGCACTTGGGATACATTAACTTTTCTCTGCTTTGGTTATCACATTGTTTCATTGAGCTTTAGGTGGATGGATGTTTAGAAAAGCACATTAGATTTCTAGTTTTTAGACTGTAGATACACTAGAAGAACATTTATACAGAGATTGTTAGATAAAGCACATTTGATTTCGAGATTTTAATCTGCACATACACCGAAGAACACTTATACAAATAGTGTTAAACTGCATGTCTCCTAGTGGTACTGGCAAAACTTGTAGGATGGCAAGTCTACATTTTTAGTTCTGTGGAGTATTTGAATGTACGTAGAGATTTGTTATATGTAGTATTTGAATGTCTCATTTTTTTATTACAGCTTTGTTCTACAATGCATAGATTTTAAGATTGATCCGAAGGCTACAAAATTGCTCTATTTTGCACTGAAAACGTATGTATGACTTTTCATATTTGTACATAGTCAAGCTCATCTGTTCATCTAGTGATCTAGGTGTACATCCATCTTAATTTGCTTTGATGTCTGAACTAATGCTCATTTCTTTGTGTTTTTTATACATAACTTGTTTTCATAATATCTTAAGAACCATATCATTTTTGCACATACATAAGTACCTACACAATTCTGAATGTTTGCATCAATGGCCATGCATGTGTATATCCAATGCTTGGATGCTAATATTTCAATATTGATTGATGCAACTCCATATTGCAATATTGATTGATGCAACGCTGGGTTGCACTAAGACATAGGCAAGGCCGGATGGTTGTATTTGCCCCTACTACTATGAGAATTTCCTTTTATTTTGTAGATAAGCAAATATGTCTCAGTCACCCGTGGATATCTTTATCCAGTGATTGCTGATAGAAGCTGATAGCACATTAGATTGGTTGTTCACTTTTAGGCATTGCGGATGTACTTATGTTGGTACTTAGAGTTTATTACTGCTATATGCCAGTACTACTTACATAATTTCAGAACTAAGCTATATAACATTTCTGCTATTTGCCTTTGGTTGATGTAAGCTATAGGTGTGATGTAACAGCCCAAATTTTTAAATTTCAGTAAAAATTAAAACTTAATTGCTTTTGAGGAATTTTCTGGAATTTTTAAAAGCTTTTATAATGATTTTAAAGTCAAGATTGAATTCATTTGCAAAATTAAAAGCCAACATAAAGTTGGAAATTATTTTATTAAGTCCAAAATAAATATGGGAATTTCTGTGAATTTTTCCATAATTTTTGGAAGAGTTTTGCTATTTTCTAAACCTTATATGAATTATCAGAATTAAAACAATTGAGAAATCAAAAAGAAAATCAAAACTCAATTTGGGCCGAAACCTAAGGCTTTGGCCCAAACCTCCTCCCGCGCGCGGCCCGCACACGGCCCACACCGCCGCACCCCCCCTCCTCTCCATCCACCGTGGGATTTCAATCCAACGGCCCGCACGCACCCTATTCCCTCCACGTCGCCGCAAAAGATCTCAACCACTAGATCCTCATCCAACGGCCCACCGCCGTCGTCTTCCTCGTCGTCTTCTCCGCGCGAGCTTCTCGCTCGACCGCCATTGCCACCCACGTCCGAGCTTCGTTAACGGCTCAATCACAACTGCTCCGATCTTCGCGTGTACGTGCACGAGACCGCGTCCACCTCCGCCACGTTTTCTCCCACGTCTCCCCTCTTCTTCGCGACGGTTTCGCCCACGACGCCGCAACCTCCCCCATCTACGCCGCCTCAGAGCCTCCCAGCCCCTATAAAAGGCACCACCGGGAGCGCATCTACGCTCTCATCTCATATCCCCAACTCTCATTTCCGCTTGAGCTCTACCTCCACCGTGTCGTGAGTTTATGGTTTTTATTGCCGCGAAAAACTTCAAGTTCGCCGCCGTCGACATCGCAAGCCGCCGTGGTCGCGTCATCGTCTTCGCCACACGGGAGCCACCTGGGACCCTTCATCACTCGGGCGCCACCGGAACCCGTTGTCATCAACACGAACCTCTCCGCCGCTAAAGCTCGCCGCGGCCAACTCCGACGACCATTCACGCCCAAACCGGTACCAACGTGTTCGCAATATCTCTCTACATTTGCAACCACTCACCGCCGAAAGCCGATCGCCGTTGTCGACGCGCCGAGGTCGCCGCCGTCAAGATGACATGGCATGGCCACCTCGATGGCGGTCGACGTGGACTGGCGTGGCGCCGTGTCGCGCCACGCCTGCGCCGCGCGGCACGGCCCACCGTGCGCCTCTTCCAAGGCTCGGTGGGCTTGGTCCACATGGGCCGTGTGTATGACACAAGGGGCCCACATGTCAGAGAACATTTTATTTAAATTTAATTCTGAAAATCTCAATGCTGATGTCATCATTGCGCAATAAACTGATTTTCCTTTAGAAAAATAAATCCAGAAAATCTAATAAACTCTGAAATTAGGTTTTAAATAGATTTAAACTTCAAAAATTCATAACTTTTGCATATGAACTCCAATTTGGGTGATTCAAATTGCAAAATTTATATAAAATTATAATCTAGCTAACTAAACCAAAATATTTCAATTTGGAGTTATTTTGATCTATGTTTTTGAATTTATTTGAATTTGAATATTGAATTTGTCGATTTTACAGATAGAATTCACGACTCGGAGAGTTCGATCAAATTGAAGATTTAGAATTCCAAGACAACGACCAAGGCAAGTTACACCATTGACCATATTGCCCCAGTATTTTAAGTTATTTCGCTTTTAAATTCTTTATCGCATGCATATGTTGTTATAAATATTTTAATATCTGTTTACATATAGTTAATTCCATGTGTTATTGTATGGCCAATTTGAATGTTGTATCTGACTACCTTGATACCATAGGAAAGATATTACCAAAATTAAACATATGCTTAGCCAAGCTTAGTTCACATTTACAGAATTTGGGAGGTTTACACCAAATTTCTATAAATTTGTTTCAAACTTGATATTGTGGTATTGTCTTACCACATGGATTTATAAATGGAGTTTTATTCAAAATAAAATCAAAAATGGGTTTGGACTTGGCGAAATGGTCGAATGGTGGAGTGCAGGTTTATGCAGGATTGATCTGTTAAGATTAAGGCCCATGGATTGTAGGAATGACGCCCAAGTCAATTGAGGACCGGTCTTTGAGCCGCTTATTGCTAAGCCATAACGTACTACCACATGTCTGTATGGGCAGGATTTGGCTAACTAATTTGTGATATTCTAGTGTATTTATGTCATGTGATTATGTGGGTGTCGGTTAGACGTTTTATTCCACTTGGCGCAAGAGGGGCTTTCGGAGGACTGGTTAGTCCAAAGGGCGAAACCTTAGCGGGCATGAATACATTAGGATAGCACATTGTAAAGGCCTCATGGTAATTGCTCACCACACGCCTACTGAAGCGTAAATTGGCGACATAACGAGCATGTCACCTCGTGTGGGTAAAGTTGTACCAACTCTGCAGAGTAGAAACTATTCGAATAGCGCGTCATGATCATGGACATGCTAGCGGGGCCATTTAAAGTTAGAATTGTTTTTGGTTTTAAAACACTTTATTAAATGCCGAGGATGGTCAATCCTTATGAAAATCATGGGAAGCCAAGTGTTTGGAGGATCCTTCACTTTATTATTGGAGGTTATCCACACTATCTCATTATCATTTTAAAATATGATTTTAGCCATAGTATGAAATCGCCTTTAGAAATTACTATGTCTATTTAAACTGAAAATGTGTTTATGCAAAACAACCCAACCATACTCACTTGTTTCCCTATGCATGCATTTAAATTCAATATTGGGTGTGACTTGCGAGCACGGAAGTTGTGCTCATCCTTCTTTGAATAAATCTTATTTAGGAGAAGATCTACCTAACGGTGAGGACACGGACGAGTAGGCCTTTTGACCTGCATTTATTGCACGTGGCGCATCGTGTAGCTCCCACTATTATATTGTTTCATTGTGTTTATCATTTGACATTTGATATTATTATTCAGACTCATTGTATTAAACAATTATTTAATTAATGTCATTTACACTTTCGTGATATGAATGTGATATCATTTTTGTGAGACTGTATGCTGAAATCTCGGACCTGTTTGAACACAGAGAATTCGGGATCCTTCGCTCCCGGGTTCGACATGCGAAAAGCAAAACCAAAGTTTATGGTTATTCCTTATATCAATATTTGTACTTCTAAGATCGATCATGTAAGCTATTGGTGCCAAAAGCAAAAGGAATTTTATTCTAAAACTCAAATAATTTCTCTTCATTGAGCAAAATGAGGTCATGTTTTCAAAATGCTCTAAGCAACATTAGTAAAACAAAATAATCTAACATGGTTCAAAGACTATTATAGGTTTGATTGTATTGAACAACATGAGTTTTGTACCATATTTTTAGATCGTCTTTACACTGCTTTGTGTCATGCTGAATTAATTGGATTGCCTGTTAAATTGTTGTATTTGCTAGGCTGCAGGGGACTTTTTCCTTCTTGTCAAGGGTGTCTGGAAGCCCGGAACCATGCTAGTGATCACAATGCCTTTAAAGGATGCTAGTAGTCTCTGGCTTGGGACTTCCCTGCATCGAGATGCAAGCTAAAGAACTATCTCTAGGATAGCTTGACTGTAACATCCCAATTTTTAGGCTTGTGTTTCAAATGTAAGAAAATGAGTAGAAATTAAAAACTTTTTCTTACATCTTGTATTTCCTGTATGTACTAAACAATTATTGTACAAGAGTTATGGAAATGCAAAGTCACAAGCCTTTGATCTAAATCTTGATCCTTCAAAAACAATCTTGTCAAACCTTTTGATCATCTCCTGGAAATATTTTTCCTAAGTTCTTGGGATGATATTTGACCCCTCTGAAAAATTTCACAATTTTTAGAAATTGTTTGAATATTTTAGAGGGCAGTCAAACCTTGGACCAGTACCTTGCAGAATTTTTGGAGAAAAATGCATAGCATAAAAACCTCTAAAATTTTTACACAAGGTCAATATCTAAGTCAGCAAACTCCTGTAAAAATTTCAGAATGTTTGGAGTTATTTTGCTACCTCTAATAAATCCTCTAAAGCCTCTGTCTATTTAAAACCTAAAAGCTGATTCACTGTTCCTTGGGTTTGAGTCGGACTCGGGCTCGAGCCACTTGACTCGGTCGGACCAACTAAATGCACCGGGCCCCCTTTCTAGCGCACGATCGATATCGGCCGTTGGATTTAAATCGCTCGGCTCGCATTGGTTGTGTCGTTCGGGCCGCCGCGAAGAGCCAGTCCACTTTGAGCCGTTGGATTAAGAACGGGCCGTCCAGATTGGTTGTGCTGATGGGGTCACCCGAATGTCCCGATAGATCTCAGTCGTTCGTTCTTAATCGGACGCTCCAGATTGAGTGTGACGTTAAAACCTTCGATCATCACCGTGTAATCGTGGCCGTCCATTTTAAATCCATCGGTCACCGCATTCTTTCTCTGTTCTTCTTCTTCCTCTGGCTCCCGTACGCGCGTGCGACAGGACATGGCGTGGGAGAGCCCTTTTCAACGCCTTGCATCACCATTTGAGCGGCTCAGGTCCTCTGCATTTAATGTTCTCAGTGAGCTTTCACACTCAAGGTCCTCTTCTCAGCTGCTCCCATCATTTCTTGGTCCATGACCGTGCTATGAACCGAGCTCACCGTGAGCTCTTGTTCTTGCTCGAAACCCTAATCCTTCCTCTATATAAACCCCTCCAGGTCCTCCTGGTGTTCCTTTACACCACCCCTAGCTCTTCTCTGTGCTTTGAGCTCAAAAACCATTTCCAATCCTCAAAACACCATTGTTGACCCGAGAGCTCCAAGGGCGATCTTGGTGTCCAGTGGTTCATCTTCGATATTTCTTGTACCCTTTTGAGCTCCTCAACTTCCTTTACATTTCCCCTAACTTAATTTTGGGTTGCATTCACAGGAATCACTCAATTTTAACCCTTTCTTCTCCAACTCCGGTAAGTGGTTCTTTTTGCAATTACTTACTTGTGGAGCTTACGGGGACCATAATGAAGCTATTTTGATCACCCATTGGTGTTTATTTTGCTCAGAACCTCGTCTTCTACTTCATCTTCCTCGGCTCCAGTGAACTCCATCGTGTCCAAGTCTTCTCCGGCCACTTTTGAAGCTCATCTTAGCTCAGGTAGCTTCTATTTAGTCCCTAGAAGTGTTGGCACTCGCTTTCCTGGACCGCAGCAGAGCATTTTGCTATTTTCAAGTTTTGACAAAAAAAAGCTCCATCTATGTTTTCCGGCTCGCCGGAGTTCTAGACCTCCACCGCCGGCGAGGTCATCACCATTGGGTCCGCAACGCTATTGCGAACCCATTTTGGTATTTTGTGGGCACCGCCGCGATCGAGTCGCCGCGACAAGCCATTGTTTCGCCGATTTTGCTTGTACTAAACTCCGTTTCGTCATTTAACCAGGACACAGTTAATGCCTAATTATTGTCAATCATTAGAAGTATTAATTGTGTCTTAATCTGGCCTAATGTCTCACTGACATGTGGGCCCAACCCCCTGTAATCATCGCTGGTGTTAACCAATTGCTTTCGGACATCATTAATGCTAATGATTATCATTAAATCCCTGTCTTAACATTAATGTGTCCGAAATTGTCCTTTGGGTCACTGATGTGTGGGCCCGTAGGCCTTAAACCTCAGTCGCGGGGTCATTAGGACTAATTTTCGAGTTCATTAAATGTTAATCATTGTTAGCATTTAATTGGTCCTAAACTGCCACCTTGTGCCACTGCCAAGTGGGCCCCCAATCACTTAAATCACCTCTAGTCAAAATCTTTAGGACATATTAATTGCTAATCATCACTAATCATTGGTCATTAGCATTTAATTATTGCCCTAAAATATCCTTGTGTCTCGCTGCCATGTGGGCCCCGAGCCCTGTGCACGAGGGTTAAAGCTCGCGTGCGGGACTCACAGTCACTGACATGCGGCCCCATATGTCAGCGCTCCGTTTTGCACTTCGATCAAAGGCCACCATCCATTTTGCGATCTGTGGTCCAGATCAGTTGGGCCAATCGGGTCACCCGATCCTCCCATCATCGTGGGCCGTTCATTTGAGGATCAGCGGTCCTGATTCATGCGCCGATCGCGAAGTCCGAACCTCCGTCGTTCTTGGCCATCTGATCTTCGATCAACGGCCGTGATCTCTTGGGTCGTTCGGGTCGCTCTCGCGCACCCCTCGCGCGCACCGTTAGATTCCAAATCAAGGGTCCATAGTTGTCCACGTCGTTTCCCTTTTGATAAGTGTTGTTTATTTCTGTAAGTATTTATTTAGCAACTGAAAAATTGTATAAAAACTTTAGAAATTCATATCTAATTCAAAATAGATCCTTTTTTGCATGAAACCAACTGTAATAAATTTGTATTTCACTAAAGTTTAATATAAAATGATTTTAGCTATGCTTCGTGGTAGAAAATTACAGAGTCCTTAATAGTTTGTTTTCACCATTTTTGTATATTCCAATTGAATTGAAACTTGGAAAATGTATATCTTTTTCAGATATCAAGAAATTAAATGATTTCAACTTTGATAAATTTGTTTTTAACGCAAAACTTTAATCTAAAATTGGTTGTAGGCCTAAATCAGCAACAGAAAAATATGTTAATAGATTTAACCTTATTAGTAGCATTTAAAAATTCATTTAATGCTGTAAAAGACACAAGTAATTCCCGGTAAATCCTTAATATATAAAATTGATGCTGGAAAATCCCTCTGTTGGTATACTTTAATATGAAATAGGTTTTGCACGTATTTATGTTTCTGGAAAATGTAATGTGCTAGTTTTGCAACTTAGAAAAATCATAAGTAAATCATTATAACTTCAAATTTAGTAAACTCAACCTTGCTGTCATTAATATGTCATAATCTTCTTCCTCTGGCTCCCGTATGCGCGTGCGATAGGACATGGTGTGGGAGAACCCTTTTCAACGCCTTGCGTCACCGTTTGAGCGGCTCTGGTCCTCTGCATTTAATGTTCTCAGTGAGCTTTCACACTCAAGGTCCTCTTCTCAGCTGCTCCCATCATTTCTTGGTCCATGACCGTGCCATGAACCGAGCTCACCGTGAGCTCTTGTTCTTGCTCAAAACCCTAATCCGTCCTCTATATAAACCCCTCCAGGTCTTCCTGGTGTTCCTTTACACCACCGCTAGCTCTTCTCTGTGCTTTGAGCTCAAAAACCATTTCCAATCCTCAAAACACCATTGTTGACCCGAGAGCTCCAATGGCGATCTTGGTGTCCAGTTGTTCATCTTCGATATTTCTTGTACCCTTTTGAGCTCCTCAACTTCCTTTACATTTCCCCTAACTTAATTTTGGGTTGCATTCACAGGAATCACTCAATTTTAAGTTTGGAGATTTTCGACCGATTTCACCCCCTTTCTTCTCCAACTCCGGTAAGTGGTTCTTTTTGCAATTACTTACTTGTGGAGCTTATGGGGACCTTAATGAAGCTATTTTGATCACCCATTGGTGTTCATTTTGCTCAGAACCTCGTCTTCTACTTCATCTTCCTCGGCTCCGGTGAACTCCATCGTGTCCAAGTCTTCTCCGGCCACTTTTGAAGCTCATCTTGGCTCAGGTAGCTTCTATTTAGTCCCTAGAAGTGTTGGCACTCGCTTTCCTGGACCGCAGCAGAGCATTGTGCTATTTTCAAGTTTTGCCGAAAAAGCTCCATCTATGTTTTCCGGATCGCTGGCGTTCAAGACCTCCATCGCCGGCGAGGTCATCACCATTAGGTCCGCAACGCTATTGCGAACCCATTTTGGTATTTTGTGGCGCCATGCGATCGAGTCGCCGCGACAAGCCGTTCTCGCCGGGATTTTGCCACTAAACTCCGTTTTGTCATTTAATGAGGACACAGTTAATGCCTAGTTATTGTCAATCATTAGAAGTATTAATTGTGTCTTAATCTGGCCTAATGTCTCACTGACATGTGGGCCCAACCCCCTGTAATCATCGCTGGCGTTAACCAATTGCTTTCGGACATCATTAATGCTAATGATTATCATTAAATCCCTGTCTTAACATTAATGTGTCCGAAATTGTCCTTTGGGTCACTAATGTGTGGGCCCGTAGGCCTTAAACCTCAGTCGCGGGGTCATTAGGACTAATTTTCCAGTTCATTAAATGTTAATCATTGTTAGCATTTAATTGGTCCTAAACTACCCCCGTGTGCCACTGCCAGGTGGGCCCCCAATCACTTAAATCACCTCTAGTCAAAATCTTTAGGACATATTAATTGCTAATCATCAATAATCATTGGTCATTAGCATTTAATTGCTGTCCTAAAATATCCTTGTGTCTCGCTGCCATGTGGGCCCTGAGCCCTGTGCACGAGGGTTAAAGCTCGCGTGTGGGACTCACAGTCACTCACATGCAGCCCCACATGTCAGCGCTCCGTTTTGCACTTCGATCAAAGGCCACCGTCCATTTTGCGATCTGTGGTCCAGATCAGTTGAGCCGATCGGATCACCCGATCCTCCCATCATCGTGGGCCGTTCATTTGAGGATCAGCGGTCCTGATTCATGCGCCGATCTCGAAGTCTGAACCTCCCTCGTTCTTGGCCATCTGATCTTCGATCAACGGTCGTGATCTCTTGGGCCGTTCGGGTCGCTCTCGCGCACCCCTCGCGCGCGCCGTTAGATTCCAAATCAAGGGTCCATAGATGTCCACGTCGTTTCCCTTTTGATAAGTGTTGTTTATTTCTGTAAGTATTTATTTAGCAACTGAAAAATTGTATAAAAACTTTAGAAATTCATATCTAATTCAAAATAGATCCTTTTTTGCATGAAACCAACTGTAATAAATTTGTATTTCACTAAAGTTTAATATAAAATGATTTTAGCTATGCTTCTGTGGTAGAAAATTCTGTAGTCCTTAATAGTTTGTTTTCAGCCATTTTTGTATATTCCAGAATTGAATTGAAACTTGGAAAATGTATATCTTTTTCTGTATATCAGCAAATTAAATGATTTCAACTTTGATAAATTTGTTTTTAACGCAAAACTTTAATCTAAAATTGGTTGTAGGCCTAAATCAGCAACAGAAAAATATGTTAATAGATTTAACCTTATTAGTAGCATTTAAAAATTCATTTAATGCTGTAAAAGACACAAGTAATTCCCGGTAAATCCTTAATATATATAATTGATGCTGGAAAATCCCTCTGTTGGTATACTTTAATATGAAATAGGTTTTGCACGCATTTATGTTTCTCGAAAATGTAATGTGCTAGTTTTGCAACTTAGAAAAATCATAAGTAAATCATTATAACTTCAAATTTAGTAAACTCAACCTTGATGTCATGAAGATGTCATAATCTTCTTGCTACAGAAATTTCAGAGCTTAGATCATTCCAGAAATTTTCGCCATGAACAGTACCTATAATTAATTTAGAGGATAAATAGGCTGAGAGAGCTAGATTCCACCATAACTTTTTCATGCTAATTCCAAATGAAGTAATTCTTGTTTCTAAAATTGTCTAAAATCAACCTCTAGCTGTTGTATAAATTTCATGGAATTTGGATGTCTTTTGTTGTTGAGTTTTGTTTGGTGTTCTTCGTTCTTATTTAGTTTTATCGCATTTCGCGTTAGGTTCCGAAGATATTATTGAACCTGAGAATCCTCCTCTGCAGCAAGAACAAATCCAGCAAGGCAAGCAGTTTGATCATGTTAATCCCAGTATTTTAAGTATTTATGTTGTTTACAAATTCTATATATGCATTGCTATTTGTGTTAAACTATTATCGTTAGTTGACCTAGTAGATGCATTTCCTTAGGTAAATGATTATTCTCTACTACCGTGAGCCTAGGTTATTGCTGTGATTTAGAGTTCGTGGATGAGCTCTTGTCACTTAGTAGTTGCGAATTAATTGCTTAGCCATGCTTAGTTTTCGGTAGAAATGGGCGGCTATCGACTTGTCGATAGCCTTGATCACATAAAACTTATTATGATCTATGATTTCAGCTTTGTGCCATGTCTACTTATGAAAACTAAAACTGAAAAATAAAATAATTTAGACTTGGGCACAATGGTAAGATGGTGTGATTTTGGGTGTGACTGGAATGGTGCCCGGGTCAACAAGGACCGAACATCTTGTTACACTAAACCAAGAATTTTAGCGTGCTAACCACACTAGAGGGTATGGGACCTCTCTTAACTTAGTACTTTGGCGTGTATTGACTTCGGGTCGCAGGGGGTCGCAGGAGGGATGGTGTTGGGAGCATTGTAGTGTCCGAAAGGCTTCACCCGTGATGGGATTTGTTGTCTTTCGGCTTGCAATGAAAGCGTATGGGTTTCTATCCATACGAGTGGCTCGTAGTCAATGCACAATATTGGAAAACGTCTCGTAGGACTTAGTCGTGCCGGCATACCTTCGGAAGTGTGCTTTGTGGCTTAAAGGCGGTCTGAAGTGTGGGTACATTGGTACACCCCTGCAGGGTTAAAACTATTCGAATAGCCTCGTCCTAGGTTATGGACACGCTTGGCAAGGTCTTTCAAGAGTTAGACTACAACCTTTTAATTAAAACTTGATGGGTGGTACGAATCGGGGATTCGTGCTATGTTGTGGTGGCTATTGGGATAGTCACTTCTAGGTGGTTACTTGTATGTATCTTTATTTCACTGTTATTTTAACAACAAAACAGATTTGCAAACTTGCTTTTAAATGTATTACATTATTGCAAATAAAGTTGGCTTTGTGCAAAATGAGACATACAACCCCCACCTAAATAAGCTTGCATGTAGTTTATGAGTAGGTCTGCTATTCCATGCGTCGCCTTGCAGTACCTTGTGTACTCAGTTATCTTGCTTAAATGTATTTGTTGCAGAGGAAGAAGGTGAGCTTGAGGGGCCTCACTTTTGTGAGTTGTGTTGTGGTAGCTTGCGGGGCGACTAGCTTGGCGGCCCGGTCGGTTGCCTTGTGGGTTGTGTGGCTAACCGGTCGACTTTTGTTCTAGCCATCTTATGGCACCTTTTGCTTCTGCTGTTGTTCTTGTATATTGTTCTATTTGGCCGGTCGGCTCTTTTGTAATAACTTTACTTTATGTTTGTCGTTGTTGAACTTAGTGATGTATGATGTATGGAAATGATGTGTAATTTTGTGATGATGTGCATATGCTGCAATTCTGGGAAGCATATGTCCATCGAGGCTTAGAATGTTTAATTAGTAATGCTGGGACCATTTGGAGGTTAAGGGTTACTAGTTAAATATTCCGGGTCCTCACATTGACTTGGATGCTCAATTTGTGTGTGTGTGTGTGTGTGTGTGTGTGTGTGTGTGTGTGTGTGTGTGTGTGTGTGTGTGTGTGTGTGTGTGATGGAAGTTTAAAATTGCATACGTAATGATTGCATGGATGTTTCAATGAAAGCTTAAACTTGGATACATGTGGTTCTGTTTGAATGTGTGGATCATTTCTTATTAGCCTCCGTACGGATCTATCTGGATTTTATTATATTTATTTTTTTGCTTATAATTTCCTTTTTCCTAACGGGAGCAAATATTTAGGGATTATTTTGGTGACTTTTTTTCTAATAGGAAACCGACGGAATAGGTTTGACGCCAACCCGACGCTTGTCGATTTCCCTAGTGGCCACCGTCAAGGTTTCTTGTTGGAAAATATTTTCCGACTAGCAATCGTTAGGCATTTCGAATTTTCGTGTCGCTCTACTCGTGACACATATTGTCTGACGGTTACCCGTCAGGGAAATATTTCCTAACGATTACTCCCATTTTCCTAACGGTTTTCACACATCGCAATTGATCTATTCTCCAGGAGTGTTTGTTCATAACAAATACTAGTCGTCATTAGTCATATGGACAAATATATGAAATTCACGGCAGCACACTATGCATCTAAGAAAAAGTTCATTTGGATTATGATAGGATATAAGTCATCAGAGAGATGACAATGACAACTAAGCACCGATTAGTCATGGAGAAATATATGAAATTCAAGGCAGAAACTATGCATCAAAGAAAAAGTTCATTTGGATTATGAGAGGATATAAGTCATTAGAGAGACGTCAATGATAGCCAAGCACCGGTTTGCAAAAAGGACTATACATTGTGTGGTTTGGATAGCACTGTTGAATAATCGATGTTGTAGTTGGGAGACAATCAATCCAATCACACAATGAACACAAAGACAGACACAAAGTATAGACAGGGATCCGTGATCTTTATTCATCTATATATATCATGTACATAGGGGGTCCTCATATTTATAGCCCACGAGGGTGAAAGCCCTCCAGAGGTGGTTTAGTCTTTTGTCCATACAAAGGTTTCGTAACACTCCCTCTATGCAAAGGTCTCATCAAAAACTCCTTCTAAAAACCCATTGGGAAAAAAAGAATGAAGAAAAGAGTACATTACATTCATAAGTTGCATTATACTTGTTGCCTCACTAAAAAACTTCATGTGAGAAAACTTCACGAGAACTCACCAAGGAAAAGAGTACAATGTTTAATCTTCGGGATCTAATCTTCAAAATCATTCAAGTGAGGCTTCATGTGCTATAATCCCTGAGTAGTTGGTAGAAATAGCTACCAAGGTCTGCTTAGATTACTGCCAAGAGATGACTACACCACTACAAAGTAATAAAAATGAATTCTGGGATTTTGCACTATAGAGATTTGACAGATACCTATAAGATTTAGTAATGATTTATAACACCCTAGCCCAACAAGAGCCTAAAATGCTACTAAGATGACCGAGTAACAAATTAAAACTAAGACATTTTACTAAATTTCGGCAGAACCTCCTTTGTTTAGTTAACCATACGGGAGGTTCGCAGAGCTAATTATGGCAATAAACAATAATCCAATCATCAAATCTATAACGTAAACATAAAGGCAGCAATAACATGCTAATCAATTCTATTACAAAACATCCAATGCACAAGAAATAACCAATAGAGAATCCTTTAAGCGGTTCGCTCAATTATTAAGGCATTTTCCAAATTTAACCAATTATAAATAGTTTGTGGCAGTGTGCAATCAAACTTATGACTATTCCCACTATAACATCCCAATTTTCTGAGTTTAAAAATCTTTTGAATAGTTAGTAGGGAGAAAAAGTCACCATTTGATTTTATTTGATTTTAAATCAAAAGCTTAATATTGGACTTTCCAATCAAAAACATTTCATGTGAATAATCCCAACATGAACAATAGCCAAAACTATTTTATTTGGGTTCTCTGTGCTCAGATATATTTTCTAGATTTTTCTAGAATTTTTATGAGTTCATTTGATATTTTCTATTGCCTATTTGAATTTCTGGTATTTTATAAAATAGAAAAACTAATTAAAATCTCAGAAAACCTCTTGGGCCGAAACCCAGCCCAAATCCTCCTTCGCCCAAATTCTGTTCATTGTACCACGCGAGCCCGCCTCTCACCGATGTGTGGTCCTGCGTGTCGCCCTCCTTTCTCTCTCTTCTTGCGAGCGAGCTAAACCTCCATCGTCCGATTCTCTTTGAATGGTCCGACGGAGATGGGCTGTTCGGGCGACCAGAAGGTTCCCTTGTTGTGAGCCATTCGATCAAGAATGGATGGCTAGATGGCGTTGTGCCTTATGGGCGGCCCGAACGTCCCCTTGATTTTGGGCCGTTCGATTTTGGATGGACGGTCAGATCTGTTGAGCCTGTTTCACAGCCGCACCGTTTCACACGTGCCCGCGTCCGAGCCCTAGCCGCTGACGTGTGGGTCCCACCCAGCCACATCATCGTCGTCTCCGAAGTGGACTCCATCTTCCTTCCCGATTTCTCCGCCACCGTGCCATGTTCTTCGCGGACACACCTCCCGGGGCTATTTAAGGCCCCGAGGACCCTCGTGCCCTGCACCCCAAGTCGCGCCGCTTCCAAAAACCCTAGCCGTCGCCAGCAGATCGCCGCTAGGAGCCCTAGCCGCCGCCTTCGTCTTCAGCACCGGCTGGAGGACCTCGTCGCAGCCGTCGTCGTTCCAGACCTTCTCGTCGTTAGTGGAGGCCATCTTCGGGACCGCCGCGTCGCCCGCATCTCAGAACCGCCGTCGCCTTCGCCGGGGAACCCCTCCAACATCGTCGCCGTCGAGCCCAAAGATCCTCCGCCGCCTTAACCTCGTCGTCGGTCACCCTCGTCCACCCCGAGCACCCGTGAGCACCTGGCCGTGATCGCCGCACACCTCTTCACGCCCGGACCATCCACCGCCCGATGAGGGCCGCTCGTTCGCGCGACCATCGGGTCGATCCGCCGCCGTCGGGTCCAACGTGGGCGCCATCACCGCCACCTCACCTTGTGCGCCGACGTGTCGCGTGCGTGTCTGCTCTGTCAGCAGCCACGTGGGCGTCCGCGCGGCAGTTCACCGATCTCCAGATCCCGAGGCTCGGTAGGCTTGGTCTACCGTGAGCCATCTCACTGGCATGTGGGTCCCATATGTCAGATATGTATTTTCATTTCTTTTAATTCTCGAAACTCTGTGTTGACGTCGTGCTTGCGCAATAATCCGATTTTTCTGTTAAGAAATAATTCGGAAATTCCAGAAAATCCAAATTAGGGTTTTTTTTTAGATTTTCAATCTTCCAAAGCCCATAACTTTTGCATCCGAACTCCGATTGAGCCCATTCAAATTCCAAAATTTACCTAAATTCGAGCTCTATTTATCTGAGATTTTTATTTAATTTTTGGAGTTTTTTTTGCCTCTGTTATTTATTTATTTTGTTTATTTGTCTCGTTTGCGAGTAGACGTCGATACGTCGGGGAACTTTGGAGAAGAAGGAGCACCTCAAGATCAAGACCAGTACTTAGACCTTTTCCAAGGCTAGTCATACCTTTGATCATCTTGAACCCAGTTTTCAAATTAGTTTGTTTCAAAGTATTGCATTCTATTTTAATTATGTATTTAAATGCTTTTGGGCATGGTTATTTTCCAAATTGTTATCATCACCTTGACTTTGTATGCCATAATTCCTTGTCACCCTAGATTGGTTATTAGTTGGTAATATTGTAGCACCAACGTGGGTTGGTTAGATGCGAATACAATTGCTTAGCCATGCCACGAGTCTCACATCTCATGTAAGTTGCAAATATTAAATTTGACTAAGTGACTATGGAACTTTGTGTAAAACTGTGTGCTATGTGTTATTACTTCGTGATAGCATGTGTTGCACTAAAACCAACTGGGTGGAAAGGATTTAGACTGAGGCAAGTGGTGGATACTTCGTGATATGGTGGACTTTGTGAATAGGAATGATAATCTTTGTGACCTAGTTAGAACATGGAAGTCTTGCCTTGGTCAATTAAGGACTTAACTTTGTGCGCCATTGAACTGAGCCTTACTGTACGACCACATGCCTGGTATGGGACGGACCTAACTTAGTAGGTTATGGATTCTTGGCATTGATTACTCAGGTGGTAGGTTAGGCTATGGGTGGAGGTGTGCACTACAAGGTAGTCGCATCACGGGCGGTTCGTCGTGTCCCTGTCCAGCAGTGTGTGTTATGCCAAAGCGCTCCGTTTGGGTTGGCATAGCGGTTTGTAAGCACATCGGGAGTGTCAATGTTAAGATGAAGTTTCTGAAACGTTTTGTTATGATTAGTGCTTGCAACACTAGTTGTATCGTGTGGGTAAAGTGTACAACCTCTACAGAGTGTTAAATCAATCTATTCGAATAGCCGCCTCCGCGGTCATGGACATGCTCGGGGATTTCACACGAGGGGTAGTTTTCATAAAATGTTGGGATGGGAGCTATGTGATCTAAGTCATGTGGCTATGTGAAATAATCTCTTTAGCTTTGTGTCTTTGTGAAAATAACTGTTAAATTAATATTTTATTTATTTGTTTTGGATTATGGTTTCACTCTATTATTGTATTCAATTGCAAATGTTGCTTTTACGCAAAAGAACCACATAAGCCTTTTCTTTTGGAATAAGCCTGCATCTATAAATTGCATTCTGTGGTGTGATTTGCGAGTATGGTTGTGTACTCACACTTGTTGTAAAACTTGCGCCCAAACCTACAGAAGAGGAGGAGTCTACGCTGCTTTCGAGGAGGAGATCAACTAAGGTTACTGATCGTTATGGTCTGGATCCCGATCGGTTGCTGTGGTGAATTGATGGGATCTACGAAGTTATTTCATTCATTGCTATTTTATTCTCTGTTAGACCTGCGTGGCTCAATAAGTGTAAACTCGACAATAAGGTCAAAACCCTTATTTGTTATTCAAACTAATCGTTTACTTTACTTACCGCTTGTGTGGATTGATATTCACCTATGTTGACACTGTGTGCACTAGCGTGATCCTGGACTAGTGCATTATACACAGAGGGTTCCAGAATCGTAATTTTGGGTCACGACAGAGTTGGGAGTGTCAATGTTAAGATGAAGTTTCTGAAACGTTTTGTTATGATTAGTGCTTGCAACACTAGTTGTATCGTGCGGGTAAAGTGTACAACCTCTGCAGAGTGTTAAATCAATCTATTCGAATAGCCGCGTCCGCGGTCATGGACATGCTCGGGGATTTCACACGAGGGGTAGTTTTCATAAAATATTGGGATGGGAGCTATGTGATCTAAGTCATGTGGCTATGTGAAATAATCTGTTTAGCTTTGTGTCTTTGTGAAAATAACTGTTAAATTAATATGCGAATAAGCCAATTTAGGAGTAAAAGATGAACCCCAAATAAAGGACCAAACATCTGGGTTGACTTGAAGAGGAACAAAAGGATCCACGGCCGAGCAAAGAGACTGAAATTCAAGCAGTGCAGTGGGTGAAAGAGGAAGATGGAAATGCGAAAGAAGATCCACACTTTGCAGAAAGAGACCGACTGAAATATCTTGCTTCTTGGCAAACGAAAAGAGATGTGGCCAATTTAAAACCGGGAATCCAACACCCCACATGTCCCTCCAGAAGAGACAGGATTGCCCATCAAAAACCGAACAACTGGAGAGTCCTTTGAAGTCATCCAACAAATGGAGCAGGTCTCTCCACCAAAAAGAACCACACAATCTGTCTGAACTCAGCACCAAACAATTAGAATAAAGAGCCCTCCAAGTTAACTACACCCAAGGAATATTAGCCTTATTCAGAAATTTGTTCAAATGCTTCATCAACATGGCCTTGTTTTGTAAGCGAAGATTAAGAATACCAAGACCTCCTTGCTTTTTGGGGCGACACACCTGCTTCCATGCCACAAGATAACCACCTTTCTTGTTGATATCTGAGCCATGCCATAGAGCGTGCATTCGCACGCGATCAATATGAGTAATAACCTTCGCAGGAAGCTTAAGGGAGGCCATATGATAAATAGCTTGCGAGGAGAACACTGAATTGACCAACACCAAGCGTCCGCCATAAGAAAGGAACAGAGAGAGCCCAGATAATCTTCTGCTAATTCTGTCCAACAAAGGCATATAAGACTCAAGCCCTCACTCCACCTCCTTTTATTTGGGTATGGCAGTCCTGTTGTATGAGTAAGCAGAAGGTCTTTTTTTGGTTACTTCTTAAGGATCGGTTAAACACTCGAGATCTCCTCCAGCGCAAGAATTTTTTACTTGACAGTTATGAGTGTGTGCTTTGTACTCATCATCATTCTGAATCCCTGAAGCATCTTTTCTTCGGCTGTTCTTTTAGTCAGTGGTGCTGGCGTTTCATTGGTTTCTCTTGGGACTTATCTCTCCCGGTTGTTGAGCTCCTCCAATTTGGAAAGACTGGCGTCGGGGTCAAGTGTTTCAAAGAAATTGTCATCCTTGCTTGCTGGACTATCTGGAATATTCGAAATAAGGTCATCTTTAGTAATGGGGTGGTCTCTCTTTCTGCTTGGAAAAGAGAGTTCAGAGAAGCTTTTTCCTTGGTTATTCTTAGGGTCAAACCTTCTCTTAGAAGGGTCTTTGTTGAGTGGTTGAGAGATTTCGTTTAAAGTTCTTTTAGGTCCTTTTGTTTCTTCTTCCTTCTAATCTTTGTAAATATCTCTTCTTGTTCCTTAATATATTTCAGTAGGGATTTTTTCCCTCCTGTTTACCGTCAAAAAAACTGTTAAATTAATATTGTCTATTTGTTTTGGATTATACTTTCACTCTATTATTGTATTCAATTGCAAATGTTGCTTTTACGCAAAAGAACCATAGAAGCCTTTTCTTTTGGAATAAGCCTGCATCTATAAATTGTATTCTATGGTGTGATTTGCGAGTACGGTTGTGTACTCACACTTGTTGTAAAACTTGCGCTCAAACCTACAGAAGAGGAGGAGTCTACGCCTGCTTTCGAGGAGGAGTTCAACGAAGGTTGCTCATCGTTAAGGTCTGAATCACAGTCGGTTGTCTGTGGTGAATTGATGGGATCTACGCTGAAGCTATTTCTGTTCCGCTGCTATGTTGTTCTCTGTTAGCCCTGCGTGGCTCAATAAGTGTAAACTCGACCATAAGATCAAAACCCTTATTTGTTATTCAAACTAATCGTTTACTTTACTTACCGCTTATGTGGATTGATATTCACCTATGTTGACACTGTGTGCACTAGCGTGATCCTAGACTAGTGCATTATACACAGAGGGTTCCAGAATCGTAATTTTGGGTCTCGACAGAGGTGGTATCAGAGCCATACTGACTGTAGGTCGTGACCTTAGTTAGATTGGCCGTCTTTAGAGTGTCCAAATTATTTTCTAAAAGAAAAGTTAACTTGCAAGATTAATTAATTGCTTAACTCTTCTCATATCTCTCTCGACTCAACTATTACTATAAACTTTCCTCTTCTCGCTGTTTTAAGTTGCTCTTACCCTCTCTTCGTCTGTCTTGACAGATGCCTCGTCTCCAGAGTTATGGTGAGCGCACAGGAGGATATGCCGCTGAGCTTTGGAAGCTCTTAAAAGTTCTTGGAGGCTTTGATCATACGTTGTACGTCGGCAACAACTGGACTATGAATGGACAAAACCGTGGAGTGATCTATCGTCTGACAATCTACGCCAGGAGGAACGGTAAGGCAAGCCAACCTTCGCACATCTCTGTGAGGAAGATCACTTGGCTGGAAGGCATCCAAGAGTCGTCGCGCTTGGCCATGCTTCGTATCTGCAACATCTACGCATGGGAGCTCCAAGACACCGTCTTCCATTACCACCCAGTGCGGTGTGGACTTACCAAAGACGCTATCCCGCCTCTGAAGCAAAAAGCAACGCTAAGGATCAGTGCACCTCGCATGCCTTGTTGCCGCTCAGGGAGAAGCAATGGAGAGGACTATCACAGAGCTGGATCATGTCTATGAGGCTTTACAGAGAGCTGAAGAGAAGGTCTCTACGCTGCAAGAGATTCTCTACGACCAAGATGACGAAGAAGAGGAAGACCCCGAGGAGGATCCCGAAGAAGAGGAAGAGGAAGGCCCAGTTGAGCCAGAAGAAGCCGCAGAGCCGAGGAGCGCTTAAGCGCTTGCACTGAACGCTTGTTCCCTTTGCACGATTCAGAGCATCGGATCGGTTGCCAAGATGCCGACTTACTTAGAGTCTCACACTGCCGAGCGCGCCGAGGCTGTGGTGGCTTTCTTGAGTAGTTCGTTTCAGGTTTCAGTTTTCAGGCTTAGCCAGTTTCAGTTTAGTAAGTCGCCCTTTAGGCGGTAGTTTTGTGTGCTTAGGTCGTTGTTTCTTTTTGTGTGCGAGTATGAGCTGCAAAGGCCCTTAGGCATTTGTTACAGCCATGCTAAGACCCTAATTAATAAAAGTATTTCGTTGGAGTTTCTTGAGCTGTGTTTTGTTGGGTTTAACCTACCCCTGCTTAGTTCTTAACTCATCTCGTGCTTGCTACCTCATCTAACCCATGGAGCTTCACCAGATGGTTCAAATTTGTCAGACTACTGCAAGTGGTTCTGGTACACCAGCGCCGAGAAGCAATGAGCAACCAACCGCAGGAGCAGTTCCGCCACAAGCACCCCCGATTGACTTGCAGAACTTTGGAGCTTTCATGGCAGCGCAAACTCAGCTGATGAATACTATGATGAATCAGATGCAAGCTATGAGCAACCAGGTCAACAACAACAACAATCAACAGCACGGAGCCCCAGTTGCCCAAGGTCACCATGGACCATCTAAACTTGCGGAGTTTATGAGGACCCGTCCACCAACATTTTCTAGACACGTCTCCCCAGTAGAAGCAGATGATTGGCTTCAGGTTATTGAAAGCAAGCTGTTGATCACCCAAAGGTCAATGACCGTGAGAAGGTTCTGACGCCACTCACGGATGGAAGGCATAGCTGCCGAATGGTGGAGAACTTCATGCCGCCATGAGACGCCACAGATATCACCAGGAAGAATTTTTCGCGAGATTTCGCCAATACCATGTACCAGAAGGTATTATTAATCTGAAGACGGATGAGTTCCGCGCTCTCAAGCAAGGAGCTATGTCAGTGTTTGACTACCTCAACAAGTTTTCTCAGTTAGTTCGTTATGTAGCAGAGGATGTAGCCACAGACAAGGCTCGCCAGAGTCGCTCAAGGGATCAACATCGGATCGCAAGTCGGCTAATTGCCCATACTTTCCCTGACTTCTAGGAGCTGGTCAATAAAGCCTTTGTTCTAGAGGACAAATGCAAGGAACTGGAGGACAACCGCAACGCCGGATGGCTCAAAGAAGGAAGCCATTAATCACGCAGAGGGCAAGGACTCGTCCATCGCAGTTCAACCGTTTCCACCGGACTTCGCTCGAGCACCGCACCAACCGCAGCACTCGCCCACCGCCGTAACTTTCGCAACCCTGCACCTGCCAACCCCAATCCAGGGAGCAACCAGCAGAACGTACCACAGGTATGTTCTACTGCCGCCACCGGACATTTTGCTAACCAATGTCCGCAGAGGAACAATCACTCGAAGACGCTTCAACCTTGAAGCTACGCCATCCAAGGCACCGGCGTGCATCAACCAAGGAGCTTCACAAGTTGCGGTCAAGCGAGGAGCACCGCATCGGGTGATCGAGGTCCGTGTCAACCACGCCACTCGCAAGGAGCCCAGAAGCACCGGACGTCGATCGGGTAAGTTTCGTTAACTCAGTACCTACATCAGTTTTGTTTGATTCTGGAGCTTTGCATTCGTTTGTTTCTGGGATGTTTGCAACCAAGAATAATTTGGAAGTTAGGCATCTTAAGCATACTCTGTTAGTCCAATCGCCTGGAGCAAAGCTAAGCTCTAAAGTGGGATAGTTAGGAGCTAAGTTACTCATAGCTGGAGTTGAGTTTCTAGCCAACCTAATCGTACTAGATATCCAAACCTTAGATGTCATTCTTGGCATGTGAGGACCCCGGTTTATTTGACTTGTAATGCTTACCCTTCCATTGACCCTAGCATCACAAAACAAATAAACCAAGCCTCGAGATATGTATACTTCCCAGAAATGCAGTATACACACCCCGTTACAAAATCATGCATCAATCCCATACATCACAATATAACAAGTCTAGCAAAAGACATACATAATATAAAGTAATTACAACAGAGGGCCGACTGGCCAAATAACAACAAGGATCATTAACAGCGGATGCAAAAGCGCCATCAGATGGCTAAGGCCAAAAGCCAACTGGTTAGCCACATAACCACAGGGCAACCGACCGGGCCGCCAAGCTAGTCGTCCATACTGTAGCAAATCTCACCTATGTCAATCCCTTGGGGATTAACCTCCTTCCTCTGCAACAATTAAGCAAAGCAAATGAGTACAAAATTGTACTCGCAAGACTTACAGGTAACAAACCTAGTTACTACTACATGCAGGATTTAATCAAAGGATAAGGCTTAGGGTTAATTTTCAGCATAAAGCAAGGTTTATTTGCAATAGATAATAATTTGAAGGCACCTTTGACAATCTGAATTTTAATTGCAGAAATAGCAGCGATACAATAAGTAACAACATAACAACATCCTGGAGATGACTAACCCAATAGCCATTACAACCATAGCACGAATTACCCATTCGTACCACCCATGTCAAGTTTTAATTAAAATGTTGTAGTCTAACTCTTGAAAAGCTTACCCAAGCGTGTCCATAACCTAGGACAAGGCTATTCGAATAGTTTTAAACCCTGCAGGGGTGTACCAATGTACCCACACTTCAGACCGCCTTTTTGCCACTAGATGAAGCACACTTCCGAAGGTATGCCGACACGGCTTAGTCCTACGAGACATTTCCAGCATTGTGTATCAACTACGAGTCGCTCGTATGGACCGAAGTCCATACGCTTACATTGTAAAGCCGTAAAGACAACTACCCCTTGGGATAAAGCTTTACGGACAACTACAATGCTCCTGTCACATACCCACCTCATTTTACCACAACACAACACACACATGCCCACCTGCGACTCACAGCTAACACACGCCAAAGTACTAAGTCAAGAGAGGTCCCATTTCCCTCTAGTGTAGTTAGCACGCACAAATTGCCTGGATAACAGGTACTCACAAGATGTTCGGTCCTTAATTGACTCGGGCACCATTCCAGTCACATCCAAAAGCACACCATCTTACCATTGTGCCCAAGTCGAAATCATTTTGTGTTTAGTTTTGGTTTTCACAATTAAACATAGCACAAAGGCTGAATCAAAAGTCATAATAAGTTTGTGTGATCAACGTCATCGACTAAGACGACAACTGCCCAATTCTACCGTTACCTAAGCATTCTAAGCATGACACCGTAAAGACAATAAAAGAGCATAATTAAATCACTGGGCTCTAATTCACCAGCGATATTAATAACTTATGTTTTGTGGCAGGGGATAAACAATTTAAAGGCAACCATGCAATGGGACTAGCTACCTCTAAACGATAAAATAAATCTTGACACAAGAAGCATGCATAATTAGGTTTTGCAAACAAGATATTAGACTTTTAAAGTAATAGGAGCAATATGATCAAATGATGTTAAACTGCTTGCCTTGCTGTAGATCACTTTCTTGCTGCAGAGGATTCACTCACGTAATCAAATAATTCCTTCGGAACCTAACGCGAAAAGACGATAACCAAATAAGAACAAAGAACTCCAAATAAAATCCAACAGCAAAAGATAACCAAATTTCATGAAATTTATACAGCAGCTAGGGATTGATTTTAAACAAATTTAGGAACAAGAATCAGGTCAGTTGGACTTAGCATGAAAAAGTTATGGCTAAAACAATTTCTATCAGCCTGAAAAAAAAATCAATATTAGCTCCTATTTGTTACTGTTCATGGCATAAGTTTCTAGAATGATCTAGAAACTGAAATTTTTATGCTAAGTGGATCAAGACATCCTAATAACAGTAAAATTGAGTTTGCACATTTTGGAGTTAAAATGAAATAGTTATGATTTTTCTAAGTTGTAAAACTAGTATATCCTGAATTTTAGTGGGAAAGACTGTATTAAAACCTATTCTACACTAATGTACATTACTAGAGGATTTTAATAAAGTTTAGTTTGCTCAGGTTAGAACTACAGAGAAGAGGTTATGCATTTTATAAATTTTTATGAGTTTCTAAACAACATTTTATATTGAAACCAGTTACTACAGTTTATTCCATTTTCTGCCATAGAAAAGTGCCTAAGTTCATTCTCAGATTGAAGTTCATTTTATCACAAAGCTAATGCAATTTGAATCAATAAAAAAGGAGCTAAAATGACAAAGTTATGCACTTTTGAAATTTAAAACACTGAAATACTTAGAAAATTGGAGCTTCGGGGAGGTCCAACTGAACAGACGAACTCGGGGAGGTCGTGGCCGTTAAGATTGGATCTAACGGTCCCGACGAGATGGACGCACAGCGCACGCGAGAGGAGCTCCTCGCGCGCATAGGAGGTCGTGGCCGTCAGATCAAGATCTGGCGGTCCCGAGCACTAGGGGAGGTCCTAGAACTTCAAAACCCACGGAGGAGGTCTGGACGGCCAGGATTTCTCGGGGGAGGTCCGGACGGTCTAGATCTCCAGGAGAGGTCCTACGGCTTAAGTCCACCGAGGAGGTCCCGACGGCTAAGATCTCCCAAGGGAGGTCTTAACGGTCACGATGAAGCGAAGGAGGTATGAACGGTGAGATCTAAAGAAGGGGAGGTCTTGAACGATCCAGATTTAAATGAGGGAGGTCCGATGCGGCGGGGTTTTAGCGGGAGGAGATCTGGACGGCTCAGATGGACCTGGGGAGGTCCTGGATGGTCCAGATCGAGGCGGAGGGAGGTCTAAAGCGATAAGGTTTGATAGCGAGAGGTCTGGACGGCTAAGATCTCCACGGGGAGGTCTTCAACGGTCCAGATCTGCCCAAAAGAGGTCCTGTGACTTAGCTCCTCCAAACAAAGGTCCAGAGGAAGGTCTTTTTGCAAAGAGGACCCTGAGGGAGGTCCTGAGGTGGTCTTTGCAAAAATGACCAGGGGAGGTCTTTTTGCAAAGAGGACCCCGAGGGTGCTCCAACGGCCCTGATTAGACCTTGGGAGGTCTTAAACGGTGGAGATCAAGCTAGGAGGTCATGAGGGTGGTCGGGGCGGGGACTAAGATCACGACAACAGGAGAGTTAGGCCCACGAGTAAGTGACAGGTGACGCTTCCGACAGCTATTAATGGCCAGGCATAGTACCACTCGTCGTAACCATTAATTGAGCAGGGAAAACGCCGCGGGGTTTAAAAGATTTGGGCCCACGCGACAGTGGCTCACGGGGGTAGCTTTAAGACACGAACAGACCCCCGAAGATCAGCAATCATTGGACATTAAAGATGTCCTAAAAATTTGATGAAAACGGGAGCTGCCTCCCGACAACGCCCGAGCGTGAACAACGGCTCACCGCCGGCAATACTGGCCGCGGCGGCGCCAAGTAAGACCCAAAATGGGAACGCAATAGCAATATGGACCTAAAGGTGGCAATCTCGCCGGCGACAGTGGCTCTAAACGCCGGCTAGCCGGAAAACGAAAAAGGGGCTAAGTACTGGAACTTGAAAACAGCTGAAAGCTTCGGGGTGGTCTCAAGAAATGGTATCCCAGATGATTATGGACTAACAAGGGACTACCTGGATGGAGGGAAGCTCCAAAATTGGTCGGAGAGGACTTGTACAAGGAGAAGCTCGCCGGACTTGAAGAAAAAGGCTGGAAAATGGCACCTTGAGCAAAATGAGTGGCACCCAAGTATCAAAAGAGCTTCAATAAGGTTCACAGAAGCTACTGGAGAAATTAATTTGAAAATGGGCCACTCACCTGAGCTGAGGAAGAAGATGCCCAAATTCAGCCGAATTTGAACAAACCCCAAATTGGATAGATCCTGCGAATCAAATCCAAAATAAAGTGAGGGGATATGTTCAAGATGGTAAGGAGGTAGGAATGGTGCAAAAATTTGTGGGGGAGAACCACTAGAACACCAAAGAAGCTTTTCGGGCCAACAATGGGGATTGTCGGATTTTGAAGTATTAAGCTCCAAAGTTGAAAGTGGAGCTGGAGGGTGGTCTAAGGAGAGACCAGGAGATATGAGAGGTGCTTACAAAGCTTGGAAAGGGTTAGGGTTTGACAGGAAGTCTTTCGGGAGACAGAAGGAGCAAGGCTCGAGACCAGCCGAAAGTGAAAAGGTGAAAAAGAGGTAGGTTAGGGCATGGCATGGCCGATCCTGTCTCCCACAACATTTGATGTCGACTAGGGCAGGTGTAGGGAACATGAAATGACACTGCCATTACTCCCCTACTGCTCACGCACGTCCAGAGGTTGAAGACAACCAATAATGCAATTGGGTGATTATTGGCCGTCGGATCTATCGCGAACGGCTTCGATCATAGAGCTCTGGTGCTGTCAAAAACGACAGAGGAGGAGGAGGGGAGGTCGTGGACCTTTGCATTGAAGATGGGTGGCCACGAGCACCCCAAACCTCTGGAGGCTAGCGCACCCGGGGAGGTCGTGAGCCTTGGATCTTAAATCCAACGGCTCGCACACGGTTGCTCAGGACCGAGCTCGGTGCGGCTGAAGATGTGGTCCAACGAGTGGTCGAGTTGGGCTCGGCTCGAGCAGTCCGACTCGAACCAGAGTTTTAATTTTTGGTTTTTAGAAGAGCTGAACTTTGGGGAAATTGGTTGAGGTAGCAATTTTGACTCCAAAAATTCTAAAATTTTTACAGAAACTTGCTAACTCAAAAGTTGACCTGGCATAAAATTTCCAGAGGTTTTGGTACTGCACAACTTCCTCTAAAAATTCTGCAAGGTGTTGTTCCATAGTTTGACCAGAATTTGAATTGGGTTGACTTGCCTCCAAAAGCATTCAAACAATTTCTAAAAATTGTGGAATTTTTCAGAGGGGTCACACATCAACCCTAGAACTTAGGAAAAGTATTTCCAGGAGATGATCAAAAGGTTTTACAAGATTGTTTTTGGAAGATGAGATTTTGGATCCAAAAAGACTTGTGGCTTTGTATTCCCATAACTTTTGTACACGGATTGTTTGGTACAACAGGAAATACATGATGTAAGGAAAAAGTTTTAAATTCTACTCATTTTCTTACATTTGAAACACAAAGCTAATACTGGGATGTTACATGGCATGGATTGGTTATCCCAACACAAAGTCGTGCTAGATTGTGGCCGCAGAGCCGTAACAGTCGATGATACCAAGGGAAACAAGGTAGAATTTCTAGCCACCTCAGTACATGATGGACATCTGTTAGTAAACAACCTGAAGACCCTTTCCTTAGAAGAAGTACCAGTCGTCAGTGAATATTCAGATGTGTTTGCAGAAGAATTACCAGGAATGCCCCCGGATCGTGACATTGAGTTTGTCATCGACCTAGTGCTAGGGACAGCACCAATTTCAAAGAGACCCTATCGAATGCCAGCCGATGAATTAGTAGAGATAAAGAAGTAGATAGAAGAAAGATGAATTGGTGAGACCTAGTTTGTCACCATGGGGAGCACCTGTGTTGTTTGTTAAGAAGAAAGATGGGAGCATGAGGATGTGTATTGATTACCGTTCCCTCAATGAAGTTGCCATCAAGAACAAGTATCCACTACCCCGGATTGATGATCTATTTGATCAGATGAAAGGAGCCGGAGTGTTCTCAAAGATCGACCTGCGATCAGGTTACCACCAGCTGAAGATTTGTCCTAAGGATATAACGAAGACCGCTTTCTCAACGCGGTATGGACATTATGAGTTCTTAGTCATGTCCTTTGGTCTGACTAATGCCCCCGCATACTTCATGAACATGATGAATAAAGTCTTTATGGAATATTTGGACAAGTTTGTAGTCGTGTTCATTGATGATATTTTGGTTTACTCCAAGACGGAGGAAGAACACGCCGAGCATTTAAGGATAGTCTTGGAAAAACTCAGAGAGCACCGGTTGTATGCCAAGTTCAGTAAGTGTGATTTTTGGAAGAAGGAAGTTGATTTCCTTGGTCATGTGATGACAGCTGAGGGAGTAGCAGTTGACCCCGTTAAAGTTAAAGCAGTATTACATTATGAGTAGCCCAACACTGTAACTCAAATTCGTAGTTTCTTGGGAATGGCAGGTTATTACCGCCGTTTCATTGAGGGATTCTCATCAATTGCTAAGCCTCTTACGCAATTGTTGAAGAAGGAGAAAAAGTTCACTTGGACTCCAGCCTGTGAATAAAGTTTTCAAGAATTGAAGAAGCGCTTGACTTCAGCCCCAGTGTTGATTTTGCTAGATATTCAGAAAGATTTCGATATCTATTGTGATGCTTCGCGTCAAGGATTAGGGTGCATCCTGATGCAAGAAGGAAGAGCTGTCGCTTATGCGTCAAGGCAATTAAGGCCTCACGAGGAGAATTACCCTACCCATGATTTGGAATTAGCTGACGTAGTGCATGCTTTAAAGATTTGGCGTCATTATCTCATCGGTAATCGCTGTGAAGTCTACACAGATCATAAGAGTCTAAAGTACATCCTCACCCAGTCAGATTTGAACATGAGGCAGAGAAGATGGTTAGAATTGATCAAGGATTGTAATCTTGGAATCCACTACCCTCCCGGAAAAGCCAATGTAGTTGCAGATGCTCTGAGTTGTAAGAGTTACTGGAATGCTTTGGAAGTAAACGAAAGTTGCCCAGAACTTTATGAAGAATTTCAAAAGCTAAGGCTAAAAGTTGTGTCTGAAGGATTTGTAGCCAGTTTGGAGGTACAGTCTATCCTGGAGAAGCAGATTCGTGAAGCGCAACCGAAGGATTCCGCGTTGTCAGACATCAAGCTCAAAATAGCAGAAGGGAAATTCAAGGATTTCACCAAGGATGATCAAGACATACTCTGGATTAATGGTCGTATCTGTGTACCACATATTGATGGATTGAGGCAACTAATCTTAAAAGAAGCCCACGACTCGATGTATTCGATTCACCCTGGAAGTACCAATATGTACCAGGATATTAAGACCAAATTTTGGTGGCCAAATTTGAAGCGAGAAGTCGCAGAGTTCGTTGCCCTATGCGACGTGTGTCAGAAGGTGAAGGCAGAACACCAGAGACCAGCAGGCTTGTTGCAACCGCTGAAGATTCCAGAGTGAAAATGGGAAGAGATCGGAATGGATTTCATTACCGGTTTACCTAAGACCCAATCGGGTTACGATTCGATTTGGGTAATAGTCGATCGATTGACCAAGGTCGCCCATTTCCTGCCAGTCAAAACCACTTACTCAGGAGATCGCCTTGCGAAGTTGTATATGGCAAGAATTGTTAGTTTGCACGGTGTACCCAAGAAGATAGTGTCAGATCGAGGATCTCAGTTCACCTCTCGTTTTTGTCAAAGTTTGCATGAAGCATTGGGTATCATTTGAATTTCAGTACTGCGTATCATCCACAGACAGATGGACAGACGGAAAGAGTTAATCAGATATTGGAGGATATGCTGAGAGCTTGTGCTCTAGCTAATGCTATCCGTTGGGATAAGAGTTTACCGTATGCGGAGTTCTCGTACAACAATAGTTATCAAGCTAGTATGCAAATGTCACCATTTGAAGCTTTGTATGGCCATGCCTGCCGAACCCCGTTGAATTGGTCAGAAACAGCTGAACGTTCGGTATTCGGTCCCGACAGAGGTGCTCCCATGCATGTCGTTCTCGTAAGGGGTACCTAAAAAAACAAACAACATCAAGAGTGAGCCCAAGACTCAGCAAAGTACAAATTAGTGAGACATTAACATACACAACTATATCATCATCAACCAACCACAATTCTGCATAATCAACCAATTCACATGCGCATGGAATGCAAATGCACAAATGCAACTTTTCTTTTCTCTTTGCATATACCGGTAATGCGGAGTATGCATCCGTCGATGCATACCCATGCCTATGCCTTCTCGCACAAGGACCATAAGCCCACACTCCACGAGTGTGGGGACCATAAGCCCGTCTAGTACATGACGGGGACCTCAAAATCAATGCTTGGTCACCACGTGACCAAGCCTCAATGATGATAACATGATGCATATGAATCAATTCTTTTGTCCAACATAAACATGTGTTAGCTAGCAGCAACATACATGAATAAAGAACATAACCATAATTCTAGCATTCATGAACATCGACATACACATCATTCTAGCATCCATGAGTAGCCAAAATATACTTACTACCAGCAAACATGAACCATCACACTTAATTATTCTATCACTATTTGTACTTGCCTCAACCATGTGAAGCTTGATGATGCGGAGAGAGCGCTGGCCCCGGAATCAAACCACCTGAATAAATATAACAATCACACTAAGAGGATATTTCTGGACAAGACATTACTAGAAATAAGTACACGACAAACTACGCTCCCTAGCGCAACCCAAAACACCAACTTCTATAGACATCGATCTGTCCCAAAACAGAATAGTCTTTTTCTAAAATTCATAACTTTTCATATAATTATCCAAATCTAGTGTTCTTTGATTCTCTTGAAATCTTATTAAATTATCCACATAAAACTAGTTGGTGAGATTACAGATTTTGTCATCTTCTATCCCTACCAAAAAGATTACTAAAACTGCTAAATCCCGTGAGAGGTTTTAGATAGCGAGACTAAAACTAACGTATCTTTCAATACACTTATACAAAAATTATGATCCTTAGCTCTTTGAAAACCTTACGAACATACCTACAACTTTTGTTTTGATGAGATCGTCTAAATAATTCATTAACTATTTGCTAATGACCGATTAACGTTGACTGTCAGAATTATGACAGAACCACAGAACAGCGGCACTACGAAAATCATCTCTCCTGATCCGCTCGTCAAAACGACCTGATCCAAGAACCTACCAAAAGCTACCGACGTTATCTACAACTCTCTAGGAGATGGCCAGACCAGATTTCGTGGCTAACTGTAATACCCCGAATATCAATTTGAGAGAATGTATTATTCGGGGGAGAGAAATTTATTCAATTTTCGAGTGCAATATAGTTTAGAGAGAGATTTCTCCTAACAAGGAAAGTATCTGTCAGCGATTATGTAATATCCTATTTAACATTAGAGAATTAATTGAAATGAGAAAGGTATTTAACAGGAATTAAAAAGAGAAATCAGATTTTTTAGAGGAGAATTAATCTTGGGCTTTCGGCCCACGTTGTTTGGCCCAAGTAGGAAGTTGGTTTAAGAAGGGGCCAACCAAAACCCTAGGTCTTTTTACTGTAGCACGCAGCTGCAGCACCGCGCCACTGTAGCAACCCTCCTTCCCCCTGCTGCCTCGCCTCCATGTCGCCCCTTTGTCGCTCCTTGCTACCGCCATCGGAGGTAGAAGAAGGGAGAGAAAGGAGGAGGAGGAAGATCGTCTTCTCCAACGTTCTTCCGCCTACATCCTGGTTGCTGCAAGGGTAACGAATGCCGGGCCTCATCGTTTGATTAGTGGTAGATGTGTTTTGGTTCATTTTTTATTAGATCGCATTGCTGCGAGTAGAAACTTAAATCTGTCCAGAAGGTTGCGTGGACTTTTGCGGGGTCTTAGAGGCCGAATTTGTGTTGTCCATCTCCTAGAGTTCTGTAGGTCTGGTTCTTATCTTTCAGTAGCCACGAAGATCACTCAATTCCGAGGTCTGAGTCAAAAGTTATGATCATTTTAGTATCTGCTGGCAGAAATCTGACGAGAATAATCTGTCTGGTTATTTCCTAAAATATGAAAGGGAAATTGGTAGAATCTGAAAGTTCACACAACTAGGTTATTGTAGATAATTCGATAACCTTTTCGGATTGATAAAGAAAGATCAATTCGGAGTTACCTATTAAAAGTTATGGTCATTTTAGTTTTGCTGTTCGAATGTGTAGGCAGTTTCTGTACTGAAAGTTCAAACAATGGTTAGCCTATTATTTTGGCCGAATTGGATTATCATGTCAACTAGAGTATTGTAGATTAGTCAGTTAAGAATCTACAGAAATTGGGTTTACCTCTTTTCGACTTCCAGTTCATGAGTTATGTCAATTACCGTGCTGCTGTCCAGAAACGGTATATGGCAGGAAACGTTGTTTTTCAGTTTCAGCTTTGAAAACTCGACTTGAGACATCAGGGAAGCGGTGTAGAACGCCGATTAGTAGCGCTGGGTATATTATGTCCTTATTGAAATTATTTTACTTGTTTAGGAGGTGAAGCCTCGGGTTTAGGAGTATCATCTTTGCCGCTAACGCGCCGCATCGTGGAAGGCAAGTAATTGTAGCAGTGTTACTACCGTTTAATTGGTTGTTCTTACTACTTGCAATCTATATGATTCTCGTATTTTGAAGTATTATGCCATGGTTGGTTGACTTACAAATGAGGTGATAACAACAATTAATAATTGAATGTTTTACTTTGGATATCTTGCGTGTAGTCATGAGGTGGTTGCTTTAGATGCCGAATGTGGATCATGGATATATTTTCCATAGTGACTATGTGGTAGTAGTATAAGTTGATCTTGTTGGTGCCCTTATGAAGATGACACTTATGTGGTTTATGAGTATCATATTATTCATAACATATCATGACATTGCATTATGGATGTCGCCGCTTATGGCCGCGACTGTACCAGTACAGCATCGTACATTGCCGTAGTACGATGCACACTCTTACCTTGATGGTTAAGAGTGTAGTGGAGCATGGCATGCATTTGCATTAAAATTGTGGATGGAGGAAATGCATACTTATGCCAATGTTTGAAATCTTATGACGCAGGACTCATGTTAGTCCATGTAGTTTATTGAATGAGAAAGTGGAATGTGGTTGCGGTCATGCAATAATATAAATTGTGATGTAGCTTGCTTGTTATTTGAATAACTGTTAATCAATTTACTTGCTGAGATTTTTCTCACCCTTGTTGTTTCTTCCCCCTTCGGTGATTCTTAAGCATTCTGGGATGGGTAGAGCGGCACCACAATTATGCACTCAATTCATAGTTTTATGTTGTAATAAAGTTGAGAGGAAACTAGCCTAATGACTAGCTATTCATGAGTGTTCTTTTGATTTATTAATGATGAATTTGTGGACTACTCTTGGATTAAATTGCTAGTAGTTGATTTAATTTATTGAACTCTATCCGTTATTATTGTGTCCATTAGTTGTTTTTTGCTTCTGCTTATGTTCAACTGTAGAGTGGTTAGTGGCATTCCAGGGTAATGTGGGTCCTGGGGTGTTACAGTTTGGTATCGAGCGGGCTTTAGGTCCATGGTTAATAGAAATATGTTAAAATGACACATCGTACAATGAGGTGGGATGGGTAATTTGTTGCTTCCGCATTTCTATTACTATGTTTCATTCGTTGAGCAATTGTTGAATTGCTTCAGTACTATCTTTCTTGTTGTTAATCTATGATATGATGTGATATCTTATATCTATGAATTTATTCTATAATCGTCATGAGATGATCCATCCTATATTTTAATAATCTGAATACTTTGGTTATGCGCGTTGATTACGGACGATAAGAAGTGGAGGTCGTGGTTGTTACTCCGATTCACCAAGTTACACCACCGCTTTGCGGTATGTGGTTAGGGAGTAGTAACCTCAGTACCGTGGTTTGGTGTTAAGCGTGAGTTGCTTTATAAAGTTGTTCTCTTCCTTGATTTCTAATTTAGCAATATTTGTTCTGTGGTGGTTGATGATATTCTTCTAGGTTCATGATTCATGATTGTTGATGGCTTTCAATGGATCTCTAATGTTTCTTTGAATCAATTATTGCTTTTATTCGTTGAGTTGCTTTTCTTGTTTGTGATCATTGTCAATTGGCAAGATTGAGGTTTCCATGGTTGTTCCTTCTTTCTCATTGGAATAGAATGACTCATTTATTCGTTTGATATTTTGGGTAATGAAAGTTTTCTGCATTGCGATTCGTTAACATGTGAAAGCTTTGGTTTTATGTATTTCTTTTGGATTATTTCAGTGTTGAAGTTAATGCCATTTTTTTCTAAAAGAGTTAAAATCCTTTTGTGAAGTCCTGTTATGTTTAAGTGAGAGGTGTTAAACATAGAAATTCGTTGTTAAGGTTTGAGTTACCAAGTCGATCAGAGCGTGGTGCATTGTTATTCTTAACTAGAATCCATAAAAGGAAAATTGATTAAATTGAAATATCATTGTATTTGGTATATGATGAACGTTAGATAAGAGTTGTCCACCTGCTCGTAACCTATTGATGTTAAGAAGTGTGGAATGTTGATGAACCGGTTTGACCTTTACGATCGAGTAATCGCTAAATTTATTAGATGAGTTGGAATCGATTCCTCCTTCGGTTATTCTAACCGCTAGTGATGGTTAAGTTAAAGATGCATTCGAATGTTGCCTTGGTAAATATTAATCTTGAATCCATTCGATAATCGTTGTTGAGTTTGCAATTAGAGGTAGGATCATGATTGTGCCCTTACAACAGATAGTGTGTGCTATTTTGGCGTTGAGCGTCGGTAAGAGTTAAATGGATGAAGTGTGATAAGATATTAATGTTGGTGTACTTTTGTTATTTGGACAAGTTCTAGTATCATCTTGTTGAAAGAGTTTTGTCTCAACCTTTGTCTTATGTTCTTTCGGAAGTCTTAGGATGGAGTAGCAATGTTTGATGATTCTTGGTAAGAGTATATGATTTGATGCCAATTGTCATGAATGTGAGTGATGTTGATTCACTTATAGAGAAAATAATTTGAGCGCCTCTCATGTTATTGAGTAAATGAAAATATTCCATGTTTTATGCTCGCAATCTTTTGGAGTTCATAATTTTGTAGTAGCTGAAATTGGGTTGAACATAGTGACGTGTTGGAAAGTTCAATTGGTTCAAAAGTGGTTCATGTGATTTGGTCTAAATGTTCCTCTTGTCTTGATGTTACAAGGTGACGTTGTAACAAAGAAAATTGGTTTCCTTCAGTAAGGAAAAAGTGTAATAGTAGTATTTGAGGTTGGGGCAAGCTTTGTAACGCACCACTCAATTGAGGTGTGTATGACCTTTCTTTTCGTTGCATGTGGGTTCCTCAAGTTTTTTTAAAAAAGCAATGTTTTGTTCTTATGGGTGAGGTTTGAAATTCTCTGCTTGTGGGATTTGTACCCTTACTGTTGACTTCCCTTATATCTTCCTAGTTCATTGCTTAATTTACTACTTTCCTTGGTCCTATGCTTATTGTGAGTGGTATACGTTATTGTTTGTGCTGGGAATCATTTTCAATTGCCTTCTCTGTTGAGAAAGAATAATGGATTTGTTTCACAAAACCCGTCGAGTGTATAATGGCAGATGGTTGGTGGTGATCAACTAAGTGACTTGTGAGACTTTGGAAGTCAAGTTGATTGAGACGCATTGAGTGATAATTTGATTTCTTGGAGTAATCCTTGGAGAGGGTTTGACTTAAATAGAAGTTTGGTCTTTGGGGCCAAACTATTGGCATTAGTGCAAATACTAGAACCTATAGTGGTTGTGGTTCAAGATCTTTCATTCATGTCAAGTGGAACTTTAGAAATTGTTTGCAAGTATGGAAAATATTGGTCAATTCATGAGAGTGCCATGATTGGGTACCTTATATGGTTGTGTAAAAGAATTGTGTTGGTGTAGTTCAATGAGAGTATAATTGTGAGAACTCTAGTCGTTACAACAACTTTGGAGATGGTAGGAAATGTTGAGTTAATGTCAGGTATGACTTGGTTTCAATGAGTAACTTTCTTGAAGTTAGAATCTTTCAAAGGGAATGTGTGGCTTCGAAGTAAAACTGAATAGTGGTACGACCAAGTAGAACCTATGGTATGGTGTAATTCGTAACCTTAGTTCATGTTAAAATATTGGGGATTATCGAAGGTATGGAAACCTTGATCAATTTTATTGAGTAACGCAATTGGAAAGTATTGCGATAATGCGTGGGTGATTCCTGATGATGTCAATTAGAGAGTATGTTAGATTTGTGGGGATGTTAGAGAATTAATCCGATAATTTCACTATCTGTTATAAGAGAAATTCATTGTAGAGGTCTTGGAGGTTAAATTTGGGCTGTGCATTGTTTTATGCTAAACTTTTGTCGTCCAATGATTTTGTGTAGAGAAATTAGATAATGACGTTTCAAGCAAAGGAATGATCATTGATAGAACTTTTACGATGTGGTACATGAGCGTGTGTACGAGGATTTTGAGTTGTTATTCTTGAAAGTTGGAGGTGATGTGATTGCGTCGGATCCATTTTTTTTGTGGTGTTTTGGGTGCCTCCCATCAAATTAATTTCATTAGTATAAGAAATTATCTAGAGTGTTTGGTAGGACCAATAGAACTTCTCCACAAAGGTGTGGACGATGTATTTCGGTTGGAGCATAACTTGAGGATGTTAACTTAAGAGGGTTGATCTCGTGTGGCATGCGATGAATTCGAATTCCAAGGTTTGAGAGAAATTTTATTCCTAAAAGGGAAAATTGAGAAACAAGGATGTTTTCTTCAGGTAAGCCGCTTTTTTTTTTCTCGCTTGAGCTTGTGTTGTTGACTGATCTCTTCCGCAATTTGGAGTTGGTGCTGTGTTAGCATGCTTGATTCTTTCCAATTCGCACAAACCAAAAGAAGTATTTGGTTGGGCATTCGAGTGATTTCTCCTTTGGTTTTCGTGGTATTCAATCGTAAAGTGCCTATTTAGAAAGTGGGATTGTTTTAGTGATGAATTGTCCAATTTGGGGTTTTACCCTTTTGGTGGAGAGTTAGTATTGCGTGGATATGATGAGAACTCTCTATTTACAGCTTGGATTCTCTTTGTGAATCGGTGGTTTAAGAACCAGCCTCATTTGTGCATTCTTGTTTAAAGGGGTGGCCCTTGTTAGATGAAGAGTTTGATTTTGAGCATCAACCTTCGCTGCACGAGCGCGTGCGGGACAGGGACGTGGGCATATGGTGCATGGTGCGTGTGGTCCCGAAGTAGTCATGTGGCATGGCATATGCACCGGCACTGGACACACGGACATGTACCGAGGGGTGTTTCTAGGCATTTGTTGTGTGTTTTCGTACCAAAGGGGAGTTTGGTCCAGATACGTTGGTTCGTTTTGATAGATGGAGAAATTAGGAAGTTGGCGTATCTCTTTGACTATCTCGGGTCCGTACGTGACGTACGCAACGTCTGGTGTGTTCTGTTCCTAAGTGGTAGCTGAGCGATTCAAAGCTTGGGATTTCACTAAAGACGTTGACCATCGAGTAAGGTCTTACCCTCGATCCTCCTCTGATGAGTGTACCTGGAAAGGTTGGGTTGAGTGATAGGACAAATGTCATTGTACGTCTTTGTGTTGTGGTCTCGCTAGTCCGAGAGAGAGGCCACTTGGGAGTTGGAGTTTAGTATGCGCGAGCGTTATCTGGATTTGTTCACTTCAGATACGTGGTTACCGTTGATAGTTCTCGGTTGTGGTTGTTCTTTCGCAGAGTGTTGTGTGAGGATTCGGGTGAATCTGTTTAAGGGGTAGAATGTAATACCCGAATATCAATTTGAGAGAATGTATTATTCGGGAGAGAAATTTATTCAATTTTCGAGTGCAATATAGTTTAGAGAGAGATTTCTCCTAACAAGGAAAGTATCTCATCAGCGATTATGTAATATCCTGTTTAACATTAGAGAATTAATTGAAATGAGAAAGGTATTTAACAGGAATTAAAAGAGAAATCAGATTTTTAGAGGAGAATTAATCTTGGGCTTTCGCCCACGTTGTTTGGCCCAAGTAGGAAGTTGGTTTAAGAAGGGCCAATCAAAACCCTAGGTCTTTTTATCAGAGCACGCAGCTACATGCATCGCCGCCATCATGTAGCAACCCTCCTTCCCCGCTGCCTCGCCTCCATGTCGCCCCTTTGCTCGCTCCTTGCTACCGCCATCGGGAGGTAGAAGAAGGGAGAGAAAGGAGGAGGAGGAAGATCGTCTTCTCCAACGTTCTTCCGCCTACATCCTGGTTGCTGCAAGGGTAACGAACGCCGGGCCTCATCGTTTGATTAGTGGTAGATGTGTTTTGGTTCATTTTTTATTAGATCGCATTGCTGCGAGTAGAAACTTAAATCTGTCCAGAAGGTTGCGTGGACTTTTGCGGGGTCTTAGAGGCCGAATTTGAGTTGTCCATCTCCTAGAGTTCTGTAGGTCTGGTTCTTATCTTTCAGTAGCCATGAAGATCACTCAATTCCGAGGTCTGAGTCAAAAGTTATGATCGTTTTAGTATCTGCTGCTAGAAATCTGACGAGAATAATCTGTCTGGTTATTTCCTAAAATATGAAAGGGAAATTGGTAGAATCTGAAAGTTCACACAACTAGGTTATTGTAGATAATTCGATAAACTTTTCGGATTGATAAAGAAAGATCAATTCGGAGTTACCTATTAAAAGTTATGGTCATTTTAGTTTTGCTGTTCGAATGTGTAGGCAGTTTCTGTACTGAAAGTTCAAACAATGGTTAGCCTATTATTTTGGCCGAATTGGATTATCGTGTCAACTAGAGTATTGTAGATTAGTCAGTTAAGAATCTACAGAAAATGGGTTTACCTCTTTTCGACTTCCAGTTCATGAGTTATGTCAATTACCGTGCTGCTGTCCAGAAACGGTATATGGCAGGAAACGTTGTTTTTCAGTTTCAGCTTTGAAAACTCGACTTGAGACATCGGGGAAGCGTGTAGAACGCCGATTAGTAGCGCTGGGTATATTATGTCCTTATTGAAATTATTTTACTTGTTTAGGAGGTGAAGCCTCGGGTTTAGGAGTATCATCTTTGCCGGCCAACGCGCGCATCGTGGAAGGCAAGTAATTGTAGCAATGTTACTAACGCTTAATTGGTTGTTCTTACTACTTGCAATCTATATGATTCTCGTATTTTGAAGTATTATGCCATGGTTGGTTGACTTACAAATGAGGTGATAACAGCAATTAATAATTGAATGTTTTACTTTGGATATCTTGCGTGTAGTCATGAGGTGGTTGCTTTAGATGCCGAATGTGGATCATGGATATATTTTCCATAGTGACTATGTGGTAGTAGTATAAGTTGATCTTGTTGGTGCCCTTATGAAGATGACACTTATGTGGTTTATGAGTATCATATTATTCATAACATATCATGACATTGCATTGTGGATGTCGCCACTTATGGCGCGATCAGACGCAAGACAAAGATCGCACATTGTCGTAGATGATGCACACTCTTACCTTGATGGGTAAGAGTGCAGTGGAGCATGGCATGCATTTGCATTAAAATTGTGGATGGAGGAAATGCATACTTATGCAATGTTTGAAATCTTATGACGAGGACTCATGTTAGTCCATGTGGTTTATTGAATGAGAAAGTGGAATGTGGTTGCGGTCATGCAATAATATAAATTGTGATGTAGCTTGCTTGTTATTTGAATAACTCGTTAATCAATTTACTTGCTGAGATTTTTCTCACCCTTGTTGTTTCTTTCCCCTTTCAGTGATTCTTAAGCATTCTGGGATGGGTAGAGCGGCACCACAATTATGCACTCAATTCATAGTTTTATGTCAGTAATAAAGTTGAGAGGAAACTAGCCTAATGACTAGCTATTCGCGAGTGTTCTTTTGATTTATTAATGATGAATTTGTGGACTACTCTTGGATTAAATTGCTAGTAGTTGATTTAATTTATTGAACTCTATCCGTTATTATTGTGTCCATTAGTTGTTTTTGCTTCTGCTTATGTTCAGCTGTAGAGTGGTTAGTGGCATTCCAGGGTAATGTGGGTCCTGGGGTGTTACACTAACAGCCCCAAATCAAATGAATACTACAGATTGCCAGAGAACCGATCTAAAACCGACATTACCTAAATACAAAATTTCGCTGCTAAATGAACGGATTCAGGATTACCCTTGGAGAACTACTGAAGAAAACGAATACCAGCCCGCGATCCCTTCCCTTCCCTCCTCTCTTCTCCCGCTTCCTTCTTCTTCTTGGCGGCCAATCACCGAGGCATCCTTCCTTCTTCCTCCACTAGACCGACAGAGAGGAGTGAGGTCCTTGGTGAGCAGCAGGGGAGAACACCTAAGGAGAGGTGCAGGACCAGGGGGTGGGGGCCAAGGGGGAGAGGGGATGGGGGGTAGTGGCCAAGGGGGAGAGTGGATGGGGGATGGCGCGGGGGGAGAGGGGGTACGACTAGGGTTTTGGGAGGGTGGCGCCTCCCCCTTTGGTCGGCCACCACAAGGCCACTTGGGCCAAGGCCCAAGCCCAGTTTTCTGAGATTTTGCAGAAATCCCCCTCTTTTCCTCGGTTAAATCGTTTTGCTATAAGTTCCTTCTCCCTAGTTTAATTATTCTCTCCTGATTAAATTGAAGTATTACATTCTACTCCCCTTAAACAGAATTCAACACCGAGTTCTATTCATGCTTAATGCCAAAGAAAATCACAACTAAAAACTTACTAACATTACTATGCACCTGTTGCGAATAATTCAGGATATTGCTCGCGCATGCGAGACTCCAATTCCCAGGTGGCCTCTTTCTCAGTCTGATGCGACCATAGCACCATGACATACTTCAATGTCTTATTCCTTAAGATTCTTTATGACTTCTCCAGGATTTGTACTGGCTTGGATCCAAAGGATAAATCTTGCTCAATGGTTAGAGGTTCTAGCGGAATAATGTGCTCCGGATCCCTCAAGTACTTCCTCAACATGGAGACGTGAAATTCATTGTGCACACCGCTCATGGACTCTAGAAGGTCCAAACGGTATGCCAACTTCCCAATCCGGGCCAAGATAAAAAAAGCCCAACATACCTCGGGCAAACTTTCCTTTGGTACCAAATCGCACAACACCTTTTGTGTGAGACACCCTCAAGAGCACCTAATCCCCCACTTCAAATTCCAACTCTTGTCTCCTCACATCAGTATAGCTTTCTATCTGCTCTAACAAAATGTAGGACCGCAACATGTCCTCCAAATTTTGAATGGTACGCTCCGACTGTCCATCTGTCTGTGGGTGAAATGCCGCATTAAGATGGAGTTGAGTGCCCAGCGCACTCTGCAAACTCTCCCAAAACTTGGATACAAACTTGGCGTCCTGGTCGGAAATAATGGTCTTTGGTACACCATGCAACCTCACAATCTCCTGCACATAAATAGTAGCCAAATCACTCGCTGAGTTTATCGTGCGGATATGAATAAAATGTGCACATTTACTAAAATGATCCACTAGTACCCACACTGCATCCTTCCCTCACAGCGAACGAGGTAACACAACAAAAAAGTCTATGGAAATATCATCCCAAGGCCACTGAGGAACCTCCAGAGGCTGCAATAATCCTATAGGACACTTATGCTCAGCTTTCACTTGTTGACAAACACCACAAGAAGCCACATAATTAGCAATATCTACCTTCATTCTTTTCCACCAGAAATTCGGTTTTAGATCACGGTATATTTTTGTCTCACCCAGATGAACAATGTACAAGGTGCGATGTGCCTCCCTCAAGATATCATCTTTGACCTCCACCTTTTGTGGTACACAAATGCAACCCTTAAACCGCAAAGCACCAGAATCATCCAAACTGAAATCTCCTTCTTTCCCCATATCTAGACGTTTCCTAACACTCTGCAATAACTGGTCATTCTATTGTGCCTCCCGCACACGGTCTGGAATGGCCGACTCAAGGATCAACTGTGTCTCCACCTATGCCGTGCCTACATAGCAAATACGATATCCCCATGCGATCAAAATCAGCCACAAGGCGCTCAAGGGTAGTGGGAGTCACCTTGCGACTAAGAGCATCAGCAACAACGTTTGCCTTGCTGGGATGGTATTGAATTGAGAGATCATAATCCTTAATAAGCTCCAGCCACCTGCACAGCCTTAAATTCAAGTCCTTTTGCGTGAAAATGTACTTAAGACTTTTGTGATCCGTGAATACATCACACATCTCACCAAACAGATAATGCCTCCACAATTTCAAGGCAAACACCAACGCAGCCAGCTCCAAATCATGGGTTGGGTAATTCTGCTCATGCTTCTTTAGTTGCCTCGATGCATAAGCTATTACTTTACCCTCTTGCATGAGAACACAACCCAATCTAATTCGAGAGGCATCAGAGTACACTGTGAACTGCTTCCCAAGCTCAGGAAGAGTAAGAACAGGAGGGGTCACCGGCTTTTCTTTCAAAGTTTGAAAACTGCGTTCACAGTCATCATTCCACTGAAACTTCACCTCCTTCTGTGTGGGCCGGGACAAAGGCTTGGCAATAATAGAGAAATTCTGCACAAACCGTCGATAATATCCTGCCATATCAAGAAAACTCCTCACTTCTTTGATGCTAGTCGATCTTTCCCACTCTACCACCGTGGAAATCTTTCTTGGGTCAACAAATATTCCCATATCATTTATGATGTGCCCCAAGAATCCCACTTCTGACATCCAAAACTCACACTTTTTCAGTTTAGCATAAAACTTATTCTCTCTTAATGTCTCCAATACGAGCCTCAAATGACGCCCATGATCTATTTCGGTCTTTGAATAGATCAAAATATCATCAATAAAGACCACTACAAAATCATCTAGGTACTCATGCAACATCCTGTTCATTGTCTCCATAAAAGTAGTAGAGGCATTCGTTAGTCCAAAATACATAACCTTAAATTCAAAATGCCCATACCTTGTGGAGAACGCCATCTTTTCAATATCCTCTTTTCTAACAGGGATCTGGTTGTACCCAGACTGAAGGTCAATCTTCAAAAATATCTTAGCTCCTCTCAACTGATCAAATAAGTCTTCAATGCGAGGTAGATGATACTTATTCTTAATGGTTAATTGATTGAGGGCACGGTAGTCAATACACATATGCCAGCTACCATCTTTCTTCTTTGTAAAAAGAATAGGAGCTCCCCAAGGGGACACACTGGGACGAATGAGATCTTTGGCTTCTAGATCATTCAGCTGCTTCTTTAATTCTTCCTGGAAAGGACGAGCCAAATGGTATGGAGTCATGGAAACTAGTCGGGCACCCGGAACCAAATCAATACGGAACTCTACTAGGCAGGGTGGAGGCATCCCTGGCAACTCCACTAGAAAGACATCTAGGAATTCACGAACCACTGAAATATTTTCTGTTGTCAGGGATGAACTTGGCTTTTCTATTAAAGATAAAAGAAACCCATTCTTGGCTGCACGGCTACCAGGAAACAAACTAGCCAGCACAAAGAGTGAGTGAGATGGAGTGTCCCCCTAAAAGACTATCTCCTGCCCAAACGGGGCTTGCAAGGTTACTGTCTTTCAGAAACAAGAGATGACAGCATGGTAATGATGCAACCAGTCCATAACCAAGATAACATCAAATGGTTCCATCTTCATAACCATTAGGTTAGCAACAAATTCTTCCCCATCTAAAGAAATCACACAACCAGGAAAAACTATGGAACTCGAAAGAATTCCCGTAGGAGAATTAACTAGAACTGACTGAGCTATATGCTACATACTCAAATTTTCCCTGCTAGCGAACTCTAATGATGCAAAAGAGAATATAGCTCCTAAATCAAAAAGAACAAAAGCTTTCGCTGAATCCACCAAAAGCGTAGTTGTCACCACATAGGGACAACCTACCAACTCGGCAGTAGGCATGGCATAGGAAACTAATGCTAGGGCGGCGGAAGCCCCAACACCCTGGTGTGGAGGTGCAGCAACTACTGGAGGTGCTGAAGGCACCCCAACAAGAAACAATGCTGTGGTGGCCAAAATTACCCCGGTGGAGGAATCCCTCCAGGAGCAGGGAGGTAAGGCTGAGGTGGCACCCAGGCCTAAGTAGGGGTGGCTACTAGCATCTACACCAATCCTCGAGAAGAAGCAGTTGTTGCTGGTGCTGACGCTTGAACTGGCTCCCACTTGATGATGTAACATCCCAAGTTTGGACTTGTGTTTCAAATGTAAGAAGATGAGTAGAAATTAAAACTTTTTTTACATCATGTATTTCCTGTATGTTCTAAACAATTCCTGTACAAGAATTATGGAAATGCAAAGTCACAAGTCTTTTTGATCCAAAATCTTGTCTTCCAAAAACAATCTGGTCAAATCTTGTGATCATCTCCTGGAAATATTTTTCCTAAGTTCTAGGGTTGGTATGTGACCCCTCTGAAAAATTTCACAATTTTTAGAAATTGTCTGAATGCATTTGGAGGTCAGTCAAACCTGCTTGACTTTCAGTCAAAACCATATTCCAAAACCTTGCAGAATTTTTGGAGAAATATGTACTGCATAAAAACCTTTGATAATTTTACACAAGGTTAATATATAAGCTAGAAAGCTCCTGTAAAAATTTTAGAATTTTTGGAGTTGTTTTGCTACCTCAAATAAATCCCCAAAATCCAGCTCAATTTTAAAAACTCTAAACTCAAACTCGGGTCTGAATCAGACTTGGGCTCGAGTCAAACCCGAGCCCAAGTCATGTGACTCGGTCGAACCAAGCCACCTCGTTTCTGAGCTGTTGGATTAAGGTCCAACGTTCACGATCTCCCCTGCTCTTTTAACCTCTGGAGCTCCGGTGTGATCTGAGCCGTTCATTTCCAATCTAACGGCTCACGAGCACCCTAGTTTGTCTCTGATCTTCTTCTTCCTCACGCCGTGTGCGTCAACAGTGCGCGGCATGGCCGGTCCTTTCGTGCTCCCTCGTCAACGCCTACTTGTTGGGGCAAGGTCGCAGACGGTGCTTCGCCGGCCGTGCCTCACGCTGCTCCCCCTCGTTTCCAGTTTTGTCGTGGTTGGAGCTCTACCGTAGCTCACTATGGGGGGGGCCTCTCTCTTTGTGCCGCGCTGGTTAGCTTCAAAAAGCCTCTGAGCTCCTCTTTTGGACCTCTTTTACTTCCCTCTAGCTCACTCTCTGTGTGTTGAGCTCGAAAACCCCTGAAATCCTCAAATCGCCATTATTGACCCATAGAGATCTATTGTGAATCTTGATGCTCAAGTGGTTCTTCTTCAAATCTTTTTGTCCCCTTTTGAGCTCCTTATTGCCCTAATCATTTCCTCTAACTCAATTTTGGGTTTCATTCACAGGAATTGACCAATTTTGAGTTTGGATCTTTTTCGGCCGAATTCACCCCTTTTCTTCTCCAGCTCCGGTAAGTGGTTCATTTAGCAATTACTTGCTTTTGGAGCTCTTTTGAGCTATAAGGAAGCTATATTGTTGATCTGGTCTCTCATTTGCCCAGATCATCATTTTTCACTTCATCTTCCTCGGCTCCGGCAAGCTCCACCGTGGTCCAAGCTCCTCTGGCCATCTTTGAAGCTCATCTTGGTTGAGGTAGCTTCTTATTAGTCCCTAGACGCTGTGGCACACGCTTCTTTGAACTGTTGCGGAGCTGTTGATCATTTTTCGCTTTCGGCCGATTTTGTCACCGTCAATAATGTCCGGCTAGCCGGCGTTGTGGACCGTTGCCACCGGCGAGGTCATCACCATCGGGTCCACAAGGTTATTGCGAACCCATTTTGGCACTTTGTGGGCGCCGTCGTGGCCGGAGCCGCCGGCGACAAGCCGTTCTTTGCCACTCGGTTTTTTCCGGACGGGAGTCTCTCTGAGCCGTTGTCATTGGGACATCATTAATGTCTAACCATTGTTTAATCATTGTTAATCATTGGTAATGATTGATTAGAAATTAATGGTGGTCTTTAATTGTGCGTAGCTGTCACTGCATGGTGGGCCCGATCTCTATTCAACGCTTTAGGACATCATTAATGCTTAATCATTGATAGTTAATGTTTAGCCTTAAATGGTTGTCGAAAATGACTCCATGAGTCACTGCCATGTAGGCTCATAGGCCTTAAACCACAGTCCCGGGGTCATTAGGACTAAATTTGAGTTCATTAAATGCTAATCATTGTTAGCAATTAATGGCTGTCCGAAATGGGCTTTTGTGCCACTGCCAGGTGGGCCCTCAGCCACTTAAACCCCCTCTGTGCGAAATCTTTAGGGCACATTAATTGCTAATCATCACTAATCATTAGATTTGTAATTAATTGTAACACCCCACCCGTCACGAGCCTGGAATGCTACCAACCTATACTAAACAATTGAAAACTAAAGTCACTTTATTAAAAATTTTGGCAGAACCTCCCCTAAAATAGTAGCAAGCTGGGGGTTCCAACATAAACAAGTGAATCATAACTCCAAATCTCTTCATCCAAAATCCTCACTAATCATTATAATTATGATAAACAACTAGATCATGAACCAAAAGACTAAGGAGTACTACTCATCATTATTACAAAACTCGTTGCATGAAATCTATTCATAAGCCAGACTTAAGCAGTTTGCTCATTTATTAGCTAACAGTCCAAATGTTATCAATATAATGGTTGGGTGGCAGTGTAAATCGATCGCTTACTTTCCCTATGCATGACGTTCTTGCAACGGTACCTAAAAACACAAAGAAAACAAGGGTGAGTTCAAGAACTCAACAAGTACCACAAATGAGACGCTACAGCATAATTAAAACATCAACCTTCAATTCTACATATTACACAAAACGTTAACACATAGAGCATGAATGCAGACATGCAATGCAATGCAATCTTTTTCCTTTTTCACTCTTTTGCGCACTACACCGGTAGTGCGGAGCTAGCAACCGTCGCTGCGAGCCCATGCCTGTGCTTGCAAGCACAGGGACCAATTGCCCTATACTCCACAAGTATAGGGGACCTCAAGCCCACACTCCGCAAGTGTGGGGATCTTTGCCCATCGTTACGCGATGGGGATCCCTCCTCAATGGCCCACATTCTGCGAATGTGGGGATCTCAATCATGCATCTTTACGTATGCTCCAATGTACATATAAATCATAACATGGTTGCAAGATGCATGAACAACACTAGTACTGTACATGAAGTACTACCGATCATATCATAAGCTGGCACCACTTTTAACCATCATCTCACACTATCTTTTGCATGTATCTATACATTCATCATCTTTAACAACACACCATACTACCAACAACATGTATCAAGCACGTTTAATATCTTTAACAAACACATCAATCTATCAATCAATCACAGCTATCAATTTCTCATTACTAGCAAACATTGTCAACCATCCATAGTTACTCTGCTTGTTAGGGTACTTGCCTCAACCGCGTGAGAACGGTGGATGCGAAGTAGGTGCTGCCTCCGGAACCAGTCCCCCACCTAAGAATACATTTAAAATCTTTCTAAGGCAATGGCAATATACCAAATAAACTATAATAGCAAGCACGAGATAACAAAAGCTTGAAACGTGACCCCGACTCCACTTTTCCTACATGCTGGAATAACCCTTCTGTAACAGCCATAATGTAAAATTCTTAACTTTTAGTACATGGGTCCACATGAGGTGATCTTAGACTTCATTGAAAGGTTATTAAATTCCCCATCTAAGTCTAGTTGGTGGAATCTCCTGATTCGGCCATTAACCACCCCTAACATGTCTTCTAACGAACATCGTTTTCAAAGTTTTCTGGACAGTACACTAAAACCACCATAACTTTTGCTACGAAGGTCCAAATCTTGTGTTCTTTATCTCTATGAAAAGGTATGGAAATTACCTACATTGTTCGTTATATTGAGATCCCCTGATTATCCTTTTAAATAGCCGTTTTAACCATATCCCCACAGACTGCCAGAAACTGACAGATTTGCCAGGCAGCGATACTAAAAAATTCATAACTTCCTGACCGTTAATCGGATTTGGGTGATCTTGGTGGCCACTGAAATCTAAGAACATAATCTACATATCTCTAGGAGACCAAAAGTCCTAATTCGGCCTCTACATATAAGAAATTGGCCACGTAACATTCTGGACAGAATCGAACAATGCACAGAAATAATCCAATCCAATCGATCTAATAGCAATCGCCTCTAATGACTATCACACAGCACACGAAACCCGTCATTACCCTTGACGACGTGCTGAACGATGACGAACAGGCCTCGAAGAATGTCCTCCTTCTCCTCTCTTCCTTCTCTTCTCCCTTTTCTCCTCCCTTCTCTTCTTTTCCCCTTCTTCTCCCTTCTTGGCCGGCTGCAAATGGAAGGTCCTCTTCTTCCCTTGGCCGGCAGCAATGGGGAGCCTTGGAGGAGGGCTTGGGAGGGGCGCAAGGAGGAAAGAAACCAGGAAGGGGAGGCGTGGGGAAGGGGAGGAGGCGGCCACACAAGGGGAGAGGAGTGGAGGCCTGGGGGAAGTGGGAGGAGGGGCTGCGGTTAGGGTTTGGGGGGGAGTGGCGCCCCTTTGGCCGGCCACCCACGTAGTCTCCATGGGCCGAGGCCCAAGCCCAAGTTCTATTAGATCAGCGACAACCCCTCTCCAATAGTTGAACTGAGAAATTTCATGTTGGTCCCTCCCGAACACCATCGAATTCTCTCCCGAATAAAATTAATCTCCCCCGATTCATTTCTTATCTCACTTTCGGGATATTACATTCTAACCTCCTTAACAGGATTCGACCCCGAATCTAAACTCCAAACTTCAAGAAATAAAAACCGAGGCTGGAAACTCAGCTACAAGAGTACGCACTGAGGTGAACAAGTTCGATAAAGCTCGCGCATGCGTAGACTCAGCCCCAAGTGGCCTCCTTTCATCTCTTTGCTGTGACCAAAGCACCTTAACATACTTCGAGTTTTGTTCCTCAACTCTTTTTCGATCTTTCCGCACTGCATCGGTTTGGTCTCAAAGGACAGATCTCGCTCAATAGTTAGGGTTCTAGTGCAATATGATGTTCGGTCCTCAAGTACTTCCTCAACATAGACACATGAAAAACATTATGCACTCCCGCATAGCCTCTCGGTAGGTCTAAGCGGTATGCCAACTTCCCGATCCGAGCCAAGATCGTGAATGGCCCAACGCATCGCGCTAAGCTTCCTCCTCGTACCGATCCCGACCACACCTTTAGTGGGGATACTCTCAAGAGCACCGATCTCTCGCTTCAAATTCCAAGTCTCTTCCCTCACATCCGCATAACTCTTCTGCTCGCTCGAGTCGCTAAATGATTTGTCTCACCAAGGCCACTGCTCAACCGTCTTTTGTACCCAATCCGACCCAAACGCGCTTCTCACCCACGGCTTCCAAAGAAAGAGGTGACTGCACTTACGCCCATACAAAACCTCAAACGGGCGGATTTATGCTCGAATGATAGCCATATTGTAAGCAAACTCGCTAGCGGCAACTGGTCCTCCCAACTACCCTTCCAAGACAAGACACAAGTCCGCAACATGTCCTCCGTGGTCCGAATGGTGCGCTCCGCCCGCCCATCTGTCTCGAGGATGGAACGTCGCATCAGCGGAGTCAGTGCCCATGCACTCAGAGACTTTCCCAAAACTTGAGACAAACTTGGCATCCTGCCGGAAATGATGGTATTCGCACCCCATGCAATCTCACGATTTCCGCACATAGATCGGAGCCAAGTCACTTGGCCGAGTTGGTAGTGCGGATTGGTATAAAATGTGCGATTTGCCGAGACGATCCACTATCACCCACACGCATCCTTACCCCTCGTGATCGGGTAACGCAACTACAAAATCCATAGAGATATCATCCCACGCCATCGCGAATCTCTAAAGGTCGCAACAACCTCGCAGGACGCTTTGTTCCTTTCACCTATTGGCGCACACCACATGAAGCCACATAATTAGCTATGTCCACCTTCATCCTTTTCCACCAGAAGTTCTGCTTCAGGTCACGATACATCTTCGTCTCGCCCGGATGAACAGTGTACGGGGTGCGATGTGCCTCTCTCAGAATATCATCCTTGACCTTCGCTTTCTGTGGTACGCAAAGGCGGCCCTTAAACCGCAACGCACCACACCCATCCAAACTGAAGTCTCCATCCTTGCCCAAATACAACCGCTTTCGAACTCTTTGTAATAATCGATCTTCCTGTTGTGCTTCCCGTACCCGCTCCGGTATGGCTGACTCTAAAATTAACTATGTTTCAACACTTGTAGTGCCCGCATAGCAAAAAGATATCTCCATACGGTCAAAATCAGCAATAAGATAATCCAACATAGCGGGCGTCGCCTTGCGACTAAGAGCATCAGCCACCACATTTGCCTTCCCAGGATGGTATTGTATAGATAGATCATAATCCTTAATCAGCTCCAGCCACCTGCGCTGCCTTAGATTCAAATCCTTTTGTGTGAAAATGTACTTAAGACTTTTGTGATCCGTAAAAACATCGCAACCCTCATCGTATAGGTAATGCCTCCAGAGCTTCAAGGCAAACACCACCGCGACCAATTCTAAGTCGTGGGTCGGATAGTTCTGTTCATGCTTCTTCAACTGCCTTGATGCATAAGCTATCACCTTTCCTTCCTGCATGAGGACACAACCCAAACCAACCCGAGACGCATCAGAGTACACCGTAAATCGCTCCGGGCTCGGAAGAGTAAGGACAGAGCGCACACCGCCTTCTCCTTAAGGGTCCGAAGCTACGCCGCAATCATCATCCCATTTAAACTTCACCTCCTTCTCGAGTAAGTTTAGACAAAGGCTTGGCAATAATGGAGAAGTCCTGCACAAAACGCCGATAATATCCCGCCATGCCCAAAAACTTCTCACTTCTTTGACATTGGTCGGCCTTCCCATTATACTCATCAGAGAAATCTTGCTTGGATCGACCGATATTCCTTGTCATTGATGACATGACCTAAAAATCCCACTCGGCATCCAAAATTCGCACTTTTTTAACTTAGTATAAAACTTGTTCTCTCTAGGGTCTCCAACACAAGCCTCGGTGACGCCATGCTCGCTCTGGTCTTTGAATAGATCAAAATATCATCAATAAAAACGACAACAAAGTCATCCAGTATTCGTAACATCCTGCTCATTGTCTCCATGAAAGCGGCGGGGCATTGGTTAGTCCAAAAGACACAACTTTGAATTCGAAATGCCCATACCTTGTGGAGAACGCCGCCTTCTCAATATCCTCCTTTCGTACAGGAATTTGATTATAACCTGACTGAAGGTCAATATTTGAGAATACTAGGGCCCCTCTCAACTGATCAAATAGGTCTTCTATGCGAGGCAGAGGATATTTATTCTTGATTGTTAGCTGGTTGAGAGCACGGTAATCAATACACATGCGCCAGCTACCGTCCTTCTTCTTGGTAAAAAGAACTGGTGCTCCCCACGGAGGCACACTAGGGCGAATAAGATCCTTCGCCTTTAAATCATCCAGCTGTTTAGTTAACCATACCAGAGGTTCACACAGCTAATTATGGCAATAAACAATAATCTAATCATCAAATCTAAACATAAACATAAAGGCAGCCATAATATGCTAATCAACTCTATTACAAAACATACAATGCATAAGAAATAACCAATAGAGAATCCTTTAAGAGGTTCACTCAATTATTAAGTCATGTTCTAAATTTAACCAATTTTAAATAGTTGTGGCAGTGTGCAACCAAACTTATAACTATTCCCTCCCATGCATGCTGTTGTCGTAAGGGATACCTAAAAAAACAAACAATAGCAAGAGTGAGTCCAAGACTCAGCAAAGTACAAATTAGTGAGACATTAACATACACTGCTATATCATCATCAACCAACAACAATTCTCCATAATCAACCATTTCACATGCGCATGCAATGCAAATGCACAACTGCAACTTTTCTTTTCTCTTTGCATATGCTAGTAATGCAGAGTATACATCCGTCGATGCATACCCATGCCTGTGCCTTCTTGCATAGGGACTATAAGCCCACACTCCACGAGTGTGGGGGCCACAAGCCCGTCTAATACATGACGGGAACCTCAAAATCAATGTTTGGTCAACATACATGAATAAAGAGCATAACAATACTTCTAGAATTCATGAACAGCGACATACACATCATTCTAGCATCCATGAGTAGACAAATATACTTTCTACCAGCAAACATGAACCATCACTCTTATTCCAACACTATTTGTACTTGCCTCAACCGTGTGAAGCTTGATGATACGGAGAGGGCGTTGCCACTGGAATCAAACCACCTGAATAAATATAACAATCACACTAAGAAGACATTTCTGGACAAGACAATGCTAGAAATAAGTGCATGACAAACTACGCTCCTTAGCACAACCCAAAACACCAACTTCTATAGACATCGATCTGTCCCAAAATAGAACAGTCTTCTTCTAAAATTTATAACTTTTTGTATACTTATCCGCATCTAGTGTTTTTTTATTCTCTTGAAATATTATTAAATTATCCACATAAAACTAGTTGGTGAGATTCCCAGATTTTGTCATCTTCTATCCCTACCAAAGATATTACTAAAACTACTAAATCCCATTAGAGGTTCTAGACAACGAGACTAAAACTAATGTATCCCGTAGTACACTTATCCAAAAATTATGATCTTTAGCTCTCCAAAAACCTTACGAACATACCTACAACTTTCGTTTTGGTGAGATCTTCTAAATAATTCATTAACTATTTGCTAATGACCGATTAACATCGTGTGTCAGAATTTTGATGGAACCACAGAACAGCGGCGCTACGAAAATCATATCTCCTGATCCGCTCATCCAAACAACCTGATCCAAGACCTATCGAAAGCTACTGACGTTATCTACAACTCTCTAGGAGATGGCCAGACCAGATTTCATGGTTACAGCCCCAAATCAAACGAATACTACAGACTGCTAGAGAACTGATCTAAAACAAACATTACCTAGATACAAAATTTTGCTACTAAACAAACGGATTTGGATTACCCTTGGAGAACCGCTGAAGAACATGAATACTAGCCCGCGATCCCTCCCCTTCCCTTCCCTCCTCTCTTCTCCACCTTCCTTCTTCTTCTTGGCCGGTCAATCACCCGGGTGTCCTTCCTTCTTCCTCCACTAGACCAGCAGCAAGTAGAGAGGTCCTTGGCCAGCAACAGGGGAGAACACCTGAGAAGGGGCGTAGGTACCAGGGGTGGTGGCAATGGGGGAGAGGGGATGGGGGGGGTGGTGGCCAAGGGGGAGAGGGGGTGCGGCTAGGGTTTTGGGGGAGGGTGGAGCCCCCCCTTTGGTCGGCCATCACAAGGCCACTTGGGTCGAGGCCCAAGCCCATGTTGCCAAAATTTTGCAAAACTCCCCCTCTTTTCCTCTGTTAAATCGTTTTGCTATAAGGTCCTTCTCCCTAGTTTAATTATTCTCTCTTGATTAAATTGGAGTATTACATGATCATTAAGATCTATGCATGATCTTCATGATTGTTCCATTGTCGACCAACTGGATCTAAACTATTAAGTGGTAAAACATTCAAGGTGAATTTAATCAGTAATCGTCATATCAATGCCTTCTAGATTTGACTAAGATTTTCAAAATCTCAAGTATGATGATCTGTGTTTAGTATATGCTCCCCCTGAATAAAACTTCCATCAAAGTCTTGTTACTCCAATGCCTTTGATACATTTTTCAAAAATGAACATAGGCAAGAATACTGTGATCAAATCTACTGGATTATCACGATGTGGAGTCTTACATACAAATATCCTATTACTCATCTGGAGGTTTAGGATAAACACTATTCATGAGTAATATGTTTAACTTATCAAATACCACTATTCAATTGTGCAACACAAGTAGGTTATCCTTGTAGAGGATATGGGGCAATACTACTTGCAAAGTTGTATGCCTTGTGGATACGATTTATCAAAACCTTTCAATGTCTTAATATTTTGTAATTATCTCTAGGTGATTAAGGTTACAACAAATAGTCTGTTCTGTAGAACTATAAGTATGGTCGTACCACTCTAGAGTAAAATATAACCAGTCTTAGTCCTAGAGTTTAGGGGATTAATTACCACTATCACCAATGTATGATGTACCTTCATGGTGCTAGAGGAAACCACTATTCCACTTACTTCTAGTGGAAGATGCACTTTGCAAGTGCTTGTGTGGTGCACTTCTAGTCTTTAAGTTCCTTATTTCATTCTTTCGAGTCTTGATCGGTCTTTGTCCACTTCTAGGGATCATATAATCATTGGTGTGATTAAGAGATCGATTGGTAAGATAATTTTTTTTCAGTGAGATATTCTCTCTTCCGGGAGATGCTCTTTCTACAAGTAAGGGACTATTGGGTATGAGCTTTATATATCTTGCGAGTTTGTTTCCTTTCTTACTAGGAATTTTGAGTCCTCCGAGGATCTCATCAAGGATTTTCAAAATCCATTGACTACATATTTTGTTCATACCATTTGCCATAATTATTATGCAACAGAACATATATCATTCGTAATAGGAGAGTAACAGTCTCTATGGGGATATTTGAATCATAGCTTTCACCACTTCATTATCTTCATAATGACCCATCAAGTCTGAACTACCTGGTTCCAAAACATTTATTTAGCAATTTTGGTTCAGCCTCGTATGCTTTCATTATGCGACCTGATATGAATGCTTCAAGCGCTTGGCCATGGACTTTGGTTTCGGATCTATGTTCTCATAAGAAAAACTTTAGCAATTGTAGAGGCAAAATGATTGTCGACGACGTTTCTCCTATATCCTCCAAATTGAGGGTATCTCAGTGTTAACCAGATATTTGTCATTTTCCAAACAAAAGATTCTTGGTCGTTCTGCATTACCAACATTATATTATGTGCACATCAAATTACTGGGGCTTTCATCTTTATGATGAACCTCTTCATGAGGTATTTCACCTTCAACGTGAGTTCTCTTCAAGAGAGTTAAAGGATTAGATATTAGACCCGCAGACCTCCCCACATATTTTAGATCAAGAACCAATAAGTCAATTTCGACGAGGTGGATATACTATTTAACCCGGGGTATTCCACTCTTAATGACGTATTTACTGCAAATAAACATTGTGGTAACTCCACCATAATTGGAAAATATCTGGCAGGATCCCTGCTTCTAGCGCACAGGAGTATAAACTGAACCTTAAGTTTAACTTGATTAGTGCATGTATATTCATGCTAAAGATCTTTTTCTTTTGGAAAATACAACGGTATTCAAACTTTTGGCATTTCTCTCCCCCTAATATCGGGATTTGATCTTTATTAATAGCATACCATAAAATTCCCCTATCATTGGCACATGATCGATTGAATTTTAGATCCAACATAATCTTCAACAACTGGTGGTAGCCCAAAGGTGTATGCTACGGTGGTGATAACATGTAGGAAATGTTTGATTCCTTCAACACGCACTTATTTCAATAAGGGGTTTGATGATTATATAAAGTGAGCTAGACTTTTATAAACACAGTGGCAAGAAAACTACATGATCCTAATATTCTGTAGGATATTCCAACTTCGGGTCGGTTATTAATCTGTGACAAAGGTCCCATACGGGCGTCCGAGTGTTGGCAAACTTATTCTATAGACTATCTTCTTTATTATTTCCCCAAGTTTTGATCCAATTACTCATACCTTATTTCAAATAATTTGGATCATCAAACTTCAAGTTTATAAGTACGTAACATATTTTCTTATTGTCATAAGCAGTGTTCTAACATCATAAAACTATAGGATGCTCTTTAGGAACAAAAATATAATGCTGGAACATAAATAAATATTTGATCATAGTTAATCTGCACAAAAATACTGGATTTTCTTCTAGACTTCAAATCTTAGTTGAATCACCCAAATAGTATAATTATCTGACGGGAATATTTATTGTTCAACAGGAACAACAAATTTAATTAAGAGTGATAAATTGTATGGCTTATTTTAATTTATAATGCCATAATCATCATGGCCAAAATTAGATCATTCAGGATCAACAAAGTCCAATAGGTCATCTTTCTTTTGGGAGATATATTTATTTCAAGCAAGTGATATGGCTTCTGGTGGTGATGCCGAACATGGCATATGTGCGACTGCGTCAAGCGGTTGTCGATTTGTCGTGTGCATTCCTGCTTGCTGGCAATTATCATATTATTGAAGACACAGATCAATTTCCCTTTGTGGGCAACAATGACTATGGTTGCCAACAACATAGGTATCGGTAATGGCATAAATATCATTTTCCATATGAACTGGATATGGATAATAATCATGCAATTTACTTTAATTATCTCCGAAAATAAACTAGATTAATTTGTTGCTTTGGATTAATTTGCTTCTGGTTTTGACCTAGGATATGCCACTATGCCCACCATGATTCTTGTTTTGAACAATTTTCTATGCCTCTTAACTTTCAATATCCTGCACATGCCCAATTTCCTCCCCCTTCTCATGCCAACTGTAAAATTCCAAGTGATAGCGTGTGCATCAAGCATTTGCTTGAAATCAACTCGGAGTTAAAGATTTGCAATCATACTTCAAATGGAGTACAACTTTGTTGGCGTGAAACTAATATATACCCTGTAATATTCTACTTACAAAGTTCTTTAATTAAGAAATCAGTAGTGGAGGATAGTGTTATATAGACTCCAAATTTTGGGCTGAAGTCATTATGGACTTATTTGAGGAATATGGTGTTTTCTAGCCAAAGTGATCCATTAGAGATCAACATATGACTTGGTTATTCTGATGCCACTAAGAAAAATAGTTTCCCTTTTACCATCTGGGCATCTGTGCACTACAAGCTAGTGAATTAAGGCTTATTAGATATCAAGAAAGCATGTATAATATTTTGTTAGCAAGGAATGTCAACATATTTTCGATTTTCACGCATACATATTACAAAATTTTATTGCATGCAAGATTAATTCACTACAGGTAAGGTATGCTACTAATAATACGTTCTATTAAGCAAATTTAATCAACTATTGAGTAGGAGATAAGGCTTTAATAGAACAACTTAGACCATTATTTTATTTATGGTATCTGGGAAGAAACAATCTAATACATAAGGCTTCAGCCTAAAGCAAAAGATAAGAGATACTCTTTATAAGTAGGGCCATGCTCGACAGGAGCTGAATCTATACTACTAATGCAACTCGTGCAAGAAAACGACATGTTTACAAAGATGAAGGATAACTAGAAGATTGCTACAGTCCCATAGAGCAAAATATGGGCTTATCATTGCTGTCATTCAGGACAAACAAATATTCACTTAATGATGTCAAACATGTCCCACACAATTTATGCAATTTTCTATATGTTTACAGCTGGTAAAACATTTTAAATGCATGAAACGAGTGAAAAATTGTATAGATTAATTTTATCTATTCCGTAGATAATTTTATACATTTCTCAAAATTTTATTGGTACTTTAAGATTTTTTTTATATAATTTTAAGGTCTAGAAGCAATTTTCATAATTACCAAACCCATTAATTAATTTTCCAAGCACATAATAAAATAAAAAAACATAAAAATATGATGCTTCCAAGTTATACTGGGCCTAAGGTTTCACAATTATGGAAGCTCATACACCTAAAATTAAGTTTCTATGAATAATTTAAGGTTATTGCAAAAAAAAAAAATTAAAGCAAATAACCATAAGACGAGAGGAGACATTATAAAATAACCATAGAACATATTGATCTGTAGCAAAAAATCATATTCCCGAAGGGTCATTTTGCAAGAATATACAAAAATCCAAAATTCACCGTAAATTTCCCAAACTACAGGGGTTTCCCACAAAATTTTCTTATCCACGAAAATTCCTCACAATTTTTAGAAATTTGAGGGCCTTTCTGCAAATTTTCCTCATCAGCAAAATGTCCTCGTAATTTTCAGAATTTTGAGGGTTTATTTGCTCATTTTTGGAATGTTTTTCTTTTTCTCTCTCCCAATTTTTCTTTTCTTTCCGATTTCGGCCCACTATGCCCACTCCGGCTTGCCCCGGCCCACTCGGCCCAACAGGTGGGGTTAAGAGGATGGGGCACTTGGGTTTCCCTAATGCCCATCTAGTGGTGGCGACGACGTATGATGGGCGTGCTCGCGGCGCGGCGGGGCTGTGCATTGGAGCAGGTGGCTCGGCACGCGAGCGCGCGCGAGGCCAGCCGAAGCTCGCGACGCCTCGTTGCGGCGACAAAGACGGTGCATGCGTGACCTCTTGGCTGTGCAGCTCGAGGGTACACGTGGCGCGGCCGGGCAACGGCATCGCGGCGCACGAGCACAATGGCGTGGCCACGGTTCGGCAGGGCACTTGGTGGCATGGGGCCGGACTTGGGTGGCATGCGATAGCGGGCGGCGCGGCCTCAGGCAACTCATGATAGCGCGCAGTGGGCGCGAGCGGCGGCGGCGGTTTCGAGCCAGCAAAGATTGCCAATTTTGTTTGTGTATGAACAGAAAATTCCATGATGATGAACAGTGATCACAAATTAGAATGAACAGTAAAAACAATCAAATTTCATGTTTACAAATTAATCTACCGGATGTTTACAAATTAATCTACCGGATTAATCTAATAGCAAACTAGGGATTGAAAAGATGGAATTCCGAACGACATACCGATTTGCCTGAAGAATGATTCGTGCTGATAACGTATTGAATAATCGTTGTCGTAGTCGAGACAATCAATCCAATCACACAATGAACACAAAGAGAGACACAAAGTATAAAGAAGGATATGTGATCTTTATTCATCTGTATATATCATGTACATAGGGGTCCTCATATTTATAGCCTATAGGGATGAAAACTCTCCAACGACGATTTAATCTTTTGCCTGTACAAAGGTTTCGTAACGAGCACAAGCTCCGTCTTGTGTTAGCCAGCTACTCCTACGGGATTGTAACATCACTATGCCTTAATCAACGAAGCTCTCTCTGTTTTTTGCAAAAAAATAATTTGTTAGATGGTCATTTAGGTCTATTCATATTTTCCAGTCAAACTCTTGAAACGTACGTATGTTCGGCATCAACAAGTAACACACGTATCATTTAACCAACCAGACGGATCGGGCTGATTTTTCAGCAGATACGGTTGCGCATGTAAATACAAACGTGTTGAACTTACTCTTGTTTTTACATATATGTAAGACTAAATTTGCAGCAATTTTCAACTAAACATGTGATTTACCTACAGAAAAATTAGATACAAACGTGTTGAACTTACTCTTGTTTTTACATATATGTAAGACTAAATTTGCAGCAATTTTCAACTAAACATGTGATTTACCTACAGAAAAAATATAAAGATCAACTCACACGTCAGGTGTGATTTAGACCAGAACACTTGGCAAGCTTGGAATAATATAATATATTGAAATTAATTTCCCTTACCTAAGACCAAAATTTTAGAACATTGCATTTGTGTCATCCAATAATGGCAGCTGACCAGATGATGATGGTGACTGCCAAGGGGAAAGTTGCTTTGTCTCCCATGTTATTTGTGGCATTTTTAGGAGCTTTTTTATGGAACATTCAATTAAATATGAGTTGTCTAGTCTTTTTCATTCAACGGTTCAAATTAGTTGGGATTTAATTATACTATATCTATCTGTATGAATAGTAGAATTCCGGAAGGGGTAAACGCTTATGGAAAAAATATAGAAAAAGTCTATTATGCCCTTAATAATTCAATGGCAATACTTGATTTCTACTACCACCCGTTAGTAGCTGCAGAATGCAGCGTTAAAATTGTCTTTTTGAGGGCACGTAAGGAATCTAGGTCTAAGTTCTTACTTGCATGCACCATTTTCACTTTAAGTAGATGTACTGTTTTTTACTTCACTTCATGCTTTCCATGCCCTTAGTGTTAGAGTATATTGGCATATTTCTATATTTGGTAGTTCAAGATTTGTAATCCCGTGATACATGTCTTATCTCTAGGAGAGACTTCTTGCCATCTAAGCCTTGTACTCTATATAAACCACCCTCGAGTCTCAATACAATCATCCATTGCACAATATTTATCTTTCCACATGGTATCAGAGCGGTGCCGCTCCTGAACCGCCGCCTCCACAGCTTCCGCCGCGCCGCCCATAGGAGATGATCTCGTCTCAATGATCTCTCCCGAGGGCTGCGCAACTCATAGTTTAAGTCGTGTCGCCGATCATCCGATCGGCGACCAATTAGAGTTTTTCCCGGTCATCTTCAGATCGGATTTTCTCTATTTTTTTTCGATCATAGATCGGTTTGCGTCGCCCTGCCGACCCATCGACGTTCTCCGGCTCCGGACTTTACCGCCTTGGCTTCGACCTCTCCGGCTCCTGCTCTCCTCTGATGATGTTGTGGCGTGACGCGGAGCACTCGTCGACACGGCCCTCCCTCCACAGCCTTTCGAGCGCCCCATCTACCGTCGTCATCACACCGGATCATCATCGCCGGCCCGTCGTCCGCGAGTACGAGCCGTCACACCACCGGGAGCCCGCACTTATGGCCATGCCATCAACATGCATGGGCTGCCGCTGCATCTCCCTTTCGGGCTGCATTGTCACTGCCCGTGGTCACCATTGCCATCGTCAATGCCACCGTCTTTGTCAACGCTGATCAGGTACTTCTCCGGTACCGTCGCTCCTAGATCCGGCCTCCTACATGCCGAATCCGGTGGTGCCTCGCCCAGATCCAGCCTCCTCCTCGTCGGATGCACTGATAGGTTTCTCTCTGCCCAGATCTAGAGTCGGCTCTCTCCGCTGCTCGTCTCCACGGCCCAAGAACTGGGCTCCTCGGCCGACAGCGCTGCTACCTCCAGCTTTCCCCGGCCTTCTCCGGTGCCACCGCTCCTGGATCTAGCCTCCTCTACGCTGGATCCTGCGGTGCCTCGCATAGATCTGGCCTCCTCCTCGCTGGATCCGGCCCCCCTCTGCTTCATCTTCGACCACGGCGGACGATGTCGATGACCTCTTCACCGACCTCGACCACGACCTCCTTTGCATCAACTCCACTACCCAGACCACAACGATGACCTCCACACCAGCTACCTCAACATGGCTCCCTCCTCCACGGCTATGACCATGGTCACCTCGCTCTTGGCTACCTCGGCAACAAAGGGCTATCATTATCTTCAGCAAACTCGTTGGTTCCCTCTACAGTCATCGCGTCCACGACGCCACAGCAGTCCCCAACACTCTCACTGCGATTGCGGGGGGATGTCAGTCCGATAGTTCCCCACTTTCGGCTTTCTCTTCAGTCTGACCGTCCGCGTTGCTCCTGCTGTCCGCGACGCTACCGCTATGACTGCGGAGAGATGTTAGAGTATATTGGCATATCTCTATATTTGGTAGTTTAGGATTTGTAATCCCGTGACACCTGCCTTATTTCTAGGAGAGGCTTCTTGCCCTCCAAACCTTGTACTCTATATAAACCACTCTCGAGTCTCAATACAATCATCCATTGCACAATATTCATCTTCCCACACTAAGCTATTCCAAAAACTAAGCAACACTTATTGTAATAGTTGACTAATAAGAAGATGTGAATCTGACTTCCATTCGCTTTAAATATTATGTCATTGCTTTTTTGAGAACAAAACAAGCTCTATGGCTTTATGGATATACACAGTTTACAAGAATATCTCCGATATATTTCTTGTGGTAAAATTGAGGAAACTAGTTGAATTGCCCGTGCAAATCAACGGACATTTAGATGGCGTGATGTAAGTTGGCGAAGGATAGCATATGAATCCCGTGAAAAAAGTAGCACAAGAGATGATACTCTCTCTGATCATTTTATTTGAAGTTATTGACTTTCACAGTCTTCCAGAATGTAACTTTGATTGTTACTTTTTATAACTTTACTTTAGTATAGATTTACAGGATTGTATTACTATGACATTCATTTTAATGAGAAATCTAGTGACATAAGTTTCACATGGTCAATCTCGATAATTTAAAACACACTAATGCTAAAATTTTAGATAGCTGGCTGCACAGACTCTAGAAAAGCCAAATAAAAAGGAACAGAGGAAGTAGCCATTATCATTTAAAAAGGACAACAATTGTAACGACCCCATTTCTGGGATCATCAAACTCTTCACAACGATGTGCAGTTGTGAAGCAAGAGATAGCATCACAAGCAAGCTCACGTTTACAATAAGAGGCAAACCTTTATTACATCAGTTAAGGCTTAGCAGCCAGTTTGGACACAGGTGCGGGCATCCAAGCCCAAATATAATATATTACAACACAAAAGCACATGAGAACCACAAGCACGCTTGGGCGTAGTTGAGACCTAATACCAGTAGTCGTCATCATCCAGTGGCTCCTCCTGATCATAAAGATCACCTGCCTCCTCTCGGGTTCTTCTTCTGATGATGTTTAGCAAGTATGAGCACGACAGTACTCAGCAAGTTGCATGGGGAGTTCTAATTAACTACTTGCCAAGATTAGCAAAGGAATGGATCAGTTTTACCATAACAGGTATGTGTTGAATGCAATATTTGAATTGAAAGTAGTATAGTATTTAAATCAGTAAAACAATAATAAATATAACACGGGTTTTCAACATCTACAATTACCAACTTAACATCTGTAAAACTCTGCATATGCCTCATGTATTGGAATCACCCATGAACCTGAAGCACGTTGTATTTGAATACCATCAATTATACTCAGCAGAGTTGCCCAACTTTATACACAAGATATCTCAGACTCATACTGTCAAGCTATATACACACAATCGATAGTGTGCGACTGAGTTGAGATAACAATGTCTTTTCCACCGCTCAACCTTTCTAGTCTCTACCCGATAAGTTCAAGGTCAATACATCCATCAAGAAACCACCATTCAAGAGTGGAGTGTGTGGTCCGATGCTGACTGGTTGATATCGTTGTGTAGTTCAGCGAGTGCCCTAGCCGGCCCACTCCTGACTCACCCCTATTCCGCTGCTACTCTATCACACAAGAGCAGTTGACATCCTATAGATATTCAATCAAATGAGCAGTGTACTAAGTCAAGTTAGATATACCACACCCGTGGTTGGGCGAGATCTATCGTGTCTGTTACTTGGCACAACGTTCTTGTCTTTACTTGTCATCTAGTGCGATGGACCATTTACCAACTCGTGGTCGTCCATCACTTGATCTCACCTTTGACTCACTTTTATCAAGTATATTGGGTTGTCTAGTCCTTCTGGTCTCAACCCTCAACTCTCCATCAAAACCTATTGGCATTGAGCCAACCTTCCTTATCAGTAGAAACACTTTGTGTGACATTGTAGAATATTTGCTATCATTTTATGTGGACTAAACATATCAAGGTGAATATGGCCTACAAAGAATAGGAGGCTTGTATTTGGGGTGATGGGATTTATCTACTCATAATGGCATTCCAAAGTGTTGTTTCATTATTGAAATAATTTGCTCAAATACAATAACGAAATTAAGAATATAAGTACATAAAATATAGGCTCAAAATGATCAAATGAATGCAACTTACCTCCTTACTCGAAGTCTTCAAAATTCCCTGTTTCTCCTATGTCTTGTCCGACGCTTTCCAGAGCTTGATCGTTGAAGTTGAAACCTAGCGCAAAATAAAATAAAATAATCCCGATAAATATCCGAGTCAACAAGAAATAAGTTGGGAACAACATGCAAGTAAAATCAAATCCGAAAAAGAAATAAAAGAGAATGGTAGTGTGGTGAATAGGATTTCTTGGGGTTTGATCGGGCTGAACCAAGTTGAAAATAGGATTTACGAGCTCAGAACGGTTGAAATGAACATATAATATCAAAAATGGGTTTAGGTGAATAGTGTCGGGTCTGATGAATAGTGTTCTTGTGTACTGTTCACAACGGATTAGGGTTTATAAATAGCAGTGGATTTAATGAACAATAATGGATTTTGGGTGAGGTCTAACGGGTTTTGGTGAATAGTGTTGGGCTAGGTCGGAATACTGCAAATGCACAGTGTTGGACCGAGTCCAACCTGTGGCGAGGCTCAAAGCCAAATGGGCCATGCCAAAGGCCCAAAGATAGAAATGGCTTGAGCCGCGTGGCCACAGCCGTGGTGCACTCCAAAGCCAAGGAAATTGACGCTGGTGAGGCCAGTGGTGGCTCCAGCGAAGGGCGGCGATGCCGGGTGGTGCAACGAGCACCACCGTGGCCTGAGCAACCCATTTTTGTATTTTTCCTTAGGTCATGGTGGTTCAGAGATGGGGTGGCGGTGTAGGTGGTGCAAGGTCGATGCAGGGGAGGTCGGCGTCGGCGGTCCGGCCAGGCTCCGACAAAATTGGCCAAGGACTGAGCATCGGTGGGCAAAGGGGATTTCTAGGAAGGTGGTGGCGGGGTCTAGGGCACACTGAGGTGGCCATGCCACATGGGTCATGGGTGGCACGGCGATGGAGGATGGTGCCGGCGATGTGGCGGTGAGGATAGGGTGGGAGATGGTGGGGGAAAGGTGTGGGGTGGTGAAGTGATGCCGGTGATAGGGTTGGGAGAGGAAGGGAGGCGGTGGTGGAGAATTTACCTTTGGGCTCGTCGGGGAAGAAGATGAAGGCGGTGGGGATTCTTGCGGTTGCCTGGCGTTGGTGACGATTGGTGGTGAGGGTTTGGTCGAGTGAGTGCTGGCGACGTATTTGGCTCGCAATTGGGTGGTTTTTATAGCCGGGGTGAGGTGGTGGTAGCAGTAGCCATGCGTAGTGCGCACGCGCATGGCGACGAGGTGAACGGCCGGGCATAAATGATGCTAGGCGGGGCAAGGTGGCGGTACGGTGGCGGTACGGTAGCATCGCGGTGGCGTGCTTGTCTCACCGGTGTGAAGACAAGAGCTGGTGGGGCTAGGTGCGACGAGTAGGTGCGAGGAGGAGGGCGTTGAGCGTGGCGCAGTGCTCGTGCGCGGTGGTTTGGGGCTAGCGCCCACATTGATGGCGAGGCGAGGTGGTAGTACCTATTGCCGCTTCGGTGCGGAGCAGAGCGACGAGAGGCGGTTGGAAATGATGGCGTGTGGCGCGATGTGGGCCAGAGATGAACAGGGCAGTGGCGGCTTTGGAGAAAGCCGTCTGCAGTAAAGGAAAATGGGAAGGCCCAAAGAGGAAAGCGAAAAGGGTTGAAGACTTTCTGATTGGGAAAGATTTCAAAAACAAACCAAAATTCCAAGAAAATTTGAAATTCTGAAATTTTTTGGGTGCATGTTGGAAGCAATACCCTAGGATTTTCTGTGGAAAAGTTGGAAGCAAGTGTTGGATATAAAGGATTATAATATATGGAAAAAGTGAAAGATGAAAGCGATGTTTCTAGATTTTGTTGTGACCAGAACAAAATACTAGGATTTCATACTCTCTTGTTTTCCTTTAGAGAGTAACACTCCATTTGGAATACGAGAATACATACATTCCAAATAGACCCTAAAATCGCCTGCTCTACTAGTTGCTTTAGATTTATTTCTTCTCTTTAGAGCTTATACTGATATGGATCAACATGTGGTTGATGCGTAATGTGTCCTAATTTTTCACGGTACTTGAATTTCAATCTTGATCGAAGCAAAACCCAAGCTTTCCTACTTATTGGTTCGGCAAAAGGGAAGACCAAGTGTATCTCCAAATCAAGTAATGATACTCGATTGATGTTGAATCAATCCGAAGAGAGAAACAAAATCAAATCCAAAGAACAACACCAAACCGTGAGCAGTTGAGGATACCACGAATTGGTGAGATGATTCAAAAGGATCACGGATCTTGGAAGAAAAGCAACCCTCCAATATTCATGCAATCACAAAATCTGAGATGGGAATTTTTGAAACAAATGTACTCATTATGCACCACACAAACATATGATTTTTCTGTGTATTTTTAAACTCAAACTTGCTTACAATGGGGTTCTACCCACGAATATACAGGATCGATGAATAGTACAAGCATGAACAGTACAACACAAACAGTAATTCAAAATCAACTCCTATTGCTGACTCCAACTTTAATTCGACATTTAAACTAACCTATTACACATAATTCTGAATTAAATAAATTTTTAATGAAAGATCCGAATTGGAACTGAACCAATACAAATCCATTTCGAATTCTGAGGTTGAATTTGCATCCATTTCGGATTTGTACTTGGAATTGACTCCCATTTAGGATTTAGAGGTCTCTTAGGTTCCTTCTCGTTGGTTTGGCCAAAAGCATTGTTTGCCTTCTCCCTTGTCCATGGCTCATCTCTCTCTCACACACTACTACAAAAGATCTTCACAAACGGTTCAAAAACATCATCATAGACAGTTTCGTGAGCCGTCTGAGTTTATGGGTCAGTAATGACATGAGGTCATCACATATGGTTTTCGAACCGTATGTGATGCATACTATCATAGACGGTTATCTTAGAACCGTCTGTGATAGTTACCTATCACAGATAGTTTGTAGATTAAATTGTCTATGATAGTTTATGTATCACTATCGGACCCCCAGGCGTAGAATACTCGAATACTCTATGTGTATATTGTACTAGTTGTGAGGACCCCAATTTATTTGGCTTGTAATGCTTAACCAACCACCTGGCCCTAGCATCACAAATCAAATAAACCGAGCCTCGAGATATGTATACTTCCTGCATGCAAGATACACACCTCACCACAAAATTATGCATCAACTCCATTCCAAACATAGAGTCCAAACATTACACTACTAAGCGTAAGGTAAACAACGTGAGATTATTACGCATAATGGCCACCGACCAAAAGATACATAAATAATGTAAGAACGACAATGAAGCAAAGTGCCATAAGATGGCTATAAACAAAACCAATCGTGCGCTTCACCCACAAGGCATCCGACCGACCGCCAAGCCTAGTCGTCATACACGGCGGCAAAGACAACTCACGTAGTGAGGCCCTTGGGGCTCACCTTCTTCCTCTGCAACAAAACATTAAGCAAAGCCGATGAGTACAAAGATTGTCTTTGTACTGCAAGATCAAGCGTGTGAACTAGCAGACCTATACATATGCTACATGCGAGCTTATTTGGTGGAGGCCATATGTTTCATTTGCACAAAGCCGCATTTGTTTGCAATAATGTAATACTGATTTGAAGGCAAGTTTGTAATTCATTTTTAATTGAAATAATAGTAAGGATAATAATAACAAAGAGTAAAGGTAAACAACCTAGAAGTGACTATCCCAATAGTCACCACAACAATAGCACGAATCCCGCATTCGCATACACCCATCAAGTTTTAATTTAAATGTTGTAGTCTAGTTCTTGGGGCGATCCAGCGTGTCCATAACCTAGGATGAGGCTATTCGAATAGTTTTAACCTCGCAGGGTGTACCATCGCATCCACATTTCGCATCGCCTTTAAGCCAAGCACACTTAGAAGGTATGCCACACGACTAAGTCCTACGAGACTTTTTCCAATATTGTGTATTAACTCAGAGCGCTCGTATGGATAAAAATCCATACGCTTACATGGTAAAGCCGAAAGACAACTACCTTTGCGGGGTAAAGCTTTTCGGACAACTACCGTGCTCCCAACACCATCCCTCCTGCGACCTCCTGCGACCCGGAGTCAATACACGCCAAAGTACTAGGTCAAGAGAGGTCCCATATACTCTAGTGTGGTTGGCATGCAAAATGCTCAGTACGGTGGCGCAAGTAACTCGGTCCTTAACTGACTCGGGCACCATTCGAGTCACACCCAACAGATCACACCAATCATACCGTTGTGCCCAAGTCTAAATCATTTTTGTTTTCGAGTTTTAGTTTTGTAATTAACATATCCCAAGTCAAACATAAGAATAGTAATAATTTCATGTGATCAAGACCATCGACTAAGTCGATGATCGCCAAATCTCATCGAAGCTAAGCATGGCTAAGCAATCAACTCGTAATCTACTAAGTGATAAGAGTTCATCCAACGAATTTAATCACAACAAATAACCTAGGCTCGGGTAGTAGAGATCAATATTTCACCTACGGGATATGCAACACTGATTTAACTAATCAATTTAACACAAATTAAGCGATGCATACATACAGCTTGAAACAAAATACTAGACTTTAAAATACTAGGATTAATCATGATCAAACTGCATGCCTGGCTGCTGCTGCTCAATAGGCTCAACTCACAGAGAGGATCACTCTCGATAAAACCGTAACAAATGCAATCTATCGATCGAGTAAAAGCAACGAATAAGAACAAATAACACCGACAAAACTCAAACATTCAAAACCATCTAATGAGCACAAAACTTACATAGTAGCTAGAACATTATTTTACAAAATTTTAGAAACAGAGAACAATTTATTTGGAGTTGTGATGAATTTTCTAGGAATTTTCTAAGGTAAAATCACATAAAAAGCATCAATTAATTAATTAACAAAATTTTATGAACAGAGATACATTTAAAACCTATTCTGATAAATAGTACACTAAAAATAAAAATTTACAAAGTTGGTTTTACTGGATTTGGACAATTATTGAAAGAGATATGAATTTTCTAATTTGGAATATACATAAAAACACCATTTATTCAACTAACAGATTTTTGATACAGAGACATAGCTGAAACCATTTTTAGTAAATAGCACATTTAAAATGAAAATTAACAGAACTGGTTTCATGCGGTTTGGAGAAAAATTGAATTAGTTATGAATTTTCTAAGTTAAATTGAATTATCATCAAACCAGAAAAGCATTTCAGAAAAACTAAAGCATTAATTCCTTTTTCTACCGACAGCCAGCTAGCCCCAGCCATCGACAAAGGACACATGGCCCGACCAGACTGTGACAGCCCGCTCACTAAGGTGACATCGAAGCGATTCGAGAATACGTCTTGACTTACTCGAGCGCACTCTAACTTACGATAGAGAAATACGCTTCCCAACCGAGAAAATGTATTAAGCAAGTTACACGAACACTAACTGACATCATGGGCCCACATGACAGCGACTCAGAGGATAACTAACGGGCTGAATTAAGATTCTAAACGCGATTAGCTCAGGAGGGCCCACATGACAGTGATACAGCTAAACGGCGATTAAGAACTAAAGGGGGAGGTTAGAGCTAACGCTGCCGGCGGCTCACCGGCGACCACGGGGGCGGCGGTGCGGCCGCGCAACTGACCTAGCTAACTAGAGGGTCTCAGGGCAAAAGGGTTATACCTACAGTCCGCTGAGAGCTCGCGAACTCGATGACGGCGACACGGAACCTCGAGGATGCGGTGGCGAGCAAGCGCGAATCTGAGCGGAGAAGAAGACACGGCTCACGCGAGAAGACGATACGGACTTCTAGAAGACTCGGAAGGTGTGCTTAAGCTTCGCTTCAACATCGAGAGCAATAAGCACGCTAACGCCAAGAAGAAGGTCCGAGGCGGCGGAATTGCCGCGGCGCGAACACCGTGCTCGGAGAAGAATCGCCGCACACCTCCACGATGCACCAAAACGAAAATGAACCCACCGTGAGCATCGGTGGAGCATTGCGATCAAGTGGAACCAAGCGCCGAGGCTTGAGACTCACGAGCGCTAGCAAGCACGCGGGTCGCCGCAACCGGAGCGGAGACGACGGCGGCTCGGACGATTCACCGGATGCCACGAGCTCGGGATGGGCAAAATGGATGCGGCGAGGAACAAGGAAGACGGTGAGAGGTTGCGGGAGCACAAGCGGCAGCGAGGTGGTGGCGCGTGCTCGGGTTCTTCTCCTACGGCTAAGAAATGGGCGGAGAAGTCGCGAGAATGAATGCGAGGAGAATGGTTGACCACAGGGGTAGATGGACTCTGGCGATCCTCGGAGGGGACACGCGTCCACGACGCCGCGCCGACGAGCGTCGTGGCACACATGCGCGAAGCGCCGTGGAGCTCCGGTGAGACGCGGAGAAGACGAGGCGACGGACGGTAGGGCCCACTCGCCGCTGATAGCAGCGGGCGCGCGAGCCGAGTCCGCGCGGTGCGATTGGGTGGTTTGGTTCGAACAGGAAGATACCGATCGTTCGATCAAGAACGGACGACTGAGATCTGTGTGTGCATTCGGACAGGTCGACGCGACGACGCGTGTGGACCGTGCGATCCACATCGGACGGCTGATAGCCATCGGGCTCGCGTGGTGCAGCTAGGCGGTGCGATCGAACCGAGCGACACAGTCGGACTCGAGTCGGAACTGGGTTCGGGCCCGAGGAACAGTGATTCCAGATTTGAATTAAAAGGGCAGAGAAGGTTTGGGGAATTTTTAGAGATGGTTCCAGAGCTCCAAAAATTCCGAAATTTTTATGGGAGCTTCCTGGGACAGAGGACAACCTTGCGCAATTTTTCCAGGAATTTTCATGCACTAGATTTCTCCCAATACAATTCACAAGCTGCTGTCCAGGGGTTTGACCAGATTTCCAAACTGGTTTGACTTGGCCATTTGAAATAGCAAACAAAATCTAAAAATTGTGAAAATTTTCAGGGAGGTAACTAGGATGGCCAAGATGATAGGAAAAATATTTCCAGAGGATGACCACAAGTTTAAGGCCAAGAATTTTGATGACAACAACTTCCATTCACAAGAATATAATTCTAGAAAATGGAAATTGTTTAGGGAAAATTTGGAAAACTTCCAAATGACTTCATGAGACATCAAAAGTTTTTATTTCTCCTCAAAGTTTTACATTTGAAATACAAACCCTAACTTAGGGCTGTTACAAATCTCCCCCCCCCCTTACAGGAATCTCGCCCCGAGATTCTGATCACTGGGAAAAGAAGGACGGGTAGTCTGCTCGGAGACGATCTTCCCGCTCCCAAGTGGCTTTGTGAGGACCCGGAATATTTAACTAGTAACACTTAACCTCCAATTGGTTCTAGCATTACTAATTAAACATTCTAAGCCTCGATGGGCATATGTTTCCCAGAATTGCAACATATGCACATCATCACAAAATTACACATCATTTCCATACAACATACATTACTAAGTCCAACAACGACATAAAGTAAAGTTATTACAAAAGAGAGCCGACCGGCCAAATAGAATAAAATACAAGAATGACAATGGAAGCAAAATGTGCCATAAGATGGCTAGAACAAAAGTCGGCCCAGGTTAGCCACACACCCACAAGGCAACCGATCAGCCGCCAAGCTAGTCGCCCATAGCTACCACAACACAGCTCACAAAGTGAGGCCCTTCGGCTCACCTTCTTCCTCTGCAACAAAACAATTAAGCATAGCATCCGAGTACAAAGATTGTCTTTGTACATTAAGATCGAGCGTGTGGAATAGCAGGACCTATTCATAACTACATGCAAGCTTATTTAGGTGGAGGTTGTATGTCTTATTTTGCATGAAGCCAACTTTATTTGCAATAATGTAATATTTTTCAAAAGCAAGTTTGCAAATCTGTTTGGTTATCAAAGTAATGATAAGTATGAGATACATACAAGTAACCACACAGAAGTGACTATCCCAATAGTCACCACACATATACCTAATCCCGATTCGTACCACCCATCAAGTTTTAATTTAAAAGGTTGTAGTCTAACTCTTGAAAGACCTCCCCAAGCGTGTCCATAACCTAGGGCGAGGCTATTCGAATAGTTTTAACCTGCAGGGTGTACCAATGTACCCACACTTGAGGCGCCTTTAAGCCAAAAGCACACTTCAGTAGGTATGCCAAACACGGCTAAGTCCTCGAGACGCTTTCAATATTGTGTATTAACTACGAGCCGCTCGTATGGGTAGAAACACCATACGCTACATTGCAAGCGAAAGACAACAAATCCCATCCCGGGTGAAGTCTTTCGGACACTACAATGCTCCCAACACCATCCCTCCTGCGACCTCCTGCGACCGGAGCCAATACACGCAAAGTACTAAGTCAAGAGAGGTCCCATACCCTCTAGTGTGGTTAGCACGCTAAAATGCTTGGTTTAGTGTAACAAGATGTTCGGTCCTAGTTGACTTAGGCACCATTCCACCACACCGAAAATCACACCATCATACCATTGTGCCCAAGCCCAAATCATTTTGTTTTCAGTTTTAGTTTTCATAAGTAGACATGGCACAAGATGGAAATCATAATACATAATAAGTTTGTGTGATCAAGGTTATCGACAAGTCGATAACCGCCCATTTCTACGAAGCTAAGCATGGCTAAGCAATTAATTACGCAACTACTAAGTGACAAGAGCCCATCCACGGACTCTAAATCACAAAGCAAGTAACCTAGGCTCATGGTAGTAGAGGATAATCATTTGCTAAGGAAATGCATCTACTAGGCCAACTATTAAAACAAAATAGCAATGCATACATAGAATTTGTAATCAACATAAATACTTAAAATCTTTGGGATTAACATGATCAAGCTGCTTGCCTTCTTGTCATTGCTCAATTGGTTGCGGAGGATCGTTCTCGGGATTACCGCAAATGTCGAATCCTAAGCGAAAGGCAAAAAGAACCAAGCACAACCAATAAGGCGAGCCACAAATAAACAAAAGAGCAAGCAAAACTTAACCAAATGCGTGAAATTTACACATAAGGTAGAATACTAATATACCTAGACACAGAAACTGGAAAAACCTAATTTGGATTTGTGGTGCAAAGATAATGCATAAAAATACATTTTCTACCATAATTAGCACTGTAGCAAAAATATTGTCTAGAGAGATTTTGAAGCTGGAATTTTTATGGTAGCTACCTACTGGTATAGAGGTAACCCATATAAAATTTCAGGTCATTTGGAGTTAAAGTGATTTAGTTATGATTTTCTAAGATGCAAAATTGGCATAATGCACTTTCGAGAGCATAAATATGTTCAAAACTAATTTTACAGAGAAGTATACCAACAGAGGGTTTTCTAGAATTTATCAAATATATTTTGCATTTACAGAGAATTACTTGTGCATTTTATAAGTCTTCCGAGAATTTTCTAAATGCTAAAAATAGGTACTAACTCATTAATCAAGGTTTATTTACAATCTTGGACCTACCATCATTTTTATATTAACATTGGGTTAATAACAAATTTATCAAGGTTGGAATCATTCATTTTGGACATACACAGAGCAAGATATGCATTTTCTAAAGTCTTATTCATTTTCTGGAATATTCAAAATGACAGAAATCAAGTTATTCCTAGTTATACAATTTTCTGCCACTGGAACATGCTTAAATCCATTTTTATAATAAGCTAAAGTGATAACATGATTTATTATAGTTGGAATTAACCAAAAAGCAGTTAAAATGAATTAGTTATGAGTTTCTAAAGTTTTTACATCATTTTCAGTTGATAAACAAATGCTTACCGAAATACAGAACAACCCAATAAAAAGAAAATGACGTGGACAACTCACAACCCTTGATCTAACATCCCACGGCTCACGCGCGCCGAAAATAGCGCACGCGCGCGGAACCCAAATGAAACCCACCGTTGGATCAAGATCCAACGGTTCACACGAGTGTATGCAACCGGACGACGGTTGCCTCGGTGAACTCACGACCGCGAATCAACGGATGAGCGGCTTAGAACCCACATCTAACCGGAAGGTCGATTGCACACATGATCTCGGCCGCGGATCGTGAGATGGGCGGTCCAGATGATGAGAGAACCGGATGGTCCGAATGCATACAAGATCCGGGCGCGGATCGCAAAATGGGCGGCGCTATAGATCGAAGTTCAAAAGAGGCTTGGCGAGTGGGACCGCATGTCGGTGACTACGCAGTCACGACCGCAACGATTTAACCCACGCGCGAGCGCTGCATGGCCCTAAGTCGTGACTAGCGGGCGGTTAAGACCAAATTAATGATTCTAATGGTTGTCATTAATTAGACTCTAATGATCTTGAGATTTGATTCTAACCTCGGGCCCACAAGTCACGACCAGGAGGAGGTTCAGACGAGATTAAATGCCGACATTCTTATTAATCAATGATTAAGCATTAATGATGTCGGAACAGTGCGGGATTAAACCAGAGAGTGATTAAAGGATGTGGGGCCCACTGGTCAGTGGCTCAATAATAATGATTGAGACACAAATAATAACTAATGGTTGGTAATTAATGTGTCCTAATGAGCTGACGAAATCGGGAGCTCTGTGCCGGCAAAACCCGAGTGAGTTCAACGGCAAATCGCCGGCGACACAGGCCGCGGCGGCGCCCACTAAGCACCAAAATGGATTCGCAATAGCACCACGAATCTAGGGGTAGCATTCTCACCGGCGGCGAGGGACTGGAACGCCGGCTAGCCGGAAAATGAAAACGGGAGCTTTACTGCTAACCATGAAAATAGCGAAAAGCTCCGCTGCGGTCCAAGGAAGCGGGTGCCATAGCTTCTAAGGACTAATAAGAAGCTACCTTAGCGACGAGAAGCTTCAAAGATGGCCGGAGATGCTTGATCAAGGTGAAAGCTCGCCGGACTTGGAGAAGAAAGGTTCAAATGACACTCGAGCCATATGAGCGATACCAAAGTATCAAAATAGCTTCATAATGATCCACAGAAGCTATAAGAGCAAAGAATTGGAAAATGGAGCACTCACCTGAGCTGAGGAAGAAGATGACCAAATTCGGCCGAATTTGAACAAACCCCAAATTGGACAATTCCTGAGAATCAAATCCAAAATTAAGTGAGGGGAAATGTTCAAGATAATAAATAGATAAGGTTAGGGCAAAGAAACATGAAGGAGGACCACTGGAACACCAAGAACACCAATGGAGCTTCACGGGTCAACAATGGCGGTTTGCCATTTTTGAGGTGTTAAGCTCCAATATTGGGAATGAAGCTTGATGGTGGTCTAAAGAAACTCCAGGAAGGGATTTGGGTGCTTATAAGGCCATGAAAGTGTTAGGGTTTGCACCACTCCTCTCTCGGCAAAAACACAAAGCACCACGCATCAGACAAGGAAAAAGGGGTGTAGACGTGCATTAGGGCATGGCCTAGCTCAATGTACCGCCCATACCTCTACACGTCGGCTAGGGTGGCTTTAGGGAGCGAGAAATGACCTCACCATGCCTTGCACTGTTTTCGCACGGCGGGAGGTTGAAGATGACCAGCGCAAAAGCTCGGGCGATTCACAGCCGTTGGATGAGATGCGAACGGCTGAGATAGTGCCACGCCTACGGGCTTTAAAACACAACGGGGAGGATGCGAACCCTACGATTAGAAACGAACGGCTCAGATAGCTCCACGTTGCAAACTCTTATTTACAACGAAGGGGTACGCGAGCGTTGGATCTAAATCCAACGGCTCTAATTCAAAAATGCAACCGGAGGGTCCGAAGGGTTCGGGAAATCTCAGCGGTTGGATTGCGATCCAGCGGTTGAAAATCAATCTTGCAACCGGAAGGTCCGAATGGTTTCACGCGCGCGGGCCGTGCGATTTAGATCTAACGGTTGAGATTCACCGCGCGCTTTAAAGGGTGGCTCGGTGCATTTAGTTGACTGGACCAAGTCGGTTGGCTCAAGCCCGAGTCTGACTCGAACCCGAGTAACAGTAAAACCTAGTTTGACTTTGAAAAAAACAGAGGCTTTGAAAGATTTATTTGAGGTAGCAAATTAACTCCAAAAATTATGAAATTTTTACAGGAGCTTGCTAACTCAGATATCAACCTTGTGTAAAATTTTCGGAGGTTTTTATACTGTGAATAAATCTCCAAAAATTCTGCAAGGCTCTGTTTTAATGTTTGACTAAGAGTCAAACAGGTTTGATACCTCTAAAAATATTCAAACAATTTCTAAAAATTGTGAAAATTTTCAGAGGGTCACATACCATCACAGACTTAGGAAAATATTTTGAGAGGATGATCATAAGATTTGACAAGATTGTTCTTGGAATGCCAAGATTTGGATCAAAGGACTTGTGACAATGTACTTCCATAATCCCTTGTACAAGAATTGTTTGGCACAACAGAAATACATGATGTAAGAAAAAGTTTTAATTTCTACTGATTTTCTTACATTTGAAACACAAGCCCAAAATTGGGATGTTACAACTCTCCCCCTTACAAGAATCTCGACCGAGATTAGTTTACTCGGAGAAGAAGGAAGGAAAATCGCACGAAGGCGATCTTCTCGCTCCCAAGTTGCCTCATCTTGAGAATGGTTTGACCACCGAACCTTAAGGAACTTGATGACACGGTTCCTCGTTCTTCGTTCGATTCCTCAAGAATCTGAGCAGGATGCTCGCGGTGGGTCAAATTCTCACGCACATTGAGAGCCTCCAATGGAGTTTCTCGATTGGGACCGGAGGCACTTCTTGGTGTGAAACATGGAACACATCATGCACACCTCAAGTGCATTGGTAGCTCCAATCTGTATGCTGCTGCTCCAACTCTCTCGATGATACAGGTAAGGCCCAACATATCGAGGAGCCAACTTGCCCTTGATGCCAAAGCGCGATGGCCCTTTAAGGGTGAGACTTTGAGATACACAAAGTCATTGGGCTCAAAGCTCAACTCACGGCGACGGCGATCTGCATAGCTCTTTTATGCGGGTGGGCGTGCGCGGATGCTCGCGGATCAAGCGAACTTGACTTTCGGCCTCATTGATCGAATCTGGGCGAAAAGCGCCGCTCACGATCTCGGACCAGTTCAATGGGGTTACTGCATCTCCTCCCATACAAAGCCTCAAATGGTGCCATGCCAAGGCGGCACGATAGGCTGTTGTTGTAGGAGAACTTCGGCCAAATGGTAGGCATTTCTCCACTTCTTCCCATAGGAAAGAACACAAGCACGGAGCATATCTTCCAACACTTGGTTGACTCGCTCCGTCGACCATCGATCGAGGATGAAAGGTCATCTTGAAGTGAAGGGGTCCCCATAGCCTCTTGCGGACTATGCCAAAACCGCGAGGTGAAAAGCGCACCACGATCGAAATAATCGTCTTGGCACACCGTGAAGACTCACAATCCTCGAGACATAAAGTTCGCCAAAGGCCCCACCGGCCGAGTCTTGGCGGGAAGGAAATGTGCCACTTTAGTCAACTTTGTCGATCCACGACCCAAATAGCATCATTCCCTTTGAATGAAGGGGCAATCCGGTGATGAAGTCCATGCCAGCGAATCCCACTTCCGATACGCAGCGGCAAGAGTGAAGAAGACTCTTTGGGCGCCGATGCTCGGCCTTCACCATCGCACACGCGCTCGGCAACGAACACGGCAATCTCGCTTCATTGGGTCCACGGAATCTCGGCGAAGATCTGATACATCTTGGTAGCCCGGGTGAATAGACAAAGGAGAATCATGGGCTTGGCGGAGAATCAAATCCCGCAATTCCATGACCTTAGGAACCACAAGGCGCTGTCCAAACCACACAACGCCATGCTCGTCCTCTGAAAAACACTTGCTATCCATCCTTGATGTTACGCTTGATCGCTCACACCAACATCATGCTGCTGTGCGCCTTGATTTGGTCCACCAAGGTTGGTTGCACAACCAACGAAGCAAGAGGCGTGCTCGATCAAACCCAAATTGGTATTGGAACTGCGAAGTGAGGGTAGGCTGCTGCTCTTGGAGCATCAACATGTTGCAATACACCTTAGGTGAGTGCATCGACCGCGACATTGGCCTTGCCGGATGGTGCGAATGCCCATGTCATAGTCCTTGATCAATTCGGCCATCTTCTTTGCACGAGGTTCGGATCATTTGGGTGAACAAGTACTTCAAGCTCTTGTGGTGAATACACCTCACAACGGTTACCAATCGAGTAATGCGCCAAATCTTGAGTGCATGGACCACGGCTAACTCTAAGTCATGAGTAGGATAGTTGAGTTCATGAGGCCTCAAGCTGCCGCGATGCATAGGCCACAACCTTGCCCTCTGCATAAGAACACAACCAAGACCACGACGAGAAGCATCACAATAGATATCAAAACTCTTGTGAATATCGGGGAGAACAAGCAGAAATGAGGTCAACGCTTCTTGAGTTCCTGAAAACTCACATCACAAGTAGCGGACCACTCAAATTTCTTGTCCTTCTTGAGTAGTTCGGTCATAGGCTTGCGATCTTGGAGAAATTCTCGATAAAGCGGCGATAGTAGCCGGCCAAACCAAGAAAACTCACACATCGGTGGTGACTTGGTGACCCAAGATAGCACATCACCGACCTTGCTCGGATCCACACCACACCTCCTGCTTGAAAGAACATGGCCCAAGAATGCCACTTCCTTCAACGAACTCGCACTTCTTTGAATTTGGCATACGGTGGTGCTCACGCGACTGCCCAACACAAGCTTAAGATGCTCGACATGCTCTTCTTCACTCTTGGAGTAGATAAGGATATCATCGATGAATACCACCACAAACCTATCCAAATACTCCATGAATCACGAGTTCATAAGATTCACGAATAAGCGGGAGCATTAGTCAACCCAAAAGACATGACGGTGTACTCGTAAAGTCCATAACGAGTAGCAAAAGCCGTCTTAGGAATATCCTCGTACGATCGACTTGATGATAGCCGGTCTCAAGTCAATCTTGGAAAGACTCGTGCTCGGTCAATTGATCGAAAAGATCATCAATACGGGGCAAAGGATACTTGTTCTTTACCGTCACCTCATTAAGTGGATGGTAATCAACACACATCGCAAGGTCTTGTCCTTCTTCTTCACAAAGATAAGCTGGACAACCCCAAGGAGATGAGCTGGAGCGGATAAAGCCCTTCTCTTGCAGCTCACCCGTTGTTTCTTGGCTCCTCCAACTCATTAGGAGGCATGCGTCGGCCTCTTAGAAATAGGGCGATGCAGGGCGCAGCAACTCGATCACAAACTCGGATCTCGAGCGGGGGCATCGGGCAAATCTTGGAAAAGACATCCATGACCACTTTTACTGGGGGCGTCGTGGATCTCCAATCTTGGCTTTGCTTCAGGACATAAAGATGGGGCTCTATAGCTGGCGTGAAAACCCAACTGTTCACTGAAGGGTGGTGAGGTAGACCATCTTCACAGCTGTCGATTTGCCCCAAGTGTTGGGACAACCAATCCATGCCAGAATCACATCCAAGCGCGCCGAGTCGAGTAGGATAAGATTCGCCAAAATCCCCTCAACGATGTGGATAGGAACATCCGGCATACTAGGTCGGCTCTCATTTCGAACCGGAGAAGCGAATCGGCGATGGAATCCCGGAGGAACACGTGAAGTCCACAATCAACGACAAAGATCTCGAAATAAAGAATGCGAAGCTCGAGTCAAATAAAGCGTAGCGGGATGTGAATTAACAAGGAGCGTACCCAACACCACGTCGAGCGCCTCTGTGCCTCCTCGGCCAGATGTGGTTGGCTCGACCCTCTGACCGACACCACAGGTCTGGATCACCTTACGGTGGTGTGTGACCATTCGCGTCCTCCATTAGGGCGAGGGCTGCTCGATCCTCGAGGGCAGCGCTAGCATAATGGCCCTTCTTGTTGCGGTAGAAGCGGTAACATCGGCGGTGGGTTGCGGGCGCAGCTTTCTTCTTTGGTCGCAGTGCGTGGTGAAACACGGCTGCGGGGGCGAGCAGCTGGTGCAGGCGGCCTCGGCGGTGGTGAAGCCAAAGCACGAGCCTGGTGTGGGCCCAGCACGGGGGCGAGTGAGGCGGCTGTGCGGACCGATGTGCCTCCCACTTGCGCTGCGGGACTCACCCAGCGCCTTACGCCTTGTGCTCGGCGGCGATGGCCTTGTCCACCAAGGTGCGGAAGTCGAAATCCACAATAGAAAGCTTGTCACGAAGCTCCTCGGACAACCCATCCATGAACTTCTCTGTTTAGCCTCATCGAGGCCACCTCCCCGAGCATAACGAGCCAAGTGGTTAAACTCGTAAAGATACTCAAGAGCGGACTTGCGCCCCTGGCAAGCGCAAAAACTCCTTCTTCTTGAGCTTCATCGGGCCATCGGGAATGTGGGCCCGGCGGAAGCGGTCGAAACTCATCCCACGAGACAACGTGTCTGCGGTGCATGGCGAAAGTTCTCCCACCAGATAGTCTTTGCACCCTCAAGGCGATGGGATGCAAAGTGCCGCTCACGCTCACGGCAGCGGCGATATTGAGCTTCGCTCAACAAGCGCGCAGCCAATCATCCGCGTCAAGGGATCCTCGGGCCGGGAGAAGGTGGGAGGCGAGTGCGGAGGAACTCCGCAAGCCCTGCAGGCGGTGGCCACCACCTCGAGATCTGAGCGGCGGCGGGAGGCGGAGGTGTTCCTAATGACCTCAAGATCGGTGCGGTCCATGCGATTCCGCTCGTCGAGCGAGAACCTCGGCCATGGTCGGAGGAGGAAGTTCCTCATCGAACCAGCCGGTGACGTTGCGGTGGTTCTTGTCATCTGTTCCACAAAAGCAGTTAAACACAACTCGGAGCAGGAGACAAAAAACTACCAACCACTTAACAAAACAATCCTTAAAAGCTCAAGTATCCACATAAAATAGCAGCAAGGTCATAAAGACAACAACCGTCTTCTGTTATGACTAACTTCGTATGGAAAAGCGAGTAATCAATTTTCGGAAGACAAATTTTAGAGCACTAACCACATTGAGACAGCTAGGAGCAGTGAAACTCATACTACAAGAGGGTTAGACACTAAGCTAACTCATATCACTTCTTACCACATTAACCTACAAGCTTTTAGTAGAATTATCCTCTCATTTGACACTTTTACTACCTAAATGCTAGCTGTCAGATTTCTCCATTCAACTTATGGCAGAAATTTGTAGCTCCCAGACTCTAATCTTCTCAAGATAGCCATACTTTTTTATTTTATAACTCTCATGATGTCCCCAAACCAATCTACTCGATAAACAACTATCTTTTGGAAGAAGATGAGAGAAAACTCGACTTTCAAATTCGGTTTAGAATGAGGTGAGATGAGCAAACTAGGATAGATGAAGTAAAATCGAGAACTTACTTAAGATTTTCAGAAAGCAACGATATTTGGAAAGTAAGTTTTCAAAATATACTAGGGGCGACCAAGCTAGGGGTTTCTACGGTCGATGTGGCTCGATACCAACTTTGTGAGGACCGGAATATTTAACTAGTAACACTAACCTCCAATTGGTTCTAGCATTACTAATTAAACATTCTAAGCCTCGATGGGCATATGTTTCCCAATTGCAACATATGCACATCATCACAAAATACACATCATTTCCATACAACATACATTACTAAGTCCAACAACGACATAAAGTAAAGTTATTACAAAGAGAGCCGACCGGCCAAATAGAATAAAATACAAGAATGACAGTGGAAGCAAAATGTGCCATAAGATGGCTAGAACAAAAGTCGACCGGTTAGCCACACACCCACAAGGCAACCGGCCAGGGCACGCCAAGCTGAGTCGCCCATAGCTACCACAACTGACTCACAAAAGTGAGGCCCTTGGGCTCACCTTCTTCCTCTGCAACAAAACAATTAAGCATAGCATCCAGAGTACAAAGATGTCTTTGTACCCTTAAAGACGTGTGGAATAGCAGACCTATTCATAACTACATGCAAGCTTATTTAGGTGGAGGTTGTATGTCTTATTTTGCATGAAGCCAACTTTATTTGCAATAATGTAATATTTTTCAAAAGCAAGTTTGCAAATCTGTTTGGTTATCAAAGTATGATGAAATCTGAGATACATACAAGTAACCACACAGAAGTGACTATCCCAATAGTCACCACACATATACGAATCCCGATTGTACCACCCATCAAGTTTTAATTTAAAGGTTGTAGTCTAACTCTTGAAAGACCTCCCCAAGCGTGTCCATAACCTGGGGCGAGGCTATTCGAATAGTTTTAACCTGCGGGGGTGTACCAATGTACCCACACTTGGACCGCCTTTAAGCCAAAAGCACACTTAGTAGGTATGCAAACACGGCTAAGTCCTCTGAGGCAGCTTTCCAATATTGTGTATTAACTACAGGCAGCTCGTATGGGTAGAAACACCATACGCTACATTGCAAGCGAAGACAACAAATCCCATCCCGGGTGAAGTCTTTCGGACACTGTCTCCCAACACCATCCCTCCTGCGACCTCCTGCGACCGAGCCAATACACGCCAAAGTACTAAGTCAAGAGAGGTCCCATACCCTCTAGTGTGGTTATGCGCTAAAATGCTTGGTTTAGTGTAACAAGATGTTCGGTCCTTGTTGACTTAGGCACCATTCGGTCACACCGAAAATCACACCATCATACCATTGTGCCCAAGTCCAAATCATTTTGTTTTAGTTTTAGTTTTCATAAGTAGACATGGCACAAGATGGAAATCATAATACATAATAAGTTTGTGTGATCAAGGTTATCGACAAGTCGATAACCGCCCATTCTACGAAGCTAAGCATGGCTAAGCAATTAATCGCAACTACTAAGTGACAAGAGCCCATCCACGGACTCTAAATCACAGCAAGTAACCTAGGCTCATGGTAGTAGAGGATAATCATTTGCTAAGGAAATGCATCTACTAGGCCAACTATTAAAACAAAATAGCAATGCATACATAGAATTTGTAATCAACATAAATACTTAAAATCTGGGATTAACATGATCAAACTGCTTGCCTTCTTGCTGTTGCTCAATTGGTTGCGGAGGATCGTTCTCGGGATTACCGCAAATGTCGAATCTAAGCGAAAGGCAAAAGAACCAAGCACAACCAATAAGGCGAGCCACAAATAAACAAAGAGCAAGCAAAACTTAACCAAATGCGACGAAATTTACACATAAGGTAGAATACGAATATACCTAGACACAGAAACTGGAAAAACCTAATTTGGATTTGTGGTGCAAAAGATAATGCATAAAAATACATTTTTAGACCATAATTAGCACTGTAGCAAAAATATTGTCTAGAGAGATTTTGAAGCTGGAATTTTTATGGTAGCTACCTACTGGTATAGAGGTAACCCATATAAAATTTCAGGTCATTTGGAGTTAAAGTGATTTAGTTATGATTTTCTAAGATGCAAAATTGGCATAATGCACTTTCGGGAGCATAAATATGTTCAAAACTAATTTCTGAGAAGTATACCAACAGAGGGTTTTCTAGAATTTATCAAATATATTTTGCATTTACAGAGAATTACTTGTGCATTTTATAAGTCTTCGAGAATTTTCTAAATGCTAAAAATAGGTACTAACTCATTAATCAAGGTTTATTACAATCTTGGACCTACCATCATTTTATATTAACATTGGGTTAATAACAAATTTATCAAGGTTGGAATCATTCATTTTGGACATACATGAGCAAGATATGCATTTTCTAAAGTCTTATTCATTTTACGGAATATTCAAAATGGAGAAATCAAGTTATTCCTAGTTATACAATTTTACTTGCTTGGAACATGCTTAAATCCATTTTTATAATAAGCTAAAGTGATAACATGATTTATTATAGTTGGAATTAACCAAAAGCGATTAAAATGAATTAGTTATGAGTTTCTAAAGTTTTACATCATTTTGGTTGATAAACAAATGCTTACGAAATACGAACAACCCAATAAAAAGAAAATGGCGTGGACAACTCACAACCCTTGATCTAACATCCCACGGCTCACGCGCGAAAATAGCGCCGCCGTGAACCCAATGAAACCCACCGTTGGATCAAGATCCAGCGGTTCCACGATGTATGCAGCCGGACGATGCGGTTGCCTCGGTGAGCTCACGACCGCGAATCAACGGATGAGCGGCTTAGAACCCACATCTAGCCGGAAGGTCCGATTGCACACATGATCTCGGCAGCGGATCGTGAGATGGGCGGTCGAGGATGATGAGAGCGGGATGGTCAGAATGCATACAAGATGCGGGCGCGAGATCGCAAAATGGGCGGCTATAGATCGAAGTTCAAAAGAGTGCACCGCGAGTGGGACCGCATGTCGGTGACTACGAGTCACGACCGCAACGATTTAACCCACGTGCACGATTGCTGGGCCCAAATCGGCGACTAAGCGGGCGGTTAAGACCAAATTAATGATTCTAATGGTTGTCATTAATTAGACTCTAATATTCGCTTGAGATTTGATTCTAACCTCGGGCCCACAAGTCGACCAGAGGAGGTTCAGACAGAGTTAAATGCCGACATTCTTATTAATCAATGATTAAGCATTAATGATGTCGGAACAGTGCGGGATTAAACCAGAGAGTGATTAAAGGATGTGGGGCCCACTGGTCAGTGGCTCAATAATAATGATTGAGACACAAATAATAACTAATGGTTGGTAATTAATGTGTCCTAATGGTGTGCGAATCGGAGCTACGTGCCGCAAAATCGAGTGAGTTCAACGGCAAATCGCGGCGACACGGTAGCGGCGGCGCCACTAAGCACCAAAATGGATTATAATAGCACCACGATCTAGGGTAGCATTCTCACCGGGCGAGGATCGGGCAGCGGCTGGCGAGAAAATGGCGGGAGCTTTCTGCTAACCATGAAAATAGCGAAAGCTCATTGCGGTCAAGGAAGCGGGTGCCATAGCTTCTAAGGACTAATAAGAAGCTACCTTAGCGACGAAGCTTCAAAGATGGCGGAGATGCTTGATCAAGGTGGCTTCGCGGGACTTGGAGAAGAAGGTTGAAAATGACACCACGAGCCATATGAGCGATACAAAGTATCAAAATAGCTTCATAATGATCCACGGTAGCTATAAGAGCAAAGAATTGGAAAATGGAGCACTCACAGTGAGGAAGAAGATGACCAAATTGGCGAATTTGAACAAACCCCAAATTGGACAATTCACGAGAATCAAATCCAAAATTAAGTGAGGGGAAATGTTCAAGATAATAAATAGATAAGGTTAGGGCAAAGAAACATGAAGGAGGACCACTGGAACACCAAGAACACCAATGGAGCTTCACGGGTCAACAATGGCGGTTTGCCATTTTTGAGGTGTTAAGCTCCAATATTGAGAATGAAGCTTGATGGTGGTCTAAAGAAACTCCAGGAAGGATTTGGGTGCTTATAAGGCCATGAAAGTGTTAGGGTTTGCACCACTCCTCTCTCGGCGGCAAACACAAAGCACCACGCTTCGGTGAGCAAGGAAAAAGGGTGTAGACGTGCATTAGGGCATGGCCTAGCTCAATGTACCGCCCATACCTCTACACGTCGGCTAGGGTGGCTTTAGGGAGCGAGAAATGACCTCACCATGCCTTGCACTGTTTTACGCCGCGGAGGTTGAAGATGACCAGCGCAAAGCTGGGCGATTCACGCCGTTGGATGAGATGCGACGGTGAGATAGTGCCACGCCTACGGGCTTTAAAACACAGCGGGGAGGATCACGAACCCTACGATTAAAGCGAGCGGCTCGAGATAGCTCCGTTGCAAACTCTTATTTACAGCGAAGAAGTGCGGCGTTGGATCTAAATCCAACGGCTCTAATTCAAAAATACAACGGAGGTCCGAAGGGTTCGGAAATGTCGTGGTTGGATTGCGATCCGGTTGAAAATCAATCTTGCAACGGAAGGTCCGAATGGTTTCACGCGGCGCGCCGTGCGATTTAGATCTAACGGTTGAGATTCACCGCGCGCTTTAAAGGGTGGCTCGGTGCATTTAGTTGATTGGACCAAGTCGGTTGGCTCAAGCCAGTCGACTCGAACCCGAGTAACGATAAAACCTAGTTTGACTTTGAAAAAGCGAGGGCTTTGAAAGATTTATTTGAGGTAGCAAATTAACTCCAAAAATTATGAAATTTTTACAGGAGCTTGCTAACTCGATATCAACCTTAATGTAAAATTTTCGGAGGTTTTATACTGTGAATAAATCTCCAAAAATTCTGCAAGGCTCTGTTTTAATGTTTGACTAAGAGTCAAACAGGTTTATTACCTCTAAAAATATTCAAACAATTTCTAAAAATTGTGAAAATTTTCAAGGGTCACATACCATCACAGAGACTTAGGGAAAATATTTTCAGAGGATGATCATAAGATTTGACAAGATTGTTCTTGGAATGCCAAGATTTGGATCAAAAGGACTTGTGACAATGTACTTCCATAATCCCTTGTACAAGAATTGTTTGGCTGTTGAAATACATGATGTAAGAAAAAGTTTTAATTTCTACTGATTTTCTTACATTTGAAACACAAGCCCAAAATTGGGATGTTACAGGCTTCATCCTCGGAGTGATTCGACCACTGAACCTTCAGGAACTTGATCGCATGGTTCCTTGTTCTGCGTTCAGCTTCTTCGAGGATACGAATGGGGTGCTCACGATAGGACAGATCTTCTTGCACATCGATATTTTTCAATGGCGTTTCCTTAACCGGAACACGGAGGAACTTCTTCAATTGCGACACATGGAAAACATCATGCACTCCTTCGAGTGTAGCTGGCAATTCTAACTTGTATGCAACAGCTCCCACCTTCTTGATGACGCGATACGGTCCAACATATCGAGGAGCCAGTTTGCCCTTGACACCGAAACGACGATGACCCTTCAAAGGTGAGACTTTGAGATACACAAAGTCATTGGGGCTGAAAACTTCGGCTCACGGCGACGCCGATGCATAGCTCTTTTGCACCGGTGAGCTACGCGCAAGTGTTCACGAATCAAGCGCACTTGACTTTCCGCCTCATTGATTGAATCGGACCAAAGAAGCGTCTTTCCCGTTTACGACCAGTTCAATGGGGTTACGCATCGTCTTCCATACAAAGCCTCAAATGGTGGCATCCGAGACTAGCACAGGAAGCTGTTGTTGTAGGAGAACTCGGCAAGCGGTAGACACTTCTCCCAATTCTTCCATAGGAAAGAACACAAGCACGGAGCATATCTTCTAGAACTTGGTTGACTCGCTCCGTCGACCATCTGTCACGAGGATGATAGGTGGTGAAAGAAAGCGGGTCCCCAAGGCCTCTTGTAAACGCGTGCCAAAACCGAAAGTGAGCAGAGAACCACGATCGACACAATCGTTTGTGCGCGCCGTGCAAGCTCAAAATGCGGGATATGTAAAGATCCGCTAGCCGATTCACATCAATCTTCGATCGCCTTTGGAAGAAAATGGGCCACTTTCAGCCAACCGATCAATGATAACCCATAAGGCATCCTTCCCCAGAAGAGTGCGGGGTAGCCGGTGATGAAATCTATGCCAGCAGAATCCACTTCCACTCGGTATTGGTAAGGGTGAAGAAGACTGCTGACGCCGATGCTCGACCTTGACACGACAACATCGTCGCATCGGCAACGACACGGCAATCTCGCGCTTCATGCGAGTCCACGAGAATCTCGGCGTAGATCTTGATACATTTTGGTGGCCGGGATGAATAGACAAGGGCGAATCATGGGCCTCATGGAGAATCAAATCCATAATTTGGAACCTTTGGAACCACAAGGCGCTGCCCAAACCACACAACACCATGCTCATCATCGTAAAGCACTTGGTTGACCCATTCTTGATGTTACGCTTGATTTTACCCACACCTCATCGATTGCTTGCATGCCGATTAGATCCACCAAGGTCGGTTGCACAACCAAGCGACAAGGAACCATGCTCAACCAAACCCAAGTTGAGGCATTGAAGTGCAAGAAGTGCGGTTCTTGCTCTTGGATCATCAAAGTATTGCAATACACCTTTCGGCTAAGTGCATCGGCAACCACATTGGCCTTGCAGGTGATCTTGAATACCCATGTCATAATCTTTGATCAATTCCACCATCTCCTTTGCCTAAGGTTCAGATCAGTTTGGTGAATAGGTATTTCAAGCTCTTGTGATCGAAATACACCTCACGATTCTGATCGGATAATGCCGCCAAATCTTGAGTGCATGCACCACAGAAGCCAACTCTAAATCATGGGTAGGATAGTTGAGCTCATGAGGCCTCAGCTACCTTGATGCATAGGCCACAGCTTTGCCTTCCTGCATAAGAACACAGTAGGAGTCCACGACGAGAGGCATCGCAATAGATATCGAAGCTCTTGTGGACATCAGGAAGAGTAAGAACTAGAGCTGAAGTCAATCGCTGTTTGAGTTCCTGAAAGCTCTCATCACAAGCGGAGGACCACACGAATTTCTTGTCCTTCTTGAGCAATTAAGTCATTGGCTTCGCGATCTTGGAGAAATTCTCAATAAAGCGGCGGTAGTAGCCCGCTAAACCGAAAACCGCACATCCGTGACCGACTTGGCTGACCCAAGATAGAACATCGTTGACCTTCTTGGGATCCACGACTACGCCTCGGTGAAAGAACATGGCCCAAGAATGCCACTTCCTTCAACGAACTCGCATTTCTTGAACTTTGCATATAGTGATGCTCCATAATTTGCCCAAAACAATCTTGGATGCTCGGCATGCTCTTCTTGATCTTGGAATAGATAAGAATATCATCAATAAACACCACCACGAACTTATCCAAATATTCCGTGAATACCGAGTTCATGAGGTTCATGAAATAATCTGGAGCATTGGTTAAGCCGAAAGACATGACGGTATACTCGTAAAGATCATAACGAGTTGTGAAAGCCGTCTTCGGAATATCCTCGGCCCGATCCGGACTTGATGATATCCCAATCTCAGATCAATCTTGGAGAACACTGAGCTCGGACAAGCGATCAAAAGATCATCAATGCGGGCGAGAGGATATTTGTTCTTCACCGTCACCTCATTGAAGCGACGATAATCAACACACATGTGCAAAGTCTTGTCCTTCTTCTTCACAAAGATCACGGACAACCCCAAGGAGATGGCTGGCGGATGAAACCCTTTGCTTGGAGCTCACCAAGCTGCTTCTTCAATTCTTCTAGCTCATTGGGAGGCATTCGATACGGCGCCTTCGAGATAGGGGCGGTACCGGGTAGCAACTCAATGACAAACTCCAGATCTCGAACCGGAGGTATCCCAGGTAAATCATCAGGAAAAACATCCTCAAAATCACAAGCGGTGGGAACCTCCTGAATCTTCAAAGTGGCTTTGCTACCGAGTGCACAAAGGTGTGACCCTTGCGGTGCGGGAAAAGCCAACTGTTCGCGGAAAGGTTGGTAAGGAAAACCATCTTCTTAGCACAATCGATCATCCCATGTGTTGGGACAGCCAATCCATACCAAGAATTACATCAAGACTCGCTGAGTTGAGCAGGATGAGATTTGCCAAGAATCCCACTCCTTTGACTTCGATAGGAACATCCCGACACTCTAAATCAGCTCTCATTTCCGACCCCGGAGAGCGAATGAGCAAAGGAATCCCCAAAGGAACACAGTGAAGACCGCTAGCAGCAGCAAATGATCTTGAAATAAAAGAATGCGATGCTCCAGAATCAAATAATACTGCAGCAGGACGATAATTGACAAGAAGTGTACCCATCACGACATCTGGCGCCTCCTGAGCCTCCTCAGTTGAAAGATGGTTGACTCGACCGCTGCTCACACCCGAGCCTACGGATGATCTTACAGTCGGTGGGTGACCACTCCCCTGCCCGCGTCCTCCATTAGGACGAGGGGCCGCTCCAATCTTCTGAGGGCAGGCATTAGCATAGTGGCCCTTGTTATGGTAGTGAAAGCAAGTGACTTCGGCTGCCGGATTGCGGAGGCCACCTTCTGCTTTGGATCGCGGCGCCACGTGGTGAAACACGGCTGCGGTGGGCGAGGAGATGGTCTTGATGGCCTCGGTCTTTGGTGGAGCAAAAGCGGGCCCAGTGCCGCCCGGCCCGAGGGGCAGTGAGGCTGGTGTGAGTAGACTGATGGGCCTCCCATTTGCGCTTGCGAGACTCGCCCAGCGCCTTTGCCTTATGCTCTGCAACAATGGCCTTATCCACTAAGGCCCGAAAGTCGGAGAAGTCCACAATAGATAGCTTGTCCTGCAGCTCATCGGACAAGCCATCCATAAACTTCTCCTGCTTAGCCTCATCAGAGGTCACCTCTCCCGGAGCATAACGAGCCAAATGATTAAACTCGTAGAGATACTCCGTCACAGACTTGCGCCCTTGCTTGAGCACGAGGAATTCTTTCTTCTTCAGCTTCATCAGGCCATCAGGAATGTGGGCCCGACGAAAAGCAGACCTGAACTCCTCCCACGAGACCACATGGCCGCGGGCTGCATGGCAAGTAGTTCTCCCACCATGAGAGTCTTTGCGCCCTCAAGGCTGGTGGGGCGCGAAAGTGCCTTCTTACAGTTACGGCCGGCGATGTTGAGCTTCCGCTCAACCATGCGCGACCAATCATCACGCATCGAGAGGTCCTCGAGGCGGGAGAAAGTCGGCGGCTGCGTGCGGAGGAACTCTTCAAGTCCCCATGAGTCGATGGCGCCACCTCCAGATCGGAGGCACGGCGGTGGAGGTATTCCTAGCAATAACCTCCAAAATGCGCGTCGATCCATGCGGTTTACGCTCGATCGGCGAGAACCTCGACCATAGTCGGAGGAGAAGCTCCTCATCATGACCACCGTGTTGCCGCACGCGTTCTCCGCCATCTGTTTCACTAAGATAGGTTAGTGATAGGCGAGCAAGAAATCGATGAATCACCAAAACAGTTTTAAAAACAGCACGAAATAAATGCAACACTTCAAGTCACAAAGCCAACTCACCAAATTTAGACACTTAGCAGACTTACATCACACTTTACCCTTATGTTCCCACAAATTTTAATTAGGCTAATCTTCTATGGTTCTCCCCAAAGACTAATTCCACCGGTAGTAACTATCTTTTGAAAGGAAAGAGAGAAACCAAGTTTTTAAACTCAAATTAGAGTAAGATGAGAGTAACAAGCTAAGATAGATAAGGAGTAAAACCTGAGAATTTGCCTAGGTTTTCATAAACCCTTTTTATAATTTGAAAATAAGCTTTTCTAAAATATCCTAAGGACGACTATGCTTGGGTTACTACGGTCAGAATGGCTCTGATACCAACTTTGTGAGGACCCCAATTTATTTGGCTTGTAATGTTTAACCAACCACCTGGCCCTAGCATCACAAATCAAATAAACCGAGCCTCGAGATATGTATACTTCCCAGAATGCAGTATACACACCTCGCCACAAAATTATGCATCAACTCCATTCCAAACATAGAGTCCAAACATTACACTACTAAGCAGAAGGTAAACAACAGTAGATTATTACAGACAATGGCCGACTGGCCAAAAGATACATAAATAACAGAAGAACGACAGCGGAAGCAAAAGTGTCATAAGATGGCTATAAACAAAACCAATCAGCGTGCCTTCACCCACAAGGCATCTGACCGGACCGCCAAGCCTAGTCGTCATACACGAAGCGGCAGCACAACTCACAGAAGTGAGGCTCTTGGGGCTCACCTTCTTCCTCTGCAACAAAAACATTAAGCAAAGCCGATGAGTACAAAGATTGTCTTTGTACTCGCAAGACTGACGTGTGAACTAGCAGACCTATACATATGCTACATGCAGGCTTATTTGGTGGAGGCCATATGTTTCATTTGCACAAAGCGATTTGTTTGCAATAATGTCTGATTTGAAGGCAAGTTTGCAATTCATTTTAATTGAAATAACATGGGATAATAATAACAAAAGAGTAAAGGTAAACAACCTAGAAGTAACTATCCCAATAGTCACCACAACAATAGCACGAATCCCAGTTCGTACCACCCATCAAGTTTTAATTTAAATGTTGTAGTCTAGTTCTTGGGGCGTATCAGGCGTGTCCATAACCTAGGACGAGGCTATTCGAATAGTTTTAACCTGCAGGAGTACCACTGTACCCACACTTGGATCGCCTTTAAGCCAAGCACACTTCCGAAGGTATGCGGCCTGACTAAGTCCTCTGAGACTTTTCCAATATTGTGTATTAACTACGAGCCGCTCGTATGGATAGAAATCCATACGCTTACATGGTAAAGCGAAAAAGACAACTACCTTTGCGGGTAAAGCTTTTCGGACAACTACCGTGCTCCCAACACCATCCCTCCTGCGACCTCCTGCGACCGGAGTCAATACACGCCAAAGTACTAGGTCAAGAGAGGTCCCATATACTCTAGTGTGGTTGGCATGCAAAATGCTCGATGCGATTGGCGCAAGTAACTCGGTCCTTAGCGGCTCGGGCACCATTCGGTCACCCAACGAGATCACACCAATCATACCGTTGTGCCCAAGTCTAAATCATTTTTGTTTTCAGTTTTAGTTTTGTAATTAACATATCCCAAGTGAAACATAAGAATAGTAATAATTTCATGTGATCAAGACCATCGACTAAGTCGATGATCGCTAAATCTCTTGGAAGCTAAGCATGGCTAAACAAGCCGAACTCGTAATCTACTAAGTGATAAGAGTTCATCCAGCAATTCTAATCACGACAAATAACCTAGGCTCGGTAGTAGAGATCAATATTTCACCTACAGGATATGCACTACTGGTTTAACTAATCAATTTAACACAAATTAAGCGATGCATACATACTGTTGAAACAAAATACTAGACTTTAAAATACTAGGATTAATCATGATCAAGCGCATGCACAGCTGCTTTGCTCAATAGGCTCAACTTTTGCGGAGGATCACTCTCGATAAAACCAGAACCGTCGCAATCTATCGATCGAGTAAAAGCAACGAATAAGAACAAATAACACCGACAAAACTCAAACATTCAAAACCATCTAATGAGCACAAAACTTACATAGTAGCTAGAACATTATTTTACAAAATTTTAGAAACAGAGAACAATTTATTTGGAGTTGTGATGAATTTTCTAGGAATTTTCTAAGTTAAAATCACATAAAAGCATCAATTAATTAATTAACAAAATTTTATGAACAGAGATACATTTAAAACCTATTCTGATAAATAGTACACTAAAAATGAAAATTTACAAAGTTGGTTTCTTGGATTTGGACAATTATTGAAAGAGATATGAATTTTCTAATTTGGAATATACATAAAAACACCATTTATTCAACTAACAGATTTTTGATATAGAGACATAGCTGAAACCATTTTTAGTAAATAGCACATTTAAAATGAAAATTAACAGAACTGGTTTCATGCGGTTTGGAGAAAAATTGAATTAGTTATGAATTTTCTAAGTTAAATTGAATTATCATCAAACCAGAAAAGCATTTCAGAAAACTAAAGCATTAATTCCTTTTTCTGAAACGACCAGCTAGCCCAGCCAGCGACAGCGGGACGCGTGTGCGACGAGAGCGACGCCGCGCGAAGGTGACATCGAAGCGTATTAGAGAATCGTCTTGGCTTACTCGACGTACTCTAACTTACGGTATGAAATATGCTTCCCAGAGAAAGCGTATTAAGCAAGTTACACGAACACTAAGCGACATCATGGGCCCACATGGCGGCTCGGAGGATAACTAACGGGCTGAATTAAGATTCTAAGCGCGATTAGCTCGGGAGGCCCACATGGCGGTGATGACTAAGCGGCGTTAAGAACTAAAGGGGAGGTTAGAGCTAACTTGCTGCCGGCTCACCGGCGACCACGGGGCGGCGGCGGCGCAAGAATCGCGTGACCTAGCTAACGGAGGTCTCGGGGCAAAGGGTCATACCTATAGGTCGGCGAGCTCGCGAACTTCGATGACGGCGACACGGAACCTCGAGGATGCGTGGCGCGGCGAACGGAGGCGGAGAAGAAGACACGGCTCGCGGAGAAGGCGATCTGGACTTCTAGAAGACTCCGGAAGGTGTGCTTAAGCTTCGCCTCAACATCGGGAGCAATATGCACGCTAACGCAGAAGAAGGTCGGCGGCGGAATGCCACAGTGGCGAACAGGTGCTCGGAGAAGAATCGGCCGCACACCCTCCACGATGCACCAAAATGAAAATGAACCCACCGTGAGCATCGGTGGAGCATTGCGATCAAGTGGAACCAAGCGGCGAGGCTTGAGACTCACGAGCGCTAGCAAGCCAGCGGGTCGCCGCATAGCCGGAGGCGGAGGCAGCGAAGTGGCTCTGGGCGATTCCTTTGGATGCCACGAGCTCGGGATGGGCAAAATGGATGCGGCGAGGAACAAGGAAGATGGTGAGAGGGTTGCGGGAGCACAAGCGACAGCAGGTGGTGGCGTGCTCGGGTTCTTCTCCGGTGAAGCTAAGAAATGGGCGGAGAAGTCGCGAGAATGAATGCGAGGAGAATGGTTGACCACGGGGTAGATGGACTCTGGCGATCCTCGGGAGGACGCACGCGTCCACGGCGTGGCGGCGATGGCGTCGTCGCACACATGCGCGGCGGCCGTGAGCTCCGGTGAGGCGCGGAGAAAACGAGGCGGACGGCGGTAGGGCCCACTCGCGATGATAGCAGCCAGCGCGAGCAGTGCAGCGCGGTGCGATTAGGTGGTTTGGTTCGAGCGAGGAAGATACCGTCGTTCGATCAAACGGGCGGTGAGATCTGTGTATGCATTCGGACGGTCGGCGCGGCGGCGCTTGTTGACCGTCGATCCACATCGGACGGTGATAGCCATCGGGCTCGCGCTGATGCAGCTAAGCGGTGCGATCGAACCGAGTGATGATCGGACTCGGTCGGGCGGGTTCGGGCAGAGCGAGTGATTCAGTTTGAATTAAAAGGCGAGAGAAGGTTTGGGAATTTTTAGAGATGGTTCCAGAGCTCCAAAATTCCAAAATTTTTATAGGAGCTTCCTGGGACAGAGGACAACCTTGCGCAATTTTTCAGGAATTTTCATGCACTAGATTTCTCCCAATAAAATTCACAAGCTACTGTCAGGGTTTGACCAGATTTCCAAACTGGTTTGACTTGGCCATTTGAAATAGCAAACAAAATCTAAAAATTGTGAAAATTTTCAGGGAGGTAACTAGGATGGTCAAGATGATAGGAAAAATATTTCAGAGGATGACCACAAGTTTAAGGCCAAGAATTTTGATGACAACAACTTCCATTCACAAGAATATAATTCTAGAAAATGGAAATTGTTTAGGGAAAATTTGGAAAACTTCCAAATGACTTCATGAGACATCAAAAGTTTTTATTTCTCCTCAAAGTTTTACATTTGAAATACAAACCCTAACTTAGGGCTATTACACTAGTCCTAAGAATAAGGCTAGCACACACATTCACAACATTTGGTAATCACATCCATACCATCACATACTAAAGTAAAGCAAAAGGGACAATCTACTTAAGCTATTACAAGTTATTACAGTCATGGCCGACTGGCCAAATAAAAGTAGTCATCAGAGTAAAAATAAACAGCAGTGGAAGACATAGTAAGGTAGCAAAAGTCCAGTGGCATGCCCATCCAATCCCATAGGCAACCGACAAGGAACAAAGTCTAGGTAGACCTGTCACCGAATCCCTCGGTGCTGAAAGCAAAGAACTCGTCGTTTGGAGTCGGTTCCTCTGTAAACTCTAAACCAACAACAATAACAAGATTGAGTACTTATATACTCAGCAAGACTTGTAGTGTATTGCAAAAATTATATTAGATGCAAGGCTGTCAAATGAATGGCTCTAGTCTACAAGTTATTTTGCTCAAAGCTGTCTTTATTTGCAATACTCATAAGTAATAATTAGCAACGGAATTTGAAAGAGCCATTTAAGAAAAGTAAGTACAGGATAGTAAGTAAGACATTGAAATAAGTAACAACAACACTTGCAACCCTAATCGGTTACAAGCAAAAATATAATCAAGTTTAGCCATAGAAATGGCACTAACAAGTTTACATTCAACCATAGAAATGGAACACTGCTATAAAAATAGCCAATCAGTCATAGAAATGACAGCTTCGCTATAGACATAGCAACATAACCATAGAAATGGTAGTTAGTTCAACAAATGAAAAACCCCATGTCATTACCCAAGTTTTGTGATAGCCTAGTTTTTGGAAAAACAAAGACTACCGCTATACCAGCCGCACTAAGCATGCTCATGACCGCCAGCGCAGCTATTCGAATAGTTTATCACTCTGTAGAGGTGTACAACTTTACCCATAGTACGCGGTTGTCACAACCCCAACAATTAAAATGGATTAATATGTATTTCATAAGCATGCATTATTGATTTCAAAACATTTCCATAATATATTGTACTTGGAAAATCTAAATTGAGGTGAACATACACATCAAAATTCACATTTCAATTCGAATCAATGATAAAAAGTTGTGATCATCATCTGAAACCAATTTAATTAAATACTACCTTAGTTTTCATGAATAAATATAATTTTTCCAAAATTTTTGGGACTGGTTTGAACCTTATAAAAATTCAAACACAATCTAAAGACCAACATTATGTTTGAATTTAAAATATACAAAATATGTAATGAACAGTAGGGTTCAATAATTTTTATGAACACTAGACATACCCAGGAACATCTGTGAATTATTTCACAATTTTAGCAATCTTATTTCTATTTTTAAGCCTCTGGTCAAACTAGAGAAATGATTTTAATTTCGGTCAAACCCTAAACCTAAACTGGTACTCTCATTCCTTGGGCTCGAGTCCGAGGCAGCGAGCCGACTCATTAACCGCCTAAGCTTGCCGTCACATGCAGCCATCGGATCATCGATCGGCGGTCTAAATCGCGTACCCCCGGCCCGTTCGAGCACCCCTCTTCTAATCCCAGTAGTCCACGAGATCCAACGACTTGCGATCCATTAACGTGCGCCGCGCACGCATACCGAGTCGGCCCGACACGGTGGGGCCGCATGTCGACTCTGTCTTCCTCCTCTCGCCGCGCTTCGCGCGAGAACCAAGCTCCACGCGACGCGAATCCCTTCAGCAGCGCGTGATGCCGTCAATCAACCGCGTTCGTTGGCGATCCAGGCCACTCCGTTTCGCCGCCTACACTCCGTCTTCTTCCCGAGCTTAATTCTCTCTCGGCACCCCTCTTTTCATCACTTCTCCTCTTTTCGGCAGAGGAGGAGGAAGTTCTCCGTCGTGTCTCTCGGGTAAGCTTCCACCGGGTGGTACCGATCTTCTTCTTGTTCAATGCCTTGTCCATTTTTGCTAATCGAGCCCCTCTCGTCGCTTGTAGCTCGTGTTCCATCTTGAGCTCTGTAGTAGTGTCGAGCGCGCACCGTGGACACCATTGTGTCGATCTTAGCCTCTGGTGAGTTTTCCTTCGCTTATGTGCGTCACCGGTTGCTACTAAGCTCCACACTTATTTCCCCTCAATCGATTTGATCTTTGCACTGAGATCTTGTTGATTTGAAGATTTCACACTTTCGGTAGTGAAGCAACTTTTCACCTCCACTTCAAATTGGTAGGCTATTCTTCAAATTCTTTGCTCCTATAGTTTGCTCTTAAGGTCCTTGAGATAACCAGAGCATTCCCCTTGCTCCTTTTGCTCGAGCATAATCTCTTAGTTGGCGGGTCGTCGCCATCTTCTTCTCGTGGCGCGCGCTCAGTGACCAAGCTTCTCAGCGCCCCTTCTACTAGGTAGCTTCCACTAGCCTTTAGGACACAGGCACTCATTGGTTGTTTGTCGCGGAGCTCTACAACGTCTTATGACTTTTGTCGCAATATCGTCGTCGCTTAGCTCAGGCTGGCCGCGTGATGCAGTGCGACTCGGCCCTGGGACTACTTCCTTTAGGAGTGCAACCCTATTGTGCATCTAAACATGCTCGTGGTTCCACGCCGCCGTGGCGAGAATCGCCCGACAAGCGCTGATGAAAGCGGCGGGGCGAAATCCGTTGTCGTGCGCCGACCATCAACGTAACCGTCATTAGCGTTAAGCGTAATCATTAGCATTTAATTGATGTCGAAATGAATGATTAAGTCCAGCGTGTGGACCCAAGGCATTAAACACGTGCTAGAAACTAAATGGCTGAGTCGATCCGGACCGTCGGATCACGAAAGGAGCGGTTTGAATCGAGGGCGTTCGGGCGTTCGGTGCACCTCGAATGTGGATCGTTGGATCTTGATCCAGCGGCTGCAATCGTAGCTTTAGGATACTGCGTCGTGCGCCTCGCGATGGGCGGCGGCGGGCCGCTGGTCGAGACCGTGGCTATCTGAGCCTCGGTGAGAAAAGTAGCAAATGGTTTATAAAATCCGAAAATCATTTACTTGCATCTTGAAAATATGTATAACTTTGAAAATACATAACTAATTCATTTTAACTCCAAAATGAGTGAAACCACTACGATAATTTTAAATTTAATGAACTGTATATAAAAATTGAGTTCAAACATGTCTCTGTAACAGAGCACTATTTTGGAAAATAAGCCTTTAACACTATTATTGTTACATTAGAAAAAGGGTGATAACTTCAAAAATTCATAAGTAATTCATGGAAACTCCAAAAACAGTGAAATCAATTTTGGTAATTTATATTTCAAATGAACTTAATTATAAAAATGATTTCAAACTTACCTCTAGCACAGAAACTGTAGTTTGAGGAAGATGATCTTAAAAGACATTATTTTTGTACTAATAATGCTGATAACTTTAGAAATCAATAACTAAATCAGGAAAACTCCAAATGGAGCAAACTCAACTGTTTTGAACTTGTGATAATATTGCCTATTCATCCATGTAATCCATGTACTCACCACCACCCTACAAAATTTCACTTCATAATTAAATTGCTTAAATAGAGGCATATTGGAATCTGAAATTCAAACCGCCATAACTTTCATATACTAAATCAAAATGAAATAATTCTTTCACCAAAAATTATCTAAAAGCATGACTTAGCTACTGTAGAAAAATCATGCATTTTTGAGCATTTTGGTTTTTGGGATGTTTTCTCGGTAATTATTTGATGATGTATTATTCTAGATCCCGAACTTATCGATATCGACACTTACGCTACTGAGTGAGCAGCTATTGTACCAGCAAGGCAAGCATCATTTGAACTTTCTTTTGCATCATATTTGATCCCGTTTGGTTAAGATAGTGCAATGATAATTGCTTGCATGCTATTTTGATTATGTCAATATTTTTGTGATGTGTAGTTTAGTTATGTCCTATGCTTGAGGTTAATCTTGAATTATGCCAACGCCTATATGCTTAAGACAGGATGTGTGAATTATGGGTTATAGAATTGCTTAGCCATGCAAGTCTAGATCTGATAGTTCGATCGTCGGGAACAACCCGGTGGTTTTGGGATAAACACAACTCTCATTTTATGATTTATACTTCAGACCTTTGTAGCTGTTTTATGAGTTAAATTTTTGTCATTTTAAAATGAGATTTGGTCGGACAAGTCTTTGGTTAGTGATGGTGTCTTTGTGCACGAGCATTGGGTATGTGGAATGACTTGTCCGCACACGATTAAGGACCGAGCTTTGAGTACCGCGGTTCAAGCAACATTCATGCTTTGCCACCGCGCGGTTGGGAGCCGTGTGGTTAAGTAGGGGAGGTTCCTATTGGTCTAAGTCTCATGGTGGTGTAGGGGCACTTGTGCTTGATCATCTGTCCAGTAGGAGCCGATGTAATGTTCTATAGTGTGCACGGGAGCACCAATTACCTTTCGTTGCATCGGTATATCCAATATAACTTGTGGGCCACCTAGCAAGTTCTATCAGACGCTTGTACTAGGCAAGGAACCATCTCACAAGGGAGACTTACCTCAATAGGGTCTTCTTGCTGAAAATGACCATATCTTGATTTACCCGGCCGGCATACCATAGGAAGTATGTTATATTCAGAGGCATCTGGAGGCTTACGGGCTAATCAAGTCGTGTGGGTAAAGTAGTACACCCCTGCAGGGTTATAAATCTATTCGAATAGCCGTGTCCGTGGTTATGGACGACCGCTTGAGTTAGTGGCTGCTTAGGGTTAGATTTTTGAACTGAGGTTTTGTGGTTGAACTTGGTATTCGTCATGAATGGGATATTCATGTGTTTAGTGTATCAAAGTGGGCTGCCACTTTGGTGTTTGTTTGATTCAATGGTTACCATTAAAAATACTGTATCACTTACTTTACTTCTACTTCAAATCTGATTTCAAATGGGCACATGAAAAACTAGAATGTGTAGGATGTGAATTGTTGCGTCTCTTTCGCAAAACTAAGCCAATATGAACCATCCTTTGAATGACCTTTATGCATAACTATTTGTATTTGTGTAAGACTTGCAGTACCTTTGTACTCGGCCGGATGTTTGCTAGCCTTTTCGGTGAGGAAGATTATGAGGCCCGCGACCTCGTTAGTGTCGATGTAGGCGACACATTTGAGTAGTGTGCTAACATTTAACCCCATCGGTTGCCGATGGGTGATGGGCATACCACTGCTGGTCTTTTGCTTAATTTACTTGCTTCATTGCTACTTGATACTTTATTTTGATTTTGGCGGTTATTGGTTTGTAATAAGTTGTAGACCTTAACTATTATGCGGTATGTCTTTTGAACTCTGTTGTATGTGTTGTATGGATGTAATCAACGTTGAATGAGGGTATGAGTATATTGGTCGCTGATCTTGGGAGCCAATATAAGTCATACTCGTTGTTAATGAATTCCCATTTAACTCACTAAGTGTAGTGCTTGAATCGAAGAGAACAAGCAATCATGTAGTGCTCGCAAGGGAAGCGTGCGCATGATCGTCGGGACTCTAGTATTCGATTAAGCCTTCCACATAGGTTGAGTTAAGTTGGAATCCATTCTTGGAGACTTAGAGTTATGTCCCTAAGACCTTGATTAGTCTCGGTCTTACGGAGATAACCTGGGGTCCCCACAACGGTATTCCAGTTGCCTAGAATATCTCTATATCATTGCTCACTACCGAAGGTAAGTAGCCTAGAGTTCGTGACGCAACCTTTACATTATCTAGTCCTAACCTTGCACTAGCCCTGCGAATGATTATCCCCAATTACTCGAATGAAAACTCCAAGTATGAGGAGTCCTCACTCACCGGATGAAAACCCGATGAGGAGTCCCTCACTTGACGGATGGAAACCCGTCAGGTGAGTCTTTCACTTCACCCGGATGGAACCCCAGGGAAGTGAGCCATTCGCAATTGTGTCAGCAATTGAAATTGCTCGCATGACTTCTGCGCCTACTATCATGCAAGGCTAAAATTTGATAACTTAGCTAGCTACAACCATCCCATACTAGCACATATGGTTGTACGATTAGGTCTTAGTCCTAGAGTTGCTGGCTTTAGTCCTTAATCGACTACGGGCGAGATCTCCCCCTCTCTACTAGTGAGTTACAATCCTCACTTTTTCAGATTACAATATAACTCACCCATGTCTAAAGACTAAAATTTTTATTTTGGTTTTTCACAAAATAATAGAGATAACACCTCTGCACACTTTTCAAAATAACCCAAATTCATAAATTAACATATTATCCTTTTATCAATTTTCAGAAGAACTATTGCTATAGTTGCAATTGTGCGATAAATCGCACTCAAAATTCCCAATTGACATTATATATTGTCTAACTCATATTCTAAAGGTTACAACAATAAGGGTTCAATATTTCAAGGAGACATATGTAAGACCCGGGAGTAACTCTCCCAAATCCTCTGTGTATTTCTGAACTAGTCCTATGATCAGTCGCTAGTTCACACAGTAAACAAATATGGTAACAAATTCATATCACAACTTTATTAATAATCAACAGAGTTAATTACAAGAAAGGCTTACAAGCCAACATTAAATAAACACAGCGGAAGACGAAAAAGAGGTAGTAGAGTCCAGCAATCTACCACAGGCAATCGACTGGGGTAGCGGCCTAGTCGTCGGGATCCACACTGGTAGCGAAGTCCTTCTCCTCTGAAATTTGTTTGTATAAAGTAAGTATGAGCATAACTACCGTGCTCGCAAGTTACACCCGTCAAATAACAGAATGACATGCATACATGGATGTAACAAAGGAAGGCTTATTGGTTCAATTTGCATAAAGCAATGTTTGACATTTAAATACAAGACTAAGTTCAAATGCTCAAGTTTTACAATATCTAAAATTGATTTTGAAATAATACAGATAGTGTAGGCATCAACCTAACACTAACATAAACACGGGCATCAACCTGGAGCTTCAACCCATAACTTTTCTCATGGACACCCATCCATGTCATAAACATTTTTATAAAACATTTTGAAAACAAAATCAAAGTCTAACTTTGAGCAGTTCTGCTAGCATGTCCATAACCGTGGACATGACTATTCAAATAGTTTTACACTCTGCAGAGGTTGTACAGCTTTACCCACAAGACACGACTTCTCTAGTTTGTTCGGCATCTGTCGATACTACCACTCACTACCTTAGGTAAGCAGTCTAGAGCACGTGACAAGGCCTTTACAAAGCGTCATTCCACCGCAGTCCACCCTCACTAAGGTTTCGCTTCCATTGGCTACAACCTTTCGGAAGCCCCCTCTTGTGCCAGGTTGGGGAACATAGTCATAAAAGACAACCCACCGAAATAGTTGGATCGACCGCAATGGAACTTTGCAAATTAGTCAACCAGGTCCCAACCCATACTAGGGATATGTGGTAGTACGGTATGGCTTAGCATCATACACCCGAAGACCGGTCTTTAACTGACTTGGGCAACTTTCCAGCAAAACCCATGGGCCTCAACCATACCCGATTGAGCCCGTGCATAAACTTGCACCCACCCAACATCCATTATGCCCAAGTCCAAACCATTTTCATTTATTTCATTTTTCAAAGTCATTCATAAACTTCCATAACACACCGATGACATGGATACAATTTAAACAATAATTGATTTTTGGCTGAAATTCCCCAAATTAAACATGTTTGGTCTATAAGCATGGCTAAGCATAATGTTTCTCAAAATATTCTAGTTCATACTATAGTATCAACTAGGTTTTATTTATGGTGACAATATGTTTGCTTCAATTATCAAAATTGGCCATACAAAGGATTTTAGGCATAACTATACATTTAAAATAGGAATTTAAATTACTAATATAAATAAGCATGCAGTAATAATTTAAAACGGAATATAAATAATGTGATCAATATGATCAAGGGTATAACTTGCCTTGGTTGATTAATTGATGCTCTCAAACGATGTCGAAATCTGACTCTCCGAAGTGATCAAAATTTAATCGTGAAAATAAGCCAAATTCAAATAATAATTCAAAAGAACTCCAAATTAAAATATTTTGGTTTAGTTAGCTAGATCTTGAATTTAGACAAATTTAGAAATTTGAATCACCCAAATCGGAGTTCGGATGCAAAAGATATGAGCTCTCGAGGATTCAAATTACATGAAATAATAGAATTAGGATTTTTCTGGATTATTGGAATTATTTTTCTAAAGGAAAATGCTTTTATTGTGCCAGCATGATATCAGCACAGATTAATCAGCCGAAAAGAAAAGGAAAAAGTAAATCGAATTTCCCCTAACATGTGGGACCCACAAGTCAGTGACTCGGCTCACAGTGAACCAAAGTTCACCGAGCCATAGATCTGAGCTAGGCGCTGAGGTGGCACGCGGCTGCTGAGTTGGTGCTGACTGGGCTGACACGCATGCACACATGCTGACATGGTGATGATTTGGCGGTGAGGTGGCCGCCACGGTGGCGTGCCATGCTAGCGAGGGCCACACCAGCGTCGGGACCAATGGTCACCGGCGAACGGCGACCCGGTGAAGGCCGGCGAGGGTACCAAAATGACGAGGGAGCTGCGGGGATCTTGGTGCTTACCGTGGTAGCGTGATGGCACGGAAGGAACGCCGGCGGCGTGGACTTTGGCGGCGGCGAAGTTCGAGCTCGTGGCGGCGGCAGGCTTCGGTGGTCCTCCGGCCGAAATGGAGAGCGCACAGTGTAGGCGGTGGTGGCGTGACGCCGTTGGTGCTGTCAAAGTTGTCGAGCTGCCCTTGAACTCGCCGGAATTGACGAAGAACCGCGGTGCGGTCGGTGGCGAGGAAACGCCGATGGCGGCCGGTAGAGAGGGAGATGGGAGTGAAGATCTACAGGGATGGATTGAGGGGAACGAGAGGTGCACGATGCCTCCTTTTATAGGGGCAGAGGATGCCGGGAGAGGGAGATCCGATGGTGGAGGTCGCGGCGGCGATTTTGGGTTTCGGCGATTGCGCGCGAAACGGAGGGGGCAACGGCCGGGACGAGGGGTGGTGTGATGCGCGGAATTCAATGCACACGTTCGTGAGAGGAAAGGGGGCGAGAATCGCAGGGTTGAGGAGCTCCGAGCGCGCAGCAATGGCGGCGGCTTGGGCGTGGCTCCGCGAGGAAGAACGGAGGCGAGTGTTGGATTTGCATCCAACAGTGCGGGGGAGGTGGTGTGGCGTGGGGGCATGGTGGCCGTTGGATTTGGATCCAACGGTCAATACCGATGAGACGTTCGGTCGCCCGAATGTTACACGAAAATCTGACCAAATCCAACGGCCAATATTGGTTAAGGAGAAATGCACGGGAGAAGCGGGTGGCGTGGAGGTTTGCTGACCGTCCGATCCAAATCGGACGGTGGGGGTGGATGGGGAGGCGCACGGGGAAGCAGGGCCAGACGGGCCGCACGCGCGTGGATTTTGACATGGGCCGAGGGGGTTTGGGCCCAAGGGCTGTTTGAGGGTTTTAATTGATTTTGTAATTTAAATAATCTAGACAATTCAAAATAGCTTTAGAAAATAGCAAATAAAATCCAAAATTTTTGAGAAAATTCAGAGAAATTCCCTTATTTATTTTGGACTTAATAAAACTATTTCCAGCTATTAATTTTGCAAAATAAATTGTTTTGGCTTTAAGATATTTAGGAAAAAGCTTTTAAAATATCAGAAAATTCTAAAAATTAATTAAAATTTTATTTTTTCAGTTCAAACAAAATAATGCTCCAAGAACTTCAAATAAATTTTACATTTGGCTTTTAAAATTTCAAAGATTCAAGTAAAGCAATATAACTCTTTCAAATTTCAGAAAATCCAATAAAATAATAACTTTATTTATTTTATTTTGGTAACAGCACTTTGGGATGTTACAAACTACCCCCCTTAAAAGGAATCTCGTCCCCGAGATTCGGAGTGGCTAAAAAGAAATCTAGGGATACAATGTTTTCAACTAGAGTTGTTGTCGTTCACATCCTGCTCATCATCTGACAGAACTTGAGCTATGACCTTGTACAGACGTCCTCGTCCATAATTTTGCGGCTTCCTGTTTGCTTGTATGATGTTGACTTTAGGGTTGGCTGGATTTGCTGCCTGCTGCTTCTTTGGACATTTACTGGCGAAATGCCCAATCTCATGGCAATTGAAGCACGTGATGCCTGTAATATAGGATGGGTCCTTCTGTGCCTGATCACCATCAGATGTGTTGGAGGGCTCCAAGTTGGTTGGGTTGTCTGCTGTTGGCTGGGTTTTGACTAGATACGATGAAGTCCTTCTAGCCTTAGGAAAGCTTCGAGTTGAACTTCGTGGCGACCATTTTCTCTTGCGATTCTCCATCTCCGGTGCTTGCCTTCTTGACGAATTGCCTTGTCGACTAGCTGCTGGAAGTCAGTATAATCCTGGGAAATCAGCTGTACGGACAAATCATCATTGAGTCCTTCAAGGAATCTTTCTTGCTTGGCTTCATCTTTCGCAACATCTTCCGGTGCGTAGCGTGCTAGTTGATTGAACTTGTGCAGGTACTCATTCACAGAGAGGTTGCCCTGACGAAGTGTGCGGAACTCCTTCTTCTTGAGGGTCATCATGCCGGAAGGAATATGTGCATGGTGGAAAGCTCGCACAAATTCATTCCCGGTGATGGCTTGAGCATCGGCATGTGAGATGCTGAAGTTGTCCCACATTCGGAAGCTGGACCCATGAGCTGGTGTGAAGCAAACAACACCCTCTCACGATCAGTGCACTGGGCGATATCCAACTTCTTACTGATCACTCTGAGCCAACCATCTGCATCCATAGGCTCGGTACCGCTTGAGAAAGTTGGTGATCGCATCCTCATGAATTCTGACATACTGGTCCTTTGGGGTGGTGGAGTTGGAGTTGGAGTTGGAGTCGTAGCTTGTCGGGCTGGATTGTTGTTGATGGACTGGGAGAGCAGTTCGATCAGACGGTTTTGATTGGCCATCATTTGTTGCCATTCTGACCTGTTGGTTGCTGGTGATGGTGGAATTGGGGCATTTCTGTTATCGTTGGTGTTGGTTCCACTTTCGGAGCGACGGGTGTTCACCATCTGTTGGTTACTCCAAGGATTTAGGAAAGGAGGACAAAGGATAGGGAAGAGACAAGTGTGAAGAACTTAAGGGGATAGAGCGAAACAATACTCCCAAATAAATGAAAGAACTCAAAAGCATTACAATGTTCTATTGATCGGGATTCTTAATTTGGTGGAACGACTCAATGCACAGAATGAGTCTTGGCAAACCTATACTATATGGCTGGACTGACATCGTATCTTCTGCTCGTAGTCTTGGATGGCGATGCTTCCTTGACAGCTTCACGTCTTGTAATCTTTAACGTATAGGTAAGAAACCCGCTGACCATCTATAGAAATTTTTCAAGCAAAAGAGAATCATTTTAGCATTATAAAAATGTGAAGAAAGAATTAGGAAAGAAAGAATTTCCATGAAGATGCTATGGATAGATGACCAAGATGAAGAGAGAACAATTTGTTTTTCTTGCAATAAAAATAATTTTGAAGTTTTCAACTAACGGCCATTCTAACTAGGTCACGACCTACAGTCGATATGGCTCTGATACCACTTTGTAAGACCCGGGAGTAACTCTCCCAAATCCTCTATGTATTTCTGAACTAGTCCCATGATCAGTCGCTAGTTCACACAGTAAACAAATATGGTGACAAATTCATATCACAACTTTATTAATAATCAACAGAGTTAATTACAAGAAAGGCTTACAAGCAAACATTAAATAAACACAGCAGAAGACGAAGAAAAGGTAGTAGAGTCCATCAATCTGCCATAGGCAATCGACTGGGGTAGCGGCCTAGTCGTCGGGATCCACACTGGTAGCGAAGTCCTTCTCCTCTGAAATTTGTTTGCATAAAGCAAGTATGAGCATAACTACCGTGCTCGCAAGTTACACCCGTCAAATAACAGAATGACATGCATACATGGATGTAACAAAGGAAGGCTTATTGGTTCAATTTGCATAAAGCAATGTTTGACATTTAAATACAAGACTAAGTTCAAATGCTCAAGTTTTACAATATCTAGAATTGATTTTGAAATAATAAAGATAGTGTAGGCATCAACCTAACACTAACATAAACACGGGCATCAACCCGGAGCTTCAACCCATAACTTTTCTCATGGACACCCATCCATGTCATAAACATTTTTATAAAACATTTTGAAAACAAAATCAAAGTCTAACTTTGAGCAGTTCTGCTAGCATGTCCATAACCGTGGACACGGCTATTCGAATAGTTTTACACTCTGCAGAGGTTGTACAGCTTTACCCACAAGACACGACTTCTCTAGTTTGTTCGGCATCCGTCGATACCACCGCTCACTACCTTAGGTAAGCAGTCTAGAGCACGTGACAAAGCCTTTACACAGCGCCATTCCACCGCAGTCCACCCTCACTAAGATTTCGCTTCCATTGGCTACAACCTTTTGGAAGCCCCCTCTTGTGCCAGGTAGGGGAACATAGTCATAAAATACAATCCACCGAAACAGTTGGATCGACCGCAATGGAACTTTGCAAATTAATCAGCCAGGTTCTGACCCATACTAGGGACATGTGGTAGTACGGTATGGCTTAGCATCATACACCCGAAGACCGATCCTTAACTGACTTGGGCAACTTTCCAACAAAACCTATGGGCCTCAACCATACCCGATTGAGCCCGTGCATAAACTTGCACCCACCCAACATCCATTATGCCCAAGTCCAAACCATTTTCATTTATTTTATTTTTCAAAGTCATTCGTAAACTTCCATAACACACCGATGCCATGGATACAATTTAAACAACAATTGATTTTTTGCTGAAATTCCCCAAATTAAACATGTTTGGTCTATAAGCATGGCTAAGCATAATTTTTCTCAAAATATTCTAGTTCATACTATAGTATCAACTAGGTTTTATCTATGGTGACAATATGTTTGCTTCAATTATCAAAATTAGCCGTACAAAGGATTTTAGGCATAACTATACATTTAAAAGAGGAATTATAATTTAGGCATGCAGTAATAATTTAAAACAGAATATAAATAATTTAAAATAATGGGATCAATATGATAAAGGGTATTACTTGCTTTTCTTGATTAATTGATGCTCTCAAACGATGTCGAAATCTGACTCTCCGAAGTCGTCGAAATCTAATCGTGAAAATAAGCCAAATTCAAATACAATTCAAATAACAATTCAAAAGAACTCCAAATTAAAATATTTTAGTTTAGTTAGCTAGATCTTGAATTTAGACAAATTTAAAATTTTGAATCACCCAAATCGGAGTTTGGATGCAAAAGATATGAGCTCTCGAAGATTCAAATTACATGAAATAATAGAATTAGGATTTTTCTGGATTATTGGAATTATTTTTATAAAGGAAAATGCTTTTATTGCGCCAGCGTGACGTCAGCAGAGATTAATCAGCCAAAAATAAAAGAAAAAGTAAATCGAATTTCCCCTGACATGTGGGACCCACAAGTCAGTGACTCGGCCCACGGTGAACCAAGTTCACTGAGCCATAGATTTCAACTAGGCGCTGAGGTGGCACGCGGCTGCTGAGTTGGGGCTGACTGGGCTGACACGCATGCACACATGCTGACATGGTGATGATGTGGCGGTGAGGTGGCATGCCACGCAGGCGAGGGTGACACCGGCGTCGGCACCAATGGTCGTCGGCGAACGGCGGCCCAGTGAAGGCCTACGAGGTTACCAAAATGATGAGGGGGCTGCGGGGATCTTGGTGCTTACCGTGGTAGCGCGATGGCACAGAAGGAACGCCGGCGGCGAGGACTTTGGCGGCGGCGAAGTTCGAGCTCGTGGCGGCGGCGGGCTCCGGTGGTCCTCCGGCCGAAATGGAGAGCGCACGGTGTAAGCGGCGGTGGCGCGACGCCGTTGGTGCGGTCAAAGTTGTCGAGCTGCCCTTGAACTCGTCGGAATTCACGAAGAACCGCGGTGCGATCGGTGGCGGTGGTTCGTGAGAGGAAAGGGGGCGAGAATCACGGGTTTGATGAGCTCTGAGCGTGCGGCAATGGCGGCGGCTTGGGCGCGGCTCCGCGAGGAAGAACTGGCGGGGAAGAACGAGGGCGGGCCGTTGGATTTGCATCCAACGGTACGGGGGAGGTGGTGTGGCGTGGGGACATGGTGGCCACTGGATTTAGATCCGACGGTCAATACCGATGAGACGTTCGGGCGCCCGAACGTTACACGAAAATCTGACCGTTGGATTTCAATCCAACGACAGATACTGGTTAAGGAGAAATGCGCGGGAGTAGCGGGTGGCGTGGAGGTTTGCTGACCGTCCGATCCAAATAGGGAGGTAGGGGTGGATGGGGAGGCGCGCGGGGAAGCTGGGCCAGACGGGCCGCACGCGCGTGGATTTTGACATGGGCCGAGGGGGTTTAGGCCCAAGGGCTGTTTGAGGGATTTAATTGATTTTGTAATTTAAATAATCTAGAGAATTCAAAATAGCTTTAGAAAATAGCAACTAAAATCCAAAAAATTTGAGAAAAATCATAGAAATTCCCTTATTTATTTTGGACTTAATAAAACTATTTCCAGCTCATAATTGGCTATTAATTTTGCAAAATAAATTGTTTTGGCTTTAAGATATTTAGGAAAAAGCTTTTAAAATATCAAAAAATTCTAGAAATTAATTAAAATTTTATTTTTTTCAGTTCAAACCAAATAAGGCTCCAAGAATTTCAAATAAATTTTACTTTTGGCTTTTAAAATTTCAAAGATTCAAATAAAGCAATATAACTCTTTCAAAATTCAGAAAATCCAATAAAATAATAACTTTGTTTATTTTATTTTGGTAACACCACTTTGGGATGTTACAACATATGCAGCAAGTAGGATTTACAAATACCGATTTTCCCAATAATAGCATTTCATATAAAACATACACGCATGCATAATAGGATTTGCAAAACAAAGTACAATAAGTAAAATACTGGGATCAACATAATCAAAAGGAGTGCTTGCCTTGCTCGTGCTATTCTGGAAGTACGGTGGATTGATCGTCGCAATAAAAACCCGAATAATCGATGTCTAAAACGAGTTGGAAATGAATTAAATAACATCCAACAAAAGCAACAGTAACCAAAAATAAATATTTTTACATATTTAGGTAGATTATGATTTTACACAAATTTAGAAACAAATTTCATTCAATTTGGAGTTGTGTAGCAAAAGTTATTAAAGCTTCAATTTGGTTGGTTGGTTAAATCTAGATTAAATGAGAAATACATTTTCCTAACGGAGAAAATGTATTCTCGCGTCTGTTCTAACGAGGCTTACGCTTTCCCAAAAGGGAAACGTATTCTCCTCGTAACAGAAAGTGTATTTTCCAATTTCCATATGATTTTTGGTTAAACTAACATGTGGGGTCCACTATCAGTGGCTAGGTTCACGAGCACAGTGCATCGACCAGAAGGTCTAAACGCGCGTGGTGCACGGTTTCACGGGGTTTCACTTTGCACAAGTAGTGGGGCCCGAGTGTCAGCGACTCATTAACAAATAACGTTTTGAGTTAAACTAATGAATTGGTCCCACACGTCAGTGACCTATTAGAACTAAACTAATAACTAAACCTTGATTAGGCCCTAATGACTGTGGTTTGACACAGTGATGATGAGCTACAATGTCATCAATGTCGTGCTGTGTGGTGGCGCTAGCGCCCGCATGACTTGTCGGTGTTGTGGGGCTCGGCGAGGATAGTGAGTGCTCAAAATGGGATCTACGAACAAATGCACACCTGCCGGCACCGACGGCGTGGCCTGAGGTGGCTCAACGCGGTGGTGCACCGGCGGCGAGCGGAAAGACTGCTACGGCAAAACGCGACAGCACGAATGGGCATAGCTCGTGGAAAATGAGTGCGTGCATAAGCATCTAGGGACTACTAGGAATGTATCGAAAGGTCACAGAGAGGCTGAGGTGGTCTGAGGCGAGCTGTCTGCGATGAGGTGCGGCGGTGAGGTTGGTCGTGCGCGTGAAGAAACCCGTGAAGGAGAGTGAAATCCAATGATCGTAGAAGCTTTAGTGAGTCCTGGTGATGCTTCGGGTCCAGCGAATCGGCTCGAAGTGTAGTAAATCGCCAGCGATGCTTGAGGTGGCGTTCTGGCCAGAGACGAAGAAGAAGGTCCAATCGGAAGCTCTTGTGGATCAAAGGCTAAATTGGGTGAGGGGAAAGATTCAAGATGATCAGGAACGCGATATGACGCGGAAACTAGACACCAAACCCTTCACGATGCCGAGACGAAGGCGATGGCGCACGGTGATTTTAGGGTTTTCACTCTCCGAGCTCTAGAGCTCGAATGGGTGAATGAGAGGTGGAGTGAGTGAGCGCACCGAGTTGGAAGAGAAAATGCGAAGCTCAGGGTGGCCTTTATATAGGCAATGTGGTGGAGATAAACGAGGAAGGGCTCAAGCAGTGGCGGTCAACATGGGTGAAGTCCTCGTCATTGTACAGGCAGAGGAGGGTTGGCACGGGCAGGTATGGGCGCTGCATTGAACAGCGACGCGATGTGGGTGGTTAGGTTGGAGCAAAACCGTGGCGGTGAGGTAAAACCAGGGGTGTGGTGGAGCTCTCGCGCGCGGGCATCCGCTTGCGCGGCTGAGTGCGAGCTGGACAACAAGTCCTGCGCACGGGGCCCACCAGTCAGTGACGCAACGAAGCGGTAACGCTTGGTGTAATCTCAACGGTCTGATTAGAAACTAACGGCTCAGATGAAATGATCTGTTTGAATGGTCCGAACGTTTCAATCAATCTGGACCGTCGGTTTCAAATCCAACGGCTCAAAAGCATTGTGCTACACGGATGGTCCGAACGACGCGTTAGATCTGGACAATCGATTTCAAATCCAACGGCTCCAAAACACTGGGTCTGATCCACTTATGGGGATGGTGTGGTTCGACCGGGAAGTTTGGACTCAAGCCCGAGGAACAATGCGGGCTTTTGATTTTTGAATTAACAGCTGAATTCTTTGCCGATTTAATTCACCAACCAAATGAAGTCCAAAAATTATGAAATTTTTTTGTGTAGACTACTGAGCTCAAGTAGTTTCTACAGTAAAATTTTTTAGAGGTTAACACCTTACCTCAATTTCTACAAAATTCAAACAAGGTGCTATTCCTAAGAGGTTGTAATTATTTTTCTAAACAAAATTTCATATAGAAATTTTATTGCATGATTCCTGGGATAAATAGCCCGAAACCATTCTCTCTCTTAGAAAATTTTACTTTGTTTTACCTATTTCCTTTTTAGCACCTTTTGTTTGTAGTTCAAGTTTTTTAAAAAAATCAAAACTAACTTAACATAGCATATTTCATATGCAAATGATCAAGGTAAAAATCTCTAATGCATTTATATTACTTAATCCTAGAATTAGGATTTTGGGATGTTACAGACCTACCCCCCTTACAAAGAATCTCGTCCCCGAGATTCGGTAGGCTCGGAGAAGAACGAGGGAAATTCGGCTCTAAGGCGGTCTTCTTGTTCCCACGTAGCTTCATCTTCGGTGTGGTTACTCCACTAGACTTTCAGCATCTTGATGGCACGGCTTCGCGTATGGCACGTGGCTTCTTCTAGAACTCGGATCGGTTGTTCTTGGTAAGATAGGTCTGGTTGGATATCTAGGTTTTCCAAAGAAACAGATTCAGTAGGAGTCCGAAGGCATTTCTTGAGCTGAGATATGTGGAAAACATTGTGTACATCTGAGAGTTGAGGCGGCAATTCCAATTGATATGCTACCTCACCTTTCTTTGCAAGAATTCAGTAAGGTCCGATATACTGAGGTGCTAGTTTCCCATGGACATGGAAACGGCGGATACCTCGCAGTGGTGAGACTTTGAGGTAAACAAAATCATTTACTTCAAAGCTCAGCTCACGATGACGGCGGTCGGCATAACTTTTTTGTCTCAACTGTGCTTCCGTTAGGCGTCTTTTAATCGCATCGACTTGCTCTTGAGCTTCTTGGATGATAGCTAGTCCAAAGGGTTGTCGTTCACCGACTTCAGACTAGAACAAAGGTGTTCTGCACTTTCTTCCATAAAGTGCTAGAAGTTGTTGTTGTAGGAAAACTCAGTGAAAGCTAAGCATTTCTCCCAATCTGTGCTATAGGATAGCACGCCAGCTCACAACATGTCTTCTAGAATTTGGTTGGTCCTTTCTGTTTAACCTCCTGTTTGCGGGTGGAAGGCCATGCTAAAGAATAGCTCGGTTCCTAGAAGTTCATGCACACTATCCCAGAACCGAGAAGTGAACTAAGGTCCTCGGTCAGAGGTTATGATCTTCGGCACGCCATGCAGATGGATGATATTATTCATATAGAGTTCGCAAACTTGACTCCATTGTAAGTGGTGTTGACAGGAATGAAGTGAGCCACCTTAGTTAGGTGATCCATAATAACCCAGATAGAGTCGTGCCCATTTCGGGTCTTTAGTAGACCTGTGATGAAATCCATGTCAATTTCATCCCATTTCCACTCGGGAATACTCACAGGTCGGAGTAACCCTACAGGTAACTGGTGTTCTGCTTTTACACGCTGGCATACGTCGCACCAAGCAACATGTGCTGCGATATCTTTCTTCATACCAGGCCACCAGAATTGTTTTCGGAGATCTTGGTACATCTTAGTGCTTCCGGGGTGAATAGAGAGAGGAGAATCATGAGCTTCTCTGAGGATTAGCTCCTTAATCTCTTGATCTTTGGGAACACAGATCTGTTATCTACGCATAATTAATCCACTCATGTTTTCTAAAAAAATCCCATTTTCACCATCTCTTATAATGATCCTAATTTTGGCTATGGCCGGATCTTTGAGTTGAGCAGCTTGGGTTTGTGATTCGAGGGTAGGTTGTAGTGCTAGAATAGCAACATAACCTTCTTCAACCACTTCTAAGTTGAGCTACCGGAACTCTTCATGCATCATCAGTTGAGTCTCTTTGGTCGATGCACTCATTTAATGAAGTTTCCGGCTTAGAGCATTGGCTATAACATTAGCTTTACTAAGATGGTAATGAATGCCTAAGTCATAGTCTTTAATCAATTCAAGCCATCTTCGCTATCTCAAGTTGAGATCTGGCTGAGTGAAGAAATACTTCAAACTTTTATGATCTGAGTATATCTCACACCTATTGCCGATAAGATAACGCCTCCAGATTTTTAGGGCATGGACCACAGCTGCTAACTCTAGATCATGGGTTGGATAATTAGCTTCGTGTGGCCGTAATTGATGCGAGGCATAGGCTACTACTTTGCCTTCCTGCATTTGCACACAACCGAGGCCGTGGCGAGATACATCACAATACATAGTGAAGTCCTTGTGTATATCTGGCAGAGTAAGCACTGGGGCTATTGTGAGTCTTTTCCTTTACTCAAGGAAGCTCTCAACACATGTTGCTGACCATTCAAACTTCTTTTCCTTTTTCAGAAGTTGAGTCATTGGTCTTGCAATTTTAGAGAAGTTCTCAATGAACCGACTGTAATATCCCCGACAGACCGAGGAAACTTCGAACTTCAGGAATGGTGTGGGGCCGTTCCCAGTCTAGAACCTCTTCTATCTTACTTGGGTTCACTGCCACACCTCATTCAGATAGTACATGGCCCAAAAATCCAACTTCTTTAAGCCAAAACTCGCATTTACTGAATTTGGCATAAAGCTGATGCTCCCGCAGCTTATTAAGTACCAAACGCAGATGTTGCTCGTGCTCTTCTGCAGTCTTGGAGTAGATAAGGATATCATCAATGAAGACTACTACGAATCGATCCAAATACTCCATGAAAGTCTTGTTCATGAGATTCATGAAATTTGTAGGAGCATTTCTTAGTCCGAAAGACATTACGGTGTATTCGTACAAACCATAACGAGTGGTGAAAGCAGTCTTGAAAATATCTTCTGGTCTGACCTTGAGTTGAAAATAACCAGTTCTCAAGTCAATCTTGGAGAAGATACATGTGCCATTCATTTGATCAAACAAGTCATCTATCCTTGGGAGAGGACATTTGTTCTTGATGGTGACTTTGTTCAGAAATCGATAGTCGACGCACATACGTAGACTGTCATCCTTTTCATGACAAATAGGGCAGGACTTGCCCCATGGAGGTGAGCTAGGGTGAATGAATCCCTTGTCCAACTGTTCCTTGAGTTGTTTCTTCCATTCGGCCAATTTATCATATGTCATCCGATAAGGTCGCTTGGATATAGATGTTGTCCCGTATCAAATCAATGACAAACTCCATGTCTCGATCAGGCGACATTCCTGGCAGTTCATCCGGAAACACGTCAGGATATTCGCATACCACGGGGACTTGATTAAGCTCTGGAATTGAGATTGAGTTGAGCTTGGGCTGCTGCGATGGAGCAGCGCAAGCGGAGGTAAAAACAACGCGTTCTCCGTCAGAGTTGACTAGAGAAACTGCTCGATTTGCACAATCGATTACTCCCTGATGTTTGGATAACCAATCCATTCCAAGGATTATGTCTAACCTAGAGGTATCTATCAAGATGAGGTTGGCTTTGAATTTTATCCCATTGATTCCTATATGAACTTCAAAACATCCGAGTTTTGTTCTTAAGATGGACCCGGGTGAATGAATTATAGAATTATCTAGTTCTGTAGTTTCTAGTTGCTGATGCATAGCAAACTTCTTAGAAACAAAGGAATGGGTTGCTCCAGAATCAAACAATGCTAATGTAGATACGGAATGTACGAGAATAGTACCCATCACCACATCAGGTGATGCGTCAGCCTCCTCAGCAGTAGTGTGGTTCAGGCGGCCGCTAACGAAGCCTTGCACCGGCTTGGGTGCTTGCTGCCCTCCTGGACCTCGGCGGGGCCTTGAGGTCACTGCTGGACTCCATATGGCTGAGGTTGAGGCGTTGGAATAAACTTCTTTGGGAACTTGTTGGCATAATGTCCGTGCTCATTGCAACTGAAGCACGTGACATTAACTGCCAGGTTCTGACTACTAGATGGCTGACTTCCGTGGTTATATTGCTGAACTGCTGCAGGTTGAGGGCAGGGAACTGGTGCTTGAGGCCTCGGAGGTGGTGGTGCTGAAGAACGAACATTAGACGGCTGCCAAACACGAGGCCTTGGTGGACCACTGCTTGCTGATTTCTGTGCAAGCCACTTGCGCTTGCGGCTCTCCACCACTATCCGGGTGCTATCCTCGACTCAGATTGCTTTGTTAATCAAGCTCTGGAAGTCGGGAATGTCGTGGGCAGCGAGTGACAACTTCATCCCATCATTCAGGCGCTACCTGAACAGAGTGACCTTTCTTGCTTCATTTGGTATCTCGGATGCTAGTGTAGCGTGCGAGATAATTGAAGCGATGTAGGAATTCCATTACTGACAAGTTCCCTTCTCAAGCTCGAGAATTCCCGCCTCTTGATATCCATAAGACCAGAGGGGATGTGGGCATTATTGAAAGCTTCTTTGAAGTCGGCCCAAGAGATAGTCTGGCCTTCCGGGACGAGTGTCGATGGTTTTCCCACCAAACTGCTGCTGCACCTTGAAGCTGGTAAGATGCCTAGAGAACCTTCTCTTCGTTAGTGCACTGGGCAATGATCAGCTTGCTCTCTACTACATGGAGCCAATCATCAGCGTCAAGGGGTTGGTGGCTGATGCAAAGGTAGGTGGCGAAGTTTTCATGAACTCGCCCAATCTGGACGATGATTGATTTACTGCAGCTCCAATTCCTCCGGCAGCAGAGCCGAGAGTAGCATTATTCTGGACTAATTGCTAAAGCAGTAGAGTGTTGGTCTGTCGCCCTTGCTAAATCATGGCGAGTACTTGAGCCATGGTGGGGCAGTAGAACTTCAGTCTCTACAGTAGCTGCGGGTTGAGATTGATCCTCTTGGGGTGCTGAATCAAATGGATGCTGAGTGCTAGGTTGCGGAGGCGTAGGTGCTTCACTATCTGGTTCCGATTCGAGGTAGCTCCTATTGCCATGATATGGCGAACTGAGCGAGTTACCGGCATCTTGATCAAGCAAAAGGCAAGGTAAACAATTGTTCGCAGGTTACGAACGAATCAGCAAAAGTTAAGTAGGTCAGTAAGTTTTGTCATCCCAAACTACTTTAACTTAATCTAAACTGATAGCATGTGTATTCTTAGGATTTAGGGGCAGCACACATGAATTTTTAACGTACTAGTCAAACATTACATGGCGCATATGCCCGTGGTTCCATATTACAAAAGAGGGCAAAGAAAACAATAAAAGTAGCATATTACAAATATTTTACAGCGAGGTCTCACCCCGATCTACTTCTACAAAATATCCAAAAGTGCCTACTCTAAAACCTACAAGTGAGCTCTAGGCCGACTGCTGAAGTCTAGACATCCTAGTCGCGCTGGGCAGCTCCTGAGGACTCAGGGGTAGCAGAGGAAAAAGTACTCTGGTGCTTGGTGTCCTCAAGTCTAGTGAGGCGGTGGTGAAAACACTGCAACGGCTATGAAGGGTCCACTGCACCTGCGTAGATAGCCACTACCTGACGGCGATGTCCAGTCCCTAACATACGGGGGCATCGGGTACAGGGTTGTAACCAAATAATGGGCTGAGGCAACTCCTCTAAGGGTGTTAGAACTGCATCCTATCCATATAGCACCTCCCTGGAGAAGAAACCCTGGGCCACCATAGGGGCAATGCTGTCCTCCAATGTGCAGATCCTTCGGCGAGCCTCCAGAAGCTCACAGGACACTCGATGGAGATACCCATCAAGAGATCTCACCAGGCCTACGAGATGCAGGTGTGGAGTGAGGAACTGTCTCCCTTCTACCTGGTAGGTGGGATCCTCCTGGTTCGCAGCCCTAGCTGGAAAGTGGAAGAACGACTCCGTAGTGCCGGCAGTTCATGACGCAGGCAAGCAATGGCGACATAGGCTACATCAAGCAAGGACATCCGGACGGTAGAGCCTCTCCCGTAACAACAGAAAGCTGGGTCGCCAAAGTCCCTCCCCTGGACAAGTACCTCAGTGAGGTACTCGGTGGAGGCTGCACTCGTTGGTGCACTGTAGACGGTGTACTGCAGGGTGTGTGGCCACTCGATCTGCTGCAACATCACCCAGAGAGTGTGCTGCAGGGTGCCCTCTTCAAAGGCGCTCGTGCGGTACTGCGGCTCCCACTGGTTGGCCATGTACACTTTTATGAGGCAAAGGAGGGTTAGAGATTAGGTGACAAGAGACATGGACAAGAAATGATAGTAGTCAGGGAAGAAATTTCAGTACATACTTTTAGCCATTCTCAAGTTCACTTAACTAATCCTTAAGGCTTAAAATCAGGTATTTCTACCCCTTGGTCTTTATATTAGTAGACCTTTATAATTTCACTCAAAATAACTCCAAATGGAAGTAGGGAAGGTTTAAGAGATATTACATCACAAAAATTTCAGCAAGTACATGTTCTGAAATTTTTACAAAAGAGGGGTCTAAGGCGGTATCCTTAATAGTTCAAAGAGAAAACTCAAGGACTTCGTGTGAGATATTTTTATGACATTTTGAAAACATTTTGGCTCTGTTTTAAAGTCCTAAAAATATTTAGATTCTTTTATTTTCAGAGAGCATCTCTTCTCCCAAAACTAGACTCAGTTTGAACCCAGATAAAGGAAGATGATTAAAAATAGGCTTTAGATAAGAAAAGAATGCTAAGAGGGATAAGTTTAGCAAATGTCTTTAAAATTTCAGAAACATTACTAAATTTAGATTAGGTTGAAATTATATTTCTAAGTTCTAACTTATTAACCATTCTACCTAGGGCTTGTCTTACAGTCAATATGGCTCTGATACCAGGCACTGTCGGACCCCCTGTCATGGAATACCCGAAGACCCTACGTGTATACTGTACTAGTCCCAGGAATAAGGATAGCACACACATTCACAACATTTGGTAATCACATCCATACCATCACATACTAAAGTAAAGCAAAAGGGATAATCTACTTAAGCTATTACAAGTTATTATAGTCACGGCTGACCGCCCAAATAAAAGCAGTCAACAAAGTAAAAATAAACAACAGTGGAAGACATAGTAAGGTAGCAAAAGTCCAGTGGCATGCCCATCCAATCCCGCAGGCAACCAACAAGGAAAGTCTAGGTAGACCTATCATCGAACCCCTCGGTGTCGGAAGCAAAGAACTCGTCGTCCGGAGTCGACTCCTCTTCAAACTCTAAACCAACAACAATAGGAAGATTGAGTACTTGTGTACTCAGCAAGACTTGTAGTGAATCGTAAAAATTATATTAGATACAAGGTTGTCAAATGAATGGCTCTAGTCTACATGTTATTTTGCTCAAAGCTATCTTTATGTGCAATACTCATAAGTACTAATTTGCAACGGAATTTGAAAGAGCCATTTAAGAAAAGTAAGTACAGGACAATAAGACATTGAAACAAGTAACAACAACACTTGCAACCCTAATCGGTTACAAGAAAAAATATAATCAAGTTCAGCCATAGAAATGACACGAACAAGTTTATGTTCGACCATAGAAATGGCAACACTACTATAGAAATAGCCAATCAGTCATAGAAATGACAGTTTCGCTATAGACATAGCAACATAACCATAGAAATGGCAGTTAACTCAACAAATAAAAACCCCATGTCTTTACCCAAGTTTTGTGATAACCCAGTTTTTTGGAAAAACAAAGACTACCGCCATACCAACCACACTAAGCATGCTCATGACCACGAGTGCGGCTATTCGAATAGTTTATCACTCTATAGAGGTGTACAACTTTACCCATAGTACGCGGTATTCTAGTTGCCTAGAATATCTCTATATCGCTACTCACTACCGAAGGTAAGCAGCCTAGAGTTCACGACGCAACCTTTACATTATCTAGTCCTAACCTTGTACTAGCCCTCCGAACGATTGTCCCCAATTACTCGGATGGAAACCCGAAGTACGAGGAGTCCTGACTCACCAGATGGAAACTCGATGAGGAGTCCCTCACTTGACGGATGGAAACCCGTCAGGTGAGTCTTTCACTTCACCCGGATGGAAACCCAGGGAAATGAGCCATTCACAATTGTGTCGGCAATTGAAATTGCTCGCACGGCTTCTGCGCCTACTATCATGCAAGGATAAAATTTTATAACTTAGTTAGCTACGGCCATCCCATACTAGCACATATGGTTGTACGATTAGGTCTTAGTCCTAGAGTTGCTGGCTTCAATTCTTAATCGACTACGGGTGAGATCTCCCCCTATCCACTAGTGAGTTACAATCCTCACTTTTTTAGATTACAATATAACTCATCCGTGTCTAAAGACTAAAATTTTAATTTCAGTTTTTCATAAAATAACAGAGATAACACCTCTGGACACTTTTCAAAATAACCCAAATTCACAAATTAAGATATTGTCCTTTTATCAATTTTTCAGAAGAACTATTGCTCAAGTTGCAATTGTGTGATAAATCGCACTCAAAATTCCCAATTGACATTATATATTGTCTAACCCATATTCTAAAGGTTACAATAGTTAGGGTTCAATATTTCAAGGAGATATATGCAGCAAGTAGGATTTACAACTACCGATTTTCCCAATAATAGCATTTCATATAAAACATACACGCATGCATAATAGGATTTGCAAAATAAAGTACAATAAGTAAAATACTGGGATCAACATGATCAAAGGGGGTGCTTGCCTTGCTCTTGCTGTTCTGGAAGTACGGTGGATTGATAGTCGCAATAAAAACCCGAGTAATCGACGTCTAAAAAGAGTCGAAAACGAATTAAATAACATCCAACAAAAGCAACAGCAACCAAAAATAAATATTTTTACATATTTAGGTAGATTATGATTTTACACAAATTTAGAAACAAATTTCATTCAATTTGGAGTTGTGTAGCAAAAGTTATTAAAGCTTCAATTTGGTTCGGTTGGTTAAATCCAGATTAAATGGGAAATATGTTTTCCTAACGGAGAAAACGTATTCTCGCGTCTGTTCTAACAAGGCTTGTGCTTTCCCAAAAGGAAAACGTAGTCACCTCGTTATAGAAAGCATATTTTCTAATTTCCATTTGATTTTTGGTTAAACTGACATGTGGGGTCCACTATCAGTGGCTAGGTTCACGAGCATAGTGCATAGACCGAAGGTCTAAACGCGCATGGTGCACAGTTTCACGGGGTTTCACTGTGCACTTAAGCAGTGGGGCCCGAGTGTCAGCGACTCATTAAGAAATAACAGTTTGAGTTAAACTAATGAACTGGTCCCACACGTAAGTGACCTATTAGAACTAAACTAATAACTAAACCTTGATTAGGCCCTAATGACTACGGTTTGACACAGTGATGATGAGCTACAGTGTTGGGTATGGGCGAAGTCCTCGGCATTGTACGGGTAGAGGAGGGGCATGGCGGAGCTCTCGCATGCGTGCATGCGCTGGCGCGGCCGAGCGCGAGGTGGATGACGAGTCCTACGCACGGGGCCCACCAGTCAGCGACGCAATGAAGTGGTAAGGCTCGGTGTAATCTCAATGGTCCGATTAGAAATGAACGGCTCAGATGAAATGATCTGTTCGAATGGTCCGAATGTTTCAAACTTTCAATCAATCTGGACCATCGGTTTCAAATCCAACGGCTCAGAAGAATTGCACTACTCGGATGGTCCGAACGGCGCGTTAGATCTAGACAAGCGATTTCAAATCCAATGGCTCCAAAACACTGGGTCCGATCCACTTACGGGGATAGTCTGGTTCGACCGAGAAGTTTGGACTCGAGCTTGAGGAACAGTGCGGGCTTTTGATTTTTTAATTAATAGCTGAATTCTTTGCCGATTTAATTCACCAACCAAATGAAGTCCAAAAATTATGAAATTTTTTTGTGTAGACTACTGAGCTCGAGTAGTTTCTACAGTAAATTTTTTCAAAGGTTAACACCTTACCTCAATTTCTACAAAATTCAAACAAGGTGTTGTTCCTAAGAGGTTGTAATTATTTTTCTAAACAAAATTTCATATAGAAATTTTATTGAATGATTCCTGGGATAAATAGCCCAAAACCATTCTCTCTCTTAGAAAATTTTACTTTGTTTTACCTATTTCCTTGTTAGCACCTTTTGTTTGTAGTTCAAGTTTTTCTTTTAAAATTCAGAAACCAACTTAACATAGCATATTTCATATGCAAATGATCAAGGTAAAAATCTCTAAAGAATTTATATTACTTAATCCCAGAATTAGGATTTTTGGATGTTACAATCATAGACGGTTTGTAGCTTAAACCGTCTATGATAGCTTATGTATCACAGACAGTTTGTAGCTTAAACCGTCTATGATATATGATGTTTCAGAGATGTTTTGTAGCTAAAACCGTATAAGATGACTTTTCTCTATAAGTGTCCAAGCAGTGGTTGCTTGTGCCTTTAAAACCGGCTTCATATATATATATATATTGTTCCTAGTCCCTCAGCCACTTTCGGGGGGTCGTCCAAGCAGCCTGAGAAGGATTGGACAGCAACCACAGGCAACTTCATCGAGCCCCTACAAATTCAAGAAGCATGGTGGCCAGGAGAGCGCGTGGACATCTAATTACTTGGATGTCGTCAATAGGTAATTGGACATCGCTATGTTCAGAAAGTGATGTGGATGCGCAGGTACTCCGACTGGGAAGTGGCTTCACGTATCAGTAACCAACCATTCCTTGATCTAAGTTCTACGGTGACTTGACATCAAGGAATGATTGGTTACTGATACATGATGCCACTTCCCAGTCAGAGTACCTACGCGTCCACGTCAATTTCTGAACATAGCGACGTCCAATTACCTATCACAACATCTAGGTAATTGGATGTCCACATGTTCTTCTAGCCGCCATGCATCTTGAACTTGCAGGGGCTCGATGAAGTTGCCTGTGGTTGCTGTCCAATCCATCTCATGTTGCTTGGACGACCCCCTCAAAAGTGGCTGAGGGACTACGAACAATATAATATAATGAAGCCAGTTTTAAAGGCACAACAGCCACTGCTTGGACACTTATAGAGAAGAGATTAGAAATGGAATGGTAGGACGTACCTAGGATGCAAGGGATGAGAACTTGACCGGCATGAACACGGTTACATAGACAAAGGTGAAAGGAATGGAATAGCAATTTTAAAAGGCATAATTGACATATAAACATGTGAATCCTTTAGGTCATTTAAAAGACACAATATCGATCACATCCAATTGCATTTGTAACATCAGTTAGCAATTCAATTGTATATCAGAATGTATAAATTTGTATGTGTACAGACTGATAAACTGAAGATCAAACTGACAGTAGTTAGCAATTCATTAGAGCTCAAATATGAACTAATTATCAATTCAATTTCAGCATAAGACTATTAACATTATTGAGCAGTTCAACAAAGCATACAAATTTGCAATACCTCCCAGTGTTAGACACAGACAAATCACATAGAGCATACAAAAATCAGTGATTGTGCTAGATTAACACATTAAGCAACCTAATAGAATTTTTCCACAACTAGCAGCACCAGCAGTCACACCGCGAACACAACCACATTCCCCAACTCTAGATTCATCCATCCAACAAGACAGCAAGGCAAATGGTGTCCACATTGCAGCTTGGTTCACATGAATAAAAACAGCCCAAACCAATAGGTGATAGATCTATCTTACCTCGATGTCGCCGGTGTCGGTGGTGAGGTAGTCGAGGTCGGTGGAGAGGGAGGACGCACTTGCGCAGCTGGATGCGGGAGGAACCATAAGGTCGCATGCGCTGGGGAGAGGACGACGACACCGGCAGCGACCGGGAAGAAGGGCAGCATTGACAATGTGGTCGGTGAGAAGATGCGACTTGGGGGCGGCTGTTGGGGAGGAGGCTTCGAGCGGTGGCAACGGCGGCATCGAGGTAGGGAGGGAAACAGGTGAGACTAATGGCGCTGGGGAGTGACGAGTTAGGGAACAAACCCTAGCGGGCTCCTACTAATAAAGAAATATCACAGACGATTCTATTATGGAACCGTCTGTGATAAGGTTGTTCAAAGTTCTATGTTTTGAGCATATATATTGTCATTTAAATACTACTAAAAATTTTCTTTAACTATGATACATATCATAGATGAATATTTGTTCGTACTAAACCGTCTATGATATATATATATAACATATATAGTAATTCGATCACCTCCAAATTAGATTTTTTTTTCATTTTGGAATTTACATATGGCCAAACAGCGTGACCAGTCGTTTCTTACAAAGATTTAAAAAAGTAGAAACCTAAATAAACAAAGTTTTTCTTGTGGCGGAGGTAGGCTGCTATCTCCGTCTTCAAAACTTCATAGGCGGCAGCGGCATCAGACGGTTCGTGCTCATCGGCACGAAATGCGTCCACCCATTGACACGCTCGTTCGAGTGTCTCCCGAAGACCCTCGGACTGTTGAATTAAGAAGAATTGAGCCCATATGCTCTCTTCCCTTGCTAGAGGGGTCTCGGCATGGTCGGCTCGGTCGCCCGCCGCCTCGATTAAGCAGTCCAAGTGACGGTGAGCCTCCTGGAAACGTGCAACGTCGTTGTGGAGGACCACGTCGATGACACGGTAAACTCACCGAAAGTGGAGATCACTCAGAAGTCGCGGCGGAGGAGGATGTCAAGACGGCGGAAGGTGGACGCCACCTGCTCTAGCAAATCCTCGGGTGGAGGAGTGAGGACACTGTTGAAATAGTGTCCTTCCGCCGCAACCACCAACGTACGGCCAGAGAGGTGCTCGTACAGTATGGCCAAGTAGGCCATCAATGCTGGAGACAAGGAATAAATTTGGCATGTGAGACGAAGAGACGTATCGAGGAGCCGAAGCGGTATTGATGCGACGAAGAGACTCATCGACGACGAAGAAACTCACCGGGAACTATAGCGATATTATCACATACGGTCACTACTACAAAACACGCCATACCAGACACCTCGTTACAGACGGTTCCAAAGGAGCCGTCTGTGTTGAACTTATCTGACGGTTCCATTTGGAATCGCTGCGTGATCGCTCCTCATCGAGAGCGGTTCTTATTACCAACCGTTTGTGATACTTCTGACGGTTGGTAATAAGAACCGTCTGTCATAGTTACTCGTCACAGACGGTTAGGAAATAAAACCGTCTGTGAAGTATTATCACAGACGGTTCAATTTTAGAACCGTCGGTAATATTCTAGTATCACAGACGGCTATATTAAATAACCGTCTGTGATAGTATTATCACAGACGGTTCCAAGATAGAACTGTCTGTGATATTTCTTTCCTACCTCTTCGTCTCCCGCACGATCGATGTGTCTCTTCATCTCACCAACGCAGAACCGTCTCTTCGTCTCGCACGCCAACTACATGCGTCTCTTCGTCTCACATGTCAGTTACTCCTAATTCTTTATAAGACGGAATAATTCACCGAAGATTAAACTCCTCCCATCGCTCTTAGTCTCACGGTTTTGAGTACATACACACAGCAATCGCCAAGGTGAGCATGCAGAGCAGTCAGGCCAGCACCAAGGCGAGGAGGTCTTTCTCACGATGTCGTCGTCGACATCGTCGGCCGTGTGGCCGTGAGCTCTCCTCAGCCCATGGAGGACCTATGCAGCCTACGATTAACATACGTACATCTTTATATCTACAATTCCACGTTGACATCAAAATATACATACGACATATTACAAGTCCATAACACATGATGTTATGGAATAAATTAATTACAATGGAGCAATTTCTTAATTAAAATATAGCCCTTCATGATGATCGACGCGCATATAGCTAGCTTCCTGTAACACCCTGGCTATTCGGAAGCCAAGATGTCACCTAAAACATCTAACATACATCCATATTGCGGAAGAATTCGAATAAAATCAACTAATGATAGTATCAAAACAACCAAGACATGATGAAGGTATCCTTCCTTCACCATCTAATCTATTTATTTCAGTTCATTGATAATGAAAGTTCATATGCAGTAATAAATCAACCTCAATGTGGAGAAGGTATCCTTCCTTCACCAATTATAATTTAATTATTACAGTTCATCATTAACGAATGTAAGATAGAACTAAATTTAATCTTGAACATGAATAGGATGATGTGAGCAGTAGTGCGTGTCTACTCCTCCCAAGTGAGCCAACATCGGGGATTACCTAAAATAAACAAACAATGCAAGAGTGAGTCCATGACTCAAACAAGTACATATATCAATAAGATAATCATTCAATATGAATAAGACAAACTCATCATCGAGTTCGATCACATCACAACCGACTACATATGAAGACATGATATGAATGCTCAAAATCAAAGGAATGGATGCACACATGCATATATGCAGTATAGCGGTGAAACACCCGTCGGTGTTCACTCAAGCCCGCATCTTAACAAAAATGCGGGATCCACTTCCGTATGAAGAACGTTTCATACGGTGTCCAACATTGCCCATCTTGGAGTTAATGGATCTTACATGCCCATTCGGAATTAATGGGTCTTTCAAATCCACTCCGTGGGCGGACATGACAATGTCCAACACCGCCTACACCGGAATGGTGGGACTTGCAATCCACTTTCGTGGATGAAACATGCATAATGAATGCATAGAATGAAATACGAATATTGAAAGACATGATAACAAAACATGGATTCAACACATATGAAAGAACATAGACAATCCATCTTCTCTCGTATCATACAAAATCACAAGATGACCATATAAACATTCATCAATCACAATCATTAAGGGTGGCAATGTACTTGCCTTCGCGATCTGACGCGTTAGTCGGCAAAGATGATACTCCTAAACCCAAGGCTTCACCTCCTAAACAAGTAAAATAATTTCAATGAGGACATAATATACCCAACACTACTAATCGACGTTAAACACTGCTTCCCTGATGACTCTAGTCATTAAAACAAAGCTTAAATTGAAATCAACAATTTCTTACATAACTTAATTCTGGACAGCAGCACGGTAATTGACATAACTATTGGTCTGGAACTCGGAATGAGGTGAGACCAATTTCCATGGATTCTTAACTGACATATCTACAATACTCTAGTTGGGAAAAAGTTCAGATTTTGCCTCTAATAAAAATTGGCCCACGGCTCAAATCTGTTGACTGAATTAATTTACAGAAATATCGGCTAAAATAAAATATCCATAACTTTTGTTGTACAACTCCAAATTGGACGTTCTTTATCAATCTGAAAAGTTTATGAAATTACCTACACTAACCTAGTTGGCACGACATTCAAATTTTTCCTTTAACAAAAAGTGGCACACGGGTCAAAACTAGAGATAAAAACTAACATACAATCTGGACAGACTGACATACAATCTGGACAGTCACAAAGAAAAGTGCATAACTTTTGATCTATAAATCCAAATGAGGTGTTCTTTATCAATCCTGAAAGCTAGTGATATCACCTTCAAAATTTGTTATGGGCAAGACCTCTGAATCACCCTCTAACTAGGCCATAAATCAACCTATACAGAGACTGCTATTTCTCGTCAGGATTCTGGACAGCAGATAATAAATTTATCATAACTTTTCACTCGAAAGTCGGAATGAGGTGATCTTGGCGGCCACCGAAAGCTAAGAACAAGACCTACATATCTCTAGGAGATGGGAAACTCAGATTCGGCCTCTAACATCACGAAAAAGTCCACGCAACAATCTGGACAGAATCGAATTTCTACCCGCAGCAAATCGATCTAATCAAAATTGAACCAAAACACATCTACCACTAATCAAACGATGAGGATCGGCACTCGTTACTCTTGTAGCAACCAGGACGTAGGTGGGAGAACCTTGGAGAAGATGATCTTCCTCCTCCTTTCTCCTTCTCCCTTCTTCTCCTTCCACCATGGCCGACGGCACCTCGGAGCTTCTTCCTCATCTTGGTAGAGCAGCACGGAGGGGGGGCTGCTACAGTACCGCGTGCTACAGTGCGGCGTGGTACTGTAGCAGAGGGTAGGGTTTTGGGGAAGGAGACCCCCCCTTCTTGACTCCACTACAAGGCCGGCCCACTTGGCTAGGACACCTTGGGCTAAAAGCCGAAGGCCCAATCCTCTCTCAAATCCTGAATTTTCTTTCAATTTTCCTCTAAACTTTAGTGCATTCAAATTTGAATAAATTTCTCTTTCGAATAATATGTTCTCTCTATTTGATATTCGAGGTATTACATTCTACCCCCCTTAACAGAATTCGACCTCGAATTCTAACCGTCGAAAAAAAACGAAAGAATAATTGCCACCGAAAAGAAACATCTATTAACATATGCCCGGAGCAAACATATACGGATAATACTCGCGCATGCGAGACTCAGTCCCAAATGACCTATCTCTCGGTCGACAAGACCACAAGACATTGACGTAAACTACATCGACCTAACACTCAATCCGACATTGCCAAGTACACTCATCGAAGAGATTCAAGGGTAAGATCCTACTCGATGGTCAATGACGTTAACGAATATTCAAACTCTAGTTCTCACGGTACTCACTCGGCACCAAACATGCTAAATGTAGTACACCACATATGGACCGAGACGGTCCTTGCGATACGCCAAATTCAATTCCGTAGCTAACGAAAACAACCCAAAGTACCTTGGCTAACCTTCCAATTGATCTTTGAACCACACAACATGCACATAGAACACGAACTCTTGTTCCACCTCTCAATTGAACTCTTCACTAAAACAAGGATCACCTCCTTTAACGAAACACACAACAGAGCTCTCTTTAAGCAAACTCTTTTCCGACAAAACCCATCGAAAAGAAAGATTCACATCGCATCTATCGTTACCATTTCGATACTAAAGAGTCAAACCGAAATCAAATTTCATCACGAAAAACCTTTCCACGTTCCAAGTGGCGGTTTGCGAATAAGCGTCCACGAAATCAAAGGAGAAATCACTTGAATGCCCAAAAAAATCATTTATTCCGTCTGAATGGAAAGAATCACACATATCAACATAAATGTCGAGCTCAACTTGCGAAAGACATCTGTCAAAACACATAGCTCAAACAAGAATCAAGAAAACGTGTCTCTACTTTAGGAAGCATCAATTTCTCAGTTTCTCTTTCAGAATAAAACTTCTCTCAAAGTTTGGAATTCCAATTCATCGCATAACACCTAACTCATCTCTCTTAACTTGGCATTCTCAACGCTATGCTCAAGTGAAATACATCATCCACACCTCGGTATAGAGGCTCTATCGACTACACTGAAACTTTCTCTCAACAACTCCTCTACCGATGAAATTAATTTGTGAGATGACTTCCAATGCATCTCAAAATAGACATCACATGCAATCACATCACCTCAATGTTTTAAGAATAAACAACTCAAAATTCCCAAAGACACACATTCATATACTTCCTCAAAGGGTTCTATCAATGACCATCCCATTGTTCGAATCCACCCTTATTCTACTTTCTCTACACATAATCATTGGGAGACTCAAGGTCCTAGCAAAAGAATGTGAAGCCCAAAATTAAACTCCAAGACTCCTACCATGAACTTCTCATATAGAAGATAGGGAAGCCTCAAATTAAATCCTAAAATTCTCACAATCCAAACATACTCGCATTGACATCAACACAAAAACATTTCTTCGATCCAATTATCTTTATCAAGATTCTAATTCTTAGAGAGTTACTTACTACGGCCAAGTCATTCATGGCAATAATCCAACAATCTCGGCTATCTCTTTAATCTCTTTAACGATCGATCACTTTGCTAATATTACTCCCATTACAACACCATCATATTTCATCTACACAACCACGCAAGGTACTCAACCGCGACACTCTAATACATTGATCAAGATTTTCATACTTTGGATAATTCTATGTTCCATTGAAATGAACAAAAGAACTTGGACTACGTCTCGCTATAGATTCTACTAGTTGTAACCATGCAATCAGTTTAACCTCCAAAGGCAACCTTCTAATGAGATAAACTCCTCTTAAATAACTATATTACGAAATTATTTCTTCCTCCAATGCTCATCGAATAATTTCCAACCCAAAGTTTCACAACTACAATCATTAAACACCTCAAAAGACTCCGGTGAAACGAATGGATTGATTCTTTCTCAAAAGAAAGAGCGAATGAAATCAATTTTCTTCAACTAGGAAAACATGTGTCACCCTTGATGAACAAAGGATCAAGAAAAAATAGTCACTTAGGCAAAGTACTCGGAAAACATAAGGAAAATCAATAGTCGAGGGCTCAAGCCCTATTGAAAGCAAATACCAAACCACAAATGAGAAGAAGGTAATGCCTTTGAAAATTTGATAAACTCTTATGGAACAAATGCATAAGGTTTAAGCACACCCAAATAAAGCGCAAGTGGCGAAACGCGACTTAAATCTCAAATACTTTTACTTCACTCCTTCCTTTAACCGGAAAGTTATTTTCGTGATTACTACATCACTTTGCCACTTAAACAAGATAAGCTCTTAAGACCAAATCATAAGAACCACTTAAGAACCAATAAAATCTTTCAACCCGTCTCTTTGCTCAAAATGCAGACAAAGTTACCACATAACTCATGAGGTCCAAAGATAACAAGCGCAAAACTCGAAACACTTTCACTAAAACGAAGATCATGCAAATGATTTTTTTAGTTGAACATTATCATCACAACCACGATCGACAATCACACTAATCAACGAAATAATATGCTATTGGCGAGAATCATCAAATCTCTTAACACTCCATGAACTTTTGAAAAGAATCACAATGAACTATTTCATCATGTCTCTAAAATCTAAATAAGGTTACATATACTTGATCTAGGAAAACCTAGTGTAAAACCTTATAATTGGAACAAACTCTTTCAACAAGATGATAATAGAACATGACAATCTCACCAATGTACACCAATGTAAATCTCGATTAGCTTTCATCCATTTAACTCTTAGTGACACTCGATGCCAAGATAGTACACACTAAATGCTCTCTAGCCACACATGGCACAAACATGATCCTACCTCTGCTTGCAACCTCAACAACGATTAAGAGGATATAATCGACATTCTAACTTATGATCAGCAATTAGAATAAAATGTCCTTAACTTCAATAATATAGGGCGCATAAGTCAAGGTTTCACAAGCGATACATCATCGTTCATCTAGTCATTTAAACATGTTTCAATAATTTTTAGCATGGCAAGAATCAAGTAAAGCTATCATTTAAATAAGATCATCAAGATCCAAATAGAAGACAAATTCAAGATTAATATTTATCAAGACAACATTCGAACACATCCTTAACTTAACCATCACTAGCGGTTAGAATAATCGAAAGAGGACCTAGATTTCAACTTATCTAACAAATTTATCGATTATCCGATCGTAAAGATCAAACCGATACATCCACATTTTTTTCCACAATTCTTAACAACAATAGCTTCTTGAACAAATATGAACAACCTCTTATCTAAAACTCATCCTGCACCAAATACAACGACATTTCACTTTAAGCAATTCACTTCCACGGATACTAGTTAAGAATAGACTGTTTGCACAAAGCTAATAACCCAAATCGATAACTCATACCATAATAATTAATTCATTTAATTAACACCTCGTACTTAAGCATGTCAAGACATCACTTAAAGATTTTAACCTAATCTTTCGAGAAAAGAGGCATTACATTCCAACACTGGAACTAATCCAAAGAAATACATAAAGTCAAAGCTTTCACATGTTAAAGAATTTGCAATGAAAACTTTCATGCCAGAATACTCGTGAATAAATGATTCACATTCTCCAATAAGAAGGCGAACTCCCAAGAAAAGATAAGTTTTTTTTTTGCCGATATCCAACGATCCCAAGAACAACTTTAGACCAGTGATCGGGAGAACAAGTAGTCGACTTATGGAACCAAGAAAGTCAATGAGAACTCATCGGAAGAAATGTAAAACACTAACTCAAGAAAACTTCATCAAGCGCAACTATTACGAGCGGCCACATACGAGAACCAAGGAAGAGAATAATATTTTCTAAAGAATCTCACCTCAACACTCCACTATGGTATTCGGGTAGATACTACTCTATTCTGCTATCACAAATCTTGGTGCAATCGACAAAGTCCAGGCCACAACCACGGCCTCCACTTCTTAACCTCCATCATCGACACGTTTAAACAATATAATCAATTATGATTATACATGATCATATCATGACAATCATAGAATAGATTCATAGATATGGAATATCATAACATATCATAGATTAACAACAAGAAAGATAATACAAAAGCAATTCAACAATTGCTCAACGAATGAAACATAACAATAGAAATACGAAACAATGGATTTCCCAACCCCACCTATCTGCACGATGTGTCAATTTAATATTCAATTACCACGGACCTAAAGCCCGCTCGATACCAAGCGTAACACCACGGCTGTTCGAAGCCAAGATGTCACCTAAAACATCTAACATACATCCATATTGCGGAAGAATTCGAATAAAATCAACTAATGATAGTATCAAAACAACCAAGACATGATGAAGGTATCCTTCCTTCACCATCTAATCTATTTATTTCAGTTCATTGATAATGAAAGTTCATATGCGATAATAAATCAACCTCAATGTGGAGAAGGTATCCTTCCTTCACCAATTATAATTTAATTATTACAGTTCATCATTAACGAATGTAAGATAGAACTAAATTTAATCTTGAACATGAATAGGATGATGTGAGCGAGTAGTGCGTGTCTACTCCCTCCCAAGTGAGCCAACATCGGGATTACCTAAAATAAACAAACAATGCAAGAGTGAGTCCATGACTCAAACAAGTACATATATCAATAAGATAATCATTCAATATGAATAAGACAAACTCATCATCGAGTTCGATCACATCACAATCCGACTACATATGAAGACATGATATGAATGCTCAAAATCAAAGGAATGGACTGCACACATGCATATATGCAGTATAGCGGTGAAACACCGTCGGTGTTCACTCAAGCCCGCATCTTAACAAAAATGCGGGATCCACTTCCGTATGAAGAACGTTTCATACGGTGTCCAACATTGCCCATCTTGGAGTTAATGGATCTTACATGCCCATTCGGAATTAATGGGTCTTTCAAATCCACTCCGTGGGCGGGACATGACAATGTCCAACACCGCCCCTACTGGAATGGTGGGACTTGCAATCCACTTTCGTGGATGAAACATGCATAATGAATGCATAGAATGAAATACGAATATTGAAAGACATGATAACAAAACATGGATTCAACACATATGAAAGAACATAGACAATCCATCTTCTCTCGTATCATACAAAATCACGACATGACCATATAAACATTCATCAATCACAATCATTAAGGGTGGCAATGTACTTGCCTTCGCGATGCGACAGCGTTAGTCGGCAAAGATGATACTCCTAAACCCAAGGCTTCACCTCCTAAACAAGTAAAATAATTTCAATGAGGACATAATATACCCAACACTACTAATCGACGTTAAACATCTTTTCACGATGACTCTAGTCATTAAAACAAAGCTTAAATTGAAATCAACAATTTCTTACATAACTTAATTCTGGACAGCAGCACGGTAATTGACATAACTATTGGTCTGGAACTCGGAATGAGGTGAGACCAATTTCCATGGATTCTTAACTGACATATCTACAATACTCTAGTTGGGAAAAGTTCAGATTTTGCCTCTAATAAAAATTGGCCCACGGCTCAAATCTGTTGACTGAATTAATTTACAGAAATATCGGCTAAAATAAAATATCCATAACTTTTGTTGTACAACTCCAAATTGGACGTTCTTTATCAACCTGAAAAGTTTATGAAATTACCTACACTAACCTAGTTGGTACGACATTCAAATTTTTCCTTTAACAAAAAGTGGCACACGGGTCAAAACTAGAGATAAAAACTAACATACAATCTGGACAGACTGACATACAATCTGGACAGTCACAAAGAAAAGTGCATAACTTTTGATCTATAAATCCAAATGAGGTGTTCTTTATCAATCCTGAAAGCTAGTGATATCACCTTCAAAATTTGTTATGGGCAAGACCTCTGAATCACCCTCTAACTAGGCCATAAATCAACCTATACAGAGACTGCTATTTCTCGTCAGGATTCTGGACAGCAGATAATAAATTTATCATAACTTTTCACTCGAAAGTCGGAATGAGGTGATCTTGGCGGCCACCGAAAGCTAAGAACAAGACCTACATATCTCTAGGAGATGGGAAACTCAGATTCGGCCTCTAACATCACGAAAAAGTCCACGCAACAATCTGGACAGAATCGAATTTCTACCCGCAGCAAATCGATCTAATCAAAATTGAACCAAAACACATCTACCACTAATCAAACGATGAGGATCGGCACTCGTTACTCTTGTAGCAACCAGGACGTAGGTGGGAGAACCTTGGAAAGATGATCTTCCTCCTCCTTTCTCCTTCTCCCTTCTTCTCCTTCCACCATGGCCGACGGCACCTCGGAGCTTCTTCCTCATCTTGGTAGAGCAGCACGGAGGGGGGGCTGCTACAGTACCGCGTGCTACAGTGCGGCGCGGTACTGTAGCAGAGGGTAGGGTTTTGGGGAAGGAGACCCCCCCTTCTTGACTCCACTACAAGGCCGGCCCACTTGGCTAGGACACCTTGGGCTAAAAGCCGAAGGCCCAATCCTCTCTCAAATCCTGAATTTTCTTTCAATTTTCCTCTAAACTTTAGTGCATTCAAATTTGAATAAATTTCTCTTCCGAATAATATGTTCTCTCTATTTGATATTCGAGGTATTACACTTCCTCGCTGGGTTCTTCCTCGAGCCTGATGCCGTCTCCGAAAGGAGGCAACTCGTCAAATTGATTGTATTATTCCTCGTCCACTATATTCTCAACTCTGACAATCCTTCTTTTTCCATGAAGAACTACGTGACGCTTCTTATTTGCCGGGTCGGTTACATAGAAGACTTGAACAACTTGGTTAGCCAGCACAAATGGTTCGTCTTTGTATCCGACACGATCGAGGTCCACGATAGTGACACCGTACTTGTCGACCTTCACCTGTAGGAGATGGACCCAACGGCACCGAAATAGGGGGATCTTGAAAAGCACGTAGTCGAGCTCCCATATCTCCTCTATTTCCCATAGTACGAGCTCCTCAGCCCATCGGTACTGAATGCATCTATGCGGACACCGCTGTTCGATCATGCTCTTCCTATCCCGAGCTACCGTATAAAATGTGTACCCATTTATGTCGATCCTTGCCATGTGACAATTGTAAATTGTGGCCCTTTTGCCAACCATAGCGACGTATCATCACTTGATGACCTCCACCATGATTCGCACCTTTAACCATTCGTTGAACCGACGGTTGTGCTCTCTCGTGATCCAAACCTCCGGCCGTGCGGATTACGTTGGCGTACCATGTCTTTGTGCTCGTTGATGTGCGGAGACACTTGGGTCATGTGTTGCAAGACCGTGAAATGGGCTTGAGCGTGCGTATCGGTCGGGAGTGATTGATTTCCTTCCGATGGTCCGATACCATCCAAATTTTCCTCATGGCGAGATAGAGGCACACCTATCGGTTCCACCGAGCCATGTAGTCGACGCAGAACTCAATGACCTCTTGGTTGCATAACCTTCGATGATGCTGCCCTCGGTCGAGATCAGTGCATGCGTAGGACTTGAGAATTCCCATATACCTCTCAAACGGGTACATATGACGTAGGAACACAGGACCGCATATCTTTATCTCTTTCACAAGATGAACAATGAGATGGACCATGATATCAAAAAATGACGGAGGAAAATACATCTCAAGTTGACATAGAGTCATCACCACCTCGGCCTATAGAGCATCTAGTCCTTCGGGATCGATGACCTTCTGAGCAATTGAGTTGAAGAAATAACACAGCCTCAAGATTGCCACTCGGACCTTGTTCGGCAAGATACCCCTAATTGCAACAGGAAGTATTTGTGTCATCAGCACATGACAATCATGAGGATTCATACCAATTAATTTCAAATCTTGCATAGAAACAAGTTTCTTAATGTTAGCGGAGTAACCAGACGGGACTTTGACACCATGCAAGCTTTGGCACAATTCATTTCTCTCGGCCTTGGACATAGTGTATCAAGCTGGTGGAAGGTATATTCGTCCTTTATTGGTCTCTTTCGGTGCTAACTCGGTCCTTATGTTCATATCAACCAAGTCACGTCGTGCGTTAACACCATCCTTTGTTTTGCCACTAATGTTCGATGAAGAGACCAATCAAGCTTTCACATACATTCTTCTCCACGTGCATGGCGTCGATGCGATGACGAACTTCTAAGTGCTCCCAATAAGGCAAGTCCCAAAATTGGCCGCTTCTTCGGATGTTCTTCTAACGGGTTTTAATTTACGTCCCTTCCCAAGCACAACATCGATATCCTTAACCATATCATAGACCTCTTTCCTCTAAAAGCTCTTGGAGTGAATCGCCTCCTTATTTCCGTCGAATTGTTTTTCATCTTGCTTTGTATGGGTGACTCACGGAAGGAACCTCTGATGGCGCATATACACGATTTTGCGTGAGTTGTTCACCATACACTCTCCGTAGCATCTAAGCGGTGCGAATGAGCTTTGGCTCCTTTCATCGAAGCCCGACAGTTACTAAGGGCAGGAAAATCATTGATAGTGCGAGAACAACATGACGCGTAAAGAAGTTCTCTCGTTTATGCATCCCATACTTGTACCCCTTCGTTCCACAGTGTCACAAGATCATCCGATGAATGGTGCTAGGTACACATCAATATCGTTCCCAGTTTGCTTGGCCCTTGGATAAGTAGTGACATCAAAATGTACTTCCGCTTCATACGACCAAGGAGGAAGGTTGTACATACATAGATTCACGGGCAGTGCTATGTCATTGCTCATGTTACGAAAGGATTCATTCCATCTGTACTCAACCCTAACCTTATGTTCCTCGGTTCCACCGAACTCTTTGAAGGTCCGATCGAAGTTTCTCCAGGCGTAATCGGCAGGTGTCTTAGTTTTCCATCTTTCTTACGCTCCTCAGAGTGCCAACGCGACAATCTTACCTCCTTTCGGTTTGTAAATAAGCGCTTCAAGCGTGGGATCACGAGCGAGATACCACAACACCTTAGCAAGAGGTCCTTGCTTCACCTTAGCAGATATTCTTACGCTTGTATCGGATGCTTTGCACACGGACATACATGCAAGTCTCGCATACTCTTTACGATATAGGATACAATCGTTCGGACATGCATGTATTCTTTCTACTTCCATTCCCAATGGACAAAGAACCTTCTTGGCTTGGTAGGTGGTCTTTGGGCAACACGTTTCCCTCTGGAAGAATGTCCTAGGAGACCTAACAACGACGTGAAACTCTTGTCGGACCAACCATTGCTCGCCTTCAATTTCAGCGAGTTCAAATGCGGTTGACAACCTTGTGTATTCCACTTGCGGCCGAGGAACAAAGGTTTCCGAGTCTTCCATTAAGCGCTCGAATTTACAAAACTCTCTCTCACTCGTAGTTTCCTTACGCATCGTGTAGCATCGATCCAGATTGTCATCGTACGACCTATCGTCATCAAAAACACAGTCCACATCCGGCATATCGTTGACTTCCTCGGCGATGTCATCATTATTAACTTCCTCGGCGATGTCATTATTATTAAATTCCTGTATAATCTGCTCTTCACCGTGGCTGGTCCAACATGTATACCCTTTTTTGAAACCCTTCAATCAAGTGCCCTACGATCTGCGGCGGGTTGTTAAAAATCTTGATTACCGCAATCAATGCATGGACAAGACATAAATTCTATCCCCTTATTCGACATATCACGCTCGCGGCTCTTTTAAAAGCAATCACGCCATTAATGTACTCTTCACTCACACAGTTCACACCGTACATCCAGTTTCGGTCCATCTACGCTACACACATAACAATTAGTAGTGTTAAATTATATTAATAAACTGCAAATACGTTACTCTTCCTATTAACCAAATACACTAAAATTGATTAAAGATAAACCTAGAGCAAATATAAAGAGTTAAAGATCGTTACCCTCGAAGCTCACGACGAAAATTCCTAATATCCATGAGATTCCTCCTTTGTCCTTCTCCTTGAGCCACAATGCAATGTGAGACTTAAATGAACAGTCAAGAGAAGAGCCACGATCGAAATGCACCTCCCTATAAGCTTATCCCACTCACAAAACACCCACAAAAACAAAACACTCATTCACAACACCCAAACCGAGCTACCACCAAAGCCAAGCCTCACAAAGCAAGCATGCAAGCCAAATAGCCATAAGTTGCTAGGGCAACCCACAACCAAGAACAAGGCAAGCAAAATAAACAAGCCTCCTACAGCCAACATAGAGTAAAGCTTCTCAAGCCCATCTCTTCCAAAGAAGAGATCAGAGGCGCTAGGGCAGGGGGGTCTGTCGGGTCTTTATATTTATAGGGGTGCATATCACAGACGGTTCTTAATCCCAACCGTTTGTGATATGAGTATATCACAGACGGTTCCTCTCACTAACCGTCTGTGTTGAACTTATATAGATGGCTCCATGTTGAACCGTCTGTGATATCCTCCATATCACAGACGGTTAGTAAGGAGAACCGTCTTTGATATACTCACATCACAGACGGTTCTATTAACAAACCGTTTGTCATATAGAGGATATCATAGACGGTTCTCCTTATTAACCGTCTGTGATATGGAGGATATCACAAACGGTTCCACATGGAGCCGTCTGTACAAGTTCAACACAGACGGTTAGTGAGAGGAACCGTCTGTGATGAGGACATTATCACAGATGGTTCTTCATTCAACCGTCTGTGATAGCGTATGGAGCATGTATATGCGCAAATAATTAACAAAATGAATTACCCAGTAATAAATAGATGATAACAAAGACCATATCATCACAGACGATAAAAAAGATCATATTATTTTACATCACAGACAATAGACTGGTCTTGTCGTTTTTACATCACAGACGATAAAAAAAGGATGAGCGATCCTATCTTAGTCTTCAAATCTTACGTCGCATTCTCGTCGGCTTGGTGGGGCGGGATCGTGATCGTCTCCAAACGCCTCCACCGTGACCTTGCACGCTCGATTTCCTCTTGTAGATGTTCGGACTCGTAATCAAGTCCCACATAGCCCGAGGCCATCAACCTGGTCTCCACGGTCTCGGCTAGGCGGACCGCTCTCCTGCAATGTCGAGTCGTCCTCGACTCTCAGGCTGCATCCTCGGTGCGGACCAAAGAGTTCCATAGGACAATCTCCACGACGAGGTTTACTCGCCGGATCTTTGGAGAGCCTCGCCTGGCCGGTCTGTTGGAGGAGGAGCTCCAATCGGCCGATGATCGCCGTTATGGTCTCCGGTAGATGGTTGGGTCTACAGCGGATTGCATTGCGACGGACGCCTTGTTCGCGACTTGGGCGAGTTGCGACCGAGAGAGGTGCGAGTACACAACAAAATGTAGGCCAATCATACCGGACGAGAGAGAAGCCATTTGGAATTTGTGGAGAGAGGGGATGATCAAGGAGGTTTATGAAAATCCCTTTGATAAGGGTTGTCTATTTATATAAAAGAAGTAGTAAAGCTGGAGCAGGAGACAAAGAGACACTCGCGCGGGAGATGAAGGGAATGAGATCCATAGCACAGACGGCTCTATGATGGATCCGTCTGTGATAAGATATCACATACGGATATATTAAATAATCGTCTGTTATATTACCATATCACAGACGGCTCTATTTAAGTACCGTCTGTGATATCCTAAATATCACAGACGGTTTCATTAAAGAACTGTCTGTGATATCCTCAATATCACAGACGGTTCCATTAAAGAACCGTCTGTGATATCCTCAATATCACATATGGTTATTTAATGGAACCGTCTGTGATATCTTATCACAGACGGTGCTTTAATAGAGCCGTCTGTGATATCCTTTTTATAAAAAGGCGCGCCGCTAGGGTTTTGCTCTTTACTCGTCACTTCCTCTCCCGCGCCCCTTAGGCTCTCGCGCTCTCTCGCTCCTCTAGGGTTCGCCTGTTCACCTCCCAGCCATATGACCCGACGCCGCCGCCTTCATCGGCAGCGCGCCTCGCCTCGACGCGCGGCCTCCTCCCTCTGCACCGGCCTCCTCCCCTACGCCGGCCTCCTCCCCGCGCCATCCTCCTCCCCTGCACCGGCCTCCTCCCCGCGCCGTCCTCCTCCCCGTGTCGTCCTCCTCCCCGCGCCGTCCTCCTCCCCGTGTCGGCCTCCTCCCCGCGTCGGCCTCCTCCCCTGCACCGGCCTCCTCCTTGTACCGTGAGTTGTTGTGCGGCATCCTCTCTGTGAGTATTCCTAAAGATAATATGTGAACTGAATCTAGTACTAAAGATATTGCAAATTGATCAGTGGGCTTTGTTGACATGCTCTGTGACGAACTTTGTCTTATACTGAGATTGAATGTGATAGTTAGTTGATTCTTGAGCTCTATTGTATTACTTGCTACTGTCAATTTGATATACTGTTAATTTGTTACTTTCGGTTGAATGCTAGTTATCATAGACGGTTGAATGCTCTTGTCAATTTGATATCTTGTTAGTTCATTCTTGAGCTCTATTGTATTGACGAACCGTGCGTGATGTGACTTTGATAGTCTTTGATAATATGTGAACTGAAATTGATCGGTGGGCTTTGTTACAGTTCGCTCTGTGATGAACTTTTGTCTTATCACGAGATTGAATGTGATAGTTAAGATCATTTTCGTATGATTGAGATCATTTGTGATTAAGCAAAGTAATCTTGTTTAGAGCTCATAGTTTGAATTTATACTATCATATTCATTTAATGAAGAGTATAGACAATAGGATTGAGATGACAAAGACTTTTCTTTTGCAACTCTCATACGAGCACAAACTACCATCAATCCTTCTTTATATATTACGTTTGTGCATCATTTTGGGTTAAGTTGAGTAAATCTGCTTGAATGCAGTCGATTAGAGCTTACGCATATTGCTTCGTGCATATATAGATAGCAAGTAAGCGACATGGCGTCTGCACCGTCTTCGCCGCCGTCATCGATGTCACCGAATGCGTCTGGATCTCCGAGGAAAGTAGTATGTACGCAAGATGGCAGAGGAACATCGAAAATTCCTCCAGGCCTAATGACCCACGGAGGTCAATGCCAATGGGTCCCTGCGAGTCCCCCCAAAGCAGCGGCGAGATTCCGGACCATGTGCGGGATACTTGGAAGGGAACGGGTCCCCATCACCACACTGAGTTGGGACACTGTGTCAGATGTTCGGAGACGCCAGCTGTGGGACGAAGTTTTAAAATCGTTCACTTTCCCAGCCGCAGACCTGGCGCACGTGGAACGGCACGCATTGCTCTCGATCGGAAAGACGTGGAGGACCTTCAAGAGCATGCTTGTCACAAAGTACGTGAACACGGGTCGAACGCCCTTCACGGCGTATAAATTCTTGTCGCGGGATATATGGGACGCCTTTGTGCAAATGAAGACGACGCCCAAATTTCTTGAGGAAAGTGCGGCGCACAAGGCTCTCTGACACACGAACACTCACCCCACAAACTCGGCACGGCCTGGTACGGGTAAAACCGCGCAATGGGCGCGGAGGACGAGAACGCAACAAGGCCATTTCTTGAGATCACGACGAGCGCTCTCTCTTGGTTAAGAGCGAGGCATCATCCACGTCTTCGGGCGAAATCTCTTTCACAAACCCGGCAGACCAGGATGTGGCCAACCGTTGTTAATAAGTCCATAACTTCAAAATGTCTATAATAACATGATGACCTCTTGCAGCAAGAATTGAGTTCCGCATGTTCCAAAGGCTCTTTCCAAGCAGACAGGGAGAAGGATATACTATCTATGGCTCTGGGAAACAAGGAGCACCCAAGTCGCACACGAGGCAAAGGGTTAACGTATCTTGGAGGATGGATTCCCAGGCGACTCACGCACGTATAGGAGCGGGGAAGAGATCCAAGGCGAGTCGATCTGAGTTGGAACATGTGCTTACTACAAAATTTGAAGGAAGAGAACGGTGCTTCTTGCAAAATTTGAAGAAAAGATAGCAAGATTGCAGACCAAGTGAATCAACTCCTACTCCTCAACGATCGCAAGCCGCCCCGTTGTTTTGGGAGCCAGTCCTCCTCAACATCGGAGTAGCGTTGCATCCACGCAAAATTATGAACATGATGACGTCCAATTACCTATCGTCGACATCAAGGTAATGTACATCTCTGGAATGCTCCAAAGATAGACCTATAGGACGCCTTAGCTAATTGTGTATTGTTTTGTAGGAGCCGACGCACTGCACGCTCCAAGTGAGGATGGTTGGGATGTCTATTGAGGCTGGGCGTGGGGTGGTGTATCCATGCATGGAAGGGATAGTGCAGCACGGTGCCCAGGTGACGCAAGGTTACGCCAGGGTCCAGGTGGACATGGTACATGACAATTTTAAGGCCGTCCCGCTGGAGATTCGCCCGAACGACGACATCAGAACACTAGGGGATGCTGTGTACAGTTTTATCCAGTGGCTCAAGAAGGACATCGCCCTGGACCCTGCAGTGCCGCCTCAACCTTTGATGACTCCACGCCAACCATCTCGACACGACCATGCCTCTCCAACAGGACCCAAGAAGGATATCGCCACGACCTGCGATGCGCCTCAACCTCCGATGACTCTACCCCAACCATCTCGCACGACCATGCCTCTCAACAGACCCTCCATGACTACACCTCAACCTTCGCTCGAAGCCCGCCTCGCCGGTTCCGTGGAGAAGACACCGAACGAATAAAAAAGTGTGTCGCCGTTTCGGTTCCGAGTCGTCTCACGGAGGACGCGTAGCGAGCAAGTCGTTCGAGACAAATCGAAATCGAAGAACATTAAGGCGCTTCGCCTCCTAACCCTAAGAAATACTCTTTGAAGTCCGTTGGCGACCACTGCAGTATTGGCCTACAACTGGATTAGGTTGTCGAGTTTGCATACACGTACTTGCACAAGACCAAAGAGAAAGGGTGCGCTGATGGAATCATCGCCGATACACGGAGGACTATTTCCTCCATGGCGGCCCCCTTCGTCGTGGGCTTCGGCGACTTATTCGACCTATTCAACCTCAAAGCCCTCGATGCCTCACTTCTACGATCTTTGGACATCGTAAGTGTGTACAATCAAGTTCTACATTCACGTAATACCGAATATAACAACTCATTGCTTATGTATAGATACATGATTAAAAATGCCCGGTGATTAAAAGAACCAGTGGGTTTCCTCGACCCACACGTGGTCTCGAGCAAACCATCTTGGCGGACGCATCCTCGTCGAAATACATAACGAGTGATTGCTTGCTCAAAACGACAAGAACTACATAATGGTGCCCTACAACGAAGTAAGTGCTTCACTACTTGCTATACAAATTTCATTTGTACTTTATACGCAAAGACGAACTTAGGTTTAATGACTCAGCGACATACATGAGTAGGCACCATCGATCCTTTTAGTCATTATACCAAAGAAGAACCGGTACTATACCTTGATTCCCTAATGAAAAAAGCCACGACTTCACCCTTGTGCGAGGAGTACTCGGCAGTGTGCTTATTTCCTCCATACATAACTCTATTGTAGTCTTCCTTCGTTTGAAATGGCGAGGTTAACTTTTTGGAAACATATAGGTCGTTCATCTCCTATATTGCCAAGGGAGGACTATACAAGGGAACGAACGCCACATTTAATCACAGGACGCGATTTTCGGTACGTGCTACAACACAATAATTCTATCATACTTCGTAATAATGCGTCTCAAACCGACTATACCTATATATGTAATTCTATTTTTGCGTTGTAAATCGAAAAAGCGAAGAATGTGCATTCTACGTTTGCCATCATATGCAGATTCTCATGAGTGCTAAGTTGGAGGATCCCGAGGTTGGTTAATCTCGCAATAATTATTTCGTAATTATAAATTTAAATATATATGCTTACTACTTCACTCTTGCTAGCTCTGGATCTTCAATATAGATTTAGATTCACTTGTTGAGAGAGATCTCGGATGTTCGAGGAAGCTCGCACCTTCATCATGACGGATATCATTAGCGCCAACGGAGAGTTTCACTACTCCAACACCATTGAAACGACCTTGAATGATTCATTAATGTAATTCACTTTGAATAGTTGTAATTCAATTGTAACTCCGAGGCTAGCCAATATTTGATACATATTCGTGTCGAATTGATTTTGAGTTAAATGATCACTTTGAGTGTCAATGATTGATTCATCTGTAATGTATCTATTTTCTGCCTGCTTGTTTTCAGAGGGCATGGCTAGCAATTCCTGAGGCTAGCCGAAAATCAAAATTAAATTAGTTATGGTAAAAGAGCTATCACAGACGGTTCATAACTATCGCCGTCTGTGATAGATGGATATCACAGACGGTTCATAATTGTCGCCGTCTGTGATATCTACATATGTGGATATTTGGATATTTCAGACGGTGTTAATTATGACCCGTCTGTGATATCTATATATCACAGACGGCTATATTTAAGAACCGTCTGTGATATCCATATATCACAAACGGTACGAATTATGAACCGTCTGTGATATAGGATATTACAGACGGTTCGTAAATATCGCCGTCTGTGATATATGGATATAAAGACGGTTGTTCATTAGAACCTTCTGTGTTGTTACTTATCACAGACGGTTCTTACTTATCACAGACGGTTTTTGAACCGTCTGTGATAACCGCCAGTTATCACAGACGTACAAAAACACAGACGGTGCCGAATCAAATGCGTGATGACGGTTCCAACCGCTCGTGATAACGTTTTCTGTAGTAGTGGGTTAAAATTAAAAACCATCTGTGAAATCTTCAATTATCACAGACGGTTCGTGTTTAGAATCGTCTGTGATACTTCACAGACGGTTTTTAATATGAACCGTCTGTGATATTACCTATTCACGGACGGTTTTTAGCGCATCCAGTTACACAGACGGTCTTTAAACCAAAACCGTCTGTGATTGCATGTAATACAGACGATTTTGGTCAACTGTCTGTGATGAGGCGTCCAGTATTAGCATTTTTGTAGTAGTGTCAGCCGCATGTAATACTTCTTGGCCCTCCCATCTCTTGGCCACCTCCTTTTCCATAGCAGCCGCATGCACTTCCTTAGCTTAGTTTAGCTTCCTTTGTTCCTTAGCCACAAGGTGCCATGCTTCCTCTCTCTTGGCCACCTTCACCTTCCTTTTTTTTAGAGGTCTGGGATTTCCTCGTCCAGATAGCCTTAAAGAAGAAGAGCACCCTTACTCGCGAGGCGACCGACGGGAGCTAGCGCTCACACCGTGGCGGGCTGAGAGCCTAAAGCTCCCCTGTGCCAACTGAGCCCCAGCTCAGTCCTCAAACTAACCCTCTACACACCCACCCACACACCCACCCCCAACCCCCCCCCCACCCACACACACACCCACACCCATGCGAAACACCAGGCGAGCCGAAGGCTCGAACGCTGGTCGGCAGCTCGCACACCTACGTTGCCTCCACCCGAGCAAAGCTCGGTTCGCAACGTCACCTTCCTTTTGGCTGAAAGAAAACATGAGGTTTATTTGCCCTTGGCCTAAGGAAATCCTAGGGTTTGTTCCCTCTTGACCGAAGACAAGCAAATATGCTTACCTTCGTAACTAGACTTACTAACCAAAGTGGTTGATACTCCTGGGTCTACATCATATACTTTAGATAACTTCTAATATTTATAACTCTCGGTAGGTTTCTGTATACTACTCCTACGTAGTTTTTACTTGATTTGAGTACCACTTTGGTATTAACTAACTAGTGATGAAAGTTAGGCTAATGCATATATAGTTTATTAGCTAACTATAGTATATTTGATTTGAGTTCCAAATAAGCCCCATTCGCATGGCGGGCCATTTTCTTGACCACCTTCCTTAGCATTGGCGTTCCCCTTGGGCGATAGGGGCGATGGGCCATCCCTACAACAAGTTTAAATGTGTGGTGTTCAAATTAATCACCCAAAATCTAAAATACATTGATTTATGCTCAATGCACCTTGAGTTTTGAAACGAATTTTGTTGCATGTTGCTTCAGACCATATCCACGCTTATTTGTAAAGAAAACATTTAATAATAAGGGCATGATGAATGCATGGCAATGCAAGTCAAATCTAATAATCTGTGGATATATGGCCAAAAGTTTTGGACCTAGCTGCTAGCTTTTAAGAACTGTAATCTGTTGATAATCTGTGGATGTTTCATCATATGATTACCATATTGGACTCGGATTCCCAAACAATGGAACGTATAATAACTGGAAACCGTCAAATTCTTCTACTTTTCACCATCTCATATTGTCAAAGACCGTTGGAGTGAAGTAATATCCTTTTACTAACTAGAAGCATTGATTTGTCAACTTTCTCGAGAAGAAATTAAAATTAGCATGCGCCTAGGTAGCCTACGTAGGGAAAATATATACACACCAAATTGGCTTCCGGTTGTGCAGATACTACTGTCCCATATGGTCCTCGCACAAACAAGACTTTTAAAGCATTTCGATAGAAGCTAAACACGTCTCTCTGTGTTAAGAATTCAAAGGCAGTTGGTGTTTCCAAATGATTGAATTGGTCAGCCCGAACATCTCTCTATATATATCGACATTCCTGGACCTTCACTTGATCAAAAATCAATCAAATCTTCTGTAGTGTGTCGTTAGTTAGCCATTACTGCACAATTAACTAGGGACATGGCGAGACTTTGGTCGTTTCTTCTGCCGTTTGCTCTTGCCTTGGTTGCTTCTGTTGCTCACGCCGCTGTTGTGGAGCACACCTTCAATGTAATTGAGCTAGTGAAATCCATTTTCATATGTGCATGCAATCCTTTCCTTCATTTCTCACGCATGTTGTCCAAGCACATGCATTTGTTTGATTTAGATTTAGTTGCATGCCGGCTTAGTATGCATGCAAGTTTATTAGTACGCTACCGGTCGTACGTGCATGCATGTCATCATGTGGTTACTGCTAATTCATTTAGCCTCGTTCGATCTCTTTGTTCAGTTTTGCACCAAGCCATGCAAGTACTGACTGTGCAATAAGGCATAGCTTTTCTGCATTGTTCAGAAGCATATATATAGGTCAAGCTTAATTGGTTTGAAGAATGGATTAATCCTAAGATTGGTTCGTCCATCGTATAGTGACATTCAATAGTTTTGGGGTTTGCTAAGGAGTACTTGAGTGTTTTTTTGGGTTTGTGAGTACTTAAGTTTTTTTATCTATGCTATGTTTGGTGATATCTCACTAGAGGAAGAGTCAAAGTGATCTCATACATTGAATCTAGATCTAAGAGTTCAAAATTTGAGTACTTGTTAGCAACAAAATACTCAAGTACTCCCTAAACACCACCTAGTTTTTTTAGGAAAGCTGTATTGCTAATTTTTCTATTATCTTTATTGCTACGGAACGTGTTGGCAATGGATCAAATCATTTCGTTCTTCCAACCAAACAAAGAGATGAGGAATTAGGTTGATGCTAGGACCAACCTATTCCTCGAACCAAACATCCCACTAGAATGTAGTTTCCACTTGCCAGTGTATGCGAACTAAACAATGTTGTCAATCTTCCATGTTGGATGTCATCAGGTGGGGAACCTCTCCATTAGCCAGCTCTGCAAGCCGAACATGATCATCACGGCAGTGAATGGCCAGCTCCCCGGCCCGACGATTGAGGCCAGTGAGGGCGACACGGTGGTTGTACACCTCGTCAACGAGTCACCATACAAGATGACCATCCACTGGTAATCACTTGCATCGAAATACTAGTACTCTTCGCATGTCAGCATCTATATGATGACGATCGTCTGGCTGCACCGTGCCGTGGAGACTAGTTCACATTTTCCATGGAAGAATAAGATGCCAAACAGAGATTCCCCAAACACGCTGCAATACCAAACACGATTGAGACAAGCTCCGCGAATTCTAACAGAAGTGTTTGCTTTTGAACTGTACAGAATGCACCGAATGTTGAGTTGTTAACAATCTGTTCATGGATGCAGGCACGGCATATTCCAGCGTGGCACGCCATGGGCGGACGGGCCGGACATGATCACGCAGTGCCCGGTGCGGCCCGGCGGCAACTACACGTACCGGTTCAACGTCACGGGCCAGGAGGGCTCGCTGTGGTGGCACGCCCACATCTCCTACCTCCGCGCCACCGTCTACGGCGCGCTCATCATCCTCCCTCGCGGCGGCGCCAAGGCATACCCCTTCCCCAAGCCCGACAAGGAGGAGATCGTGATGCTCGGCGAGTGGTGGAACACCAGCGTCTACGACTTGCGGCAAATGGCTTTCCTCACCGGCGACCCGGCACGGCACGCCGACGCGTACACCATCAACGGCAAGCCGGGGGACTTCTACAACTGCTCCGCCCCTAACCGTACGTTCTTGTCAACTAAGCTTTAATGGATATCATGGCGAGATGTGTGCTTATATTTTTTTTATTTACGCGTTTGCATGCAGAGACGTACAAGTTTGAGGTGCGGCAGAACAAGACGTACCTGCTCCGGATCATCAACGCTGCACTCAATACGCCCTTGTTCTTCAAGGTGGCAAAACACACTTTCACCGTCGTTGCCGCGGACGCGTGCTACACCATGCCGTACAAGACCGACGTGGTCGTGATCGCGCCCGCCAGACCGTGGACGCGCTCATGGTTGCGGACGCGGCTGTCGGACGCTACTACATGGCGGTGTCCCCCTACGATAGCGCGATCCCGCAGGGCCCGCAGTTCAGCAAGACCAACGGCACGGCGGTAGTGGAGTACATCGGCGGGCAGGACATGACCGTGCCGCCGGTTCTGCCTCGGCTGCCGGAGTACAAGGACACGGCCACCGCGCACCGGTTCCTCTCCAATCTCACGGCGCTGGTGCTTCCGGGGAGGCCGACAGTGCCGCTCGTCGTCGACACCCGCATGTTCGTCACCGTCGGGCTCGGCGTCTCTGACTGCCAGCCGGCGCAGTTGTTATGCAACCGGAACAACGGCCCCGTCTTCTCGTCGAGCATGAACAACGCCTCTTTCGTGGCCCCGACCACGACCTCCATGCTCGAGGCACACTACCGGAACGCGACGGCCGACGTCTACACCCGCAACTTCCCCGACAGGCCGCCGGTCATCTTTGACTACACCTCCGACTTCAGCGACAACGCTACGATGCAGTACACGACGAAGTCGACCAAGGTGAAGACTCTGCGTTACAACGAGACGGTGGAGATGGTGCTGCAGAACACACGGCTGATCGCCAAGGAAAGCCACCCCATGCACCTCCACGGCTTCAACTTCTTCGTCCTAGCGCAGGGCTTCGGCAACTACAACGAGACGGAGGCGGTGCCGAGGTTCAACCTCGTCAACCCGCAGGAGCGCAACACCGTCGCCGTCCCAACCGGTGGCTGGGCCGTCATCCGCTTCATCGCCGACAACCCCGGTACACAAAAACTACCACTTCGAATTGATATCATGCAATATTGTTAACTAGTTGTGAACGTTCGATATACGTGACAAATTAACTTGTATCTATTGCAGGGATGTGGTTCATGCACTGCCACTTTGATGCTCATCTTGATTTGGGGCTGGCCATGGTGTTCGAGGTTCAGAACGGACCGACGGAGGAAACATCGGTGCCGCACCCGCCGACGGATCTGCCTAAATGCTAGTCATCAGTCATCACTTTTAATAACAATTGTTTGGATATGGTTCATGGATATGTCAATAAGAAGAACTGAAGCTAGCTAGACTTGCTTTGTTTGAATTGCGTGGTACTTGGCTGATTTTTCTTCGTTGATTAGTGGCATGGATTATTGTTTGTTTAGTACTATTTGTAAGTTGAGTCATGTGATCACTGTTGTTATGTATTTGTCCCAGTAGCTTTGGTGAATTGTTTGTTATCAAATCGATTAAATGTTCATGTTTGTAATAAATGGTATTATTTATGATGTGCGAATAATATGTAATATAATATAGAATACATAATATACATTTTGGAAGAAAGAGTTGTTGATCGTTTATAGCTAAATGTTGTTTGGTGAGCATTTGGTGAGAAACTGAAGCTAAATGTTGTTTGTACTCAGCAGGTTTTAAATTTCGGCTGAAAATAGAAATGCATGTTGGTGCTACCGGAGGCCGGTAGAAATCCAAACTGGCCCCAAAAAATCGGTTTGGATAAATTTTGCTCAAAAAATCAAATTTGCTTGAGTTTTGCTCGAATTTGATATTTTTTAATTTAAAATCTGAAAAATTCAAATTTTGATTTGAAAATTTCGGCCTGGCCGGCCTTACCGTCCCCACGTAAGAAAAAACTTTCCGGTATTGAAAATCCTGGTACTCAGAGCCGCACCGCCTGTGTGCCGTGCGCTTCGTCGTAGGAAACCGTTGGTTATTTATTCACTCGGCCAATCTGATCCTACGCACGTCACGTACATGCAAAATACGAAGGCTATCATAATCTTTTTGTCTTCCCGCTCGATCGGTCCATTCTCCATCGATCCAACCCGAAACATACACTTCTGTCAGACTCGACGTACACCGTGATCGAGCTGTATTATGCATGTTGAATTATTTAGATCAAGCTTTCTTTTGAGATGCTTTTTTCCCCATCTTTTGCATGCTAATCGCTTCCGTCTCCCTTTAGTTGTTTCATCGGAGACCCTCCATCCTTTGATACACGCACGCACAGGATAAGACATCGCCTACGTACTGCTGGTGATGCTGTACCTCCCATAGGTGGACCGAGAACCAAAATTTGGAAGTGCTAATGGGACTTACTCACCTGCTTGCAGTTTGCCGAGTTACCGACCAGCGATAGTCTGTTTGAGTGCGGCTTGGCTGGGAGTGCTAGGGGTACACCATGAGCTGGCCATCGGGTCCACCCCTGCTTCGGTCTCCCCCAACTACTAGTTGTTCGGCGACAACCTCCTTATAGAGTTTTTTTTGGCTTATTTGGTCTCTTTTTTAAATGAAATAGCATATATAGTCTCTTCACGTCCGAAATAACAGAAATAACAACACGGTAGGCCAGGCAGGCGACATGTGTCGTATACCTCGCTTCGGATGCATGGCAACAATCTACCAAGCTCTCAGTCTGCTGCAGGAACCGAGCTTAGGAACATGTGCGCATAGTGAGCAAAGAGTGACACACTGCTCACTATTCCAGAAACAATGGCAGCACAATGCGCACTGTTCGATGCAGGGTACGCAGCAGGCCACTTGCTGCGGTCTGGGTTCACGAAAGATCGCCTACCGCGACGAAAAAATATGGTAAAGGTGTCATTTCGTATGAAGAACGGGGCTAGTTTTGCTATTTATATAAGGACTCTCGTCATGCACTCCAACACGCAAGCGCTGCTACTGCATACTTCGCGCAAAGATTACCTCATTTTTAATTTTCAAATTATAAAGTAACATATATCTCGAAGTATAATGGCAGTTATAGGTTAACTTTAGTTATGGCCCGTCAGATTAAGGACCAGTTGTTTTATTTTTTAAAGAATTTTTAGCATATTTTTCTTTTTTTAATAACGTACCATCGTCGGTAGATATGTGATATGTCTCAACTTTAATTAATGTTCACTTAATTCAGGGCTGGATGATCAGTAAACTTTATGTGGTCATAACGTGTTAGTTCCTGAAAATGACTGCATCGAGCCACGAGATTCTGGCTGTTTGTCCAGTGGTAGGTGTAGCAATTAGCACGTGTAGGTTTCTTAGGCAACTTGCATTGAATCAGTTTGGCGTTCTGTTTGGCAAGCAGTGACATCGTTACGCTCTTCGTTATCTAATTTTGATCATTACTTTTTATAGAATTGTGTTAGTAAAAATTATAAAATTATTATATTACAAAAATATTTATCATGACAAATCTAATGATACTATCTTCTAAGTAACCAATCTAAATAATATATATATATATATATATATATATATATATATATATATATATTCAAAGTTAGAAAAGTTTAACGGTACATTTTCTAAAACATCATACATTTTTTAACGAATGGAGTAGTATACAATTTCAAAAATTGCATTGGAGATTTGTAAACTTGTGTTGGTTTTGCCCAAAAGAACACTCGCTCATGGCTCTTTCTCTCTCTTGGTGTTTATCTGAAACAAGCACACACACGAGGAAGAAGCACTTAAACACACACAAGACTTGTGACGTGCAACTGCTCTCCACTGCACCCTGGTCATTCTATTCCTCTTATTCAAAAGCATTTAAACTAACTGGGTTACATGCAGCCACGACTAGGCAACACAGCCACTAACTCACGCCATGGACTTGGTCATTAACTCCTAATACTCTCCACTAAATAACTAACTCTACTAACAAACTCAACTCAACTCAATCCGCTTCTACCGCTACGGTGCTTAGGGCATATACAGTGGTATAGATAGTGGTTGTCTGTAGTATCTTCCATGTTATCTGTAGACAAAATTAAACACAACTCATACAATGAGTTGTCTTTAAGTTGTCTATATATGTCCCTCATAAAATGAGACCACAAAACATGTAAGTTACAGACGGCATAGATACAACAACAAAAGTGATGTCTATAAGGACCTTATAGACCGTCTGTTGCATACCAGACGGCTTCTACCTCTCTCCTCCTTGTCTCTCACCCATGTCACAAAAAATCTTACGTGGCAAGGATTATAGACAGCTGATGTCACCCTATTGTACATGCTCTTAGACGTAGTCATGATCCTATCCTCCGGAAAGTGCTCCACGCCTCCATACACATATGCATCATGTGACATAATAGACTCCCTAATCAACATACACTGCTACCATGCATCTACTCTTGCACCATACCAAGTCAAGGTTATTCCAACATTTTCCCCCATAATCTTGACTTCACTTACTTCACAAGCTAAAGTCTGATCTCCTGACGTATCTCCAAGGAGTTCTGCCTTCCTCTTCTTAGCACAAAATCGACTACAAGTACATGGACTTGAACAGAGCCCACACGTATTTGTCGATCTTCTCCTCGGCGAGACATGGAGATAGCCTCCAATGCCATCTTGTCTCGTTGGTTTGTTGATAACGATTTCACTGTCAGCTCCAATTTGTCTTTTCGCTGGTACCATCGGCGACGGAGACTCGGACCGAAGCTAATTACATTAGTGAGTTCTTGGACACACCTACAAGAACTCACGCTTTCTCATGGATACAACTAACACAAGAATACACACATGTACAACAGCTAGACGGGAGTACATAGAGAGAACACACTTCTATTCTCTTATACTACTAAGTTCTTGGACATGCGCACAACTAATTCACAATGGAGGAAACAGAAGAACGTCAAGAGCGCACACACACAGCTTTTGGCACTCAGCAGGCCCGGTGCTTTTCCATGTGCTCTCATTCTTTATCCTCCACAACACCTGTATCATGGCCGGTGCCCTCGACGAAGCTGTGTCGACAGCGCCCCCGCCACGGGAGCCCGTCACTCGATCCATCATCGTCGTGCCTCGCAGGCGCGACGCCCAGCGCCCGCAGCCGCCGCCGCGCGCCCGTGTGCTCGCGTGCTCGCGCCATCACGGCACTGCAGCACACCACACCTGCGCGCATTCCCACCGTTGCGCCAGACGCACAGCTTCCGCACGTGTCCGCCACCACGAGCCCGTGCGCCCCGCCGGCTACCATGCCGCTGCCGGTCACATGCGTTGCACCATGCGCAATGCAGCTCCACGCGCACATGAGGCCTCCTACGCATTGCAGGCCGCCACCTCGCCGTGTGTGCCCGAGACATAGCGCCGCAGCAGCCGTCGCCCGACCGAGCCATGCTGCACGGTTTCCCTCGCACCTCGCTCTGATACTAATTGTTAGCTTTGCCCAAGAGACTCTCTTGGTGTTTATCTGAAACATGCACACACACGAGGAAGAAGCACTCAAACACACACAAGACTTGTGACGTGCAACTGCTCTCCACTGCACCCTGGTCATTCTATTCCTCTTATTCAAAAGCATTTAAACTAACTGGGTTACATGCAGCCACGAGCAACACAGCCACTAACTCACGCCATGGACTGGTCATTAACTCCTAATACTCTCCACTAAGTAACTAACTCTACTAACAAATTAAACTCAACTCAATCCGCTTCTACCGCTACGGTCACGATCCCATCCTCTGGAAAGTGCTCCACGCATCCATACACATATGCATCATGTGACATAATAGACTCCCTAATCAACATGCACTACTACCATGCATCTATCTTGCGCCATACCAAGTCAAGGTTATTCCAACAACTTGCACGGTTGTCCGATGATCCGGTCTGGCTCCCATGTACTTATGTAAGTCACAAAACCTGCTAATGTTAGCATGCAAGGTCATTTTTTTATTTTATTAAAAGAGTGTTTATTTCACTCGATTTCAATTAGTGAAATCAGCAAATAGACAGTCCCAGGTCTATGAACACCGGTGGGCTGGGGCACACCTGGCCCCACGCCAACTGAGCAGCGCTCTCCGTTATCCAGCATAATCAGGTGATGTGGCATCCAGTCAGCATGAGGTGGAGATGGAGGTGCTCGTGTGGCGTATAACCCCGTCCCCCTCTCTCCCCCCTCAGTCGAGCTAAACGCTTCACCGCCGCCTCCGTCCGCTTGACCACGCTCCCACTAACGTTTCAACGTTGCACACCGGGTCGGCGGCACCTGCCGCCGTTGCTTCAATCATGCTGCTACTCGAGGGCTCCGATGAGCGATGTGGTAAACAACGGTGCCAACAGTGAAGCGTGAGGTGTGCCAGATGAAGATTGAGAGAGTGGTGATTGGATGCCACATCGGACACTTATGATGGCTGGATGCCGCATCAGCTAATTAGTTATTAGATGACTGAGATTATGATCTAGCATGCTAATATTAGCATGTTTAGGGGCATAAGAATTACTTTATCAAGAGGTCATCATGAAGTTAAGTAGGTCAACCGTTGAAGTTTGAGGGGCTACAGGATAATCTTGTCTCTATAATATACTCCCTCCGTTTGACACAGTTGATTTTTCACGGTCTTCAAGATATGATTTTGACCTTAATTTTTTATAACTTTTACATTAAGATGTACTAATAAAATTATAATATTATGAAAGTATTTTCAACGACAATTCTAATGATATAATTTTTATATAGCCAATCTAGATAGTTTTAAATTTATTGATAGTCAAATTTTAAAAAATTTGACTGTAAAAAGTCAACTGTGTATAGTAAAAAAGAACAGAGGGAGTACTAGATTATATCTACAGGTGCCGAATGCCCATATGCAGATAGTCAAGCAACATTTGCATGCTGATTTGCAAAAAATCGTAGAAAGTAATGGAAAACAACCCATGCATAATTTTCATGAATTTGTTTTGCTTTCACGATTTCCCCACTGTTAGTGGTTCGTAATGCCGTAATGGGATCTAAATTGTTTGGCAATCTGCACTCAGACCCGTTTGAACCGGAGCTTTTCAAACCTCCCTACCTAGGTTGGTAGGAACCGATCTCAAACTTCTGTAGCTTCAACTATCTTAGCTTCAACTATCAGAGTAAGGACCAGTTGTTTTATTTTTTAAGAATTCTTAGCATTATTTTTTTAATAACATACCATCGCCGGTAGATATGTGATATATCTCGACTTTAATTAATGTTAACTTAATTCAGGGCTGGATGATCAGTAAACTTTATGTGGTCATAACGTGTTAGTTCCTGAAAATGACTGCATCGAGCCACGAGATTCTGACTGTTTGTCCATTGGTAGGTGTAGCAGCTAGCACGTGCAGGTTTCTTAGGCAACTTGCATTGAATTAGTTTGGCTTTCTGTTTGGCAAGCAGTACTCCGTCTATTCGACTATGATGTTTTGGGATCGATACACTCTTCGTTATCTAAATTTGATCATTATTTTTTATAAAATTGTGTTAGTAAAAATTATAAGATTATTATATTACAAAAATATTTATCATGGTAATTCTAATGATACTATTCTCTCAAATAAATATATATATATATATATATATATATATATATATATATATATATATATATATATAAGTTAAAGTTAGAAAAGTGTGAAGGTATATTTTTTAAAATATCATACATTTTTGAACGGAGGAAGTAGTATATACAATTTTGAAAACTTCATTGGAGATTTGTAAACTTGCACAGTTGTCCGATGATCCGATCTAGCTCCCATGTACTTATCTAAGTCACAAAACCTGCTAATGTTAGCATGCAAGGTCGTAATCTCCGTTATCCAACATAATCAGGTGATGTGGCATCCAGTCAGCATGAGGTGGAGATGGAGGTGCTCATGTGGCGTATAACCCCGTCCCCCTCTCTCCCCCCTCAGTCGAGCTAAACGCTTCACCGCCGCCTCCGTTCGCTTGACCACGCTCCCACTAACGTTTCAACGTTGCACACCGGGTCGGCGGCACCTGCCGCCGTTGCTTCAATCAAGCTGCTACTCTAGGGCTCCCATGAGCGATGTGGTAAACAACGGTGCAACAGTGAAGCGTGAGGTGTGCCAGATGAAGATTGAGAGAGTGGTGATTGGATGCCACATCGGACACTTATGATGGCTGGATGCCACATCAGCTAATTAGTTATTAGATGACTGAGATTATGATCTAGCATGCTAATATTAGCATGTTTAGGGGCATAAGAATTACTTTATCAAGAGGTCATCAGGATAATCTTGTCTCTATAATATACTAGATTATATCTACAGGTGCCGAATACCCATATGCAGATAGTCAAGCAACATTTGCATGCTGATTTGGAAAAAATCGTAGAAAGTAATGGAAAACAACCCATGCATAATTTTCATGAATTTGTTTTGCTTTCACGATTTCCCCACTGTTAGTGGTTCGTAATGCCGTAATGGGATCTAAATTGTTTGGCAATCTGCACTCAGACCCGTTTGAACCGGAGCTTTTCAAACCTCCCTACCTAGGTTGGTAGGAACCGATCTCAAACTTCTGTAGCTTCAACTATCTTAGTACCCCAAGCCATGCATTTTGCCAAGCACATGGACGACGTGGACGATGGGCGCGTGGCACGACGACGATGACGTCAGGAAGGCATTTCGTTGAATGCCATGGAGGTGTTCTTGGTGGAGCTAAGCAGATGGGTTGTAGTGCAGCGGAGACATCGCATCCTCCAATCGCATGGGGATGAGGAGGCAATTACTCCGCCGCTGTGAGGATCGGCAACTACGCTCCTGTGTGGCTGCAACTCTGCCGTCCAAGCTTACTTGCGGTGTGGGCGGCGCCGGTGCGACCTGACTTTGCGTGTAGACAGGGGAGAAGGACAGTAGGATGGCAGAAGCCGGAAATTTCTCACCGGGGAACACTATTTCGTTTTAGAAAAAAAATTCGGATCGGGTGGGGGAAATGACCAAAATTTTGGTTCAAAATTTCGGCGGATTTTCAAACTCGATGAAATTTGATTGAATTTTGTTCAAATTCAAATCTAGGATGTAATTTGTCCAAATTCAAATATTTCTAATTTTTTTGAACAAATCATAAAAATTTCGGAGGGGGCGAAATCAACAAAATTTCTTAAATTTCGGTAGAATTTCGTCAAAATTATTTTCCATATTCCTCACGTTATGGACACAACCGGGTGGGAAAGAGAATCCTAACCAAGTAAGCAAAGGCGGAGAAGAAGACAGCAGGAGAGGAACAAAAATACATAGGACAAAAGATGCCTCTTAAAGCTGGCCGTGGGGCTAGGATGACCACGGCAAGCTCTATGCGGCGGTTTCCTGTGCATAGAAATGACGTACTCACGAGAAGGACCACATGTCCAGGTGCGATGGCTGCCTTCTACCGTCCAATCGCCGCATGGTGGCCTTGAGCCGGAGAGACGGCGTGTGCGAGGTAAAGTGACTTACCGAGCTCATGGTGCTACGGCCAACGAATAGAAATTGTAACGAATGAGACAACAATCAGAGCTCTCGCGGTAGAATCATGTTAGTCAAACCGGTAGCTCTCGTACCACACATCATGATCGATATGTCTATTTTTTTTTTACTTAACTCCCTGATATATACATCGGTCACAATCAAATGTTAGGTGTGATTAGAACTTCGTTTACAAATCAAACAATGCCCAAAACTTGAGTTAGCGAATATTCGTCTTGCCAATGCTATAGTGAGAGAAGTAGGAAAAATTTGTAAATAAATTGAGTGGGTCTAATGTTGTATCCAGCCAGCCCAATGTCCCGGAGGCTAGACAAGTGTGGACATTAAATAGCCTACCTTAGTCATTTAGGGCCAGTTTGCAGCGTCCCTCCACCTCGCAGCGTCGGTGACCATGGTCCCCTCGGACATCCTCGATCCCGAGCTCCACCTCGCGGCGCCAACGAGCCCCTCGGCGCCTCCTATGTCCCTCGCGCCGCCCCCTCTCCGGTGCCCCTCGCAAGGTCCATGGCGTCGTCACGATTGCCATGCTGTCCGGAGCTCAACGCCGAGCGCATCGGCGCCATCGTTGAGGGTGATGCCGGTGAGTTGCAGGTATTGCATGTGCTCTCAAAAATATTGCAGGTTGCAGTTATATGATTTGTTTTTTTGTTGTAACAGGTGATTTGAGATGTTAGGGAATGTATTGTTTAGTGTTGCAGTAACAAATGTTTGAGAATGAGATTTTTCCAGAAATTTTTTGAATGTTGCAGGATGAACTTTGTTGCAAGTGTTGCATGTGCTCAGATCGTGCTGTTGTTGTTGCGCAACAGCGACTAGCGCTCTGTCGTATGATGATGTAACCGTTGTTCTGTGATATTGCAACCATTGTCTTGTGAAGTTACAATCGTTGTCTGGGGATGTTGCATGTAGCGGCATACAGAACTAGCGCTCGGACCGTACGTCCGAGAGGAGCGCCCTTAATTTTATTTTCATAGTTGCTGCCGAAAAGCAATTGCAAAAAAATCCAGCATCTTGTTTGGAAAATCAAATTATAGTTGAATGAATTGAGTTACGATAATTCCCTATTTTCTATCACATGGATATACATTTTCTATGGCAACTACTCTAATATCTTCTGTTATTTTGATGGTAACAATATCTATTTTCGCAACATGGTCAAGAAAAAAAAAAAGCAAACCAAGCACCCAAATTTCAAAGAAGGTTCTGCTAAGCGAAAATGTCATAAACCACCGCTATACCAAATGGTGCCTTTCCTACATCCGTACAATCACTAAATCTATTTGTCAGTTCTAACTAGCGGAATTTCCAATGCAATTGTGCGACTAGATATTGCAACATATTGTATTTGTTATATAGCTATATTGACTTTGAAATATAATTGTATTTGTTATACAATTGTAAAAAGTGCAATATACAACATGATTAATCTTCAATGTTATAAGCTGGCCCTACCAAAATAATAAGTGGTGTAGATGTTCTCTTTTCCTCCTACCATAATATGTGGTGTATATCTTCTCCTTTTCTCTCGATTAATGAGAAATTTTCTAGGAATTTTGCTTTTCCTGATTTAAGAATTATTATGGGTTTTTCTAGACCAATAAAGCAAATGAGATACCTTGAATATCACTCGTTGTTTATATATAAATACTATTCCATAGTCGAGCGTAGAATAGTTATTCTACACCTAGACAGCCAACCGCGCGCGACCCACGCTAGGTGTGACGACGCGCGGGAGCAACCCCCATACGTCCGGCCCACCAACTACAGTCGGTAGGCCAGAAACATCTACACTCCGTGCGGCACTCAATTTTGACGATAAATACTATGAGACGTGACAGTAATTTGTGAATCATTTTACTACCTTTTTTTGAGGCACACGACTTTTGTGAGCTCGTATGTTTGAGAGTAAAACATAACAGTAAGACAATAAAGTTTTTATGTGTTTTACTGTCTTTATTGTGGATGTGACTTTTTCGTGCTTGTATGTTTGATAGTAAAACACGATAGGTAAGACAGTAAAATTGTAATGTGTTTACTGTCAAATCAAGGTGAGGATTTTGTTTTTACGCTCGAATAGTAAATTTAAGCAACACAATGCAACAAAATTATATGTACAAAGCAGTAATAGATAAAGATGACATCTTTTTTTACATATATTATGGGTGATTGACCAAATAGCGTGGCCAATCACTTTTGTTTTTATGTACATGCATGATCTAATACAAAAAGAAGGAAGGTCCTAGTGGCCAATGTAGGACCCTAACATAGTCCTCAAGCGTTCGTAAGCTTGCTTGTGGGCTTCGGCGGGAACAGGATTAGGGAATATGTGGAGGAACGACTCCACCTGATCCTTCGCGGCGGCAAGTCGAGCTTGGAGCTGTTTATATTGAGGGTACACATCGACCATGTGCCAGAGGATATCTTCAGCCTCTTCCACGCTATCGGTATCATCGACCCTCGTGCTCAGCTCGTCAATGTATCCGTCGTACATCAGGATCGACTCTTTGACATGATCCACGCATTTGGTGAGCGTGACCTCGAGCACGAGGTTTGCCCGCCAGACGTCGGAGACCAAGCCATTAGTTCGGCTGAGGAGGAGGTGGAGTCCGCGAATGATCGAAGACATGACATCCGGGAGATAGGGGGTGGAGATTGGAGGAGGTCACGGACTGCATAATGGTTAGCAACATCACTAAGGGTCTGACCAGAGAGGTGATTGAATCCAAGGGTGAGGTAGGCCGGAACTACCATGGGCAGTTGAGATGAAGAAGAGCTCGAATGCATTTTTGTTTTCTGGTTTGTGTGGAAAATAATGCGAGGCTTTTGTGTGTTTCTTGGTTAGTGGATGTCCATCCTCATAAGCAACCACTCTTCCTTCTTGCATTAGAACACAACCTAATCCTTGATGCAAAGCATCACAATAGATATAAAAAAATTATGAATATCTGGTAGTACTAGCACTAAGGCTGATGTCAAACGTTTCTTCAACTCCTAAAAACATTCCTCACAAGCTGGAGTCTAAGTGAATTTTTTCTCTTTCTTCAACAATTGCGTAAGAGGTTTAGTAATCATCGAAAATTGTTCAATGAAATGGTGATAATATCCTATCATTCCCAATAAAGTACAAATATGAGTCATCGTCTTGGGCAGCTCCCAATATAACAATGCTTTAACCTTGCTAGGGTCAACTGCTACTCCTTTGGTTGTCATCACATGACCAAGAAAATCAACTTCTTGTTTCAAAAAATTACACTTGCTGAACTTAGCATACAACTGATGCTCTCTAATTTTCCCAGGTATTATTCTCAAATGCTCGGCATATTCTTTTTCCGTCTTGTAATAGACCAAAATGTTATCAATGAACACTACCACAAACTTGTCCAAACATTCTCTGAAAACCTTATTCATCATATTCATAAAATATGTAGGGGCATTAGTTATACCAAATGGCATAACTAAGAACTCATAATATCCGTATCACGAACAAAAAGTAGTCTTTGGTACATCGTTTGGGCAAATCTTCAACTGATGATAATCTGATTGCATGTCGATTTTTTAGAACACTCCGGCTCTTTTCATCTGATCAAACAAATCATCTATCCAAGGAAGTGGATACTTATTCTTGATTATAACCTCGTTGAGGGCATGATAATCGATACACATCCTCATACTTCCATCCTTCTTTGTGACAAACAGTTGGCGCTCCCCAAGGCGACAAACTAGGTCTCACGAAACCTTTCTCAAGAAGTTCTCCAATTTATATCTTCATTTCAACAAACTCATCGGCTAACATCCAATAGGGTCTCTTAGAAATGGGTGTTGTTCTCAACATTAAATCAATAACGAACTCAATGTCACGATCTGGTGGCATTCTCGGCAAATCTTCTAGAAAAACATCTAGTTAGTCTCTGACAATAGGCACATTCTCCAAGGATTCGGTCTTCAGATTATTAATCACGAGATGTCCATCATGCACCGTGGTGGCTAGAAACTCCACTGTCTTTCCATTGGTACCTTCGATTGTTACAGCTCTTTGACCACAATCTAACACAACTTTGTACTTTGACAACCAATTACCAAGTATGATGTATAGAGTGTGGGTGTCTAAGATAATGAGGTTGGCTAGAAACTCGACTCTAGAAATGAGTAATTTAGCTCCTAAACATCCCAATTTAGAAATTAACTCTGCACCAGGCGATTGGACTAACAAAGTATGCTTAAGATGCATAGTTTCAAAATTGTTGTTGCTTGCAAAAACTCGAGAAGCAAACAAATGCAAAGCTTCAGAATCAAACAAAACTGTTTCAGGTACTGAGTTAACTAGAAACTTACCGAGTACTACATCGGGTGCTTCCTGAGCTCCTTCCAGGGTAACGTGGTTGACACAACTTCTAACCACGGACTGTGTGCTCCTCCGGCTTGGCCGGCAACTTGAGGTACTCCTCGGTTGTTGGCTGGCGCCGACGTCCTGGTTGCGGTAGCTCTAAGGTTGAAATGAACTGGAGTCATCGCTCCCTTCTAATGACAATTGTTAGAGAAGTGTCCTAGCTCTCGGCAAGTGTAGCAAAGTCTAGGGACACTCTACTAGCTACCTCCTAGTTTGGGGTTGACTAAAGTAGAATTATGAAAATTCTGAGCAGCTGGACAAGGTGTTCATGTTGGTGCAGGCGTCTTAAACAAATTCTGGGCTAAAGTGAGTAAACAGCTGAGGTCATCCAACTGTTTGTGCTTATCTTCAAGTATGAGAGCCTTGTTGGCCAACTCCTAGAAATCCAAAAAAGTATGAGCAATAAGACTGACTTGCAGTCCGGTGTTCAATCCTTTCAGGAAATGACTGTGTCGTGGGTGTGACGCCTTATCGAGAGTATTAAACGGAATTTTGGGAGCCTTCTTTGGCATAACGTGCAAGTAGCGACATCTTCTTTGAGTGCATAACGATTCCCTCAGCAAGGTATTAGAGCTATAGAATTTGTTGAGTCTCATTAGTAATAAAATGGGCAAAGGTTATCCCACCATTTAGGGAATGCCTTCCATCTGTTAGTGTACCTCCTTACTTGAGTGCACGGAACTCATCCTTTTTCATGTCTATGATTCCCTCCGGCACATGGTATTAGCGAAAAGCTATAGAGAACTCTTCCCAAGCAATGTTCTGTAGAGTCTCATTAGTAGCATAAAAATTATCCCACCATTTAGGGGAATGCCTTCCATCTGTTGGGTAGTGTAAAGAACCTTCTCGTGATCATTGCGCTAGTGATAAGGAACTTCCTTTCAATCACGCAAAGCCAATCCTCAGCTTCCACTGGTGAAACACTTTTGGAAAAAGTTAGCAGACCCATCCTCATGAACTTTGCTAGCTTAGACTGTCCATGGTGACTATGAGCAACTGGTGTTGCATTGTTGTTGTTGGCTTGGTTGTTACTCATGTTCTACATCTGATTCATCATTGAATACATTATCTGAGTCTAGGCGGCCATGAATGCTCCAAAGTTCGCAAATCTATCAGCGGTGCTTGAGGTGGAACTACTCCTACAGGAGTCTGTTCACTTCCCTTTGCTCCATTGGCTCCATTGGTTCCTGATCCACTAGCAGCGGTGCTGCGAGTCTGAACCATCTGGCGGAAGCTCCAATGGATTAGATAAGGTAGCAAGCACAAGATAAGTTAAGAACTAAGCAGGGGTAGGTTTAACCCAACAAACACGGTACAAATAACTCAGCTGAAATAACTATATATTAATAAGGGTCTTAGCATGGCTGCAACAAGTGCCTAAGGGCTCTTGTAGCTTATACTGCACACACACAAAAATAAAAAGGCAAACCTAACACACAATCTGACATCTATAGGATGACACTACTAATCTTAAGCTAACACGGCTCTCACACACTGAGCCTCAACTGACTAAGTCTAACTCTCAGTTGCTTCACTCACTAAGGTAACCCCCACAGCCACGACGGTGCTCTTCCCTGCCGTAGGCTGGCGGACGTGCAGGCATCCTCGCAAATAGATCCTAATGACCTGGAACTGGCACAACAGGAACAGGTAGCTTGGATGCTGGCACGACTGGCTCTGGCTCCTCAGGCTCCTCAGGTAGACGTACAAGCGGCTCCTTGGCATACAAAGCTTCCTCTAGCTCTACAATCCTCTCTTTTGCAAGTTGCAGTGTATCGTAGGCTCCCTGTAGCTCTATGGTATAGTCTCCAAGGTTTCCTCTTGGGCGACGACGAAGTGAGCAATGTGAACCACAATAGTATCTTCTTCTCCATCAGTGAACGGGTAGCGGCCTGGACGGTCCACTACGGAGGCGCGGGGTGAAGACGAAAGACTAAACCCTTCACTTGTCAGCGTAGATGTTGCACAATCATAGGATGGCAAGACACGAAAACTCCTAGATCCCTTCATCGAAGATGATCCTCCAAACGGTGATGTTCATAGAATGACTAGCCTTGGTATCCTCCTGGGCGTAGATCGTCAGTCGGCACAGCACGCCACGACTCCGACCATTCACCATCCAATTGGTGCCTCTGTAGAGTGACCTCTCAAATCCTCCAAGTACTTTTAGAATCTTCCACAACTCACCAGCAAAACCTCTGATACACTCTCCATAGGTGTGAAGCCGTGCCATTGATCTTCGCTTGCCGCAACCGGTTTTACGTGTCACTGTCTACCCCGATGGCGAATCCGACCGGTAGGGGTATGTTATTTCACGACCTTAGTAGCATGATCACGGTACATCGATTATTAATCTAGGTTCCGATTCGATCAATCATATTGATCTTCGCATGCCGCAACCGGTTTTACGTGTCACTTTGTCTACCCCGATGGCGAATCCGGCCGGTAGGGTATGTTGTTTCACGACCTTAGCGGCATGATCACGAAACGGACCAATCCATTACGAACTATACAATCGATCACATCGATCATACCGATTTACATATCGCCATATGCAAATCACCGAACCTATAACATGACAACAACCGCTCGATACCATTGTAGGGAAGCGGGTAGGCTACACTAGCGCAAATTAAAAATTCTACCGTAAACCAAGATCACTGCGATTATAGATCACGGTCTTACCACTAGACGCGTAGGTGCGGAGTTGATGCGCGCGTCGAGGCGATGTAGTCGTACTCGATTGATGCGATGCGTCGGGCGAGTAGTCGTACTACTTCCTCGTCCTCGTCGCGGTGTCCCACGCAGCTCCTTTCTTGCGGTTCGTCCCAACGCCACGATGCGGCGCCTCAAAGGTATCCACACGTGCGGGAGGCGCGCGCGCGGACTACTAGATCCGCGCGGCGACTAGGGCGTGGGATGGGTGGCGGCGGGGTTTGGGGATGTCACGAAAAACTCAACCCTCAACCGGTAGCGCCTGCCTCCTTTTATAGACGTCCTTATAATGGGCTTCTACGAATAGAGGCCCATTAGGACTCAATGCCCGATCTAATCGGATCCAATCCGAATTAGGCTTCAACCCTAAGTGTGTGACCCTATGGTTCACATATGTTTAGACATGACGCGAGTACACATACTTGGTCAATAGTTGGTAGCGACCTCTAGCAAGGCGTGCCAACTCCTAAACATACGTAAAGATCATATCGGACGAACCATCACAACGTTATGTACATGCCAATCCCTTTGCCTCACGATATTCGGTCGAGCTCCAAGTGACCACTCTTTCTCGATCACGTGATCCGGAATCCCTTACTAGGTTAACTCTTAACCTTAAGTAGCATGGCCATGCATTTACGGATCCGATCACTCAAGGCCCAGAGATATCTCTCGGTGAGAGGGCAAATCCCATCTCGTCGACCATGCCTCGCGACATGCTTCATGACAAACCGAAAGCTACCTTTATAACTACCCGATTCACGAGTAGCGTTTGATAGCCCCTAAGTAGGTCGATTCACATCTCAAGTACATGCGACAATCTCGGTCTAAGGACAAGGCGTACACATTGTGTAGAGAGAACCATAAGAATAATTACTATGTCTCATGTTGGGTCGGTCCAACCCCATGTTCTAAACATGTGTCCACATTATTGGTTTGACATCTCCATGTCTATGACCTGTGAAACATGGTCATCAACCGATACATGTGCTAATCCATCATTCACGTGTGTCCCCACATGAACTCCGACTAGGGACAACTTTAGAATAACCATACAAGTAAAGAGTTTCACAAACAAGTCACATACTTGTTAATCAACACAAAGGCAATATTCAAGGAACATTTATTAAATCATGGATACAACGAAATATCATCATCAAAATGATTGCCTCTAGGGCATATCTCCAACAAATGGCTTCTATGGTTATTTTGCAAAAAAAATAACATTTACAACTAAATACAAATAATAGATTAATAGTGTAATTTAAAACTAATAAACAATAATAGTTTACAATTATTTTCACAAAGAGCATAAAGCATAATCAATTTCTTTCACATAGTCATATGAGTTTAATCACACAGTTCTCCCTTCCGAAGTGTTTTTATGAAAATCTATCCCTCGTGTGAAATCCCTGAGCATGTCCATGACTGCAGATGCGGCTATTCTAATAGATTGATTAACACTCTGCAGAGATTTGTACACTTTACCTACAAGATATAACCAGCGTAGCTAGCACCAATCATAACAGAACCTTTCCAAAACTTCATCTTGACAATTGACTAGCCTGTTGTGCATACTGACAAAGAAGCCCCACATGGGTTGTTGGCCCATCGCACATCATTAGACCTGGATATGGTGAACCGCTCATAAATGTGAATCATCACACAAACATAATCACATCTCCACCGTGGCATTCAACTTAATCTCTTTGCTTGAGTAGTCAATGTCAAGACTCCGTAGCTTACTAAGTTAGGCCTGTCCCAAACCAGGCATGTGATTGTACAGTTATGGCTCAGCTCAATGGTGCATAAAGTTAAATCCATAATTGACCAAGGCAAGACTGCCAATTTCTACCAACTATCACATTCATATTTTCCCAAGTGCACACAGCTCCACCATATCACAACTTGTTGGGACCCCAGGGTTAATTTCATAAGACCAATATCCTCCAGGCCATATGAAATGAACTTTGAGTCTCCAAGATCTGAAATACAATTTAATCCATGTAAATATGAAGACCCGGATGGTAACAACTAGAGAATCAACCCGCATACCACTCGATAGCGTATGTACCAAGCCGATTCTCAGTAGTCCAAGTCCATACTTAAATGAATCAAATAGCATTTCAAATCTTAAGATATGTGTCCCGTGTTAGCTCCCAAGATCAGTGGCTAACACACACATATCTTTTATCAACATTGATCACAGTCATACACAAGGCATACATTATATCACATAACGACATCCATACTAGGACTTATGTCCAAAGTTACACCAACGGTGACCGACCAAATTTAAACGTCAACATAAAGTACACAGCGGAAGAACAAGTATCATAACAAAAATTCCAGCCAAGTGTGCCCAAACCCAAAGGCAACTGAGTGGAGTTAGAAACAACGCTATTCGTTAGCATCGCTGAAATCGGCGCTAACGAATTGATCGATAGCGTACTCATCCTCACCTGAAACAAGTGGTCAATCCGATTAAGTACAAAAGGTACTCGCAAGTCTTATACAAAAATAAAATAAGTTATGTGTGCTAGAGACTGTCCAAAGGATAAGAGAGTATACATGTTAGTGGCTGTCCAAAGGAAGGTTGTAGTGGCAAAGGCCATTTAGTAAACAAAATTTGGACCAAAGAATTTAAGTGACAGTGACATAGATATAGATCAAACAATACCAAAGTGGCAGTCCACTTTGATAAACTAAAATGCATGACAAACCGGTCATGCCGATACCAAGTTGTTGCCCATGTCAATTTTTAATTATGAGTCTACAATGGTGTCAATCAAAACCAAGTGTCATCCGTAACCGTGGACACGGCTATTCGAATAGATTAATTATCCCTGCAGGGGAGTGCATCTTTACCCACATGACTTGATCAGCCTATAAGCCTCCTGATAATGATACACTTCCTTTGGTATGCTAGCCAGGGAAATCAAGAGTCGGTATTTTTCAGCAAGATGACCCTATTGAGTTGGATCACCCATGCAAGAAGAGTCGGTATTTTTCAGCAAGATGACCCTATTGAGTTGGATCACCCATGCAAGATGAAACCCCAACTTAGTAAAAACTATATATAGAACTTGCTAAGTGGGCACACAAGTTGTGTTGGAGTGGCCAGTGTAAGGTAGTTAGTATGTGGGTCAATTCCTCCAACATAAGGAATTAACAGTGCTCACCTGCACATTATATATTGCACTGGGTTCCTACGGAACATAGGATTTCACGGTTCCATGACCTCACACCACCTATGTTCCAATCCAATACGACCCTCCCCTTACTTGACTAAGCTGCTCCCAACCCGCGTGTGGAAGTACGAGTAGTACTTGGAGTGACAGCCCAAAGTTTGGTCCTTCACGATCCGGACAAGACATTCGCAATACTCGAGTCTCGTGCACGAATGCACCCACGCTACTAACCACTTGTCCAGATCTAAACAATTTTTAAATAGACAAATTTTATACTAAAAAAATTATATTCGAAGATTTGAACCGAAAACATAAGAATAAAACTTGTTCAATGTTTCCCACGATTGACGAGATAACCCTGTCAACCAAAACTACCGAAACTACTCACTTGCATGGCTAAGCATTCGTACAAAGGATAAGTAATATCATATGATTCCTAACTTAATCATAGTTGTATGGAAATATCAAGGATAACCTGCAAGAGTTAGGACATAGCTAACTAGACTCACAAATTATCAGTAGATCAAAATAGCATGCAAGCAATTATTATTGCAATTTAAAATACTAAATCACAAAATCTGGGATCAAGATGATGCAAGAGGATGCTTGCCTTGCTGATATTCCACTTGTTCACTCTCAGTTGCATAGTCGTTAATTTCTGGCACTTCGAGATCTAGAGTAAACGATAACAAATAAACACTGAGAAAAATCTAAAAATTCAAAATGCTCAAACATGCAGTAAATTTATACAATAGTGAGATCATAATTTTAGATGAATTTAGGTGAAAATTTTAGTTCATTTGGAGTTCATATGAATTTTATATGCATTTTCAAAGTTAAAGTCATTAGTGTAGCAATTAATTCAAATATCAAAATTTTCTATAATAGAGGCATGATTCAAACTTATTCCAGGTTAAATTATAGTAAAAATTAAAACTAAAAAAATCACTCGATTTGGAGTTGAAATGAATTACTTATGAATTTTTGAAGTTTAACCCATTTTTCAGTGCAAAAGTAATTCATTTCAGAATTTATAAACGTGTTAAATACTTTTTATACCCAGGTTAATCTAGCCTCTGTCACTAACAGATGGGGTCTATGCACAGTGTTTTACTTTTTCATTTAAATCCCGAATAAAACCTACTAACATGTGGGGTCTACATGTCGTAGGCTAGGCTCACGAAATAGCTCATGGACCAAAGGTCCACGCGCCTGGTCCACCGGTCCATGGACCATGGTGCGGTTTACTGTGCACTTAACTAAACCCACCCGCACGTTAGCGACTCAACACAAAACTAGATTTATTAACTCTCTGTTTTTCTGTTCATGGGACCCACTCGTCAACGGAACATTACGTAATGGTTAGCCCACCGATAATAACTTCTTAACCTAATCCGACACTGATTTGGGTTAATGATTGAGCTACAGTGTTGTTAGGAGTTCTAACAACAGAGTAGCTCACAACCGCAAGCTTGCTCAGCGGCTTGTTGGCGTTGCGAACCTCGACGGTGCGATCTAAGCCCAGAAATGGGTTCCTCATAGCCTTGAGGTTCTACTAGTGGCCGGAGCATGGCTGGAGTGGTGGCGCGACGAGGTAGCTACGACCAAAGTGGCTAAGGCAACTCGATTGCGCATTGAGCTAATCAACAAGTTCAAAAGCATCACTGAGGTCTAAGGAACCTACCAGGATGACGAAGAGGTCCGGGGAAACACACCAGAGCTCCAGCGACGTTGACCAACGACAGCGACAAAGAACTATACGTGGAGGGAGCAACCTAAGCAAAGAGAGGTGAAAAGAATGGTTGGGATAGCTCAAGTAGGTCCCACATATGGTGTCATCGAGAAGAATCGCTGAATAACTCACCACACTGGAGATGGAGACGAAGGAGGTGATTTCGGCCAAAGTTCAAGAAAAACCAAATTCCCGACGATCATGTGGATGATTTGCAAAATAGATTGAGGGGAATACTCCTTATACATTAGGACATATGATGACATGCATAGAAGAGGAAGGAGTTCACCGAGAGTGAAGTTACTTCATGGCATCTCAAGATTGAATGGCATCAACGGTGGCAAGATAATGTGGCCTTGCATGCACGAAGCGGCAAGGACAGAGCGCCACATCATGTTGCGCTCGGAGGGCTCTTGGCGATCGCGGAGAAGAAGGTGCTGCCAGGTGGGCCCAGCTCGTTAGTGGTAGCGACGAAGCGACGTGTCAGAGCGTGGTGCGTCGGGGTCTGGCACGTGCGAGCGGATTGGGTTGAGTCAAGCCGATTGGGTTTGGGTTCGGTCACAACAGTGCTAGACCTAATAGTTTAACTAAGTTTGAAATCCAAACCTCCTACTTTGACCGGTGGTTGAAAATAGCAAATAAATTTATAAAATTCTAAAAATTTTCAGAGAGGTCCCATGGATGACATAGAATCCATATAAATTATAAAAAAAATCATTGTTCATGATTTATTTTGCTTATTTTAAAATATTAACCGAATAGGGTTATGTATTGAGCATTGATGTTTCTCAAGTTCAAATTGAATTCTAAAAATTTGAAAAAAATCATATTTATTCTTGATAATTATTCTAATATTTAAATAAATTATTTTCCAGAGGTCTTTACAAGCATTTAATTTAGTTTTCAATTGGAGTTTCACTTCGAGTTATGGATTTGACTTGGATTTGAAATCTTCAAATGCAACAATTTGTGCACATGCTCCAAAAATAACATGTATGCTCATGAGGTGCACCTAAATTCCATAAACTGAAAATGGGCTGTGACAACCCACTTAAGAGAATCTCGTCCCGAGATTCCGGTGGTTCAGAAGTCAGATCAAAGAGTTTCTAGGTGATTCTTTCAATTCTAAGGAAATACAACATCTGCTATCTTGATTTCCTTCAAATATAGCATTGATATATCCTAACAAGGAAACATAGTGTTGCTAATACATTTTCTTTTCCATTACTTTGTTTAACCTTTCCTTTCTTGATTCGAAGGTACTACAAACATAAGGAAAAGGTATGGATACTCAGTCCGCATTTGGTCCTCACGCTCCCAGGTTGCTTCCTCTTTGGTGTGGCTGCTCCACTGAATTTTCAGAAGCTTGATGATGCGGTTCCTTGTCTTGCGTTCTATCTTACCAAGAATACTAATCAGGTGCTCTCGATAGGAAAGATCAGGTTGCAAATTAAGATTCTCGTACTTGGTTGCTTCAGTGGGAACACAGAGACATTTCTTTAGTTATGAGACATGAAAGGTATCATGTACCGCTAAAAAAGAGGTGGGGCAACTCCAATTGATACACCATAACTCCTCGTTTTTCAAGAATTCAGAATGGTCCGATATAACGAGGTGCTAACTTTCCCTTCACTTGAAATCGGTGTGTGCCCTTCAGTGGAGTGACCTTAAGGTAGACATGATCATCTACCTTAAAGCTCAACTCACGATGACGGCAGTCGGCATAGCTCTTTTGACGAGACTACGCCGTCCGTAAGCGGTCTCGAATCAACCAAACTTGCTCTTCGGCATCCACCACCAAGTCCAGATTATAGAATAGTCTCTCTTCGGACTTGGACCAGTTCAACGGTGTCCTACAAGCTCTTCCATATAGCACCTCAAAAGGTGACATTTGTATGATTGATTAGAAGCTATTGTTATAGGAGAATTCTGCATACGGAAAGCATTTCTCCCAATTTTTGCTATAGGACAGCACACATGCTCGTAGAAGATCTTCCAATACTTGGTTCACTCTTTCAGTCTGACCTTTGGTTTGTGGGTGATAAACAGTGCTAAAAGATAAGTCTGTCCCCATTTCTCGGTGGAGGCATTTCCAGAAGTATGAAGTGAATTGTGAACCTCGGTATGAAACAATGATCTTCTGTACACCATGGAGACAAACAATTCTTGAAATGTATAGCTCTACTAACTTGCTCCCTGTGAAGGTGGTTTTGATGGGAATGAAATGGGCAACCTTCGTCAAACGATCTACTATCACCCAAATGGCATCGGATCCATTCTGAGTCTTGGGAAGACCAGTTATGAAATCCATATCAACTTCCTCCCACTTCCACTGGGAATGGGTAGCAGTTGGAGTGTACCCGCCGGTTTCAAATGCTTAGCTTTCACCCTTTGGTAAATATCACACTCGACAGCATACCGTGCTATTTGCCGCTTCATTCGGCTCCACCATAGCCTCTTTTTTAGCTCTTGATACATCTTGGTACTCCCGGAGTGTATGGAGAATTGAGAGTTGTGAGCTTCCTTGAGGATTAATTCTTTCAATTTGAGGTTAAATGGCACTATCAAATGGTTCCTGAACCATAGGATGCCTTGCTCGTCTTCAATAAAAACCTTTAGCTTTGCCTTGCTTCAAAACTTCCGGATTTGGGCTACCTCCAAATCAGTTTTTTTGGGCCACCTTGATCTGATCTTTTAATGAGGATTTCACCTCTAGGGAAGCAAGAAATCCTTCTTTAACCATCTCAAGATTCAGCCGCTGAAATTTAGCACACAAGCCTTTCGATGTAGGCGTTACCAATAAACAATTGCATTGAGATTTTCTGCTCAACGCGTCGGCCACTACATTGGCTTTCCTTGGGTGATAATGAAGTCCCATATCATAGTCCTTGATCAACTCAAGCCATCTTCTTTGCCTCAGATTCAGATGAGCTTGAGTGAAAATATATTTGAGGCTCTTCTGATTAGTATAGATCTCGCAACGATTACTGATGAGGTAATATCGCCAAATCTTCAGAGCATGAACTACAGCGGCTAACTCCAAGTCATGTGTGGGATAATTTATTGCATGAGGTCTCAACTGTCTTGATGCATATTCCACAACTCAACCGTCTTGCATAAGCACACAACCGAGCCCATGGCGAGCTGCATCGCAGTACACGTCAAAACTCTTGTTAATATCTAGCAGAGTGAGCACTGGAGCTTTAGTCAAGAGTTCTATCAGAATTTGAAAACTTTCTTCACACTCAATTGACCATTCAAACTTCTTCTCCTTCTTCAATAGTTGAGTCATTGGTTTTGCAATTCTGGAGAAATTTTTAATGAACCAGCGTTAGTAGCCCGCTAGTCCAAGAAAACTCCTAATGTCGGGGATGCTTTTGGGATGACCCCAATTCAGTACATCTTGTACCTTGATTGGATCAACAGCAACACCACCTTAAGATAGTACATGACCCAAAAAAACTAACTTCCTTGATCCAGAATTCGCACTTGCTGATTTTGCATAAAGTTGATGCTTGCGCGGTGTTTCCAGCACAAGCCTCAAGTGCTTCTCACGCTCTTCATTAGATTTGGAGTAGATGAGGATGTCATCAATGAACACGACAACAAACTTGTCCAGGTACTCCATGAACACCGAATTCTTGAGGTTCATGAAATATGCCGGTGCATTCATCAAGCCAAAGGACATGACAAGTATATTCGTACAAACTATAACGAGTAGAGAATGCTATCTTCGAAATGTCCTCTGTTCGACTTTGATCTAATGATAGCCCAGTTGCAAATCAATCTTAGAGAATACTTGGGCTCCAGTCTGTTGGTCAAACAAATCATCAATACGAGGAAGAGGATATTTGTTCTTGACAGTGACTTCGTTTAACAGACGGTAGTCCACACACATCCGCAAAGTCTTGTATTTCTTCTTGACAAAGATTGTCGGACATCCCCAAGGTGAGGAGCTCTCCCAGGTAATCCCTTTTCTAGCAATTCACCAAGTTGTTTCTTCAATTCCACCAACTCATCGGGAGGCATCCGATACGGCCGCTTTGATATGGGCGTAGTACCGGGTGCTAGTTCGATCACGAACTCCATTTCGCGATCTGGGGGCATGCCTGGAAGTTCCTCAGGAAAGACATCTGGATACTCACAAACCACTGGTACCATTTCCATGTTGGGAGTGGTACCAGCTTCCAGAGCATAAAGATGAGAACCAATTGTCTTAGATTCAAAACGTCTTGTTCACCGTTTTCACTTGTAACAGAAATTGACCGTTGAGCACAATTAATTTGTCCTTGATTTTTGGACAGCCAATCCATTCCCAAGATGACATCCATCCCTTGTGAATCTATCACTATCAAATTTGCCAAAAAATCTACCCCCTAAATTTCTACTTTCACACTCCAACAGATTTGATTGGTTTGCAAAACCGATCTCAGTGACTGAATAAGATGTGGTGGATAAAGTGTATGCATGGAAAATTGATGATGTGCAGCAAAAAGCTTCTTGACAAAAGAAAGGAATGCTCCAGAATCAAACAAAATAATAGTAGGACTGGAATTAAGAAGCATACCCAAAATGACGTCTGGTGCGTCGATCGCCTCCTTGGCGGTGACATGGTTCACTCGACCACGTGCCAGAACTTGAGTAGGCTTGGCCGACGGCCTCGGGGTGGTGCTGGATGCACTAGAGCTGGAGATGGTTGAACTCGAGGCATACCACATGCCTTCGCACTAGAGCTAGTGCTGGACGGCATTAGCTAATTAAGTCATCGAAAACTAGCATTGCATATTGGTAGGCCATAGAAGTGTGAGCATGTGTTAATGCTCAAAGGGACTCCCTTCACCGAGGCGTTGGGAACAAAGCCTTTCGACACAACGGTGAATGCCTCACTTGACGGGGGTGTGCCCAGGTGAAGTGAGGGTGATCATTCATCGGGCTAGTGCAAGGTTAGGACTAGGTGATGTAAAGGCTTCGACGCGTGCTCTGGGCTGCTTACCAAAGGTAGTGAGCGGTGGTATCGATGGATACCAAACAAACTAGAGAATTCACGTGCTATAGTTAAAGTTGTAGACCTCTGCAGAGTGCATATCTATTTAAATAGATGTGCTCGCGGTCATGAGCGTGCTTAGTGCGGTCTTAATGGGTATAGTCTTTGTTTTCGTAAAAATAGTTTTGTTGGAAAATGTGGGAAATGGTTGGTTGGTTTATATTTTAGTTGATTTCCATGTCTGTAGCTAAAAATAAGATGTTGTTTGCAGGAGAGGAGGGTTGCGAGTTATTATGCATTCAATTACTTGCTTGTTGTCCTTTATCTATTTAACCGCTCTTTAAATTCCTGTAGCAAAATACTACGTATTGATATTGCCAATAAAATTTTCTTAATGCTGAAAACAACTTATAGAATAGAGCCATATTCGTTTATTAACCATGCATTTATAATATGTTGCAATACACTATGAGTCTTGCTGAGTACGCAATGTACTCAATCTTGCTTAAATTGATATTCAGACTTAGAGGATGAGCCTACATTGGACAACGCTTTCTTCGCACCTGATACCAGAGGGTTCGGTGATGGGCCTTTCTAGGACTTGTCTCTTGTCGGTTGTTTGAGGGTTCAGATAGGCATACCGCTAAACCATTTTTTTATTTACTATGCTTTCCGCTGCACTCTATTGTTACTTGAGTTTTATTTGGCCGGTCGACCTTTGTAATGAAAATTCGTTATGTATCATTAAGGTTAAGTCCTTTTGTAATATTCTTGTATGTATGAAATGTGTATGGATGTGATTATTAATGTTGTGGATGTGTATACTAGCCACTAATCCTGGGACTAGTACGGTACACACACGAGGGCTTCGGGTATTCAAAGCCGGGGTTCGACAGCGTTGATATCAGAGCCATACTGACTGTAGGACAAGCCCTAGTTAGAATAGCCGCTAGACAAGGAATTGGTTTCCAAAATGTATCCTATTTTAATCACAAAAATAGTTGTGAAAATTTAGGAGTTTTTGCTAACATTTCCCATCTTAGCATTCTCCTCTCATCTAAGTCATTATTTTGCTATCTCCTCTCATCTTCCTTCAAAATAATCCTAGTTTTGGGACAAGATATGCTCTCTGAAAATAAATGTTTTTAACCATATTTAAGGCATTGAAATAGAGCCAAAATATTTTGGAATAGTCCCTAAAACATCCTAAATAAAGATCTTTTGAAAACCCACTCTTAACCTAGCAAAAATGTCACCCCAGATGGCTTTTTATGAAAATTTCATAACCTAGTTATATTCTGAAAATGATGTGATGTACTAATCTTTAAACCCCCACCTACCTTCATTTGGTGTTAAATTGATTGGATATTATAAAGGTCTATTTATACATAAAGACCAAGGGGTAGTACGACCTGAACATAAACCATATGATACAGGGGATGCCCGATCTTCACGACGTAGGATCGATGATAACTTTGGATCCGTGCAACCTGACGAACCGATGGCGCCAACCATCGTGAAGCAAGATAACTGCGACAAAAGAATTCGCCCAACCACACGCTCGTGATCCCGCCTACCTGACCACACAAAGTAGACGTGTCGTCGCTCCTGCAAAACACAAGGAACCACAAGAACAACAGAACGGCACAACAGATTGGAACTCTCTATTCTAGTGGGGGCAATATTGCTCAAACCCTAGAATCAAGAATATATTGATATCTGAAAAATATGCCGTCCCCTTACATGGCCTCTGGTCTTAGGATTTATAGCCTCCGCAAATACTTCGGCCGAAGCCGACTAAAGGCCGAAGCCGACTAAAACTACACCACGACTCCAACTCTATTCGCCCACACGTTTGGCCTTCCTTACGAGCAGAGCTCGAATGCAGTGTTGATTCACTTTATTTGTTTCCATGCATGCATCTGATTGGTCACGCAACACTTTAATTCTTTCCACACATGCACTACATGCGTCATGATTGGTTACACACACATGCATGCATGCCCTTTGACTTGGTCCAACCAAGGAACACACGTGTAATTATTTCTATGCATGCATAACATGCATGCTAGCTGATTCTCTTTAATTAGCTTCGGTGTTCAGGTGCTGCATCATTTGTACACGTCATCAAACACAGGTTTGCATTAGCAGTAGCATCTTTGCTTCTTCGGCCTGATACAGTATTCCATGCTTCTATACGTATAAAACTGCACACACACAATATGAGACTATTAGGCAGTAACATATATTCATTAGCATCAAGATTAAAATTAATTAGGAGCGAGTTCACCTGATGATTAATTAATTTAGCTCGTGCTCGTGTAATCGGTCCAATCGGAGGGATGTCCTCATCATCCTCCCCCTCTTGAAAAGGAGTCGTCCTCGACTCTAATTCTTCCGGTCCAAAGAATGGTGACAAATCAGCAACATTGAATGTAGAACTCACAGCATAATCATCACCCGGAAGCTCTATCTTATATGCATTATCATTGATTTTCTCAAGTACTCTGAATGGACCATCTCCTCGGGGCATCAACTTGGACTTACGCTTGTTTGGAAAGCGTTCTTTGCGTAGATGCACCCAAACCAAGTCACCTGGTTCAAATAACATCTTCTTTCTTGACTTGTTTGCCTTTTCAACATAGTACTGTGTCTTCTTTTCAATTTCTTCTTTAGTCTTGACATGAATTTGCTTCACATATTCAGCACGCTTTGACGCCTCCATATTAGCATGTTCGTGTAGTGGCAATGGCAGCAAATCAAGTGGCGTAATTGGTTTAAAACCATACACCACCTCGAACGGGCACAATTGAGTAGTAGAATGTACCGCCCTGTTGTACGCAAATTCTACATGTGGCAAACAATCTTCTCACTCTTTTATATTCTTCTTGATCATCGTTCGTAGTAGCATTGAAAGTGTTCGATTCACCACCTCCGTTTGTCCATCTGTTTGTGGGTAACAAGTTGTTGAGAATAACAACTTTGTCCCAAGCTTGGCCCACAAAGTCTTCCAAAAGTAGCTCATGAACTTGACGTCACGATCTGAAATAATCGTCTTTGGCATGCCATGCAATCTTACAATTTCCCTGAAAAACAAGTCAGCTACGTGCGACGCATCATCGCTTTTATGATAGGGAATAAAATGTGTCATTTTTGAGAACCTATCCACAACTACAAAAACTGAATCCCTCCCCCTCTTACTCCTAGGCAATCCTAAAACAAAGTCCATACTAATATCCTCCCAAGGTACACTAGGAACAGGAAGTGGAGTATATAAACCATGTGGATTAAGTTTAGATTTCGCTCTGTGGCATGTCACACATCGTTGTACAAACCTTTTAACATCACGCCTCATTTTAGGCCAATAAAAGTGATCGCTCAGCATCATGAAGGTCTTTTCTCTCCCAAAGTGTCCCATCAATCCACGTGCATGAGATTCCTGCAGTAAAAGCAAACGCACAGACGAATCTGGAACACATAATTTGTTAGCACGAAATAAGAACCCATCATGAACATGAAACTTGTCCCATCCTTTTCCATCTTTGCATTTAGAATATGGTTCTGAAAATTCATGGTTAGAGGCATATAAATCTTTCAAACTCTCTAATCCGGGTACCTTTACTTCCAATTGAGTTAAAAGTACATGTTTTCTAGATAAAGCGTCAGCTACCACATTCTCTTTTCCTTTCTTGTACTTAACAACATATGGGAAAGTTTCAATGAATTCTACCCACTTAGCATGTCTACGGTTCAGTTTAGCTTGACTTTTCAAATATTTCAAAGCTTCGTGATCAGAATGGATAACAAATTCTCTAGGCCAAAGATAATGTTGCCAAGTTTCGAGCACACGTACTAAAGCATACAATTCTTTATCATACACAGGATAATTCAATTGAGCACCTCCTAGTTTCTCACTATAGTATGCTACGGGTTTCCCTTCTTGCATCAAAACACCACCAATACCTATTCCACTAGCATCACACTCAATTTCAAAAGTCTTAGTGAAATTAGGAAAAACAAGCAATGGTGCTTCAATTAAACGTTTCTTTAGCTCTTGAAAGGCTTTTTCTTATGGTGCACCCTATTCAAACACAACACCCTTTTTAGTTAATTCATTTAGTGGAGCAGCAATGGTGCTGAAATCTTTAACAAAACGACGATAAAAACTAGCAAGACCATGAAAGCTTCTGATTTGACTGACATTCACGGGGGTAGGCCAATTCTTAATTGCTTCAGTTTTAGATTCATCTACCTCAATACCTTGTCCAGAAACAACATAGCCTAAGAACACCACTTTATCAATACAAGAAGTGCATTTATCAAGATTAGCATACAGTTTCTCATTCCTAAGCACTTCCAATACTTGTCTAGTATGATCAATGTGTTCATCCATCGTTTTGCTATATATCAAAATATCATCAAAGTATACCACAACAAATTTACCAATGAATGTTCTTAAAACATGATTCATCAATCGCATAAATGTACTAGGTGCATTAGATAAACCAAAAGGCATAACTAACCACTCATATAATCCAAATTTAGTCTTAAGCGGTCTTCCATTCATCACCAAGTTTCATCCTAATTTGATGGTATCCACTCCTCAAATCAATTTTAGAGAATATAACGACACCACTAAGTTCATCTAGCATATCATCTAACCTAGGAATAGGATGACGATATCTAACAGTGATATTGTTAATGGCACGACAATCAACACACATTCTCCATGTACCATCTTTCTTAGGAACAAGAATTACAGGAACAGCACAAGGACTAAGACTTTCGCGTACATACCCTTTCTCAAGTAGCCCTTGCACTTGGCGTTGAATTTCTTTGGTCTCCTCTGGATTGGTACGATATGGTGGACGGTTTGGAAGTGATGCGCCGGGAACTAGATCAATTTGATGCTCTATCCCGCGCAATGGCGGAAGTCCCACTGGTATCTCCTCCGGAAACACATTCTCAAATGCCTGCAAAAGAGAGGAAACACCACTAGGAAGAGAGGTTAAGTCGTTAGTCGAAAGCAAAACAGTTGCATCTTTGTACACAAGCACAAAGTGCATCTTTGATGGGTTATTGCTCACATCTCTCAAATCTGATTTTGTGGCTAACATAACCAACCCTCCTCACTCTTACTTTTCCTCTCATATTTGGCTTGTGGCTCTCACTCACCGATGTGTGGAAATCACTCTTTCTTTCTTTTACTCTCATTTTCAGCAAGCTTCTTTGCTGAAATTCAGCATGTATTTGACTAGGAGTCATTGGATTAAGCTCCTTTGTCTTCCCTTCCACTTAAAGGCATATCTATTAGAACGGCCATCATGTTGCACACTTCTATCATATTGCCATGGTCTTCCCAACAGCAGATGACACACAGTCATAGGCACCACATCACACTCAACGGTGTCCTCATCATAATCACCAATCTTAAAAGTAACATGCACCACATACTGAACCTTCACATCTCCACATTCGCTAAACCATTGCACATGATATGGACGTGGATGTTTCAGCTTCTTTAAACCAAGCTTCTCACACAATTCAACACTAGCCAAGTTATGACAACTACCTCCATCAATAATGAGTTTGATTACCTTGTTGTTTACCTTGGCTTGTGTTTGAAACAAGTTGAATCGCTGTGGATGTGCATCTCCTTCTTGTGCAAGCATGCTCAAGTTTTTAGTGACAACTAGTGCCTCTCCCTTTTCATAACTCAACATATCAATCTCATCATCGTCATGGGATGTATTTTCATGACTGGGCTCAACCTCATCTTCACTTGCAGATTCAAACTCTCCGTCTTCTGTCACAAGCATGACTCGGTTATTGGGACACTCCCTAGCTATGTGCCCACGCCCCAAACACTTGAAGCATTGAATTTCTCTACTCTTTGCTGTAGCATTAATTGAAGGTGTAGGGGATGAAGCCACCTTCTTCTCACTTGATGCAGGTGCTGATTTTGCAATCGAGGACGAATGAGCGTTAGTATTTGAACTAGTACTAGCTGAAGATGTACCTCGTCCCAAACTGAAACGTGCTTTGGTCGGATTAGGTGAGGATGATGGAGCTTTCAAATTGAAAGATGCTGTCCTTGGTGCTGGTTTCATATCTTCTAGCAACTGCTTCTCTGCCTTTGTAGCTTGATGCACCAAATCAACAACAATATTGTAGGGCTGATATTGCACTATGCGTTTAATATTTTTATTTAAGCCAAACAGAAAGCGCGCAAGTGTTTGCTCTTCATCTTCATGCACATGTGCTCTAATCATAGCTTGCTCCATCTCCTTGTAGTATTCCTCCACAGAACGACCTCCCTGCCTTAAATTCTGCAATTTATCAAAAAGATCACGTTTATAAGTTGTAGGAACAAAACGTGCTCTTAGCTCTTGCTTCATTTCAGCCCATGATGCAATTGGAGGTTCCCCATTGTCTTCTCTTTGGTTCAACACTTGCTCCCACCAAATCAACGCATAACCATCAAACTCAAGTGATGCCATGTGTAGCTTCTTCTCTTACGAATAATTGTGCATCAGGAATATCTTCTCTACCTTGAGCTCCCATGTGAGATATGCATCCGGATCGGGCGCCTTCAAATTTGGGAATATTGAACTTGAGCTTCCCAAATTTTTCCTCCACGTGCTGCTCATCATGACGACGGCCATGGCATTGATAGTTATCATTGCGGTGTAACCAAACATCGTCGCCGAAGTCCTCAATGTGGGCAGCACCGCCGCGCCCACGGCCACGCCCACGCCCACGGCCTCTCCCTTGGCCAAGGTCAGCTCCCAAAACACCACCCCCGCGCCCGGGAAGGGGTGGTCGAACCGCGTTGGCAGCGGCTCGACCCGCTAGAGCTTCTCTAGCGAATCGCGCAGCCCTCTCCTCATCGGTCTCATCAAGCTCAATGCCTTCGTCATGGACAACAGCTGGGCCCCACTCTTTGCGAAGCTCCTCCAGTATCTCTCTTCTCAAGATGCTCATGTTGTCATTCAACTGAGTGTTGAAATCATTTGTGAGCTTCTCAAGGTCAGCTTGTGTAACAATTGCCTGTTCTCCTTCTTTCCCTGACATGGTTAGTGCAAACAAAGAAAAACTATATATATGGGATGTGGAAGTTTTTATTTGTGGAAATCACTCAACCTCACCTTCTCTTACCCACCGAAGTTCTTATGAGTCCTTGATGGAATTGAAGAGCTGCATGCACTTTGGTGACGGTAGACAACACAAGGTGATAGATTAAGCGAATTCAATTGCACAAGCACTGTTAGACAATGGCTTATTTGTAGAGCTTGGAGGGAATAGTGCTTACCTATGCAATCTGAAATTTCTAGATATTGTAAAGCTAGGTAACAATCCAAACTAGAATTCAATGCCTAGTTGCTGATCCAAAAAGGTATAAGCGAAGAACGAAGCAACTCACACGCAAAGATGATGGAACTTAGTGCAATCAAAGGAATGAGCTAATATATTAAAATATAGGTGATGAATAACTAGCTCGTATTGCACAAGTTATGGAGAGACGCTAGCTAATTGCTCACTGAAATGAAGTAGGGCACAAGATTGTTCAAAACAAATAAATAGCACAAACTGAAATTTTGACGATGATAGGGTGTGCTCACAATAGGTGATTGGCCAAGTATATATTTTTTTTCCTTCTTCTTTTTTTCCTTCTGTTTTTTTTTTTACCTAGCCAATCAAATTGTCACAAGAGCAAAGACTTAAAACCCCACTTTTGCTATAACAATCGAGGTGTGCAAAGTGTAAATGAACAACCCTAAAGCAACATCAATAGCTAGTCTCAATAGGAGCAAAGTATTCAAAGAATTGAATTGGCTCACAAAAGATATAGGATTGTTTTTTTGCAAAGCATTTGCAATGAGCGATGAAATTGTGTCTTGTAGCAATCGAGGTATTGTAGGCTGCGCAAACGTTCTGTTTTTTTCAAGATCTTTGTAGCAAGCGAATAGCACCGGCACAAGCGGTAGATGCCTTCTTTGTGTGATCTCTTTTTCCAAGCGCGAGCGGCCAAACCGTCGCGATGCAATACAAGCAAAATGTTGTTCGCGCTGCGGCGAGAGCAGTACCTACATGCACTATTCATGACATCAGAAAGCGGTCGCTCATTGTAGTTCCCGAATCGATGCTTTTGCGAAAATGGCGATGCGGCGTAGTGCGACCGTAGCGAGCGATTTCTTTTCACACGGCTGCGCGCGTCACCGCAGAGATGGGAGCAAAGTTCGCGCGCGCATTGTAGCATCTGCGACTATAGCGGTCGATTTCTTTTAGCACGATCGGCGGCGGCTAGCGATTGATTTTTTTGACACAACGATTAAGCAACGCAAAAGAAAACTATGATCAGCGACTAAACACAGTTTCTAATGGATCAAAACCTAACAAAACTCACAAGAAATAACATATTAAACTACGGGCTTAAGGAATTTTTTTTGTGGCTTTTTGTGTATAGGATAGAAAAAATAAATCTAACTACGGGTAAATTGATACTACCGTGGCAACCGATGCTCTGATACCAAGATGATACGGGGGATGCCCGATCTTCACGACGTAGGATCGATGATAACTTTGGATCCGTGCAACCTGACGAACCGATGGCGCCAACCACTGTGAAACAGTAACCTACGACAAAAGAATTCGCCCAACCACACGCTCGTGATCCCGCCTACCTGACCACACAAAGTAGACGTGTCGTCGCTCCTGCAAAACACAAGGAACCACAAGAACAACGGAACGACACAACAGATTGGAACTCCCTATTCTAGTGGGGGTAATATTGCTCAAACCCTAGAATCAAGAATATATTGATATTTGAAAAATATGTCGTCCCCTTACATGGCCTCTGGTCTTAGGATTTATAGCCTCCGCAAATACTTCGGCCGAAGCCGACTAAAACTACACCCTGACTCCAACTCCTATTCGGCCCACACGTTTTGGCCTTCCTTCTGAACGAGAGCTCGGTACAGGTGTTGATTCACTTTATTTGTTTCCATGCATGCATCCTGATTGGTCACGCAACACTTTAATTCTTTCCACACATGCACTACATGCATCATGATTGGTTACACAGCACACATGCATGCATGCCCTTTGACTTGGTCCAACCAAGGAACACACGTGTAATTATTTCTATGCATGCATAACATGCATGCTAGCTGATTCTCTTTAATTAGCTTCGGTGTTCAGGTGCTGCATCATTTGTACACGTCATCAAACACAGGTTTGCATTAGCAGTAGCATCTTTGCTTCTTCGGCCTGATACAGTATTCCATGCTTCTATACGTATAAAACTGCACACACACAATATGAGACTATTAGGCAGTAACATATATTCATTAGCATCAAGATTAAAATTAATTAGGAGCGAGTTCACCTGATGATTAATTAATTTAGCTCGTGCTCGTGTAATCGGTCCAATCGGCGGGATGTCCTCATCACCATAGGTGTTGGTTAAATAATGTAGAGAATAAAAAAAATTTGTGCTACAATTCTTTTCTTGTCTTAGTATCATTTCTTATCTATGTCTCTTATTATGTGTAGAAATGATCACTAACTTTCCATTTTCTTAAAATGTAGATGCTGACCTACTAGGAGCCGCACTACCGCACTAGTGCCTTCGAGGAGGGTACGCTGCAGCACACCTTGTGGGTGATGCTACAACATGTCAACTAGCCATACACAACTTAGTACATGGTCTTTAGCATCACGCTGATGGTGGCCCAGGGGATCTTCTCACGAGAGCTACTGTACGGGGAGGATGCCATACTAGCACCCATTGAGGAGCTGCTAGTACCCACCATCTGCATCCGGTCAGGTGCCCGACGTCCCCGCATGCTAGCTATCGATCATCGCTATTGTGTGATGGCCATCTACTCGGAGCCAAAGGACCCCTCGCGAGTGGTAGAGAGACATTGTCTTCTCGATGACGGGCATGAGGAGGTCGAGTACCTTGGTCCTTCATCCTCCGCTGCCCCAGAGTCTTCATATTAGATGAGTTGTTTGGTATAGGATGATATTACTTGCTGACTCACTTAACTTGTGCTTATTCCCCCTCATCCTGCGCATGATTGTCAACCAGCGTGTTGTATGAACAGGATGCCAGTAACACGCTCTGTAAACACACTCATGGCAACGGGAGCTACATTCGGATCGTGGCAACTAGGAGGCGAGGTTCCTAATCCTTCGCAACCCAACCCACTACATCCTTCTACATTCTTGCCGCAAGCTAAGCAGTCTTAACCTGCTACTACAGAAGAACCTGAGGTTCTGCCGCAACCACCCACCATGGCACAAGTGCTTGCCATGATCGAACAAGGGTGGCAGACGAATACTCTTCTGCTCCAACAACCGGTGCAGAACATTGCTGCCCTTCGGCACTGCTGCCGGAGGAGGTGGAGCTACTACGAACCAATCGTAGTCCAGGATGGGTGACTTGATGCGAACTCGACTGCTGATCTTCTCGACAGCAGTAGATCCTCTCGATGCTGACAATTGACTTCGCACCATCGAGAGCAAGTTGGTTATTGCTCAGTGCAATGATGAGGAGACTATACTATATGCATCTTACCAGCTATAAGGATCCGCAGCCGCTTGGTGGGACAACCATTAGACCATTCTTCAGGAAGGCCAGACTCTCACCTGGGCCGCCTTCAAGAAGGCATTCCATGATGCCCACATCCCAACGGGTCTCATGGACATTAAGAAGCAACATTTCTATGAACTCCAGCAGGGGAACATGACGGTGATGGAGTTTCTCTATCGCTTCAATTATCTTGCCCGCTATGTTGCTTCTGAGATAACGAATGAAGGGAGGAAGGTTGCTCTCTTCCGGGAGCACCTCAATGATGAGATAAAATGGTCACTCACTGCTTATAACATCCCCAACTTCTAGACCCTGGTTAATAAGGCAATCCAGGTTGAAGATAGCACTCGAACATTTGTGGAGAGCCGCAGGCGAGAATGGCCAGCGCAGAAATTAGCAAGCAGTAGCACGCCAAGACCACGCGTTTGGCAGCCATCAAACGCACACCCTTTCGCACCACCACCTCTGAGGTTTCAAACCCAAGGTCCCCGACCGCAGCAAGCCGTGGTTTAGCAGAATAACTATAGAGGGCAGCCGTCCGGTACACAAAACCAGGAGCAGTCATCACATGCTACAACTATGACGAACACGAGCACTTTGCAAGAGAGTGCCCAAAGAAGAAGTTTCTAGTGCCTCAACCCCAACCCCTTGGCATCCAGCAGTGACCCAGGGCCTTACGGGGTCAAGGAGAGTAGCAAGCCCCCAAACCGGCGCAAGGCTTCGAACGTGGTCATTTGGACCACGCGATAGCCGAAGAGGCCGACGTAGTGCCCGAAGATAGCCAAACCAAGGCAGTAATTGATTGTGCATAACGAGTCATTTCTCTTGTCAACTCGATGGAGAATGAATTGTTTTCCCCTCCACATATACTGATCCATCACAACAGCCCAAGCTCAACTCCATCTCAATCCCAGAGCTTACTCACGTGCTCATGGTATGTGAATATCCTGATGTATTTTTGGATGAATTGTCGGGGATAGCGTCGAACTGTGACATGGAGTTCGTCATTGATTTGCTACCCGGACAACACTTAAATCCAAGCGACCTTATCGAATATCATCTAATGAGTTTGTTAAATTAAAACAACAACTCAAAGAACAATTGCACAAAGGATTCATCTGTCCTAGCTCATCACCATGGAGAAGCCCCATGCTATTCGTGAAGAACAAAGACGATAGTCTATGGATGTGCGACGACTACCGTTCTTTAAATGAAGTCACCATCAAGAACAAATATCCTCTCCCGAGGATTGATGATTTGTTTGATCAAATGAATGATGCTTGTGTCTTCTCCAAGATTGATCTGAGGCTCGATTTTTCCATCTCAAGATCAGGCCGAAAGACATTCCAAAGTCTGCATTCACCACCCGTTATGGCTTAGACGAGTGCACCGTAATATCATTCGGACTCACTAATGCTCCCGCAAGTTTATTGAATCTTATGAACAAGATTTTTATGGAGTATTTGGATTAGTTCGTGGTGATCTTCATCGATGACATGCTTATCTATTCCAAGAATGCAGAAGAACACGTGCAACACTTGCATATGGTGCTCAAAAGATGTGCGAACATCAATAGTACACAAAAATTTTCAAGTGTGAACTTTGGCTGAAAAAGTCGGCTTCCTAAGCCATGTTCTATCTAAGGAGGTGTAGTCGTGGACCGAAGGAAGGTACAAGATGTCCTAGCTTGGGAATAGCCCCGCACCATTTCGGAAGTCCGAATTTTCTTCTCTAAAATCGCAAGACCAATGACACAACTTCTGAAAAAGGAGAAGAAATTCAAATGGTCAGCGTCATGTGATGAGCGCTTTCAAGAATTAAAGAAAAGGCTCACAACAGCCCAAGAGTTTACTCTACCTAACATACACAAAAGCTTTGTTGTGTATTGTGATGTATCACACCACGGCCTCAGTTGTGTGCTGATGTAAGAGGACAAAGTGGTGTCCTATGCTTCATGTTAGTTGCGGCCTCATGCGACGTATTATCCAACTAATGACTTGGAATTGGCAGCTGTGGTTCATGCTCTCAAGATCTAGAGGCATTACCTCATTGGCAATTGGTGCGAAATCTAAACTGATCACAAAAGCCTTAAGTATTTCCATACACAACCAGATCTGAACCTAATACAATGAAGATGGCTCAAGTTGATCAAGAACTATGATCTTGGCATTCATTACCACCCTGGTAAAGCCAACGTTGTAGCCGATGCTCTAAGCTGGAAGCTTTATTGCATAAACATGTCGATTAAAGCAAATCAACCGGCCAAATGGTGACTAACTCATGTTTTGAAAATCTATATTAGTTAGCAAACTAATTAAGTTAACCAGCTGGGACCCATGTTGGTGAAATATTAGGAATCTAATACTAATTATGTCTTTGCTACTATTAGCACTAATTAGGAACATCATACTAATTACTTCATCAATTTGTGATCTAATTATCTAAATCTCCTTGGGCCCTTTGCTCTCCGACTGATTAGCTTACCAAGAGATTAATTAGGCCTAATCTAATCTAAGGGGAAAATCCATAAGTCACCTACATTTTGAATTTGCTCCTCATATGATACGCCCTACCTATGGCCAAAGTACCTACACATGTAAATGTTGATACAAAGAATGTGAAGGAACCAAAGACGAAGGTGACCATGCCATCTTTTCATGTTGGAGAGCTACTGGTTCCAATCACTGGTTGGTCTGACCACATGTGCAAAATGGTCTGACCGCAGCATCAGGCGAGGAGTCATCCATGTCCACCGAAGAGGTGACAGTTTGGTTTGATTAGGAACCCAGAAGCCATAAATATCTATAGCTTTTCTTGTCCCTTAAGTAGTTCACTTTCAAGTTGGATTTTGCTAGCCATTTTTGTTGACTAAGTATAAGCTTCTCTTGTCCCTTAAGTACTTCAATTTCAAGTTGGATTTTGCTAAGCATTTTTGTTGACTAAGTATACTATTACTATATGAATGTCATAGCCACCATTTCAATAGTAGAACCATTGTATCACTGTAGCATCGTGTACTGTAGCAACAACCTAAAAATCTTATAGAAAGAGGGGCACCCCATATGTAATAGGTGGTGAAGGTATTGATATTTTGGAGTTCTAAAAGAAATCTTGTAAGGTTTGTGAGGTGCTAGGGCACTAGAGAAGGTATTGTTACTCTTGTAGGTGAATTGAAGAGCTTGTTCTTCAGCTCACTTTGAATCCTTGAGGTTCAGCCTTGTGATTCTATCTAGGCTCATAAGTTCTTGGTTTTGGTTTGTAATCTCTCAAACTGAGCTAGTTATATGTACATATTTGTTGTTGTTTTTGGTATTTGAGAAGAAGTGTTGCTGGTTTTCTTGAGTTTGCTATTGTGCTTATTTTGGTACCATGAAAGATTGGGCAAAACTATGTATTATCTAGGGTCTCTACCTAGCTGATCCATATCATTTGGTATCAGATCTTGAGGTTGATCACGGTAATGTTTTATTCATCTTGTTGCTGATGTGAGATTTGGTCTTTTTGAGGTATTTCCAATGGGTTCTAGGAACTCCAACTCTAGTATTCATGAAGTTCACAGAGGTGGGGAACAACGGGATGAGATATCGTTGCCGTTGTATGATCCAAGTTTGTCACGATCTATTATTCAAGGGTTGGAGGCGACTCAGAAGTATGCGTTGAACCATGTGGAGAGGCACATGATAGAGTTGGAAACCAACCTTGGTAGGGAGCTTCATGCCGTAGCCGAGGCTGTTTGTCAAGTGATGCCACAATCACCACCACAAGATGAGCTTGCTGCACGGGGTTGACATCAACAACTCCCCAGACAGTGATAACGTCATTTGATGGAGGGCCATGGCGAACATCGGGAAGAGCAATCTGATGGTGCTGGGAGTTATTGTCAACCATGACAAGGTGCTCATCATGACCGTAGAGGTTATGAATGTGGAGGTATTGGATGTATTCAACACGACAACGGCGATGATGGTATCAGTAAACTCAAAATTTATGTACCATCTTTTAATGGAAAAGTTTTGCCCGGTGATTATTTGGAGTGGGAAATGCAGGTTGATTAAATATTTGGTAGTCACTTCTATACAGAGGAGAAGAAGGTGTGGGCTTCTTCTACTGAATTCACCAATTATACTATAATTTGGTGGAATCAATTATGTCAAGTCGGAGGGCGTCCAGAGATGTGGAACCAAATGAAGACCATCATGATGCACCATTTTGTTCCGAAGCACATCATTATAACCTTGTACACTCGACTCCAACAACTTTGTTAAGGTAATTCTAATGTTGATGAGTATTATAAGGAAATGGAAATATTGATTGATGAGGACATCACTCTTTCGGATACACGCACTACACAAAAGCCTACAGATCCAGTTGCTAAACTACAAAGTCCTATGACAAGAGCTCGTGCGCGTCACTTAAATTATGAGGTGAGCTCGTTTCTAGGTGCTAATAATTTATCTATGCAGAATGGTATACCACCTAATAATTGTGATGAATCGGTTGTTACTTAGGAATAATGGATCCCCAAGGTCTCGACCAGGTCTACAAGCTCTATGACCGATCCTGCGGCGCTTCGACCAAGTCTCAAGATCCTCGACTAGGTTCGCCAAATGGCACGACCCTGCATCAAACCGGCGCTACGATCACATCTCAAGCTCCTCGACAAGGTTCGCGGACTACGACTCAGACCGATCGGCGCTACGACTAGGTCTCACGCTCGACTACCATTAGGTGTCTGCGACACCGTTTTGGGCCTAATAGGGCCTTGTAAGCGTGTCGGGGTCAATGCCTAGGTTGTGTACGCCTCTCCCCATGGTCGCACAACCCTAGGTCAACCCCCTCACGTTACCCCGCCCTATATATATACAACAGCCGCCACAGTTTAGGGTTGGGTTTTTCTTAGATTATTCTGCCACTTTGCGGTTTCACCGTTTATCGGTTTGAGGAACCCCACATTGTGAACTTCATTCATATTCGCAATACAATTCGATTGCATTTTCTTGTTCTTGTGAGTTGCTTCGATTGCTTGCGGGAACAATAACCCTCGTGGTAAGGTCGATCGCGCGAGCGTGGTTGATAACGGCACGATCGTGCGGGTGTAGCGAATTGCGAGGTGACGATCTGCTGGTCGAAAGCCTCAAAGTGTCAACGTCCTCACGACGAAACTAATCGAACCTATCGGAAGATCGGGACACCGTGCCTCATCATTTGTATCGAGCGAAGGTTGCCCGTTAGGTAATCTCGTTTATCCCTTTTGTTAGTTGTTTTCCATCACCTTTAGTCCGAAAATTGCCCTACAAAAAGTTTTAGATCTTAGTCTTTCCATTGTCCAAACCACGTTGTGCCTTTCGCAATTTTGTTTTGATGATTCGCGTTGTTGAGTTCGAGTCCATCATCGGTGTCTTTGTTGCTGGTCTAGTCGCCGTGATCTAGTTTCTAGCATCGAGTCTTTCTTGTTTTGGTCATCGTGTATCTCGGCTTGTCCTTTGTTGCATCCGTTGCAATTAGGGTTTGTCTGCTATAGCCAGAATTGAGTCACCCCATCCGACCACTTACTCGTGACACCACCCCATCCGACCACTTAGTCGAGCCAACATTCCCATCCGACCACCTACTCGGATTCGACCATCGATCGGATTCGACCACCTACATTGAGTTCGACCACCTCGTCGGATTCGACCACCTACTCGAGTTTGACCACCTTCTGGGTTCGACCACCGCTCAGTATTCGCCCGGCAAGTCTATCTGCTTCTGGTTGCTCTCGGACACCCACACACTCATCATATCGTGTTCGACCCAACAAGGACCGAGAAGAAATCCCATAGCAAAAGAGATAGCCATAGTTCGAGAGAGAGAGAGAGTATCTTTTATTACCTTATTACCCCTGCTCTCCGGAAAAGTTTGTGACCTATATCTATCCTTAGGCACGAAAAAGGGTTTTGAAGAGTTGTGAGTCAAGGTCACTTGCAATAAAAAAAAAGAAAAAGAAGAGGAATCCTAGGTTGGGTTTAATCACCCAAAAAAGAAGAAGAAGAAAGAATCAAAAAAAAGAGAAAAGAAAAAGAGAATCAAAAAGAAAAAAGAGACCACCTCAGTTGGCTCACGACCACCCTCAGTTGGTCTACGACAACCCACCAGAGCTCCACGACCACCCACAGAGATAACGGTTGCTTTGCAACTTTGTTCTTTTGAGCTTGTATCTACCCTATCTTTCGGCTTGCTTGAGCTAGTGCTAGGAGCGCGTTTGGACCAGCAACTGTGACGAGTACTGTGGACTTTGATTTAACATTGCTAATCTGATTTCATTATTGCTGCTCCTTGCTACTAAACATTGCCTGTCCGAGCTCCACGTACTTTTGGCCCTCGATTTGGATCCTCGCATTCGCCTCATGTGATCATACATCCCACCTCTCCGATCGGACCACCGCGCAATTTGGTAAGAAATTCATAAGAGCTTGGTAAGACGCTTGAGAGTGTGTGATTCCACCTTCCACCACCTAGTAGTTGGTAGGGATAATACATTTGTGTTGTCTTTTATCTCCTACTAACAATGGCACGTGAGGAATTGAATGCGCAAGATTGTGTTGTGAGGGAAGAGCTTACAAGGGTGTTGGATGAGCACCGTCATGCTATTAATGACGACATTGAAAGGAAGTTTGCAGAGACAAATGCTACACTACAACAGCTCAATGCTAGCATTGAAATACTCAATGCACGTATTGATGGTATGGCCAATCAACCGCCGAACAATGGTCGTGTGGATCCTCAAGGTGCAGTCCACGACCATGAGATCGATAACGATAATGAGATGCGCAACCGCGATGCCCTTGATGCACGACAACGGAACCGATTGAACTTCAACCGTCAAGGTATGAGAGGTAATAACTTTCCGCAACATAATGCACGTGATAATGATGATCCATATGCTAAAATCAAGTTCACTATACCATCTTTTGCGGGTGCTTATGATGTTGAAGTATATTTAGATTGGGAGATGACGGTAGAACAGAAATTTAATGCTCACTTAGTTCCCGAAGTGCATAGAGTTAGGCAAGCTACAAGTGAATTTAAAAATTTTGCCATCATTTCGTGGAGTAGAGTATGCAATGATGGATTAGCGCCTACTACCTGGGATGCTTTAAAGGTTGCTATGCGTAACAGATTTATTCCACCCTCTTTTAAAAGGAACTTGCGTAAGAAATTGCAACGCTTAAACCAAGGCAATAGATCTGTAGAAGAATATTATCAGGAGCTACAAATTAGTATGTTGCGTTGTGAAATTATTGAGGATGAAGAGGCTGCTATGGCACGTTTTTATGGAGGACTAATACGTGAAATTGGGACATAGTTGACTACAAAGAATATGATAGTGTTCCTAGATTGTTCCACCTTGCTTGTTTGGCGAAAAAGAATTGCGGGGTCGACGAGAGGCCAAGGAACCATTTTGGAAGCACGCGTCTACACCACGATCAACATCGAGGCACGTTAAAACAGTCAACCCTCAGCTACGCGTCGCTGCCCCCTCCTCGAGTAGGGCGCGTTCAGCGACACCTCCGACACCAACACATGCACCGAGGTAAACAAATCTACTAGTGTGCGTGCTCCGCCCAAGAGTTCTTCTTCGGTTGCTTCCACAGTCGTCTGATCGGGATTATTTGCCATCGTTGCAAGGGAATGGACCATGTCATGAGGGATCGCCCAAGTCGGCAAGCCTACCTTGCCACCAAGAGCGGAGGTTATGTAAGTGCTAGTGATATTGAGGATGAGTATGTGCTTGCGGCTAACATTGCGGTGGAGGAGGCAGATGAGCGGTGATGCCGATGATGTGGAAGAACAAGTAGGCTGCTGCCGACCACGGGGACTCATGTGAGCCTTGTTGCACAATGAGTGTTGAGCGCACAAGTGGAGAGAGCGGAGCAAAATCAGCGGCACAACTTATTTCAATCCAGATTCCTCGTGAAGGAGAGCTTGCAGAGTCATCATTGATGGAGGGAGTTGCAATAACCTTGCAAGCTCTGAGATGGTCGAGAAGCTTGGCTTGATCACACAACCACACCCACGTCCCTACTACATCCAATGGTTCAATTCGTGTGGTAAGTTAAAGGTAAACAAAGTTGTGAGAGTGCCATTTTCAGCTGGTAATTACAAAGATAGTACCAACTTTGATGTAGTGCCTATGCAAGTATGCTCGTTGTTGCTCGGTAGGCCTTGGATATATGATAATGATGTTTTGCACCATGGTAGAGCTAATACCTACTTGTTCTCACATAAGGGTAAGAAGATTAAGTTGTTGCCTTTAACTCCCGCTGAAATTGTGAAAGATGAAGTAGAGCGTGCTAGAAATGAAAGAAACACCACTGAACATGATTCTGAAAATCAGCAAGTAGCGAACATGATTCTGAAAATCAGCAAGTAGCGAAAGTGGCGCCTAGTTCCAAGGCTGAGGGAATTAAATTGAAGGGATGTGTTATGCTTGCCACTAAATCTGAGCTTGCTGAAATTTGTGATTTTGTGATAATGAGCTGCCATGCTATGCTTTGATATGCAAAGATGCTTTATTTTCACTTGAGGATATATCTAGCTCTTTGCCTCCTGTCATTGCTAACCTTTTGCAGAGTATGTGGATGTATTTCAACCGAGATACCCCGGACTGCCACCTATTCGAGGGATAGAGCATCAAATTGATTTGATTCCGGAGCGACTTTGCCAAACCGTCGCATATAGGACCAATCGAGAGGAGACTAAGGAAATTCAGCGACAAGTCCAAGATCTTTTGGACCGTGGTACGTAAGAAAGCCTTAGTCCTTGTCTCGTTCTGTTCTTTTGGTTCCTAAGAAAGATGGAACTTGGCGTATGTGTGTTGATTGTAGAGCCATTAATAATATTACCATAAGGTATCGTCATCCTATTCCTAGGCTAGACGACATGCTTGATGAGTTGAGTGGCTCTATTATTTTCAACAAGATTGACTTGCTATGGTTACCACAGTTAGAATGAAACTGGGAGATGAATGGAAACCGCTTTTAAAACTAAGTTCGGACTATATGAGTGGTTAGTGATGCCTTTGGTCTAACTAATGCACCTAGTACTTTCATGCGATTAATGAGCGAGGTTTTACGTCTTTTTATTGGAAAATTTGTGGTGGTTTATTTTGATGATATCTTGATTTATAGCAAGTCACATGAGCTACACTTGAACCATATACGTGTTGTTTTAATGCTTTGAGAGATGCACGCTTGTTTGGTAACCTTGAAGTGCACCTTTTGCACCGATCGAGTTGCGTTTCTTGGTTATGTTGTGACTCCACGGGGCATTGAGGTGGATGAGGCAAAGACGCAGCCATCCAAAGCTGGCCGACGCCACTCTCGTGTCACAAAGCGGAGCTTCCATGGACTTGCTGGATTCTATCGACGTTTTGTGCGGGATTTCAGCACCATTGTTGCACCATTGAATGAATTGACCAAGAAAGGAGTGCCTTTCCAATGGGGACCTACGCAAGAGAGGCATTCCACTTATTGAAAGAGAAGCTCACCCAAGCACCCCTACTCCAACTCCCCGATTTTGGTAAGACTTTTGAGATTGAATGTGATGCTAGCGGGATTGGGATAGGTGGTGTATTGATTCAAGAAGGTAAACCAGTTGCATATTTGTTGAGAAACTAAATGGGCCTAGTCTGAATTATTCTACCTATGACAAAGAACTATATGCTTTAGTTCGTGTGCTTCAAACTTGGCAACATTATCTATGGCCCAAAGAATTTGTTATACATTCAGATCATGAATCGCTAAAACATATTAGAAGCCAAGCTAACCTAAATAAACGACATGCTAAATGGGTAGAATTTATTGAGTCGTTTCCATATGTCATAAAGCATAAGAAAGGTAAGGACAATGTGATTGCTGATGCGCTTTCTAGACGTTATACCATGTTATCTCAACTTGACCATGAGATTTTTGGTTTAGAGGCCATTAAGGAATTATATGCTACTGATTTGAACTTTAAAGAAGTGCTTGAGCTTTGTAAAGGAGGGAGAACATGGAATAAATATGTGATAATTGATGATTTGATGTATCGTGCTAACAAGCTATGCATTCCAGCTAGCTCCGTTCGTCTTTTGTTGTTGCAGGAGGCGCATGGAGGAGGTTTAATGACGCATTTTGGAGCAAAGAAGACAGAAGATGTGCTGGCCGCCCACTTCTTTTGGCCAAAGATGAGGCGCGATGTTGAGCGCTACGTGGCTCGCTGCACTACATGCAACAAAGCTAAGTCCCGTCTCAATCCACATGGGCTTTATATGCCTCTCCCTATTCCTAGCGCCCCTTGGGAGGATATTTCTATGGATTTTGTTTTAGGATTGCCCAGGACAAAGAGGGGGAGAGACAGTATATTTGTAGTAGTGGATCGATTTTCTAAAATGGCACATTTTATACCTTGTCACAAGAGCGATGATGCTACGAATATAGCTGATTTATTTTTTCGAGAAATCGTTCGCTTACATGGAGTGCCCAATACTATTGTCTCGGATCGTGACACGAAGTTTTTGAGCCACTTTTGGAGATCACTTTGGAACAAATTGGGGACAAAGCTGCTGTTTTCTACTACGTGCCATCCCCAAGCGATGGACAAGCGGAGGTTGTCAACCGCACGTTATCCACCATGTTGCGGGCTGTTTTAAAGAAGAATTTGAAGATGTGGGAAGAGTGTTTACCACACATTGAGTTTGCTTACAATAGGTCGGTACACTCCACCACCAAGGTAAGTTCGTTTCAGGTAGTGTATGGTTTTAACCCCCGTGCTCCTATTGATTTACTACCTTTGCCTACCTCTGAACACATTAATTTAGATGCTAAGAAGCGTGCTGAATTTATTCTTAAGTTGCATGAAACAACTAAAGAAAATATAGAGCGTATGACTGAAAAGTATAGGATTACTGGAAGTAAAGGTAGGAAAGAAATAACATTTGCACCGGGTGATTTAGTTTGGGTGCATTTGAGGAAAGACAGGTTCCAAGAGTTAAGAAAATCAAAATTGATGCCTAGAGCTGATGGACCATTTAAGATAATTAAGAAGATAAATGACAATGCCTATCAATTGGAGCTACCTGCAGATTTTGGGGTTAGCCCCACATTTAACATTTCAGATTTGAAGCCATACGTGGGAGAAGCAGATGAGCTTGAGTCGAGGACGACTCCAATTCAAGAGGGGGAGGATGATGAGGACATCACTCTTTCGGATACACGCACTACACAAAAGCCTACAGATCCAGTTGCTAAACTACAAGGTCCTATGACAAGAGCTCGTGCGCGTCACTTAAATTATGAGGTGAGCTCGTTTCTAGGTGCTAATAATTTATCTATGCAGAATGGTATACTACCTAATAATTGTGATGATCTGTTGTTACTTAGGAATAATGGATCCCCAAGGTCTACGACGAGTCTACAAGCTCTCGACGATCCTCCGCGGCGCTACGACCAAGTCTCAAGATCCTCGACTAGGTTCGCGGCGCTTTACTGGACCAGCTAGCGCTACGATCACATCTCAAGCTCCTCGACAAGGTTCGCCAAAGACTACGACTGATCGATCGGCGCTACGACTAGGTCTCACGCTCTACGACCAGTCATTAGGTGTGCGACACCGTTTTGGGCCTAATAGGGCCTTGTAAGCGTGTCGGGGTCAATGCCTAGGTTGTGTACGCCTCTCCCATGGTCGCACAACCTAGGTCAACCCCTCACGTTACCCGCCCTATATATATACAAGACGCCACCACGGTTTAGGGTTAGGTTTTCTTAGATTATTACGCCGCTGCGGTTTCACCGTTTATCGGTTTGAGAACCCCACATTGTGAACTTCATTCATATTCGCAATACAATTCAGATTGCATTTTTCTTGTTCTTGTGAGTTGCTTCGATTGCTTGCAGGAACAATAACCCTCGTGGTAAGGTCGATCGCGCGCGAGCGTGGTTGATAATGACAGTCGTGCGGGTGTAGTGAATTGCGAGGTGACGATCTGCTGGTCGAAAGTCTCAAAGCGTCAACGTCCTCACGACGAAACTAATCGAACCTATCGGAAGATCGGGACACCGTGCCTCATCATTGATGATCCATACCGGAGTGGAGGAGCCCGAAGAAGCTACCACATCACACTTTATTCATGGGCTAAATGAAGAGGTGCAAGATAGGGTGGATATGGTTCCTTATCATGATTTGCAAGAACTTGTGCATCAAGCGGTGCGAGCTGAACAACAATTTAAGCATTGTCAAGCTAGTACCGGCCGTACTAATTCATCATGCCAATGAAGGCGTTCTTTCAGTGAGGAGGCCATGTGAGTGTGGTTGCTAAATCAGTTTCTCAAAATAAACTGATCACACCGACCAAGGAAGCAACTCCGATCCATCTAAGGTCGAATATTCTTATGAATGTTTTAAATGCAAGGGAAGAGTACATATGATGAAGGATTGTCCAAATCAAAAACAGGTCTTGATCACCAAAGGAGGCTATGCCACAAAGATCTCTAGTGAAGAATCTAAGAAGGAAGATGTAGATAATTGTGAGTTTGAGCCAGGACTTCCTATAGATTGTGGTGACGAAGATGAAGCTCATAAGGATGGCTTGAACCTTCTTGTCAAAAAGGTTTGAACTGATAATTCTGTTATTGTTGAGAAGAGACAATGCCAAAGTGTATTCCAATCCAAATGCAAGATCAAAGATAAAGTTTGCAAGCTAATCATCGATGGCAGAAACTATAACAATATCATTAGCAATGATCTTGTGCAAGCATTGGGATTATCGACATGGAGGCATCCTCAACCATATTATATGCAATGGTTGAATAATGTCGGTAAGCTGAAAATTACTCATCGTGTTAAAGTTTCATTTTCAGTGGGTAATTATGTGGACAAGGTGGAATCTGACATGGTGCCTATGGAAGCTTGTCATCTTTTGTTAGCAAGGCCATGGCAATTTGATCGCAATGCCACTCACCTTGGAAGATCCAACAAATACTCATTCATGCACCAAGGACAAAATCATGTTTTGCACCTATGTGGAGAATGTCATTGTGAGAACCCAGGGTATTTAACTTGTAATACTTAACCTCCAAATGGTTCTAGTATTACCAACCAAATATCATGAGTCTCGATGGACATGTACTTCTTAGAATTGCAGTACACATACACCTTTACAAAATTATGCATCATTTCCATACGAAATTACAATACTGAGTCTAAAGTAAAGGACATACATAGAGTTATTACAACAGAGGCCGACCGACCAAAATAACAAGTAAAAAGCTAAAGGAACAGTGGAAGCAAAAGCCATAAGATGGCAATAACAAAAGCCAACCGGTTTGCCATTACCCCACAAGACAACCGACCGGGCCACCAAGCTAGTTGTCCTGCATAAAGTCGGTCTCCTAAAAGCTAACCCCTTGGGGGGTCAACCTCCTCTGCAACAGTTAAGCAAAGCAAATGATTACAAAAATGTACTCGCAAGATTTACGAGTAACAAGCCTATACATAGCTACATGCAAGCTGAAACAAAGGAGAAGGCTATATGGTTCGTTGGACGCGTAAAATAATTTTTATTTGCAATATTGTAATAGATTGAAGGCAAGTTACAAATCTATTTTTATTTGTTGAAATAACAGCGAGACAACAATAATAATATAAATAACAACCTAGAAGTGACTAACCCAATAGTCACCACAGAATAGCACGAATTCCCCATTCGTACCATCCGAATTCAAGTTTTAATGAAAAAGTTATAGTCTAATTCTTGCAGGAAATAACCAAGCGTGTCCATAACCTAGGACGAAGCTATTCGAATAGTTGAACCCTGCAGGGGTGTGCAACTTTACCCACATGTTAGACCACCTTTTTGCCAAGCTATTTAGCACACTTCCTTTGGTGTGCCAGCACGGCTAAGTCCTACAAGACGTTTTCCAATATTGTGTATTAACTATGAGTCGCCCGTATGGATAGAAACCTATACGTTACATCGGAGTCATTGTAAAGCTGGGAGTCAACTACCCATATAGGGTAAAATAACCGGACAACTACAATACCCCTCGGTGTGGAGAACCTAGAAAGGATTCCACTCCCGCGCACCCAACACATAAACATATTCCTCTTTTTACCAGAACACACACACCCACACATCCTCCTGCGACTCGGAGCCAACACACGCCAAAGTACTAAATCAAGAAAGGTCTCATATCCCTCTCATGTGGTTAGCATGCAAAAGTGCTTGGATCAATGGCACAAGTAATTCGGTCCTTGTTGACACGGGCACCATCCATTCACACCCAAAAACCACACCAGCATACCAATATGCCCAAGTCCAAAATATTTTATTTTTAGTTTTAGTTTTCTCAAAGTAACATAGTGCGAGGTATTGGACATAAAGTAGCAATATGATTTGTTTGATCATGGTTATCGACTAAGTCGATAACCGCCCAATTCTACCAAAAAATAAGTATTTCTAAGCATGATACCGCATAAACATAAATAAACCATAAATAATCCATCGGGCTCTAGTTCACCAGCGATATTAGTAACTTAGTCTTGTGGCAGGGGATGAATAATTTAGGGAATCATGCAAAAGGATTAGCTACCTCTAATTGACAAAATTAATTCGACAAATAAAGCATGCATACATACAGTTTGCAAACAATATATTAGACTTTGAAAATAATGGGATCAATATGATCAAATGAAGAAACATCTGCTTGCCTTGCCGGAGATAGCTTTCTTGCTGCAGAGGATCACTCTTGTACTCAACAAATTCATCAGTGTTAGAATAAGAAAACTAGGGTTTGCTATTCACAACTCTGCATCTTATTCATTAATAGAGGGGATATATATATAGACATAGATACATGGGCCTCATGGGCTATAAAGGCCACATGGGCCAAGAGAGAGAGAGAAGAGAATGTAGAATATACAATACTCTTAACACCCCCCTTCAAACTCAAGGTGGATCAAGAGGATCTGATGCACTGAGTTTGAGTAGATGAAGTCGATGATGTTCTCGAGTTCGAGTTTTAGTAAAGAAATCTATAACTTGAAGCTCTGAGGGAATATACTTGAGAGCAATGGTTGACTATTGACAATGAGATCGTGTGAAGGATGCATCAACACCAATGTGTTTTGTCAGCTCATGCTTGACTAGATCACTAGCAATTTGAATGGCACTTGTATTGTCACAAAAGAGAGGGGTAGGAATGTCACAAGGGACACCAAGATCAATCAAGAGCCATCAAAGCCAAACGATCTCTGATGTTGTAGCGGCAAGTGCTCAAAGCTCAACCTCTGCAATAGAGCGTGACACCGCAGTCTGCTTCTTGGACTTCCAAGTAATCAGTGAAGTACCAAGAGAGATACAATAGCCAGTGATAGATCGGCGATCAGCAGGATCACTCGCCCAAGTGGAGTCAGAGTAAGCGTGGGCCGAGGTCGACTCGAGCGGCATAGAAATGTACGCCCGGGCGTAGTTCCTCTCAAGTATATCAGCACATGAAGAACATGACCATAGTGAACTGAGGTGGGAGTACTGACAAACTGGCTGAGCACATGAACAACATGAGCAATGCATGGCCTAGTGACAGTGAGATAGACAAGCTCCCAACAAGCTGACGATAGCGGGAAGGATCTGTCAGAGGTACACCATCTGTAGGTCGAAGCTGCAAGTGAAGGTTCATAGGGGTGGCAGCAGTACGAGTATCAGTCATCCCAGAGCGAGCGAGCAGATCCTGAACATAGCGATGCTGAGAGAGATAGTAGCCATCACCGTCAGAATGAACCTCAATTCCTAGAAAATAGCTCAATGGTCCCAAATCGGATATCATAAATTGTTCACTCAATTTCTTCTTGACAAAAGTCACATAGTCCATGTCATCTCCTATGATCAGCATATCATCTACATACAGAAGAAGCAAAGTACGTCCTCGCTGAGAAGTGTGAATAAACAAGGCAGGGTCATGCTCACTCGAAGTGAAATCAGCAGCTCGAATCATAGAACTAAAACGCTCGAACCAAGCACGAGGAGCCTGCTTGAGACCATATAGAGCACACCTAAGGCGGCAAACATAGCATGTAGGAGCCTCAACACCTTGGGGTGGCTGCATATAGACCTCCTCATTTAGAACACCATGAAGACAAGCATTCTTGACATCCATCTGAGATATAGTCCATGTGCGGATTGCTGCAACTATAATAAGAGTACGAACTGTGGTCATATGAGCAACTGGAGCAAAAGTCTCATCATAATCTCGACCATAAGCCTGCTGAAAACCTCTTGCAACAAGACGAGCCTTGTATCGCTCTACTGACCCATCTGACTTGTTCTTTATTTTGTACACCCACTTGCAAGTGATAGGAACACCTCCAGATGGTAGTGGAACAAGATCCCAAGTGCCTGTGCACTCTAATGCTGTGAGCTCCTCTGTCATAGCCAACTGCCACTCAGGTACATTGACAGCCTCCTAATAGGTACTCGGCTCAGCTATTACACCAACATGAGAAAAACCCCATCTCTCTGGTGCCTGAATAGATGAACGATCATGTAGGGCATATCGTGATGTAGTAGAACGATCGTCAGAGTCGATAGTACTGGCCGGAGGATCAAGTAGAGGAGAGGAGGACTGAGGATCAGAAGGAACTCTCTGTTGGCGACTATAGTGGAAAGGGAAAATGGAAGTGTCAGAAACTGGTGGAGCTGGTGGAGAAACTGGTGGAGCTGGTGGAGAAGGCACACTAGAAGGTGAAACTGGTGGAGAAGGTGTATCTGGAGAAGGCAAGTCTGATAAAGGAATGGGAGGTAGACACAAAAAGGAAGTGGAATCTGTGAAAAAAAAGTGGGATGTGTAGAAGGAGGATGAAAGAAAGGTCATCTCTCATCAAAAGCCACATCACGAGAGGTGCGAATGCGACGTGCTGAGGGATCATAGCAACGATAGCCCTTATGCTCAGGACTATAACCCAGAAAAACACACTCAACTGACTGAGGGCTCAGCTTTGTACGCTCATGAGGTGCTAGAAGGACATAGCAGACAAAGCCAAAAACACAAAGATGAGCATAGTGAGCAGGTGCTCTGTACAGTACCTCACCAAGACACTTGCCCTAAAGCTTGGAAGAGGGCTGACGGTTAATAAGATAGACTGCTGTAGAGACCACTTCCCCCCAAAAGTGAGAGGGGACAAAGGAGGAAACGAGAAGAGTACAAGCAGTCTCGATGATGTGACGGTGCTTGCGCTCAAAAACACCATTCTGAGCATGAGCACCAGGACACGAGAGCTGAGGAATTGTACCCTCAGAAGAAAGGAACTGACAAAAGACTGAGGAAAGATACTCTCCTCCAGAGTCAGAATGGAAAACACGAATAGAAGAAGAAAACTGTGTATGAATCATCTTAGCAAAAGACTGATAAATGAAAATCAACTAAGAGCGATGTTTCATAAAATAAATCCAAGTATATCGAGAGTGATCATCAACAAATATAACATAATAACTATGACCACCTTTCGAAACAAAAGGAGATGGACCCCATACATCTGAATGCACCAAATCAAAAGGATCAGAAGACCGAGAGGTACTCTTCGGGATATGGAAGTCATGAGCTGTTTCCCCAGCTTACAACCAGTACAATGAAAACTAGACTCAACAGTGACATGACCTAAGGAACCCCGGTGAACTAAAGTGGTGAGGCGAGCTCCACAAAGATGACCAAGTCGATGATGCCACTTGCTGAAGGAAGACCCAACAGGAGACTGAGATGATGATATAGCAGAAGACACTAAGGCCTTCGACGTACTAGTGGAAGATGTAAGGTGTCCAAGACATAGAGACTAGAAGAGCCTCTACGGTGATGGCCAAAACCAATCACTCTTCTGCTCTAACGATCCTAAATAAAACAAGAAGAATCATCAAATCCAATGAAATAGTTCATATCAGTGAGTTGACCAACAGAAACAAAATTCATAGATAGCTGAGGAACAGAAGACACATCAGGAACAGAGAAGCGAGATGTAGAGAGAATGCCCTGATGGGTAATAGAGCAGGGTGTACCATCAGCAGTGTGAACATATGTAGCGTTAGTCACGGGCCTACGAGCAACAAGCTGAGAGCTGTCAGATGTGACATGAAAAGAGGCACCTGAGTCCAGAACCCAAGGATGAGCAGCTCTAGAAGCAGGAGGTGCAACTGAAGTCATAGCGGATCTCGATCCGGAGTTACATAGATGTGGATGTGGCAAAGCAGCGTTCGCTCCGATGAAGTGCTCTGGAAGGCTCAGTAGGTGCTCCACGACGACAGTCAGATGGCTGTCTAGCACGATAAGCAATAAGCTGATCTGGATGTAACTTGAAACATTTATCAACATGAACATATCTCTTCTCAAAGTATGTCCACATCTGCTTGGCTGAAGTATGATACTTAACACTCATCCGTAAAGAAACATCAACACTCAGCACAATGCTGGTCATGACACGATCATCCTCTTTTTGCCAAGACTTTAATACCTCAACATCAACCATCTTCGGATCAGGAGGATCGTCAGTCAACTGAGAGGCCAAACCATAACCCCTGAGAGTAGTCTTGACTGAGAATGCCCATGCCAGGTAGTTCGAACCATCGAGCTTGATATCCGTGAACACAAGAGATGAACTACCCCCAAACATTAAGTTGGATCTAGCCATACCACACAGCAGTACTAATCACAGTAGCAACAGAGCAACAGTAGCAGATCAATAGTAGCAGTACTAATCACAGCAACACAGTAGCAGATCAGCAGTAAGAGCAACACAGTACTGAACAGGCCGTGCACAGAGGAGATATTTGGTTATACCAGAGGAGAACCAGATATCAGAGGACCACCACCAAGGCGGAAGACTCACAGGCTACGTGTATCCAAAGGAGAACCATCGGGCCGAAGCTGAGGAGGCCGACTGCAGATCCAGGTGGCATGCAAAATCCGGGCGGAGGAAGAACCATTGGGCCAGAGCTGAGGAGGTCGACTGCAGATCCAGGCGGCGCGCAAAATTCAGGAGGAGGAGAACCCATGGGAGCCCAAGAGGAAGGGGAGGCGCTGGCGTCGAGCTTGATCTGGATCTGGCGCATCAACGAGGAAGAGGATCCAACGTGCGCAAATCAAGACGTCGAGCGCAAGATCCGGGCGGAGGTCAGCGTGGCCTCCATGCGGCACTAGTCGGTGGCCGAGCACAGAGATGATCTTCGGCGCCGTGCAAGAGAACAGAGGTGAAGCAGAGAGCTGCTCAGGCCCGCCGCCCCGAGCGAAAAGCTCTACTAGTAGTACGAGGCGGCGGCGACGGTTGTAGAACTGAGGCTAGGGTTAGGGTTAGGCTCTGATACCATGTTAGAATAAGAAAACTAGGGTTTGCTATTCACAACTCTGCATCTTATTCATTAATGGAGGGGATATATATAGACATAGATACATGGGCCTCATGGGCTACAAAGGCCACATGGGCCAAGAGAGAGAGAAAGAGAATGTAGAATATACAATACTCTTAACAGTCGGAACATATCGAAAGAATGAGAAGACCTAATAAGAAAGAATAACACCGAAAAAACTCAAAATCCAAGGTCAACCAAAACCCATGAAAATTACACAGCAGGCAGAGCATCATTTTAAATGAATTTAGTAATAAGAATCAATCGATTTGGATTATGCATGCAAAAGTTATAGCCTAAACAATTTTCACCGGGTAGAAAAATCAACTAATTAACTTTCGGTTACTGTTCATGCATAAATTTTCGTAAGGTTGGTGAGCATGAAAATTTAATGGTAGACAGAGCATGACATTCTAAGCACAACAAAAATTGGTTCACTTCATTTGGTGTTAAAATGAATTTCTTATGATTTTTTTAAGTTATGAAAGTAGTGCACAATTAATTTGTAGAACAAGATTTTTCAGAGGCGATGACATACTCAAAACCTATTCTACACTAAGGCATAGTAACAGAGAAATCTAACACATTTTAGTTTATCCAATTTAGAGTTACAGAGAATTACTTATGTATTTTTCAAGTTAAATGAATTTTTAGAGCAACAAATAAAGCCAAACCGAAATTAACTCTACTAACCACCTTTCTGGAACAAAAACAAGGTTCAAACTATTTTTAGATTAAAGCTCACATAAACTAGGAACCAACAAAATTTGAACCAACCAAAATGGAGTTAAAACGAATTACTTAAGCAATTAAGAAGTTTAACACAATTCACAGTTCACAGATAAAGGATAAATGGATTTTCTTAATAACCCAGAGGCTGGAAAACACTCGGACCGTGAGATCAAATCGAATGGTTCAAAGCGAAAGGAGGACATTTAGATGGTTGGAATAGCCCAAGCAAATCCAGAACGTTGAAATGAAATCAGGCAGACCAAGCGAAGAGATACGCTCAGACGGTTGGATCGAAATCGAACGGTCCAAATGGAAGGGACATTCGGACTGTTCGAATGCCCCACCCAATCAAGATCATCGATCTTAGAATGGATGGCTGAGAGCGATGGGAACGTTCCGGAGGTCCGAACATTCAAATCGATCCAGAGCGTTGATCCAGAACTAGACGGTCCTGAGAGACCATGTGGAGGTCATCCCTTGTGTGTGATGAGTAATTGACATTGGTTTAGGTAAGTCGAGTTTGGTTTGAGTAGTTCGGAGTTGAGTCGTTGCATGGCGCAGTTGGGCTCGATCGGACTTTGGTCAAACTTGGTCGTACAGGATTAGGTTGCATATTCTGTTTGTTCGACAGGTTTGGACTTCGGCATGGTAAGTGATGGTAGTTATACTTTCATGTATCGAGCGGTGCTATTTGATGTGTTTCTTGTCTGTGTGACCGCAGGACATCGGGTGAAGTCATGGCGAGACACGGTGGACCGGACTAGGCGCAGTGGCTCTGAGGTCAGAACGGTCAGGATGTGTCAAGACGATGTGACTCGAGGTGGTTGCGAAGTCGTGGCGAGACACGGTGGACGGACTAGGCGCAGTGGCGCCGAGGTCGAACGGTCGGGATGTGTCGAAGACGACGTGGACTCGAGGTGGTTGCGGCGTGCAAGACAAGGAGCGCGGAAGCTTCGGAAGGTGCGGGGAGGCGAACGGGAATTTCGCAAGGTCCGCACAAGCGGGAGCGGGCTCCGTTGGACTTAGCGGGCGTAACGGGTGGAGACCCGTTAGCCATGGGCTATAAATAGGTTGGAGGGGCTGCAAGCCGGTGAGAACACTTTAAAGGATTTTAGGGTTTCCTTTAGTCAAAAGAGGCTTTAGAGTCCGCTGGATTTAGGCTTTAGTGGTTGAGAGTTGTTGGTGGAGGCGAGTTGTGTTCCCTCTGTGTCCCCTTCGTTGGGTTCTTGAAAGACTGTGTATCATTCCCTCTCAAGCATGTATGGGTTGTGTTCTTGAGTTGGAGAGGGAGAGGATGGTTTGACGAGCTTGTAATCTTTCTTGTTCGATTGTCCTTGCGTATTGGGACGTATCTCTTTGTATCTCACTCCTGATTCAATGAGTGGAAACCTGAAGTTTTCTTCTATTCATGCTCTCTGTCCTCTCTGTTCTTGTTCTTCTTTTTTTTGGTTGATTCCTGAGATTTCGTGTTGTAAGTTTTTGCTTGAATTCTTGCTGTGATCTAACTTTCTACAACATGTGGGAACCCATCTAGGGTTATCTTGATCATCAATTACCCACGAGCAAGTCTCTAGATCAGATTTCGTTTTTTGACTCGATTTTTGAACCACCTTCACTCAAATGGAGAAATGTCTGAACTTTGGCAAGGATCTTCACGATCCTTACTCGAAATAGGTTCCTGACATCCTTGAGAAGGTGTGTGTCAAGTCTCGTGAAGTTTGGAGTTGTGGAGCAAAAGTTAGATCAATTTTCGATTTCGAAATCGTGCTGAAGTTCAGTTTCTTGTGCTGATTTTACTGTAGCTACGAGTACTATTCATTTCGAGTTCTTGCTACGAGTACTGTAGCATCGAGTACCCAGTACTGTAGCTTCGAGTACTATTCTTTCGAGACCTATTCTTTATCGAGTACTATTCATCGAGTTATATTCATTTCGAGTGCTAGCTACGAGTACTGTAGCACAACACTGTAGCTACGAGTACTGTAGCATCGAGTACTATTCATCTCGAGTTCTTGCTACGAGTACTATAGCAAGGCACTGTAGCTTCGAGTACTCTTCTTTCGAGCACTGTTCATTTCAAATACAAGCTACGAGTCATCGTTCACCACCACGTAGCTTCGAGTGCATTCATCAGCCGTCTCCTTGTGTTTGTGGTCGTTTCTTTTGGGGTTTTGATTGGATTCAATACAAGTCTTCCATTGTGCTTGATTGATTGATCTTCATAGCTTTCATAGCTATTGGGTGAGATTCGTATTGAATTTGATTTGGGAGAAAAGAGTTTGTGCTCCTATTCACCCCCTCCTAGTCGCCTTTCCGGTCCTACAATTGGTATCAGAGCCGGTTAGCACTAATCAATAGATCTTAACCGGTCTCAAGAGCCATGGCGACGGACAAGTACTCGACCAAGCCGCCCATTTTCGATGGCATCGATTACCCTTTCTTGAAGAGTCGAATGGAGACATACATCCAGGCTCAGGGGTACGCTATCTGGCGCAAGGTCAAGGTCCGGTTTGTTGTTCTTGCCGATGAGAACATCAATGCTGGGAATATGCATGATGTTGAGGCAAACGCTAAGGCAAGGAACATCATTATTCAAGGCCTGAGTCGTAGCGAGTTCGATCGCATCTCTCACCTGTCGTCCGCCTACGATATCTGGGTGACCCTTGACGCATACCATGAGGGCACCACCCAGATCAAGACGGTTCGACAGGACCAGTTCAAGCGAGAATATAACAAATTTGAGATGCTTGCTGGTGAGTCCCTCGATGAGTGCTTCGCGCATTTCCACAAGATCTTAAGCAACCTCCGAGCGGTCGGTCTCACATACCCCGACTCGGACAACGCTCGTCAGATGCTCGTGGCACTTGATCTGCGTGTTTGGGAGATGAAAGTGACCACCATCAAGGACACGACAGACCTCTCGACCTTGACTCTTGACGCGCTGTACTCACGCCTCAAGACTCACGAGATTGACGTTGTCTCTCGTAAGTCGAAGTCACAGTCGATGGCTTTGGTCACTGATCCAACGTTGGCTTCTGGTTCCTTTTCTTCTGATTCTCTTTGCGGATTCTCCCTTGCTGCTCTCTGTGACATAACTGATGATCAGTTAGAGCAGCTTGCGGAAGAGCAGTTGGCCCTCCTTGCTCGAAGATTCTCCCATGCTTACAAGGGAGGAGGGACGAGAAGAGAGGAGGACCGGTGATTTGCTTCGAGTGTGGTGGCCCTAACCACATTCGGCAACTGCCCCAAGCTGGAGAAAGGCAAGAATGACTATGGCGGTTCGGGCAAGAATGACTACACCGATAAGAACCGCAACAAGAAGCCTCTATCTCCTGCACAAGGCAAGAAGAAGTTCCGCAACTTTGGCAAAGCTAAGAAGCTCTTCCACCGCGTCCTCACCGCCTTCCACGACCTCGACCTCAGCGAGGTGGAAGGATGGAGCGACGACGACGGGACGGGTGACCAAGAGCCCAAGGATGGCGGCAACGACTTCTCCGGCATGTGCTTCATAGCCCTCGAGGGCGAACTGAGCGACAGCGAGCTGTACTCCAACTCGGACGAGGTATGCCCCACCTACGACCAGCTCAATCATGCTTTTCTTAAGCTAGGTGGTTTTCATGCTAGAGCTAGGGCTAGGTGTACTGAGTTAAAGAAGGAAGTAGATAGACTATCACAGGAACTTACTTCTCTTACATCTGCTCCCTCCCGTGATAATTGTGATACATACTGTGCTCTATTGGGTGATATGGAGAAACTAAGGACGTCGCATGATAGTGTGTCCTCCGAGCTTAATATTGTTAAGGTGAAGAATGTTAGTCTGCTTGCTGAGTTAGAATTGAGTAGGATGGTTGTTACCCTACTTACTATCGATGAGACTACTTCTCCCACCTCATGTGAGGATAAGAACATTCTTTGCTAGAGGATCTTATGTCATGCTCCTTGATCCGCCTCCGAGTCTTGTGAAAATTGCAATAACTTGAAGATGAACTTAAAGCAGGCGGATCATAAAATTCTTGAACTACAAGCTTCTTTACTTGGCCGATTGATTCTTGCTTAAACCGTCCTAAGTTAATGCTTGAACTTGAAGTCGTCTCCAAACAGTTTCAAGATATGATTGATCATGATAGGAAGTTGGCACAGCTTTGCTACTAAGGATCTGTTAGCTCACCATGCATTAATTGTAACAAACTAAAATCGACTTGATTGCTTTGGATGAGAAATGTGTGAAGCTAACTAAGGACCTTCTAGAGAAGCCACATTGTGTGTGTAATGTGATTGTGGAGAAGGGGAGAAGCCCTGGTAAGGATGAGACACTTAGCGATGTGAACCAAGCGCTAGCGATGGGACTGTCCCTTGAGTGGTGTGCGTGCACAAGCCATTCTTCCCTCTTTCTTGGTTCTTCTTTTGCTCCCTTACCTTCTGCTGTCTCTTCTTCCCCTGCTCTTCTTGCACCTCTCTATTTCGGGAGTGTCAGTACCTTATGAACACTCTCGAGAGATTTGTAGGAGGCAAGAAGAAGCTCAATCTTATTCTAGACCAATCTAAGATCTGCAGATTTAATCAAGGTCTAGGATATGATTTTTATGAGGACATAAGGAAGCATCCACCGCGTGCTTAGACCCATAGCACGGTGTGATCGAGACTAAGCCGGGACCGAGAAAGTCCAATTTAAGTCAGCGGGCTATGTCTAGGGGATTTCTGACAGTAAGGTGATTGCACTTACTGCTTCAGCCTCTCAGAAGGCGAAGCCTCCCCGTGCTGCTTCTACCTCTAACAAGGTGAAGTATCACTGCACTTTCTGTCAGAAAGATGGACACACAATCGATCGATGCTTCAGGCGCGCCAAGATCGCGCGTAGAGACGTGTTGAGTCTCTTGGGCGTATTGGGTCGGCCCTGACCTTGAGTGCACCCAGACCAACACGAGGTCTAGGATCTGTTGAGTCCGTGGTTGGGCGATGCTCGAGGACTCGGTTTCACCGAAGTTTTACGGTTTCGTCCTCGATATGCTCCTGGTCGTGACTTCCGCCGTCCGAGGTAGATCTCGTTTTCCTCATCAAGACGACTACCCACGGCGTGTTCAAGATGTTGCGATGCTCAGACTCGCTCCTCGTAGCGATTGGACCTAGCAACGACTTTCTGTGTCTACTCATAGACCTTCTGCTTTGAGTGACAGAGAGCGTAGGGTAGATAGAGGTCAGTCGTGCTTGACTATGTCATCTGCTCGACATGTTACTCAGTATTGGGTGCCAAAATCACTGTTAATTTACCCCAGTGCTGAGACTTTACTCTCTTGTTGACTCAGGTTCGCCGGGCAGGGAAGGGAAAGGTTTGGCTCGTCGACTCCGGGTGTTCTCGACACATGACCGAGATTCTTGTTGGTTTTCTTCCTAGTCGTGCTCCGTGATGAGAAGATCACCTTGGAGATGCTTCATCCGGCGCGTCATCGCCAAAGGTATGCGCACGTGAATGATTCTTTCATTTTGAAAGATGTTGCCTTGGTTAGTAAGTGCAGTACAATTTGCTTTGCTTTCTCGGCTTACGATGACGGTTTGAGGTGAGCTTTAAGAAAACAATTGCAAAATTCTTGATTCTTGGGTAGGCGGTTTTATGGATTTCGTTATGGGAGGATCTTTCGTGCTGAGTTTTCGAGTCATCCGCGATCCTCTCGGTGTTTAGTTGCTTCGAGTCCCGCGACCTCTCTTTACGGCATAGGAGACTTGGTCATATTGGATTTGACCATTTGACCCGAGTTAGCGCCACGATCTCATTCGTGGTCCGCCAAACTCAAGATGGTCAAAGATCTTGTTTGCGCTCCATGCCAAGATGGCAAGATGGTTGCCGCTTCTCATCCTCGGTCCACGATTACTATGACCGATGCACCGAGATAGTCGCTCCACATGGACACGCTTGGACCAAATTTCTCGAGTACAATCAAGCGGGAGGGAAGTGGTATGTTCTTGTTGTGGTCGATGACTTCTCAAGGTATTCTTGGGTGTTTTCTTAGCCTCAAAGGATGAGACATTTTCACATTTTCGAGGTCTTTTAGTAGGCTTTCTTGAGCTTCCAGTGCCTTACAAGCGATCCGCATGACAATGGCACGGAGTTCAAGAATTCCTACTTTGAGAGTTTTGTGGGGAGGCAGTGTAGAGCACCGTTCTCTTCTCCATACGTCCTCGGAGAATGGCGTTGTGGAGAGTAAGAACCGTACCTTAGTCGAGATGGCCGGACGATGCTTGATGAGTACTCTACACCGAGAAGTTTTGGGTGAAGCCATTGCGACCGCGTGTCATGTTTCGAATCGAGTTTTTCTTCGGGCACACTTGCACCGCACTTCTTATGAGCTGAGATACGGGCGAAAGCCCAGCGTCTCTTATTTTCGTGTGTTTGGTTGTAAATGCTTTATTCTGAAATTTGGGAACCTAGACAAGTTCGAGTCACGTTCCTGTGTCGGTATCTTTCTAGGCTACTCGACTTCTTCGCGGGCTTTTAGGGTCTGGAACTGCGAGTCTAGCAAGTAGGTAGAGACACGCAAGGTGACTTTGACGCGCCGGTCGGGACTAGGCGGATATCTCGAGTTCTTTAGAGCGATCGAGACCATCTTTGTGGATGATGAGGACGATGGAGGCGATGGTTGTTTACTCGATCCAGCTCCTCACCCTCCCTTGAGATGCCTTCTTCCACGGCACCTCAAGGTGATCACCTCCCCTCTGCTTCCTCGGAGCTAGTGGCTCTGTCCCCTGCCTCGTCGCACACACAGGTAGAGGCCACTCTTCTCCTCATCCAGGACCTCCCCGACATATCCAGAAAAGGCATCCTTCAGAGCAGATTATTGGAGACCTCTTTGAGCATGTCACACGCTCTAAGTCTGGCTTTTCTCAATTCTGTCTCCATTCTGCCTTTGTTGCCTCCTTTGAGCCCAAGGACGTTTGTCACGCCCTTTCTGATGAGTCTTGGGTCAATACCATGCATGAGGAGCTAGAAAATTTCGAGAGGAACAAGATCTGGTCGTTTGTCGAGCCCCCGCGAGGTCACAATATTATTGGGACTAAGTGGGTGTTCAAGAACAAGCGAGCGAGGATGGAGTGGTTATTCAAACAAGGCTAGACTGGTAGCTCGGGGTTCTCTCGGGTTGAGGTCTAGATTTCGAGAGACCTTTGCCCTCGTAGCTAGACTAGAAGCCATTAGAATCACGCTTGCCTTTGTAGCTTCTAAGGGTTTCAAGCTCTACCGGATGGATGTCAAGAGTGCCTTTCTCATTGGCTTTATTGAGGAAGAGGTCTATGTCAAACTGACCTCGTGTTTGAAAACCCAAATACCCAAACCATGTCTTCAAGCTTTCCAAAGCTTTGTATGGACTTAAACAAGCCCAGAGCTTGGTATGAGAGGCTTAAGTCCTACTTGTTAAGTCATGGTTTTGAGATGGGTAAAGTAGACAAGACCTTGTTCATCCGCCGGCATGGCACCGACTTTCTACTCGTTCAGATTTATGTGGATGACATCATATTTGGCGGCTCTTCCCATACTCTGGTTTCACAGTTCTCGGATGTCATGAGCACCGAGTTTGAGATGAGTATGATGGGTGAGTTGACTTTCTTCCTTGGCTTTCAGATCAAGTAGACTCGGGAGGGTACCTTTCTTCATCAGGGAAAGTACACTCGTGACCTCTGAGACGCTTCGACATAAGTGATGGTAAGCCTGTGTCGACTCCCATAGCTTCTGACCTATCTTGACCTGTATGAGGATGGCGAGCCAGTTGATCAAAAGGAGTTTCGCAGCATGATTGGCTCCCTCTTGTACCTCACTGCCTTGAGACCAGACATACATTTTTCCGTGTGTCTGTGCGCTCGTTTTCAGTCTTCTCCTCGCATCTCTCACCGTCAGGCGGTGAAACGCATCTTTCGGTACCTTCAAGCTACCATTGACTATGGTATCTGGTACTCTTCCTCATCTGTCTTTCCTTGAGAGCCTTCTCGATGCGAGACTTTGCCATGTAGGATAGATAGGAAGAGCACTTCGCACCGCCAATTTATTGGCACTTCTCTTGTTTCCCGATCTTCAAGGAAGCGATCAGGTGTTACACAATCCACCGCAGAGGCCGAGTGCGTTCTCGCGGCCAATTGTCAGTAGCCAAGTGCTTTGATGGCCGACCTGCGGGACTTTGGGTTAGTTATAGATAGTGTTCCACTCTTTTGTGATAACACTTCGCGATTAACATTGCTAAGAACCCCATGCGACACTCTCGGACCAAGCATATTGATATTCGCTTTCACTTCCTTAGAGACCATGTAGAGAAGGGCGATATAGTGCTCCAGTTTGTGAGAGTGACCACCGTTATTCGACATCTTCACCAAGCCATTGGATAGTTCGAGGTTTTCACTCTCTGAGGGGAGCTTGGGGTGGTCTGTCATATGGACTGTAGTGAGGGGAGTTTCTATTCTTTCTTGCTTTACTATACTAATTATGCTCTTACTCCTTATTGTTGCATTGCATTTTGGGTGCATTTGGGATTAGTCCTCCTAGCATAGATTAGAGTGTTTCTCTAGTCGAGTTGCTTAGTCTTCCTACTCTTATCTTGTGGTTCTAGGATACTGCTTATTAGCTGTCTCTCTTCTCACTAGGTTGAGCTCACTCACTACTTTTAGGTTCTAGCGAGGGTCGGGCCACCTCGGGTAGACATGATACGTGTTTGCTCCTAGGTGTGTTAGGTGGGCAGTTGATAGTCCTAGAGTCATATGGGGTAGATGAGAGTCAGTCTAAGCCATAGTTTTCTCTATATCTTATCTATGTTTTAAGGACTACCTATTTGCTGTTTTCTTTGCCAGCTTCTCGTTTTTATTGCTTTAGTTTAGGGGGAGTTCTTTTGGGGGCTACTGGAGCTTAATTTTGACTTAACTCAACTTGAACTAAAAGTTGCATCTAATGTTGAGAGGGAGCTGGACTTTCTTGCATTTTCAGCATCTAGCATTGTAATATATTTGCATTGAGCCTTGATTATTATCCTGTTATGACATGCTTCAATGCTTTACACCTTGCCATGACTTGTGCTTAGTTTGCTAGATTTATCATGACTTCATATGTATGGACTAGCTTCTGCCATGATAAGTTAATTAAAATTGTTCAACTTAAACTAAAACTTGTCATGTTAGCACTCGAGATTAGTCTTTCTTGAGCTATCCTTTTATGATTCATGCCATGTCAAATAGGCTGGGTAGAGCGTTGAATCTATAATGAGCCTTAGATTGAGCTGTTTTAGTCTCTTTATGTTGCATGAGTTAGCACAACTTGTTAAAAGGCAAAAAGATCTCTTTTGTGCGAAAAAACTAATCTCACCAATTCTTTCCTATGAGACGGCTTGCCATTGCACTTGGCATGAACTTAGGGGGAGTTTTGGGTGATCTAGACTATCTTCTTAAGCTTCTCGCTTGGAGTAGTCGCATAAGGCTTGAGACCTAGCACATGATAAAACAAAAATCTGGTTGGCAACAACCATGAATTTCAAAAGAAAATATGTTTTATGTGTTCAATTTGCTTAAAGCTACAAAAAGAATCAAGTACTTAACTAATGTTTCAATCTTGAGCATAGCTCTCTATTTGGTCTCAATAGTACTTCCTTGTTCCGCTTAGCTTATTGATATGGCCTGCATCATCCTTGGATATCTCTAGCTAGACTTTGCTCATTGATGACTTGACTTACTCATAAAATGCATTACATTTTAGATTGTCATCTATGTGCTCTAGCTAGCTTATATTTATGTTGTCATGATCTAGATAGCCTTTTATTGAGTTATGGCTGGGTGTAGTTCATTATGGTCATTATGGATAATTCTCATGGCTCAAAATGCTTAGAAATAATCAAACTTGATCTTTTCATCCATATTTGTGAGCTTATTCTCTCTTTACTTTCTTGATGTGTTTATTGCCAAAGGGGGGAGAATAGAGAAGAAAAGCTAGTTTGGGATCTTTTAGAGCTTTGGAGAAAAATTTGCTCTTTCAGCTTATTGCTCTAGTATTCCTACATGCGACATGGTCATTAGTTTCATTCTTTCTTTTGACCATGTTGGACTTTGCAAATCAAACTCAACTTCATCTTTTTGGGTTTGTCAATATACTCATCAAGGGGAAGATTGAGAGACCATGTGGAGGTCATCCCTTGTGTGTGATGAGTAATTGACATTGGTTTAGGTAAGTCGAGTTTGGTTTGAGTAGTTTGAGTCGAGTCGTTGCGTGCGTGATTGGGCTCGACGGACTTTGGTCAAACACAGTGCGTGCGGGATTAGGTTGCATATTCGTTTGTTCGACGAGTTTGGACTTGGCATGGTAAGTGATGGTAGTTATGCTTTCATGTATCGAGCGGTGCTATTTGATGTGTTTCTTGTCCGTGTGACCGCGAGGACATCGGGTGAAGTCGTGGCGAGACACGGTGGACCGGACTAGGTGCGAGTGGCGCCGAGGTCGAGCGGTCGGGATGTGTCGAAGACGATGTGGACTCGAGGTGGTTGCGAAGTCGTGGCGAGACACGGTGGACGGACTAGGCGCGGTGGCGCCGAGTCGAACGGTCGGGATGTGTCGAAGACGGCGTGGACTCGAGTGGTTGCGGCGTGCAAGACAAGGAGCGCGAGCTTCCTAGAAGGTGCATGAGGGGCGGCAGGGAATTTCGCAAGGTCGCACAAGGGAGCGAGCTCCGTTGGACTTAGCGGGCGTAGCGGGTGGAGACCCGTTAGCCATGGGCTATAAATAGGTTGGAGGGCTGCAAGCCCGGTGAACACTTCAAAGGATTTTAGGGTTTCCTTTAGTCAAAAGAGGCTTTAGAGTGCGCTTTGGCTTTAGGCTTTAGTGGTTGAGAGTTGTTGGTGGAGGCGAGTTGTGTTCCCTCTGTGTCCCCTTCGTTGGGTTCTTGAAAGACGTGTATCATTCCCTCTCAAGCATGTATGGGTTGTGTTCTTGAGTTGGAGGAGAGGATGGTTTGACGAGCTTGTAATCTTTCTTGTTCGATTGTCCTTGCGTATTGGGACGTATCTCTTTGTATCTCACTCTGATTCAATGAGTGGAAACACAAGTTTTCTTCTATTCATGCTCTCTGTCCTCTCTGTTCTTGTTCTTCTTTTTTGGTTGATTCTGAGATTTCGTGTTGTAAGTTTTGCTTGAATTCTTGCTGTGATCTAACTTTCTACAACATGTGGGAACCCATCTAGGTTATCTTGATCATCAATTACCCACGAGCAAGTCTCTAGATCAGATTTCGTTTTTGACTCGGTTTTGAACCACCTTCACTCAAATGGAGAAATGTCGAACTTTGGCAAGGATCTTCACGATCCTTACTCAAATAGGTTCTGACATCCTTGAGAGGTGTGTGTCAAGTCTCGTGAAGTTTGGAGTTGTGGAGCAAAAGTTAGATCAATTTTCGATTTGAAATCGTCTTTGAAGTTCGTTTCTTGTCTTGATTTCTTGTAGCTACGAGTACTATTCATTTGAGTTCTTGCTACAGTCTTGTAGCATCGAGTACCCAGATCGTAGCTTGAGTACTATTCTTTGAGACCTATTCTTTATCGAGTACTATTCATGAGTTATATTCATTTCGAGTGCTAGCTACGAGTCTTGTAGCATCAGTACTATTCATCTCGAGTTCTTGCTATGAGTCTTGTAGCAAGACATCAGAGCTTCCAGTACTCTTCTTTCGAGCCTTTGTTCATTTGAGTACAAGCTACAGTCTTGTTCACCGACCACTTAGCTTCGCCAGTCTTCGCTCATCAGTGTCTCCTTGTGTTTGTGGTCGTTTCTTTTGGGGTTTTGATTGGATTCAATACAAGTCTTCATTGTGCTTGATTGATTGATCTTCATAGCTTTCATAGCTATTGGAGTGAGATTCGTATTGAATTTGATTTGGGAGAAAAAGAGTTTGTGCTCCTATTCACCCCCCCTCTAGTCGCCTTTCCGGTCCTACAGGTCCATAGATCAACTAGCGTTGCGCACGCATGCACCAGGGTTTAAGTGCGCAGGGCCCGCATGCAAGTGACTCATAAGCCAATTAAAGATAGCCATTAATTATTAAGGAAATGATTATCAATTAATGATTGGGATTTGTCATAACCGCATCGCTACAGTGCCGGTCGGAGTACGACAAATGCCTGAGCTCGAAACTTAGCTCACCGCCGGCGATGTGGACCACGCCGGCGTGGGCTAAGGGCATGAATGAGTTCCCAATAGCCATGCGCAACTACTGGTGGAGGTGGCGACACCATAGGAGAACCATACTGGCGGCTAGCCGAAGATGGGTGGTGTTAAAGGTACGACAACAAGCAAAATGACAAGGGGCTCCGCAGCATTCAGTGAAGCAGGTGCCCAAGCTTTCTAGGGACTAACTGAGGCTACGTGAGAGCTGGAAAGGTTCAGAGATGGCCCGAGATGTTCTGGTGACGAAGTCCAGTACTGGCACTGAGGAAAGCAATGAGAAGGTGATGGCCTGGGCAAAAAGAACAGGACCAAGGGGTACAGGAAGCTTCAGTAAAGCTTAGACATGGTACACGAGCAAGGAATTGAAGAGAGGAGTCCCTTACTAGAGTTGAGGACGAAGGGGACAAAACTCGGCTGAAGATGATCAAAACCCAAATTTGATTATTCCTAAGAATGCAAACCAAAATTGGATTAGGGGAAAAGATTAAGGTGATGAGGGGCGCAAGGTGACACGAAGAGACGAGCAAAAGAACCACTAGAGCACCGGCGGCGATGAAAGAGCTTGCCGGCCGATAATGGAGCTTTCGGGTTCTCAGGGCTTTGAGCTCAAAAGAGCAAAGAAGAATCTAGAGGAATTTGTGACACCCCAACCCAACATGAGCCTGGAATGCTACTAAAAATCAAACAACCAAAAACTTCTTACAAAATTTTGGCAGAACCTCCTTTGTATAGTTAACCATACCGGTGGTTCTAACAGGCATTTATTTCATAATTCAATAATCCAAACTTCCAATTTAAAACATAATCAAAAGGCATCCAAAATATGCTAATCAACCCTATTACAAATCATCCAAGGCATATGGCATAATCATAATAAGTTCTTTAAGCATTTTGATCAAATACTAAATCATCATCCAATTTATTCAACTGTGAATGGTACGTGGCAGTGTGCATCCAAACTTATGACTCTTCCCTCCCATGCATGCCTTCCTTGTAAGGTGTACCTAAAAACACAAACAACAGCAAGAGTGAGTCCAAGACTCAGCAAAGTACAATTAATGTGACAATAACATTCACAACCATAATATCATCATCCATCACGATTCTCTTTAACATCCAATTCATATGCACATGCAATGCTCAATGCATCATTTCTCTTTGACTCTCTTTGTATTTTACCAGTAATACAGGATATGCAACTGTCACTGCATACCCATGTCTGTGCTCGCAAGCGCAAGGACCAAGAACCCATACTCCGCAAGTATGGGGGCCACAAGCCCACACTCCACAAGTATGGAGACCACAAGCCCATCATATACATGACGGGGACCTCAAATCATTGCTTGGTCACCACGTGACAAAGCCTTAAATATGATGATATGATGCACATGTACAATCCTTTTATCCAACATAAACATGTAATAGCCAGCAGCAACATACATGAGTAGAGAACATATTCATACTACTAGCATTCATGAACAAAGAACATACTCATCATACTAGCATACATGAACAAAGAACATACACTTACTACTAGCATTCATGAACAATCACGCTTAACTGTTCTACCACTAATTGTACTTGCCTCAACCGTGCGAAGCTTGCTGATGCGGAGAGGGCGTTGCCCCCGGAATCAAACCACCTGAATAAATGTAACAACCACACTAAGAGGATGTTTCTGGACAAGATGATACTAGAAATAAGTACACGACGCACTAGGCTCCCTAGCGCAACCCAAAACACCAACTTCTATAGACATCGATCTGTCCCCAAAACAGAATAGTCATCTTCCAAAATTCATAACTTTTCTTATACTTACCCAAATCTAGTGTTCTTTGATTCTCCTGAAATCTTATTAAATTATCCACATAAAACTAGTTGGTGAGATTCCCAGATTTTGTCATCTTCTATCCCTACCAAACAGATTATTAGCACTACAAAATCCCATCAGAGGTTCTCGACAGCGAGACTAAAACTAACATATCTTTCAGTACACTTATCCAAAAATTATGATCTTTAGCTCTCTGAAAAGATTACAAGCATACCTACAATTTTTTGTTTTGTTGAGATCCTCTAAAAAATTCATTAACTATTTGCTAATAACCGATTTACATTGACTGTCAGAATTATGACAGAACTGCAGAATAGCAGTGCTACGAAATTCATAACTCCTGAACCGCTTGTCCAAATGACGTGATCTAATACTCTAATGAAATCTAGCGACGTTGCCCACAACTCTCTAGGAGGCATCCAGGATAGATTCCACAGTTAACCTCATCAAAAACATCGGCCAAACCTGACTGCACTTAAACAGATCTAGTACCGACATTGCTAAAATACAAGAATTTACGGCTAAACGATCTACAAATTGAATCAAAATTAAACTAGGGCTTTTGAAACACTTCCAGATTGTTACCCTTGAAGATCATCCAAAGAAGAAAACGTGGTCCTTGGTCCTTCCTCTTTTCCTCCCTTCTACTTCCCTTCTCTTCTCTCTTCCTCCCTTCTTTCTTGATCTTGGCCGACGGCAAGGAGGGATGGTGGTGCTACAGTGTGGTGCTACAGTGCATCACTGCAGTGTCATGCGTGCTACAGTGCACACTACAGTAAATACTAGGGTTTCCCCCATCTCTCCCTCTTGGGCTTCATGGATCAAAGGCACAAGGCTTAGGTTCTCACACAACTGCGAAAACCCCCTTTTTCTCCTTCTAATTTTCTCTTTTAAGCCGTTTCCTTCCTTAGAACAATTCGAAGTATTACAGAAGTGAAGGTGATGCTGAAAAAGAGATGAAGAGGAGCTCAAGGGCTATTTATAGCTGGAGGGCAAGGAGCTTCGCAAGGAAGAAGGTCCACGGTGAACTTGGCTCACGGCTCTGCCATGGATGAACAGAAGCGATGGTTGCAGGTAAGAACAAGACTTTGGGGGCAAAATCCACTAACGAACAACAAAACCAGGGGCGTAGCCGTTGAAAATGACACACAGAGGTTGACAAGGAGCTCTCCCCGTGTAAATGGCGTAGTCTCTCGAGCGAGCTGAGGAAGAAGACAAATAGAGATGAAAGGGGGCCCATCAGTCAGAGAGACAAACAAAGGTGGCTTGGTCGAAAATGAACAAGTGAGATAGATTGAGTCAAGAGATAGGGTTGGAGCACTTTGACCGTGCGATCGAAAATGGACGGCCCCGATTGAACGTAGCATTTAGAAGGTCCGATGGAGAAGGGACGGCCCAGATGGAAAAGGATGTTCGGGCGGTCCAAACGTTCCCAACTGATCTGAACGGTAGAAAAGAGATCCAAAGGCCCAAAAGTCACACACCTCTTCGGACTGGCCCACACGCGCTAAATGAACTGAGTGGAGGCGAGGGTGCAGTAACATCCCAAGTATTGGCTTGTATTCCAAATGTAAGAACATGTGTAGAAATTAAAACTTTTTCTTACATCTTACTGTAGTATGGATGTTCTGAAAATTCTTGTAAAGGAATTATGGAAATCCAAAATGACAAGTCATTTTCAACCTAGCCTTGACCTTGGAAAACTTTCCTAGATATTCTTGTGATCATTCTTTGAAAATATTTTTCCTAAGTCCTAGGGTTAATGTGTGACTCCTCTGAAAAATTTCACAATTTTTAAAAATTGTTTGAATATTTTTTAGAGGATGATCACAAGATTATCAAAAAAGTTTCAAAGGGGTAAAGACTTAGGTTAAAAGAAGCTTGAGGCTTTAGAGATCTACAATTCCTTTGCAAGAATTTCCAGAAAATTCAAATGACAACAAGATGCACCAAAAGCTTTAAATTTTCCTTATTTTTGTACATTTGAAACACAAACCAATGTTTGGGATGTGACAGCCATCAAGGCTGAAATTTTCCCTCAAGTGAAGAAGGCATCAAAGAAGACCCCAAAACCAAGGATGATTTTGCTTCAAGGGAGGAAGGATGATACGACCTATCCTGTGGCCAAGGTACCTACATATGTAAATGTTGATTCAATTGATATAAACAATGTGAAGGAACCAAAGGTGAAGGCGACCACGACGTCTTTTTATGTTGGGGAGTTGTTGGTTCCAATCACTGGCTGGTCTGACTGCATGTGTAAAACGGTCTGACCATAGCATCAGGTGAGGAGTCATCTGTCGGGACCCAGAATTACGATTCTGGAACCCTCTGTGTATACTGCACTAGTCCAGGATCACGCTAGTGCACACAGGGTTAACACAGGTAAATATCGATCCACACAAGCGATAGATAAAGTAAACGATTAGTTTGAATAACAAATAAGGGTTTTGACCTTATGGTCGAGTTTACACTTATTAAGCCACGCAGGGCTAACAGAGAAATAAAGCAGCAGCGGAACGGAAAACTCCAGCGTAGATCCCACCAATTCACCACAGGCAACCAACTGGGATCCAGACCTTAACGAACGATCAGCCTTCAACGAACTCCTCCTCGAAAGCAGGCGTAGACTCCTCCACTTCTGTAGGTTTGGGCGCAAGTTTTACAACAAGCGTGAGTACACAACCGTACTCGCAAATCATACCACAGAATGCAATGTATAGATGCAGGCTTATTCCAAAGAAAAGGCTTCTGTGGTTCTTTTGCATAAAAGCAACATTTGCAATTGAATACGAATAATAGATTGAAAGCATAATTCAAAGCAAATAGACAATATTAATTTAACAGTTATTTCCACAAAGACACACAGCTAAACAGATTATTTCACATAGCCATATGATTGAGATCACACAGCTCCCATTCCCACATTTTATGAAAACTACCCCTCGTGTGAAAGCACCGAGCATGTCCATGACCATGACGCGCTATTCGAATAGTTTATTTAACACTCTGCGAGGTTGTACACTTTACCCACACGATATAACCAGTGTAGCTAGCACCAATCATAACAAAGCAGTTCGAAACTTCATCTCCAACATTGACATTCCCAGTGTGCTTACAAACCGTTATACATATCACATAGCCCATGCATAACACACACCGTTGGACAGGGACGACGAATCCTCCCGTGATGCAACCACCAAGTAGTCACACCTCCACCCTATCACATAGCCTAACCTACCACCTGAACATCAATGCCGAGAATCCATAACTTACTAAGTTAGGCCCGTCCCATACCAGGCATGTGGTCGCACGAAGGCTCGGTTCAATGGCGCACAAGTTAAGTCCTTAATTGACCAAGGCAAGACTTCCATGTTCTAACTAAGCCACACAGATTATCAAACCCATCACATAGTCCACCATGTCACACAGTCTCCACCACTTGCCTCGGTCTAAATCCTTTACCACCCGGCTTGATTTTAGTGCAACACATGCCATCACGAAGTAATAACACATAGCACACGCTTTTACACAAAGTTCCATAGACACTTAGTCATATTTAATATTTGCGACTCACATGAGATGATGATTCGTAGCATGGCTAAGCAATTGTACTCGCCTCTAACCAACCCACGTTGGTGCTACAATATTACCAACTAAACCAATCTAGGGTGACAAGGAATTATGACATACAAGGCCAAGGTGTGATAACAATTGGGATAATAACTATACCCAAAGCATTGAAATAAATAATTAAAATAGAATGCGACTTTGAAACAAGTAATTGGAAAATTGGGTTCAAGATGATCAAAGGTATGACTTGCCTTGGAAAAGGTCTATGTACTGGTCTTGATCTTGGGGTGCTCCTTCTTCCACAAAATTCCCCGACGAATCGACGTCTACTCGCAAACGAGACACAAACAAACAAAACAAATAAATAACAGAGGCAAAACAAACTCCAAAAATTAAATAAAAATCTCAGATAAATAGATCTTGAATTTAGACAAATTTAGAAATTTGAATGGGCTCAATCGGAGTTAGGATGCAAAAGTTATGGGCTTTGGAAGATTGAAAATACATAAAATCTTGAAAATCAAGATTTCATGAATTTCAATTATTTTCCTAAAGGAAAATCAGATTATTCATAGTGGCGTCGACCCGTGATTTCGGAAAAGATAAATAAAGAAATCTCGACATGTGGGACCCACATGTCGAGGCTAAACTCACGGTGGTGGTCTCACCGAGCCTCGAGTGAGATCCGGTGGGCGCTGCGTCGATCTTGGAGGGCCGCGCGAGGATGACACGCAGACGCGGGAGGCGACGCGGCACCGAGGTGGCGGCGAGGTGGCGTGCCGCGTCGGACCAGCGGTGGGGCGGCTCGGGAACCAGGGTTCGGCGACGCGGCGATTCACCGGCGTGAGTGGTACCGGCGTGTAGAGGTGGCACGGGGAACTTCGTGGATGTGCTCACGGTGGTCGGGGCGTCCGTGGCGGCCGCGCGGGTTGAAGCGGCGGAGGGTTTGGGCTTGACGGGATCGGGCTCTGCGGCGCTCGGCTAAGCGAAGGTGCCCACGAGGTAGTCTGCTCCGTGCGATGCCGCGGTGTAGACCACGACACTCGGCGGCAGCGGCGACGAACGAACTTCGTCGGAGTTGCGGCGCGCGAATCACTTCTCCGAGCTTTGCGGCTAGGTTAGGGTTACGGCGGCGGCCGCGGGTTGGAGTCACGAGACCGAGGGCTTGCCCTCCTTATAGGCGGCGGCTCGGGAAGGTCTAGAACACGGGCGCCCAAACGGCCGGCGGCGGCGCGCGAGGAAATCGGAACCGAGTCGCCTCGAGGCAGCGATGGCGTGGCGGTGGGTCCCACGTCGAACACGACTCACGTGGTCCGCGTGCGGCGGTGCGGTATAAATGCACCGAGATCGGCCGTTGGATCTTGATCGAGCGGCCCACAATCAAAGAAACAATCGGACAACTCGGTTGCCTTATGCGCATCTAGCCATTCAACCTTGATCGGACGGTGGAGGATGCTCGGGCGCCAAGGAAAGGAAGAGAGAGAGCGACATGCGGGGCCCGCATGTCGTGGAAAGCGGCGCGAGCGGCTGGCTGGTGGCGGAGAGAATGGGCGGAGGCTTGGATTTCGGCCCAAAGGATTAGCGAGATTTTAAATAGGTTTTCATTTTAGAAAATACGAGAAATTCAAATGGGCAATAGAAAATAGCAAATGAACTCGAAAAATTCTAGAAAAATCTAGAAAATATATCGAGCACATAGAACCCAAATAAAATAGTTTTGGCTATTGTTCATGTTGGGATTATTCACATTAAATGTTTTGATTGTAAAGTCCAATATTAAGCTTTTGAAATTAAATTCAAATAAATCCAAATGGTGAATTTTTCCTGCTAACTATTCAAAGGATTTTAAGGCTCTGAAAATTGGGATGTTACAAACCTCCCCCTTAAAGGAATCTCGACCCGAGATTCGGGCTAGCTAGAAAAAGGCTAGAAACTCGGCTTTGGCTCTTCTTCACGTTCCCACGTTGCTTCTCCTACGAGTGGTTGCTCCACTTGGACCTTGCAAAAATGAGCAGTCTTGCTTACGGTGAGGCGCTCTGCGACATCCAAAATCTTGATTGGCCGCTCCTTGTAGGTAAGATCCTCCTTCAAGTCAATTGATTCCAAGCGGGCTTGCTCTTCGGCTGCGAAGACACTTCTTCAATGCGAGACATGAAAGACATCATGCACTCACGCTAACGCATGCGGTAGCTCAAGCTGTAAGCAACTTCTCCACGGCGTTCCAAAATCTTGAGCGGACCAACATACCTGAGGCAAGCTTCCCTTTGGCATGAAACCTTTGACACCTCTGGCGGGGTCACTCGAAGATAGACAAAATCTTACGGCTCAAAGCGAGATCTCGGCGGCGATTATCGGCGCATAGCTTTTCGCTCGGTGAGCTATCTTCAATCTTTCTCTTATCATGGCCACTTGTTCTTACGCTTCTTGAATGATGTCCGGACCAAATCGGCCGTTCATTTGTTTGACCAATTCAACGGGGTTCTGCGAGCGCGGCGTACAAAGCTTCAAATGGTGACATTTGCGGACTAGCTTGATAACTATTGTTGTGCGAAAATTCGCATACGGTAAACTTTTATCCCATCGGTGGCATTTGCTAGAGCACAAGCTCTCAAAGATATCCTCCAATATCGATTGACTCTTTGATGCGCCCATCGATCCGTGGATGGTATGCGATCTTGAAATTCAGATGGGTACCCAATGCTTCATGCAAGCTTTGCCAAAAACGAGAGGTGAACTGAGATCCTCGATCGGACACTATCTTCTTGGGCACACCGTGCAAACTGACAATTCTGGCCATGTACAACTCCGCAAGGCGATCTCCGGAGTATGTGGTTTTGACTGGCAAGAAATGGGCGACCTTGGTTAGACGATCGACTATTACCCAGATCGAATCGTAACCCGATTGGGTCTTGGGTAAACCGGTGATGAAATCCATCCCGATTTCTTCCCACTTCCACTCTGGAATCTTCAGCGGTTGCAGCAAACCTGCTGGTCTCTGGTGTTCTGCCTTCACTTTCTGACAGGTGTCGCACAAGGCAACGAACTCGCGACTTCTCGCTAAATTTGGCCACCAAAATTTAGTTTTCACATCTGGTACATCTTGGTACTTCGGGGTGAATCGAATACTTTGAGTCATGGGCTTCCTTTAAGATTAAGCTGTCTCGGACCATCTATATCCGGTACAGATTGACCATTAATCCGTAGTATGTCTTGATTATCCTGGTGAAATCTTTGAATTTCCTTCTACCATTTTGATCTTGATGTCGACAACACAGGATCCTTTGGTTGTGCTTCACGAATCTGCTTCTCCGGGGTATCAGTACTTCCAAATTGGCTACAAAGCCTTGGACACAACTTCTAGCTTTAGCTTCAAATTCTTCATACGATTACGACAACTTTCCTTTACTTCCAAAGTATTGCGAGAACTCTTACGACTTAAAGCGTGCAGAACTACGTTGGCTTTTCCGGGATGGTAGTGGATTCCAAGATTATAATCCTTGATCAATTCCAACCATCTTCTCTGTCTCATATTCAAATCTGACTGGGTGAAAATGTACTTCAAACTCTTATGATCTGTGTAGACTTCACAGCGATTACCGATGAGGTAATGACGCCAAATCTTTAAAGCGTGCACTACGGCAGCTAATTCCAGATCATGAGTAGGGTAATTCTCTTCGTGAGGTCTTAATTGCCTTGATGCATAAGCGACAGCTCTTCCTTCTTGCATCAGGACGCATCCTAATCCTTGACGCGAAGCATCACAATAGATATCGAAATCCTTGCGAATATCCGGCAGAATCAGCACTGGGGCTGAAGTCAATCGTTTCTTCAACTCTTGAAAACTTTCCTCACGGTGAGTCCAAGTGAACTTTTTCTCCTTCTTCAACAATTGCGTAAGGGCTTAGCAATTGATGAGAATCCTTCGATGAAACGGCGGTAATAACTGCCATCCCCAAGCTATCGAATCGAGTTCTGATTACGCTCGGTGCTCCCAATGTAACTTCGCTTTCACTTTACAAGGGTCAATTGCTACTCCTCATTTGTCATAACATGACCAAGGAAATCCACTTCCTTCTTCCAAAAATCACACTTACTGAACTTGGCATACAACTGATGCTCTCTGAGTTTCCCCAATATTGTTCTTAAATGTTCGGCGTGTTCTTCCTCCGACTTGGAGTACACCAGAATATCATCAATGAACACGACTACGAACTTGTCCAAATATTCCATGAATACTTTATTCATCATGTTCATGAAATAGGCAGGGGCATTAGTCAGACCAAAGGACATGACTAAGAACTCATAATGTCCGTGCAGCGTTGAGAAAGCGGTCTTGGTATATCCTTAGGACAAATCTTTAGTGGTGGTAGCCTGATCGCAGTCGATCTTTGAAAACACTCGGCTCCTTTCATCGATCAAGCAGATCATCAATCCGGGTAGTGGGTACTTGTTCTTGATGGTAACCGTTGAGAGAACGGTAGTCAATACACATCCTCATACTTCCATCTTTCTTCTTGACAAACAACACCGGCGCTCCCATGGCGACTAACTAGGTCTCACGAAACCTTTCTCAAGAAGTTCTTCTATCCGCTTCTTCATCTCTACCAATTCATGGTGGCATCCGATAAGGTCTCTTTGAAATTGGTGCTGTCCTCGGCACTAGGTCGATGACAAACTCAATGTTACGATCCGGTGGCATTCCCAGTAATTCTTAGGAAATACATCGGATATTCACCGACCACTAGTACTTCTTCTAAGGCGAGGTCTTGGTGTTTACTAGCAAATGTCCATCACGAATCGAGGTGGCTAGAAACTCTACCTTGTTTCCTTTGGCGTCCTCTCTTTATTCGGCTCTTCGACACAATCTAGCATCTTTGTGCTTGGATAACCAATCCATGCCAAGAATGACATCTAGGGTTTGGGTATCTAGGACTATTAGGTTGGCTAGAAACTCAACTCCAGCTATGAGTAACTTAGCTCCTAAACATCCCACTCTAGTACTTAGCTCGCTCCTCGCGATTTGGACTAACAGAGTATGCTTAAGTTGCATAACTTCCAATTTATTCTTGGTTGCAAATATTCCGAAACAAGCGAATGCGAAGCTCGAATCAAACAAAGCTGCTGCAGTCGAGTTAACGAAACTTACCCATCGACGTCCGGTGATTCTGGGCTCCTTCGAGGTGGCGTGGTTGACACGACCTCGATCACGGATCGCGGTGCTCCTCCGCTTGGCCGGCAACTTGCAGCTCCTTGGTTGATGCACGTGTGCTGGCGTCTTGGATGGCGTAGCTCCAAGGTTGAAACGCATCTTTGAGTGATTGTTCCCCTTTGCGGACAACGGTTGGCAAATGTCCCGTGGCGGCAGCGTAATGCACCTTTAGTACGTTCTGCTGGTTGCTTCCTAGATTGGGGTTGGCAGTGCGGGGTTGCGGAAGTTACGGCGGTGGGCGGGGTGTTGAAGTTGGTGCGGGTGCTCGAGCGAAGTTTGGGGTGAAACTTTGTTGAACTGTGGCTGCACCGTTCTTGCCCTCTGTTGTGATTGATGGTTCCCTTGTTGAGCCATCCGGCGTTTGCGGCTATCTTCCGGCTCCTTGCGTTTGTCTTCTAGAACAAAGGCTTTGTTGACCAACTCCGGAAATCGGGAAAGTATGGCGATCAAACCGACTTGCGATCCGATGTTTAGTCCCTTCAAAGCGACTCGGCGAGCCTTATGCGTGGCTACATCTTCTGCGCATAGCGAGCTAGCCGAGAAAACTTGTTGAGGTAGTCGGACATCGACATAGCTCCTTGCTTGAGAGCGCGGAACTCATCCTTCTTGGATCGATAATGCCTTACGGCACATGATCTTGGCGAAATGCGAAGAAAATTCCTCCCGAGGTGATATCTGTGGCGTCTCATGGGCGCACAGTTCTCCCACCATTCAAAGAATGTGCCTCCATCGGTGAGTGGCATACGTAACCTTTTCACGCCGTTGCGTGACCGAGTGATCGCGACTTTCTTTCGATAACACGCGACCAATCGCCTCGCTTCCACCGAGAGACGCGTGTCGAGAAAATGTTGGTGGGCGAGTCCTCGCGAATTCTGCAAGTTTGGATGGTCCATGGTGACCATGAGCACCGGGCTCCATCTTTGGTGATTGTTGTTGTTATTGTTCGGTTGTGCATGGCTTGCATCGAGTCATCATGGTATTCATCACCGAGTCTGTGCCGCCATGAAAGCTCAAAAGTTTTGCAAGTCAATTGGGGTGCTTGCGGCGAGCTGCTCCTCTGTTGGTTGCTCATTGCCTCCTGAGTGTTTGGTACCGGAACCACTTGCGTGATCCTGACGAGTTTGAACCATCTGGCGAAGCTCCATGGGTTAGATAAGGTAGCAAGCACGAGATGAGTTAAGAACTAGGCAGGGGGTAGGTTAAACCCAACAAAACACAGATCAAGAAACTCAAATGAAATACCTTTATTAATTAGGGTCTTAGCATGGCTGCAACAAATGCCTAAGGGCCTTTGCAGCTCATACTACTTTACAAAAGAAACAACGACCTAAGCACACAAAACTACCGCCTAAAGGGCGACTCACTAAACTGAAACTGGCTAAGCCTGAAAAGACCGAGACTAAAACGAACTACTCAAGAAAGCCTCCACAACCGCGGCGACGCTCCTGACGGCTGTAGACTCGGAAGTGAGCCGGCATCTTGGCAACCGATCCCGATGCCACAGGCTGTGCGGCAAAACGAGCGTTCGGTGCAAGCTCGCTCTGCGGCTCCTCCGGCTCTGCATCTTCTTGGGCTCACCGGGCCTTCCTCGGATCTTCTTGAGGATCATCTCGGGTCTTCCTCTTCTTGGGAACTCGATCGTGAGGATCTCTTGCAGAGTGGCGACCTTCTCTTCACTCTCCGCAAGGCTTCATAGACATGATCCAACTCTGTGATAGTCCTCTCCAGAGCTTCCTCCTGGCGTAGATCGTCAGGCGACAAATCACTCCACGGTTCTGTCCATTCACTGTCCAGTTGTTGCCGACGTACAGCGGTCGATCAAAACCTCCAAGAACCTGGAGCAACTTCCAAAGTTCGGCGGCATACCCTCCAGTGCGCTCACCATAGCTCTGAAGACGAGGCATCTGTCAAGACAGACGAACAGGGTAAGAGCAACTTTAAAACAGCGGGGAGAGAAGAGATCATAGCAAAAGTTGAGGCGAGAGAGATATGAGAAGAGTTAAGCAATCAATTAACTTTGCAAGTTAATTTTTCCTTTTAGAAAATAGTTTGGACACTCTAAGGACGGCCAATCTACTAAGGTCAAGACCTACAGTCAGTATGGCTCTGATACCACCTCTGTCGGGACCCGCATCACGATTCGGAACCCTCGTATATCTTGCACTAGTCCAGGATCACGCTAGTGCACACAGGGTTAACACAGGTAAATATCGATCCACACAAGCGATAGATAAAGTAAACGATTAGTTTGAATAACAAATAAGGGTTTTGACCTTATGGTCGAGTTTACACTTATTAAGCCACGCAGGGCTAACAGGGAAATAAAGCGGCGGATGCGGAAAACTCGGCGTAGATCCCACCAATTCACCACGGGCAACCAATCGGGATCCGGACCTTAACGAGCGATCGCCTTCAACGAACTCCTCCTCAGCGGCGTAGACTCCTCCATACAGTAGGTTTGGGCGCAAGTTTTACAACAAGCGTGAGTACACAACCGTGCGCAAATCATACCACGAATGCAATGTATAGATGCGGCTTATTCCAAAGAAAAGGCTTCGTGGTTCTTTTGCATAAAAGCAACATTTGCAATTGAATACGAATAATAGATTGAAAGCATAATTCAAAGCAAATAGACAATATTAATTTAACATTATTTCCACAAAGACACACTGACTAAACAGATTATTTCACATAGCCATATGATTGAGATCACACACTCCCATTCCCACATTTTATGAAAACTACCCCTCGTGTGAAAGCACCGAGCATGTCCATGACATGGACGCGCTATTCGAATAGTTTATTTAACACTCTGCAGAGGTTGTACACTTTACCCACGATATAACCGGTGTAGCTAGCACCAATCATAACAAAACAGTTGAAACTTCATCTCCAACATTGACATTCCCGGTGTGCTTACAAACCGTTATACATATCACATAGCCCATGCATAACACACACCGTTGGGCGGGGGCGGCGAATCCTCCGTGATGCAACCACCAAGTAGTCACACCTCCACCCTATCACATAGCCTAACCTACCACGAACATCAATGCCGAGAATCCATAACTTACTAAGTTAGGCCCGTCCCATACCGGGCATGTGGTCGTGCTGATGAAGGCTCGGTTCAATGGCGCACAAAGTTAAGTCCTTAATTGACCAAGGCAAGACTTCCATGTTCTAACTAAGCCACACAGATTATCAAACCCATCACATAGTCCACCATGTCACACGTCTCCACCACTTGCCTCGGTCTAAATCCTTTACCACCAGTTGATTTTAGTGCAACACATGCCATCACGAAGTAATAACACATAGCACACGCTTTTACACAAAGTTCCATAGACACTTAGTCATATTTAATATTTGCGACTCACATGAGATGATGATTCGTAGCATGGCTAAGCAATTGTACTCGCCTCTAACCAACCCACGTTGGTGCTACAATATTACCAACTAAACCAATCTAGGGTGACAAGGAATTATGACATACAAGGCCAAGGTGTGATAACAATTGGGATAATAACTATACCCAAAGCATTGAAATAAATAATTAAAATAGAATGCAGTACTTTGAAACAAGTAATTGGAAAATTGGGTTCAAGATGATCAAAGGTATGACTTGCCTTGGAAAAGGTCTATGTACTGGTCTTGATCTTGGGGTGCTCCTTCTTCCACAAAATTCCCGACAGATCGACGTCTACTACAAAGCGAGACACAAACAAACAAAACAAATAAATAACAGAGGCAAAACAAACTCCAAAAATTAAATAAAAATCTCAGATAAATAGATCTTGAATTTAGACAAATTTAGAAATTTGAATGGGCTCAATCGGAGTTAGGATGCAAAAGTTATGGGCTTTGGAAGATTGAAAATACATAAAATGCTGAAAATCGATTTCATGAATTTCAATTATTTTCCTAAAGGAAAATCAGATTATTCATAGTGGCGTCACCCTCGAGATTTCGGAAAAGATAAATAAAGAAATCTCGACATGTGGGACCCACATGTCGAGGCTAGGCTCACTGCGGACTGGTCTCACAGAGCCTGGCCGAGATCGGTGGTGCCGCGTCGATCTTGTGAGGGGCGCCGAGGATGACACGCAGACGCGGAGGCGCGCGCACCGAGGTGGCGGCGAGGTGGCGTGCCACGTCGGACCGACGGTGGCGGCGCGCTCGGAACCGGGGTTCCGCGACCAGCGGCGATTCACCGGCGGTGAGTGGTACCGCGTGTAGAGGGTGGCACGGGAACTTCGTGGATGTGCTCACCGTGGTCGGGGGCGTGCGTGGCGGCGGCGGCGAGGTTGAAGCGGCGGAGGGTTTCGGGCTTGCGGGATCGGAGCTCGGCGGCGCTCGGCTAAACGAAGGTGCCCACGAGGTAGTCTGCTCCGTGCGATGCCGACGGTGTAGACCACGACACTCGGCGGCATCGGCGGCGACGAACGAACTCGTCGGAGTTGCGGCGCGCAGATCACTTCTCGAGCTTTGCGGCTAGGGTTAGGGTTACGGCGGCGGCCGCGGGTTGGAGTGCGGAGACCGAGGGCTTGCCCTCCTTATAAGCGGCGGCGGGAAGGTCTAGGCACGGGCGCCCAAAGCGGCGGCGGCGGCGGCGAGAGAAATCGAACCGAGTCGCCTCGGAGACGGCGATGGCGTGGCGGTGGGTCCCACACGTCGAGACACGGCTCACGTGAGTCGGCGTGCAAACGGTGCGGTGTAAAATGCGGACCGAGATCGGCCGTTGGATCTTGATCGAGCGGCCCACAATCAAAGAAACAATCGGACAACTCGGTTGCCTTATGCGCATCTAGCCATTCAACCTTGATCGGACGGTGGAGGATGCTCGGGCCCTTCGAAGGAAAGGAAGAGAGAGAGACTGACATGCGGGGCCCGCATGTCAGGTGGAGGCGGCGCGCGGGCGAGCTGGGCTGGTGGCGGAGAGAATGGGCCGGAGGCTTGGATTTCGGCCCAAAGGATTAACTGAGATTTTAAATAGGTTTTTCATTTTAGAAAATACCAGAAATTCAAATGGGCAATAGAAAATAGCAAATGAACTCAGAAAAATTCTAGAAAAATCTAGAAAATATATCTGAGCACATAGAACCCAAATAAAATAGTTTTGGCTATTGTTCATGTTGGGATTATTCACATTAAATGTTTTTGATTGTAAAGTCCAATATTAAGCTTTTGAAATTAAATTCAAATAAATCCAAATGGTGAATTTTTCCCTGCTAACTATTCAAAGGATTTTTAAGGCTCTGAAAATTTGGATGTTACATCATCCATGTCCACCGAAGAGGTGAAGGTCTAGTTTGACTAGGAACCCAGAATCCATAAATATCTATAGATTTTCTTATCCCTTAAGTAGTTCACTTTCAAGTTGGATTTTGTCAGCCGTTTTTGTTGATTAAGTATAATCTTTTCTTGTCCCTTAGGTAGTTCAATTTGAAGTTGGATTTTGCTGGCCGTTTTTGTGGACTAAGTATACTATTACTAGATACATGTCATAGCCACCATTTCAATTGTAGAACCATTGTATCAATGTAGCATTTGTGTACTGTAGCAACAACCAAAAAATCTTACAAAAGGAGGGGCATCCCATATGTAATAGGTGGTGAAGGTATTGATATTTTGGAGTTGTAAAAGAAAACTTGTAAGGTTTGTGAGGTGCTAGGGCACTAGAGAAGGTATTGTTACTCTTGAAGGTGAATTGAGGAGCTTGTTCTTCAACTGACTTTGAATCCTTGAGGTTCAACCTTGTGATTCTATCTAGGTTCAGAAGTTCTTGGTTTTGGTTTGTATTCTCTCAAGTCGAGCTAGTTATCTATACATATTTGCTGCTGTTTTTTGGTATTTGAGAAGTGTTGATGGTTTTATTGAGTGTGCTATTGTGCTTATTATTTCATGAGTTTACTATTGTGCTTGTTTTGTTACCGTGTAAGATTGGGCAAAACTACATATCGTCTACGGTCTTTACCTAGCTAATCTGTATCATCATATGTCATTTTCATTTACTTTGTCCCGCATAAGATAAGTTGGTTTGCAAATACCACATACTATTATCTCGTGGTTTTAATTAGGGAAATTTCGATAAATGCCACTGCTTAGTGGCCTTATAAGAGATATGCCATTCTTCAGATGGAAATTTGAATTATGCCACTGGCAAGTTAGGGTAGTCCAAGAAATGCCATTATAGAGGTTTTTACTCATTTTCCCTCAAATGAACCCCTGTATTTGAAATCCAAAATTCGTATGGACAATAATACCCCTGTATTCAAGTGACATATCCAACTAAGGGAAGTGCTCGACCGCAGCGAGCCCGAGTGGCGTGCCGCGGATGCCGTCGTCGAGTCCGGGAGCAACTTCTTGACCTCTCCGTGGGCCTCGGCTACACCGATATCGTGTAGCTGCTCCTTGAGTACGGTGCCGACGTCGACAAGCCGAGCTACGACCGGACACCTGTCGAGATAGCGGTGGCCTCTGGAGAGTGCCTCATCGCCAAACTCCTCCTCGCCAACGACACAACACCCATCGGCTCCGACGCGCTCCACATGGCTGCCGCCGCCGGCCACAATGATGTCCTGAAGCTTCTTCTTGGAAAGCCTGCATCCCCTTATCTGGCCTCCTCCTCCTCCGCTTCCTTCTCTTGTTCCTTCACATCCATTGACGGGACGGGGAGGAACAGCAAGACTACCCTACGGTTGGTGACGGAGGCGGGGCGGCACGACGCCATGAAGGCGCTCCTCGCGGCTAGCACAAGGGCCGACATGAGGTACAGCTGTAACATCCCAATGTGCTGTTACCAAAAAAAAAGTTATGGTTTTATTGGATTTTCTGAAATTTTAAAGAAGTTATATTGCTTTATTTGAATTCTTAAAATTTTAAAAGTCAAAAGTAAAATTTATTTGAAGTTCTTGAAGTTTTATTTGGTTTGATCTAAAAAAACATTTAATTAATTTATAGAATTTCCTGAGATTTTAAAAGCTTTAAAGCCAAAATAATTTATTTTCTAAAATTAATAGCCAATTATGAGCTGAAAATAGTTTTATTAAGTCCACAATAAATAGGGGAATTTTTGTGAATTTTCTCATAATTATTTTGAATTATTTTTCTATTTTCTAAAGCCCTTCTAATTATCTGGAATTAAATCAATTTAAAAGTCAATCAGAAATCCCTAATATGTTTTGGGCCGAAACCTCCTCGGTCCAAATTTATTTCATTTCAGCGCCTCGCGTGTTGGCCCGCTCCACCCCAGGCCAGCCGCTCCCTCCACCTCTCAGCAGCCGGATCAATATCCAACACCCAAGAAGCCCCCACGCCACCTCGTCTCCTCCGCACCATCGGATCAAGATCCAACGGTTGCGACCCCTTCTTTCTTCCCCGTTTCTTCTCCGCGCAGCTGAACCTCAGCGCCGCCATTGCTGCGCGTGAGAGCTTCATCTCCGCCGCAATCTTCGCCCCCTTTCTCACCCGGTCACGCGCATTGAATTCCCGGCGTTCCGCCGCGTCCGTTCCCGGCCATCTCTCCCTCAATCACGCACGCGTTCACCGTTGGGACCCCGCAATCGCCGCTGCGACCCCGCACCCGATCTCCCGCCCCCGGCCTCCTCCGGCCCCTATAAAGGGCGCACCAGGACCGCCTCCTCCTCCTCATCCCAGCGCCCCGACCCACTCCTCCTCTCCTCGCCTCTCTTCGCTGGAATTCGCGAAACACCGTCACCAGCCATGAAGCACACCGCCGCCTCTAGCGCCGCCTCCATCGCTGCCGCGTCATCACCGTCGCCACCATTAGCATCCCCGCCTCCGCGCAAACCCAGTGCTCGCCTCCACTTCGCCCGAGCGCCACTGGAGCCCCTTCTTCGTCGACGACCCCGCGCTGCCGCCGCTTAACCTCATCGCCGGTGACCCTTCCGCCGCGCATTCGTGCAACTACGGTGAGCATCAACATCATCGCGTCCCCCTCTTTCTGTTGACACCACACACATCCGCTGGAGCGCTGCCAATCGCCGGCAAGCTTGCGCCCGAGGCGCCGGCGGCCACTTGCCTCTGTGGCCAACCACGTTGCTGCCACCTCGCCTCCACGTCGACGCCACATCGCCACTTCTGCCCGCGTGGCCGCCACGTCACCTCGCACCAGTGTACACGCACCCCGCACGCATTGTTGCAGTGGACCGAGTCCACCGTGGACGTTGACCAAGCCATGGGCCTGGTCCATTGACCGCGGGCCCAGATGTCAGTGAGTCAAAGCCATTTCCTTTACAAAAATAATTCTGCCAAAAATCCATTTTTCCATGCTGGCGTCACCCTGCGCAATAATTCGATTTTCCTTTAGAAAAATAATTCCCGAAATTCAGAAAAAAAAAAACCCTAGTTCTATCATTTTATGTATTTTCAAACTTCGAGAGCTCATATCTTTTGCATCCGAAGTTCGATTGAGCCCATTCAAATTTCTAAATTTGTCTAAATTCAAGATCTAGCTAACTAAACCAAAATATTTCAATTTGGAGTTCATTTGAATTTTATTTGAATTTGGCTTATTTCGCGATTAGATTTCGACGACTTCGGAGAGTCAGATTTTGACGCCATTTGAAGAGCACATAAGCGGATTGATTGTGACTGTATGATCATCGTGATCGTACACTTGGACTACCTGGAGAAAGTACTTGTGAGTACTAGGTGACCTGTTGAGGAAAACAACATCACCTCAGTACCAGGTGATCTGTTAAGGAAAACAACATCACCTCATCAAGCAAGGCAAGTTATAACCTTGATCATATCGATCCCATTATTTCAAATTATTTATATTCTATTTTAAATTATTACTGCATGCTTATTTATATCAGTAATCTAAATTCCTGCTTTAAATATATAGCTATGCCTAAAATCCTTTGTATGGTCAATTTTGATAATTGAAGCAAACATATTGTCACCATAGGTAAAACCTAGTTGATATGATAGTATGAACTAGAATATTTTGAGAAAAATCAGGCTTAGCCATGCTTATAGACCAAACATGTTTATTTTGGGGAATTTCAGCCAGAAATCAATTGTTGTTTAAAATTGTATTCATGGCATCGGTATGTTATGGAAGTTTATTCCTTTGAAAAATAAAATAAATAAAAATAGTTTGGACTTGGGCATAATGGATGTTTGGTGGGTGCATGTTCATGCACGGGTTTAATCTGGTTAGGGTTAAGACTCAGGGTTATTTTGGAAAGTTGTCCAAGTCAGTTAAGGACCGGTCTTCGAGCCGCATCTTGCTATGCCTTACCGTACCACCACATGTCCTTAGTGTGGGGAGTAGGACCTGGCTAATTAATCTACAATGTTCCACCGTGGTCGTTCCCTATAGATGCAATGGGTAGTCATGTTACGACTTATGTCAGTCCCACCCAGCGCAAGAGGGGGCCCGAACCCGGAGGTCTTTATTCCAAAGGGGGTGGCGAAACCTTAGCGAGGGGTAACTACAGTGGAATGGCCCTTTGTAAAAGCCTTGTCACGTGCTCTAGACCGCTTACCCAAGGTAGTGAGCGGTGCCATGGATATGTGCCGGACAAACTAGATAATTCGTGTCATGTGGGTAAAGCTGTACAACCTCTGCAGAGTGTAAAACTATTCGAATAGTTGTGTCCACGGTCATGGACATACTGGTAAAGCCACTCAAAGTTAGACTTTGGTTTTGTTTGAAAAAGACTTCTTCAAACTAGTTTATCCAAATAGGATTTGGGCAGGAAGCCATGTGATAGGAGGGTATCCTTCACCATTCATGTGTGAATATTATCTGACTATAAAATTGAGAATTTATAAAATGATTTTAGTTATAGAATAACTGCTTTGGAACTTAGTACAAATATTTAAAGAAAATCCTGCTTTATGCAAATCAACCAATAAGCCATCCTTTGTTACATCCATATATGCATGTCATTCTGTTACTTGACGGGTGTAACTTGCGAGCACGGAAGTTGTGCTCATACTTTCTTTATGCAAACAAAATTTCAGAGGAGAAGAACTTTGCTACCAGTGTGGATCTCAACGACTAGGCCGCTACCCTAGTCGATTGCCTGTGGCAGATTGCTGGACCCTACTACTTCTTCGTCTTCCGCTGTGTTCTTTATTATTGACTTGTAAGCCTCTTTTATAATAAACTATGTTGATTATTAATAAAATTGTGATATGAATTTGTTACCATATTTGCTTCCTGTGTGAACTAGCTACTAATCATGGGACTAGTTCAGTTATGCACAGAGGATCTAGGGTGTTACTCCCGAGTCCTGTCAGCGGCACAGATGGTGGCACCGCCCTCCACGCTGCGGCGAGGCGCGGGGACGAGGTGGTCGCACGTCTCATCCTGGAGCATGGCGAGGAAGACGACCTTCGAGATCGCCGCCAAGGAGGGCCACGCCGGGCGGTTCATGGACTCCCTGGGCCTCGGCGAGGTGATCCTAGCCACCGCACGGAAAGTAGATGCACGGACCGTCTAGCCCGTGGCCAGCGGTGGTGCGTTCATGGAAGGGCGGGAGGTGATAGACGTCGAGGGCTACACGGTGTTGCACTGCGTCGCGAAGGCGGGGTGCGTCGACATGGTGGACATCCTCTTGAAGAGCGGCGTGAATGCCAAGGCCATGACTACGAAGGGGAGAACCACCGTAGAGGCCGCGGTCGCAGCGGGGATGTCCAAGATGGTGCATCTTCTCGAGAAGGCCGGCGGGGTGGGGAGCAAGGAGGGCGGCGAGAAAGCGGCGGCGAAGGCGGGGAGCATGGATAGGAGGCAAAGGGGGAGGAAGGGGAGAAGTGGCGCCAATCGGTTCGGTGGAGCAAAGCTAGGGACATTATTGTCCAAACGAATTTTGGATTTCAAATACAGGGGTTCATTTTAAGGAAAATAAGTAAAAACCTCCATAATGGCATTTGTTGGACTAACCTAGCTTGCTAGTGGTATAATTTGAATTTTCAACCAAGGAGTGGCATATCTCTGATAAGGCTACTAAGTAGTGGTATTTATCGAAATTTCCTTTTTAATTATCTTTGGCACTTGCCTCAATGATTTTTGTACTTATCTAAGTCATTTCAATACTTATTTCAATGATTTGAGTTACTTCTCTAGTTGTAATACACAATTTCAGCATTGAACCATTAACAATGAAATGGTGTATTAATAACTACCAAAATCATCTAAATAATTTAAATAAGTATTAGCATCATTGAAATAAGTGTTGACACCACTAAAACAAGTATCAGAAATAATGTAAACAATGAGAAACATTGCTAACATAAGGCTTGATTTGAACTATTAATAACTACCAAAATCATCCAAATAATTTAAATAAGTATTAGCATCATTGAAACAAGTGTTGACACCACTAAAACAAGTATCAGAAATAATGAAAACAATGAGAAATATTGCTAACATAAGGCTTGATTTGAACACCAATTTAACTTATAGGGGCAAAATAAATGATAATTAGATATGGGGGCAAATTGAAAAATAGTTGACTTGTGAGGATGTTTATGGATTTTTCCCCTAATATAATTCTGACGGGTATGCATGTGAGGGCGAAGAAATATAGAGAAGCAGAAGAACGTGAGAGCGAGCCGGTGCTAGCGCGCGCAGCGCGAGCGAGCGGCACGCTCACCGCAAGTTCACTGCGGCCGCACGGCGGTGTGAGCCTGCGGGATGCGACAAAGCGTGTCGAGAGATCGGGCGAAGCTAACGGAGGTCGTTATTGTGACCATAAAGTCACCGGAGGGCGCCGGCAGCGAGCTTTTGCTGCGGCGCCATGGACGGCCATGGGGGCGAGGGCGCAGATAGCAACAAGAAGCACAACTAGCTAGCACACGAGCCCCGCGATCTTTCCAGGAACTTACCAATTCTATTCTTGGGGATGGAGGGGCACCCAGACGGCCGGGTGGTGGCGTGCAGCGGCAGCGGCACAGAGGAGCTCAACAACGGTGCTGTGATTTGGTTATGGACCAATGAAATCGAGTAGAACCCCGAGTTTTTAATGTAAAGGAGGTGCTTCATGCATGAGGAATTGAAATATAGCTCACCATGGGGGTAGATATATCGCACAACGGCGGTGAAAACCGGAGATGGGGACGACGACCCAATTTGGATAAGGAAATGCATGAATCACGAAATTGATTTGAGGGGAAACACAGTACAGTATGTGGAACGCAATGTGACGCGAGCAGTTTTTGGATAAGACCACCGGAGTAGCGGGTACGGAGGTCGCATACGGCAGAGCACGGTCGACAGTGCCGGGGAAGACGTACGACTGCCTTCCGGGCGACTCATGCTGAATATATAAGCATTTTTCGAAGTATTTTAATCCAGAAATTTGCTAGATAAAACATAAAAATAACTATAACTAAGAACACTATAGTTATACTAGATTCTACAAACGAAGCTAGCATTCCTATCTCGGTGTTCATAACAATAACAGAAAATAAAACTAAGTAAGCGACAAGCGCGAGATAGGCATACCCGATCTTTCGGTGGAAGGAGTAGAAGAAGTAGAGCGAGTCTTGGTGAGGTCGTCGTTAGTCATGGCGTAGTGGACGTCGTGGTAGTAGTTGTTCAGTTGATGTAGATGTAGCAGGAAACTTCGTGGATGTTGTGGTAGTAGTCGTGCAGATGTAGCGGAAAAGGATGAAGCGAGCAGTCGCGCGAACGCTCCCCAAAAACCTTATTCGTCCTCGCTCGTGCAAGCCTTCGAGGACGGGGTTCCGGAGGCCTGCTCTCCCGGTGCGACCGTACACGTGCCTCGCCGGGATGGAGATCGCCAGAGACAACGAACAAACTGTGATTCTGTATTGTGGAAGTGGGAAACTTGGGAACCAGAACCAGTACTCTCAGTTTCTCTTAAATAGCCAAAAGAAAGGAGTCCAAAGGCCAACAGTTACCATTGATTCAACAGAATCGAAAGGCCAACAGTTGCCATTGATTTGACAGAATCGAAAAGCCAACAGTTGGAATCCGAAAGACCAAAGGTTGCCATTGATTCGCCATCAGAACTGAAACCTTTTAAAAGCCAAAAAATAAAGAGACTGAAGACCAAAGGTCACCATCAATTACGAGTCAGTGCATTTCGATTTTCGAATAGATAAAGAAAATCGCGCTTTGACTGCACGCTCGTATCTGTGGCATACGCGCACACACACACACACACACGCACCGCACCGCACCGCACCGCGGGCACGGCGCACGGCACGGCTTCGGCTCGGCTCGGCTCGGCTCGGCGCGGCGAGGCGAAGCGGCGCAGCGCGTGTGTTGGCTCTTTCCAATTCCACAATAGGGCTACCACGTTCCACCTTATAAAGTGGTGTAACTCCCCTTCATCTGTCCATATGGGACTAAACAGTCATGCACATGCACATGGGCCTTTGAGATTTACCAGGAATTAATTAGAATGTAATATTTGGGCCTAGCCCAGATTAATTCCAACAATCCCCCACCAGATCCCAATGGCACATGTCAGATGCCTTGATCCACAGTATTGTTTTTAATATACCAGTGTTTTGATGGAGACCGGTTAAAGTTGAACATCCACCTAGAACAGAAGCTACACTTATCCACAACTGCACAATGGACTAAGCCTTGAATTGACAGTTTTGTGTGAATAAGTTTTACTTAAGTCCTTAACTGATACTAGGCTGCCAGGCATCCCCGCGGGTTGGAGCATATAAGTCATACTCCTGGCCTATTCATGAGCTTCCTAGAAATTACCCTATTTCATAGACTGTGACTAGCAGTCGGGCTCATATAGGTGTGTTCTTCCAAGACTGCTCTGTAGGATAGCATCTTTGCTTTAACAAGCCACAGAACACATTAAGATAAAATCAACCTGCCATACAGATTTAGGAGAGAATTGCATCTCCAATGGAGTGGGTCTATAAGGTACTCTCCTCTCGCTTAACCAATAGCTTGTTTCGCCAATCCTACTTCACGGGATCTCCGATCATATAGGATGGGTTACCACTATGGTATAACTCACGTGGGTCTCAAACCCATCTCCTCGATGCATTGTCTATCACATTTCGTGATAAACCCTTTGTGAAGGATCTGCGATTCTTAGTTGTTTGGATATAATCCAAAGCTATTACTCGGAGTTTCTCATTTTTCCGATGACTTGATCTTCTCTTCACATGTCTTGATGCCTTCATATTATCCTTAGAATCGCTTCACTTTGACAATCACGATCGATTGTCACGATTCATCGAATAGCCGTGCAGGTTTTCAACCACCGCAAATCCATCAAGAGCTCACGAAGCCATTCGGCTTCAACAATGGCGATATCTAATCTTGTGAGTTACGCTTCCATTGTTGACCTCGTTAAGATGGTGCGCTTGCAAGACTTCCATGAAACAGCGCCACCTCCAAGTGTGAAGACATATCCACTTGTGGCCTTAATCTCATCGACATCGATATCCGGTTTGAATCGCTATAACCCTCTAGTACCCTAGGGTACCCTATAGTGAATGCCATAACTCATATTACCCTTTAGATAGCGCATTACCCTCTCAAGAGCATGCCAATGATCATCTCCTGATTAGAAACAAACGGCTTAGTTTGCTCACGACAAGCGAGATGTCGAACGGTACCGCTAGCTAAATACATAAGTGAACCAATTATCCGAGAATATCTCAATTGGTCTCTCGGCTATTCTCCGATTCTTCCTAAGCAACACGCTAGGATCATAAGGTGTTGGAGAAGGTTTGCGATCGCTATAACCAAAACGACTGAAACCTTTTCCACATAATGAGATTGTAACAATGTAATTCCACCATCATCACCTCTCAACGACTTGATGTTCAAGATAACATCATACTCCTAGATCTTTCATCTCAAAATTCGAGACAAGAAATTCTTGACCTCCTTAATCACATTAAGGTTGGTCCCAAAGATCGATATGTCATCAACATACGGACATAGAATGACTCCTCGCCCCACCATGGCGATAATACACACATCCGTCGACTTCATTCACAATAAAGCTGCAGATGTTAAGGTTCTGTCGAACTTTTCATGCCACTTTGCTTAGGTGCTTGTTTAAGACCATACAAAGATTTCAACAACTTGCACACCTTTCCTTCTTGACCATTTACTACAAATCCATCCGGTCGTTCCATGTAAATTTCCTCGTCCAACTCTCCATTTAGAAAAGCCGTCTTAACGTCCATCTGATGAGCGAGAAGACCGTGTGAGGCAGCCAGAGATAGTAGTACTCGAATAGTGGTCAATCTAGCCACAGGTGAATAAGTATCAAAGAAATCTTCGCCTTCCTTTTAGGTATAACCCTTGGCCACAAGCCGTGCCTTATACTTCTCGATAGTACCATCAGGCCTAAGCTTCTTTTTGAACACCCACTTACATCCTACAGGTTTACAACCATAAGGACGCTCGGTGATCTCCCAAGTTCCATTAGAGATAATGGAATCCATTTCACTCTGAATGACTTCCTTCCAAAGATTCTCATGCGGAGAAGCATACGCTTGAAATGGTACTTGAGTATCATCCACAAGGTACACAATGAAATCGGGACCAAAAGACTTTGCAGTCCTTTGTCTTTTACTCTTCCTCGAGTTTCATTGTTTTCCTCCTCGAAATTTGCTCGAGGTTTGCTCAAAATATTCCATTGGAATGGCGAGTTCAGGAGTTGTATCGGGCTCCGACTCGATGAATTAGTCATATCTTTCATTGGAAAAATATCTTCAAAAATGTAGCATCTCTGGACTCCATAATTGTACCGACAAGTACGTCGGTACTCCAGATTTCACCACTAGAAATCTATATCCAACGCTATGGTGAGCATAGCCTAGAAAGACGCAATCCACGCTTTTGGTCCAAGCTTACGCTTTTGGAAATTGGCACGTTGACTTTCGCCAAACAACCCCAAGTGCGCAAGTATGAAAGTGATAGTCTTTTCTTCTCCCATTGTTCAAATGGAGTTATCTCTTTATTCTTTGTGGGAACCCTATTTAGGACATGACATGAAGTCAATATAGCCTCCCCACCATGCCTTGGAAAGACCACTTGTGTCTAACATGGCGTTAACCAAATCGATTAGAGTACGGTTCTTTCTTTCGCAACCCCATTTGACTGGGTGAATAGGAGGCGTCCTCTCATGGATTATACCATGTTCCTCACGTAATAAATTGAACTCATTAGAAAAGTACTCGCCACGATCGGACCTAACCCTTTGATTTTCTTTTCAAGTTGGTTCTCGCCACGCCTTATAGATTTTAAAGTAGTGAAAAGCTTCATCTTTAGTTTTTAAAAGATACACATAGCGTAACCTAGTGGAGTCATCAATCAAAGTCATGAAATATCTCTTACCACCTTTTGTCAACACACCATTCATCTCGCATGATCTGAATGTATGAGTTCTAATGGTGCCAAGTTTCTTTCCTCCGCGGCCTTGTGAGGCTTACGAGGTCGCTTTGATTGCACACAAACTTGACACTTAGAGCCTTTGGCAAAGATGAATTTCGGGATTAACTCTAAAGCAAGCTAACGCGTCATGCAACCAAAATTTATGTGACAAAGTCGTGAATGCCAAATAGTAGTCTCATTACCACTGAAAATATGGTTCACAACATTAGTACATAAATCTGAAAGAGATAGGCGGAACAAGCCTCCGCTTTATAGCCTTTACCAACAAATTGTCCACACTTGGACATTACAAATTTATTGGATTCAAATACCGATCTAAAGCCATCTCTACAAAGAAGAGATCCGCTCACGAGATTCTTATTGATAGATGGCACATGATGCACGTTCTTGATTGCACAATCTTCCCAAGTAAACTTGGATCGACCGTGCCAACACCATGAGCGATGGCATGTGACCCGTTCCCCATTAGAACGGTTGAATCCCGAGTGACACAGTAAGAAGAGAACAATGAAATATCAGCACACACATGTATATTAGCACCGGTGTCTATCCACCAATCGGTAGATTGACATACGGAAAAACGATTGGTAAATTACCATACCACGATGTTCCGTCTCGGAGTACCAATAACAACATTAGCGGACTTAGAATTCGCCCTTTGCTGATTCTTCCCACCCTTGCGTTGGATCGCAATCCTTGGCCCAATGACCATGTTAGCCACACACAAAGCAAGGACTATCCTTTGTGTTCTTCTTCTTCTTCTTGAAGCTAGTTGTTTGTGCGATCTTGTTCTTGCCTTTGAACTTTTGAGCTTGGCCATTCTTTTCTCGTACCACATTGGCACTAGAATGTCCTCATTACCTCGATGTGTGTATCTTTTGCCTCGCCTTCTCTTCAACATCAAGAGACCCGATGAGATTTTCTACAAAACTCTTGTCTCTTGTGTTTCAGAAGTAGCAAAATTCCTCAAGAATGAGGAAGCTTGGCAATAATGCCACCCGCGACAAACTTGTCCTAGTAACACACATTTGAAATGCTCTAGTTCTTTGGCCATGGATTGTATCTCATGAGCTGCTCAACTACAGAGCGGCCATCAACCATTCTATAGTCATGGTATTGCTCCATAAGATACAATTCACCGCTCGCATCCGAAACCCCAAATTTGGCCTCGAGTGCATCCCACATCTCTTTCCCATTTGTGATCACCATGTATGCATCAACTAACTTCTCACCAAGAACACTAACCACGGCACCTTTAAAAGGTTATCGTGACCTCGACGCTTGCTCCTGTTCAGAGTAAGTGTTCCTTCAGCTGCCTTTTGCCACATGGAAACGTTCATGGCGATTGCCGTAGTACCATCTTGGTGCGCCACCTCTTGTAATTCGCACCATCGAATTCATGGGGTTTGAGCGCAAAAAAGCGATTGTCGAAAAATGCCTAAAATAAGGTTTTTGGATTGCTGAATATATAAGCATTTTTCGAAGTATTTTAATCCAGAAATTTGCTAGATAAAACATGAAAATAACTATAACTAAGAACACTATAGTTATACTAGATTCTACAAGAACAGAAGCTAGCATTCCTATCTCAGTGTTCATAACAATAACAGAAAATAAAACTAAGTAAACGACAAACGCGAGATAGGCATACCCAGATCTTTCAGTGGAAGGAGTAGAAGAAGTAGAAGCAGGAGTCTTGGTGAGGTCGTCGTTAGTCATGGCGTAGTGGACGTCGTGGTAGTAGTTGTTCAGTTGATGTAGATGTAGCAGGAAACTTCGTGGATGTTGTGGTAGTAGTCGTGCAGATGTAGCGGAAAAGGATGAAGCGAGCAGTCGCGCGAACGCTCCCCAAAAACCTTATTCGTCCTCGCTCGTGCAAGCCTTCGAGGACGGGGTTCCGGAGGCCTGCTCTCCCGGTGCGACCGTACACGTGCCTCGCCGGGATGGAGATCGCCAGAGACAACGAACAAACTGTGATTCTGTATTGTGGAAGTGGGAAACTTGGGAACCGTAACCAAGACTTCGGTTTCTCTTAAATAGCCAAAGAAAGGAGTCCAAAGGCCAACGCTTACCATTGATTCAACGAGATCGAAAGGCCAACGATTGCCATTGATTTGACAGAATCGAAAAGCCAGCGCTTGGAATCGAAGACCAAAGGTTGCCATTGATTCGCCATCGAATCAAACCTTTTAAAGCCAAAAATAAAGAGATCGAAGACCAAAGGTCACCATCAATTACGAGTCGCTGCATTTCGATTTTCGAATAGATAAAGAAAATCGCGCCGCACTGACACGCTGTGTCTGTGGCGCATACAAGCACACACACACACACACACACACACACGCACGCACGGCACGGCACGGCTCGGCTCGGCTCGGCTCGGCTCGGCGAGGCGAGCGAGCGCGCGCGTGTGTTGGCTCTTTCCAATTCCACAATAGGGCTACCACGTTCCACCTTATAAAGTGGTGTAACTCCCCTTCATCTGTCCATATGGGACTAAACAGTCATGCACATGCACATGGGCCTTTGAGATTTACCAGGAATTAATTAGAATGTAATATTTGGGCCTAGCCCAGATTAATTCCAACAACTCAGTGGAGGAAAGCCATGCGCTATGGGCAAAATGAAGACGGCGTTGTGAAGTGAGCAAGATGACGCAGTTGTCTATGGTTAAAATAGCGATATAATGTCATTCTTCTCGTCGACTTCACGCACCCAAGCCCGAGTTCTCGCGAACAGCGTTGTCTCCGTGTCGTCGACGGGCGCCCTGATGGAACTGGTCGGCTTCAGTGGGATTGGCGCGGCGCGAAGCGTGGAGCTCGAGGATGTCGGCGTCGCAAGCGGCTTTTGCAGAGCTTCACGGGCGCGAGCTGGCCCGGCGTCCATGGCGTGAACAGAAGAGGAGGCGAGGTGGACGGCGACTCCTGCCAGGTGGGACCTGGGCCGACGCGTTAGCAGCTGCGATAGAGGACAACGGAGAGAAGACGTTAACAAACAAGATGCGACTATACGTATGTTCCGAATCGTCGTATGCCGCGCCTTTGTTGTTCGATTTCGTGATATGGAGTTCATTTGTTCGATCTCGGTGTGTTTTTATGTCCTTTTGAAACAAGTGAAAGTAACCATATGCAACATCACGCATCCGAACACAACAAAAAAATGTCGGGCGAGGTCAAACCGAAAAAAGATCTAAAAAAATAATATATTCTCACCAAAATTGAGTGGAAACCATCGTTATAGAACATAACTACGCTTTAAAACTAATTCGAATAACCCAAGCAAACAAATTTCGACGTTACCATATTGCAACATTTTAAAATAATAGTGGCAACATCCAAAAAATACTTGTTGTAACATCAAGAAATTTTCAACATTTAAAACTAACTTATGAAATATTTTGATTTTATGTGTGCAACAATCGGCGGCAATAGTTGCAATATCGAGAAAATCCTGAGGAAAAAATTCCATTTCAAGAAATTGTTGCAACGTCTAAAATCACATATTGCAACAAAAAAAAAACCTTATAGCTGCAATAAAAAAAAACTTATAGCTATAATAAACACCAACGCGAGCCATGAGAACCCAACGGAACCTCTCCAAAATGCCTTGTGGTGGCTGGACTTGTGCCCACCGAGCGCCTGGTAGGACGCGAATGCCTTCCCGCAGAATGAGCATCAGAAGCGGAGGTCCTGAGCTGGCGCGAAGTGCGAGCACCACTTGCTGATGGTGCGCTCCTCCCCCTGCCCGATATCACCAGTGTCGGCGAGCGTAGCGAGGCAGATGGCGAGGTAGTCCTCCTTACTCAATGCTAGCATGGGGAGGGAGAGGGAGAGGGAGAGGAAGTGCACGGTCGAGTCAAGAAGAGACTCCAGGCGGCAACCATGGTAGCTAGCTAGCTCTCAATTACTAGTTTTCTTGGACTTTTGGTTCCAAATCTTGTCGTTGTGCGCTTGGCAATCGATCAAGCGATTTGGAGTTAGAGGAGCATGGAGTTAGAAAGCATCAGAATAGGTAGTTGGTGTTTGGCTTTGTGGTGGTGTGAATGGATAAAGGTCAGATATAGGTAGCCGCAGGAGTGAACATGATGACTACGCGTGAACAACAGATAGAAGCGTTCGGATTGAACTTATCGCTCCAGAGGTAAGGACCTTGTCAATATCCTAAAAATAAAAGATGGTTTCGCGCAAGAGAAACGGAATAAGGAGAGAAGAAGAAGCCGACTCGACGTCGACGGGGACAGTGCACGGGTCGGAATTGAGCCGAAAGTCAGAACAGTAACGGGTATTGGCTGGATTACGGCTCAATAGGGCTTTGGGGATTTTAAATTTATTTAAGAATTGAAATAATGCTGAAATGGTTTATGATTTATTAAAATTATAAAAAGACTTCCACACATTGCATAAAAATCACACATGCTCTTTAAATTATTTTGAACGTAAATAAAATATTTATAGGTTCTTATAAATTTTATTTAATTTTGAAAATTCTTTTTCAGCTACTAAAAATTAAGAAAAAACTTAAAATTTAAAAAAGCTTTTGGAAAAATCTAAAATTTTTAGAAATGACTAATTTCAATATTAAAAACCATATTTTGAATTTTGCGATGTTACTATTTTATTCAAAGTAAGCATGTAAAATAATTGTAATGAAAACAACATTGCATTTAAAAATAATGCGACTTGATGAACATTGGTTCTTGCGGTGATGGCAGCCGGAGAGGTGGACGGAGGTGGCGGTGAGGTAGCTCGGGCTTGGGATGGGCTCAGTGCAGGAGCAAAAGAAAAGGGGAAATCGAGCTAGGGGATGGCTTCAAGGGTGTATGGCAATTTTACAGGAGTTGGACTGGGGGCCAATGGTCATCCGTACAGGAAAGGCGACGTGCTTCTGCGACAGCACCATGGGTGGCTACAACGACTACTTGTTAAATGGTGATGAGCTCCAAATCTAACTAGTGCAGAAGCTTCTATGGGGTGCAGGGATCTCACCAAAGAGGTTAATGGTGGCAGTGGAGGTCGAAGATGGCCAGGTGATAGAGGACAGTGGCGATGCCAAGGAGGTCTACTATTCCGGAGCTCCACGGTGGGAATAAGATGCAAACTAGGTTGGGAGGAGTATGAGAGGGTGTAGGCAATGCTAAGGCTGTGGTTGATGAACCAAAAAGCGCTCACCACAGAGATAGATCGAGTTGGTGTTTCTTAGGAGGAAGGCGTTAGACACATTTGACGCGAACATCCTTGGCTCCTTGGCTGAACTCACAGGATGCGGTCGTGGGCATGGCGGGGCATGGGGGTGCACGCGCGCCACAGCTGAGGATGACTGAAGGAAGATAGAATAGGTGGAATTGGATGTATTGCATTGAGCCTCTCCGGCGGTATATATAGGGGTACAAGACTTGGAGGGCAAGACATGGACTCTGTCCTACCAAATATATTGTACTCTAACATACCAAGTATATGTATTCTAACATCCCCCGCAGTCACAACAGGAGCGTCGCAGACGGTGAGACTGGCGAAGAAGTCGAAGAGCTGACATCCCCCCGCAGCCATAACCGTCGATGCGTCGCGGATGCTGTGACTGGAGCAGGAACCGACGAGTAGCTCAAGCAAGGCGGTAGCCCTTTGTGCCGATGTCGAGGTAGCCGAGCGCGAGGCGCGAGTAGTCGTGGTCAGGATCTTTGTCTTTGGAGATGGCCGTGGTTGACGTAATCATGGTCGGGTTACCGATGTCGAGGCGGTCGCTCATGAAGCCGCGGGCGCAAAAGAGGCGCCATGGTGATGACGGAGACGCGTCGAGGCAGTCATCGTGGAAGGGGGGGCGATGCCGAGGTCGACGCAGTCAGGGCCGTCGAGGATGTAGATGAAAAGCGGCGATGCAATCGAGGCCGACGGGACGGGAACGGGAGGGTCGATGCCGAAGTCGATGCAGTCAAGCCGCCAGGGCCGAGCCGTGTGCCGGGTTTGCCAGACCCGACAATGCGTCGGGGACGAAAGCACACACCGGTGTTGCGATGCCGGGCGTGCTAGGAGAGGCCCCAACCAGCGTGGTTGTCTTGGGCGTAGGGAAGCGATGCGGAGCGAACACTCCGACCGGCGGCGATCCGGCGGACGCTCTAGCTCGAATGCGAGCAGTCCTGACGCAAGATACGGCGGCGGCGGTAGCGCTCAATGTCGGCGATGAGGGCCCGATCAGCATGACGAAGACCAGGTGCATACAGATGGCGCACAAGAGGTTGCGCAGCACAGTCGTCGATGCACTGGGGACGGCGATGTAGATGCAACGGCGAGGGGACACACGGGCGGCGGTGCTGCGCCCGAGGAGGCGACACAGCAGCAGCCCTGTTGCTCGGAGAAGATGCACGTAGTACTCGACGACGGACGTCACGGGAGCTGGGTGGATCGCGCACAATCGGCTGATCAGACCGACTACGTGCGAGGCGGCACTGTAACATCCCAATTTTAGGCTTGTGTTTCAAATGTAAGAAAATGAGTAGAAATTAAAACTTTTTCTTACATCCTGTATTTCCTATTGTACCAAGCAAGTATTGTACAAGAAGTTATGGAAATACGAAGTCACAAGTCTTTTGATCCAAATCTTGAACTTTCAAAAACAATCTTGTCAAACCTCTTGATCATCTCCTGGAAATATTTTTCCTAAGTTCTTGGGATGGTATGTGGACCCTCTGAAAAGTTTCACCATTTTTAGAAAATGTTTGAATATTTTTGGAGGTCAGTCAAACCAATTCAAAATCTGGTCAAACCTTGGACCAGTGCCTTGTTAAATTTTTGGAGGAAAATCCACAGCCCCAAAGCCTCTGAAAATTTTATGCTAGGTCCTCGTTTGAGCTAGCAAGCTCCTGTAAAAATTTCATAATTTTTGGAGTTCTATTGCTACCTCAAACAATTCTCCAAATGTCATCCTTTCTCTAATACCAGAAAATTCAAATCTGGTTGGAGTCAAACCCGGGCTCGGACCCGAGCCCAACTCAACCGACTTGGTTGGACCATGTCGCCAGCGCCACACTCGGGCTCGAGCTTTTGCGCGCGCAGGCTGAGCCATTGGATCTCAATCCAACGCTCACGACCTCTCCACTGATCTGAGGAGCTCTTGAGCGCCTCAGCGCTTCGGGGTGGTCCAAGCCGCGGGATATCCATCGTGTGGCTCACGACCTCCCCACGGCTCCTAGGACCTCCCAGGACCTCCTCGCCCGCGCAAGACCTCCCCACCTCGGCGATTCTTGGACGTCCAGGACCACCCCAAGCAAATCTGGGACGTCCAGGACCTCCCTCGGCTCTGTTTCTCTTCCTCACGACCTCACGAGGTCCGGTCATCATGGTTTTCCCGCACTTTGCAGTGTGTGTGGTCGAGCGGTTAGGGCGGTGAGATGTCACCTTTGCCTCTTGTCAACGGCTCTTTCGGTGACATGCATTTATTGCCGATCGGCTTTAACCTCCAAAGTCTCCACCACTGCTCGCCCCTACCTACCCTTGTCAAATCCAATACCCATGGCAGGGGCATGGTTCATGCTCACAGTAGGTTTCTGCCCTAGCCCTTGCCGAGCTCCCAGGCTATACATAGCCTAAGGCCTTCCTCTCCTTCTCCTTCTTCGTTCTTGGTTGTGTTGGGCTCCCCGCTTGAGTGATTCCCAAACTCAAACACCTAGCACACACCCTCTCTCTTGCCACCATTGTCGGTCTTGGAGCTCTTTGAAGGCCTCGAGCTCCAAAGTGGTTCCATTGGTTCCTTTCTCTTCCTCGGTCCTCTCAGTCGCCTAGGACCCTCCCTAACCTCTCTCTGGTTTGCCTCTCCCGGGGTTGACCAGCCTGCGGGAGGTCCCGATTCTACCGAGGAGCACCTCCTTCTTCCTCGACTCGGTGATCTACTCGCGCCGGCACTCCTCCGACCTCCTCTGGACCACTCCGTGCCCCGGTGAGTTCATTTTAGTCCCTTAGAGCTTGAGGTCTAGCTAGCATAGCTCGTAGCGCTCGGTTTCACCGTTTTGGATTTTGCCAAAGGCTTGTCCTCCGCCATTCTCGGCTCACGGCGCTCAAAACCGCGCGCCGCCGAGAGCACATCCTTTGGGTTCTGACGTTATTTGGAATCCAACCATGCCCTTGGTTTACGCCGGCGAGGTCCCCATCGCCGGCGGCAAACCGTTGAGCCCGCTCGGGATTTTGCCGGTTCAAAACTCCCGTTTTCGTCATCTTGTTAGGACATCTTAAATACCCATTTATTACCAATCACCAGTAGCAGTGAGTGTCTTAGCCACCACCTTTTAGTCGCTGTTCTAAGGAACCGCACCAGTAGGAGCACCTTAGACCTTCTAGAGCAGATCCGACCGTTACAGACCTCCGTTGGCCAAATCCCAGCCGTCGGGTCATTTCCCGTATCAGCCGCTAGGACCTCCCTCCTCAGGACCTCCCTCCCGCGTTAATCATGGCCGTCAAAGACCACCCAAGCTAGATCTGAGCCGTAGAGCCGTCTCCATTGAAATCGCTAAGTCGCTGGACCTCTTGGATCAACCCTAACCGTAAAAGACCTCCCCAGGATTAGATCTGGACCTTTAGATCTTTCCCGTAAAGCCCTTAACGCACTAGGACCTCCCCTGGTTAGATCCTAGCCGTTTAAGACCTCTTGGAACTCCATCTGAGCCACTAGGACCACTCCTGCGCAAAAAGACCTCCTCGAGGTCATTTCTGTAAAAGCCACCTTTGGGATCTCCCCGAGGTCCTCGTTGGAAAAGACCTCCTCGAGGTCCTCTTTGCAAAAAGAGCACCCCCGGTCCTTGTTAGAAAACCCTCAGGACCTCCCCAACCTTGATCTTAGCCGTTCGCGACCTCCCCGGGTTAGATCTCTTTTTATAAAATCTTTAGCGCTCAGACCTCCCTCCGCGTTGTTCTGGACCGTCCAAGACCTCCCTAGGTCTCATCTGAACCGTCCAGATCTCCTCCCGTTAAAACACTATCGCTTAGGACCTCCCCGAGAAGATCTTGGGCATCCAAGACCTCCTCGTGTCAATCCCAGCCGATCAAGACCTCCCTCTGGAGATCTTGACCGTTTAGGACCTCCTCCTTTGGATCAGTAGCGTTAGGACCTCCTCCTCTGGTCTAAACCGTTAGATTTAGATCTAACGGGTTAGACCTCCTTCTGTGGATCTAGACCGTTGGGACCTCCTCTGTGAGATTCTGACCGTCCCGACCTCTTTCCTTGGATTTAAAGCCTTAAGACCTCCCCTAGTGCTCGGGACCGCCAGATCTCGATCTGACGGTCACGACCTCTGTTAGCGCGTGACCTCTGGCGTGCGTGTTGTGCACGCACCGGTCGTGGATCGTTGGATCAGATCTCAACGGTCCGCACCTCCCAGTCTTGGGAGGAGGTCTTGTGCGCTTGCAGCTTCCGAGGCTCGTGGCCGTCGGACCTTGATCTAACGGCCCACGACCTCTCCTTTGTCTTCCAGTTCGTTGGACCTCCCGAGAGCTCAAAGTTTCCTAAGTCTTTTGCTGTTTCAAATTTCCAAAGTGCATAACTTTGTCATCTTAACTCCTTTTGAATGATTCCATTCTTTGTAGCTTTGTTATAGTATGAACTTTAACTGAGAATGAAATTAGGCCCTGCTTTGTAGCGAAAATGATTTAAACAACATGATCTTGTTTAATGAAAAATGAGGTCTAGAAATTCATGGAAAATTTGTAAACCACATAACTTCCTCTCTGTAGTTGCAAAGTGAGCAAACTCAACACAGTAAATTTGGCTCAGTAGACATGCTTTAATTTGATCTAGGCTTTGTCTTTATTCATGTTCTGAGAAATGATATATGCTAGTTGTAGAACTTAGAAAAATCATAACTAAATCATTTTAACTCCAAATGACCTAAAATTTTATATGGGTTACCACTATACCAATAGGTAGCTACCATAAAAGTTTCAGCTTCAAAATCTTTCTAGAAAATATTTTTGCTACAGTGCTAATTATGGCCGAAAATGAGTTTTTAAGTAATATCTTTTGCACCACAAATCCAAATTAGTTTTTTCCAGTTTCTATGTCTAAGTATATTTGTATTCTACCTTGTGTATAAATTTCGTCGTATTTGGATAATTTTTGCTTGCTCTTTTGTTTAAGTGTTGCTCGTCTTATTGGTTGTTCTTGGTTCTTTTTGCCTTTTCGCTTAGGATTCGACATTTGCGGTAACCCCGAGAACGACCCTCCACAACAGTTTGAGCAACAGCAAGAAGGCAAGCAGTTTGATCATGTTAATCCCAGTATTTTAAGTATTTATGTTGATTACAAACTTTATGTATGCATTGCTACTTTGTGTTAATAGTTGACCTAGTAGATGCATTTCCTTAGCAAATGATTATCCTCTACTACCATGAGCCTAGGTTACTTGCTGTGATTTAGAGTTCATGGATGGGCTCTTGTCACTTAGTAGTTGCGAATTAATTGCTTAGCCATGCTTAGTTCCTAGAAATGGGCGGTTATCGACTTGTCGATAACCTTGATCTATAAAACTTATTATGATTATGATTTCCACCTTGTGCCATGTCTACTTATGAAAACTAAAACTAAAAACAAAATGATTTAGACTTGGGCACAATGGTAAGATGGTGTGATTGTGGGGTGTGACTGGAATGGTGCTCGGGTCAACAAGGACCGAACATCTTGTTACACTAAACCAAGCATTTTAGCGTGCTAACCACATTAGAGGGTATGGGACCTCTCTTGACTTAGTACTTTGGCGTGTATTGGCTCCGAGTCGCAGGGAGTCGCAGGAGGGATGGTGCTGGGAGCATTGTAGTGTCCGAAAGGCTTCCCCCGTGATGGCTGGTTGTCTTTCGGCTTGCAATGTAAGCATATGGGTTTCTATCCATATGAGCGGCCCGTAGTTAATACACAAGATTGGAAATGTCTCGTAGGACTTAGCGTGCAGGCATACCTTCTGAGTGTGCTTGTGGCTTGAAGGATGCAAGTGTGGGTACATTGGTACACCTGAGGTTAAAACTATTCGAATAGCCTCGTCCTAGGTTATGGACACGCTTGGCAAGGTCTTTCAAGAGTTAGACTACAACCTTTTAAATTAAAACTTGATGGGTGGTACGAATCGGGGATTCGTGCTATGTTGTGGTGGCTATTGGGATAGTCACTTCCAGGTGGTTACTTGTATGTATCTTTACTTACTGTTACTTTGATAACAAAATAAATTTGCAAACTTGCTTTTAAAATGTATTACACTATTGCAAATAAAGTTGGCTTCATGCAAAATGAGACATACAACCTCCACCTAAATAAGCTTGCATGTAGTTTATGAATAGGTCTGCTATTCCACACGTCGATCTTGCGGTACAAAGACAATCTTTGTACTCGGTTGCTATGCTTAATTGTTTTGTTGCAGAGGAGGAAGGTGAGCTGAAGGGCCTCACTTTTATGAGCTGTGTTGTGGTAGTTTGCGGGCGACTAGCTTGCGGCCCTGGCCGGTTGCCTTGTGGGTGTGTGGCTAACCTGGCGACTTTTGTTCTAGCCATCTTATGGCGCTTTTTGCTCATTGTCATTCTTGTATATTGTTCTATTTGGCGGTCGGCTCCTTTGTAATAACTTTACTTTATGTATGTCGTTGTTGAACTTAGTGATGTATGTGTATGGAATTGATGTGTAATTTTGTGATGATGTACATATGCTGCAGTGGGAAGCATATGTCCATCGAGGCTTAGAATGTTTAATTAGTAACGCTAGAACCATTTGGAGGTTAAGTGTTACTAGTTAAATATTCGAGTCCTCACAAAGTTGGTATCGAGCCATCTTGACCGTAGAAACCCCTAGCTTGGTCGCCTTTAGGATATTTTGAAAACTTACTTTCAAATAGTTTATGAAAACTTAAGTAAGTTCTCCAAATTTTGCTCCATACCTATCTTAGCTTGCTCATCTCACCTTACTCTCATTTAAGTTTAAAAAGTTGTTCCTCTCTTCCCTTCAAAAATTAGCCTCGATCGATTAACTTGGTTTTGGGAGAACCATGAGAGAGCTTGGAGAAAGAAATTTGGACAGCTAGCTAGTGGTGAGTAATTAAGGTAGGAAATGAGAGGTAAATACAACTAAAACTTATGGTAATAAAAGGGTAAGAAGTGATATGAAATTAGCTAAATGCCTATACTCTACTAGGTGGTTATACCTTGATTTTGGACTGTTTTGAGCTAGAAATTAGTGCTGAAATTTTGGGTCTTCTCGAACGATTACTCGTTCTTCCATACGGGTTAGTCGTTTCGGGAAGTTGATTCGGTGACTTATGGTCTCATGTTCTTTTGTGGCTATTCTTTGGTCATTTTAACTAAGTTTGGTCTTGAACTATATCTAACTTGTCTTAGTGAAGCAGGATGGCTGGTGGGACACGTAGCGGCCGGAATCAGCCGGGTAGTCCCAATGAGGAGCTTCCCCCTCCTCCAACCATGGCGGAAGTCCTCATGCAGATCGAACGCAATCGTTCGGAGGACCGTAGGGTGTTGGAGGTTATCGCGAAACACCTCCACTCCTCCGGTGCCTCGGGTCCGGAGGTGGACACCGTGCTCGTGGGGGCTTGCGGAGTTCCTCCGTCGCAGCCTCCTACCTTCTCCCGGTCCGAGGATCCCTTGGGCGCAGACGATCGGCGCGTCGTTGAGCGGAGCTCAACGCTGCTCGATGCCGGAGCAGGAGCGCACTTTTCGCATCCCATCACCGGTGGAGGGTGCGGCACTCTCATGGTGGGAGAATTTCCTCGCCATGCAGCCGCGGGACACGTGGTCTCGTGGGAGGAGTTCCGTCGACTTTCCGTCGGGCCCATGTCCCCGCCTACTGATGAAGTCAAGAAGAAGGAGTTCCTTGCGCTCAACAGGGCGCAAATCGCGGATCGAGTACCTCCATGAGTTCAACCATTTGGCGAGGTACGCTCTGCCGAGGTGGCCACCGATGAGGCCAAGCGGGAGAAGTTCATGGAGGGTTTGTCTCGAGGAGCTTGAGGACAAGCTCTCTATTGTGGACTTCTCGACTTCCGCCTTAGTGGACAAGGCCATCATCGCCGAGCACAAGGCGAGAGCGCCGGCGAGTCCATAGCGCAAGTGGGAGGCCCAATGCGCGCAGGCCGCCTCGCTCGTCCCCCGAGTTGGGCCTGCAACGGTGGCCCGTTCTTTGGCTTCACCACCGCCGAGGCCTTCGCACCAGCTCCACGTCCTCCGCAGTCGTGACTCGATCCACGTCGCTGCGACCAGCGGCGGTGTTCCCGCAACCCCGCGCCGACGTTACGCTTCATCGCCACAACAAGGGCCACTACGCGAGTAGTTGTCCTAAGAAGATCGGCGCCTCGTCCTAATGGAGGACGCGGGCAAGAGTGGTCACCACCGACCGTAAGACCCGGGCTTGGGAGCGGCCGAGTCAACCACATCTCTGAGGAGGCACAGGAGGCGCCCGACGTGGTGTTGGGTACGCTCCTTGTTAATTTGCGTCCCTCTACGCTTTATTTGACTCGGGCTTCGCATTCTTTTATTTCGAGGTCTTTTCTTTGTTGATTGTGGACTTCACCGTGTTCCTTTGGGATTCCACTGCTGATTCGCTCTCGGGTTCGGAAATGAGAGGCGATCAAGTATGTCGGATGTTCCTATCCACATCGAAGGAGTGGGATTCTTGGCAAGTCTTATCCTACTCGACTCGCGCGCTTGGATGTGATTCTTGGCATGGATTGGTTGTCCCAACACTTGGGGCAAATCGATTGTGCGTGAAGATTGTCTACCTCACCATCCTTGGTGAACAGTTGGGTTTTCGCCATGGGTTGCGAGCCCCATCTTTATGTCCTTGAAGCAAAGCCGCATTGGAGATCCGTGGATGTTCCCACGCAGATGTGAGTTCGTGGATGTCTTTCCCGAAGACTTGCTCCGCATGCCACCTGCTCGAGATCCGAGTTTGTGATCGAGTTGTTTGCCTGCACGCCCCTATTTCTAAAAGGCCGATCGCATGCCTCCTAATGAGTTGGAGGAGTCAAGAAGCAACCGGGTGAGCTGCAAGAGAAGGGTTTTATCCGTCCTAGCTCATCTCCTTGGGGTTGTCCAGATTATCTTTGTGAAGAAGAAGGACAAGACCTTGCGCATGTGTGTTGATTACCGTCCGCTTAATGAGGTGACGGTAAGAACAAGTATCCTTTGCCCGTATTGATGATCTTTTCGATCGCTTGACCGAGCACGAGTCTTCTCAAAATTGACTTGAGATTGGGCTATCATCAAGTCGATCGGGCCGAGGATATTCCTAAGACGGCCTTTGCTACTCGTTATGGTCTTTACGAGTACACCGTCATGTCTTTTGGTTTGACTAATGCTCCTGCTTTATTCATGAACCTAATGAACTCAGTATTCATGGAGTATTTGGATAGGTTTGTGGTGGTATTCATCGACGATATCCTTATCTACTCCAAGAGTGGAGAAGAGCATGCTGAGCATCTTAAGCTTGTGTTGGGCAAGCTGCGTGAGCACCAGTTGTATGCCAAATTCAGCAAGTGCGAGTTCTAGTTGGAGGAAGTGGCATTCTTGGGCCATGTTCTTTCAGCAGGAGGTGTGGCTGTGGATCCTAGCAAGGTCAGTGATGTGCTATCTTGGGGTCACCAAGTCGATCCACGGATGTGCGAGTTTTCTTGGTTTGGTGGCTACTATCGCCGCTTCATCGAGAATTTCTCCAAGATTGCAAAGCCTATGACCGAATCGCTCAAGAAAGACAAGAAGTTTGAGTGGTCCGCCGCTTGTGATGTGAGTTTTCAGAACTCAAGAATCGGTTGACCTCAGCCCAAAGCTTGTTCTCCCCGATATTCACAAGAGTTTTGATATCTATTGTGATGCTTCTTGTCGTGGTCTTGGTTGTGTTCTTATGCAGGAGGGCAAGGTTGTGGCCTATGCATCGCGGCAGTTGAGGCCTCATGAACTCAACTATCCTACTCATGACTTGGAGTTAGCTGCTGTGGTCCATGCACTCAAGATTTGGCGGCATTATCTGATTGGCAACCGCTGTGAGGTGTATTCCGACCACAAGAGCTTGAAGTACTTGTTCACCCAGCCAGATCTGAACCTCAGGCAAAGAAGATGGTTGGAATTGATCAAGGATTACGACATGGGTATTCAGTACCATCCGGGCAAGGCCAATGTCGTTGCGGATGCACTCAGCCGGAAAGTGTATTGCAACATGTTGATGCTCCAAGAGCAGCAGCCTACCCTCATTTCAGAATTCCAGCGCCTCAATTTGGGTTTGGTCGAGCACGGTTCCCTTGCTACCTTGGTTGTGCAGCCAGCCTTGGTGGACTAAATCAAGGCGGCACAGCAGACAGATACCGGTGTGAGCCAGATCAAGCAGAACATCAAGGATGGGATAGCCAAGTGCTTTTCAGAGGACGAGCATGGTGTTGTGTGGTTTGGGCAGCGTCTTGTGGTTCCTAAGGTCATGGAGTTGCGGGATTTGATTCTCCGCGAAGCCCATGATTCTCCTTTGTCCATCCATCCCGGGGCTACCAAGATGTATCAGGACCTTCGTCAGAGATTCTGGTGGACCCGAATGAAGCGCGAGATTGCCAAGTTCGTTGCCGAGTGCGACGTGTGCTGTCGTGTGAAGGCCGAACATCAGCGTCCAGCAGGTCTTCTTCAGCCTTTGCCAGTGCCAGAGTGGAAGTGGGATTCCGTTGGCATGGACTTCATCACCGGATTGCCCCGCTCGTCCAAAGGGAATGATGCTATTTGGGTCGTGATCGACAGGTTGACTAAAGTGGCACATTTCCTTCCCGTCAAGACTCAGCTTCGTGTGGGGCCTTTGGCCGAACTTTATGTCTCGAGGATTGTGAGTCTTCACGGTGTACCGAAGACGATTATTTCTGATCGTGGTGCGCTTTTCACCTCGCGGTTTTGGCATAGTCCGCAGAGGCTATGGGGACCCGCTTCATTTCGTCTGACCTTTCATCCTCGGTCGATGGCCGACGGAGCGAGTCAACCAAGTGTTGGAAGATATGCTCCGTGCTTGTGTTCTTTCCTATGGGAAGAAGTGGAGAAATGCCTACCATTTGCTTGAGTTCTCCTACAACAACGCTTATCGAGCCGCCTTGGCATGGCACCGCTTGAGGCTTTGTATGGGAGAAGATGCGAACCCCATTGAACTGGTCGAGACGGTGAGCGGCGATTTCGCCCGATTCGATCAATGAGGCCGAAAGTCGAGTTCGATTGATCCGCGAGCATCCGCGCACGGCCCGATCCGCACAAAGGGCTATGCGGATCGTCGTCGCCGTGAGTTGAGCTTTGAGCCCAATAACCTTGTGTATCTCAAAGTCTCTCCCTTGAAGGGCCATCGCGTTTTGGCATCAAGGGCAAGTTGGCTCCTCGATATGTTGGGCCTTACCGTATCATCGAGAGAGTTGGGCGATTGCATACAAGTTGGAGCTACCACCGCACTTGAGGGTATGCATGATGTGTTCCATGTGTCACACCAAGAAGTGCCTCCGTGTCCCGATGAGGAAGCTCGTTGGAGGTTCTCGATGTGCGGAGAATTTGACCTACCGCGAGCATCCTGCTCGCATTCTTGAGGAATCGAACGGAGAACAAGGAACCGTGTCATCAAGTTCCTTAAGGTTCGATGGTCAAACCATTCGAAGATGAGGCAACTTGGGAGCGGGAAGATCGCCCGTGCGATTTTCCTTCTTTCTTCTCCGAGTAAACTAATCTCGGGTCGAGATTCTTGTTAGGGAGAGTTGTAACATCCCAATTTTAGGCTTGTGTTTCAAATGTAAGAAAATGAGTAGAAATTAAAACTTTTTCTTACATCCTGTATTTCCTATTGTACCAAGCAAGTATTGTACAAGAAGTTATGGAAATACGAAGTCACAAGTCTTTTGATCCAAATCTTGAACTTTCAAAAACAATCTTGTCAAACCTCTTGATCATCTCCTGGAAATATTTTTCCTAAGTTCTTGGGATGGTATGTGGACCCTCTGAAAAGTTTCACCATTTTTAGAAAATGTTTGAATATTTTTGGAGGTCAACAAACCAATTCAAAATCTGGTCAAACCTTGGACCAGTGCCTTGTTAAATTTTTGGAGGAAAATCCACAGCCCCAAAGCCTCTGAAAATTTTATGCTAGGTCCTCGTTTGAGCTAGCAAGCTCCTGTAAAAATTTCATAATTTTTGGAGTTCTATTGCTACCTCAAACAATTCTCCAAATGTCAGCCTTTCTCTAATACCAGAAAATTCAAATCTGGTTGGAGTCAAACCCGGGCTCGGACCCGAGCCCAACTCAACCGACTTGGTTGGACCATGTCGCCAGCGCCACACTCGGGCTCGAGCTTTGCTGCAGCAGTGAGCCATTGGATCTCAATCCAACGCCACGACCTCTCCACCGATCCGAGGAGCTCTTGAGCGCCTCGCGCCGAGTGGTCAAGCCGCGGGATATCCATCGTGTGGCTCACGACCTCCCCACGGCTCCTAGGACCTCCCAGGACCTCCTCGCCCGCGCAAGACCTCCCCACCTCGGCGATTCTTGGACGTCCAGGACCACCCCAAGCAAATCTGGGACGTCCAGGACCTCCCTCGGCTCTGTTTCTCTTCCTCACGACCTCCTGGAGGTCTGGTCATCATGGTTTTCCCGCACCCGTGCGTGTGTCAGGGTCAGAGCAGTTGGGGGCAGTGAGATGTCACCTTTTGCCTCTTGTCAACGGCTCTTTCGGCTGACATGCATTTATTGCCAGTCAGCTTTAACCTCCAAAGTCTCCACCCTGCTCTGCCCCTACCTACCCTTGTCAAATCCAGTCAGTCCATGGCAGGGGCATGGTTCATGCTCACAGTAGGTTTCTGCCCTAGCCCTTGCCGAGCTCCCAGGCTATACATAGCCTGAGGCCTTCCTCTCCTTCTCCTTCTTCGTTCTTGGTTGTGTTGGGCTCCCCCAGTTGAGCTGATTCCCAAACTCAAACACCTAGCACACACCCTCTCTCTGCCACCATTGTCGGTTCTTGAGCTCTTTGAAGGCCTCGAGCTCCAGTGGTTCCATTGGTTCCTTTCTCTTCCTCTGGTCCTCTCGGTCGCCTAGGACCCTCCCTAACCTCTCGGTTTGCCTCTCCCGTGGTTGACCACTTTGCGGGAGGTCCCGATTCTACCGAGGAGCACCTCCTTCTTCCTCGACTCGGTGATCTACTCCGCGCGGCACTCCTCCGACCTCCTCCGGACCACTCCGTGCCCCTGGTGAGTTCATTTTAGTCCCTTAGAGCTTGAGGTCTAGCTAGCATAGCTCGTAGCGCTCAGTTTCACTGCTTTGGATTTTGCCAAAGGCTTGTCCTCCGCCATTCTCGGCCACGGCGTTCAAGGCCGTCGCGTGCCGTCGAGCACATCCTTTGGGTTCTGGACGTTATTTGGAATCCAACCATGCCCTTGGTTTACGCCGCGAGGTCCCCATCGCGGCGGCAAACCGTTGAGCTGCTCGGGATTTTGCCGTTCAAAACTCCCGTTTCGTCATCTTGTTAGGACATCTTAAATACCCATTTATTACCAATCATCAGTAGCAGTGAGTGTCTTAGCCGCCACCTTTTAGTCGCTGTTCTAAGGAACCGCACCAGTAGGAGCACCTTAGACCTTCTAGAGCAGATCCGGCCGTTACAGACCTCCGTTGGCCAAATCCCACCGCCGGTCATTTCCGTGTCACCGCTAGGACCTCCTCCTCGTGACCTCCCTCCGCGTTAATCATGGCGTCAAAGACCACCCAAGCTAGATCTGAGCCGTAGAGCCGTCTCCATTGAAATCGCTAAGTCGCTGGACCTCTTGGATCAACCCTAACCGTAAAAGACCTCCCCAGGATTAGATCTGGACCTTTAGATCTTTCTCGTAAAGCCCTTAACGCACTAGGACCTCCCCTGGTTAGATCCTAGCCGTTTAAGACCTCTTGGAACTCCATCTGAGCCACTAGGACCACTCCTGCGAAAAAAGACCTCCTCGAGGTCATTTCTGTAAAAGCCACCTTTGGGATCTCCCCGAGGTCCTCGTTGGAAAAGACCTCAGGACCTCCCCAACCTTGATGTTAGCCGTTCGCGACCTCCCCGGGTTAGATCTCTTTTTGTAAAATCTTTAGCGCTCAGACCTCCCTCCGCGTTGTTCTGGACCGTCCAAGACCTCCCTAGGTCTCATCTCGAACCGTCCGATCTCCTCCCGTTAAAACACTATCGCTAGGACCTCCCAGAAGATCTTGGGCATCCAAGACCTCCTCGTGTCAATCCCACCCGATCAAGACCTCCTCCGAGATCTTGACCGTCTAGGACCTCCTCCTTTGGATCGAGAGCGCGTTAGGACCTCCTCCTCTCGGTCTAAACCGTTAGATTTAGATCTAACGGGTTAGACCTCCTTCTGTGGATCTAGACCGTTGGGACCTCCTCTGTGAGATTCTCGACCGTCCCAGACCTCTTTCCTTGGATTTAAAGCCTTAAGACCTCCCCTAGTGCTGGGACCGCGGATCTCGATCGGCGATCCACGACCTCTGTAGCGCGTAGACCTCTGGCGTGCGCTGCACGCATCGTCGTGACCGTTGGATCGATCTCAACGGTCCGCACCTCCCAGGCGGGAGGAGGTCTTGTGCGCTGGCTGCCGAGGCTCGTGGCCGTCGGACCTTGATCTAACGGCCCCGACCTCTCCTTTGTCTTCGATTCGTTGGACCTCCCGAGAGCTCAAAGTTTCCTAAGTCTTTTCTTTGTTTCAAATTTCCAAAGTGCATAACTTTGTCATCTTAACTCCTTTTGAATGATTCCAGATTCTTTGTAGCTTTGTTATAGTATGAACTTTAATCTGAGAATGAAATTAGGCCCTGCTTTGTAGCGAAAATGATTTAAACAACATGATCTTGTTTAATGAAAAATGAGGTCTAGAAATTCATGGAAAATTTGTAAACCACATAACTTCCTCTCTGTAGTTGCAAAGTGAGCAAACTCAACCTGGTAAATTTGGCCTGTAGACATGCTTTAATTTGATCTAGGCTTTGTCTTTATTATGTTCCTGAAAAATGATATATGCTAGTTGTAGAACTTAGAAAAATCATAACTAAATCATTTTAACTCCAAATGACCTAAAATTTTATATGGGTTACCACTATACCAGTAGGTAGCTACCATAAAAGTTTCAGCTTCAAAATCTTTCTAGAAAATATTTTTGCTACAGTGCTAATTATGGCCGAAAATGAGTTTTTAAGTAATATCTTTTGCACCACAAATCCAAATTAGGTTTTTTTTCCAGTTTCTATGTCTAAGTATATTTGTATTCTACCTTGTGTATAAATTTCGTCGTATTTGGATAATTTTTGCTTGCTCTTTTGTTTAAGTGTTGCTCGTCTTATTGGTTGTTCTTGGTTCTTTTGCCTTTTAAGCTAGGATTCGACATTTGCATGTAACCCCGAGAACGACCCTCCACAACAGCTTGAGCAACAAAGAAGAAGGCAAGCGGTTTGATCATGTTAATCCCAGATTTTAAGTATTTATGTTGATTACAAACTTTATGTATGCATTGCTACTTTGTGTTAATAGTTGACCTAGTAGATGCATTTCCTTAGCAAATGATTATCCTCTACTACCATGAGCCTAGGTTACTTGCTGTGATTTAGAGTTCATGGATGGGCTCTTGTCACTTAGTAGTTGCGAATTAATTGCTTAGCCATGCTTAGTTCCGGTAGAAATGGGCGGTTATCGACTTGTCGATAACCTTGATCACATAAAACTTATTATGATTATGATTTCCACCTTGTGCCATGTCTACTTATGAAAACTAAAACTAAAAACAAAATGATTTAGACTTGGGCACAATGGTAAGATGGTGTGATTGTGGGGTGTGACTGGAATGGTGCCCGGGTCAACAAGGACCGAACATCTTGTTACACTAAACCAAGCATTTTAGCGTGCTAACCACATTAGAGGGTATGGGACCTCTCTTGACTTAGTACTTTGGCGTGTATTGGCTCCGAGTCGCAGGGAGTCGCAGGAGGGATGGTGCTGGGAGCATTGTAGTGTCCGAAAGGCTTCCGTGATGGTGGTTGTCTTTCGGCTTGCAATGTAAGCATATGGGTTTCTATCCATATGAGCGCCCGTAGTTAATACACAAGATTGGAAATGTCTCGAGGACTTAGCGTGCTTAATACCTTGATAGTGTGCTTGTGGCTTGAAGGCGATCCAAGTGTGGGTACATTGGTACACCCTGCAGGTTAAAACTATTCGAATAGCCTCGTCCTAGGTTATGGACACGCTTGGCAAGGTCTTTCAAGAGTTAGACTACAACCTTTTAAATTAAAACTTGATGGGTGGTGCGAATCGGGGATTCGTGCTATGTTGTGGTGGCTATTGGGATAGTCACTTCAGTGGTTACTTGTATGTATCTTTACTTACATCACACTTTGATAACAAAATAAATTTGCAAACTTGCTTTTAAAATGTATTACACTATTGCAAATAAAGTTGGCTTCATGCAAAATGAGACATACAACCTCCACCTAAATAAGCTTGCATGTAGTTTATGAATAGGTCCGCTATTCCACACGTCGATCTTGCGGGTACAAAGACAATCTTTGTACTCGGTTGCTATGCTTAATTGTTTTGTTGCAGAGGAGGAAGGTGAGCTCAAGGGCCTCACTTTTGCAGTGTGTTGTGGTAGTTTATGGGCGACTAGCTTGGCGGCCCTGGCCGGTTGCCTTGTGGGTGTGTGGCTAACCTGGCCGACTTTTGTTCTAGCCATCTTATGGCGCTTTTGCTTCATTGTCATTCTTGTATATTGTTCTATTTGGCGGTCGGCTCCTTTTGTAATAACTTTACCTTATGTATGTCGTTGTTGAACTTAGTGATGTATGTGTATGGAATTGATGTGTATTTTGTGATGATGTACATATGCTGCACTGGGAAGCATATGTCCATCGAGGCTTAGAATGTTTAATTAGTAACGCTAGAACCATTTGGAGGTTAAGTGTTACTAGTTAAATATTCTGGGTCCTCACAGGCACGACGATGGAAGAAGTCGGCGGAGGCGTCCCGATCTGTGGTGGTGATGACGAACCGGCGATGAAGATGTGCGGACGGGATGACCGAGACGCGACGCGGGAAGGCGCCCTCGGCGCGCGTGCGCCCAACCGCATACCGAAGAGGTAGAGGCCGGTGTAGTCGACGCCAATGTCGGAGTAGAGACGTGCGAGGTCGACGGGCGGTGGGCGACTCAACCCCGATCAGTGATCGGGAAAAAAAAAGATACAACAGCAGCAGTGGGATCCGCGGGAGGAGCCGATATGATCGGGACCAGAGCTGTTTTTTTTTGTTTGTTTTTTTTTTTGTTGCTCTGATACCATGAAGGAAGATAGAATAGGTGGAATTGGATGTATTGCATTGAGCCTCTCAGGCGGTATATATAGGGGTACAAGACTTGGGGGGCAAGACATGGACTCTGTCCTACCAAATATATTGTACTCTAACATACCAAGTATATGTATTCTAACAATGACGAAGGCATTCTGGGCGGCTCGGTTGTGGAGATGGAGGGGAAAGGGATGGAATGGAGATGGCATGGAGAGGCAAAGTTCATAGCGTAGTCGACTAGAGCATAAATAGTGATATAGGCGAGTTCCTCTCCTCGTTTTATCGCGGATGAGCTAGATTTCTTGCGCGAAGCAACGTCGCTTAGGCGTTGACAAACGAAGCGATGCAACAGGGCGACTGCGGTGTAATAGCCCAAATTTTCATTTCCAATTAAAAATAAAATTTAATTATTTTTGTTGAATTTTCAGGATTTTTTTAAAAAAAATTCCCTATTATTTTGAAGCAAAAATAAATTTATTTGCAAAGCTAAATACCAATTTTAAGTTGAAAATATTTTCTTTAAGTCCAGAATAACCCAGTTAATTTTAGTGAAATTTTCCATAAGTTTTGGACTTTATATACTATTTTCTAAAAGCCTAATTGATTTAACTCAACTTCTCTGAAAAATACCTTTGGGGTGAATCTTTCTCGGTCTACCTCCTTTTTCCTTTTTCCCCGCACACCCGACCCACTCATGCGGCCCAAACCACCTGCGCCAGCCCCTCCCTCTCTCTCCCGCCTCTCTCTCTCTCTTCCACCGGGGCCCATCTGTTGGCGCTTTCTTCCCCTTTCCTTTCTTCTTCTTTATAGTGCCGCTTGCCACCGCCATTAACGTCCACACCAAACCTTCCAAAACTGGGCCAAATCACTTGGAAATCCCAAAATTGTGCCGCCATTAAAACCCTGAATCACTCCCGCGTCCGTTTCAGCCTTCTCCTTTCCTTCTTCGCCCCCGATTGTCCAAATCCCGCCGTCGCTCCGGCTCAGCCTTCTTGTGCCGCACGACCCCTCGGTGCCACCCTTGCCCTATAAAAAGGAGCCCTAGCTCTGCTTCTATTCACGCATCCCACCACTGAAGGCCTTCGCCCTCTCCCCCTTTTATCGTCACCGAAATTTGAAGTTGAACCTCGCCAACTGAGCTCCTTTCCACTGCCGTTCCCGACACCGTCGACGAAGCCCCGTCGCCATCTTCCTCACCATCGGCATCACCGTCGCACGTTCTACCTCATGCTCCCTCTCTCGTTGCCAGAGGACCATCGGAGCACCGTCGTCATTGTTGACCGGATCTCATCACCGCCTTCTTCCTCACCGCCAGCCACCTCGTCACGCCTCACCGCCGCCAACATGCGCACTAGGTTCGCCTTGCTCCCCTCATCATGTTGGTACCCTCGCCAGACGTTGCCGTGGCGCATAGCGCTGGCGACCGTCGAAACTGATGCGCCACCACCTCGCCGGCAAGCTGTGGCAACCACGTTAGCACCACCTGGGCGCCATGCAAGCGCCATGTCATGCCGCGCGCCCATGTGGTGCTTGCGTCAACGTCTGCGTCAGCCCTCGCCGCTGTTTCGTGAGCTAGTCCACCGTGGACCTTTGACTTCCCGTGCACTTGGTCAATGGGCCAAGGGCCCACTTGTCAGTGAGTTAATTAGGATTTTCTGTAGAAAAAGAATTCAACCAGAAAAGAAAATCGTGTGCTGACATCATGCTATGTCATAATTTGATTTTTTTTTCTTTAGAAAATAATTCATTAATTCCATAAATTTGAATTTAGGATAATTCTTTAGGATTTGATCTTCTGATGACTCGTTCTCCTTCACATGAACTCCGATTTTAGTGATTCAAATTTCTAAATTCAAGAACTAGCTATCTATACTAAAATTATCTAATTTGGAGTACATTTGAATTTTATTTGAATTTAGCTTGTTTTCGCGTATAGATTTTGACGACTCCGAAGAACAAGAGTTATTTGACAGTTTAGACCAGCGGGCATTTGAGCAAGGCAAGTAACATCTTTGATCATATTTGATCCTAATATTTGAAACTATTTAAATTGTATTTTAAATTACAATTGTATGCTTATTTATATTCAAGTTAATTTAAATTCCGTTTTAAATTTGTAGTTATTCTCAATTCCATTGTATTGCCAATTTGGTCATTGAATTAACCATCCCTTGTTACCTTAGTTGAAAATCTAGTTGGTACAATAGTATGAACTAGAACACGTTTAAAAACTTTATATTTAGTCAAAGCTTAGACCAAAAATATTAAATTTAGGAAATTTAGCCAAAATATTCAGCTATGATTTTAAATGAGACTATGGTATTGTTTTTGCCATAGAAATTTTAAAAAATAATTTGACTTGTAAAGTAAACTAAAACTAGTTTAGACTTGGGCAAAATGAATGTTAGGATGATACAAGTTAATGTATAGGATTGATTCATTTGAATGATCGATGCTAGGGTTTATGGAATGTTGCCTAAATTGGTTAAGGACCAGTCTTTAAGCCGTATTTTGCTAAGCTCCATCGTACTACCACAAATCTGGAATATGTCAGACTAGGCTAAATAATTTGTAACACCTCGTTGTTAATTGTGCCATGTTGATGTGCGGGTGTCGATTAGACAGTATTCCCACTTGGCGCAAGAGGGGGATCCCGGTGAGTGGTTAGCTCAATGGAAATGAAACCTTAGTAGGCATAATAACTTTGGTATAGAACATTGTAAAGGCCTCGTGATAATTGCTTAGTCGCACACTTTCAGAAGCGTATTTTGGCCAATATTTTAAGCAAATTATCTCTTGTGGGTAAAGTTATACCACCTCTGCAGAGTGTAAAACTATTCAAATAGTTGTGTCTATAGTCATGGACATGCTAAGCAAAGTTACTCAAAGTTAGATTTTGGTTTTGTTTCAAAAATGAATTTAGCAAATTTTTTAGGATGGTTAATCCTTGTAAAACAAAATTGGGCGGTTAGACATGTGATAGGATGGTATCCTTCGCCACTTTTGTATAGAGGTTATCCACTATAAAATTGAAAATTTGAAAATTTGATTTTAGTTATGGAATAAACTACCTTAGAACTTGGTAAGAATATTTAAATTGAAAATACCGCTTTATGCAAATTAAGCCATATAAGCCACCACTTGGTTAAACATGTGTGCATTATAATTCTGTTATTGGGTGTAGCTTGCGGAGTACAATTATTTGTGCTCACTTTACTTAAATAAATTGTTGTTCAAAAGAGGAGTACTACGAGGAGGGTGAAGACTTGAACGATTAGGCTACTCCCCCAGGCGATTGCCTGTGGCAAATCGTGTGGTCTACTTTATCATTTATGCTTCTGCTGTACTTTTCTTTTGGTTTCTAGCCATTTTGTAATAAACTTGAATTATTATTATGAATAAATTGTGTATTATGGTTGTGCTATCATCTTTTGCTTGATTGTATACACTAGTTGTTCTTGTACTAGTGTGCGAGACACATAGAATCTGAGATCCTTTACTCCCAGGTTCAACCGCGATGGTCTTGGTGTGGCTCTGGGGGTAGAAAAGAGACCTCGAGGCGCACAGCGGGCATTTTGCACGGAGCTTCGGCTACAGCATCCATGGAAGGGTGCAAGAGGTGGAAGAAGAAGTCCGGCAGGTAGGTCCTGGGCCCACTCATCTGCGAAAGGGGAGAGAGATAACAACTCCAACAAAAATAGCTTTCGCACTTGAAAGACAGAAAGGAAGATGTGGATTTGGGCAGGTCGGAGTTGGGCCAAATTTGGGCCGAAAGTAGGAACAATAACAGGGTGATGTGAGGTTTCGGCCCAAAAAGGCTTTGAGAATTTAAATTGATTTCAAAATTAAAATAACGAATAAAAGGTTTGTAATTTATTAAAATTAGTAAACGACTTTGAAAAATCCAGAAAAATTCAAACGTGCTTTTTGAATCATTTTAAACTCAAATAAAATATGTTAAAACTCTGTATCACTTATGTTTATTATGGAAAATTTGTTTTTGGCTACGGGAAATTAGGAAAAGCTCTAAAAATTTAGGAATGATTTTTTAAAATTCGGAAAATGCCAGAAATGACTGATTTAAATATAGAATTAACCATGTTTCGAAAATTGGAGTTTTGGATGGGCGCCTCCCGGCAGACGCCTTGGGCCACACGCTCTTCTGACCTTCGTTGTTTGGAATGTGCACGGCGGGTGGTTAACCGGCGCCCGCGCGACACATATTAGGTCCCAGCCACTCTGCACTTGCTTAACATAGGTCCTTGTCCACGCAGCGAATGGGATGAACGTTTGAAGCCGAGTTAACTCTCACCACTCTGTCTCCCTCTCCTCTCTCTCTTTCTCACTCTCCCCTTCCCTTCCAGCGACAACCTCCACCAACGTCGTCACCGCCTAGTGGCTGTCTTCTCCTACCGCGACCCGTTAAGTCGCAGGCTGCGTGTTCGAAATTGGTCAGTTGCTCTCGGCCCATTTCACAAAGGACTTAACGGGTCATAATGGAGCATCCAATTTTTTTTAAAAAAAAAAAAGTAGTAAAGGAACATTGCTCTCGTCCCATCAGCAACTTAGTCATAGGCCCGTAACTTTGAATTCTCGAGCCGTCAACTGCCAAAGAAAAAATGAATCAGCGCAGTAATTAGCATTCTCAAAAATCGAAAAAATATAAAGAAAAACAACAATATGTCTAGGCTGAAACAAATAGCCCCCTCCCGCAAAAAAAAAAAAGGAAACGAATAGCAATGTGTTGCAACTCGCTTTATGGGTGCATGCTTTGATAGGTTTACAGCCCTATGCAAGCCCGTTTAAATTGTTGGGCTATCAAATTCGGCCGATTGTACCCCTGAGGACATCTTCAATAGTATCATATCAGCCGTCGGCTAGCCATTTCATGTCAGGAAAATCTTAAGTGGAAGAGAGAGAAGCATGAGAGAGAAGGGAAGCCGTCTCTTCCTCAAACAACCATCTCTACACACGAACCAAGACAAAGCAACTAGTGTATGTGAGAGAAGGGTGAAGGGGTGAGAATATTATAAGTTTGACATGAATGTTAGAGATAACTTGTTAGAGACAGCTTATTGGAGGTGTTGTCTCTAAATCTGTCTTTCAGTGACATGGAGTTGATATAGCAAAATTAGATATAGTACTATTGGAGATGCCCTAAGGGGTTGTTACTGACGGCAACAAACAATTGTATCGGTATGTCGTACAGAACACGAGGTACTGAAGCAATGTTTTCAAGCTAGGCATGCCGGGTTTTCGGCAAAAATAACAATTGAAGCAATGTTTTCAGTATAGAACTACACTTTAAAACTAGTTCAAATATCCCGATCAAATAAATTTCAATATTACAATATTGCAACATTTAAAAATAATAATACAACATCTAAAAATAATTGTTGCAATATTTTTTGAAGGGCTGCAACAAATCAGGGTGAATTATACAATAGAGAAAATGGCTACAACAAAATACATTTTGCCACAATATTTGATACAACAACATCACAACAATAAAAACACTCCATGCAACATTTCGACCCAACTGTTGCAACAAATTGAGTAAACTACTGCAACAAATCGTACCCGGATGAGGCACCACAGCTGCTCGTTGCCAGCATCGACATATAGCTCCCCCGCACTCGCGGACACGTTGATGCGGCAGTGGACGCGCCCTAGCGTGCTCATGTCAACCATGACACTGCTCAGGGCAAGTGACTACCTACGGGCAGAGTGGCCCTGTTAGCGGGTCGTGGTCCCCTAAACCTTGTCGATTCGACTGCTCAGTACCGCACTAGAGGGAGCAACTCGCATGTCCCCATCAAGGGTGATGACGCCGAATGCGCCATCATGGCCGCGAGCGACGAGCTTAAGCACACAACAGAGGTTTACGGCATATGAGAGCGGCGAACGAGAATGGCGGAGGAGAGAGGAGGATGGGAGCATGGGGAGTGGCAGAGGTGGTGGTGCTTAGGGGTGGATAACGAGCCAACTGGGCTCGGCTCGGCTCGTTAAGGCTCGTTAAGTTAACGAGCTCGGCTCGGCTCGGTAAAAAACTCGAACTCGGCTTGTTAGGCTCGTTAATGAATTGACATCCAGAATTAATAAAATATATGTGCAAATGAATAAACATCCATGCAAATCAATAAAAAAAACATCCATGCAGATCACAAATTCATAATATCACTTGAATGAACTACTGGTGACTAGTTCATGCAGATCAATAAAATGTCTTCTTGTGAATTGTGATCAATAATATCAAAGTCCATAATATCAGTCATAACATCCATGTAGATGGCAAATCACAATTCACAAGTTCATAATATCACAAGATCACATCCATGCAGATCAATAATATCAAGAAAAAGTTCATAACTAGTATATGCAGATCAAAAAACATCTATGCAGATTCTAGAATGAACTTGGCCACCAAACAAAATATCTTTTTGTGATCTTGTCAATTTATCCTCTACCAAACAAAAGGTCTTGCCAAGTTGTGATCTTGGAATCTGGAAAGCATTCTGGAAATGATCATACTAATTTAAGTTGGTAAAAAAGCATTCTAGAAATGATCATACATGTGTGTCGACGATCGAGTCGTCGATCTTACGAAATAAATAGAGGAAAATAACACAAAATTTCTGGGGAGAGAATATGACTGCTCTTTTATTAATATAAACCGACTATTACAGAGGATGTCTATGATCAGCCGGTGGACTAATCCTGATTACACTGAGAGTAATGTTTGCTATGCTGCAATATCGGGCTCGAAACACGAATCTGATGCTAATGTCTATGCTTTAATCCGATGCGGCTTGATCCCCCTTGCTCCTTCCGTGCTCCATCTTTAAATAGCCCTTGAAGAGGTGGCAGTTACCTTTGGAGAAGACGTCTGTTGTGAAGCATCGTGACTGGTCGGAGCGAGGTGACGGTTGATGGAGTATAAACCGTTCAGCGGTTGTATGTCTGTGAAACACTTAACCGTATGGTGGTTGTTCATCAGTGTCTTAGGATAAAGTGTTGGAAATATGCCCTAGAGGCAATCATAGAGATGATTGTATTTCATTATGTTCATAACATTTGATAATATGTTATCTTGTTCCTTGAATGAATCATCAGTTATATAGATCAATGAGTATGTGATTTGTTGGTGAAACTCTTTATCTTATATGATGTCGTTCTAAAAGTATCCCTGGTCGAATGTCACTGGTCGGAACACCAGTGACTCTACGACTAGTACATGTATTGATTGATGACCATGTTTCACCGGTCATGGATATAGAGATATTGAATCAATAATGTGGACACATGTTAGAGAACATAGTGTTGGATAAGACCCACCTTGAGATACTATTGAGATTGTTATGATTCTATGTGTCGTTAGTTGGTCTCAAGCAATGATGATGTATAATCCTCGACTGAGATCGGCATGGTTTCCTACATGTGTAATAGCACTCTTAGGGTTGCCAAACGCTACTCGTGAATCGGTAGTTATAAAGGTAGCTTTCGTGTATGCTATGAAACATGCGAGGAATGTGACTGGTCGGATATGGGATTTGCCCTCCTAACATAATGGGAGAGATGTCTCGGGCCCTCGTTGTGGTCGAATAAAGAAAGTGCATGGCCATGCCACTAGTGGTCGAAGTGTCGACCACATGAAGTTATTCGACACTTGATCGAGAAAGTATTGAACAGTCCATGGATGACATATTATCTCACCTGGAGTTCTACCAGATGTCGTGAGGCAAAGGGAGAATACACAAGCAGGTCGTTCAGTTGTCGAGGTCGTAGACTGGTCAAAGTCATATGGAGATGCGACCTAGTCGAAGATTACTCGAACATAATCACCAACTGGTCGTAAGGAGTTGCAAAACTGGTCGTAGTTAGACACTAACTGGTTGTAAGGAGTTACGAACTGGTTGTAACTAATTATGAACTGGTCGTGACTAAGTACGAGCTGGTCGTAAGTGATAAGGATCTGGTCGTAGATCATATTGCATTAAGGTTCGTCTGATATATTCTGTGTGTGTTCGGGAATCGTTATGTGCTATTAGGTACCGCTGACGACTCGTGATCGGGAAAGCGTTTCCGAGTCACAACCGATTACACACGAACCTATAGGGTCACACACTTAAAGGGCTAGGATCTGATTTGGATGGTGATTCGAATTCTTATAGGCCACGAGTTCCTAATGGACCTTCTGTTCGGGACCCATTATGGATGCCTATATATAGAGGGGTGGTGGCATGGGGTGAAGGGGTCGATCAATCTTTCGGAAGAAATCTCGAAACCCTAATAGCCACGCTCTCAACCACGCCGTCGCGCTAGCACTCTGCGCGTGGTGTCCCCGCCTGCACGTGTGGATACTTGGAGGTGCCGCTTGCGGCATCGGACTAGACGATCCGCGACTCACGACGCTCATTGGAGTAGGAGGAGAAGGCGCGTGGGAAGTACGACCACGACTGCTTCAACTTGCTACATCGACTCTACTTCCGCTACGAGTCGGCGCGTCTAGTGGTAATCTCGTGATCTATTACTTGCGGTGGTTCCTTGGTTGCGCGGTAAAATTTTTGTTTGTGCTATCGTAGCCTTGCCGCGACCCATCATAAAGAGACGTCCTGTGGTATGGAATATACGCATGTGTTTCATTCATCACACGGTAGGGAATATACCTGGAATCAGTTCTCGATATCAGTTCATACCTTTTATGAGTAGTTAACTGGTCGGAGGCTAGGCACAGGACCTTGTCTGACCAGGGTACCCATTACGTAACCTTTGGCAAAAATGAATATTAATTTGCTACCACGACCTCATCCATAAAACATGCAACCATGGCATATAACTTCAAGTTATGAAAAACATGTATATTGCAAGTAGTAAGAATAACAAGTTAAACCGTAGCTCAGCCATCGCATTTACTTGCCCGATCATATAAGCATTCATCCATCACAAGCATTAGGGTTAGCAATGTACTTGCCTTCCACGATGCGACGCGTTAGCCGGCAAAGGTGATACTCCTAAACCTGAGGCCTCACCTCCTAAACCAGTAAAATAATTTCAATAAGGACATAATATACCCAGCGCTACTAATCGGCATTCTACATCGCTTACTTGACGACTCAAAACGAGTTTACAAAGCTGAAACCGAAAAACAACGTTTCCTGCCATATACTGATTCTGGACAGCAGCACGGTAAATGACATAACTCATGAACTGGAAGTCAAAAAGAGGTAAACCCAATTTCTGTAGATTCTTAACTGAATAATCTACAATACTCTAGTTGACATGATAAACCAATTCGGCCAAAATATTAGGCTAACCATTGTCTGAACTTTCAGTACAGAAACTGCCTACACAATCGAACAACAAAACTAAAATGACCATAACTTTTAATAGGTAACTCCAAATTGATCGTTCTTTATCAATCTGAAAAGTTTATCGAATTACCTACAATAACCTAGTTGGGTGAACTTTCAGATTCTACCAAATTCCCTTTCATATTTTAGGAAATAATCAGACAGATTATTCTCGTCAGATTTCTGGCAGCAGGTACTAAATCGACCATAACTTTTGACTCAGACCTCGGAATCGAGTGATCTTCACGGCTACTGAAAGATAACGACATAACCCACATAACTCTAGGAGATGGAAACTTAAAATTCAGCCTCTAAATACACGAAAATACCCACGCAAGGTACTGGACAGAATCGAATCTTCTACAGTCCAACATTTATCCAACAATTCTAATCGGTTTCGATCTACTATGGATCAAACAGCGGGAAGGCATCTCGTTACCCTTGTAGAACCGCTTAGCTTGCTGAACCAAATCCCACGCGAGTTCTTCTTCTCCTTTCCTCCTTCTTCTCCTTCCTCTCCTTCTTCTCCTTCTTCTCTTTTTCCTTCTTGCGCAAAGGGGCAGCAACTTGGCAGGGGAGGCGCAAGGGCAGCAACCTGGGTGAGGGGAGGCGCAAGGAGGAGGTGTGGCGGCTTGGGGGAAACAGGGGAAGGGGGTCGGCCAAGGGTAAGGGGCGGCTAGGGCAAGAAAAGGGTGTGGCCACCCCTGGGCCTCCCTGGCCCAAGGTGGTAAGCCCACCTTCCTTACTGTTTTTAACTAATTAACAGTTATTTAATTGTTTAATTCAACCTAAAGCTGACTCACCATTTTAATAATCTTTCTTTCTTTCTTTCCGCGATAAATTGATTAACCGCGACTCTGCCACCACTTATAAAAAAATAAAACCTACGCCAACCAACGATCGGGTACCACATTCTTCCCACCTTAAAAGGATTCGCCCTCGAATCCAACTCTTCAGACCACAAAGAAAGGAACAACAAGAAAAGAGCAACCCAAACTAGGAGTACTCACCAGCCTCGAAGAGCTCGGGGTACTTCTTTCGCACAAGATCCTCCAACTCCCACGTAGCCTCTCTCTCGATCGATTCGTCCAAAGGACCTTCACATACTTGATGGCCCTCTTCCTCACGGCGGCTTCGACAAGTCCACCATTCACGTTGGTCTAAGCCTCACGTCCGCATAACTCTTCTGGTCAACTCGAGCGGCCAATGTGTCCCGCCATCTTGGCAAAATTTCCGCAATAACTATTAAGACCACTTTCTAAAACCATCATCTTTCTTAAAACACTTTTCTCTTATTAAATATACTCGTGATAACACGACATACCCTTTTAAAGAATTTGATCACAAATTCCACTCACATCATTCTACTAGAAGCACAACGGTATCTTTGCAAATAGAACCCAATGATGTAGAGTAAAGAGCTCTCAAGCATCACACTAGCAACCAGCTTTCCCTCAAAGGACCACGATCCAAATCAAAGGATTCACCACAAAATATTTCTACTCGTCAAGTAGACAATTAGAGAACCACACCACATAAGCTAAGAGTGAAAATCACTCGACTGCACCAAAACAATCAATTTCTTTTCCTAACTGGAAAGACTACACCTCAACATAAGTCAACTCAATTTGCAAATGGACTCGCCATAAACACACAAAGATAAACAAGAATCAAGAGAGCATCTCACTACTTGACATAACAATAATTTCCCAATTCATTTCTTTTAATAATTTAACTTCCTTGAACCAAGGATTTTCAAATCATTGCCCAACACACCCACTCGTTTATCTCAAGTTGGCCACCTCAACAATTAGCTCAATTGAGTACATCATCTACACCATTGTAGATAGACTCTACTGGCCCCGCAAATCATACGCTAGCCAAAACCATGACCAACAAAATTATTTTGACAAATAATTCCTAACGCACTTTAGTCCCTTAAGGATAACAACTCGGGATTCATATCACACCCAAGGTGAAGCCCAAACTCAGCTTCCAAGTTCTTACAACCAACTTCCCATATAAGATAGGGAAAACCTCAGGTGAACGCCCTACTATACCACAATTAACAAGCACTCAATTCTTAACATCAATAAATCGCTTGGCTCTAAGATCAACATTCTATTTAAAACATACCCTTCCCAAGGATTATTCCATGGAAATAATATATATCATCCATTATATCTTAAATATTGTGATATTTAAGGCTCCCACAAAAACATCACTACACTACCACTATTAAGTCATCATCACGCAACAAAAGTCTTCGCAACCCACAACAATTACCATGTTCTTAGAAGAAGAGGTAAGAAGAAATAAATTCCAGCATACAGAAAATGGTTATCATCACAATAGCCAAAAGACCAAAAGAATAACAAATAGCAATGAGGTTGGAAAACACAAGATAAGATCATCTCACCTCAAATACTTCTAGTACAACTTTTCCTTTCAATAAGAAGCAATTTTCTTTGATTACAACATCCCGCCATTTCCAACAAAGGATGCTTGAAGATCACAACACAAGATTCAAATAAAACCAATAAGGTCAATCAACACGTCGCTTTACTCAGAGCAACCTCGACTATGACACAAGTCATAAGGTCCAAAAAGATTCGAACCGTAAAATCTCACACCCTTCAATGCAATTAGTATTATGGAATTAACAAATTCCTTTAATTTTAAAACATTCAACACCATAATCACTTCATCATGTTCTTATTATCCAAATAAGATTCCAACTACTTAATCTAGTTAAACCTAGTGCATAAGCCATCATATTAAAAACAAACTCTTTAACAAGATGATATTAGAACATAACAACCTCACAAAACATGCTAGTATGAATCTCTTATTAGATTCCATACATTTATCTCGTACTGATGCTCAACTCTAGTTTAGCAAAAAGTAATTACACTCTAGCCATTGCTGTCAATAATTGATTATTAATTTTTCATCAGCATAGCATTAATGATCCTATCTCTAATTTGCAATCACAAAGACAATAAAGAGCACAGATTCGATACTCCACCTTATGTTAAGATAATAAAAATAAAATAACTTTAAACATCAATAATACCAGCTTTATGAGACAAGATTCCACAAGTCAATACATCAGCTTGTATCCATTTCTTTATACATATTTCAACAATTTAGCATGGTAAAAGTTACATAAATTTAACAGTTGTACATGCTCATCAAGTATGTAAAGAGAGGACATATAAAAGGTTAATCTTATTAAGGCAATATTCCAACACCTCCTTACTTGACCATCCCGAATGGTCAGATTAATTACTTAAGATCAATCAATCCAATCTATCCAACAAGTTGGGAAAATTAAACAACTACAATAATCAAAACAATTGTTTTTCATATTCCTTGATAAATGCATGAGTTCTACACATGTATCGCTAAATTTCTTAGCCACAGATCTTCAAGAAACTACAACCAGAGGTACTGAAATCGACCATAACTTTTGACTCAGACCTCGGAATCGAGTGATCTTCGCGGCTACTGAAAGATAACGACATAACCCACATAACTCTAGGAGATGGAAACTTAAAATTCAGCCTCTAAATACACGAAAATACCCACGCAAAGTACTGGACAGAATCGAATCTTCTGCAGTCCAACATTTATCCAACAATTCTAATCGGTTTCACATCTACTATGGATCAAACAGCGGGGAAGGCATCTCGTTACCCTTGTAGAACCGCTAGCTTGCTGAACCAAATCCCACGCGAGTTCTTCTTCTCCTTCTTCTCCTTCCTCTCCTTCTCCTTCTTCTCTTTTTCCTTCTTGCGCAAAGGGCAGCAACTTGGCGAGAGGGAGGCGCAAGGGCAAGCAACCTGGTTGAGGGGAGGCGCAAGGAGGAGGTGTGGCGCTTGGGGGAAAACAGGGGAAGGGGGTCGCCAAGGGGTAAGGGGCGGCTAGGGCAAGAAAAGGGTGTGGCCACCCCTTGGGCCTCCCCCCTTGGCCCAAGGTGGTAAGCCCACCTTCCCTTACTGTTTTTTTTAACTAATTAACAGCTATTTAATTTTTTAATTCAACCTAAAGCTGACTCACCATTTTAATAATCTTTCTTTCTTTCTTTCCCGCGATAAATTGATTAACCGGCGACTCTGCGTCACCACTTATAAAAAAAATAAAACCTACACCGAACCAACGATCTGGGTACCACATCTAATGCACAAGCTCGAAGCATGTCTTCAAGAACTTGGTTGGTGCGTTCTGTTTGACCATCGGTCTGGGGATGATACGTCGTGCTAAAATTGAGTCTGGTTCCCAAGGCTTCATGCAGACTTTTCCAAAACCGAGAGGTAAACTGGGAACCTCGGTCAGACACAATCTTTTTGGGTACTCCATGCAGGCAGATGATCCTGGCCATGTACAATTCTGCTAGTTTACTGCTCTGGTAAGTGGTCTTGACACGAATAAAGTGAGCTACTTTAGTTAACCGGTCAATTACTACCCAGATGGAGTCATATCCCGATTGGGTCCTGGGAAGTCCGGTGATGAAATCCATACCAACTTCTTCCCACTTCCACTCAGGGATTGGTAATGGTTGCAACAGACCAGCGGGTCTTTGGTGCTCTGCTTTGACTCTTTGGCAAACATCACAACGAGCGACGAAATTAGCAATTTCACGCTTCATGCTGACCCACCAATATTTTTCTTTTAAATCCTGGTACATTTTGGTGCTGCCAGGATGAATGGAGTATGGTGACTCATGAGCTTCTTTCAAGATCGAATTCTTTATCTCCTGCTGGTTAGGTACACAGATGCGGTTTCCAAACCATACTGTTCCTTGCTCATCCTCGGAGAAACCTGAAGCTTTGCCTCTTCTCATATTCTTCTTGATTTCTTGGATGTCTTCATCTTCTAATTGTATTGTTCTAATCTGATCTTGAAGAGTCGGATGAATCTCTAAGGCGTTTACGTAGCCTTGGTTGACAATCTCCAGATTCAGGTGCTTCAGCTCTTCATACAGCTCTGGCTGATTTTGTTGTACCATGATGGTGTTGCAATATGCTTTTCTGCTCAAGGCATCTGCTACCACATTGGCTTTGCCCGGATGATAATGGATTTCGAGATCGTAATCCTTTATCAATTCCAACCATCTCCTCTGTCGAGATTGAGCTCGATCGCGTGAATATGTACTTGAGCTTTTATGGTCCGTGAAAATATCACAATGGTTACCAATGAGACAATGTCGCTGATTTTCGAGCATGCACAATTGCGCTAATTCCAAATCATGCGTCGGATAATTCCCTTCATGCGCCTCAATCGCCGGATGCGTAGCTACAACCTTGCCTTCTGCGCATCGAGACACAACCGAGGCCTTGATGGGATGCGTCACGAATATCTCAAAGTCCTTGCGGATGTCCTGTAATATTAACACCGGTCTTTGAGACTAGCCTCTTTTCAGCTCTTGGAAGCTTTCTTCACAAGCGCTTGACCATTCAAACTTCTTTTCTTTCTTTAGAAGTTGAGTCATGGGTTTGGCAAGTTTAGAGAAACCCTCGATGAACCGACGATAATAGCCTGCCAGTCCCAGAAAACTTCTCACCTCGGTGGATCGATTTGGTCATGTTTCACCCATTACTGCCTCAACCTTGGCGGGGTCTACTGCAATTCCTCCTGCGGATACAATATGTCTAAGGAATGCAACTTGACTTAGCCAGAATTCACTCTTACTGAATTTGGCATAAAGTTGGTGCTCCCTGAGCTTGTCTAGGATGATCCGGAGATGCTGTTCATGTTCTTCTTCATCCTTTGAATAGATGAGGATGTCGTCGATGAAGACGACTACGAACTTATCCAAGAATTCCATGAACACTTTGTTCATCATATTCATGAAATAAGCCGGGGCGTTTGTTAAGCCGAAGGACATGATCAGAAACTCGCATGATCCATATCCGTGGTGAAGGCGGTCTTCGAATATCTTCCGGTCGATCTTCGCCATTGGTAACCGGATCTCAGATCAATCTTCGAGAAGACACTTGCTCCCTTCAGCTGATCGAACAGATCGTCAATTCTGGGCACCGGGTATTTGTTCTTGATTGTTACTTCGTTGAGTGATCTGTAATCGACGCACATTCTCATACTATTATCTTTCTTCTTGACAAATAGTACTGGGGCTCCCCATGGTGAGGAACTGGGTCGAATGTACCCTTTGCTTCGCAGCTCTTCGATTTGTTTCTTCAGTTCTGCTAACTCGTTAGCTGGCATTCTGTAGGGCCGCTTCGAGATCGGAGCTGTCCCGGGGACTAGATCAATTAGGAACATGATGTCTCTGTCCGGTGGCATGCCGGGTAGATCATCCGAAAGACGTCGGGATATTCTCGAGCCACGGTATGTCTTCCGCCACTTCCTTCAAGTCGGTGAGCATGGAACTTCCTTCGCAAGGGTCTCGGTTTGAATTAACGCACACACCTTGCTCATTAGCAAGGGTGATGGATCTATTGGCACGCCTATTTTACCGTGATTTTTGGCTAGCTACCCATTCCAAGTATTACATCCGCACCTTGGGAGTGTAAAACTATCGATTCGCTAGAAAAGTTACTCGGATATCTCAAGGGTGAGATTAGGCATAGAGAACTGGTTCTCATTTCCGAGCCCGGGAACGGATTATCATGGGGGTGGTTAAGGAGGATACAGGTAACCCATATTTTCCCACAAACTTGTTTGACACGAAAGAATGTGAAGCTCCGAAATCAAATAAGACAGATGCTGGTATTGAATTAACGAGGAACGTACCAAGAACAACGTCTGGTGCTTCCTGAGCTTCCTCGGCGGTGACATGGTTCACCCGTCCCTTGGTGAACTGGCCTGTTGGTCTGGTGATGCCGCCGGTAGCTGGAACTCCTGAGGTTGGCCTTGCTGATGCCAAACCTTGCTGCCTCTTCAGGCATTTATTGGCGTAATGCCCCGTCTCAGGCAAAGTGAAGCACGCATCTCGGCCGAGGAGTTAGAGTGCTTCACGACACGCCCCCGATGAAGTGCCACGAAGTTGGAGGGGTTGGAGCGCTGTGGCGGTGCCGGGGTACAAGATGTGGAAGATTGAAACTTTCCACTTTGCTGCGGTTGCGGTGTGGAGATGCGAGGTTTGGGCAGACTTCCTGCGTTGAACCTCTGAGCAGCCATTCTCCGCTATGCTTCTCCATTAACATGTGCTTGGCCTCTGCTCGATTGCTTTATCCACCAACCGCCGGAAGTCGGTGAAATTACGAGAAATAAGTTGGACAGAGATATCGCCATTCAATCCCTCCAGAACCTTTCTTGTCTTTCTCATCTCTCGCTACGCTACCGGGCGTAGCGGCGAGTTGATTGAAACGGTGAAGATACTCATTCACCGAACGGTTGCCTGGCGAGCGCGTGGAATTCCTTTTTCTTTAATGTCATCATCCTCGCCGGAATGTGTGCATGACTAAGGCTTGCACAAAGTTGTCCCATGAAATGGTTTGAGCATCATTATGGCCGATGCAAGAATTATCCCACCATTCGGATGCGAGACCATGGAGTTGGTGAGAGGCAAATAAAACCCTCTCACGATCGAACATCGCATGATGTCCAACTTCTTTCCGATGGCTCGAGCGCCATCGGCATCCATCGGTTCAAGATCGCTGAGAAAGTCGGCGGACGCATTCTTATAAACTCGACATGGTCAACCTCGGTTGTGCGAGGTGGGGCCGAGCCGCCGCTGCTAGCGCCCGAGTGTTCGAACGCTCGCAGTGATTGGGCAAGAAGGTCAATCGATGGTCCGACGGTTGCCATCATCCGCGCCGCCGGGTCCTTCGCCGGCGGTGGTGGCGGCCGCGAACGTGGTTATCCCGGTGATCCGCTCGATTGTTTCCTTGTCCGCATACCGCCTGCCGCCATTGTTTGTTCTCGCGGTGGTCACCATCTGCGGATCCTCCAAGGATTTAGAAGAGATAGCAAGGAATTCTAAGGGGGATAAATCTAAAATAGCTCAAGAACCAATAAACACACAACAAAGAACCAACTTTTCAAAATAGTTCTTTTATTCTTTTATTTTATTAATGTATTATGGCTATCACATGGGTATTTGATAGCTCATAATTCGCAGCTAAGTTACGGACTAAAGAAAAAGTAAATATCTATGGAGTGGATGGGGTGTATTCGGGGGAATTGCTAGTACTGCCTTGGCCTGATTTGTAGCTAGCCAGCTCCTCTTCGATCGCCTTCGCCTCGCTCAGATACTCTAAACTATCCCGGTGGTGCGCAAGTCGCCCAAGGCGCTCGTAGGCATAGTCCAGTGCCTTCGTCAGGTCCACCTGGTGCGTCAGCTCGGGGGAATCTTCCTCCTTGGCGGTGTGGAAGACACTGTCAAGTCTGGTCGGAAGGTGCATCGGGTAATAGTGGAACCCGGTGCCGTTGAGGTAGCGGTCGTAGGTATGACGGAGTCGATGAACTGCTTCTCTCGCTGCGTCCTGGATGCCATCCGCGAAGGTGTCACGCCTGATCGGAGCGTGGAAGGTGTGGAAGACCGTGTTCGGCGACAGGTCGGAGTAGATCAGCACTTCCACCCTCCAGAGACGTCGTTCTCCCATCTTGTACCGATAGCCCTGGAATGTTGGCCTCTTCTTGTAGTTCAAATGTTGCATCACTTCCCAGAGAAGTTCAGCCCAGTGTCCGGCAATGACTCCGTGAGAGATAGCGTCCGGTACCTCGGTCATCTACAATTTTGAGAAATAGACGAGTCAGTAACTGTTTTAAAGAGAAGGGTTGAGATATGACTCTGGATAGACTCAAAATAGTTTTAGTTTTTGAAAATAAGTCCTTAGGACATTTGTGGGGCTACGACCTACAGTCGATATGGCTCTGATACCACTTTTGTTGAACCCGGGAACGAAGGATCCCAAATTCTCTGTGTTCATACACTAGTCCAGGATTTCTAGTGTACACAGTTAAACAAAAAGTGATAGCACAATCATATCACGCATTTATTGATAATAATTCAGAGTTTAATACAAAAAGGGCCTGCGGCCAAAAGAAAAGAAACAACACAGCGGAAGTGAAGCAGTAGTAGGCCACACGACTTGCCACAGGCAATCGTCTGGGGACGCAGCCTATTCGTCAAGATCCTCACCGTCGGGGAAAACGTCTTCTCCTGAATAAGATTTATTCAGCAAGAGTGAGCACAACTTCCGTGCTCGGAAGTTACACCCAATATTGAAAGTTTAAATGCATGCATAAGGTAAACAAAGGGTAATGGTAGGGTTGTTTTGCATAAACAGCATTTTCAGATTAAATACCATTAATAGTTTTCTAAGGCCAGTTTTTAATATTATAACTGAAATCAGTGATTAATATGACAATGAATAGTGGATAACCTCCAATAAATGAATAGTGAAGGATACCCTCCTAACACTTGTCTAACCGCCTAATTTTTTTACCATAGGACTATCCATCCTAAAATCAACTGTGGAAATCATTTTATAAACCAAAAATAAGTCTAACTTAGAGTGGCTTTGCTAGCATGTCCATGACCGCGGACGCGCTATTCGAATAGTTTCTACTCGCAGAGTTTGTACAGCTTTACCCACACGAGATAATATGCTTTAATGTCGCCAAAGCACGCTCCAAGGCGTGTGACTAAGCAATTATCAAGAGGTCACACAAAGCGATGTCTTAATGTATTTATGCCCGCTAAGGTTTCACTACCATTGGACTATCCATCCTCCTAAGCCCCTCTTGCATCACACTGGGACTAATGTCCACCAACACCCACACATACAACATAGCACAAATAACACCAAGACACCACAGATTATTTAGCCAAATCGTCCCATTCCGCATATGTGGTGGTACGGTAAGGCGAGCAAAATACGCTCAAAGACCGGTCCTTAATTGACTTGGGTGACTTTCCATTTAAATAAACCCATGGGCCGTAATCCTAACCAGATTAGGCCCGTGCATGAACCTGCACCCACCATACATCCATCTCGCCCGAGTCCAAACCCATTTTATTTTATTTAGAGTGAAAACCTCTTAATAAGCCTTTCGTGGTAAAACGATACCACTGAAACAAATTTAAAATCAAATTATAAAGGATTTGGCTAAACTTTCCCAAATAAATGTGATCTAAGCATGGCTAAGCATATGACAAATTTTAGTAGTATTTTGCCTAAGGGTGACATGGTATTCATACTCAATAATCAAATTGGCCATACAATGAGGATTGGAATAACTATATACAAACAGGACATTTAAACAATTATATCAACATATGCATGCAATAGCAATTTAAAGACATAAATTAAATAATTTAAAATATTGGGAACAACATGATCAATAGTGTAACTTACCTTCGTTGAAGTCTTGAAATTCTAAATCGTCGGAAGGATCTAACTCTCCGGAGTCGTCGAGGTCTATACGTGAAATTACGACAAATTAACTCCAAATTCAAATAAATTCCAAAACTCAGATCAAACTAACTCCAAATTGAAATATTTTGCTTTAGTTAGCTAGATTATGAATTTAGATAAATTTTGCAACTTGAACCACCCAATTTGGAGTTCAGATGCAAAAGATATGAATTTTTGAAGTTTTAAACCTAAATCTGGAAATTAATTAAATTAGTCGAATTATTTTTCTACTGGAAAATCAATTATTGCGCAATGCTGACGCCAGCGAGGAATTTCCGGGAATTAAAGGAAATGAATTAATTTTTCTGACATGTGGACCCCACTGGTCAGTGACCCGGTTCACGTGAACCAAGTCCACGGACTTCGCCCGAGGGAGGGGGTGGACGTGGCTGAGGTGGCCACCACGTGGGCAGCCACGCAGCACTTGGCATCGAGGTGGCGCCGACCGGCGACGACGTGGCCCACCACGTGCCGGACGGGAGATAGCTCGGTGGCGAGCTCGCCGCGCTTACGCGCCACGGCGAAGGAAGTGAAAGTGCGCAAATGTAGAGGGGTCCGTGCGAACTTGTGGGTTACCGTAACGCGCGAGCCGATTTGAAAGGTCGCCGGCGACGGTTTTGGCGCGGCGCGTATGGTCGCCGACGGCAGAGGTTCCCAAGTCCTTGGCGGAGTGGGTGGTGGCGAGAGCCGCGACGTGCGGCGTTGCTAATGGTACCAACGGCGAGGGATGATGGAGCTCCGGTGGCGACGGAGTCGGAGAAGAACCGAGGTGCTTTGCCGGCGGAGATCTTCAGAATTGGGGCGCTACGGTGACAGAGGGGTTTTGTGAGTGGCGGCGTTGATATGCGATGAAAGAGGCGCTCCCGTAGCCCCTTCTTATAGGGCGTGGGTGTAGCTGAAACGGCGGCGACGCGAAGGTCATGCGGCGGCGGTAGTGACGAGGTTCCAGCGATCGTGGGCACGAGAAAAGGGGAAAACGGCCGGAAGTGGGGCGCGGATGCGGGTAGTCAATCGCATTTATGGCGAGGGAAGTGGGGAAGAAACGCGCGAGCCAAGCTCGCAGTGGGCTTTAATGGTGGCGCATCGTGCGGCGACGCGGGGAAGAAGGTGAGGAAGGCGATGACACTGGGCCGTTTGATTTGATCGGACGGTCGGGAATAGATTGACGAAACGGTAAGTCGGGGTGGGTCGTAGCCGTGAGATCCTGATCCAACGATCGCGATAGATCGCGGCGATGTGCAGTGAATCGTTAAGTGACTGATGCACGTGGGTCGTTGGATGAAGAACTGACGGTCCCGATTGAGTAGAACATTCGGACCCTCTGAATGTATCGCGGAGTTCTGGCCATTGGATTTTAATCCAACGGCCAGGATGCATTGGTGCGTGGAAGAGAGAGGAAGGACCGACGGTGGGTCCCGGCGTCGGCGATGGGAGGAGGCGGCGGGCGGAGCGGCCGAGCGCCGCGCGCAAGACGGGATGGGCTGGACCGAGAGAGGTTTCGGCCCACCGACTGTTTTGGATATTTCTTTTAGTTTCTGATTTAATTAAATGCTGATAATTCATTTAGGCTTTAGAATATAGCAAAATAATTCCACAAATTATGAGAAAATTCACAGAAATTCTCTGGAGCATTTAGGACTTAAGAAAAATATTTCCAACTATTATCTGGTAATAGATTTTGCACATCAATTTGATTAGCTTTAATTTGGTTAAGGAAAATTTTTTAAAATTCCACAAAAATTCAATAAAATAATTAAACTTTATTTTCAACTGGAAATTGAAATTTGGGCTGTTACAATCTCCCACCGTCCGATCGAAATCGGACGGCCCCCGCTCGTCGTCCTCCTCCGGACTCCCCCTTCTTCCTCACGCGGCCGTGCGCAGCACCCCGCCGCAAATCCCGCCGGTCCCCGCCTCCTCCCTCGCCTGGCCCTAGCGCCTGCCACGCGCCGTCCGCCTCCGCCTCCGCCGCATCTCGGGCGCCCCCTTTTCCCCTTTTTCTCGCTTCATCGACGCCGCCCGCTTCGCCCGCGCATCCAGCGCCCCTTTTCCCCCTTTTCTCGCTCGCGCGCCGCCGTCCGCCATTAGTGGTCGCCCGACACCTTTCCCCTTCCTCCTCCTTCAGGCTTCCTCGTCCCCTATTTAAGCGAGCACCGACCGCCTCCCCCCTCTCTCGCTTCCATCTCACTCCCTCTCTCCTCCGAAGCTCGCGGATTTTGAGCTCGGCCGCCGCCACCAAGGTCGCCGCCACCTCTAGCGCCACCTCCGAGCCTCCGACCCCGCCTCCGACCCCGCCGTCGCCATCGCCACACCGAGGGCCACCTCTTGCGCACTTCCCCGACCCCGGGAACCCACCGGAGCGCCGCCGCTGCCGCTTTCTCCGCCGCCGGCCGCTTGCGCTGCCGCTAAGTCAGTGAGCACCAAGCTCCCCACGAGCTCCTCTTGCTACTGGTCCCCTCGCCGCCGACCGCCGCCCAGCCAAACGTCGGCGAGCCATCGGGCTGGGCGCGCCGCCGCTCGGGTCCGATGTGGCAGCCCGCGTGGCGCCACCTCAGCACCACGTGGTGGCCACGTCACTTGCTCTACCCACGTGGCTGCCGAGTTAGCGCCGTGTGGCATTTCCTTTTATTTCCCGTTGGAAAATAATTCGGCCGAAAAATCAAATCCCCCTCGCTAACGTCAGCTGGCGCAATAATTCGAATTTCCTTTAGAAAAATAATTCCATAAAATAAAAAATAAAAAAAAACCCCAAATCCTTCATTTCATGTGTTTTCCAACTCCAGAAGGCCATAACTTCTTCGTTCGAACTCCGATTCAAGTGATTCAAATTTCTAAATTCATCTAAAATCCCCCTCTTGCTGTTAGTACTAGTTTGGAATTTATTTGGAATTTATTTGGAGTTGTTTTATTTATTTTGCTCTTTTCGCACGTGTAGAAACCGGCTTTTCGGAAGATTTCTCGGATCCGACGACCGAAGCACCTCAACTCTTCAACGAAGGCAAGTCATAGACCTTTGATCATATTGAACCCATCTTTATACAACTATATTGTTTGATATAAACATACATTGCTAGTTTTATATTAAATTGTTTCGGGAATAGACAATTGCCCAATTGATGTATGCCTCCTTGAAAAATTTACAAATAACATGTACCCTTGAATGACATGAACCCTTGGACACCATAGGATGGTTTATTTTAGTTGGACATTGATAAATTACCAACACGGGTATCGTATTATGCTTAGCCATGCTTTAGTTGTATGTCGGGACTCATGATCATATGCTCGTATGAATAAACTTGACTAAATGTATTATGGAATCGTGGCGTAGCCACTGTGATTAAAAGATGTCATGCCAAGACTAGGGTGGTCTTTGGCCGGGTTGAACTGAAAATGTTTTATGCTCGGGCGAGTGGGCGATGCTAAGTGTGGGTGCCGTAACGCACATTGGGACATAGATTAGTCTCGCCTGAACAGCCAACTAAGGACTTAACGTTGAACCATTGATCTGGGTCATACCGTGCAACCACATGTCTAGACTGGGATAGACCTGGCCAACTAATTAGCAATGTCTTGGGTCGGTTCTGTTTTGGATGAGAACGGCGCAAGAGGGGGCATGAATCTGGCGGGAGTGACCCGTCAGAAGCGAATCCTTAGCGAGCAGAACCAAGTCAAAACAGAACTTTGTAAAGGCCTTGTCACATGCTCTAGACCGTTTACCCAAGGTAGTGAGCGGTGGCATAGATATATGCCGGATAAACTAGAGAATTCATGTCTTGTGGGAAAAGTGTACAACCTCTGCAGAGTGTATAAAAACTATTCGAATAGCCGTGTCCACGGTTATGGTCATGCTCGGAGATTTCACGCAAGGGGTAGAGTTTTAATTAAAAAAATGGTGGAATTGAGGGTTTGGATGGAATGGTTGGGTTGATCTCTAATTGTTGCAAAGAACTAAATTACTTATGTACTAATCTTTTAAATTGTGCTTTTAATCTACTTACTGTATTTAATGTTAAATGTTACTTTCTGCAAAAGTAAACATAAAGCTGTCCTTGTCTAGCCTCGCATGAATAATAATAATTGCATACATTTCCCTATGACTTGCTGAGTACATTCAAAGTACTCACGGCTTACGCCCTGTGTGATTAATCCCCACAGAAGAACCAGGGAATTCATAGTATTATGAAGAGGAGTATCCTGAAGACTTTGCGAACTAGGTCGCGTCCTCCACTCGATTGCCTGTGGGCATGTCGAATGGCCACCATGAGATATTATGTTTCCGCTGCAAGTTGTATTTTGTTACTAAGCCCTGTGTGGCGTCCTCTGTAAGACTTGACCATAAGGTCCCTTTTGCTACTAAGTAATATTAATTTGTCCGCTTCATCATCATTTTGTTGTATGGTTGTGATTACACCGATGTTGAAACTGTGCGAGCTAGCTACTGATCTGGGACTAGTTCGGAATGCACAGAGGGTTCTGGGGTTGTATACCCGGGGTCCCGACAAGAGGTGGTATCAGAGCCATTTCGACTGTAGGACGTAACCATAGTTAGCAAGGTCGCATTAGTCAAAAGTTTCCAAATTTATTTTCTAAATCAAACCAACAGTTAACCTGGATAGTTGTTCTTCTCTTCTCTTGTTCTATTCTTTTCTCGTCTATTCCAATCTTTTCCCACTTCATTCTCAGAATCTTACATCTTATCTATTCTGAAAATGGTTTTCAAATTTAAATTGATCTTTCTCACCCCTGTAATCTCTAAAGGATCGAGCCTTGTTTTTGGTCGACCATCCCAAATAAGCTAAATTAGAAGTGTTCTAATAGGACTACCCTCCTAGCTGTAGTATCGTTTAGTTCGGCCTTTAGGTTTGAGTTTTGTTCCTTCTGGTAGCTTTCCTGCTATCCGCTCTCGGTTTAACCGAACATCCCCAATTAGGTTGCTCTATCTTCCCCTGCTCGCCTCGTCTTTTGTGCTTTTCCCTCTTATCTATCGTGCTTTCTCTCTCTCGTCTATTAAACCTGGAAAGTTTTGTGCAGATGGTTCAGACCCGCAACACTGCAAGCCAAGTTGACCCTGTGGATCTCAATACCCCGTCACCACCACCTCCTCCAGCAACCATGGCAGATCAAGATTTGGGACAGTTCATGGCAGCCCAGACACAGCTGATGAGCTCAATGATGCAGAATATGAACCAGACAATGACTCTGCAGGGCCAGACCGCTGCTGCCCTTCTTGCAATAATGAACCAAAATAGCCAAGCCACTGTCGCAACCCCGCCACCATCACCAGCTTTCCCTCAGTCCTGGTTGACTGAGTTCATGAGGACTCATCCACCTACATTCTCTAGCTCCACCGAGCCATCGATGCGTATGACCGCCGCGCCAACCAAAAGAAGCTTGCCATTACCCGGTGTGATGACCGTGAGAAAGTCCTGTATGCTGCACACCAACTCGAAGGTACCACCGCAGAATGGTGGGAGAACTATTGTGCTGCCCATGAGAACCACTAGAACATTGGTTGGGCTGAGTTTTCTGAAGCTTTCCGCCATTCTCACATCCTTGATGGAAAGGTGGAAATGAAGAAGAATGACTTTCGCGAGCTGAAGCAAGGAAACATGTCCGTGAGTGAATACCTCAATAAGTTCACTCAACTCTCGCGATATGCTCAAGAGGATGTCACCACAGATGATGCACGTCAGAAGCGTTTTAAGCGTGGACTCAACCCTAGCTTGAAGGTTCAAGTCATTGGCAATGACTATGCAGATTTCCAGCATCTGGTGAACAAGGCTATGCTCATAGAAGAGTCTCGTCGTGAGCTGGTAGAGTCTCATAAGCGGAAGATGATGCAGCATGGTGCTCATCAAGGCCATTCACAGAGAGCCAGGACAAATGTGCAACACCCTACCCGTTTTGCTCCTCCTGTCATGTTCAAGACTCCAGCAATAGCACCTCGCTCGACTGCACTAGGGTTTCGCAGCCCCAACAACAATATCAACAACCAACCCCCAAGAAACCCCAATCCTGCCGCAGGAGTCACCTGTTTCAACTATCAGCAATTGGGGCACTACACCAGTAACTGCCCACAGAAGCAAGGCCCCTCGCTTGTCAGATTCAACTTGGGAGCTACTCCAACTAGAACCCCCATGCCCGGAGCTAGACGTGGAGCACCTCAGACTCCGGCTGCACCAGCTAAGACCCCTCAGTCTTATGAAAGAGACCGTGTGAACCACATCACCGTGGAGGAAGCCCAGACAACCCCGGACGTCGTGCTAGGTAAGTTCCTAGTAAATTCGTGACTTGCTACGCCTTCTTTGATTCGCGCCGCATTCGTTTGTTTCGCGGATTTTTGCTGCAAAGCATCAATTAAAGGTTTCAAACATTAAGTTTGCCTTGTTGGTTCAATTCCCCGGTTCGGAGTTAAGCACGAACCAGGGTTGCCCACAAGTTAAAATGATCATAGAAGGGGTAGAATTCCTAGCCAACCTGATAATCATTGACACCAAATCCCTAGATGTGATTTTGGGTATGGATTGGCTTACTGAACACCAAGTAGTTTTGGATTGTGGTGGTAGAAGTATCACCTTGGTCAGTCCAGTTGGGACTAAAGTAAAATTTGAAGCCCCCATGAAGAAGCATGATGGAGCTTTAGTCTGTAGTGTCAAGACCCTATCCTTGGAAGATGTACCGGTAGTCAGAGAATTTCCAGATGTCTTTCCTGATGAATTACCTGGAATGCCGCCAGACAGGGACCTAGAGTTTGTCATCAACCTAATTCCAGGAACTGCACCAATTTCAAAGAGACCCTACCGCCTATCTGTTGATGATTTGGTCGAGCTGAAGAAGCAAATCGAAGAGATGCAAGAAAAATGATTTGTCCGACCAAGTTCTTCACCATGGGGAGCCCCAGTTATCTTTGTTGCAAAGAAAGATGGCACCCAAAGGATGTGTGTGGATTACCGCTCACTCAACGAAGTCACCATCAAGAACAAGTACCCTTTACCCAGGATTGATGATTTGTTTGATCAGTTTAAGGGAGCCGGAGTGTTCTCTAAGATAGATTTAAGGTCAGGATATCATCAGTTAAAGATCCGTCAAGAGGATATACCCAAAACAGTTTTCTCAATCCGATATGGACTGTATGAGTTCACGGTCAGGTCTTTTGGATTGACCAATGCCCCTGCTTACTTTATGAACTTGATGAATAAAGTATTCATGGAGTATTTGGATAAGTTCGTCATTGTCTTCATTGACGACATTCTAGTATATTCCAAGAGTGAAGAAGAGCATGAAGAGCACCTTCGCTTGGTTCTGACTAGGCTTAGAGATCATCAACTCTATGCCAATTTCAGCAAGTGTGAGTTTTGGATGAAGGAAGTCACTTTTCTGGGACATGTCATGTCTGCAAAAGGAGTCGCCGTCAACCCCAGTAAAGTCAAAGATGTGCTCAATTGGGAGTCACCCAAGTCAATACCTCAGATCAGAAGCTTCCTTGGTATGGCAGGATATTACCGCCGGTTCATAGAAGGTTTCTCCAAGATAGCAAGACCCCTCACTCAGTTGTTAAAGAAGGAAAAGAAATTTGCCTGGACACCTGAATGCGAGCAAAGTTTTCAAGAATTGAAGAAGTGCTTGACCACCGCTCCAGTGTTGACTTTGCCAGTTGTCCGAAAGGATTTTGAGATTTACTGTGATGCATCGCGACAAGGTCTCGGTTTGTGTTCTGATGCAAGAAAGAAAGGTAGTAGCATATGCTTCGCGGCTGTTGAGGCCTCATGAAGTAAATTACCCCACCCATGATCTAGAATTGGTTGTAGTGGTGCATGCTTTGAAGATATGGCGTCATTACCTCATTGATAATCGTTGTGAAGTTTACACTAACCATAAAAGCTTGAAGTACATTTTCACCCAAGCTGATCTCAATATGAGGCAAAGGAGATGATTAGAGTTGATCAAGGATTACAACATTGAATCCATTACCACCCAGGCAAAGCTAATGTTGTAGCAGATGCCTTAAGTAGAAAGGTCTATTGCAATATGTTGATGATCAAGGAAAGTCAGCCAGTATTACATAAAGAGTTTCAGAAGCTTAAGCTTGAATTGGTTGAAGAAGGTTATTTGGCTGCATTGGAAGTGCAACCAACTCTACAGAGTCAGATCAGGGAAGCCCAGATCGAAGATGCATATATCAAAGAGATCAAGAGTAACATGAAGAAGGGTAAATCTCTAAGATTTTCAAAAGATGAGCAAGGAACCGTTTGGTTCGATAAGCGTATCTGTGTACCGACCAAAAGGAACTCAAGCAGTTGATACTCAAGGAAGCTCATGAAACCTTGTATTCCATTCACCCCAGAAGTGCTAAAATGTATCAGGATCTTAAGGAAATGTATTGGTAGCCTAGTATGAAGCGAGAAATTGCTGAATACATAGCATAGTGTGATATTTGCCAACGAGTTAAAGCTGGGCACCAGAGACCAGTTGGACTCCTACAAACCTTGCGGATCCCTGAATGGAAATGGGAAGAAATTGGCATAGACTTCATCACCGGTGAACAAGAGCTGGATATGATTCTATCTGGGTAATTGTAGATCGCCTGACAAAAGTTGCCTACTTTATCCCAGTCAAGACCACCTACTCAGGAGACAGATTTGCAGAATTGTATATGGCAAAGATAGTATGTCAGCATGGAGTGCCAAAGAAGATTGTGTCGGATCGAGGATCCCAATTCACCTCAAGATTTTGGCGTAAGCGCACAAATGCTTTGGGCACTAATTTGAATTTCAAGATGCAGCTACCATCCTCGCATGCATGGATGCATGAATGAGTGAATAAAATCCTAGAAGATATGTTAAGAGCCTGCGCTCTAGAGAACCAGACCAGTTGGGATCAAATGCTACCTTATGCAGAGTTTTCCTACAACAACAGTCATCAATCAAGCCTACAAATGTCCCCGTTTGAAGCCCTGTACGGAAGAAAATGCAAAACGCCCTTGTGTTGGACTGAAACAGGAGAAGGACAAGTACTTGGACCTGATATCCTGAAGGAAGCCGAAGATCAAGTTCGGGCAATCAGAGAGAAGCTGAGAACAGCTCAGACTAGGCAAAAGAGCTATGCTGATAATCGTCGCCGGGATCTAGCTTTTGCGCCCGGAGATCATGTGTATCTGAAGGTCTCACCTCCCAAAGGAATGCGTCGTTTCAGAGTAAGTGGGAATCTTGCACCAAGATACATTGAACCTTTCCCAATCCTAGCTAGAAGAGGAGAAGTTGTTTACTAGTTAGAGCTCCCGCCTTAGCTGTCAGATGTGCATAGTGTCTTCCATGTGTCTCAATTGAAGAAATGTCTGCGTGTGCCAGAAGAGCAGATGCCGCTAGAAGCAGTTGACCTACAAGAAGATCTCACCTACAAGGAGCAACCCATCAAGATTCTGGAAGTGTCCGAGCGTGTAACCACACTAAAGAAGAAGCCACTTGGGAGCGTGAAGAGGACCTGAAGGCCGAGTTCCTGCACCTATTCTCTAGTCAGCCTGAATCTCGGGGTCGAGATTCCCTTTAAGGGGTGTAGGTTTGTAACATCCCTAATTTGCGAGTTTTTGAAAATTTTCAAAAGTTTTAAAAGTAACCATTTGGTTTAAGTTGCCAAAAGCTTAAATTGAAATTTAGAAATCAAAAACCAGTTAAATTGAAATAATCCAACTTCAATTAAACCAAAAAGTTAGTTTATTGGAGTTTTCTGGATTTTACTTGGATTTTAAGCCTTTATTGCATTTTCTGGATTTTAATTCGGCTTTTCCTTTTTGTTTGAAGCCAAAACCTATTTTGTTCGCAACATTAAAAATTAAAGTAAAGCTAAAAGTATTTTTATTAAGTTATAAATAATTCAAGGGACTTCTGTGAATTTTTCTAGAATTTTTAGACTTTATTAGCTAATTTCTAAAAGTCTTTTTGCTTTTTCGGGATTTCTTTAATCGGAAATCTTTTAAAATTCTCTTTCAGCTCATAGGCCGAATCTCCTCCATGGCCCGCTTCCCGCGCGCGCGCCGTGCATCCCTCGGGCACCGTCCGATAGAAATCGGACGACATCGCCGCAGCCACGCCTTCCTCCACCTCCCACCGTCCGATCGAAATCGGACGGCCGCCGCCGCCCTCCTACGGACTTCTTTCTTCTCGCGCGCGCGGCGCAGCACTCGCCGCAAATCCCACCGGTCCCCGCCTCCTCAATCGCCCTAGCGCCGCCGCCGCCCGCCGCCTCGCCGCATCCGGCGCCTTTTTTCCCCTTTTTCCTCGCTCTTTCGCGCCGCCGTCCGCCATTAGTGGTCGCCTGACACCTTTCCCCTTCCTCCTCCTCCGGGCTTCCTCGTCCCCTATTTAAGTGAGCACCGGGACCACCTCCCCCCTCCTCTCTCGTTTCCCCCATCTCACTCCCCCTCTCTCCCTCCGAGCTCGCCGGATTTCGAGCTCGAAGCCGCCGGCCACCGGAGGTCGCCGCCGCCTCTAGCGCCACCTCTGACCCGCTGCTGCATCGCCGCACCGAGGGCCACCACTTGCGCACTTCCCAACCCCGAACCCACCGGCGTCGCCGCCGCTTCCCGCCGCCGCTTCTCTCCGCCGCCGCCGCCTCTTGCGCCGCTAAGCCGCGTGAGCACCAAGCTCCTCGCGAGCTCTCCTCTTGCGCTGGTCCCCTTGCCGCCGCCGCCACCAAACGCCGGCGAGCCATCGGGCGCACGCCGCGCTCGGTCCGACGTGGCGGCCGCGTGGCGCCACTCAAGACAACGTGGCGCCACGTGTCACCGCTCGCTGCGTGGTCGCCTACCAACGTCGCATGGCATTTCCTTTTATTTCCCGTTGGAAAATAATTCAGCCGAAAAATCAAATCCCCCTCACCGACATCAGCTGGCGCAATAATTCGAATTTCCTTTAGAAAAATAATTCCAGAAAATCAAAAAACCAAATCCTTCATTTCATGTGTTTTTCAACTTCGGAAGGCCATAACTTCTTCGTTCAAACTCCGATTCGAGTGATTCAAATTTCTAAATTCATATAAAATCCCCCTCTTGCTGTTAGTGCTAGTTTGGTATTTATTTGGAATTTATTTGGAGTTATTTTATTTATTTTGCTCTTTTCGCACGTGTAGAAACCGACTTTTTGGAAGATTTCTCGGATCCGACGATCGAAGCACCTCAACTCTTCAACAGAGGCAAGTCATAGACCTTTGATCATATTTAACCCATCTTTATAAAACTATATTGTTTGATATAAACATACATTGCTAGTTTTATATTAAATTGTTTTGGGAGTAGATAATTGCCCAATTGATGTATGCCTCCTTGAAAAATTTGCAAGTAACATGTACCCTTGAATGACATGAACCGTTGGACACCATAGGATGATTTATTTTAGTTGGACATTGATAAATTACCAACACGGGTATCGTATTATGCTTAGTCATGCTTTAGTTGTATGTCGGGACTCATAATCACATGCTCGTATGAATAAACTTGACTAAATGTATTATGGAATCGTGTCGCGGCCACTGTGATTAAAAGATGTCATGCCAAGACTAGGGTGGTCTTTGGCCGAGTTGAACTAAAAATATTTTATGCTCGGGCGAGTGGGCGGTGGTAAGTGTGGGTGCCGTAATGCACATTGGGACGTGGATTAGTCTCGCCTGAGCAGCCAACTAAGGACTTAACCTTGAACCATTGATCTGAGTCATACCGTGCAACCACATGTCTACACTTGGAAAAGCCCCCAACTATCACAACCAAGCTTTCAAGCCATTCAGGATCTCGCAATGACAAGAGCTGAGGGAACAACGATAAGCATGTCAACACCCCGTGCTACTTCACCATTCCTCCCCGTCCCATCTCCTTATCGTCCACTCCACCTGAATCTCGGGGACGAGATTCTCTGTAAGGGGGTAGGTCTATAACATCCCAAAAATTGGGATTATTTTCAAATGTATAAAAATACGATCCCTTTTAAAACTTTTAATGTATTTTGTTGATATTTTCTTTTCTGGATTTTGTTGCAAAACTTTTGTCTAATAAAGAAATGTAAAGATCAAATTCTAGAAATCCAAAAATTTTTTAAGAAATCAAAATGAGTTGAAACAAGGGATGATAAATAAACAATCCTAGCTGATAGTTAAAATAACCTAAAACAAAAATATGATAGTACAAACTTGGTGTAGTTATAATGTCAATAAGATAATAAATAAATAAAGCATGATTTGAAACTCTCTTTACATCAAATAATAAAGATGCATTCAAAGAGAAGCTTAACAGAATTTTAGAGAATTATGCAGAGATCATAAAATTATGAAACAATTACATAAAAATCTACAATATGCCAGGACCCTACCCTCAAATTTTCATAATTTCTAGACTTATATTCTATGCCACAAAAATCTCCTAAAGCATCAGGCTTTTCTCAAAATCTCAGACAACATTTACCTTCACCCCTCACCGACGGTGGGTCCCCGCGTTGTTTCTTCTCCAACACAGTAGCCAGCGCCGGCCACACCATGGACACGCGCCCTTGTGCATGCGCACGCCGCCTTGAGCCGTGCCACGCCACCACAGCCTCGCCCGTGGTCTCCTCCCCTTGCCCACGGTATTGTTGAGCCCGTGCCCCGGTCGCGTCATGTGCCCATGCTCTACCCGGCCTTACCGTCGCAGCGCCAAGCGCACCACCATCACTGCCCGCAAGCTTCCTCGCGAATGCTCTGCCCCCTTGCCTATATAAACCGAGCTCCAGGTGCCTCTAACCCCCTTCTTCATCTTCCCCAACTCCCCTCTCCATTTATCTCTTCTCCAAAACCGAAACGAGCTAGAAGCCCCGAATGCCATTCCTGAAACCAGCAGCACCGCCGAGCCGCTCGTCGCCGTTCTGGCCCCGCTGGAGATCTTCGTCCACTGCCGATCGCATCACGGCACGTCCCGCCTCCCCAGGAACCTAACCCCTCAAGAAATTTTTGGATTCGTCCACCGAGAATCTGTGCATGAGTGTTCTTCCTCGGCTCCGGCCAAATCCGCCTCCACCGCCACCGCGTCTTCTTCAGCGAGCCCTAGCTCGATTCTTCTCTCTGTGAGCATCTTATAGTCACCCTTTACCTCCTCTTAGCACTCACTTGCTCTCTCATTTTCCCCAGGGCTCCCGCCACGTTGAACTGGCCACACCGCACCAAGTCACCGTCGCCGGCTCACCTCGGCATCTCTCTGTCCTCGGCGACCACTCTGGTGAGACCCACTGTCCCCCCTAGTGCTCATGCTCTCATCATTTTGGTCGCTACTCCTCTCCGGTGCACCCTCCCCTTTTCGCCTCCATGGCTGGCCGCCGCGAGTCCTTGCCGCGCCGCCACAGAGCCGCCGAAGCCGCAACCTCGTCTCCTATAGCTTCATTACCTCCCTGTCAACCCATTTTTGTAGTCACCTCTCCCTCGCCACCACTCCCTTGTCAGCGATGACCACCGCCCATTTCAGCCCGAGCTCCTCTGTAGCTGCTCGTCTTTGTTGTTCCTATACATGAATTGAAAATAAAGAACCACCCCTCTGTTACATGATTAGTACCTTAAGCTATGTGTTATGACTTGTCATTTAATCCACTCAATTGCACTAACAAAAATTGAAGCTAGGATTTGAACAAGTTACTTGTAGAACTTCAGTTTAAAGTGATTCCCTGTTGAAGGTTTTATGAACAGAAATGTGGTAGATAGAAATCTGAAATTTCAGTTGGCTAATAAACCTTTGTGATGGTTGTTAAATCACCCAAAGTGCTTAACAAATGATGTTGGGACTTAGTAATAAGTCTAGTTAACAACCACATATAGTTTCTCAAATTAAACTGTATGAATAGAGAAGATGTTAGATGAAAACCTGAAATGACAATAGCCTAATAACATGTCTAAAACGAATAGTTGCTGACCCTTTTAGCCTTTCTCAAAGAAATTCATTCAGTAAGAGGTTTAGTTGAGCAATACTTCAATTAAGCAAATCCTGCTTCAAAAGAGCAAGCAGTCCGAACTTTAGTGTAAACTGAGATAACAAGAATTAATAGCCACCTCTTGAATGATCATTGAACAAGAAAGGTAATAAGAGACCAAATGCAAGAGCTAGCAAACCTAGTAGCTAGCAGTGTGCCACCCCACAATGTAATTAGCAAATTCAAACTTTGGGTTAGTAAGGAGAATAGTTAACAACACCTAAAAATAGCTAAACCCTCCCGGAGAATGTTTGACAAAGATCCCGTAGCAATTATCACCATTTGAACAGAGAAGAGTAGGAAAAGAAATGAATGGTCAATAGAACCCTCTTGTTAATCAATTCATCTAATGCTAACAAGGCTTATGGCTGACCATTAGTTCACTCAAGTGTATTAACAAATTTGGAGTTTACTTAACTAGTCGCACTCCAATATAGAAAGGTTTCCTTTCTACAAGCCTATGTACAGAGCAGCACTACCTAAGAAATATTAGAGATGACAAGAGGGCCATCTTAGTTAAGTTGGTTAGACTTGACAATAGACAAATGATCTTGGTTAATGATGAGTTAGAAATCATCTTGATTCAATTAGCCTCTGAACTTGTATCCAACACACAACTCAAGCTGAAGACGATTGTTGAATATGATTGCCCTAAACCAACAGTAAACAACCAATGGGTTAGCGAACTAATTAATCAAGAAAACACTTCCATTAGGCAATTGTTTAACAAGGAAGTTGAACAGTAGTAGAAATATCAACAGTAAGGTAGAGCCATATCAAGTGCCAATATAAACTACTTAGAAAGTATGATTAGTCACTAGCATTTAATCTAAAGGAGTAAAGCTAATAAAAAGTCAAGATGCTATGACATGGTTATCTAAAACAATAGTAACCCTAAGTCATGGTTTTGATGATATAAATAGTAGAACTAAGTCAATAGGATAATTCAAAATAGTCAAGTATATGTATAGCCTTAAGCCTATAAACCAATCTGCTTAAAAAGTATGCTAGAGCTATTCATGTAGGTTGTTACCAAAATGATAATAACTTAATAAATTAAGTAATTAGCCTAAGGAAGTTAAGAGGGTAATCAGTTGTAGATAGTCAACTAGCAGACTGCTTTTTTAGATAATGTTAGTGGGATAACTGGTTAGTTAACCTTAGTGTATGAGTGTGTCACTAGCGAGTTACAACTACAGATAATAGACATGCACACAATCACCATCAAAATCTGCTGGAGAAGAAGAGCATATAAGAGGATTGATTTTGACTGTATGATCATCGTGGATGTAAACATAGAATGCCTAGAAAGAGTGATTGTGAGTACTAGGTGGCGTGTTAAGGAAAACCATATCACCTAGGCTCTAGATGTCATCCGTTGTCATCTGTCCCCAACGATCGGACGATTCGTGATCCGAAAGCAAATCTAAAGAGTATTACCTAACCAGATAATCCCTCCCACCTAATATCCAATGAGGAATGTTCCCGCGAATATTCTTTCTCCGTGGGATTTATCTACTTTTGTTTGAAGTATTGCCTTCATCAACCCCTCTGATATACCTTGTCTATAGTATTTCATCCATCAGCTCCAGATGAGTATGTCTTAATCTCATCTAAACCACTCCCTTCTTTCAAGACGCCGATAAATATGTTTAGTCTTATTTGAAGTGTTTCATTTGGTTTGAATATGTTTTTATTGGATTTCATTTGGTTATTTTCAGACGCTCTTGGATTTAATCGTAATCTGCGTAGTTAGACTCGCCGCTGTGATGGGACAACACTCCCAATGGGATTGAGATTATCATAACATTAAACAGGATCAAGGTTATCTGAACAACACAAGCAAGAGCAAGGCAAGCACCTCCTTTGATCATATTGATCCCAGTATTTTACTTATTGTACTTTGTTTTGCAAATCCTATTATTGCATGCGCGTATGTTCAATATTAAATTGCTATATTTGGAATGTTGGTAGCTGTAAATCCTAATTGCTGCATGAATTCTTTTGACTTGTTGATATCCCTACTTTGTTAACATTAGGATATGGGTTAGACAATATATAATGTCAATTGGAAATTTTGAGTGCGAGCTATCCACAAATGCTTACTAGAATGATAGAATTTTCTAAAAAATGATGTATAAAGGACACCATGGTAAATGTGAATTTAGGAGATTTGTGAAAATGTTCAAAGGGGTATGCCTCTGTTATTTTGGTATTAAAGCAAAATGCAAAAACTTAGTTTTAGACGCGGGCGAGTTATATTATATTCTGAAAAAGTGGGAAAGGAACCTCACTAATAGATAGGGGGAGATTCTCGCCCGGGTCAATTAAGGACCGAACACCGGTATATCCGACCTAAGCGTAAGCGTGCAACCATAGTGCCATTTATGGGGTGGCCTTAGCTAATTAAGTTGTCGAGAACTAGCCTTGCATGAGGGGTAGGCAGTAGACGTGCCGCATACCAAAGGAACGGTATGCCGACATAACGACGAATGCCTCGTTGGGACAGGGATACCGGGCGAAGTGTGAAAAACGTAGCACCTAGACGGGTATGCTTGGGTTCAGCGAGGAACAACATTCGACGGGCTAAGTGCAAGGTTAGGACTAGATAATGTAAAGGCTTCGACACATGTTTTAGACTGCTTACCTAAGGTAGTGAGTGGTGGCATAGATATATGCCGGACAAACTAGAGAATTCGTGTACTGTGGGTAAAGTTGTACCCCTCTGCAGAGTGTAAATCTATTATAATAGCCGTGCTCGCGGTGATGAGCATGCTAAGTGTAGTATTGCCGGGTATAGTCTTGATTTTCACAAAAACTGTCTTATCGGAAATTGTGGGAAGTGGTTTGTGATTTATTTGAGATAATCGCCATGTTATGGTCTGCACATAAATTGTTGCTCGCAGCCAAGGAAGACCGTGAGTCAGTAGTTGTTCTTATTATTGGATCATTCAATTACTTACTTACTGTCCTGTTATCTATTTAACTGCTCATTTCAAATTCCGTTGCAAAGTACTACTTATGAATATTGCAAATAAAACCTGCTTAGCGCAAAATAACTTGTAGCATAGAGCCTTCTCTTGATTAGCCTTGCATTTAATATAACATTTGCGATACACTAAAAGTCTTGCTGAGTACACAAGTACTCAATCTTGCTTTTGTTGTTGTTTAGAGTATGAAGATGAACCGACGCCAGGCGACGCTTTCTTCGCACCCAGAACCGGAGGGTTCGGGGACGGGTCTATCTAGGATTTGTTTCTTATCGGTTACCTTTGGGTATGGATGGGCATACCGCTGGAATTTATTTACTTTCACCACTTTTAAACTTCCGCTATTTCATTACTCATATTTACGTACTTAAGTCTTATTTGGCCGGTCGGCCTTTGTAATGTAAATACTGCAATCGCTTAAGTTAAGCACCATTTTGCTTACCTTGTATATGTAAATGCATGGTTGTGAATACCAAATGTTGTGAATGTGTGTGCTAGCTACTGATCCAGGGACTAGCACAGAATACACATAGGGTCTTCGGGTATTCCACGCCTAGGGGTCCGACATCCACTCAATTGCCTGTGGGCATGTCGAATGGCCACCACGAGATATTATGTTTCCTCTGCAAGTTGTATTTTGTTGCTAAGCCCTGTGTGGCGCACTCTGTAAGATTTGACCATAAGGTCCCTTTTGCTACTAAGTAATATTAATTTGTTCGCTTCATCGTCATTTTGTTGTATGGTTGTGATTACACCGATGTTGAAACTATGCGAGCTAGCTACTAATCTGGGACTAGTTCGGAATGCACAGAGGGTCCTGGGGTTGTATACCCGGGGTCCCGACAGCCAGGCACGGCAGTTGCGCAAGTCATGTCCTGCTTGTTGGTGAAGTGGACACCACTTCTTGCTTTTCTTGTATTCATTGGTCGAAGCCTTTGCCTTGCCATGACCGGCATAATCTTTCTTACCCTTGGTGAATTTTTCAGGAACCGCGAGAACCTCCTTATCGTCAGGTTTGCATTGTCTCTTTTTGTTGAGAGCCTTGCTTTGCTTCTTTTTTGTCTTATCCAAGCCAGGTTGAGAGATTTTATCTTTCCGATCAATGGCCTCGTTCCATTCAACCACTTCACTGGTGGTTGTGTACTTGTCGGCCATATCGAAGAACTCGATGGTTGTTCGTGGAGGATGTATTGTAAATCCTCCGTAAACCTATGATTTCTTAGCCCTGCTTTGAAGGCTTGAATGATAGAACATTCTGCGACTTCCGGTATTGAATTATGAACCTAGTTAAATCTTTTGATATACTGTCGAAGAGTCTCATTGGATTTTTGCCGGATTCGGTGGAGATCGTCCTCCTTCCCGGGGCAGTCATACTTACCCTGGAAATTTTCAATCAGAAGGTCACAAAGTTGCTCCCAAGTGTATATTGATCCGACCGGTAGGTTGAGTAATCACGACCGGGCTGATCCTTCTAGTACCGTGGGAAGATAGTTAGCCATTACATTTTCATCATCACCAGCAGCTCTGATGGCGGTGGTGTATATCTGAAGAAATTCTAAAGGATTTGAGTCCCATGGAACTTATCCAAATTGGCCGGTCGGAACCTATTTGGCCAATGCACAGCTTGGAGCCCTGCGGAGAAGGCTCGACAACCTATGATCGATTCATGACGCCCTCTTTGAAAAGGCGCCGAATTGTAATCGGTCGAAGACTAGTTTCTTAAATTAGATTGCCGGTGCTCCGGTGTCTCAATTTGGTCGTGGACGTTGATAGGACGCCTCCGACCGCCTGCTTGATTCAGATGATGTCGAAGATCATCAGGTCCAAGCGATTCCTCTTCTCGACGAAGTGAAGGTGAGGTTTCTTGAAACAACCTTCTCCCCTCATGACTCCTTAGTCGGAATCGTCGAGGTGGTCTTGGTATCAAGTGGTGTTCAACGCAACCATGCTGCCTCTGCTGTGGGAGGAATGCTGGGATGAAGTCATGGTCTGACTTTGCGAATGCCTTCGTCCCCGGTATGCTTCTGTGCGCTGCATAGTCTGTTGGATAATTTTTGATACCTGACCTACAAGTTGGACAAAACCCAGAGTTTCTGCTAAAACAGGATTAGAATTATTTAAAATATCCTGAACTCGCTGCAGGTTTTGTACCGTTACCGAAGGTCTCAGAGGATTTCTGTCCAAAGAAGGTGTCTGATGGCCCGAACTTCCCCCCGACCTCCTGGTTGGTCTTGCCTGGTCCCTTACATGGGTGGGCGAACTGTGAATTAACCGATGGACGCCCATCGCTCTCATACCTCCAAAGATTTGGTGCTTGACCGCTCGTACCATCTCCATCATTATGTGGTGATGAGGCAAAGTATGGAGGTACACGACATTTTAATCCATATCTCTTATCGCATTGACCTCGTGCCTCCAGCAGTGATCTTCTGATGAGCTTCCATCGTAATTGATGGAGAGCCTTTCAGTGCTTCTGCAAGAAGCTTCCACGATAGAAAGTGGTCGGTAATCAATACTTCCTAAGGTTTTTGTGGAGGTCTCAGCCTGATCCGACGGATTGTCGATCGTATACTGAGCCTTATCATCTCCATTTGGTTTATGACCAGTGGAGGTTTCATCGACACCGTTATTAGATGTCAGTTGGCTCCTGGAATTGCCAGAAGCCGTCGGTGAGTACCTACCAACTATGATCGCATCAAGGGTACATTGATCCTCGAGTTACGGTGTTGAATTTTTGTCACCTTTTTCACTGGTCAAAAAGACTGGGCTTGCAGAGGTCTTAGGGTGTTCCGAACTGGTCGAAAGCACTTCCTCTAAAACCGCCATCGGTCGTAGCGGTGTATCCTCATCCATCCGGTCGATTTTACTGATATCTACAATGGGCAAGCCGGCGGAGGAGGAGGATGATGACGACATTCCGTTTTCTTGCATGGCACGAATGCATGCGTCCATGTCAAGGTTGGAGTAGTCCGCTAGGTCGAACCAGTTCTAATCGTCCCAACTTTCTGCCATAACCGCATGAGCGATTACAAGTGAGAAATGGACAAGAATTTTGATGAGCAAAGAATTTCTTTAGAAATCCGCGCCTTCTTCCCCACAGACGGCGCCAGCTGTCGACGATCGAGTTGCCGATCTTACGAAATAAATAGAGGAAAATAACACGGAATTTTTGGGGAGAGAATAGGACTACTCTTTTATTAATATGAACCGACTATTACAGAGGATGCCTATGACTAGGCGGTGGACTAATACTGATTACACTGAGAGTAATATTTGCTATGCTGCAATATCGGGCTTGAAACACGAATCTGATGCTAATGTCTATGCTTTAATCCAATGCGGCTTGATCCCCCTTGCTTCGTCCATGTTCCATCTTTAAATAGCCCTTGAAGAGGTGGCAGTTACTTCTGGAGAAGATATCTGTTGTAAAGCGTCGCGACTGGTCGGAACGAGGTGACGGTTGATGGAGTATCAACCGTTCAGCAGTTGTATATCTGTGAGACACTTAACCGTATGGTGGTTGTTCATCAGTCGTGTGGTATGAAATATACGCATGTGTTCCATTCGTCACACAGTAGGGAATATACCTAAAATCAGTTCTGGATATTAGTTCATACCTTTTATGAGCAGTTAACTGGTCGGAGGCTAGGCACAGGACCTTGTCCGACCAGGGTACCCATTACGTAACCTCTGGAATCCTTACGACCAGTGAGGTCGAGAACCTTAGGGGTTACGACCATGAAGACGTATGGTCTTTTATTATGTATTAAAGATAATACATAGAGATTTTAATCCTCGTCAATGTGAAAGACAAAAGTATATTTTCCGATGCATGCAAGTATGCAACAATTCAATGTGTACCATGCATTGTCTTATCTAGCTAAGCTAGCCGGCCATCATGAGACAGCAGCAAGAGCAGGCCAACTCTAAGGATCTCTAGTGCATGATCTAGTGCAACATGACATGTCTAGTTATGTTTAGTGCATGATCTAGTGCATTTCCTTATGTGCTAAGACTAACACTAATCCTTTAAAATGTAGGACATATCTATAACATAACATGAAAGAACATTTCATTCAACTGATAATACTAACACTAATCCTTTAAAATCGATTAGATGATCAATTATCATGCTACCATGAACCATCTCTGATATGCAATTAACCCGCTTATAGCATGTGAAAATGCTTAATTTTTATTAAATGTATGCCACTCTATATCCATACTAGAAGCCACTAACAGAAAGCAATCCGAAATGATTCAATTGATAAGCGACTAACAGGAAGCCACTAGTCTATCATTCAATTGATAATCCATCTCTGTATATCATTCAATTGATAATCCATCTCTGTAGGACATATATATAACATTTCATTCAATTGATAAGCCACTAACAGGAAGCCACTAGTCAACATTTCATTCCATTCATAATCCAGATCAGAGGAGAGCAATCCCAAATGATTCATGAATTCAAGACACTCACCGAGGGACATCCGGAGTAGGGGTCGGTGTTGGTGTCGACCTGTTGGTTGGACAGGGCGAGGCGGCTTTGTAGTGGACGCCGGTGCTGAGGCAGAGGGTGAAATGGAGTTTGAGGAAGACGACCTCCTTCCTCCGCGGTTCTTGGACTCCAGGCTCGGTTGCTGTTGTTGATCCATCGTGGTCGTGGGAGCCAGAGGAAGAAGCCCGGAGGCCGGAGCCAAGGTGGGAGGCGGGAGATGGGGGTGGACTGGACTGGACACAGAGGTGGGCCGAGCACAAGGAGGGAGCGGGCGGCAGTGAGCAGGAGGTGGGTGAAGTACTGAAGTGGAGGCGGAGCGAGCGGCTGGGATCGGAGCAGGGCCTGGAGGCTAGAGCTAGCGGGGGCGGTTGGGCGGCCGTGCGGTGGCCACTTGGGGTACTGGGGTGGGGGGCTGGGGCGGACACCCATGCGGCGGGAGGGACCAGATCCGGCTAGAGGAGGCGGAGCGGGCGGCTGGGACCAGAGCCCAGGGCGGAGGGGCAGCGTCGTGTGGGGAGGATGAGGGGCGCCAGCCGCCAGCGGGGGAGAAGGAGGATGAGTGGTGCCTGTGGGGGAGGAGGAGGAGGGGAGCCGCGGGGAAAGGAGGAGGGGCGCCGTGGGGAGGAGGAGCAGCAGGGGTAGAGGCGAGGGCACGAGAGGAGGAGGAGGGCAGCAGCGGCGCGGGAGGAAGGGCGCGGCGTGGAAGGAGGAGCCGAGGAGGGGGTCGGCGTGGGAGGCGGAGGTGGGCGGCGGCATCGGGCTGAAGAAGGGGAATCGAGGGGAGGGAGGAAGAGGATGAAGCAGACTGGGCGGAGGGGGCTGAAGAAGTGAAATCGAAGCGAGCTAAACAAGTTAACCGAGTAACTCGCAAGCTAGCTCGACTCAACCGAGTTCGAGTCGAGCCGAGCTGGCCCGCGAGTTTCGAGCTTTTTTTCCACCCCTAGTGGTGCTGCCCAGCAAGGGATTGAGGAGGCAGTGATGAGGGTGATTTAATGAAAATGGAGATGGGATTAAATTGGGGGAGTAAGGAGTTACAAGGGGATTATTTTGGGAGGAAGGTCAGGAGATGAGAGTGCACAAGGGGGTCTAGGGAAGAGGTATCTCGAGAGACGAAGTGGATGAGAACCGAAGCGTACAATGCTTTAGATACCATCGAACGTCTGTTTGATATCATTATCCTTATCGGAATCTAACTAATGCATGGATATAGACTCCGACATGCATGCGTGTGTAAATTGAACTATAGAGTTTACATGCCATTTTTACTAATTAATTGCTTTAAAATATGAAACAAAATTATGTTATCCTAATTTGTATAAATTTAGCATTAAATTTCTAAATTATTGACAATAAAAATATTACTTGAAATATGTGGCCCATACGGATGCACGGGTTGACAACGTGATGATATATTTTAGGGCATATCAGCATCTAGTAACGATATGTGATCTAATTCTTGCATGGTTTCCTAGAGAGATTAAATTATCAAAATTATCATTTAGAGGGTTGATGATCTTCCTTCTTGCTGCTACACCTTGTGAGTACTATATGCTACTGAATAACTTCGGATTTTCACAATATGTCACTGACATATAAGCACAGGACCTATATGCTAGTCTCACATAGTGATATATTATGAGTTATGTAGTTAGCCAGTGGTATATTGTGAATTTTCTCTACTAGTAAAGTTTGCCCTAGTTTCCAAAAAGAAAATGTTAGTGCATTTCAAGTGGTGTAAACGTTTGAGACGTTGTATGAGGCATAATGCAGGCATGTGACACTAGTACCTCTGGCAGCACACACAGCACGGCAGCATCGGCAATGAAGCAGGAGTGGACGGCCGGAGCTGAGGCTGACAGGCTCAACAGTGGCCAGGAGAGCACCGCCGACGGCTCCACGGCGCGGCGCAGGTCTGGACGCCGGCGTGCAAGTAAACGGGGGGCGAACACCGGAGACCTTGAGGCACGCTGGCGGCTGGCCGCTTGGCACGGCACGGCACGGCACGCGGGCGGCACGGCACGGCACGGCACGGCGCGCGGCAACGGTCGGCACGGCGGCCCGTCCGTGCCCAACGGTCGGCACGCCCTCGGTCAGCAAGCCGCCAACGGCCGTGTCCAACGGTCGGGACCGGCGGAGCCACGCCCTCCATGGCCGCCCTCCCTCCCCAATTCCTATATAAGCGTCGTCCTCTCGCTCAGATTCTCACATCAGAAGCAGACCGCCTCCCAAATCTTCAATCCTCCCTGATAGTCTGATCTCACACTCTTTCAGAAAACTCTCTCAAAAATCCACATGGATCCGAACGCCATCAACGTCGGTGGTTATGCCGACGACCAAGAGGAGGACCATCCGGGTGGATCACCTCCGGCGGGTACGGCCTCTGTGGCCAGCGCGAGCTCAATTGGCAACAGCAAGAAGAAAACAAGGAAGTCCAAATGCTGGACTTACGACTCCACGTTCGACTCAGGCGGATCGGTAAGTTCCTGGTATTATGACCCAATGCTAGCCAGGGAAGAACTCGCCAAATTCATCGTCTCTGAAGATTTGCCCGTCAGAATAGGTGAAAGCAGAGCTTTCGAAAGCATGATCCAGAAAGGGTTTTGTCCTCAGCACGAAAAATTGCCTAGAAATTTTCCTAGAAGCGACATTTTAGCATGTTATCACCAGCAAGTATTTGAACTGAAACAAATTTTTGCAAAAGGTAATTTATCCTTTGCACTCACCTCCGACATTTGGTCGACGTCATATCATAGAATGGCTTATCTTAGCGTAGCTGCACACTACTATGACGATAACCACTCTTTGAACAAGAGGGTGATTGGCTTTAAATTGATAGAAGATGCACCTAGTGCAGAGGCCATAGCGCAACGTATACTAGACGTAGTTAAGGCATATAATTTAGAAAATCGTATTGTTTCTGTTACTCTTGACAATGCTTTAGCAAACACAAGAGTCATGGAGGTACTGTCTCCGGTGCTTGAGTCATACGTCGGAGGATATGTTCTCCACCAGAGATGCCTGTGCGACATCCTCAACATCATTGTCCAAGCAGGTATGGCCGAAATGGCCGAGCCTTTAGATAATATTCGCTCGACCGTCGGTTACATTTTCAGTTCAGAGATGCATGTTGCCGAGTTCAGAAGCTACTGCAAGGCGCAAGGTAAGAAACCTAGGATTTTTTCGCCCGACGCGAAGGTAAGGTGGAATTCAACTTATATCATGCTGAAGGAAGTACTCCCCTACAAAGAAGTCTTAACTTCTTTTGTCAATGCTTGTATGCAGCGAGAGTTTCTTTCTGAGGCCAACTGGTCTCTTGCTGATAAGTTTTTCAAAATCTTAGAAACATTTTATGTGGCTACTACAGAATTGTCTGGTGTTTACAATCATACATCTTGCTTAGTTTTGCTTCATCTCTATGAGATTGCATTACTATTTCAGTCGTATAGGACAGACCTTGATTTGTTTACCACTGTGAGAGCAATGGAAGAAATATTTGTTAAACATTTCCAAACCATTCCGCATCTTTATTGTTTTGCTTTTATTGTAGATCCTCGATTAAAACTATCTGGTTTGCAACAGACTTTAACATGGTTAGGTGAAGCCTTAAACATTGACTATTCGAATGCTTACTCGCATGTTGCTGATGAATTTTTTCGAGTCCTTTCTTTATATGAAGCTAACTTTGGGAGCACACTCCGTAAGCCGCTGTCTCAGTCGGAGGCACCAAAGTGCAAAGACATTAGTAGACTATGGAAAAAACTAAGGGTCGGAGCGTCTTCCTCGTCCTCTTTACAAGGGCTGACAATACACCAGAGAATAGCACAAGGAGAGTACAACCGCTACCGCGACACTAATCACAGCATGGATCCTGAATTCGCAGATCCTGATAATGTCAACCTTTTCCTTTGGTGGAAGAACAACCAACGATACCATCCTGTGTTATATCAATTTGCAAGGGACGTCTTGTTGGCTCCGGTGTCAACAGTTTCTTCTGAATCTGCATTCAGCGTGAATAGAAGAATTGTGGAAGACCGAAGATCATGCCTAGCACCCGAGATAGTGGAAGCACTCACCTGCCTGAAAGACCGGGAAAACGCTGCCACTCGAGAACAACATAGTGTGGTGAATGCTGAGTTTGCTAGTGAGCTAGCAGAGCTTAACTTGTAACTTTTATTTCACATTTTGTATTTACTTCTTTGTTTTTATTACTAAGGTTTTATCCCAATCGGTTTTGCAGTACGGTTAAGTCTAGATCCTTCATAGAATTGTTCTCATTTTTCTTACATCTGTTTTCCTCAGTTTAATACAAGTTTTTTCGTTTCATTATACAGTAAGCACCATGTATTTTAACAATTGTGTGGGTGATAATATCATCAGTTTATTAGACGCTGATAACGCCCGTCTCAAGCTAAATCTATCTGACACCAGTCACTGGTGCAGACTGCAGTGGTATGATACTGTTAGTTGGCCTACAGTCCTACATAGTGCAGCTAATAGTGATGATGGATGCATTGCTGCGAACTAAACAGTCCTACACAGACAGAGTATTGGACGTAATGGCATCCTTGAAGGATCTGAATATTGTAATATATTTTCAATTTTATTAAAAATATGACAATCCATGTATTGATGTCCGCTTAAATCGTGTACGTACTTGCTCAAGTGGATATGGAAGTTATCTCAGAAACAGGAAAGTGACTGGTGCCAGATGGAGACCTATTCAGTTATTATCAGGGAGGTTCCCAATTCACTGGGGCTGTTCATAAAGTTCATAATGGACAAACCACAAGGTTCTGGCACGACACATGGATAGATCACAGCTCCATTGAAATTACAGTATCCAAGGTATGCTCTGATCTGAGCCTGAGGGCTATGGTGAATGCCACCGGGGAATTGGATACTGTATGTAGAAGATTCTGAGGATGATGAGGTCAGCTGGGGTCTAGAGAAGAAAAGCCATTATACTAGTAAATCCATGTATCAACAGTTCTGTTTTGGGGGTGTGCTATCAGTTCCAGAACGAGGGAGATATGTAAAGAAGCTTTCGGTAGGAGAAGAATTGGAGAGGAGATCCCACACAGTCAGCGCTCAGGAACTCTGTTACCTTATATCGTCCAACAAGGAACAGTTACAACAGAAAACAGAGAGAAAGAGGGAAGCCTGTGCAATATCCGCTGGATCCGCAGACTCCACACATTAGCGCCTACAGACTCGGACCACGCAGGGTCACACATACTCACATGTTGAGATAATACTGTTAAGAATAAGATAATACTGTTAAGAATAAGGGGTCCCAAACTACTAGTCATTGTAAAAGGCTGATCGATTAATGAAAGAATAAAGAGAAGCAAGAAGTCCCTTATATCTCTGTGTTCAATCTACTATTCTATATTTGTATTCTTGCATTAGTCTAAGCGATTCTACGCTTGTCTACGAGGTAATCGCTCGAACTGGACTCACCAGCGACAGTTTCTCAACACGTTATCATCACGATTGACTCTCCTCGCATCGAAAAATTAACCGTCGATGAACAACACATAGGGGCAAAGTGGAAGGAAACAGAAGAGACGCCTGGGGGGTTCGGCCAGTGCTTGTCACTAACGATGGAGACGGTGGCGGCGGCCGACAAGGCGAAAAATAAAACCAGGGAGAGTAGGTGGTTCCAGTGGGGGTGATGTCACGGCGGGCGGTGGTCGATGGTGGCCAAGAGACGGCGCGTGGTGGCCGCCGTGAAGGGCAAAAGGGGTGACGACGGAAAGAAAGAAGGAAGGAGAGGGGGCGCGCACGGGCATGGGGGCTAAGGGGGTCTCACCAGAGAGGTTGATGGCTGCAGGGAGGTGCCAAGGTGGTCCGACGATGCAAGTCCACGGCAGCGCAGGCGGTTCACTGTGGGGAAGGCAACCGGGTGAGGAAGAGAGGGAGTGGGTGGGGGAGGTTAGGGTAGGTGGAGGGATGCTTGGTAGGGGGATTGAAGTATGGCTTACCGAAGCAAAGAAGTGGCGGAGGTGGAGACGGTGACGGCTGGAATTGGAGAAGAAGGCAACGCGCGGCTCTCTGGTGGATGTAAGCCGAAATTTGTTGAGGGCTTCCGAGCGTGGGATTGTGGAACACGGAGTGACGCGGTCGACCATGGGAGAGGACCTCCAGGTTGGTCAGAACAGTGCAGTGTAGCCGACGGCCGGTGCAGACATGGTGATGCCGCAGCTCGGTTTGAGTTAGGGGAGGAAGAGTGGAGTGGGGGAGAGAAGAAAGAGAATGGGAAGGGAGGCCGGGCATGGCTTTAAGGGGAGAGGCAACGTGCGACGACGCAACGCGGGTCACCGGGGCGGCATGGGTGTGCTTGATGGTGACGCCTTGCACAGGGGCAGCGGCGTGGGAGCAGGGGCTCAGAGAGACGCAGAGTGAGACCGAGGGGACGGGTTAGCAGCCAACTCCTACGACGACGCGGTGACGGGGATGACGCGAGGAACGGGGAGGACGGCCTTGGCATGGCACCCAGGACGGGGTAGTTGTGGCGTGTGAGCCAGGGAGGACAAAGGCAGGTGGGGGAAGAAGGAATGAGGGGTTGGCGGGTGGGCCTGGGAAGGTGGAAGGAGAAAAGGAAAGGAAAAGGAAGGAAAAAAGAGAAGAAAGAAAAAGAGAAAAAGAAAAGAGAGGTGTCGGGCTGGATCGGGTACTTTTCGACCCGGACTGCCCTTTTGGGGTTTTCATCTTCTTTTCTTTTAAACTCTGGTTCGAATTATGACAAAGTTCCAAATAACAACCAGAAAGTCGAATATCAACAAAGTGGAATAAAAAGTTTTAAAAAATCCCACATTTTTAAACAATTGAGCTTAAAGTGAATTTTGGGGAGTAACAAACATGGCAGTACTCACCGCTCTAGCCCTTATACAAGTGAATAATGCAACAATTCATTAAACATTAATATTCTCACCATATCATCCCATGGTAATTGCATCAATATTACAATATAACTCTTTTCATCAATATTACCATAGCAAACATTTAACTTAACACAATATAAATAAATCTCATGGCAAATAAACCAACATGACAACGGCAACCACCCATTGTTCACCATTATACCAAGCACTTGCCTTATTAGCTTCTAGGAGCCGGATGATGCAAAGGCGGCACGGCACTTGAGGCAACACTTTCTGGACAACGAATTGATATACATTCAAAAACATGACAAACACAGTGCCAAAACATCACATAATTCACTTTAGCATGATTACGCAAAAACGATGCAAATAACTTGATTCTACCGATCAACATACCCGCATATCTAGTAATAAAAATGCTCCAACTTTCACATCTGAACCCCAAATCCAGCAAACTAAAACTTTATGGAATTCTTACGGAAAAAACCAACAACTTTCTAGTTATAGCGAACTTCTGGTCCCGTTTTCTTTCCTATTTTCTTCTCCGAAGACTATCCTAGAATCTTTCAAGACAGTCCCCTTCTCAATTTCGTATCTTTAATTCTAAAACTTGAAAAGGTATGAACGATACCAGTTTTGGAAACTACTCAAAATTTATTAACTTATTTAAGTTATCACCAAATTTTAATTTTCCCATTTACTAGATGAAACCGACCCATCTACACAACATCTGCCAGCTACGTCCAAATTCTGGGGAGCAACCTTCCCTAGGCCGTAATTTTTCACTCACTACTCCGAATCTAATGATCCAGACCTTCCTGAAAAGCTAACGAGATTATGTATCTTTTCTCTAATTGGACCAAACCTGAAATCCGAGCCTAAATATCTCGAATCGCCCCTGCAAGGTTCTACGTCTAACCTCGACGAACTAGGGCAAGCTAAAAATTAAACTTTTCCTAAGCAAAACGATCTACGATCTTAATAGTGACTAAATCATGGCAAATCCTAGGGATTAACAAGCGTTACCCTTGAAGATCACGGCGGATCACAAACACCCCGCAAAAATCCTCTTTTTTTCCCTCTCTTCTTCGTCTTCTCCTTTGTTTCCCTCCTTCCTTCCTTCTTCTTGAGGTTGTCTTAATTTTTCGGAATTTCCCCTTTTTAATTCACTTAATTACCTTTGTAGTTCAAATGATCTCTCTGTATAAATAGTACATTATGACTGATCTCTTCAGCAAAAATATTCGTCTCCCTCGATAGATGAGCAGATTCCCTAAATTGTCTGCCCGGAAACAGTCCAGTGAAATGGAACAGATGGCACATGAGTTTTCAATATTTCCCGTTTTGCAGGAAAAGAACCTGAATCATTAGAGACATCCAAACAAGCTATCCATTTCATATTCTCTTTATAGTATTTTTGTCGAATTGTGCTCATTTATTGAATTCAGAATACATTTGGTGCAGATTACAATCTACACAAAATCTGCTTTGCATGCATTTAGGTATTTCGGCGAACACGGATTCGCATCAGCTTAACTGTTCACCTAGGCAATTCTCCATAGAAATGTCCGCTTTCAGTTTCCATCGCTCTGCATGTGATAATTTAGATAGATTGCTGTTTTAAATGTACTAAACAGATGGATCCAAATTATTTGACTCCAAATATAATCTTCCTAGCAGGAAAAGTTCACCAGATAATGTTTGTTTTCATGTTATAATTCTTATATTCCTTGATGTTTATGAAGTCCTATTGCAAGCATTAAGAAACTTTAAATTTTGTGCATTATGCGCACTGGAAGGACTGCTTTTCTGTCTCCAATTATAATGATTTGCAGAGGCATTTCTGAAGCATGTGGCAATTCATAAACACTTCTACTACCCTAAAATAGTACAATTTACTAACCATAGCAAAATGCCTTCCCTAATGAAAGCAATGAACGAATCAGAATTGAAGTTCATGGAAACTATAAGACTATTAATACCCATAGGTTAAAATATGGTAATTCAAAACAACACATGCATGCTAGATCAAGACATGTATATGTCATGAAAACAACGTTGGTATGTTTATTTTCCAAACATGAATAGTACACAAATTCTTATAATACAAATATTCCACTAAAAAATCACTATAATCAAGCAAGTACTTATGTTTGGCATGTATTTACCTTCTCATGTCAGGAATATGCTATTCAAAAATGCATATCCAGCAACCACCCCACCTTCGTTTAGTGAAGCGGCCTTGGTTCTCATCAAATAACCACACTGGTCATTAATAATGACCGTGTCTTTGTTCCTGAATTCAGGCACTGAATTTTGAGACATCCAATGAAATATATGAAAAATTAGAGCAGTTTTACAATGTATTACCGGAGGTAAGCTCCAAATATTCCAAATTCCGAAACCGCGTTGTCCCTAACACAAGTCCCTTCACGAACAAGATAGCAGAGGGATGCTGGTGGGAAAATCCTTTGCATTAGGATGTATGCTGCAAGTTCTTTGCTTCCATCCTTCCGTAGACGAACCAACGTTTCACGCAGATTATCCCCATAAATGTTGTTCCCTGAATGAAACATCAGAATTACTCATCAGTCATCAGTGCAGAAAATTTGACTGCATAGTGAGAAGGAGGGCATACCTCCACCCTCCCTTTGTGGCTTCAGAACAAATGATTCCGGTGATTCAATAGCAGACATGACTATACTGTCATTCTCCAAGCTCCACAGCCCTGCAAAGCATTTCCGTACTTTTTCGACGTCGGATTTGTTGTCAAGAAACCTGTTAGGAAGTGCAGTTGTTTGATAGAAAATCAGAATTAACTGTCATGTATGTGCAGAATGAACCTTGGATGGACTTAAATAGTAGTGCTCTTCATGTTATTTTGATTTCTGGACGTTGAAGAAATGGTAGCTTCCCTCATGCAAATATAACTTTCGGATTCTTCATGTATCCACATGGACCACATGTCACACTATACACGAGGGATTCAAATCTTGCTCCAGACAAGTTTTTTTTTTTCTCGACAAAATCTCAGAAAATCTTGGAAAATTTTTAATATCTTGATTTTTTGTGAAATTTTCAGATGTGGTCTTTGGAACATGTATAAGGGGCTAAAACAGGGCCTATTTCAATAGTTAATGATTGCATTTGAGGGGAGTACCTGACAGATTCCAAAGAATATCATGTTGCCAAATGTAAATTACCTTTCAAGCACATTTTCCTTTGCCAGTTCTTGTTGAATCTTTTTTGTTCCAACGAGATGGTATGCTATCGAGGGGCACTTTATAGAAGAAGAACGCTCAATCAAGAGTCTTGCTCGCCATTCCTTGAAAAAAAAGAGAGGCAGTTGTCTGAACACCAGCTACTTCAGTTGAACTACAGTACTAGACTAAGGCAGGGCCCTCAGTTTAACGTCTCAACTTTCAACATCTATATTTATCCCAGGAAAGACTGGCATAAGAATGAACTATTCAACACATCAATAGATTAACAGCACTGTCACAAAGTATCTAATGAGGCATACTAATAAGCAAATGAAGTTTACTGATGGAAATGTTCAAGAACATACAGCTTCTGAAGGGTAATCGTTGGGTGAGTAGCCTGCCCTGAAGTACACCACAGCAACCGGCCATCCGTTTCTACATGAGAAAAGTAATAAGGTTAGATGTTCTTCCATCATCTAATGTGACATTGCAGGTAAAATTTATTGAAGAGGGACCTTACACTACGAGTGTCCCATCGGGACGAAGCTCCCCTTCTGCTTCTATTGCTGCCATAGTTTTGCGAATAGTTGTCACCCCATACGTGAAACGGAGTTAAGGTCATTTTTTTGAGTGAACCGCTTGGTGCATAGTGAGGTTGTCAACAAGATGCAAATGATTGAACACTACGACAATTTCCAAAATCGAGTCAGATTCCAATGAATATTGCATTAGCAGCATTTCAGGAAGAAGAAACAGCTTGCCATTAGCATACATCGAAGGATATTTTTCTTTCAATGCAACAGTTATCCAGTACTGGTCATACATGTACCTCTCTTCTGCTTGAACAACTACCAGAACTACTGCACTGGATGACAAAAACATTTGTTAGTAGAGAACTCTATGCCTTGAACAAGAAGCTATGCATCATAACATACACAACCTTTGGTTGTTGTACTCAGCCCATGCACTGGCTAATGCTTCAGCATGATGAGTAATAGCGGTGTTTCCAACAATACTCGCTGGATCCAAACCAAGTTCCCTCTCATGTTGTCTAATCAGGTTTCTGCACATTACATCCGGGTTGTTCATGTCATCTATCAGGGTAATATAATGATCAAACGAATAGGGAATGAAAAAAGTGGCATAACAGATCCTGAAAACAACTCGATGTCAAATGCTTGTTAAACTAATTGAATATTGTAACTTTAGAGGCTACTTCCTGTATGTGAAATCCAGAAAAAAAAAAAAAGAGGAGGATGTTTGCATGGCTAGGATGGCCAACAAACCATTGAGATGGAAGCTACAAGTCAGTTCAGACTTCAGAGTGGGAAAACTACTTTATAAAATTGCGCATTTGTTTCTGTGTGACAAATTTATATTTCAATCATTGTAGTTTATCTTATTATGTATGTAATGGTTAACAAAAATAATCAAATTTCCTTGCTGTGCCATGTATATATTCGGAAAATTGTGAGAAACTAAACTTTCCATATGATGAGTTGGGGGGCGCTTTGTAGGCCAAAAGATTTTGGCGGTTTAGGTGTTATCAACACAAGATTGATGAACGATTGTCTTTTGGCTAAATGGATTTGGAAAATTCATTTGGTTAATGATGAACTTTGGTTTAGAATTATCAAAGCTAAATACTTTCCCGGGGGGTTTTCGAGATGCTAAAAGGCACAATGATTCACAGTTTTGGAAAAGTATTCAGAAGGTTAACAGTTTGTTTTATCAAGGTGCTGTTTTCCAGGCAGAGGAGGTGATAATGTGTCTTTTTGGGATGATGTTTGGCTGGGTGATTGCCCTTTTAAAAGCAAGTATGATAAGCTCTTTGCCATTTGTCAGATACCTAATCTGCGGGTTAATAAAGGTCTGGTGGAAGGGGTCTGGAATATTAATTTTAAGAGAAGTTTTGGGGTGGAGGAAATTACACAGTGGGAGGATCTTCAATCTTATCTTTTGGGGGTGGAGCTTTCTAATGATAGTGATAGTGTAATTTGGGCCTTGGAGAAGTCAGGTAGGTTCACTGTAAAGTCTTTGTATAGGCACTTGGCTTTTGGGGGGTGATGAGCAGGAATTTACAAAAAGTTTGGAAAAGTAAGTTTCTTTTGAAAGTCAAAGTTTTTCTTTGGTTATGTTTCTATGATAAAGTGCAAACTCTTGATAATCTCAAGAAAAGGGGTTGGAAATGGGATAACAAATACGTGCTTTGCGGTTATGAAGAAACCCTAAATCATGTTATGTTCTCTTGTTATCTAGCTAATTTTTTCCTGCTCTGTATGAAGGAGGTGTTAAATTGGGAGAGAGTACCAAATTCTTTAGATGATTTCCACTTGAATTGGTTAGAGAATAGGGGAACTAATGATTACAATCTTGTTCTGTTTAGTTTTGCAGCTTCGGTTTGGACTCTTTGGAATTGTAGGAACAGAATGGCTTTTGACAAGCATTTTCCTAAGCAACCTATGGAAGTGATCTTCAATTTTCTATCTTGTTTGCAGCGCTGGAGTGTCCTGCTCAAAAAAAGGGATAGAGACCAGATGAACAGCTTTGTGAGGGTGGTTGAAAATTGGTCTAAAGACTTTTGTAATCAAAGTTAGCTTTGTTGGTGTTTAGGGTCTGGTTTGGTAGTTGTTTTGCTTGGCTAGCTGGCGTTCCAGCTGTTTCTGTTTTTGTTGGTTTGTATAAAATTCTGTTATGTGGCTTTCTTTTAAAAGCTGGGATTTTCTCCCTTCTAAAAAAAAATATGCTACCTGACCTGTGAAGCTCACATACACTGCAAGCAAGACCATTCGATGACGTAGAAATAGTGTTGAGCTCCACTTGCAGAAGCATGTCGGTTGCTCTATCTATCATGTAATCTGACCTGGTCAGACCCAATTGAATGTCCTGAAAGATTTATCCAATATAACTTAATTACTGGAGTTTATCTAAAAAATCATTTAGCCCTTTTCAGATGAAATTAGCAGGAATTTCAAATTTTGACTGGTGAATGGAATTTGAAATAAGTTGCATGCTTACCTCTTTCTTATTTCGTTCCATCATCTTTGAGTGAATATCTAGAAGCCTCCTCGTGAATGAATCCACCTCTTTCGTTCTGAAAGGGAAACATCGGATGTGTTAGAAATGAGAGCAAAAAGCACTTCTTCAACAGTCTGGTAAGTTCGGCCTTTTGATTAATTTGGAATTATCTGTATTCTCTAAAAATATAAAAAAAAATGAAACTTTTTTGAAGGAAAAAAATAGGTAAAAATGAAACGTTTGGATCTGGCACTGCATTTATGTGGTGAAAGAGAGCCACCTTACAGATTTTGGGAAGCTGGCTCCTTTATATGTTGGCTTTCACATTCTTGGAATCAAAAAGCATATTCATTTTTTTTATGTCAATTCCATAAGAAAATAACCTTGCCAAAGTCTCTTGCAAGAACTCTCCAGCCAGACTCACACGGTCAACGAGCTCATTGAAAAGCGGAGCCAACTCAAGCGCCTGATCCCAGTAAACTTTTGGAAAAGACATTGGCAACAGAGCAAATGGAGCATGGAGCAGACCAACACCTGGCGCTTTTCCTGATCTCTGCAGCTCAATATTTATCCATAAGTCAGTTTTCCATAGTCATGCTGATTAAATTATATCAAAACTGTTATTCTAAGCATTGCCGATTAAGAAATATGGTGCTTCATTCGAACTATCAAAGCATAGCTATACATAAGAAATGCTAACAAGTGGGAAGTACTAAGAGGTCGCTAACAAGTGGGAAGTACTAAGACGTCAGAATTGCATGTGACTCTCTGCCCAGTCAAAAATCAATCCAAAAGTTCAACATAGACGTTGTATAAATGACAAATTATTATTTATTAAACCAGAATTGGTAGGACTTACATACAATTTAGTAATTTACAGTTGAGTTACCATTAGACTACTTAAATTAGACCTCTCAAAAAAGACTAAAATTAAACAACTTATTATATTAGAGGGATTTATATTTTCCTTTAATTGATATTTTTTTATCCGTAGTAAGAAAATATCGAGATGTAATTGCACAATCATTGCCCTATAATAGAAGTGCTACTATTATACGCTCAAACATGTACTACAGCTATCCTACCGGTTAAATCGTGGAGCCTTGGGGCGAGGCCAGAGGGGCCACGTCGCCTCGATTTCTTCTAACCGTCCGATTCCGCTCGCCTCTCATTCGCGACCATCCGATTTTTTCTTGCCTTGCGCTCGCAGGCGATTTCTTCGCGAGTTCGCGTCGTCGTCCTCTGGATGCTTCGTTCCCCTCCTTGCTTCAGCGCGGTCTGCACTACACGTCCCCTACCCCTCCCCTTCCCCGCCCCCGTTTCCCCCCTCCCCCGTCTGCTCCTTTTCCCCGTCGCTACCCTTGTTCTTCACCGCCGCCGCTGCCCCACCAGGCCTACGCCCCATCCCCTTCACCTTCCCCGCGCCTCCCCATTCACCTCACCCGGGCTCCGCCCCCATCCACTTCATCTCCCCCCGCGCCTCCGCCCTCATCCCCTTCATCTCCCCCCGCGCATCCGCCCCCATCCCCTCCGCCTTCACCTCACCTGGCCTCCGTCCCCATCCCCTTCACCTTCCCCCGCGCCCCCGCCCCCGCCCCATCCCCTCACGCTTGCCGTCCTCGCCGCGCGGCACGACGCCCTGGAGAGCCTCCAGATCGGGTCCGACCCCCTCAAGCGCATCTCCAGCAACGCCGTCCGCCACGTCGCGCTCTTCTGCTCGCGCCTCCGCCTCTCGGGTCTCCGCGACGCCGACGCCTACGCCATCGGAGCGCTCGCACACTCTTGTCCCCTCCTCGAGGACGTTGCCTTCCTCGACTGCGGTGCCGTTGATGAGGCCGCCCTCACCGGTATCCACTCTCATCCGATTCCTCTCCGTCGCAGGATGCCGCGACCTGAAATAGACTGCGGTCCCGTTGTCTTTGTTCGTTTTTTTGGGCTGCTATAGTTGGTATTGAGAGAATTAGCATCCAAATTTGCAGCTTCCTAGATTACAGGGCGTATTTTACTCAGTGCCTGCTGCTTTTAACAAAAGGGCAATCCAAGTGTGTCCAACGTCACAGGGAAATGCCGTTCAGTTCTTCGTCGTTACTTGATTAGAATTTTGGATTCACATATTCAGACTCCAATGTTGTGTACAGTGGGTGCCATGATTCCTGCTAGCCAGATGGAGTAGGAGCTGATTGCATACAAGAAGATGGAGCTACAAAGAATCAATGACAGTTTGGATCAATACCTACTCTTATATGCACAAGAAAAGGTTTGCATGTTTCACACATTTATTTCCATCTTCAACATTAGAACTGGAGAAGATAAACTACAAATCAGTTGTGTTCACATGTAAACTCTTAGAATGCAATGTAAATTATCATGTGCAACAAGATTGTATAAATGCATGGTTTATGTTGCAGAATATCGTGCTGGCTAATCCACGATGGTAATGCTCGGTCGGTAATATATATCTCATAGGTACAAGCTGAGAAGGTGATGGTTGAATCAGATGATGTTGCAAAAGGATTAGTGGAGCTCATTTCTGAGCATCATTTACTGTTCTTGTCGTAGGGGCAGCAGCCGATAAGCATTATACAAAGTATGTGCCAAAGTTCTGAATGATCTTTATGCCCTTTCATAATTAAACGCTTTGTGGTCATAGCGAATATTAGTGAGGAACGATGGGTTTAAGGTTTGTGGAGTCATATGTATGCTTTGGAGAACTGTTCTTGTCGTAGGGGCAGCAGCCGATAAGCATTATACAAAGTATGTGCCAAAGTTCTGAATGATCTTTATGCACTTTCATAATTAAACGCTTTGTAGTCATAGCAAATATTAGTGAGGAACGATGGGTTTAAGGTTTGTGGAGTCATACGTATGCTTTGGAGAACTGTTGGCTTTTATTCTATTAGCTAAACAAGTTTTCCAAGATAATTAAATGTTACACAGTTCAAAAAAATAATTAAATGTTAAACCAACTTGCTTAGTTGCTTATGCTTGGATTTCCAGGAAGAAACTTCAGTGTTTCTACTCCTTCAGTTAGTTCCAAAATCTGTTGTAAGATATGTTCTATTAGTTCATTAAAACCTAACTCCTGGTTTCAATAGTTCAGGAAAATGAACGTTCTGAAGTCCAAGAGAGTACAAACTGTACATCAGCAGGCAGATCCTTTCTGCAAAATATGGTTCATTTGCAAAGGAACACTGATTTACCATAGGTATGGATGGTGAGCTGGGAATGTACTTTACTTCTATTCTTAGAATTACATCGCGGACTTCTAGCCTGCAGTCCATTTGCATTTGACATGTTTTACTTTCTTTGCTTTCCCTACACTAGGAAGGTTGGTCCCCTTAACCATGAAGCAATGCACGAAGGTAGGCAAAAGTCTGCTGCTGCACAGTCTTCAGTGGAGAGATCAACTATCTTGTCAGAGATGTGGTGTGTTTCTAATACATGGCTACACAAACCAAACCTCGGACCACAGATTGAAAGCACTAGCCCATACCCATACTATGACAGTGAAAAGGTCAACATGATTAAGCAATGTTGGGTCTGTATTTTTGTCGTACTTAAGATTAAGTAGTTACTCTTGTACCAACAAAGAAGTTTCTTTATTTAATTTCTCAAGAGAGATTTCAAGACTATTAGTAATCAAGATGCATATGAACTTTAATTCTGATCCCTAATGGAGCAATCAGTAATGCATCTGCATTTCAAATGTGATCCATGATGGAGCATTTGCTTCACAAATACGTAATTAGATGATCGATGCATTATAGACCTGGCTGCTTTGTGTAATCATATTAGACACATCTTATTCTCTCTTTGTTTGCTCCGTACATCGTATAGCGTACTATATATATATATATATAGCTATCTTCGCAATACTGTTTAATACTAGACAACTTCTATAAAAAAAAATTAAATGTTAAACCAACTTGCTTAGCTGCTTATTCTTTGGTTTCCAGGAAGAAACTTCAGCGCTTCTACTGCTTCAGTACGTTCCAACATCTGTAGTAATATATGTTCTATTAGTTCATTAAAACCTAACTTCTGGTTTCAATAGTTCAGGAAAATGAACATTCTGAAGTCCAAGAGGGTACGAGCTGTACAGCAGCAGGCAGATCCTTTCTGCAAAATATTGTTCATTTGCAAAGGAACAATGATTTACCATAGGTATGGATGGTGAGCTGGGAATGTACTTTACTTCTGTTCTTAGAATTACATCGCAGACTTCCAGCCTGCAGTCCATTTGCATTTGACATGTTTTATTTTCTTTGCTTTCCCTACACTAGGAAGGTTGGTCCCCTTAACCATGAAGCAATGCACGAAGGAGGGCAAAAGTCTACTGCTGCACAGTCTTCAGTGCAGAGATCAACTAGCTTGTCAGAGATGTGGTGTGTTTCTAATACATGGCTACACAAACCAAACCTCGGACCACAGATTGAAAGCACTAGCCCATACCCATACTATGACAGTGAAAAGGTAAACACGATTATGCAATGTTGTGTCTGTATTTTTGTCATACTTAAGATTAAGTAGTTACTCTTCTAGCAACAAAGAAGTTTCTTTATTTAATTTCTCAAGAGAGATTTCAAGACTATTAGTAATCAAGATGCATCTGCACTTTAATTCTGATCCCTGATGGAGCAATCAGTAATGCATCTGCATTTCAAATGAGATCCATGATGGAGCATTTGCTTGACAAATACGTAATTAGATGATCGATACATTATAGACCTGGCTACTTTGTGTAATCATATTAGACACATCTTATTCCCTCTTCGTTTGCTCCGTACATTGTATATTGTACTATATATATAGCTATCTTCGCAATCCTGTTTAATACTAGACAACTTGTACATCTTTAAAAAAATTGTAATGTTTCATACACGCGTGTTGGACAACTGAATGCCATGCCTCCAATCTCCTTTCCTTTTTACCAGAAAGGCTAATCGATAGGATATCCTGATCTTTTTTTGAACCCTCGCATGCAGTTAGGCAGCTATCAACTGATCCATTACCAAGTTGCGTGATGTGCCCTTGTAGCATTGGTGAACCTTCAATCTCCATAAAGCCTGTAAATGCATAGTTTACAATTTACATGACCATGGCATAGCCATTAGGTTTACTTGTAAAATTATCTGTGATGGTAAGCATAGTTTAGGTTGGTCTTCGTTCATGATACCCTATTTTTTTCATGGTACATATTTTTTAATGGGATGATTTGTGTGTAATTATGTACATCCATAATAATATGAACCTTCAATCAGTGAATGGTACCCTTGTAGCTAATTTTCCCTCTATAGTGTATATTCTCGGGGAAATTTTATTTGACAAACATTCATTAGATAGTCGGCCATAAAATTCAACCTACTGCAGATTGGCACCCCCTTGAAATGACTTAGTCAAGAAAATATAAAATTAAGTTTGTTCAAAGGGATGTAAATTGCTTGGTCTGCACCTCTGTTCTTTGCGGTACGCTCATATACTTATTATCTTTTTTTCCTTCCATCCCTTACCTGGGTCATGATTTGTGTGTTTCGATGTTCCACATTTTTCAGGACGTGAATTTCTTTGCCGCATTGCTTCGTTCGTTCTTGCGTTCCTCTACCTGCGTTCACTCGCCTGTTTGTTGCTCGCACAATTATAGTCCCAGTTCATTCGTCTACGTTTTCTTCTTTTTCTTTTCTGTTGTTTTTGTTCTTCTTTATGGTCTACTCATATACTTTTCAGTTTTAAACCCTTCTTCGCTCACATTGCCTTGGATTTTTACTCTTCGGTTCAACGCCACTGTCTAACATATACCTGCCTCGGCGCGCAGATGCGTGCAATGGGCTACTAGTATAGATAAATTTGGGCAAAATGTTATTCTGTGGGCACCCTCCGGTTAGTTAACTGGCGAGTCACCGTCATTTCCACTTGCCATTGGGCATTGGTAAGCATCACCACCGCTGAAATACAAAAGTCACGGGCGGAAGTAGGGGAGGCTCGGTATATGGATGGCACTAGCTTCTTCGGAAAGTGATTAATAGCTTGGCAAGCAAGTGGATAACCACGGGTTAGAGGCTGGATGGTAGATAAGTAAATGGATATTTATATATAATATATTAACTGATTCAAATAAATTAGAAAAATGTATAATAGAATTTAGTTAAAATGTCCTAGACAACTATTTTATTATTAAACTAATAGAAAAAGAAGTCACCACTTCACTCTGAGATGTTAGAAATTTCCACATTAATAGGAGAAAGAAAGATATACGCCACTTATTTTTGTTGTCCATATTATAACGGTGCAGATTAATCGGATATAGATTAGAACTACGACAATTGCATAACTTTTTTTTTATAATTAAGCAAGTTGTGCGGGAAATTTGGCTAGTCCAAACAGAAAAGAGGTAACTTTTTTTATAATTATACTTGTTTGATGTTTTTAATAGTTCTAACGAAAGTTCAATCAAATATTTATAATATATAATTTTATGTTATAGAAACCGATAATAAGATGGTAAATTAAGTGGAGACTTAAGGGAGTGATACGAGTAGTGGGAGAGCAATTTATAAGGTGGAGTCATTGTCGCCTCTTGAAACACGTGACACATGGCACAGGATGATACGAGGAGTATTATAGCTAAAATCACATACACGCATGTACGCAGCTCATGTGCAATCGCATGACTTGTGACTTGCGACACCACCGTGAATGTGTCGTGAACCTAGTCCACCTTTGTTCTGCTAACTATGCATTTCTCTCTCCTTTGATACCAGTCAGACACACTACTCGGTACACCAGTGTGGTCATTCGAAAGACCATTGTGTAGGTATGGCAACAGGGTTATTCTCCGTCGGGGAGTGGTGGAACATCCTCATCCCCGAGAGATGGAAAATTCCCCATCCCCGTCCTCGGGTGCTATTCTCCCCATGTCCCCGTCCCCATCCCCATCCCCATCGGGGCCCCACGGGGACCCATACCCGCAAGTTGGATCCCGAAAGAAGAAAAAATAAGATTCATAATATTATAAAATGAGTATGAACATTCACATACAATATTAAAATGACAATATTTTTTTTATTAATTAGCATCTGGAAAGTAAAGGATGCAAATAAGCTTATCTGGCTATCGTCTTATCGGGTTGTGCGGTACTGGCTAGTGGTCTACATGTCTTATCAGGGGCCCATGCGGGTAACAGGGATGGGGAGTAGAGGAATGTCCTCATCCCCGCTTCACCCGATGGGGAATTGTATTTGCATATTAGCATCCCCGTGGGGAAAGAAATAGCCCCATCCCCGCCCTCTAATAGGTGAATTCCCCGTCGGGGAATGGGGAATGGGGCTCCATTGCCATCCCTACCAGTGTGGTCACTGGTCGGAGACATAGAGCAGGGTATAGTCAAGAGCTGATAAATACTGCTTAATTTCCATTAATTGATTTTTGAATTAGCGGTTATCAGTGGTTTATTATGTGCTTTATTATGCAGTTACTAGAGAGTAATTATCTTAACCTTAAAAAGATCTGGATACGTCCAAACCTAAGACCAAATGATTCACTCCCATTTCTTCTTTATCTCTGTTCTACTGTGCTAGTGTGTTGTGTTGTCGAACCAAGCCATCCATTCTCCCCGTACACCGGGAACGAGGGTGAGCGGATATCTTCGCACTACATTACCGCTACTTTATGTTTTTCATAGAGTACTTGCATCAAACTAGTCGTTATAATTCTATTATTGTGGCAATAAATCGCTTCACTAATATTGCGTTATACCTCTCTAGTTATTTGTATCTACATTTTGCACTACACCAAGTCTACGCTACTTCATGTTTTTCATCAAGTCCGACTGTAAGTTGGTTGTGTGATCAAACTAGTCTGTCTATAATTCTATTATTGTGTATGTTTAGAATTACAATGAGTTGTATGCTATTAATATTGCGTTATACCTCTCTAGTTATTTGTGATCTTTAGCTCATAATAAAATATGGAAATAAAATATTGTTCATGATTGGTTAAGGTTGTATCCCTCTAACTTGGCTCACTGCGCCTGATTTGATCGTTACACGTCAGGATGTGGTTGTTTGGTTTGTTGCATCCACTTAAATAAGCCTTGGTTTACCTTAATAATAATCCTGAATAAACGACAATCCATGCAAAAACAGTGCGACTCTAGGTTCCTGATTAAGTTGTTCTAGCTGACGCCTACACCTGGAAACATGCTACCAATAAAATGGACGGAAACAGTGCGACTCTTTCTTCAGCCGTTCCATTCCATAAAAATTAAGGAAACTGTTTAGCCAGGTCAATTGCTACAGTCAATGATTAAATATCTACGTGAACCCATGCTTCTACAATAGATCTAGTCTAATCTTTTCTTTTCTTTTTTTTTGCGATTACACGTCCCTGTCTGAGGATCAGAAAAGGCACTGTGTTGGTACTGTACAATGAATGACTGAGGATCCTCAGCGACAACCTCTCGTACATATCTCTTAGCAGAATAGCAATATATTAGTAGCGAAGGCAGGACCACATATCCTTTATTCTTTTCTGCCAAGGCTTTCGCACCGGTGACACTCACCCGTCCCAACAAGTTGCATCCCAGAGCGTTTTAAAGGACCCCGTGGAAGGGAAACGGGCCCCCTCGTGCACCGCGTGCGCTTTTCTTTTATCACCGGAGATATGTAGTTGCCCACTCACCATTGTTGAGCCCCGCAAATAATGTAAAAAAAAACTACAAATTGCGAAAGGCCCACCCAGAGTCTTCAGGCCACATTATTGCGGGGAGAAAGCTCGAATCCAGCTAAAATGCAAAATTCACGGAAGGCAAAACAAACAATTAAGGGTCTATGTGAATTCGGTATTCGATTCAATTTTGAACAAAATCCTATGAATTTTCAACGCAATCGCACCATCCAAACACCCCTAAAATAATGTTGAGTTGTAGGAAAGATCGAATTAAAACTTTGCATAAAAGAATTTGCGCTCGACAGCTTGTTTAATTAGCTTGGCTACGACTTCAGTTCTCAAGCTAAGGCAAGGACAGATGGTCGATTTCTCCACATAGTATGTTGAAAGGCAACCTTGGAAGAACTCGTAATCTGCTGTAATTTGGGAGGTAACTTTTGTAGCTTATTAACCTCTACCACATACAACGACACAACCCTAGTTAACCTCGCAACTAAATGGCTTTCCCAACTTCTATCAAAATCTAGTTTTTTAATATGCTTAATTAGGCTCATATAGGCACCTCATACCATTTTACTCCTAGTAGAAAAATATTTGTCGACTTAAAATACGTACAGTCAAACAGTTTAAACATTAGCAAATAATATCTTTCTGAATGTTTAGCTCGGCGATACAAAAGTGAGAGTAAATTCGTCGAGACTATATGAAAATCATATGAGTATTCCCTAAAAGAATCATATGAGTAGATTTATCTAAAAAATATTTTGATAACATTATAATTATATTAGGTTTCACAAATATATTAAAATAAAACATTGGTAGAAAATATTTTTATTTTGAATCCGTGCAAGGTAGCAAAATTATGCTTATTTGCTATTGAAGGGAGTTGTTTTGAGCGAAATGTATAGCTGCAACAAAATCAAATTCTTTTCCGAAGAAAGAAAAAAAAGATTTTAGGGAAGACCAAGCAATTGCTCGTATGCAGTATAAATTTACGTAGGAACGTCACTTTACCGGGTGGTTCTTGTCGCCGACGACAAGGCCGTGCTGCGAGCACCACACGAGCGCCTCCTCCACAAGCTCATCCACCATCCGCGGCGGCACAGCCAGCTGCTCCGCCCGCCGCCCGCCACCCGCCACCGTCGGCGCCGCGGGCGCGGGCGCCGCCGCTGCCCCGAGGTCGGCGCACCTCGCGGGAGGCAACGACGGGGACCTCGCGGTGCCGGCGGCCCGCGGGCGCAGGACGAGGACGGAGCCGCCGCTCCCTCTCGCGCCGCGCGAGGCGGTGATGGCGCCGGTGAAGGCGTGAGAGCTGGCGAAGCAGTCTGCGGCCATGGTCGCTCGCTCGCGGGTTTCTTGACGGGTGGAGTTTCACTGAGACTGAAGAGCTTGTGAGCAGAAGTCTCTCCGAAAAACTTGGGAGGAGACGGGGACAGATAAGACGTAAGAGATGAGAGTCGATTATAAAGGCGCTCGTAATGGTTTGGTACTAAATATTGATATTAGAGGAGAGGGAGCGGTTATATAGAATTTTAGAAAAACTAGCCTAATAATTTGATACTAAACCTTATTAATACTAGAGGTACCACTTGTTACATAAATCTCGTCTTTAAGGAGAGAATGCCCCACAAAAATAGTATCAAGTTCTTCAAATGACCATGTTGTTACTACTATTTTCTTAGTTTTCTAAAAAAATTGATAGTTGTATGAGTATCAAGCTCATTCTTTCTCTTCCCTCTCTCTCTAAATAGCACCTTTTGTCACGCTACTGGTGATGACGTGACCAAACAACGCTGTCATGTCACTGGTGGTGGCGTGGCAAGATACGATGCTGGCGTGACAATGTTATTTGTCACGCCACAGGTGGTGGCGTGGTCAAAAGGGTCGGAATTAGAAATAAAGTTGGCGAGGGGTTAACAATAAAAATAAAATAAAAAATGGGTTAATTAATGGGTCCACATGAATGCGAGTTGCAGCCATGACTAGGGGTGGGAATAGTTCAGCCAGACCCATCGGATAACCTAATCGTCCCTAAATTTTCAGCAAATAGGTTAGAGGTGCGACCCAAAATAAATCGGGGCAAAAAGGCCCATTAACCCTATTGCTCCTTTGGATCGCATGGGGCGACCCTTCTCCTTGCAGCCACTTTGCTAGCCTCTCTGATCCCCCATCGTAACACGCCGCCGCCACTCGCCTCTTCGATCACCCATCGCAACACGCTTCGATCCCCCTTTGCAACGCGCCACCGCCGATCGCCTCTTTGATCCTCACCGCAACGCACCGCCGCCGCTTGCCTAGTCGCCTCGTTGATCCTCACCGCAACATGTCGCCGCATCCATCCCTACGCACCGCCGTTGCCACCTCAATCCTCCACGCCGACGGTCGACGTACCACGTCCTCTAGAGGGTGGCGGTGAACAGCAGTGGGGATGATTTCAAAGGTGGAAGCGAGGAGGGCGGTGGCGGGGGTGAGATCCAAAGTCAAGAGGGGCGGTGTAACATCCCAATTTTCAGAGCTTAAAAATCTTTTAATAGTTAGTAGGGAGAAAATTCACCATTTGGATTTTATTTGTTTTTAATTTCAAAAGCTTAATATTGGACTTTACAATCAAAAATATTTAATATGAATAATCCCAACATGAACATTAGCCAAAACTATTTTATTTGGGTTCTATGTGCTCAGATATATTTTCTAGATTTTTCTAGAATTTTTCTGAGTTCATTTGCTATTTATTGCCCTTTTGAATTTCGTAATTTATAAAATAGAAAACCTATTTAAAACCTCGAAATCCTCTAGGTCCGAATTCCCAAGCCTCCTACTGCTTTCTTTTTTCCGCCCAGCTCAAGCCTTTTCTCATTGACAGTGGACCCACTGTCGGCCTCTGCTTTCCTCTCTCTTCCTTTGAGCGCCGATCATCCTCCACCGCTCGATCGAGGATGGACGGTTGGATGTGCACGATCGATTCGGCCGCCCGAACGTCCCATCGATTGTGAGCCATTCGATCTCGGACGGACGATCGATCTTGAGTCCGCTTTCACATCGCATCGCTTCCCGTGCGATCACGCCCGAGCCGCGCTCGACGAAGCCGGTCCCACCGAGGCACCGCTCATCGCCTCGAAGCCTGGGACGATCGACTCGCCGCGCCCGCTTTTCTCTCGCCGTCCGTGTTCTAGACCTCCTAAACCCTAACCTAGCCGCGCAAAGCTCTGAGAAGCACCGCGCCGCGCAACTCCGACGAGCTTGTTCTCCGCCGTCGGTGCCGCCGCGCCTCTTAAATCGCACTCGGCATCGCGACGGAGCTCTCTACCTCCTGGTGGCCTTGGTTTTGCCGGAAGACCACCGAGCCCCGATCCCAACGAGCCCGAGACTTCGCCGCTTCTACCTCACCGCGCCACCCTTGTTGTCCCGTGCACCAGTGAGCACACCCGTGTGATCCTCGTGTCACCTCTACCTCCCAGTGCCATCCGCCCGCGCGAGCCGCTGTCACGGATCCTGTCCCCAGCGCCGCCAGCCGTTCATCTCGACGTGGTCCGCGTGCGTGGCCACCACTCACCGCCAGCCTCCCGCTGCGCCACGCGGCACGTCAAGATTCACCTCACCACGCGCTGCGTGTCGTCTGCGTGGCGCCGTCGCCAGACACGCGGCGCGCCACGCGGCATCCCACCGACTGAGTCGAGGCTCGGTGAGACTTGGTCTACCGTGAGCCATCTCACTGACATGTGGGTCCCACATGTCAGAATTATTTTCTGATTTCTTTTAATTCCTTCGCTGACGCCAGTTTTGCGCATTAATCCGAATTTTCTTTAGAGAAATAATTCGGGAAATCCAGAAAATCCAAATTAGGGTTTCTTTTTAGATTTAAACTTCCAGAGCTCATAACTTTTGCATCCTAACTCCGATTGAGCCCATTCAAATTCCTAAATTTGTCTAAATTCAAGCTCTATTTATCTGAGTTTTTTATTTAATTTTTGGAGTTTGTTTTGCCTCTGTTATTTATTTGTTTTGTTTGTTTTTATTTCGTTTCATGAGTAGACGCGATTCGTCGGGAATTTTGTGGAAGAAGGAGCACCCCAAGATCAAGACCAGTACATAGACCTTTTCCAAGGCAAGTCATACCTTTGATCATCTTGAACCAGGGCCAATTACTTTGTGTTAAATTATTGCATTCTACTTTAATTATTTATTTAAATGCTTTGGGTATAGTTATTATCCAAATTGTTATCACACCTTGGCCTTGTATGTCATAATTTCTTGTCACCCTAGATTGGTTATTAGTTGGTAATATTATAGCACCAACGTGGGTTGGTTAGATGCGAGTACAATTGTTTAGCCATGCTACGAGTCTCATGTAACATCCCAATTTTGGGCTTGTGTTTCAAATGTAAGAAAATGAGTAGAAATTAAAACTTTTTCTTACATCATGTGTTTCCCGTTTGTATTGGACAAGTATTGTACAAGACTTATGGAAATGCAAAGTCACAAGTCTTTTGATACAAATCATGTTCCTTCAAAACATTCTTGTCAAATGTTTTGATCATCCTCTGAAATATTTTTCCTAAGTTCTTGGGATGGTATGTGACCCTCTGAAAAATTTCACAATTTTTAGAAATTGTTTGAATATTTTTGAGGGTAGTCAAACCTGTTTGACTCTCACCAAACATTAAAACAGAGCCTTGCAGAATTTTGGGAGATTTATTCACAGTATAAAAACCTCTGAAAATTTTACACAAGGTTAATATCTGAGTTAGCAAGCTCCTGTAAAATTTTCATAATTTTGGAGTTAATTTGCTATCTCAAATAAATCTTTCAAAGTCTCTGTTTTTATTTCAAAGTCAAACTTGGTTTCATGTTACTGTTCGAGTCTGACTCGTGCTCGAGCCAATTGATTCGGTCCATCAACTAACCGCACCGAGCCACCCTTTCAAAACGCAGCGCGATATTAGCCGTTGGATTCAGATCGCGTGGCCCACGTTCGTGCGAGCATTCGGACCATCCGGCTGCATTAATCAATTGGGACCGTTGGATCTCAATCCAACCGTCTAGATTTCTGTAAGCAACCGGACTGTCCGGCGAACTCGTTTAATCGTGACCGTCCATTTTTAATCCAACGGTTGTGGTTTGCCTTCTCTGTTCTTCTTCCTCCTCGGCTTCCCCGTGCGCGCGGGCGGCGATGGCAGAGCGAGCGCGAGCGCAGGGTGGCGTGATGTGTCACCTCCACGTTGCTTTTGTCAACGTCTCTCTGCAATGCATTTAATGCGCACTGACTTTCTCCTCCATGGTCACCGTGCTCACTTGCTCCCATCATTTCTTGGTCTACAACCGGAGCATGAACCGAGCCCACCATGGACTCCTGGTTCTCGCTCAAACCCTAATTCCTTCCTATAAATAGCCCCTCTAGGTCCTCCCGGTGTTCTTTTGCACCACACCTAGCTACTCTCGTGTTTGAGCTCAAACCATCTCAAACCTTCAATCCACCATTGTTGACCCGAGTGCTCCCATGGCGGCCTTGGTGTCCAGTGGTTTATCTTCAACATTTCTTGCACCCTTTGAACTCCTCAACCTCCTTTATATTTCCCTAACTTGATTTTGGGTTGCATTCTCAGAATCGCTCAATTTTAAGTTTGAGATTTTCATTGGTTTCACCCCCTTTCTTCTCCATTCAAGAAGTGGTTCTTTTGCAATTATTTGCTTTGGAGCCTCTTTGAGCTATAAGGAAGCTGTGGTAATGATTTGGTTCCACTCATTTTGCTCGAACTTCATCTTCCACTTCATCTTCTTCACTCGGTGGACTTCATCGTGTTCAAGTCTTCCCGCCATCTTTGAAGCTCCTCCTTAAGGTAGCTTCTATGTAGTCCCTAGAAGTCATGGCACTCGCTTCCTTGGACCGCAGCAGAGCATCTTGCTATTTTCGTGTTTGCCGTGTGTCGGCTTCTTTCTTGTTTTTCCGGCTCGCCGGCTTCCTGCACCTCCACCGCATGCGAGGTCATCACCATTAGGTTCGCATTGCTATTGCGAGTCCATTTTGCTAGTTTGTGGGCGCCGCCACGGTCGCCGGCGACAAGCGTTTCAAAGCCACTGGTTTTGTCACCGAGACTCGTTGCCGATAATTAGGACACATTAATTGCTAATCATCACTAATCATTGGTCATTAGTAATTAATTAGCCGCCCTAAGCGCCTTAAGTCATCGCCAGTGGGTCCTCGTGCATCAGTGCACGTGTTAAGACTTCGCATGCGTGACTCTCGATCATCGACATGCGCCCCACGTGTCGTAGATTCCGTTGCACTTCAATCTTAGACCGCCCATTTTGCGATCTGCGGCTCGGATCTTGTATGCATTCGGACCATCCGGTTCCTCATCATCCCGGACCGCCCATCTCGTGATCTCGCGTGAGATCATGTGTGCAATCGGACCTTCCGGTTAGATTTGGGTTTTGAGCCGCTCATCTTTAGATCTGCGGCCGTGGTTCGCCGAGGTAATCGTATCCTCCGCTTGCATCCTTCCTCGAGCCGTTGGATCTTGATCCAACGCAGCTCTGTTGATCTCAGCGCGTCTGTTCTCCGTCGCGTGTGGCTCGTTAGATATTGCATCAACGCCCACGAGCGCCCACGCCATTTATCTTCTTGGGTTGGTTTTTATTGCTGTAAGTATTTATTTATCAACTAAAAAAATTGTATCAAAACTTTAGAAATTCATAACTAATTCAAGATAAATCCTTTTACATGAAACCAATCGTAATAAATTTGTAAATCACTAAAGTTTAATATAAAAATGCTTTTAGCTATGCTTCAGTAGTAGAAAATTCTGTAATCTTTTATAGCTTGTTTTCGCTATTTTTATATATTCCGTAATTGTATTAAAACTTGGAAAATGCATATCTTTTCTCGTATATCTCATGAATTGTATGATTTTAACTTTGATAAATTTGTTATTAACTAAACTTTAATCTAAAAATGGTGGTAGGCCTAAATCACACACTAAAAATATGTTAGTAGATTTAACCTTATTAGTAGCACTTAAAAATTCATTCAATGATGTAATAGACACGATAATTCCTCGTGAATCCTAAAAATAGAAATTTGATGTTAGGAAATCCTCTCATATCATACTATAATATGGAATGGGTTTTAGCACAAGTTTATACTTCGGATAGTGCATTATGTTAGTTTTGCATCTTAGAAAATCATAACTAAATCATTTTAACTCCAAATGACCTGAAATTTTATTTGGGTTACCACTATACCAAAGTAGGTAGCTACCATAAAATTTCAATTTCAAAATCTTTCTAGAAAATATTTTTGCTACAGTGCTAATTATGGCGAAAATGAGTTTTAAATAATATCTTTTGCCACAAATCCAAATTAGGTTTTCCAGTTTCCATGTCTTGGTATATTTGTATTCTACCTTGTGTATAAATTTCGTTGTATTTGGATAATTTTTGCTTGCTCTTTTGTTTAAGTGTTGCTAGTCTTATTGGTTGTTCTTGGTTCTTTTGCCTTTTCGCTTAGGATTCGACATTTGCGGTAACCCCGAGAACGACCCTCCGCAACAAATTGAGCAACAACAAGCGTGCAAGCTTGATCATGTTAATCCCAGTATTTTAAGTATTTATGTTGATTACAAATTCTATGTATGCATTGCTACTTTGTTTTAATAGTTGGCCTAGTAGATGCATTTCCTTAGCAAATGATTATCCTCTACTACCATGAGCCTAGGTTACTTGCTGTGATTTAGAGTTCGTGGATGGGCTCTTGTCACTTAGTAGTTGCGAATTATTTGCTTAGCCATGCCTAGCTTTAGAAATGGGCGGTTATCGACTTGTCGATAACCTTGATCACACAAAACTCATTATGATTTATGATTTCCACCTTGTGCCATGTCTACTTATGAAAACTAAAACAAAAAAACAAAATGATTTAGACTTGGGCACAATGGTAAGATGGTGTGATTGTGGGTGTGATGAATGGTGCAGTGGTCAACAAGGACCGAACATCTTGTTACACTAAACCAAGCATTTTAGCGTGCTAACCACATTAGAGGGTATGGGACCTCTCTTGACTTAGTACTTTGGCGTGTATTGACTCCGAGTCGCAGGGAGTCGCAGGAGGATGGTGCTGGAGCATTGTAGTGTCCGAAAGGCTTCCCCGTGATGGCCGGTTGTCTTTCGCCAGAAATGTAAGCATATGGGTTTCTATCCATATGAGCGGCTCGTAGTTAATACACAAGATTGGAAATGTCTCGTAGGACTTAGCTGTGCAAAGATACCTTCTAAGTGTGTGTGGCTTAAAGGCGATCTGAAGTGTGGTACATTGGTACACCCGCGGGGTTAAAACTATTCGAATAGCCTCGCCCTAGGTTATGGACACGCTTGTAAGGTCTTTCAAGAGTTAGACTACAACCTTTTAAATTAAAACTTGATGGGTGGTACGAATCGGGATTCATGCTATGTTGTGGTGACTATTGGGATAGTCGCCCAAGTGGTTACTTGTATGTACCTTTACTTCATCGCTACTTTGATAACAAAACAGATTTGCAAACTTGCTTTGAAATGTATTACATTATTGCAAATAAAGTTGGCTTTATGCAAATGAGACATACAACCTCCACCTAAATAAGCTTGCATGTAGTTTATTGAATAGGTGCTATTCCACACGTCATCTTGCGGGTACAAAGACAATCTTTGTACTCGCTATGCTTAATTGTTTTGTTGCAGAGGAAGAAGGTGAGCTCGAGGGGCCTCACTTTTGCGAGTCATGTGTTGTGGTAGTTTCTTGGGCGACTAGCTTGGCGGTCGGTGGGTTGCCTTGTGGGTGTGTGGCTAACCTGGTCGACTTTTGTTCTAGCCATCTTATGGCGCTTTTGCTTCACATTGTCATTCTCGTATTTTGTCTATTTGGCCAGTGGCTCTCTTTGTAATAACTTTACTTTATGTATGTCATTGTTGAACTTAGTGATAATTGTTGTATGGAAATGATGTATGATTTTGTGTTGATGTGCATATGCTGCAATTCTGGGAAGCATATGTCCATCGAGGCTTAGAATGTTTAATTAGTAACGCTAGAACCATTTGGAGGTTAAGTGTTACTAGTTAAATATTCCGGGTCCTCACATCTCACATCTCATGAAAGTTGCAAATATGAACTATGACTAAGTGACTATGGAACTTTGTGTAAAACTGTGTGCTATGTGTTATTACTTTGTGATGGCATGTGTTGCACTAAAACCAACTGGGTGGTAAAGGATTTAGACTGAGGCAAGTGGTGGAGACTGTGTGACATGGTGGTCTATGTGATGGGAATGATAATCTTTGTGACTTAGTTAGAACATGAAAGTCTTGCCTTGGTCAATTAAGGACTTAACTTTGTGCGCCATTGAACTGAGCCTTACTGTACGACCACATGTCTGGTATGGGACGCATAACTTAGTAAGTTATGGATTCTCGCATTGATGTTCGTGGATAGGTTAGGCTGTGTGACAGGTGGAGTGTGACTACTTGGTGGTTGCATCGCGACGATTCGTCTTCCCTGTCTAGCGGTGTGTGTTATACCAATTCTATGTGAGCCGGTATAGCGGTTTGTAAGCACACCGGGAACGCCAATGTTTGAGATGAAGTTTCGAACTGTTTTGTTACGATTGGTGCTTGCTACACTAGTTGTATCTTGTGGGTAAAGTGTACAACCTCTGCAGAGTGTTAAACAATCTATTCGAATAGCGCGTCATGATCATGGACATGCTCGGGATTTCACACGAGGGGTAGTTTTCATAAAATGTTGGAATGAGAGCGGCTATGTGAAATAATCTGTTTAGCCCTTTCAATCTATTATTCATATTCAATTGCAAATGTTGCTTTTATGCAAAAGAACCACGTACATTCGTGGTATGATTTATAGTACGGTTGTGTACTCAAAAACTTGCGCCAAACCTCTGAAGTGGAGGAGTCGCGCCGCTTGAGATAATCACTCATTCTTTGCTTCATTTCTGAACATTTCCCCTTATTTGTTATTCAAATTAATCGCTTACTTTATTTATCGATTGTGTGGATTTTTATTTAAAATTCCTTGGTTTTGTTAGACGGGTAGCAAAGGCTCTGGTGGTGATGTCTCCAGCGGCAAGGCCCTCTGCCGCGATGAGTTCTCCGCGAGCAAACTAGGTGTTCCTTATGGTAGAACAACAGATATGATTTAACAGCTAGTATGAGTGGGTCTTTGTAGAGGATTTTGCTGAAGTTCTAGGCAAGTTTTGAAGGACATGTAGTGGATCTTGAAGAGGATGTCGCCTATGTTTGGTTAAGCATTCACAGTGTTTCTCATGACAATAGAAGCTAATCTTTGCTTCATATAATGGCTCCATTATATTTAGAATAATAGTTATACCGTGTTGAGAACACTCAGAATGCTTGTATGTCTTAACAGTGGCTTGTCTCTCTCGTATTCAAATCCTTTGACATTGCAAAGGAAATGGTAGAGAGCAACAGTGCTATGACATTGCGACGATCTGAGCTATCCGATTCAGGGAGAACGGACTAGATCAACTGCTACAGTGTCAACTACAGTTCTTTTACTACATTGTTTCACTACAGTACAATGTTGCACACGATCTTGGCCTTCACTTTTTGATCTAAATGGCTACGAACCAATGTCACGACACTGATGTGTGTGACATTGTTGTGCAATGTTAGAGGATACGCATCCCTGTAGGATCAAGGATAACCGACTAGAGGGGGGTGAACAGGAGATTTCTAAAAATCTTGTGCTCTAATTAACAATTTTAACAAGTATGACTTAATAAAAGAATTCTAGCACAAGACAAGAGTTATATTCTAAATTTTTCACTAAGACACCCAAGGCTATAGCAATACTAAATACAATTCTAGCTAAGCAATTCTACACAAGTAAGAGCTGGAAATGTAAATGCGAAAAAAAGTAAAGACAAGAGAGAAACCGCAAAGAAAACAATCAATGTTTTTCCCGTGGTATCAAAGACTTGCCGTTCTTCACTAGTCCACGTTAAGATAAGCCAAAATGAATTGGACCGACTTCACAAATTGAGCCTAATGAACCTACATTCACTAAGGTTGCTCTTGTTCTACTCCAAGATGGTGATCACCAAACCAATCATAATCGTTGCTGGACCTCTTCACAACCTTCTTGAAGAGATCACCACACAAACCTCCTCCAAGCCGTCTAAGTACCGGCAAGCACCAAAAGTAATAAATCTCAGCCTTTGCTTGAAGGTTATCAAGTGCCAAAGAGATCAACTAATAATGCATATGCACTTAAATGCTCTCATCTACCTCAAATGAGAAATATGAGCAAATAAGTATAGGAGAGTGCACCAAAGGCTCAAAATACATTCAATAAGTCCAAGGTTCTGAGCTCGGTGCTGGTGGAGAGGTATTTATAACCCTAACCACAAATTCGATCATTTGAAGCAATCCATTGAAAAATTCAGTAGGTCAGGTACTACCACCATTGATCGATCGGTACTACCACGCGCACCTACTGTTCAATTGTCACAAGGGGTACATTTAATGCTTTTGAACTAATCATTACAGTGTGGTGCGGTACTACCGCACTCACAAGTTCCGGTACTTGTCACAGATTCAAAAGGAGATGCATGTTTTATGTGTCAACAGATAGGAAGTTTTCTTTAATAGTCATGCCCCCCCCCCCCCCCGGGCCACCCACAGTTAAGTTGGTTCTTCTCTTCGTTCACTTTACATTTGCTTCTTATTTAGTTCAGCGGGTTTTTCTATGATGGTTCGGATATGAGATTCTATTATTGTTTCATTTGCATTGCCTGCAAGTTCTCACTGAAATATTCTTTTCCCCTAAAATGATAGGTATATATGATGGTCCAACATAGCACTACAGCTAAAATTATTATGTTAGTTATATTCTGTTGTGAGATATAGATTTTGTGTCCCTAAAATGAGAAACACATGTCCTACTTCAGTATGTCGCTATATCTAAAATTACTCTATTAATTATGTTATGTTGATATTTGTTATAGGCATTTTTGTTTTGTGAAGATTTGTCTTACGGGCTATGACACGACAAATCCTAATATTCAAAAAAATTCGGTTAAAACCTTCCCACCTACGTACAATAGCTACAGCCGCATCATTTGATACGGGTTGTGGTCTAGTATTGAGTCTAAACCAGCAAAGAAGTCCCGTGAAAACCAGGCGCCGGAGTTTCCACAAATTCTCCCAAAATCACCAAATGTAGGAAGAAAACAATCCTTTTTCCATCCCACGTGCATGAGCGGAAAGCCATCTTGCCTTGTCTTGTAAGCAAGGGACAAGATAGGCCCACAAGCACGTGCACTAATGAATGCGGACCCACATGGCAATAGTAATAATTTGTTGGCCCGCGTACACAGGAGATTACAGAAGAAGCAGCTGTGCATAAATTCCATCAATTCCTGTGCCAAGTAAACAATGTTCCGATGGAAGAGGGAGTCCGGCCGGCCACGGCCAAACGAGAGGCATCCGCCGGTCACGGTACGAACGAGGAGGTGTGTCGCATGCATCGCGCGTCTGGTCGGTTATTATTCTGACGAGGTGTTAAAACTTTGATTTCTGTAAAAAACGATCACAATTGTGACACATACGTCAAAAATTTGACAATTATCGTTCACTCGATCCCAGATCGAAGATCAACGCATCCATCATTTAGACCCACTCAATTTATTTACAATTTTTTTCTACTTCTCTCACTATAACATTGGCAAGACGAATATTCGCTAACTCAAGCTTTGGCCATTGTTTGATCTGTAAACCAAGTTCTGATCACACCTAGCGTTTGATTGTTCTTATTCGTCACAATTCCTATTCGTTGATCTCGGTAAGTCACTTCACCTCGCACACGCCGTCTCTCCGGCTCACGGGCTCTATGGCTTGCCGTGGTCACCTTTAAGAGGCATCTTTTGTCCTTGCTATTTTTGTTGCTCTCCTGCTCTCTTCTCGGCCTTTGCTTACATGGCCACGATTCTCTTTCCCGCCTTGTGTCCATACGTAGGTTACCTCGCGATTTTTTTCTTGTCATGATCCATACATAGGTCATACTCGTACGCCGTAGGGCCAAGGAAAACAAACCGGAAAAGCTTTCTGCAGAGGTAGACATCATCCATCCGGAGCTCCCAAAAGTAAACGCCTCGGGTTAACCCCCCCTCCCAATATCGCCATTATCTTGTGCTCCACTTGCTCCTTGCTTCAATCAACCACATACGTACACATTGTGACATTGACGACGACGTTAACGAATGTTTTAAATTATGAGAAACACTATGGAACATGGTAGCATTGCAATGGTATAAGGTTGCGTTTCCTTCATAAATGTCGGTGATTTAATCCTTCTCCGAAATTTTTACGATTCGTTCAAAAAAATCGAAATACTTGAATTTGGACAAACTACATCCTAAATTTGAATTTGGACAAAATTCGACAAATTTCATCCAGTTTGAAAACCCACGAAATTTTGAACCAAAATTCCGAAATTTTGGTGATTTTGCCCTTGCCCCCCTCTGAAATTTTTTCCAAAACGAAATAGTGTTCCCTGGTGAGGAATTGCCGGCTTATGTCATCCTACTGTCCTTCTCCCCTGTCTACACGCAAAGTTAGGTCGCATCGACGCCGCCATGCGATTTTTTTAAAATAATATAATTTTAAAAGATATTTACAAAAATAAATAGCCACCTCAAAAATTACAAAAATATGTCTATGTTGCCAGTTCAATCGCTCGCCGCTAGCTTGAGGTATCTATTGCCACTGAATCTGGCGATAGATATCCTAAGCCCTAGATACGCTTTTAGCCGCTTTTACCTATTCCACTTAGTCAGTTTTTTATTTTCATAAATTTTAAATGGTACCAAATCTGTTAGGCTCGCAATAACATTTTGTCATCGTCGTATGTTGTTGTACTACGGTTAATTTTTGGAGAATTTAGCGAGGACGTTTGAGGTATGAACGATTCGTAAAGGAGAAGGTAAGTGATATTGCGATTCGCCCGGGAATTCATACACACTGATATTACAGAACTTGCAGCAGAACGTCATAACACTTAATTGAAATGATAATTCACAATATTGGTAATAATATATTAGTAATGTCCGTTTTTTCTCGTGATCGCGACCTCAACGTCTCCTATGTAGATTGCCTCTAGTCGGGGCACCGGACGAGGTCCCCGCGGCGACGTTCGGAATGCCGATTTTTCCTTGGTCCTGAGTATTTCGCGTGGGGCATGTCTTGAAGGTGTGCCCAGAGTCCCTGCAAATGGAGCACTTCTTTGTGCGACGTCCGGCTTCTGCCTCGTCCATATCGTTCCTGATGCACCGTACCTGTCGCCGGCCAACCTTTCCCTTGAGCCTACCAATGTTCGCGGCCCAGATTAGTTGCTCCCAGGTGGGATGGCTAGTGAAATGGCCAACAACGGCGTAACCATACATCTCTCCACTCCATGTTTGCATCACCGCCTCCTTGGTGAAATAGTGAGAGATGTACTGCCCGGGATGTTGCGCCACCGTCGAACAGGCGGGCATGACATGGGAGCAGAGTCTATGCCATGACATAGGAGCAGGGCCATGACACGGGAACTACATAATTTCATTATTTCTGCAAACATTCTCATTGCTCTTTCGACCTACTCAGCTACTCCAGATTTTCTTTACAATTTTAAATGTGTCATGCAATTCTTTTAGTTTAAAAGAGAATTCCTGCATTAATAATATAACTACCAGCTACACAACTCAAAATATGTACTACACAATTTGACTACATTTATCTAACCTACTCAATTCTATGTCGCTATTTTTGTTTGCTAACCTACAAGGTTTTGACATAACGCATACGCTTTGAGTAAAATGTACCGCAAGATGATCGATCAAACCGATGCTCACAATCTCTCCTTCGCTACTTTTTTTTTCTCTCCCTCTCGAACTCTCTCTTGTTTTTTTTTTCAATCGGGCGACAGGGACCTGCGCAACTTCCTGTCGCCAGTTCAACTGGCGATAGGTAGTTGGACCGACGATAGAGGGGTGACAGGGTCTCTGTCGCCAGTTCAACTGGCGAGAGGTTGGCGACAGGGATATATTTTCGTAATTTTTGAAGGTAACTATTTATTTTTGTAAATATCTTTTAAAATTATATTATTTTTTTTAGAAAAATTCCCGCCCATGCTGCAAGTAAGCTTGGACGGTGGAGTTGTAGCCACACAGGAGGTAGATATCGACCCTCACAGAGGCGGACTAATTGCCTCCTTATCCCCATGCGATTGGAGGATGCGATGCGATGTCTCCGCTCCACTACCACTCATCTGCTTAGCTCCACCAAGAACACCTCCATGGCGTTCAACGAAAGGCCTTCCCGACGCAGCGAAGATTTTTTTGCCGAAATTTCGGCGGTTACCGCCTACCGGTGTGACCCGGTAAGAAACAGTGCTGGACAAAAAATTTCAGCCTGATTCGAAAACGCAGCCCGGCCCACCCAAGCGCGCCCCATTCATCCTCCTATCCCCTTCTCTCGCTCACCCTAACTCCGAATCGCTCGTGCGTTGAGGCATTCTCGGCGGCGCATCCGAGATTCCGAGCTGAGGGCCTGAGGCGAGGACGTGAGGCGCGAGGTCCATCCTTCGGCGCCACCGGTTCCCTGTGGATCTTTGCTCCTTGCCGGCCCTCAGCTGCGCGTTTTCCCCAACCGTGGGGTCCCTCTCCGGGCGCCTACACTCCCTTAGCAGCGGCTTCGGCGGCACCTCCACTCCGTGAGGTGACTCGGGCCTCCATGAGGTGACCTCCATCTGTGCCCCGAATTTTTTTTTTCACAGCTGCCTCCTCCTCTCCCTTGTCCCTATCTATCATCTTCTTCCTCTGACGGGGCTCCTCTCTTCTCCAATCGCTAGGGGCATGGACAGGGCTCCCGAGTCCCGACTCCCGACTTCCTGAGTCTGCGGCAGGGGTCGGGCATAGACGGCCGCGACAGCAACCCGGTCGCTGGTGGCGGAAGCGGCAGAGGAAGTAGGAATGCTAGGGATGGTGGCAGGCGGAGTGGCACTGATGGGGGTGCCGCAATGAGCACTGCCGCAGCAGATGACTTAGGTAAATCGAGGCACTATTGCTGAAACTTTTGTTGATCGATTATTCCCAACTGTGAACATGAAATTGGAGATTGGGTATGCTTTGTCTTTGTATATTGTCTAGCAGAATTGACACGATGTAAAGTATATGTTTGATATGATTTGTCGTTTTCTGGTAAATTTTTTCGGTACAAAGTGTTACTTGCATGTGTGTCTGAAACTCTGAATTCGGTTATGCATTCTTCTTATTTGAATCTGCATGTGTTTTCTTTATAAATCATATATGCTGCAAGAAACAGAGAAATAGTTCATACTATGAAGCTGCAGATGGTATTGAGCTCAGAGGTGAAGTTGAGTTTCTGTCTAGTCATACTTGGTAGATACTGCTATTGGATGAAGAAAGATGGAGGTGTGACTCGGCTGATGAAGCACCTAGACGGCATATCTGGGAATGTCATGTCACGCAATGTTGTGCTGCCAGATGTTCGAGATGCAACGAGGAGAGCCATAAGGAAAGGCAAACAAAAGTGTTTGAATATGAATCCTATTCATTTGCGCAGGTTGCCATTTTGTTCTTACAATTTTCCCAGTGACTAATATCGTCAGACCATCCATCCTACAACTTACAGCATTAGAAACTTGAGAGCATATTTGAACTGGATGGAAAGCAAGAATTAAGCAGAATAGTTTACTACTGTACTCACTGTAAGGTTCATCTTGAGAGCGTCTACCCATGGTATCCAGGCATCTGTTCCATTATTGTCTCTATGATGCTGACATCCCACACCTAGCAAAAATATAACATTTGGGACTCCAGATGTTGATTCTTAGCTTGGTCTACTGTTATTTACGTGTTCTAATCAAGCAATCAACTCATCAGTCTATTGCATGCCTAGGATCACTTGGCTTTGATGATGGAAACTCGGAAAGATGCCTTTTTGGATGTACCATAGCAAGTGTTCCACTGATGTAGCAATCAACTCATCAATCTATTGCAACGAGACATAATATTTGCATGCTACAGATAATATCGTGTCTTATTATTTAGACTTTGACAAAGTGCATTTGGAAAAACGTCATGTATTGCCTTGGAACTTGGAGGGAATGTGCTTGCTGATAGCAAATGGCAAAATGCAGTATCCTGCTATCTGTACTATTTGTCATTTCTCACTGTCTTGTTCTGATTTCCAAGATTGCTTCGTGATTTGTATTAACCATACCATTGAGAAATGTCGCCTAGCGGCGAAATTTCGGGTTGCTCCAGCCGGTTAGAATTGAAATTTTGAAGTTCAATTTGAAAAATTTTAGCCGAAAAAAAAACCAAAACCTGGTAACCGCCGAAAACCGGCCCTATCCTTAGCCGCCGAAATTTTTGCCAGCAGTAGTGTTTTCCCTGTTCCGACGTCATCATTGTCGAGCCACGCGCCCATCGTCCACGTCGTCCATGTGCTTAGCAAAATGCATGGCTTGGGGTAATAAGTTAGTTGAAGCTACAGAAGTTTGAGATCGGTTCCTACCAAGCTAGGTAGAGAAGTTTGAAAAGCTCCGGTTCAAACGGGTCTGAGTGCAGATTTGTAAACGAAGTTCTGATCACACCTAGCATTTGATTGTGACCGATGTATACTTGCTAGGGTATAACAGGGAGTTGGGTAAAAATATTCAGGCGGTAAAAATAAAGACATATCGAACCATGTTATGTGGTACGAGAGCTACCGGTTTGGCTAACGTGATTCTGCCGCGAGAGCTCTGATTGTTGTCTCATTAGTTGGCCGTAGCACCATGATCTCGGTAGGTCACTTCACCTCGCACACGTGACACGCCGTCTCTCCGGCTCACGGCCACCGCGTGGCGATTGGACGCTAGAAGGCAGCCATCGTACCTGGACATGTGGTCCTTCTCGTGTGTGCGCCCGTGTGCTAGATGAATTTTTTTGAAGTATGTCGGGATCTTGGGTATATAACCGTAGGACTCTCTGTGTATTCTGAACTAGTACTAGATCAGTAGCTAGCTCGTACAGTTACAATATCGGTGTAATCACAACCATACAACAAAATAACGATGAAACAGACAAATTAATATTAATAGTAGCAAAAGTACCTTAAGGTCGAGTCTTACAGAGTGTGCCTCACAGGGCTGAGCAACAAAAGACAACTTGCAGCGGAAACAAATATCCCGTGGTGGCCACACGACATGCCCACAGGCAATCGAGTGGAGGACGCGACTTAGTTCGTATAGTCTTCAAGATACTCCTCTTCATAATACTCTGGGTTCCCTGGTTCTTCTGTGGGGATTAAACACACTACTACAGAAAACCTCATCACGCATTTGCCAACAACCGGAAAGTACGTCTGTGATAACAGCCGGTTATCACATACGGTTTTTGAGCCGTCTGTGAAAAAAGCTATCACAGAAAAAAAAAATTGCCATTTTTTATGGATACACTCATACACATACACTGCCATTTCCAAGCCTCCCAAACATGGATTCATTGATACACATACATGGATTCCAAACTCCTAAGCCTCCCAATAAATTTCTCAAGCCATGGATACACACATACACTCGATCATACACAAGTACCAATGTATAGAATCGGAGGAGAATCTAATGTATCTGGATATGAATCTAACACAAGTACCACAAGCTCATACATACAAATCGATCTCAATCTAATAGAACCTCATATACAAAAGTACCAACGACATCGACGCGGAGGAGGATCGAGGAGCTTCGTCGCGGCTGAGAGGACTAGAGGAGGTCGGCGTTGGTGTCGCGGCCGACTCTCAATCGTTGGGAGGAAGACCATGTCGAAGGTTGGGGATCATGGAGCAAGGAGGACCGAGCTCGGAGGTGTAGCGGGGCCGTGGAGTTGCGGAGGACCGGAGGAGCAGCTACACACCGAGTCGGAGGAGGATCGCCGAGCAAGGGAGGACCGAGCCAGAGGAGGACCGGATCGCGGAGTGCGAGATCGAAGCGCCTGAGGAGGTCGGCCATAATATATAAGGACATATTTTGCCTCCGCGCATTTTCAAATTTCATGCGCGAATCACGAGCATATATAAAAACCGTCAGATGAGTTTGTTCAGACATGGCTATAGTAACTCATCACGAAATACGAACCGCAATTTGGATTTTACTATAGCTTGAATTTTTCTTACTCTACGATTTTACCATGACTTAGAATTTTCCTTACTCTCGATTTTACATAAAATCAGAGAGTAAGAAAATTCTAAGTTATGGTAAAATCAGAGTAAGAAATTTTTAAGCCATAGTAAAATCAAAATCACGAAGGTTGTTAATCACAACCGCTCGTGATGAGGTAGTTATCACCGACGATTGGTATCATGAACCGCGTGCGAAGTATCATAGACGGCTTCGTTATACTAACCGCCTGTGATGAGGTGTCTCATCACACGGCTCCTTTACCAACCGTCAGTGATACTTCGCGCACGGTTGGTAGAAGGAGCCGTCGTGATGAGGCACTATCACGCATTTGCTTCTTATTATGAACCGCTCAGGAAGTATCACGACGGTTGGTAATAAGAACCGCCCGTAATGAGGCATCATCGAGCGGTTCTAAAGGGAACCGCTCAGAGAAAGTCAATACAGACGGGAACCGCTCGTGAAATCCATCCAAGATGACCGCTCGTGATGAGGCATCCAAGATGTAGTAGTGACACACAGGGCGCAAGCCGTGAGTACTTTGAATGTACTCAGCAAGTCATACGGAAATGTATGCAATTATTATTCATGCGAGGCTATACAAGGATAGCTGTATGGCTATTTTGCGGAAACCAATATTGACAGTAAATACAATAAGTAGATTAAAACCATAATTTAAAAGATTAGTACATAAGTAATTCAGTTCTTTGAAACAACTGGGATCAACCCAACCATTACATCCAAACCATCATTCCCACCATTTTACTGAAAACATCTACTCCTTGCGTGAAATCTCCGAGCATGTCCGTAACCGGGGACACGACTATTCGAATAGTTTTTACACTCTGCAGAGGTTGTACAACTTTACCGACAAGAGATAATTGACTTGTAATGTCCGTCTGACACACTACCGAAGGTGTGCGACTAAGTCATTATCACAAGGCTTTTACAAAGCTCTGTTTTGACTCGGTTCTGCTCGCTAAGGATTCGCTTCTAACGGGTCTTACTCCCGCCAGATTCATGCCCCCTCTTAAGCCGTTCTCAACCAAAGCAGAACCGACTCAAAACATTGCTAATTAGTTGGCCAGGTCCACCCGATCCTGGACATGTGGTTGCATGATATGACCCAGATCAATGGTTCAAGGTTAAGTCCTTAGTTGGTTGCTCAGGCGAGACTATTCCACATCCCAATGTGCGTTACGGCACCCACACTTACCACCGCCCACTCGCCCGAGCATAAAATATTTTCGGTTCAACTCGCCAAATACCACCATAGCCTTGGCACAACATCTTTTAGTAATAGTGGCCGCGCCACAATTCCATAATTCCTTTAGTCACGTTTATTCATATGAGCATGTGATCATGAGTCCCGACGTACATCTATAGCATGGCTAAGCATAATACGATACTCGTGTTGGTAGTTTATCGATTTCCAACTAAAATAAACCCTCCTAAGGTGTCCAAGGATATATGTCATTCAAGGGTACATGTCGATAACAATTTATCAAGGAGGCACACATCAATTAGGCATTTATCTACTCCCGGAACCATTTAATATAAAACTAGCAATGTATGTTTATATAAAACAATATAGTTTTATAAAGTGGGTTCAATATAATCAAAGGTCTATGACTTGCCTTCGTTGAAGTCGTCGGGTCCAATAATTCGTCGGGAATGCCAAAATTTACGCGCGCAAAAATAGCCAAATAAAGACAATAATTCCAAATAAAATCCAAAAATTATAAAATTAGAAGCGAAAGAGAGGGGCTAAATTCATATAAATTTAGAACCAAGAATCGACGGAATCGGATTTCGTATGAAGGAGAACGAAAATCCGGAAGTTTATGTTCATATGAAATATAGAAAATCAGACATGAATAATGCGGGCTTAGGCAAAAATGATGGTGCCAGCAAGGGAAAGGGAGGGATGGCTGGCAAACTAGCAAAATAGAATCCCAGGAGTGAGACGAACCCATGGGTGGTGGTCGCGTCGTCGACGGAGGTCCGGTGTGACAACGGTGTGCAAAACAGTGTCGAGGCTCAAGGAATCGACGAAATCTGGGCAAACCGGGAGAGGTTAGAGAGTGGGGTTGGTGGCGATTTGAAGAGGGAGGTTGGGAGCATACGGTGCTCTTATATAGACGAAAATGACACACGATTTGACGAGGAACGTGAGCGGGAGTCGTGGTGACATACGCGGTCGGTGTGCACAGAGCACCGGTGAACTGGCAGTGCTTCGGAGAAAAGGAAGAGAGCATGGTGTACAACATCACAAGGCGAAGCCAACGGTGGTGACGATGCCACCGGGGGATGGTCGATGGCGCCAGAAACGACGACGAAAGGCGGTTCAGCCTGCGACAGAAATATCTCGATTGCGGAGAAATGAAAGCGAGTGAGTGGGGCGAATTCTGGGGATAGAAAGAGGGAGCCAAGGAGCACCTCGTGGTGGCTTGGCGAACGGACGACCGGAGATGGAGAACCAAGGTGGAGGAGCTCCGGTCAGCGTAGGCAAGAACTAACTAGATGAATGGCTTGCTCTTGAGACGATGAACGCCGCTAAGTAACATGCATAGCTTAGTTCTTCAATTTTGACGGAGATTTCATGGAGAGAAGGATGGTGAGATATACATGTACAAAGTGCTATGACTAGAAGTGAGGTTTGTGCATGGCAAAGACTAAAACGTGCATGCGTTGAATGTGCTGGTGGTGAAAACAAAGAAAGGGAGGATAGTGGATGGGAAGAGGAGTCAGACGGAGTTGCGGCACTTGGCCGCAGGAAGGAAAGATGGAGCACTTCACGGTGGTGAGGTGGGAGCAGCATGGGGGCATGCGGCTTGGCAAAGAAGAACAAAGAAAGCGATGAGGGAAGTTGCTGGCTGCTCGGCTAGGGAGGAAGAAAAGGGAGGAGGGAGCTTGGCAGTGGGGGGGGAGCAAGAGAGGGGAGGAGGTGCTTACTGGTTATAAATAGGAGGGGAGAGGGAGCTCGGTATAGAAGTGGGCATGGGAGCTGCTGCTGCATGGCGTGGGAGAGGACATGGCGACGAGGGGATGGAGCTGGACGGGCAGGGCATGGGGCGGCAGGGGATGGTGGAGGCAAGTCGGCATGGGTTGCACGACGTGCACAGGAGGACAAGAAAAGAAAGAAGTACGTGCGGGAATGACGAGCAAAAGGGAGGGAGAGAAGGGAAAAAAAGAAAAGAGAATAAATAAAAAAATATAGAAAATAAATAAATTCAAAAAATTTATAAATACTTTGAAACTCGAATAGATCAAATAAAATAGTTTTGGATTTTTTTTGAAGTTTATTTTGGTCAATTACAATATTTTTCCTTTAGAAATTCAATTTAAGCTTTATATTTATTCAATGAAATACAAATAGTTTATTTTAATTCTAAAGTTTTAAAAAGACTCTGAAATACGGGCAAGCGGAAAAGAAATAAAAAGAACTCCACAGAAAACAACTGGGTCGAAAAAGGAATTCCATGAAAAGCTAGAAAAATCAAATAAAATAATTTTTATGTAGTCGGAGTTTGATTTACTCATATTAAATTGTTTTTAATTTATGAAATTTCAAGTTTAAGCTTTAACAAATTAAGAAAAATCAAATGGTTATTTTTATTTTGAAAATTTCAAAAAAGCCTGAAAATTTAGATGTTACAAACCTACACCCCTTAAAGGGAATCTCAACCCCGAGATTCGAGCTGACTAGAGAGAAAGGTTGGGGAAACTCAGCTCCTGGTTTCTAAGTTGCTTCCTTCTTTGACCGATTGCTTCATTGCTCTTCGCAAGCATTAAGGTCTTGTTCCTGGTATGGCGTTCAACTTCTTCAGAATCTCTTTTTGGATACCTCTGGTTGGCGAGATCCTTCTTTCATTCGGTTTTCTTCATATGCAATTGTTCTTCTGGTATCCCGAGGCCTTTCTTCTACTACGGTCCGAAGTAAAGATGTTGTGCACTTCTGACAGCTATAGTGGTAGCTCCAACTTGGTAAACTGATGCCAAAACTGTTGGTTCAAAATCATGTGCTGGAGTGCCAACTAAAAGCCATAAATTTTATCTTCCAGATTGCTGGATCCAATTCTCACTGTTATTGAAATCCACCATTCCAGTATAACATAAAGTCACCCAAATAAAATCCAAAATCCAATCATTAAATAAATCTCTCATTCTATAGATAAGACAACATAATTCACAATCTCTCTTGAACATAAGCTTGAATAATCCAACAATTCACTACTTGGATTGCATGATTTCTTCACTACATGATTCCACCAAAAATTTAGTAGCGATAATAACATCTTCTAGTCTGATAAACTCCAAGATCTTGCCGAACTCACTATATCCTTCTTGGAACGGTTCTCCCAAAAATTACAATCGCACAGTTACTTTCTTCAAAACTCTTAGCTAAATCCACAACAATATCCACTATTTTTTAAGCATAATTATCAATCGCAATCCGCCATAATTTCTTTATATAAATCCAATGCCTTCATTAAAAAGCTTTCCAAACGACTACTTGTAATCCACAAATTTAAATTTAATTCGCCAGATTATTTTATCACCACCTATCCAACAATTATTTAGTGCAATTCCAACACCAGTAAGATATTCATCAATCCAACAATTATTTGGACCAACTCCAATATCAATAAGATATCCCTCAATCATATATTCCAATATCCAACATTCGAATGTTTGTATAATCCAATATCCAACAATCATATGTTTGTATAATCTAATATCCAACAATTATACAATTCTATAATCCGATCAAGACACATCTCTATAATCCAACCCAAAGATTTATTCCAATAATCCATTTGAGGTGTATTTCTATAATCCTATCCAAGATTTATTTCTAATTCCCACAAAGATTTATTTCTATAATCCACCAAAGATTTATTTCTATAAGTCATCCGGGATATATATTTCTGTAATCTAATCTCCAATAATCCCATATCAACAATAATTTATTTCTATAATCTAATAATCATGTATTTCTATAATCCAAAGAAGATTCATCCAACTCTACAAAAATTAATACAATGAATCGATATGGAAAATCCAATTCTATTCGCATTTTGCTCTCTACCTTTCGTGCTCACATATCTCAATTCCAAGTTTACAACCAACATTAAAATCAACTAAAGATTCTGTAATACCCGATTATTCGATATCGAATGCTGTAAAGATTAGAGAGGAAATAAGTTAAAATTCAGAATTTTAGGAAAAGTATGGGCCGCCAACCCATATTCGAGAAGAGGAGCCAACCATAGTGGGCTAAGGCCCATGAGTGGGCTGCAGACCCATTAGAAGGCAAGGGAGGGAGGGACCAAACCCTAGCCCCATTTGCTACAAGAGCCACCATGCTACAGAGTCCCATGCTACTGATGAGCGGCGTGCTACGATTGCCTCCGCTGCCGCTGCTCCTCCTCTCCCGGCGCCATCTTCCCCGCCGCTTGGCCGACCGTGGGAAGAAGAAGAAGAGGAGGAAGAGAGGATTGAAGGAGAATTTCTTCGTGGGATTTTATCAGCGATCTCCGATGGTTCTACAAGGGTAATGATCGATTTCCCTTGCTGTTTAGGTTGTTTCAGATGCGAATTCGATTAGTTTGATTGGATTGAATTGCTGCCGTTAGAATTTCAGTTCTGTTCCGAATGTTGCGTGGCCTGTTTCGTGATCTTAGAGGCCGAATGTGGGTTGTCCATCTGCTAGCGTTTTGTAGATATTGATCTTAGCTTTCGGTGGCCGCCAAGAACACTGAATTCCGACGTACGGATCAAAAGTTATGATAGTTTTCGTCTCTGCTGTCCAGAATCCTGACGAGAATGAACTGTCAAGTTTCCTTTTAAAATATGAGTGGTATAATGGAAAATGCCGGGCTTTCACCCAACTAGGTTATTGTAGGCCTTGGTCTTAGCTTTTGATATTGATAAAGAACACAAATTTTGGTGTAGCCAATTAAACGTTATGGCACTTTCCGTGCTGCTGTCCATAATTGCCGGAAGTTCTAACAGACAGTGTTTGTGGGTCTTGTGGAAATTGATACATATATAATTCGAGGTTTCCATCAACTAGGTTGTTGTAGATAATTTCATTACCTTTCAATCAAACCTGAGAACACCCCTTTTCGAGTTTTAGATCAAAAGTTATGCCATTTATACCGCTGTTGTCCGTATAGACTTTATGCTAGAATGTGGTTTAATTCAAAGTAACGAGTTTATTTTAGATGGTGGGATTGGGGTTATGAGTTAGGGCGATGCGAGTAGTGTCTTGATGACTTGGTTCTTATTGAGTAACTTTGGTGTAGGGGGTGAGGCGCCAAGGTTAGCGGTTTTTTCGTTGCCTCCCAACGCATCGCAACGCTAAAGGCAAGTACAATGACTTATGTGTGTTTTGTAAACCCTAGATGCTCGTTGTTTGGTATGGTATTTTATTGATATGTGAGATGCTTAATGTTCATGTGCTATCCACGGGAGTGGAGGTTATGGTAGACAAGAAGGTTATGATGATTATGTTCTTTGTGTACGCTCTTTCATATGTGTGGAGATGATATTAACCATTGTTCATAAATTTATTCATGCATTCTTGTTCATGTTCCGTCCACGGAGTGGAGCTCCACGGAGTGGAGTCTAAAGTCTCATCAATTCCAAATGGGCAAGTGAAGTCCCACCATTCCAATGTGGGCGCTTTGGACACCGTATGAAACGTTCTTCATACGGTATTTTGGATCCCCGTATTTCGATAAATACGGGCTTAAGTGAACACCGACGGTGTGTAACTTGCTATACCGTATAAGCTCGAGTGCGATCAATCAATTCATGGCATCTATGCATTACGCTTCTTTCTTTCAGATACTTCTTTGTACCATAATTTTACATGAAGTGTGTTCTTGTATTCGTTGTACTTGCTGAGTCCCGGACTCACTCTTGTTTGTTATTTTGTTTTAGGTGGTCGTTGATGATAGTTCTATCGGGAGGGAGTAGACATGCACTACACACACATCACCATATTTCAGTTTCAATAATAGAACTTGGTTGAATTCCTTATTTGTTTAGAGATAAACTGTAATAATTGAGGCGTCATGTGGATGATGTCTTCTGTTTGGTCATGGATGTTTATGTTGGACCAAAAAGACGACTAGAGGGGGGGGGGTGAATAGGAGCACGCTCAACTTTTTCACAAACGATCGAATTTAATACGAATATCACTCCAATAGCTATGAAAACTATGAAGATCAATCAATCAAGCACAGCGGAAGACTTGTATTAAATCCAATCAAAACCCCGAGGCAAAACCTACAAAAACTCTTATCACCAAGTCTCGGGCGGTCTGACCGCTCAAAAATCGGTCTGACCTTTGGAATCGGTTTGACCTCTCAATACATGGGCGGTCTGACCTCTCAGAAATCGGGTCGAATATTTTGCCTAGCAGTCAGACCTCTCACACGGGCGGTCTGACCGATTTGCCTAGCGGTCTGACCTCTCCGGTGGGAGGTCTGACCTCTAGCACGATGAATAGGAAAATCAGCCCGAAAAACCGAAACGCAAAATTGATCTAACTTTTGATTCGTGCGTCCAAACTTCGTGAAATTTGACACACACCTTCCTAAGGATGTCAGGAACCTATTCCAAGCAACGATCATGACGATCCTTGCCAAGATTCTGACCTTTTCCCGTTTGAGCGAAGTTAGGTCAAAAACCGAGTCAAAACGAAAATATGATCTTGAAACTTGCTCGTGGGTGGTTGATGATCTTGATGATCCTAGATGTATTCCCACATGTCACAGCAAGCTAGATCACGTCCAGAAACCACGCAAAAACTCGCGGATCAAAGAAAGACTCAAATCATCAAATAGAGAGAAAGAAAGCAAATGAACTCATCTTGAAAAACTTTCTTTGGATTGATTTGATATGGTATTGGTTTCATGACCACTCCATCAATGGAGGACAAAGACTCAATACATGAGCACGAAATCAAATCCGACTCTCTAGAACTCTAGAGCCTCCACTCTTTTCTCCTCCCCTAACAACACAAATTAGGGTTTAGATATCTAAGGGTTGAAGGGGGTGCAGCCACCTCCCTCCTCTATTTATAGTGGAGGCTTAGGGTTTCTAATAGAGTCTCCTAATGGGCTCCGTTAAGGCCCAAAACAAACGGGTGACACGCGCACGCCTTTAAAGCGTCGTGTCCAAATTGTGCGGCACTCGCTGCTCGCCACGTGTAGGTTGATCCAACGGCTCTTATCATGTCGGCAAGTCTCTCCCATCCGGCTCCCACCGAAACCACCATGGCACTTGCACCGACCCCGCGCAGCTTGATTCAACCGATCGCACCGAACCGCCTTCGGTCACCTTTGTCCATCTTGCACCATACTTGAGTCCAATGACTTCACCCGCATCGTCGATCGTTTTGAACCTCAGCTCTCCAAGCCTAGTCCGATCATCCTCGCCGTTGACCGTCGTTGACCACCAAGCAACCCGCACAACAATAGACAAGAAAATCGAAATCGGAACAAGTTCTTCACAACTTGACCCACGTTAGTCAAAACATGCATCACGCAAGACATATGACATGAAACCCATGAACTTGACCTAATCAGCAACCATCGCCACCACACGGCCGACGACGTAAGTGAAAACCGGTCGACCGCCACGGCTTGGCGGTCGATCGCCTCACGGCCTCGATCGCCAACGTAAGGCTGGCCGACCGCCACCAAAGGACTTAGCCAAAATTTCAACACCAAATCCGCAACCTCTCGGAAATTTAAAACGAATAGAACTTTTGACCGAGGCTCCAAAATTATGGGACCAAGTGCAGAGAATCTCTCACTTGCCTACACCTCTATTTTTGGCCCACCTCAAACTCAATGCCACTCAATTTGCCGGTCCGATCAGCTCATCGACGGTCGGATCGCTACCTGCGATCGGACCACCGACCGCCGGTCGATCGCCAAAGACAAAACACCTGAGGCAAGGGCGGTCCGATCGCCACCAAGGCGGTCGGACCGCTTGAGACTGACAGATCCGAACTTTGCCGAAACTCGTGTTTAGCAAACTTTCAACGCCATTGCCAATTGTCACATCATCCTAAGATCATGAGCATATCCCATGATATCCACAATCTCCCCTTGATGAACACATTGGCAATTCCCCTAAATGCAAGTTTTGAGGTTTGACAAGTAAAAACTCAACGTTTTTAAGAAAGGCACAACTTGCTCCAAATGCAAGAGAAAGCAATGGAAATGACCAAGTCGGCTTCGAATAGCATCGGCAAGTGAGATAAGGCAAAAGAAAGCAAGAAAGCTTCAATTTCCAAAGAAGAGTAAAAATCTCACTTAAGGTCCATATGAAAGAACAATTGTTCGAAATGACCTTTGATCATGGTGAGGCTCAAGAATTGCAATTCAAGTTCGAAAGAGCAATAAGACCATAAGAATGCAAATAAGAAACTCCCCTCACTATGATCCTCAAATTTGAAAACTTCAAATTCTCCAATTTTCTTCCTCTTTTAATACTTTTAAATCCTCTCCCTTTACACATTTTGAAATATCTTCTCCCTTTGACAATGGAGTCATCAAGGAATCACGCCTTCCTCTCGTCCAGAGATAACAAATGCGAATGAGGAAAAAGCATAAGAAGGAGCATGCATGAAATGCAATGGAGTGGCTTCATATTTTTGTATTTTTCAATTTTGGATTACAAGAAGCTTTGGAGATTACCCAAAAGAACAAGCTAGCATCTCAAATTTTGCATAAACACCATATCAGCCTGAATGCGCTAGCAAGATCAAGACATATAAAACAAAGCTAAAGCAAGAAGGCTCAATGTAAAGCAATAAATTTTAGCATTTTAAGCAAAGCTTCAAATCTAGCAAGTTCATCAACAGAGATCCTAAAATGATCTGCCATGTCAAAATGTCAATGTGAGATCAAGACGCTAACAAAGACCACATTAAGAGACAACAGTCCCGAATTGAATCATTTTGCTCAAATTGTCTCAAACGCCTATTTTTCAATGAGCTTTTCATTTGCAATGAATATTGAAGTTGATTAAAGGTATATCTTAGTGAAGAAAATCCTGGACTAGGAGCCATCCACAAACTCTTCCTAAGCTTCTACCAGGCGACAAATCTTGAGGTTCATGTCAATTGTGACAAGCGATCCCCATGAGATCGTTCGATCATCAAACCATCTCCAAGTTCATGTCTATGACATGCAGTCTCGAGAGAATAGTTTGGCACATTTTAAGCACAAGACAATCTTTAAATTTGATTTTCATTTTTTCACAAGAGCGGATTTAGATTCTTAAAAGAACAAGAAGCTCAAGCAATGATCAATACTAGATTCAAGAGCTAACACCTTAATTTTGACAGGCCAATGTCACAAAAGGAGCACTAATTGCGCAACTAGCTAAAACATCCACAAATTGCGCTTTTAGTTCAAGTTGTCTTAAAGTTCGGCTCATTCAAAGAAAGACTTAGCTACACATGTGAAAGCATGATAATTCTAGCAAGTCAAAGAACTAGACATGGCATTGAGCGAATTGAAATACTAAAGCTCAAAGGGTAATAAGCAAAGCTTCATCAATTTTAAAAGACAAGCGAAAAGCTTATATTACAATGCATCTTTTAGGTTTTTCATATAAATGCAGTAAGATACAATGAGATGCACAAAAAGACTTAAAAAGCCTAAAAAGATCAAAAAGTTCAAAAGAAGATCAAGAAAAGATCAAATGAACAAGGTAAGATCAAAAGATCAAACTCCTCAAACCAAACCGTAGGGATAAATTACCCCTAACTCACTTCTCAAGGTGGCAAACCTAGTTGGATCTAAAGGCTTGGTGAGGATATCAGCCAACTGAGCCTCGGACTCCACGAAAACTAGCACAAAAGACTTCAAATTCCACAAGATCTCTAGGGAAAGCAACTCGAAAAGCTAGGGAGCGAAACACCAACACTAAAAAGACCTACAGGCAACTCAAAAACCTGCTAAGGACTAGTGACTGGGAAACAAGCTCAACCTAGGCTGTGAGAGAAGTGCATCCTAGAAAACCATGGGACAAGAAGAGTGCCTAGAAAAGATACGTGCTAGAACAGAGCCTCCTATCTACCCTGAACTCAACAAGCCCAAAAATGCTATGCAAGGTAGACTAGGGATACCATACACAAATGTAAGGTATAGAAGCTCGAACCTGAGTCGCACTGCTTGGCAGTGAGATATAGTCATGATGAGTGAAGATCCATTCCTTGGAGCTCTAGAAAGTAGTTGCACTCACCCATCATCCTCATCTCAACATTCCTTCGTCTCCTAGAAGTGATAGCCAGCATTGAATGCACAAATGACGAAGAACCAACAGCTGGAGTCTTTGACCACTTGTTGGACCACATATTCTTCTTCTCAACTGAAAAGGCTATACCAAAGAGATAGGAAAAGTCTATGCCTTGGTACTGTGTTAGTGAAACATTATCTAGGGAAAACAGTACCAAGACACACGACTAACAAGGATAGCCTCAAATGATCCAAAGCTCATAAAAGCATATAATCAACAATTCAGGACATGAGCATAAAGATAGACAAATCAATTGCAGCACATGCTATCCAAGATATGACAAAGCTCAAACTATCCTTAATCCACAATAAGGCATAGGAGCAAGCAAAGAAGCACATAGCATATCACACATCAAATATACAATCAAAAGTAAAGCATGCTAGTGAAAGCTATGGCAAGACTCATGCATCCACAATTAACAGTATGACACAAAAACAATGTAAGCATAAAGCATGTTAGAGAACAAATCATGATCAAGGTATGCTAACATGGAATCAAGTAAGAATGTGGATACAAAAAGCAAAAATCAACACGAGCAAGATTAATCATGTACAAAACAACACAGGCTCGTGAAGACACATCCAAACTTATATGTGGGCTCCCCGGGTTATTGGAAATGTACTTAATTAAATTCATACAGTAACATGATTATTAATGAAGGAACAGTACTGTCCCTCAATTAAAGATCATGCTAAAGGTATAAATTCAACAAGTAACAATTCCAATAAGCAGATCCCTGATATATATATATCTCACAATGGTTCCCGGGATAAATGACCATTGCATATATATATCCTTTAACAACATTGCATCATACACATACACGTCGTACATTTGCATAATTAAACATAAGTTTACAACATTCGGGTTTAGTACTACAATATAGAGTGACTTGGTCACTACAACATATTCAACGGCGGAAGCAAAATAAATGAAAAAGTCCACCAATGGCCTCATCCACCAGCAGCAATTGCGTGGAGGAAAAAGGCGTTACTCGCTAGCGTCACCGATCGGCGCTAACGGGTACTTCATAAAGGAAACCGTCTCACTGCAACAATAGGTGATAGCACCTTGAGTACGGAAGGTACTCAGCAAGTCTTACACAAACTATTAAAATAAAGTGTTGATTAGAGCCTAACCAAGGAATAGAATTGTTACATGCATAAGGTTACAACAGGAAGGTATAAAGGTTCAGATTTGCATAAAGCAGGACATCTTAACCTACAATTGCTAAATTTTGGTAAAGCAATTTAATAAATCAAATTTGGACTAAAACATTACCTAAAGACATTAAAAGTAAACACGTAAGTGCATGATTCCCTCATGCAAACCGAAAATAAACCCAAAACAGATTTTTAAATCAAAGCTTCTATACAGGTGACATCAATCCAAGTTATCGTCCATGACCGTGGACACGGCTATTCGAGCGATTTATACCCCGCGAGGGTGTACATCTTTACCCACATGACTTAGCTAGCCGTTGCCTTCTGGATGCCTCAGAATGATGACATACTTCCTTTGGTATGCCGACGGGAAACTAAGATTTGGTATTTTCAACAAGCTAACACTATTGAGTTGGACCCCATGTGTGAACCGATCCCGCTTAAACAACGATCGATAGCATCCGCTAACCGGGCACACATGTTGCGTCGATATGCCGATCCAAACAATTTAATGCGAATTGGGTTCCCTACCCATAGTAGAATGCTATCGGCACCATTAAGGTATCGTATATGCGACGAGGCACATATACGCCTCACCCTCCTAAGAACATCGATCTTCGACATACAAGCTCACATGGCATAAACGCGATCCTCGGACCAAAGCATCTATGCCATACAAGGTCAATACACATATCCTTACTCTCTGTTTCCAACTCAATAGTCTTAACATTTTACTTAACCAAGCAGCGCCCATACACTTGCATGTGGAAATGCGTGGGGACTTGAACTGAATAGTCGAGTTCGGTCCTTAATTAACCGGACAAGTCCACCACAAAACCCAATCTCGTGCACAAAAGCACCATCACTAGCTTCCTCTTGTCCAGATCAATTTGAATTTCAAATACAAGACTGATTTAAAGAAAGCTGGACAAAGAGTTTAAAATAACAATAGTTCGGTTGTGATTCCCATGTTTGACAAGATATGCTTGTCAAACTCTAAAATCTCTAGATGCATGTCTAAGCTAAAGCGAAAATATAGGTTATGATATACAAGACTATGCTAGGTTAAGTGTATGGTGACAATTGAGGTAATCCATCATGTTTGGTCATAGCTAACTCTTGACAAATCACATTTTGTATTTTGAGAAAAATAGCATGCAGATATCACCGGATTTGTAAAAGCTATTGTACAAAATTTGGGATCAATATGGTGCAAAGAGGATGCTTGCCTTGATAATAATAAATTCTGTTGCAGAGCTGCTGTTTGCTCAGAAATAGGTTCAAGGATTTGAGAAGAACCGATTCTAAAAGAGACAATAAACTCCAATAAATACCAAACCGACAATAAGTCCAAAATGGAAGAAATATGCATGATTCCAGTATGCTTAAGCCATAACTACCCATATTAGTGATAATAACCCATAATATAGCTTCTTGTTTTCAAAAACGAAACTAGAGTTTAGTGCAAAGTCCCGATTTGATTTTAAAAGAGTGAAACAGAATGATTGCAAGTTTCGGAAAAAGGAATATAGAACATGCAAAAATTCATAAATTAAACTTAGCATGATCTTTTAGGGTAATTAATATCCCAAACCAACCTTAGTCTAACCCTAACTAGTTAGATTACATCAACTAAGAAGAAATTCATTTTTGTCGGTTAAACCGACAAAAAGAAATAGAGACAGATCTCAACTAGAAGTTAAAATAGATGATGACAAGAATGGAAAGATCAACTTGTCATGCTGCTAGGGTTTAGTCAAAACCTAAATAAGATGGTAAGTTGACAGAAAGAACCCTAGGTTTTGAAAATGACATGGAAAACCGAAAAGGTATAATATCAACTTTTCAGTTTGAAGCAAGTTGAAGCTACTGATGCTTAAAAGAATGATTCACAGGAGCATCTAAGGTCCTTAAAATGCTCAAGATATCATAACTAGGGTTTTTAGCTTACCAGGATGGAAAAAGGAGCCAAGGACTCTGAAAACCGATGATGATGGACAGAGAAATAAACTCTGGATTTAACCTACAAAAGATAACCAATCTTTATTGTAAGTAAAACCAGTGCTTAAGGTAGATAAGCAATGATCAAGAGCAAGAAACTCCACTGGACAGCAATGGAGGAAAGTGAGCTTCAGTGGTCAACAATGGCTGCAGCTCCAAAAAGCTAGGGTTTATATATGGATGTTGAGCTACAGGGCAAGAGAGAAAGATCTAGAGTTGATGAGGTGTCCATTTAGGGCTAATTATCCCAAAAATTAGTTGCAAAAACTTTGGGATAAATCCTCTCCTCTGTTTACAGAGAAATCGCCTGTTGAGAGAGGGAAGAAGATAAGAGTCACCGACATGTGGCCCCATTGTCATCCTCGTGCCGCGTGCTTCAAAAGCTCAAAGAATATCACCGTCCGATTGGAAATGGGCGGTGTGATAAATCGAGAGATTAAATGATTTGAATCGGTGCCGATTAATATGGACCGCACGATCTAGATCGACCGATCGGGATTAAAGCGGAGCTCAAAGGAATCTCGAGATCCACTTTCAACCTGGGCGTTGGATTGAAATCCAACGCCGCCTAAAAGAATACACGTCACCCCTTTTAGATGCGATGGCACAACACCGTTGGATTTGATTTCTACGGTCGAGGATGGAAAATTGAACCGGATGGTCCGATTGCATACACCAATCTAGACCCCACGATCGAAATCAACGGCCCACTAGATTTGGGCCTTAACGCGTACGATTAAAGGCGAGCGCGTGAGATTTAAATCAGGGCCCATATAATCGCGCGCTTTGATTTTAAAATGAAATGAGCGGCGGTTAGATAAAAATGAACGCCACGATTGTGGGGGATCCGGAGTCGTCCGAATGCATACACTAATCTCGTTCGTTAGATCAAGATCCAACGGCGGAGATTAAATTGCACACGTGGACAGCTCACGGGATGTTATAGACTCGCGGCTCGATTGAAGATCGACGACTCATAACACGCGTGGATTTTGGGCTCGCGCTTGACGTGGATCGGGCGCACCAATTTGATTCGGTTGGACCAAGACCCATGGTCCGAGTCGCTCTGATGATAGGTTTGGATTTGGACCGGTTTAGTTGACGAACCTTATTCAAATATTCCAAGGTTTGACTGGGCTTTTAAAAATAGCAACTAAATTTATAAAATCATGAAATTTATAATATATTTCCCAGATAAATTTTATAAACCACATTATCACTTTGTAAAATACATAAATATTTATTTCAGGCCGAAAATATTTATTTAAAGACAATAAATTTTTCTTTAAGCCCAAATAATTTCTAAAAATGCAACAAAAATATTTTTAGCCAAGATAATTTATCTAGGCTTTAATAAAAATACTTCCCAGTCATAATACAAGTTTTATCTTGTATTCCTTTAAGACTTCAAATGGTTCTTTAGGGTTTTGGCTAAAAAGGAAGGTTTTTAATTTGTAACATGCTGCCCAAAGTGTAGAAATGAACAGTAATGCTATGAAAAGTACCTCATTACTGTTCATAAAGCATTTTATTACTGTTTATAAACTTCCCCTATCAAACCAAACATCGATTTACGGAATTCTCGTCGGGTTCTCTGGACAGATGCGCTTAAACCACCATAACTTTTGCTACAAAAGTCCAAATCTCGTGTTCTTTATCTCTATGAAAAGGTGCAGAAATTACCCACATTTTTCGTTATTCTGAGATCCCTGATTCTCCTTTTAAATGGCAGTTTTAACCAAATTACCACAGACTGCCGAAACGACACAACCACAGGACAGCTACACTAGAAAATTCATATCTCACAGACCGTTAATCGGATTTGGGTGATCTTGGTGGACACTGAAAGGTAAGAACATAATCTACGTTTCTCTAGGAGACGAGATCCTCTGATTCGGCCTCTAAGGTCGCGAAAACATCCGCGCAACCTACTGGACAGAACGCGATCTAATCGCAGCAGGTTTCGATCCAATAAATGTAATCAATTTCGCATCTACTCTTAACCAAACCTCAAGAAACAGTGGGTGTTACCCTCGTAGAACCCAGAAGACGCTGAGCACAACCCCACGAAGTGGATCTCCTTCTTCGTGGATCTCCTTCTTCTCTTCTCCCTTTTCTTCTTTCCCCTTCTTCTTCCTCCTTGGCCGGCTACAATGAAGCTTCCCCTTTTCTTTGGCCAGCAAAGGGGTGGAGGAGGTGAGGAGGTGCGCAAGGGGGTGGAGGGAGGGTGAGGAGGTGGCGGCCAAAGGGTGGAGGAGGAGAGAGAGTAGAGGCGGCTAGGGTTTGGGGAGGGGTGGCGCCTCTCCCCTTGCTGGCCGGCCACCCACATAGGCCAAGGCCTGGGCCCGAGTTGCCATACAAACGCGGAAAACCCCCTCTTATTTTCTGATTTGGTGATTTGCTGAAAGAAACACTCTCCCGATTAATTAAATCTCTCCCGGCGATTCGCTTATCTCACTTTCGGGATATTACAGCATTATCAAGCTCATTATGTAAGGCAACACAAGAATCACATAGCATAGAAGCATTTAATTTCAATAATTCATTTTCAGATTTTAGGCATGCAAGAGAGTTATTCAAGTTCTCCATGTCTACAAGTAATGAATCATAAGCATTCATGGAGGTTTTCAAATCGGAGAGCTCATGAGACAGATCACCCTTTTCTCTTTCTAGCAATTTTATTTTCTTCATAAGAGCATGCAATTTATATTCATATGACACCAAGCCATCAATGAGTTTTTCTTTGCTCACCTTGCTTAGCTCGAGTAGGGGATCATCCTCGGAAGAATCATCATGATCATCCTAGAAAAACTCTTCATCACGTTCATCCTCAATCGCTACGGCACATATGCCAATGGGCTCCTTCTCCTCGGGCTCTAGGCGTATCTCATCCCTGAAACTAGGACAACCAAAACAAAAGAGACCACCACAAATATCGCAGGAGAATCCCTCCTGAACCGACAATACCATTATTGCATCTTCAAACGTCTTGTCATGACTCACATCAATGATAAAAGAATCATGCCAAGATGCAAGGAAACGCTCACACGTCGGCACACTAATCGCCATGCTCAAAGATCGGTTAAGATCACAAAAGAGCAAACTTGGCTCTGATACCACTTGTTGGACCGAAAAGGCGACTAGAGGGGGGTGAATAGGAGCACACTCAACTTTTTCACAAACGATCGAATTTAATACGAATCTCACTCCAATAGCTATGAAAACTATGAAGATCAATCAATCAAGCACAGCGGAAGACTTGTATTAAATCCAATCAAAACCCCGAGGCAAAACCTACAAAAACTCTTATCACCAAGTCTCGGGCGTCTGACCGCCCAGAAATCGGTCTGACCTTTGGAATCGGTCTGACCTCTCAATACATGGCGGTCGACCTCTCGTAAATCGGGTCGAATATTTTGCCTAGCGGTCGGACCTCTCACACGGGCGATCGACCGATTTGCTAATGATCGACCTCTCCGGTGGGCGGTCCGACCTCTAGCACGATGAACAGAAAATCACCAAAAACCAAACGCAAATTGATCTAACTTTTGATTCGATGCGTCCAAACTTCGTGAAATTTGACACACACCTTTCTAAGGATGTCGGGAACCTATTCCAAGCAACGATCGTGATGATCCTTGCCAAGATTCGACCTTTTCCCGCTTGAGCGAAGTTAGGTTAAAAACCGAGTCAAAACGAAAATATGATCTTGAAACTTGCTCGTGGGTGGTTGATGATCTTGATGATCCTAGATGTATTCCCACATGTCACACAAGCTAGATCACATCCGAAACCACGCAAAAACTCATGGATCAAAGAAAGACTCAAATCATCAAATAGAGAGAAAGAAAGCAAATGAACTCATCTTGAAAAACTTTCTTTGGATTGATTTGATATGGTATTGGTTTCATGACCACTCCATCAATGGAGGACAAAGACTCAATACATGAGCACGAAATCAAATCCGACTCTCTAGAACTCTAGAGCCTCCACTCTTTCTCCTCCCTAACAACACAAATTAGGGTTTAGATATCTAAGGGTTGAAGGGGGTGCAGCCACCTCCTCCTCTATTTATAGTGGAGGCTTAGGGTTTCTAATAGAGTCTCCTAATGGGCTCCCGTTAAGGCCCAAAACAAACGGGTGACACACGCACGCCTTTTAAAGCGTCGTGTCCAAATTGTGCGAAGCACTCGCTGGCTCCGCCACGTGTAGGTTGATCCAACGGCTCTTATCATGTCGGCAAGTCTCTCCCATCCGGCTCCCACCGAAACCACCATGGCACTTGCACCACCCCGCGCGCTTGATTCAACGGTCGCCGAACTGCCTGTTCGGTCACCTTTGTCCATCTTGCACCATACTTGAGTCCAATGACTTCACCCGCATCGTCGATCGTTTTGAACCTCGACTCTCAAGCCTAGTCCCGATCATCCTCGCCGTTGACCGTCGTTGACCACCAAGCAACCTCGCACAACAATAGACAAGAAAATCGAAATCGGAACAAGTTCTTCACAACTTGACCCACGTTAGTCAAAACATGCATCACGCAGCACATATGACATGAAACCCATGAACTTGACCTAATCGGCAACCATCGCCACCACACGGTGTGGCGTAAGTGAAAACCGGCCGACCGCCACCTTGGCGGTCGGCCGCCTCACGCCGTCGGCCACAATGTATGGCGGTCGGACCGCCACCAAAGGACTTAGCCAAAATTTCAACACCGAAATCCGCAACCTCTCGGAAATTTAAAACGAATAGAACTTTTGACCGGAGGCTCCAAAATTATGGGACCAAGTGCGGAGAATCTCCTCACTTGCCTACACCTCTATTTTTGGCCCACCAAACTCCAATGCCACTCAATTTGCCGGTCCGACCGCTCATCAGACGCCGGTCAGACCGCTACCCAAGCGGTCGGACCGCCGACCTGGCCGGTCAGATCGCCAGCACAAAACACCCGAGGCAATCCCAACAAGAGTAGCTTCCAAGTGATTGGCATGTTTGAACTCTTTGCAACCAATTCTTTACGAGTTTCATAGATGAGAAGGAGAAAGCACGATAGGTGAGGGGGGAAAGCACAAGGACGAGTGAGGGCGAGAGAGAAAGATAGAACAACCTAACTGGGGATAGTCGGTTAAACCCGAGGAACGGATAGCCGGAAAGCTACCAAGAAGAAACAAGACTCGAGCCTAAAGGCTCTATTACACGAACTAATCGATACTACACTAGGAGGGTAGCCCTACTAAAACACTTCTAATTTAACTTATTATGGATGGTCAGCCAGAAACAAGGCTCAATCCTATAGAGATTATTGGGGTAAGAGAAGTCAATTTAAGTTCGAAAACAGAGTTTCCAGAATAGATAAGATGTAAGAATCTAAGAAGGAGATGAGAAAAGAATAGAATCAGGTAAGAGAAGAATAATTATTCACATTAATTTGTTGGTTTGATTTAGAAAATAAATTTTGAATTTTTTGACTAAACGACCATGCTAACTATGGTTACGTCCTACAGTCGATATGGCTCTGATACCACCTCTTGTCGGGACCCCGGCTATGCAACCCCAGGACCCTCTGTGCATTTTGAACTAGTCACAGATTAGTAGCTAGCTCGCACAGTTACAACATCGATGTAATCACAACCATACAACAAAATAATGATGAAGCGGATAAATTAATATTAATAGTAGCAAAAGGACCTTAAGGTCGAGTCTTACAGAGTGTGCCTCACAGGGCTGAGCAACAAAAGACAACTTGCAGCGGAAACAAATATCCCGTGGTGGCCACACGACATACCCACAGGCAATCGAGTGGAGGACGCGACTTAGTTCGCATAGTCTTCAAGATACTCCTCTTCATAATACTCTGGGTTCCCTGGTTCTTCTGTGGGGATTAAACACACAGGGCGCAAGCCGTGAGTACTTTGAATGTACTCAGCAAGTCATACGGAAATGTATGCAATTATTATTCATGCGAGGCTATACAAGGATAGCTGTATGGCTATTTTGCGGAAAGCAATATTGACAGTAAATACAATAAGTAGATTAAAACCATAATTTAAAAGATTAGTACATAAGTAATTCAGTTCTTTGAAACAACTGGAGATCAACCCAACCATTACATCCAAACCATCATTCCCACCATTTTACTAACATGTCCGTAACCGGGGACACGACTATTCGAATAGTTTTTACACTCTGCAGAGGTTGTACAACTTTACCGACAAGAGATAATTGACTTGTAATGTCCGTCTGACACACTACTGAAGGTGTGCGACTAAGTCATTATCACAAGGCTTTTACAAAGCTCTGTTTTGACTCGGTTCTGCTCGCTAAGGATTCGCTTCTAACGGGTCTTACTCCCGCCAGATTCATGCCCCCTCTTAAGCTGTTCTCAACCAAAGCAGAACCGACTCAAAGCATTGCTAATTAGTTGGCCAGGTCCACCCCATCCTGGACATGTGGTTGCACGATATGACTCAGATCAATGGTTCAAGGTTAAGTCCTTAGTTGGCTGCTCAAACGAGACTATTCCACGTCCCAATGTGCGTTACGACACCCACACTTACCACTACCCACTCGCCCGAGCATAAAACATTTTCGGTTCAACCCGGCCAAAGACCACCCTAGCCTTGTCACAACATCTTTTAGTAATAGTGGCGCGCCACAATTCCATAATTCCTTTAGTCACGTTTATTCATATGAGCATGTGATCATGAGTCCCGACGTACATCTATAGCATGGCTAAGTATAATACGATACCCGTGTTGGTAGTTTATCGATTTCCAACTAAAATAAGCCCTCCTAAGGTGTCCAAGGATTTATTTCATTCAAGAGTACATGTCGATAGCAATTTATCAAGGAGGCATACATCAATTAGGCATTTATCTACTCTCGGAACCATTTAATATAAAACTAGCAATACATGTTTATATCAAACAATATAGTTTTATAAAGTGATTTCAATATGATCAAAGGTCTATGACTTGCCTTCGTTGAAGTATTGCGATGCTTCGGTCGTCGGATCCAAGAATTCGTCGGGAACGCCAAAATCTACGCGCGCGAAAATAGCCAAATAAACACAATAATTCCAAATAAAATCCAAAAATTATAAAATTAGAAGCGAAAGAGAGGGGCTAAATTCATATAAATTTAGAACCAAGAATCGACGAATCGGATTTCGTATGAAGGAGAACGAAAATCTTGAAGTTTGCGTTCACATGAAATATAGAAAATCAGACATGAATAGTGCGGGCTTAGAAAAAAATGATGGTGCCAGCGAGGGAAAGGGAGGGATGGCTGGCGAACTAGCAAAATAGAATCCCAGGAGTGAGACGGACCCAATGGTGGTGGTCGTGTCGTCGGCGGAGGTCCGGTGTGACAACGACGTGCAAAACAGTGTCGAATCTCAAGGAATCGACGAAATCTGGGCAAACCGAGAGAGGTTAGAGAGTGGGGTTGGCGGCGATTTGAAGAGGGAGGTTGGGAGCATACGGTGCTCACTTATATAGATGAAAGCGACATACGGTTTGACGAGGAACGTGAGCGGGAGTCGTGGTGGCGTACGCGATCGGTGTGCAGAGCTCGGTGAATCGGCGGTGCCGGAGAAAAAGGAAGAAAGCATGGTGTAGAACATCACGAGGCGAAGCCACCGGTGGTGATGATGCCACCGGGGGATGATCGACGGCGCCGGAAATGACAACGAAAGGCGGTTCGGCCTGCGACAGAAATATCTCGATTGCGGAGAAATGGAAGTGAGTGAGTGGGGCGAATTCTGGGGATAGAAAGAGCGAGCCAAGGAGCACCTCGTGATGTGGGTGGCTTGGTGAACGGACGACCGGAGATGGAGAACCAAGGTGGAGGAGCTCCGGTCAGCGTATGCAAGAACTAACTAGATGAATGGCTTGCTCTTGAGACGATGAATGCCGCTACGTAATATGCATAGCTTAGTTCTTCAATTTTGATGAAGATTCGAAGGAGAGAAGGATGGTGAGATATACCTAACAAAGTGCTATGACTAGAAGTGAGGTTTGTGCATGGCAGCACTAAATGTGCATGCGTTGGGCTGCTGGTGGTGAAAAGAAAGAAAGGGGAGGATAGTGGATGGGAAGAGGAGCTTCACGGGAGGTGCGGCACTCGGCCAGAGGGAGGAAGGATGGGAGCACTTCAGTGGTGAGGAGGCAGCAGCATGGGGGGCATGCGGCTTGGCCTGGCAGCAGCAACAGCAGGCGACGAGGGAAGTTGCTGGCTGCTCGGCTAGGGAGGAAGAAAAGGGAGGTGGGAGCTTGGCAGTGTGTGTGGGAGAGGGAGCTCGGTATAGCAGTGGGCATGGGAGCTGCTGCTGCATGGCGTGGGGGAGGGCAGGGCGACGAGGTGATGGAGCAGGACGGGCAGGGCATGGGGCGGCTGGGGATGGTGGAGGCAAGCCGGCATGGGTTGCACGACGTGCACAGGAGGACAAGAAAAGAAAGAAAGAACTACGCGCGGGAATGACCAGCAAAAGGAGGAGAGAGTAGGGAAAAAAAGAAAAGAGAATAAATAAAAATACTAGAAAATAAATAAATTCGAAAATTTATAAAATACTTTGAAACTCGAATAGATCAAATAAAATAGTTTTGGATTTTTTTAATAGTTTATTTTGGCCAATTACAATATTTTTCCTTTAGAAATTCAATTTAAGCTTTATATTTATTCAATGAAATACAAATAGTTTATTTTAATTCTAAAGTTTTAAAAAGACTCTGAAATACGGGCAAGCGGAAAAGAAATAAAAAAAACTCCACAGAAAACAACCGGGTCGAAAAAGGAATTCCATAAAAAGCTAGAAAAATCAAATCAAATAATTTTTATTTAGTCGGAGTTTGATTTACTCATATTAAATTGTTGTTAATTTATGAAATTTGAAGTTAAGCTTTAACAACTTAAGAAAAATCAAATGGTTATTTTTATTTTGATAATTTCAAAAAAGCCTAAAAATTGGGATATTACAAAGTATGTGTCTATGTATTGATATGTATCTTGGCAGAGGTAAAGCAAAGGAAACTTCCTGGCCTGGGCAGAGGAAAGAAACTTTCATGCGAACTGAACAGGGATACGACACAGGCTTTTAGTGTAGACAGATTAAGTTTCCATATATTTTGTACTGTGTTTCTTTGTTTTTCATCTGTTTCGTTGCAATGGTATGAAAATGTTAGTATGTCTCAACAATGCTAATGTACTTTTAGATGTATATAACAGCATCTGTAATCTAAACAGGGAAATAGGAAACATGGTAGTATGTGCTGCAAGCTTTACAATCTGTAGTGGCAATTTAACATGGTAACATTCATCATGGAATAGGATAGCACAGCAAGTACAAAAAACGATTGAACTAATATTATGTACATAACAGGAAATATATAAGCACTTAGATATTTACTGAGGCAGCACATAATGCCTGTAAGTTCCAGTTCACAGAGGCTAATAGATTAAGTTTTGTGCGAACTGTTCTGACTGAAACATGGTAGGTACTATATATAATAGTGGATGTAGTGTTCAAGATTGTGGCATAGAGGCAGGGGTTATGTATATAACAAAGTACAATACGTTAGATGCGCAAAAGGTTGTTGCTGCTGTTGCTAAAATGATGCGTTGGCCTGAAAGCAACATGGCTTCACGATGTTAGATTCATTGGCCGTTTGCACTGTTTTATGGTGAATCCCTACAATATGGATAGAAGAGTTGTTTAATTCTTTTTTGTTAGGAAATCTGGATAGGGAAATTGTATAAAATAAGTGTGGTGTTGTTTCATTCTGTATGAAACAAGTTTAGAAAAGACCTTGTAGTTTCCTTGCTTGATGATCCATACATTTTTAGTTTTCTCATGGCTGTTGGTCTGGTTTCCCGTTGTGGATGAAACATTTAAGCATATGTATTAACAAAATAGCATTGTAAGAGCAGTTGTATGATAGTGCATTGATAATATATCTGTCTAACCTTTTTGGTGAACTGGGATCAGCTGTGAGGGCTGTATATTCCGATGTGGTTCGTTTAGCAGGAACTAAGTTTGATGTTTCTGTCTGTGCATGAGTAGGAATGGAACCTATCAGCACAAATCTATAGGGAGCAAGTAACAAACTAAATATGTGTATGTAGATAGAAGTATGTACCTGTTCAATATCTTTAGGTGTATCTTGGCTGATCTGCAAATTTGTATAAGAAGGTGTTATTGTACAGGACTACTGAATATGAACAGGAAGCAAATAATATGAATGCGTATTTTTTCCCTGTCTATGTAAAGAAGGTAAGTGGTTTGACAGTGATTGTTACCTCATCAGAATGAGGATACATGTGTTTCGGTGTAGATGCTGGAATGGATTTGTCACATATTAGAAATGGGCTATCAATTCTTGTTGGAGGATCAATAGGTAGAACTTGGTCTGTAGACAGTGAGGAGGTACCAATTTGGGCAGTTGTGCTCTGTGTGGTTTTAGGGAGAAGTGGTTTTGCAAGAGGCACTATGGAATCTACATGGAAAGAAGGTTTGACCCTTTGTAATGCTCCATGTGAACCACTCACTTTGAAAGTGTATTGCCTATTGTATAGCCTTGTTATTTGTGGTGGTACTATGCCGTGTATATTTGGTGTTACAGCTGTTAAAGCTAAAACAGGTGCCTCAATTAACTGCTCAGCCATGGCACCAAATAAAATGAGTTCTGCTACAGGTGCTTCATCTTCTGAAATATCAGGTGGATCAATTGCAAGGACTGTTAACTTATATTTGAAATGCAGAAGAACATGTATTGATTGTAATTAGGCAACTAATATGGTAGACTGCATAACTATACATATATAAATTAGGATGTAAGAGAGAAGTTGCCTGAGTTCTGCAGTCATGTTTGGGCATCTTTGGCAAATATATTATTTTTTCACTTGATCAGCTGATCTTTTACAGGAAGTACAACTCATGTACCACCAACATACATTTGAAATTACATTTTTGATTGCAATATCAACAATATAGCTAAGGTCCTGTGCCAAAAAAGTGTGCTTTTAACAATAGACAAAGTTATGTACGTGTGAAGCCAATATAAAGCTAGATGTACTAACCACAGCAACATGTGCATTTATTTTGGACAAGTTAGCAACAGTGGTTTTCACAGGTGTTGTGTCCATTGGTCTTTGTCCAATCCACAAAATTTGGTGGGGCAAACTGTAACACCCCGACCCACAACCTTGGTCCGGAATGCTACCACTATACATTATTCATTACAAACTTTGCACAACTAATTAAACAACTAGACATATTACAGCAAAAGTAGTTTCTAGAGAGGGTGGTTTGCAATAGGAACTACATGTGACGTGGATGTTCTATTCCCCTTTCCTGAAGCATATCAACTTCGTCATTCACCTAGACATAAAAAATAAGCAAGGGTGAGTACGAAAACTCAGCAAGCACATAATATGAACGATAAACACTGCCACACAACATAAATATAATCACATCATTATCTTTTCATTAGTGCAATGCATCATGATTCTACATACACCATCATGCTCATGCCCATATGCATCTCATCAGCTGATACCGGTATTGCGGAGTGTTCACCCGTCGATGACACACTCTTCCCCCATCTTCGTTAGGATGGGGTGCTTACATTGTAGGACTTTATCGAGTCTCTACAGATATAAGACTTCATCTAGAGCACTCCGGATTAGTCATGTATCTTTCTCACCGACCACACCGGAATAATTACATGACTTTCTCACCGACCTGGCTCATGTATCCTTTCCATGATGCAAATGCACATGTCCATTGTCATTAACATGATTCATCATTGTTATCATTAACAAAATTCATCATTGTCATTATTAATGGGTAGCCTCAGTGCTCACCTTGTCCCACCACTTTCGCCATTACCATAAGCATCATCATATAAGCATCATCACATAAGCATCATCGCATAATCATCGTCATATCATGAAAACCTACCATGCACTTGCCTGTTAACCAAATGGAGCAGAGTGACGTGCGGACGACGCCGTTCCTGAACCTCCACCTGAACAGGCATTCAACCAGACTCAATACATTTGGCAAAACACGCATACACACACGGACGGCGTTGATCCTACGCGCAAAACAACACGATTAAATCCCTAAATTTCCCTTCCTTTTCTCACTTTTCTTCTTTCATTCCTCTCCCTTCCTCGGCCGACACCCAACCCCATCGGTTGCTTAATCTCCTCACCTCCCCTTTCCCTCACTCAATTATTCTCTCACTCTCTCTCTCTCTCGTTGGCTCTTCCCGGCCGAGCCACCTCCTGCCGGCCGAGTCCGGCGCGCCGCGTCTAGCGCCGCCTCCCGCGCGCGCCGCCACCCCCTGGTCCCTCTCCTTTTGGCCGTCGACCGACTCTGGCCCGACGCCGCCTTGCGCCCGCGCCCAATGGCCCCCCTCCAACGCCGCCTCCCTCCGGTTCGCGCCCGGCTTCTCCCGCTCGTCCTCGGTGGCCGCATCTCCCTGGTGCTAGCACCGGCTGCGCTCACTCGGCGCCGCACGCCCCCGCTCGCCGCCGCCACGCCTCGCGTGGCTTTCGCCACTGCACTCGACCGACCTCTGCCGTGCACCCCCCATGCGTCACCGCCTCCTACGAGCTCCTTCCCTGGGTACAACTTATCTTACCCCTCCCTCTCTGTGATGCTTAGCTCAAGGGGTGGGGTTTGGACAATCAAATGGGGGATTAGAGTACCTACTAGGTTTGCCGGTTTTGGTTGGATATCGTTGTTGATGTCGGGTCGAAGCTTGCCGTGGCTGCCGCCTTGCCTCCACTTGTCCTCCCTACTCCCTCGGCCTCTTCTTCTACCGATAATCTGTGGTGCTTTGCTTCGGTGGGTGCTCTCGGCTGGAAGAAAAATGGGATGGGAGGAGATGTGGCTTAGGTGGGCTTGATCTTATCCCCGCCCTCTCTCTCTATCCTGTAGGTTTCCTTCTACTGTGGGGAGGTAAAATGGTAAAATTTATTCGCACTGTTTACTATTACTCATTTTGCATTTTTCTACTGGCATTACATTCCACCCCCCCTTAGCAGAATTCGACCCCGAATTTTAGCATTCAACAATCTACATGAAATAACAAAATGAAACAACTGTACATAAAAGTAACTCTAACTCGTACCCATAGTGAACAACTCCGGGTACTTCTCGCACATGCGAGACTCCAATTCTCAAGTCGCTTCTCGCTCAGTTTGATGCGACCATAGCACTTTAACATACTTTATCATTCTGTGCCTCAACACCCTCTCTGATTCCTCCAGAATCCGAACTGGATGGGACTCGAAGGTGAGGTCTTGCTTAAGGGACAATGGTTCTAGCACGATCTCATGCTCCGGATCCTTTAAGTATTTTCTCAACATAGAAGCATGAAACACATTATGCACTCCTCGCAGGGACTCAGGAAGGTCCAGACGATATGCCAACTTTCCAATTCTTGCCAAAATCGAAAATGGCCCAATGTACCGCGGGCTAAGCTTCCCTTTGGTACCAAATCGCACAACTCCTTTAGTGGTACACACTCTCAGGAGCACATGATCCCCCACTTCGAACTCTAAGTCGCGCCTCCTCACATCCGCATAGCTTTTCTGCCTACTCTGGGCAGCTAGCAAATTCTGTCTAACCTCCGCCACTCGTTCCACTGTTTGCTGGACCCAATCCGGACCTAGAATAGCCTTCTCGCCTACGACATCCCAACAAATTGGCGATCTACACTTCCGCCCATAGAGAACCTCGAATGGCGCTGCCCGAACACTGGAGTGATAGCTGTTGTTGTAGGCAAACTCCACGAGTGCCAAATGATCCTCCCAGCTACCTTTCCAGGACAGAACACAGGACCTCAACATGTCCTCTAGTGTTTGAATGGTGCGTTCGGACTGCCATCCGTTTGTGGGTGGAAAGCGGTACTAAACTGAAGCTTTGTGCCCAGAGCACACTGCAAACTCTTCCAAAATATGGAGACAAACTTTGTATCTCTGTCAGAAATTATCATCTTGGGCACACCATGCAACCTCACTATCTCACGCATGTAGATGGGTGCCAAATCACTTGTCGAATTTGTCGTAGAATAGGGATGAAGTGCGCAGATTTACTAAATCGATCTACCACTACCCAAATTGCGTCCTTATCTCGCTGGGTACGAGGTAAGCTGACTATGAAATCCATGGTAATGTCATCCCATGGCCGCTGAGGAACATCCAAAGGCTACAATATCCCAGTGGGACGCTTATGCTCAGCCTTCACTCGCTGGCAAATCCCGCAAGATGCCACATAACGAGCAACATCCACCTTCATTCTCTTCCACCAAAAGCTCTTTTTCAAATCCTGATACATCTTGGTCTCAACAGGATGCACCGTGTATAGGGTACGATGAGCCTCTCTCAAAATATCATATTTGACCTGAGCCTTTTGTGGCACGCAAAGGTGGCCCTTAAACCGCAATGCGCCTGACTCATCAAGGCTAAATTCCCCCTTTTTCCCTTCATCAAGGCGCTTTCTTACTTGTTAAAGCAATCGATCATGTTGTTGCGCTTCTCTCACTCGCTTCGAAATTGCTAATTCCAGCAGTAGCTGCGTCTCAACTGATGTTGTACCAGCATAACAATAAGATATTCCTATTTGATCGAAGTCATCAATAAGACAACCTAGAGTGGAGGGTGTCTCCTTGCGACTAAGGGCATCAGCCACCACATTCGCCTTGCCCGAGTGGTACTGGATTGTAAGATCATAGTCCTTAATCAGTTTCAGCCACCTTCTTTGCCTCAAATTCAACTCCTTCTAAGTAAATATATACTTGAGGCTCTTGTGGTCAGTAAAAATATCACAAGATTCTCCATACAAGTAGTGCCTCCAAATCTTTAGAGCAAAAACCACTACAGCTCTAAATCGTGAGTGGGGTAATTTTGCTCATGTTTCTTCAACTGCCGTGATGCATATGCAATCACCTGACTGTCTTGCATGAGCACGCAACCCAGACCCACTCGTGAAGCATCCGAGTAGACTGTGAAACGCTGCCCTAGCTCAGGGAGGGTGAGAACAGGGGCAGTAACTAACTTTTCTTTCAAAGTGCAGAAACTGTGCTCACATTCATCGGTTCACTGGAATTTCGCGCCCTTCCGCGTGAGCTGGGACATTGGCTTAGCAATAATTGAGAAGTCTTTGACAAAACGCTGGTAGTAACCCGCTAAGCCCAGAAAACTTCTTACTTCTTTGACATTAGTTGGCCTCTTCCAGTTCACTACAGTCGAAATCTTGGATGGATCTACTGAAATACCCTCCTGGTTAATCACATGACCTAGGAAACCCACTTCAGAAATCTAGAACTCGCACTTCTTCAACTTGGCAAAGAACTGATTCTTCCTCAGAGTCTCAAGCACGAGCCTCAAATGCCGCTCATGCTCTCCCTCTCTCTTGGAATAAATCAGGATATTGTCGATGAACACAACCACAAAGTCATCAAGATACTTATGCAGCATATTGTTCATTGTCTCCATAAAGACAGCAGGGGCATTCGTTAGTCCAAAGGACATAACTTTATACTCATAGTGCCCATACCTAGTAGAGAAAGCAGTCTTTTCCATATCTTGCTCCCGCACTCGAATTTGATTGTACCTAGATTGCAGATCAATCTTCGAGAACACCTTGGCTCCCTTCAACTGATCAAACAAATCCTCGATACGAGACAAAGGTGTAACATCCCAAATTTGGGTTTGTGTTTCAAATGTAAGAAAATGAGTATAAATTAAAACTTTTCTTGCACTTTGAAGTTTTGAAACAATTCTACAATTCTTGTAAAGGAATTGTGGGGAAATCAAAAACCAAAGTCCCTAATTGACTAAAGTCAAAAACCTCATTGGTGAAAATCTTGTGTCAAAGCTCTGGAAATAATTTTCCTTGGTTCTAGGCATGCTATGTGACACCTCTGAATTATCTCAGGATTTTTAGAAATTATTTGACAATTTTGGAGGCAAGTCAAACCAATTTTTCAATTGGTTAAACCCTAGAACAAGCCTTCTGAAATTTTTGGAGAAAAATGCAGTGCATAAAAATCTCTAGAAATTTTATGTCAGGTTAATCCTAAAGTTAGCAACCTCCAGTTAAAATTTCAGAATTTTTGGAGTGGAATTGCTATCTCTAAATATTCCCCAAAATTTCAGCTCAAATATCGAAACCCTGGTCAATGCACTGTTCCTTGGGTTCAAGCCGAGGTCTGGCTCAAGCCAACGGGTTGAGCCCTACCAACTAAACGTACCGGGTCATTTCAAAGCGGTGCGTGTTTCCAACCGTTAGATCGGAATCTAACGCTCCAGATTGTGTGAGCCTTTTTGGCTTTGGCGATTGTCCCAGTTAATCGCAGCCGTTCATCTTTGATCGGACGACCAAGATTTCATGAAACGTTTGGGGCCTCCAAACCCCACTGTAAATCCTGGCCGTCCATTTTCTATCCTACCGTTGAGAACAATGGGTCCGTGCCTTAGGGTTGGACTCAACCCACTAAAACACTTTGGTCTCGAACCGCCTTGTTTCACTGCCATGTGGGGCCACCGCCTCCTGGTCATCTTCTTCTTCACGTCGCACGCGTGCGTGCGTGCCTGTACGCCATGGCAGAGAGAGGAGGTGCCTTGTCACCTCCTTGAGCCCTTTAAACGGCTAATTGCTGCCAGCATTAAATGCACATCAGAGTCTCCTCCCCAAAGTCGTGCTTTACCTGCCCCCATCACTCACATTGCCCATGGTAGGGGCATGAATCCAGTCCACCCGTGGAGCCTTGCCTTGCTCTAGCCTGTGCTCCCCTTGGCTACTTAAGCCTCTCTGGTCCCTCCTTAGCATCCTTTCCACACCACCGAGCTTTGCCTTGATTCTCAGTGCTTGGTTGAGGAGCTCAAAACCATCTAAAGCTCTTTGGCCGCCATTGTTGAAGCTCGAGCTCCTCGGTGCAACCCGTGCTCCAGTGGCTTTTCTTCCTCTCTCTTTGCTTCAGTTTGTGTCTCTCACTTCCTGGAGCAAAACCCCTAACTTAATTGTAATTTGCTTTCACAGGAGCAGCTCAATTTTGGGGATTTGTTCTTGCAGCCAAAATCACCCCCTTCTTCCCCATCGCTGGCAAGGACCTGCATTCTTCAATTCCTTGCTCATGGAGCATCTATGAGCTATTATGAAGCTATTGTGATGACCCGGTCTCACCCATGGTGCTCAGGCAGTCGTCCCCACTTCTTCTTCTTCGGCGCCGGTGCGGTTCATCGTCGCCGGAGCAGCTCCGGCCACCTTTGGGCCTCTCCTGTGCTAAGGTACCTCCTTAGTAGTCCCTAGAGGCTTAGGCACCCGCTTAAGTGAACTGTTGCGGAGCGTTTGGTCATTTTCGCGTTTCGGCCGTTTTGGTCACCGCCGCTCACCGCCGGCTAGCCACCGTTCTGGACCGACTTAGCCGCAGTGAGTGGTCCTTTAGCCCGCGCCGGTGTGGTCCAGGTCGCCGGCGACGAGCCCGGGAGTGCCGTCGAGTTTTGTCGGACGAGCACGGCACTATGCCGTGTCACGTTAGGACAGAGCCTGCTCCATTAACACTAATCATTGTTAATCACTGTTAATAGTTGATTTGGTTCTTTAATGTTGTCCTAAAGCGGGCCCTTGAGTCACTTACAGGTGGGCCCCGCATCTTAAACACCCACTCTCGCACTATGCGGAATCGTTAGGACATCATTAATGCTAATCATTGGTTAATCACTATTAATCATTGATTAGTAATTAATGGCGGTCTTAATTGAACTTTAGAGTCACTGACTTGTGGGCCCGCACCTTAATAAACCCCTGCGTTTAAACCCCCGTGTGTGGCCCACGTGTCACTGACGAGTGGGCCCCGCATCGTAAACAGCTCCCGAGCGCGTGTGTTACGCTTAGTTGGTTGTGGGCTATTGATTGTGAGATCAATGGCCTAGATCTATTGGGCCATTCGGGTCACCCGATCGTCCTAGTCCCTGTGGACCCTCCATCGCTTGATCGACGGCCCAGATTGAAGGAACGTTCGCGAGGTTCGAACGTCACCTTGATCTGGACCTTTGGATTTAATCCAACGGTGCGCGTGCGCGTGTGTGTGCTGTGTTGGCCGTCGGATTTCCAATCAGCGGCCCATATTGAGCCACGTCTATTCCTTTCGGTTTATTGTTTTTTATTTCCCGGTAAGGATTATTTATGAACTAAAAATTGTATTAAATTTCAAAATATCATAACTAATTCATTTTAATTCCAAATCGGTTGATTCAAATTTTGATAATTCTGTTTTGAGCTAAACTTTAATCTAAAAATGCTTTTAAGCTTAGTTTAGCTCCAGAAAAATATGAGAATAGATTTAATTCCTGTTTAGGGTTATTTTGTGCATTAAAAATTCATTTAACTTGAAAAATGCATAACTAATTCTCTGCAAATCCTTTTTGAGTGAATCCAACTTTGTTGGCTTCCTCTGTTAATGAAATTGTTGTTAAAATTTGTTTTGGGCATCTTAATGTTTCCAAAAATATTACTTATGCATTTAACTTGTGCTCATTTTCATATCTTTGAAAATTCATAGAAAATGCATCCTAGCCCCAAATGAGATGAATCCAATTGGGTTATTCATCTTATGAGGTGCTTGATTTACCATAAAAATTTCAGCCGCACCACCTTTCTAGAAATGTTTTCCAAACTATTTAATTATGATGAACAGTAACAGATTGCATTTTTTTAGCTGATCAAAATTGTTTTGATCATAAATTTTGCATTAAGAATCCAAATCAATTGGTTCTTGTCGCTAAATTCCTTACAAATCATGCTCTTGCTGCTGTAAAATTTTCAGAGCATTTAGAGAAAGTTGGCTTTTGAGTCTTTTGCGTATTCTTCGTTCTTATCGATGCTTTTTCGCTCTTTCGTTAGGTTCCGACGATTGTGCTAACCTTAAGAGTGATCCTCAGCAACATTTTGAGCAGCAGCAACCAGTTTGATCGTGCTAATCCTATTATTTTCAAGTCTAATATATTGTTTTCAACTTGTATGTATGCATTGCTTATTTTGTTGTTAAATCGATTAGTTAATCCTTTAGATGCATAATCTGTAGGTAAATGATTATCCTCTACTACCTGAGCCTAGGTTATTTGCTGTGATTAGAGTTCGTTGGATGGGCTCTTGTCACTTAGTAGATTACAAGTTAACATTGCTTAGCCATGCGTAGTTATCGGTAGTTTTGGACGATCATCGACTTAGTCGATGGTCTTGATTACACAAATGTCAATATTATTCCATTATGTCCAGCCCTTGTGTTTTGCTAATTTGCAAATCAAAAACTGAAAATAAAAATTATATCTTAACTTGGGCACAATGATATGTTGGCGTGATCTGTTAGGTGTGATTGGAATGGTGCCTAAGTCCCCAAAGACCGAGTTACTTGTGTCACTAAGCCAAGCGCTTATTGTGTGCTAACCACACGAGAGGGATATGGGACCTTGTAACATCCCAATTTTCAGAGCTTAAAAATCTTTTAATAGTTAGTAGGGAGAAAATTCACCATATGGATTTATTTGATTTTAAATTCAAAAGCTTAATATTGGACTTTACAAACAAAAGCCTTTAATGTGAATAATCCCAACTTGAACATTAGCCAAAACTATTTTATTTGGGTTCTATGTGCTCAGATATATTTTCTAGTTTTTTTCTAGAATTTTTCTGAGTTCATTTGCTATTTTCTATTGCTTATTTGAATTTCTGGTAATTTCTAAATTAGAAAAACTATTAAAATCTCAGAAATCCTCTCGGGCCGAATTCCCAAACCTCCGGCCCGTTTTCTTTCTGTCCGGCCCAATCCCGCGTGAGGCCCAGCTCCCGTGCGCGCGCCCGCCTCTACCGACAGGTGGACCCCACCTGTCAACCTCTCTGTCTCTCTCTCTTTCCTTCGGAGCGCCCCGATCATCCTCCACCGTTCGATCAACAATGGACGGCTGGATGCGCGTGTGTTAACCGGAGGGTCCGAACATCACTTGTGTTGTGGGCCGTTCGATCAGATCTGAATGGTCAGATCGTTGAGACTTTTTCGCAGCCGTGCCGTTTCGCACACGCCCGCGCCTGAGCCCTAGCCGCTGACGGGTGGGACCCACCCCACCACGTCATCGTCGTCTCCGAATCTGTTAGGGATTCGCCGCCGCCGCGCTATCCCGTTTTGGGCGTTCGTGCCTCGGACTTTCCCAGCCTCCGGTATAAAGGGAGGTAGCCTCGCCTCGCACCTCCCGCAGCCGCCTTTGCCCTCGCGCTGAACCCTAGGCGCCGCAGGAGCTCGAGAACGTTCTGCACTGCCGCCAACTCCGACGAGCTCTTCCGCTGCAACCGAGCTGCTCGAGGTTCGCGGTCTGCACCACCGGCATCGCCGGGCCGCACTTCACCTGGTGGCGCCGTTTACCGGAACGTCACCGGAGCACCGACCCCGTCGAGCCCGTAGTCCCTCCGCCGCTTAACGCTCGCCGCCGGCCGCCACAGACGTCCCCGACCACCAGTGAGCACATCTACGAGTTCCTTATGCCACCCCCTTCACGTCGGTACCACTCACCTCCGGTGGATCGCCGCCGTTCGCTGGGACCCTCGGTTCCCGAGCTGCCGCCTCGCCGTAGCCGCGTCAGCGCCAACTCGTCGCCACCTCAGCCCTCGCGCCTACGTGTCGCGTGCGTGGCTGCCTCGCCAGCGCCGCGTGGCTTAGTCCACCGGACCCCAAGTCCCGAGGCTCGGTAGACCTAGTCTACCGTGAGCCGTGTCACTGACATGTGGGTCCCACATGTCAGCGTTTTCTGTTATTTCTTTTAATTCCCGAAATTCCTTCGCTGACGTCAGCATTGCGCAATAATCCGATTTTTCTTGAGAGAAATAATTCGGAAATTCTGGAAAATCCAAATTAGGGTTTCTTTTTAGATTTAAACTTCTAGAGGCCATAACTTTTGCATCCTAACTCCGATTGAGCCCATTCAAATTTCTAAATTTATCTAAATTCGAGCTCTATTTATCTGAGATTTTTATTTAATTTTTGGAGCTTGTTTTTCCTCTGTTATTTATTTGTTTTGTTTATTTATTTCGTTTGCGAGTAGACGTCGATTCGTCGGTGAATTTTGGTGAAGAAGGACCACCCCAAGATCAAGACCAGTACATAGACCTTTTTCAAGGCAAGTCATACCTTTGATCATCTTGAACCCAGTTTTCAAATTACTTTGTGTTAAATTATTGCATTCTACTTTAATTATTTATTTAAACGCTTTGGGCATAGTTATTATCTAATTTGTTATCACCCCTTGACTTTGTATGCCATAATTCCTTGTCACCCTAGATTGGTTTATTAGTTGGTTTTATTGTAGCACCAACGTGGGTTGGTTAGATGCGAGTACAATTGCTTAGCCATGCTACGAGTCTCACGTTTCATGAAAGTTGCAATTATTAAATATGACTAAGTGACTATGGAACTTTGTGTAAAAGCACATCGGGAATGTCAATGTTTGAGATGAAGTTCGAACTGTTTTGTTACGATTAGTGCTTGCTACACTAGTTGTATCTTGTGGGTAAAGTGCACAACCTCTGCAGAGTGTTAAATCAATCTATTCGAATAGCGCGTCATGGGTCATGGACATGCTCGAGATTTCACACGAGGGTAGTTTTCATAAAATGTTGGGATGGGAGCTGTGTGACCTCAATCATGTGGCTATGTGAAATAATCTGTTTAGCTATGTGTCTTTGTGGAAACAATTGTTAAGTTAATATTGTCTATTTGTTTTGAGTTATGCTTTCAATCTATTATTCGTATTCAATTGCAAATGTTGCTTTTATGCAAAAGAACCACAAAAGCCTTTACTTTGGAATAAGCTTTGCATCTATAAATTGCATTCTGTGGTATGATTTGCAGTACGGTTGTGTACTCACGCTTGTTGTAAAACTTGCCCAAACCTACGAGAGAGGAGTTCGAGTCGTTATGATCCCGCTTTGCCTGTGGTGAATTGGTGGAGTTATTTTCGCTTATTCTTTGTTGTTGAATCGTTAATCTCGACCATAAGGTCAAAACCCTTATTTGTTATTCAAACTAATCGACTTTATTTATCGCTTGTATGGATCGATATTTACCTATGTTGACCTGTGTGCACTAGCGTGATCTGAACTAGTGCAAGTATACGCGAGGGTTCCGAATCGTAATGCGGGTCCCGACGCACTCTCTTGACTAAGTACTTTGGGAGGTGTTAATTCGGGGTCGCAGGTGGTTAAAACTATTTTTATAAGGGGAAGAGCACATGCAGTTGCTGCGGCTGGGCCGGTGCACCCTACCCTTCGGATTGTCGCGATTCTTAATTAGCATCATTCATTGGAAATGTCTCGTTAGACTTAGCCGTGCATGTATACCCAAGGAAGTATGCTAACCGTGTTTGGAGGAAAGGCGGTCTATCGTGTGGGTACATTGGTACACCCCTGCAGGGTCAAAACTATTCGAATAACCTCGTCCTAGGTTATGGACATTGCTTGGTAAGGTCGTTGAAGAACTAGACTATAACCTTTTTAAAACTTAAAACTTGACATGGGTGGTATGAATGGCTAATTCATGCTATTGTTGTGGTGACTATTGGGTTAGTCACTTTCAGGATGTTGTTGTCATCTATCTATTGTTATTATGTGTTCTTGTTGTTATTTAAACAATAAAAACAGATTGTAAACTTGCTTTTAAAATGTATTACATTATTGCAAATAAAGATTGCTTTATGCTGAAAATGAGCCATACAGCCTCCACTCAAATAAGCTTGCATGTAGCATATGTATAGGTCTGTTAGTCCACACATCAGTCTTGCGAGTACATTATTGTACTTATTTGCTTTGCTTAATGTTATTTGTTGCAGAGGAAGAAGGTGAGCCCCAAGGGCCTCACTTTTGTGAGTTGTGCGGTATTTGGGACGACTAGCTTGGTGGTCGGTTAGTTGCCTTGTGGGTTTAAGGCACATTGATTGGCTTTTTGTTTATCGCCATCTTATGACACTTTTGCTTTCGCTGTTTACTTAGTTAATTGTATGTTGGTTGGCCGGTCGGCCTCTCTTTTGCAATAACTCTCTATTATATTTAACTTTGGGTTTGTTGCTGTGCTTCGGTTCTATGTGAATGAATAGAATTGATGCATGATTTTGTAACGGGGTGTGGATACTACATTTCTGGAAAGTATACATATCTCGAGGCTTGGTTTATTTGATTTGTGATGCTAGGGTCAATGGAAGACTTAGCATTACAAGCCGAATAAACTGGGGTCCTCACAAAGTTGGTATCAGAGCCATACTGACCGTAGTAACCCAAGCTTGGTCGTCTTTAGGATATTTTGAAAAACTTAATTTCAAAGTATCAAATGATTTGTGAAAGCTTAAGTAAATTCTCATATTTTACTCCTTACCTATCTTAGCTTCCTACTCTCATCTTGCTCTAACTTGGGTTTGAAAAGTTGTTTTCCTTTCCTACCTTCAAAAGATAATTATTATCGTTTAAATTGGGTTTTGGAAACCAATGAGTTTGGCAAATTGAAGTGTTAGCTGCCCTCTTACAAGGTTTTGAAGCTTCTGGAATGGTAAAATTCGACTAGGAGCTTGGATGCAAAATCTGGACAGCAAGCGTTAATTTCCGGACAGCAAGCTCAAAGGTTCTAAATAGGATAGATAATGAGAGGTTAATTCAACTAAAACTTGTGGGAATGAAAGGGTAAGATGTGATACTAGTTAGATAAGTATCTAACACTAATTTTGCTGGTTTAACCTTGTTTAATGGAAGTGTTAGTTCTAGTCTAGTATGCTGAAATTTTGTCTTCTTGACCGATTACTCGTGCATTCAATACGGGTTAGTTGTGTCGGGAAGTTGATATTTATTCTTATGATTCCTTGCTGTTTTGGGAGCCTTTTTGGAAGCTTTTAAAGTCATATACTTGCTGTTTTGGATTTCGTTTAGGGTGATGTTCCATTCCCCTAGTCGTTAGCTTTTCGCTTTCTTTTAGGCTTTGTTCTTCGGATTTTGTTGCTAACTCCATTTCTTTGGGACAGGATGGCTGGTCGTACTCGTAGCGGCCAAGGCCAGTCAGCTGGTCCGGAAGAGGAGCTTCCTCCTCCTCCGACCTTTGCCGAGGTCCTTCTTCAGATCGAGCGCAACCGGATGGATAACATGAGGATGCTGGAGGTCATCGCGCGCAACACCTTCACCCTTCCTGGTGCCCCTGGATCAGGGCAAGGAAGTGGACACCAGCCGCGTGGGGGACTTGCAGAGTTCCTTCGCACTCAGCCACCCACCTTCTCCAGGTCCGAGGACCCACTGGACGCAGATGACTGGTTGCATCTAGTCAAGCGGAAGCTCGACGTTACTCAGTGTCAGGACCACGAGAAGACACTCTTCGCCTCCCATCAGCTACACGGGCGCACTCTCTTGGTGGGAGAATTTCTTGGCCATGCAGCCCGCCGGCCACACCGTCTCTTGGGAGGAGTTCCGAACTGCGTTCCGTCGGACTCATATCCCCGCCGGTCTGATGAAGCTCAAGAAGGAGTTTGTCGCACTCAAGCAAGGGCGTAAGTCAATGACGAAGTATCTTTATGAGTTCAACCACTTGGCTTATTATGCTCCATTAGAGGTGGCCACTGATGAGGCCAAGAAGGAGAGGTTCATGGAGGGCTTGTCTGAGGAGCTGCAAGACAAGCTATCCATTGTTGACTTCCCCAACTTCCAGACCTTTGTCGACAATGCCATTGTTGCAGAGCACAAGGGGAGAGCACTGTGTGAGTCCCGCAAGCGCAAGTGGGAGGCCCAGAAGTCGGCAAGGGCCAACCTATCCCGTCCTTGTTTCGGGCAGGCCCAGGTGCCCCATCCTCAGGCTTCAGCACCTGCCCCTCGCCCTCCGCAGGCCGTGCCCCAATCACGTACACCTGCGAACCAGCAAGGTGGCCCCGCAATCCGGCTGCCGGGTCACTTGCTTCTCCTGCAACCAAAAGGGGCATTATGTGAACCAATGCCCTAAGAAGACTGGAGCAGCCCCTCATCCTAATGGAGGACGCGGGCAAGGAGGTGGTCCTTCCCAGGATCAGAAGATTGTCCCCGCCGCCCAAGGCGTGGGTAGCGGCCGCGTCAACCTCATCTCCGCGGAGGAGGCACAGGAGGCACCCGACGTCGTGTTGGGTACGCTTACGGTTAACTCTCATCCTACTATTGTCTTGTTTGATTCAAGAGCATCTCATTCGTTTGTCTCTAAGTCTTTTGCTGCTGTTGGAGATCTTCTTTTTACTCCATTGTTGGTCCCGTTGCTCATTCGCTCTCCCGGTTCAGAGTTGAGAGCCGAATATGAGTGTAGGGATGTCCCTATCGAAATAGAGGGAGTGGGATTTTTAGCGAATATTATCCTCCTCCGTTCAGCGAGCTTAGATGTAATTTTGGGCATGCATTGGTTGTCTCAGCACATGGGACAAATCGATTGCGCCCGGAGGCTCATCTACCTCACCAGTCCTTCTGGCGAGCAGGTTCGCTTTTCACTGAAGCTGCAAGGTCCGCAACTCTTCGCGCTCGAAGCGAAGCCAGCTTTAGATATTACTGAAGTCCCAACGATGTGTGACTTCATTGATGTCTTTCTCGAAGATCTTCTAGGGATGCCACCAGTTCGAGACCTCGAGTTTGTCATTGAGTTGGTTCCCGGTACTGCCCCGATTTCAAAGAGGCACTACCGGATGGCTCCGAACGAGTTGGTGGAGTTGAAGAAGCAACTGGGTGAGCTTCAAGAGAAGGGTTTCATCCGCCCTAGCTCATCTCCGTGGGGTTGTCCTGCAATCTTTGTAAAGAAGGACAATACTTTACGCATGTGCGTTGATTACCGTCCGCTTAATGAAGTGACGGTAAAGAACAAGTATCCTTTGCCCCGCATCGATGATCTCTTCGATCAATTAACTGGAGCTCGAGTTTTCTCCAAGATTGATTTAAGAGTGGGATATCATCAAGTTCAGATCCGACCTGCGGATATCCCAAAGACGACATTCTCTACTCGTTATGGCTTGTATGAGTATACTGTCATGTCGTTCGACTTAACCAATGCTCCTGCCCTGTTCATGAATCTCATGAATTCGGTGTTTATGGAGTATTTGGATAAGTTTGTCGTGGTCTTCATTGATGATATTCTTATCTACTCCAAGAACGATGAGGAACACGTCGAACATCTGAGGCTTGTGTTGGGCAAACTTCGTGAGCACCAGCTGTATGCGAAGTTCAACAAGTGCGCATTCTGGTTGAAGGAAGTAGCCTTCTTAGGCCATGTTCTTTCAATGGGAGGCATAGCCGTGGATCCTAGCAAGGTCAGCGATGTGCTTTCCTGGAGTCAGCCTACTTCGGTCACCGAAGTGCGAGTTTTCTTGGTCTAGCGGGATATTATCGTCGCTTTATCGAGAACTTCTCCAAGATCGCGAAGCCGATGACGGAGTTGCTCAAGAAGGACAAGAAGTTCTTGTGGTCCGCTGACTGCGAGGAAAGTTTCCAAATACTCAAGAAGCGTTTGACCACCGCTCCCATTCTCGTTCTTCCCGATGTCCATCGAAGCTTCGATATCTTTTGCGATGCTTCTCGTCGAGGCCTTGGTTGTGTCCTTATGCAAGAAGGCAAGGTAGTGGCCTATGCATCAAAGCAATTGAGACCTCATGAACTTAACTATCCTACCCATGACTTAGAGTTAGCTGCTGTGATTCATGAGCTTAAGATTTGGCGACATTACCTTATCGGTAACCGTTGTGAAGTGTATTCGGATCACAAGAGCTTAAAGTATTTGTTCACCCAACCAGATCTGAACCTCAGGCAAAGGAGATGGTTGGAGTTGATCAAGGACTATGACATGGGTATTCACTACCATCCGGGCAAAGCCAATGTCGTTGCCGATGCGCTTAGTCGCAAAGCGCATTGCAATGCCTTGTTGCTCAAGGAGCATCAGCCCATCCTTATGGGGAATTTCAGCGTCTCAACCTGGGTTTGGTTGAGTATGGTTCCCTTGCTGCCTTGGTTGTGCAACCAACCTTGGTGGATCGGATCAAGTCCGCTCAGCAGTTGGATTTTGGAGTGAACCGCATCAAGGAAAATGTCAAGAACGGAACAGCCAAGTGCTTTTCGGAAGATGAGCTTGGTGTTGTGAGGTTCGGACGACGCCTTGTGGTTTCAAAGGACGTGGAATTGCGGAATTTGATTCTCTGCGAGGCTCACGATTCTCCTTTATCCATTCATCCCGGGGCCACAAAGATGTATCAAGATCTCCGGCAGAGATTTTGGTGGACCCGAATGAAGAGGGAGATCGCAAGGTTCGTTGCCGAGTGCGACGTGTGTCATCGTGTCAAGGCGAGCATCGCGTCATCCGGCCGACTTCACCCTTGCCAATTCCGGAGTGGAAGTGGGATTCGATCGGGATGGATTTCATCACTGGTCTACCCTGGTCTCCGAAGAAGAATGATGCCATCTGGGTGGTCATCGATCGATTGACTAAAGTGGCTCATTTTCTTCCTGTCAAGACTGACCTTCGAGTGGGTCTTCTAGCAGACCTCTACATAGCCCGCATCGTGAGTTTGCATGGTGTGCCAAAGACGATTGTGTCAGATCGTGGTTCGCTGTTCACTTCTCGATTTTGGCATAGCTTGCAAGAGGCTATGGGAACTCACCTTTCCTTTAGCTCAGCTTATTATCCCCAAACTGATGGTTAGACCGAGAGGGTCAACCAAGTATTGGAAGATATGCTCCGTGCGTGTGTTCTTTCTTATGGGAAGCATTGGGAGAAATGCTTACCATTCGCCGAGTTTTCCGACAACAACAACTTTCAAGCCAGTCTCGGCATGGCACCCTTCGAGGCCTTATACGGGAGGAAGTGTAGAACCCCGTTGAATTGGTCTGAGACCGGTATAACCATGACATTGCTGTAATCAAATGTTCAGAAAATGCCAGCCGGGGACTTTTCCAGTCTCAATATCAGGGAGGGTATCAATTTTGGAGAGGACATAAAAAAGTTGAAAATTTTGGAGAGAACATAAAAAATTGAACACTGGTTTAAATGGAATGTTATTTGCAAGGTAAACAATGCAAATCTACACTACTTTGTACCTCTGAAAGTGCAATTCCCAATAAAATTTGTTGTGTGCTCTGATTCAAATATAACAGTTGAATGAATGTTTCTTGTGGGAAATTTGGACAGTTCAGTTCAAGAGATCTTTTGGGGAGGTTCCCTGCTAACACTTATGCATAAACTTGAAGATGTTCACCTATCTTTGGTAGATGATGAAGTGAGTTGGGCCTTACAGAAAAAAGGACATTTTACTAGTCAATCACTACACATGCAGTGAGTTTTGCGTGAGTGATAAATGAGAAACTCGTTGATGTGTGGCAATCTAAATTTCCTCTCAAGATCTTTTTATGGCAAGCTTGTTGGGGAAACTGCAGTCAGGAGAAGAACTGAAGAAACGGAATGGGCTGGGCTGGGACTGACCTCTGTGTGTTGTGTTCACATCTTGATACAACTGAGCATATACTTTTTCGTTGTCATTTTGCTAAGTTTCTTTGGTGGTAATTAAGGAAGTTTTTGGTTGGTGTTGCCTTCATCTTTAGCCGATCTTATCTGGGAGTACATTGATAAGGGAGAGAGAGGATATTTAGCGGTCTAGAATGGTTTGGTGTAGCTGTTGCTAGTTGGTCCTTATTGACTACTCGAGATAAAATGGCAACAGAAGAAAGCTTATCTCCAATACTATCGATGTTGTATACAAATTTATTTTCTTTTCGCAGCATTGGAGTCCCCTCCTGAAGGAGGAAAACCGAATGAGGCTGGATGTCTTCATCAGTAGAATCAAGCCGAAGTGTAGGGAGCTTCAACAAGGTGGCGGTGCAGACGCATGTAGTCAGATGCAACGTTGATCTCACAGAACCGATGTGCAGTGCAATAGTTGTTAGTCTATATTTTGCTCTCTGATGTAATTAATCTGAAAACTGTTTCCTTTTGTAAATGTATTTATGATCGTTAATGACAATCAGAGGGGGGTAAATGATTGTGTGAGATTTTTCACACCCTACAGTGTTGAATATGATCACACGCTGTTTTCTGAAATTCACGTGCAAAAGCAATGCCTGACTTGGCTTCTCGTCATCCTAGAAGCCTAAATGCCACGGCGTGCCACTACAAATCAGGCCGAAAAACACACAACAAAGCTGTCGCCCAGCACAGCATAAACAAAAAGCAAAACAACCAGCACCGCCTTTTTCCATCTTGGATGATGACGCGACAGACAGGGGAGAATTGTCCTTCCCGAGCCCCTCACTGGATTGAATCACGCACCAACAAAAACTACTTAATGTGCAGCCGTACCTTTGTTTTTCTAATCAATCAATGATAACACCAACAGCCATCAATTCTATCATCACACGTACAACACAAAAGCCATCATATCAATCTTCTCTCACTGCCACAAGCACAACCTCTTGCCCTTTTCTATGCAGCCGCCTACTACCCGAGACCTCACGCCCCTGCCTTCATACCAATTCTGTTTTTGGGCAGCTCGTCGTCTGTACCCTACAGCCGCCGACCCTAGCTTTTTCCTGGAGAAAGTGCCGCACGCCAACAGAACCCCAAAACGCACGTCATGCCCTTCTCTTTTTATATCCCAGCCGCCAGAAACACATACGCAACCCTAATGCATTCATGCTTTTTAACCTAATCACCCACGTACGGCCCAATAGTCCTAGGATCCAATACGTAGGCTTTTACACTATATTACAAAACCAATTTTTGACACTCTAAAATTATCACGAGTCGTAGCCTCTAGACCACACCTCCGTAGCTCCAACACGCATCATCCATCTTTGATCTCCATGCGCCCCAACTCGAGTCCGACCGTCTTCTCCAGTATCGCTGACCCTCTAGACTATGACTTCGCATCAAACCATCTCCTAATCACCCCTGTAGACCACGATCATCTCCGAGTTACCCTGCACATGCAAGGACCAAAACAACATATTTTTCCGGCACAAGTTCTTTCCAACTTGACTGACATTAGTTCACACACACGCCACGCACCTCAAATAAGATCAATAAGCAATATTGTCATTTTGGAAGTGTCGTATGCAAGTTTATATTGAGGCTCAAGGTAGTGATGTTTGGAATAAGGTTTCTAGACCTTATGAGGTTCCTGTTACTATTACTGATATAAATAAAACTGATGTTGATTTAAATGCTCAAGCTTGTAACTTACTGTTTCAAGGAATTTCTCACAAACAATTTGATCGTGTAGCTCATATTAATTCTGCTCACTTAATATGAAAAACTCTTTGCGATTATCATAAAGGAACCACTAAAATAAAGAAAGTGCGTAAAAATCTTTATCAAAAAGAGTATTATGATTTTGCTATGAAGCCTGGTGAGTCTATTGATGATCTTTTTGCTCGTTTTGAGAAAATATTGAGTAATTTGCGCAATGTTAATGTTATTCCTACTGATGAAGATAATGCAACTAAAATTTTAAGATCTTTAGGTTCTGAGTGGTTGATGGTTGTCACAACTATCAATCAAACTATCGATCTAGATACTTTAACTATGGATAATCTTTTCTCTAGATTGAAAACCTATAAGATGGAAGCTTTGCCATCTAAGATCGATAAATCTTCATCTTTAGCATTTATGACTAACCCCGTGCAGGCTACTTCATCGAGTTCTTTTTCTTTGTCTGCTTTGTCTTGTTTTTTAGAGGAACAGTTCGAACAGCTCCCTAAAGAGGATTTGGTGTTAATATCCTCACGGGCATACAAGGCACTCAACAACGTAAGAATAAGGAAGCAAGGTGGCGCGTCAAGTTCGATCAGGTGCTATGAGTGTGACGAGCCAGGTCACATTAAGGTGGATTGTCCCAAGCTCAAGGGGAAGGTGATCAAGGAAGACAAGAATTACTGTCGTCGGCCATCCAAGAACAACAACACCAAGGGTGACAATTTTCGTCGAAAATTAGCTAAAAAGTTACTTTCAGCTATTGAACATTTTGATCTAAGTGATGTGGAATATGAGAGTTGCGACGACGATGACTACGACAGTGATGATGTTAAAGGAAAGAAGAAAAAATGATGACTTCACGGGTATGTGCTTCATGGTAAGAAACGATAACGACGACGATAATGACAGTGATCCCGATGAGGTAAGACCATCATATGATGAGTTTGAAAATGGTTTGATTAAACTTACTATTGAATTGAAAAAGACTAAAAAGAAACTGAAAGAAAATAATTATCTTGTTGAAAGCTTAACTTCTGAAATTAATAGACTTAGAGCTTCTATTCTTGATGATGAATCTTGTGACTCTTATCAAGTTTTACACTCTGAGCTGGAGACTACTAGAACAATTAATGTATTAACCTTGGTTCAACTTGAGGATGTTACTACTAAACTTGATGAACTAAGATTGACATATGATTCTTGTGATGAAAAGTTAAAACTTGCAAATGATAAAATTGAAAAGCTCAAGTTTAGTTCTCCTACATATTTAGAGTCAAGTACTTCAAATGCTCAAATTAAAACTTGCTCTAATTGTGGGTTGTTAGAAGCTAGACTTAATTCATCTCAGAAAACAATTCAACAGATGTTCTATCATGAGATAGCTTCTTGCTCTAATTGTCCTAAACTCAGCATAGAAATAGAATGTTTGACTAGACAACTTAATGATTTTACTCAAAAATAAATATTGGCTCAGTCGAGTGCTTCTAAAAAAATTGTGAATGAATCTGTCACATGCATTACTTGTCCTACTCTAACTAAAGAAATTAAGTATCTTAAGGACACTTTAGAAAGATTTTCTTTTGGCAAGAAAATTTTGAATATGATTCTAGATAAGTCAAAAGTGAGTGTTAAAAATCATGATCTAAGATTTAATTTTGTTGAGCATGCTAAAGATAATCCTCCTACAGTTGTTAAGTTTCTTGAACCTGAAAAATTTGAAGTAAAATCTGAACCAAAACAAATTGTGTTTAAATCTGCTGGTTTTGTGCAAAGCTCTTCTACTAATGTTGTAGGTGCTAGCTCATCATCTCAAAATAATTCTAATTATATTAAATTTTATTGCACCTATTGTGGTAGAGATGGGAACTTGTATGAATATTGCTTTAGGCGTGTTAAGAAAGAGAAAAAGGAAAGATTGAATGTCTTAAGACAAAAACGTGCATATTCTTTTGTTGCTCCTAGAACTAATGCGAAAAATAGGTTTTTAGAGAACTTTTATGATGATTTTAAATCTGTTTCACATGCTGGTTTGGGTTATAATCCAAATAAGTTTTATTCATCATTGCCTGCATTTCAAGGGGTAGTTAGACAGGCTTCTTTTTGGCGTTCTGATCGCTCACCCATACATGTTTCTTGTTCTAGTTTTGCTGTACCTGTTCATCGTGTATCTCAGTACTGGATTCCTAAATCTTATTTCACTAACCCTAGTACCATGAGACCAATGTTTCCTGTGATGTAAGAACATCTGACGAGATTGGAGAACATGAGCTTGATTTGGTTCTAGTCTTTTACGTCATTGCTTGATTGAAACACTTAATGGTTGTTTAGTTTCTTTGATGGCTTCCAAGATATTTCACTTTCTGAGAGACCATGTGGAAAGGGTGATGTTGCTCTACACCTTGTTGAGTTTGAATTATAGATTGCTCTCAGTTTCATAAAACCGCTTGATTCTGCACGATTTGCTCTTTCGCAAAGTGAGTTGGGTGTGTTGCATCCTATGGGTTTATTCTGAGAGGGAGCTTGTAGTTTAAAATTTCAGAAGCTTTGTTCATTACTTGTCAAACAATTCATCAAGTCCAAGCCATTGAAATTAAATGAGTTGTAGAGCTTTCATTATCATATTTACTCATATGTTGTGTAGCTTTGATCATAACTGGTTTTAAATTAATTTGCCACATTTGAACTAAAGCATGACATGACGGAATACTTTGACAAGATTGATTATAGTTATTACTTTGCGATATTCAACGAAAATGATTAGCTTAATTGTGAGTCTTATTTCAATCTTTTTATGCTCACTCAATTTGGTATGTTTTTTTTTAAGAAAATGATAAGAAAGAGTCAATTACAAAGATGTATGCTTCAAGCATACCATACATATATATGTATCTCCATAAGAAATGTTCAAATGAAAAGATGTATGCTTCAAGCATGCCATACATATATATGTATCTCTATAATAAAAAGAAAGTGCTCAAATGAAAAAAAGTATACTTCAAGCATGCCATACATATATATGTATCTCTATAATAAAAAGAAAGTGCTCAAATGAAAAGAAGTATGCTTCAAGCATAACATCAGTGAAAAGAAGTATACTACAAGCATACCACATGCTTAAGAATTGAGTGTGGAGCAATAGGTTGCTACATGAAACTACTAGCTCATCTAGATTTAAAGTTTGCTTCACTTTTAGGCTTTAACTTTTCATTGTGATATCTCATTGTGCTCTCTATAATTGGTTTGGTCATTGTTGAAATGTCTGTCATTAATTTAAATTGCTTAATCATTCTAAAAACTTGTTTTGATATTGCTATATGGTATATGACTTTATATGATCCTCATAGCTCTACTAAAAAAGATAGCTTAGTTACTTTCTTAAATTAATGTAAAGTGACTTGGATAATCTACAAAGCTTCTTGATTTTTACTTTCATTGCTCCTTCTTAGAATTATTCTTTCTTTGATGCTTCTTGATGATTACATTGCCAAATGTGAGAAAAATAGGAGAAATTTGCTTCTCTTGTGTTGAGGGAGAGTTTTTCATCTCCTTGTGTTGAGGGGGAGTTTTTTTCTAGCTTTTTGGCTTTTCGGCTTCAGTTTTTTTCATGATCTATTTTGAAGCTTTTGTATTTTCTATTACTCATCATGTAATCTTGACGTATTATCAATGTATTCATCAAGGGAGAGATTGTTAGACCATGTAAGTCTAGTATATTTTAGTTGATGAATAATTGACAATGTTGCTTATTGATGTTATTTGAGGCGCGTGGCGTGTGTGTGAACTAATGTTAGTCAAGCTGGGAAGAACTTTTGCCGGGAAAATATGTTGTTTTGGTCTTTGCATATACAGGGTAACTCGGAAGCGATCGTGGTCTATGACGATGATCGGGAGATGGCTTTGTGCAAAGTAATGGTCCAGAGGGTCAAGAATGCTGGAGGAGACGGTCGGGCTCGCGTTAGGGCGTATGGAGATCAAAGATGGATGATACATGTTGGAGATACGGATGTGCGATCTAAAGGCTACGACAAGTGACAATTTTAGGGTGTCCAAAATTGGTTTTGTAATCTGGTATAAAAGCCTACGTATTGGATCCTAGGACTATTAGGCTGTACGTGGGTGATTAGGTAAAAAAAAGCCCGAATGCATTAGGGCTGCATGTGTGTTTCTGGTGGCTGGGATATAAAAAGAGAAGGGCATGACATGCGTTTTGGGGTTCTGTTGGCGTGCGGTGCTATCTCTAGCAAAAAGCTAGGGTCGGTGGCTGTAGGGTACAGATGGCGAGCTGCCCAAAAACAGAATTGACATGAAGGCAGGGGCGTGAGGTCTCGGGTAGTAGGCGGCTGCATAGAAAAGGGCAAGAGGCTGTGCTTGTGGCAGTGAGAGAAGATTGATATGATGGCTTTTGTGTTGTGCGTGTGATGATAGAATTGATGGTTGTTGGTGTTATCATTGATTGATTAGAAAAACAAAGATACGGCTACACATCAAGCAGTTTTTGTTGGTGCGTGATTCAATCCAGTGAGGGGCTCGGGAAGGACAGCTCTCCCCTGTCTGTCGCATAGTCATCCAAGACGGAAAAAGGTGGTGCTGGTTGTTTTGCTTTTTGTTTACGCTGTGCTGGGCGACAGCTTTGTTGTGTGTTTTTTGACCTGATTTGTAGTGGCACGCCGTGGCATCCGGGCTTCCAGGACGACGAGAAGCCAAGCCAGGCATTGCTTTTGCACGTGAATTTCAGAAAACAGCGTGTGATTCGATTCAACACTGCAGGATGCGAAAAATCTCTCACAATCATTCACCCTCCTCTCATTCACCCTCCTCTGTTATTAACGATCCTACAATGTACCTCTGTTATACACCGGCATTGACAAATCGGAGAAAAGGATGGGCTAAGTCTTCTAGTAAACGCAACACGCCGTTCTCAGAGATTGAGAAACAAAAAGTCCAATTAATTTTGTGAACTAAAAAACATCATAACAGAGATGGAGATACAACTACGGGAAAAAGATTATGAATAGAAAATTTGATCGGCCTCCTATAAATAACCATGACATTGCTGTACTCAAATGTTCAGAGGACGGACTACAAAACAGCAACATACAACTATGTATACACCAGCATTAACATACCTGAGAAAAGGAGTGCATGGGCTAAGTAAGCACACGGCACACAATTTTCACAGATCGAGAAACAAAAAAAGATCCAATGAATTTTTTGAACTAAATAACATCCTAAATTACCACGAAGAGTCTTCATCTTCAACGCCCTTCATGACAACAGAGCATAGAACCTGCTTCGATATGTGGGTCTCAAGCTCTCTTGACACCTCTGCTAGTCTCGGATCGAAGCTGCTCCTGTGCCTCTGAGGTTTCGGTGACGGTGACCCTGAAAACCGCCTCCGTGGGCTTGAGAACCTTGCTGTCGGCGACCCTGACAGCCAGCTCTTTGTGAAGACGGGCACGATCTCCTTCCCTGTCATGATGTGCCTTCTCTCTGGGTTCAGAGGACCTCGCTTCGTCTCCAACGGTAATGGTTTCATCGGCGAGGTTGTCGTTGATGGCAGCTTCTGCCTGATTCGCTCACGTGCACGCTCAGCGGCTGCCATTGCCTTTTCCCTGCTCATCTTGATCAACGTCCAAGGGTTTATCTGGATGTCATCCTTCTTTCTTGTTGCATCAGTGGGTTCATTCTCGATCCTAATCGACAGCTTCCGAGTACTCTGTCATGTTTGAAATGGTTTTGTAATCAACAAGGTAACGACTGTAGTCTGGTACTACTACTAGTGCAGTAATTAATCTCTTCTTACTTCATTTACTTCATCTTTTCTGCAAAACATCCTTGACAAGAAAGATGGCCTTTCTGGCGAGTCAAAGTCGATGCTTTCGTCGGATGATGAATCGGAGTCATCAAAAGGGTCAAATGCTTGTGCTGCTTCTCGCATAGCAAGGATGTAATCATATGTCCTCATTCCCTGTAGTGAAAAATAAGCAAATCAAATTGACATGAATCAGAGCCTATTTCCGAATACTATACTTGTAACATAAGTATTGGTTCAGCAAAGTGCACACCTTTCTAATAAGCACAACGTGGAAGAAGAAGAGCTGACCCAGTGCTGCTGTACTGTACAAAGTGAAGATGCCAAATGCCATCTGTAGCGAAATATGCAGAGGAAAGTGTGAGCTTCGCAAGTAAAATACACCGGTAATGCTGATTACCATGGATGTTACTCCTTATTGCTTACAGATAATGCTGCATGAGCTCCTTTAGGGAGCCTTATGTGAAGCCTGTGCTCCATTTCCATTTTCACCCCTTTGCTGTCGACAAAGCAGCGAACGAAGATCGCAACAGCTGTTCCTCCCTCAATAACAAGCTGATGAAGTAGGTCGGCATATACAAATTAGTACTGATCAAACTAAAGAAAGCTTGGACATGGCGACATGGCAAGATCAATAGAAATATGAAACAAACAGAGTAAATGTTTGACAATTTGCACTTGGTACCCACCATCAACAGGACAAAAAACATGAGCAGAATAAATGTAGCATAATTCCTTCGCCCAATGCAATTGTTCAGCCACTGTGATAAAGAAAGTAAATATTCAGTCGCTTTACTTGCAGGAGATCAAGCAGGAATTTGAGAATGAGCTATGCATAGTTTGGGTGGTTACCCTGCAGTGGTGATCAAATCCATCAACACAGCGGTCACAGGTCTTGCAGTGCTTGCTGCGCAATTTCACCTGTAATTTAAGCTCAGTCAATTTTAGATTGTTTTATCGTAGTCAGTGATGTTTTACATTGCTGAATTTCACAAACAACATAGCAATCCGGTTTATTTAATGTGTCCTAAGTTCATAAATTAATTTTACAAACAACGTAGGAACATCGAACTAAGCTACATTTCTTGATTTTTTTTATACGAAATTTCTTGATTTCTTTGAAGAAACAAGCGGAGCAGTATCAACAAAGTGCATTGGAGAGGAATGGAACCGGGTACCTCGCAGTCGCAGACGGGGCAGAAGGAGATGTCCTGGCCCTCGGCGGGGTGCGGCGAGACGATGTCGTCGAGGCTGGTGAAGGCGAAGGGGAGCATGGGGTCCAGCTGGACGCTGGAGTTCCACTGTTCAAGGTAGCTCCTCCGCACCCAGCGGTTCATCACCCGGGCCTCCACCCTCCTGAGCAGCCGCACCGCGTACCGCCACAGGATGTACCCGTACCGTAGCCTCGGCAGCCTCCCGCCGCCGCCGCCCCTCGCGAGCTGCCGCCGCCTCTTCATCTTCTTGGCGTTCGTCCGGTCGGAGGGGTCCACGGCGGTGCAGCGCACGTAGAGAGCCGCAGTGGCGGCGGCCTGGTGGTCGACCAGGATCGATCTCGTCAGCACAACGCAACGCAACGCGAGAAGCCAAGAAAGCTGCAATCGGGTAGAGAGCAGCGTACCGAGAAGGAGAAGAGCGTGAGGAGGGTGTTGCCGGCGATGGTGCTGCCGAGGTAGGGCCCCAGGACGACGTAGAACGCGGCGACGAGGACCGCGAACACCGCCATGCCCACAAGCTGCATCAGCGATTAAACCAAGAAACGAAGCTCAGATTCGTGCCCAAAACCAGGCAAGAAAGAACGGAACGGGAGAACCGCGCGGGGCGGACCTGGAGCGGGTGGAGGGGGAGCTGCCAGCCGTGCCGCCGGCGCCAAAGGGGCCACGTCATCGCTTTCGCCGTCGTGCTTTCTCCGCCGCATCCCATCGCTGAGATCTACGAACAGATTCGGTGCGAGCGCGCTGCTGTGCTTTGCTCTCTTACTCAAAGTCAAGCGGCGGGCGCTGCTCTCGTGACTAGCGCTTGGGGGAGGCTTGTGAGCTCTGTCTGACATGTGGGGTAGGGCCGCCGCCCGCTGCAACGGTCGGCTCCATCCAACGTCTTTCCACTTTTTTTTTTGGGTCTCTTTTGCGTTCCTTTTGTTTTGAATTTCGAATAGGCGGTGGTGCGGGGTGTACCATCTGGACCGTCGGATGGTTGGACACTTAGATCGGATGGATAGCAACTTAGCAAGAGCATGACAGAGTTGGGAGTTTAGTCTCGTCTTACTAGTTGAGCAAAAGTTGCACCAACATATAAACCTCATCGCCAAATATATTTTAACCCCAGGTTAACTCTTTTACGTGAAGCAAGGACAAAAGCATAAACATAGTTGGTGTGAGTGGGTAGTTTTTCTGGTGTGCGACTTAAGCATATTTAGAGCTAGGATTATGCGGTTGGATTTTAGTCTTTGTTATACAACTGTAATACCTATTGTAAAAAATGTAGATGTATTTTGTAATACAATTCTACTATCTATATAGTATATGATTAATTTATATTGTTATAATATAGCCCCACCCAAATAAGCCGTGCAAATCCTTCTCTTTTTTCTCCTGATTAGTGTGAGAATTTCTATGATTTTATTTTTATTTTTTGGATTATTATGATATTTTTTTGTCCTCAAAACGATGGAGGTGCCTTCGTCTCACCGGTGCCTTCATCTCACCGGTTGTTTGTATTTATTTATAATGCTAGTGGTATGCTAGTGTGAAAATTGTCACGATACTTTACTGGGAAATCTTTATGTATAATATTTTTTAGGATGTAAATCTAAATATATTTGTTTTTTCTCGTGTACAAGTCATATGTTTGAACCTTCAACTATCGTATCAACATTAGAATCGCATGGACACATCTCAAAGCTAATACAATGACAAGAAATCAACGTAAAAAAATTAGAAAACTTACAAATATCAAAACAATTTTTTTTTGAAGGTTGTTGTATTGAGAAATGGAACAGATTTTAAAACATAACACGCCGGAAACTCTCAAACTTGATCAACTGATCAACTCTGTAGTCATTAAATTCAACTTCTAGTCATGAAGAATAGATTAGCCTCGCAACTCTGACGTCAGGCTTCACCACCTTCGTGTGGGAAGTGTATTCTCTGCAGGGATGGAAAGGTGCTATTCCCCCATCTCCGAGAGAAGGAAACCGCTCCATCCCCGTCTCTGTCCCCATCATCGAGTGCTATTCACCCCTATTCCTCGGCCCCATTAGGTTATCGGAGTCCCACGGGGACCCAGACCCGAAAGTTGGATCATCATCAAGCAAGCAAGCATCAAGTAAGCAAATGGAGACATCAAGCATTTGAGAATTGAGATATATCTAGAATTAAGTAATTTCCTTGTCTCGGATTTGAGAATGGAGAATCAAGCAAATGGCGTAGTGCGAACTGTGTGGTACAGGCTTAGTGTGGTAGTGGTCCACATGTTATAGGGGTAACTTAAGGCCCTGTGTGGGAGCGGGGATGGGGGTAGGGGAATGACACTAGCCCCGCTTTCCTTGATGGGAAATAATATTTTCATATTAACATCTTTGTGAGGGAAGAAATAGCCCCAATGTCGGTCCTTAATTGATGAATTCCCTGGTGAGGAACAGGGAATGAAGTCCCATTGCCATCCCTAATCCTCTGCCTTTCCAACTGGACTGGCAGAGTGGAAGAGCGATGTGCCATTCGGCACTTCTAGGCCATTGGATTGAGCATCCAATGGTTTCGGATTAGTGTAGATGAGATGATTGAACTTTTCACGAGATATTCCCCAAAACTTTAATTTCTTTTTGCATCTGAAACATTGATTTTTGATCCGACGGTTGTCAAGTCCGTGCCTTTGGCGCCTTTAGTACATTAAGGCAGACGACCGTGAGACACATGCTGTCGAGCATGACAGCTTCCTCCAAAAGAAAAATGAAAAATCAAAATACAACTCTTACTATATTAATTCCAAGTCTTTCTTATTATACTGGTCTAATTTTAACGATATCCGGGTACTCTTATAGGGACGACCGTAGTGAAGACTACTCCCATAGACATCCTATTGTGCCTTAACATTCCGTGACGGGGGAAATTTGCTTATTAGCACTGCAAAAGATATAAAAATTAGAAAATAATATCTAATGTGACGATGGTAAGTGAGGTATGGGGCAACATATTCAGGGACGGAGACATGAGGACTAGTGAGAGCCATGATCCTCATGGTTGATGAAGTTATCTATGTAGCCTTTAGTTTTCTCATGTAAAATAACAAAATATTTATATTTAGCACATCTCAATATTTAATTCTCATTATATAGCCTCCCTGGATAAAATTTTTCTAGCTCCATCCCTGAACATATGAGTGACACATGTGTAGATATAATTTTTCAATTTATGTGATCTTTATTGTGTTACTGAGTAAACTTTTCCTTAGCGATTCCATGATCAGATGGCAATGAGCGTCATTCCCACGTTAGGATCGTCCTCATAAAAGATTCTTCGGCGGTTCCAAGCATCCAAGAGAGAATCATCGTCGACACGAACAGAGTGAGTTGGATGGTGCCAAACGAAGGGGCAAGTACGGACGTAGGTGAGTGCAAGGCAAGCACACTACAATGCATTGATCGTCACAACATATTGCGAGATAAGGAGGGACCCAAATTCTGACACTGTAAAGCAATGTCACAAGCTATAGTACTATGTCATCCGTAAGATCATAAAGCGAAGGATGAGGTCGTGTGTCTGGCACTGTAGTGATAGAGCAGGAAAACACTGTAGATTCAGTACTGTAACAACCGATGTGCCACACTATAGTAATGGATCCAAACCGGACTGCTTAGGTAGTTACGTATACCCATATGTGGATGCGAGTTCTTTCACAAGTTGTGATCATGGTACTATACCCGTATGAGGATACGAGTTCTTTCACAAGTTATAGGCACAATAGCAGAGGATGCCAATCCTTTTGCAAGTTGGTGGACTGACGTTCCTATGCTAGCCGCCAGCTATGTCAACATCCGACTGCAGATGGCGGCATGGCGCTAGATCGCTACGGGTTGACGAGTAACGGCGCCTCCATACGCTAGCTAGATTGACGCTGCTGCCTGTGGACTTGTGGTTGCGTAAGGTGGACAATGGATATGTTCTTGGGGTCTTGGGGAGCGAATTTGTCCTCTCTGCATGAGCCAAAAGCATATTCTTCTTGCCACTGCAGACTAGTCGTAATAGGAATTTGGAAAGCATTCGTTCGTCCTTCTCGATCGGTACCACTGTCAGACAACTTTGTCTTCAGAAAAAAGTTACAGAACAATCGCTCTAACTAAGCAAAGGCTAGGGCTCGTTTGAATTGAGACCTGGCACCATTTTACCTGATCGGAGTTATCACTGGATGCTACCTGCAAGGCGTTTGATTGGAGGTCTGGAGTTCCCATCTCCTCCTTGGCTTGGATGTCTTCCCAGGCAACTCCAGCCTTCCCAGCTCACCAAAAATCACTACTATAGAAAATATCATCACAGACGGTTCGGAACCGTCTGTGTTTTTGTACGTTTGTGATAACTGGCGGTTATCACAGACGGTTAAAAACCGTCTGTGATAAGTCACAACACAGACGGTTCTAGTTACCAACCGTCTGTGATATCCACATATCGCAGACGGTTGATAACTATAACCGTCTGTGATATTTCTTTCAGCCTAACTATTTTTTTTTTTGATTTTCGACTAGCCTCAAGAATTGCTAGCCATACCATCTGAAAACAAGCAAGCAGAAAATAAATACATCACAAATGAATCAATCGTTGACAACTCAAAGTGATCATTTATAACTCAAAATCAATTACAACTATGTATCAAATATTGTCGCTAGAGTTACAATTGAATTACAACTATTCAAAGTGAATTACAATTAATGAATCAATTGTTTCATCGGAGTGTTGATGAAAACTCTCCGTCGCGTCAATGATATCCGTCATGATGAAGGTGTAGAGCCTCCTCGAACATCCGAGATCTCTCTCTCAACGCAGTGAATCTAAATCTATATTCAAGTCCTGTAGCTAGCAAGAGTAAAGTAGTAAGCATATATATTTCAATTTATAATTAGGAAATAATTATTGCGAGATTGACCAACCTCGGGATCCTTTAACTTAGCACTCATGAGAATCTGCATATGATGGCAAACGTAGAATGCACATTCTTTTGCTTTTTGCTGGCGGCATTGCAAAAATAGAATTACATATATAGGTATAGTCAGTTCGAGACACATTATTACAAAGTATGATATAGGATTATTGTGTTGTAGCATGTACCAAAAATTGCGTCCTGTGATTAAGTGTGGTGTTCGTTCCCTTGTATAGCCCTCCATCGGCAACATAGGAGATGAACGATCTACATGTTTCCAAAAAGTTAACCTTGGCCATTTCAAACGAAGGAAGACTACAATAGAGTTATGTATGGAGGAAATGAGCACACCTGTCGAGTACTCCTTACACAAGGGTGAAGTCGTGGCTTTTTTTTTACTAGAAAATCAAGGTATAGTATCTGGTTCCTTTTTGGTATAATGACTAAAAGGATCTAGTGGTGCCTACTCATGTATGTCGCTATAGTCATCAAACCTAAGTTCGTGCTGTGTATAAAGTACAAATGAAATTTGTATAGCAAGTAGTGAAGCACTTACTTCTGGTTGTAGGGCACCATTATGTAGTCCTTATCGTTTTGAGCAAGCAATCCCGTTGTTATGTATTTCTCGACGTAGGATGCATCTGCCAAGATGGTTTGCTCAAAGACCATGTGTGGGTCGAGGAAACCCACCGGTTCTTTCAATCGCTGGGCATTTTTAATCATGTATCTATACATAAGCAATGAGTTGTTATATTAATCGGTATTACGTGAATGTAGAATTTGATTGTACACACTTACAGTGTCCAGCATCGTAGAAGTGAGGCATCGAGGGCTTTGAGGTTGAATAGGTCGAATAAGTCGTGAAGCCCACGACGAAGAAGCGGCTCGTGGAGGAAATACTCCTCCGTGTATATGACGGTGATTCCATCAGCGCACCCTTTCTCTTTGGTCTTGTGCAAGTACCAACTATGCAAACTCTGACAACCTAATCCAGCGTAGGCTAATACTGTATTGGTCACCAACGGACTTCCGAAAGAGTATTTCTTAGGGTTAAGAGGCGGAAGCGCCTTAATGTTCTTCGATTTCGATTTGTTCTGAACGACTTGCCCGCTACGCATCTTCATGTGAGACGACTCGGGAACCAATAGGGCGGCACGCTTTTTTTATTCCTTCGGTGTCTTCTCCACGGGAACCGATGAAGTGGGCTTCTGAAGCGAAGGTTGAGGTGCAGTCATGGAGGGTCCTGTTGGAGAGGCATGGTCGTGTCGAGATGGTTGGGGTGGAGTCATCAAAGGTTGAGGTGGCACTGCAGAGTCCAAGGCGATGTCCTTCTTGGGCCACTAGATAAAACTGTACACGGTATCCCCTAGTGTTCTAATGTCGTCGTTTGGGCGAATCTCCAGTGGGACGGCCCTAAAATTGTTATGTACCATGTCCACCTGGACCATGGCGTAACCCTGCGCCACCTAGGCACCGTGCTGCACTATCCCTTCCTTGCATGGATACGCCACCCCCCGCCCAGCCTCAATAGACATCCCAACCATCCTCACTTGGAGCGTGCAGTGCGTCGGCTCCTACAAAACGATACGCAATTAACTAAGGCGTCCTATAGGTCTATCTTTGGAGCATTCCAGAGATGTACATTACCTTGATGTCGTCGATAGGTAATTGGACGTCATCATGTTCATAATTTTTGCGTGGGCGACGCCATCCGATGTTAAGTAGGACTGGCTCCCAAAACAACGGGAGCGGCTTGCGACTGGTTGAGGAGTAGGAGTTGATTCACTTGGTCCTGCAATCTTGCTATATTTTCTTCAAATTTTGCAGTAAGCACCCGTTCTCTTCCTTCAAATTTTGTAGTAAGCACATGTTCCAACACTATGTCGTATTCGGCCTTGGATCTCTTCATGCTCCTATACGTGCAGTAGTCGTCAAGGAATCCATCCCTCCAAGATACGTTAACCCCTTTGCCTCGCGTGCGACCCGGGTGCTCCTTGTTTCCCAGGGCCGTAGATAGTATATCCTTCTCCCTGTCTGCTTGGAAGGAGCCTTCGGAACATGCGGAACTCAATTATTTCTGCAAGAGGTCATCATGTTATTATAGACATTATGAAGTTATGAACTTATTAACAACTAGGTAGTTCGAAGACATATTTACTACACGGTTGGCCACATCCCGGTCTATCAAGTTTGTGAAAGAGATTTCGCCCGAAGACTTGACTGATGCCCTAGTTCTTAACCAGGAGAGAGCGCGCTTGTCTGTGATCTCAGCAAATGGCCTTATTTCGTTCTCGTTCTCCGTCGCCCATTGCGCGGTTTTACCCGCGTACCCAGCGATGCCAAGTTTGTGGGGGGTGAGTGTTCAGTGTCTGGAGAGCCTTGTGCGTCGCACTTTCCTCAACAAATTCGCCCATCGTCTTCATTTGTACAAAGGCGTCCCATATATCCCGTGACAAGAATTTATACGCCGTGAAGGGCGTTCGACCCGTGTTCACGTACTTCATGACAAGCACGCTCTTAAAGGTCCTCCACGCCTTTCCCATCGAGAGCAACGCCTGCCGTTCCACGCACGCCTGGTCTGTGGCTGAGAAAGTGAACGATTTTAAAACTTCGTCCCACAGCTCGCGTCTCCGATCATCCGACACAGTGTCCCAGCTCAGTGTGGTGATGGAGACCCGTTCCCTTCCAAGTATCCCGCAGACGGTCCAGAATCTCGCCGCTGCTTTGGGGGGATTCATAGGGATCCCATTGGCATTGACCTCCGTGACGGTCATTAGGCCCGGAGGAATTTTCGATATTTCTCTGCCATTTCGCGTACGTACCACTTTCCTCGGAGATCCAGACGCATTCGGCGACGTCGATGACGGGGGCGAAGACGGTGCAGACGCCATGTCGCTTACTTGCTATCTATATATGCACGAAGCAATATACTTAAGCTCTAACTAACCAGATTCAAGCAGATTTACTCAACTTAACCTATGTTGGACCACATGTATAATCAAATGTAAATCATTCAAGTCATTTAAATTGATTGAAATGCAAAACATGTACCACATGTATATAAATGAAATTAGCACAGAGCTTAACTAGAACCCGAGCCCATCTTTTCCCGAGCCTACTTCATCGAGCCCGACACAGTGGAATGTACCATTTGCTTCATGCCGTGGAGGATTGGCATGAAGCAAAGGTACACTCAAGTGTATCAGGATCGACGAAGAAATGCTAAGCAAAGGTTTAATGCTTCATGTACAGAAGACATAGAAACAAAATAAAATCAAGTAATATTGTAGAGCTCAAAATTTACTTGCTATCTATATAAATAACTAAAATTGCGTTGTAAACAAATTAATTATATAAAGAAAGATTGATGATAGTTTGTGCTCTCAGAAGGAGAGTTGCAAAAGAACAAGTCTTTGCCATCTCAATCCTATTGTCTATACTCTTCATTAAATGAATATGATAATATAAATTCAAACTATGAGCTCTAAATAATACTTTGCTTAATCACAAATGATCTCAATCATATCGAAAATGATCTTAACTATCACATTCAATCTCAGTATAAGACAAAGTTCATCACAGAGCGAACCAGAAGATTCAGAATAACTAGTATTCAATCGAAAGTAACCAATTAACAGTATATCAAATTGACAGTAGCAAGTAATACAATAGAGCTCAAGAATGAACTAACTATCACATTCAATCTCAGTATAAGACAAAGTTCATCACAGAGCATGTCAACAAAGCCCACTGATCAATTTGCAATATCTTTAGTACTAGATTCAGATCACGGATTATCAAAGAGTATCAAAGTCAATCTATCCACCGGGACAACAGAATGCACTCTGTTATGAAAAACAGAACAAAGCAATGATATCAAGACAATCATAATATCATTTCAGCAATAAGCCATATATTAAACCAAAAGGAATAAAGCTATATATTAAACCTAACAACAGAAAGCCAAAGTGATGCACAAACGTAATATTAAACCAAAAGGAATAAAGCTATACTCACAGAGAGGATGCCACACAAGAACTCACGGTGCAAGGAGGAGGCCGGTGTAGGGGAGGAGGCCGACGCGGGGAGGAGGGAGGCGCGGGGGAGAAGGCCGGTGCAGGGGAGGAGGCCGACACGGGGAAGAGGACGGCGCGGGGAGGAGGCCGGTGCAGGGGAGGAGACCGACACGGGGAGGAGGACGGCGTGGGGAGGAGGCCGGTGCAGAGGGAGGAGGCCGACATGGGGAGGAGGCCGCGCGTCGAGGCGGCGGCAGCGTCGTCAATGTTGGGGGCGGCGGCGTTGGGGCTTACGGCCGGGGAGGTGAACGGGCGAACCCTAGAGGAGGCGACAGAGCGTGCGAGAGCCTAAGAGACGATGGAGAGGAAGTGACGAGTAAAGAGCAAAACCTTAGCGGTGCGCCTCCTTATAAAAAGGCTATCACAGACGGTTCTTTAATAGAACTGTCTGTGATATATATCACAGACAGTTCTATTAAAGAACCGGTTTCATACTACAACCGTCTGTGATATGTAACGTATCGCAAACGGTTCTTTAATAGAACCGTCTGTGATATGTACCATATCACAGACGGTTTCATATCACAACCGTCTGTGATATGGAATGTATCACAGACGGTTTCATAATACAACCATTTGTGATATGGAACGTATCACATACGGTTCTTTAATAGAACCATCTGTGATAGCTTTTTTATAAGGAGGCCACCTGTTTTTTGCTCTTAGTCAACTCATAACATATTTGACTTCAAAAATTCATATCTAATTCAACTCAACTCCAAATCAAGTGAAACTAATTTTGATACTTCACATTACAATGAACGTCCACATTGACATCACGTACATTAACACATAACAATTCCACGTTGACATCAAAATATACGTACAAGAGATTACAAGTCCATAACACATGATGTTATGGAATAAATTAATTACAATGGAGTAAATTCTTAATTAAAATATAGCCCTTCATGGCGATCGACGCGCATATAGCTAGCTTCCTCACTGGGTTCTTCCTCGAGCCTGATGGCATCTCCGAAAGGAGACAACTCGTCAAATTGATTGTATTCTTCCTCGTCCACTATATTCTCAACTCCGACAATCATTCTTTTTTCCATGAAGAACTACGTGGCGCTTCTTATTTGCCGGGTCGGTTACATAGAAGACTTGAACAACTTGGTTAGCCAGTATGAATGGTTCGTCTTTGTATCCGACACGATTGAGGTCCACGGTAGTGACGCCGTACTTGTCAACCTTCACCTGTGGGAGATGGACCCAACGACACTGAAATAGGGGGATCTTGAAAAGCACGTAATCGAGCTCCCATATCTCCTCTATTTGCCCATAGTACAAGCTCCTCAGCCCATCGGTACTAAATGCATCTATGCGGACACCGCTGTTCTGGACTGTGCTCTTCCTATCCTGAGTTGTCTAATAAAATATGTACCCATTTATGTCATATCCTTGCTATGTGCAAATTGTAAATTGTGGCCCTTTTGCCAACCATAGCAGCGTATCATCACTTGATGACCTCCCAGTGATTCGCGCCTTTAACCATTCGTTGAACCGACGGTTGTGCTCTCTCGTGATCCAAACCTCCGACCGGTCTGGATTCTATTGGCGTACCATGTCTTTGTGCTCGTCGATGTACGGGGACACTTGGGTCATGTGTTGCAAGACCGTGAAATGGGCTTGAGCGTACGTATCCAGATCGGGAGTGATTGATTTCCTTCTGATGGCTCCGATACCATCCAGCCTTCCCTCATGACGAGATAGAGGCACACCTATCGATTCCACCTGAGCCATGTAGTCGATGCAGAACTCAATGACCTCTTCGGTTGCATGACGTCGATGCAGTGACGAACTTCTAAGTGCTCCCAATAAGGCAAGTCCCAAAAAATTGACCGCTTCTTCTAGATGTTCTTCTGACGGGTTTTTAATTTACGTCCCTTCCCAAGCACAACATCGATATCCTTAACCATATCATATACCTCTTTCCCTCTAAAAGCCCTTAGAGCTGAACTGTCCTCCTTATTTCCGTCGAATTGTTTCTTCATCTTGCGGTATGGGTGACTCCTGGGAAGGAACCTACGGTGGCGCATATACAGAGTTTTGCGCGAGTTGTTCAGCCATACACTCTCTGTAGCATCTAAGCAGTGCGGACAAGCTTTAGCTCCTTTCGTACTGAAGCCCGACAGGTTACTAAGGGCAGAAAAAACATTGATAGTGCAGAACAACATAGCACGTAAAGAGAAGTTCCCTCGTTTGTACGCATCCCATACTTGTACCCCTTCGTTCCACAGTGTCACAAGATCATCCAGTATTGGTGCTAGGTACACACCAATATCGTTCCCAGGTTGCTTCGGCCCTTGGATAAGTAGTGACATCAAAATGTACTTCCGCTTCATACGCAGCCAAGGAGGAAGGTTGTACATACATAGATTCACGGGTCAGGTGCTATGTCGGCTGCTCATGTTACCTAAAGGATTCATTCCATATGTACTCAACTCTAACCTTATGTTCCTCGGTTTCGCACCGAACTCTTTGAAGGTTCGATCGAAGTTTCTCCATTGGGCAGAATCAGCAGGGTGTCTTAGCTTTCCATCTTTCTTATGCTCCTCCGAGTGCCAACGCAACAATCTTGCCTCCTTTCGGTTCGCAAATAAACGCTTCAAACGTGGGATCACAGGCAGATACCACAACATCTTAGCAGGAGGTCCTTCCTTCACCTTAGCAGTATTCTTACACTTGTATCGAGATGCTTTGCACACGGGACATACATGCAAGTCTGCATACTCTTTACGATACAGGATACAATCGTTCGGACATGCATGTATTCTTTCTACTTCCATTCCCAATGGACAAAGAACCTTCTTGGCTTGGTAGGTGGTCTTTGGGCAACACGTTTCTCTCTAAGAATGTCCGCTAGGAGACCTAACAACGCCGTGAAACTCTTGTCGGACCAACCATTGCTTGCCTTCAATTTCAGCAGTTCAAGTACGGTTGACAACCTTGTGTATTCCGGCTTGTAGCCAGGGAACAAAGGTTTCCCCGAGTCCTCCATTAAGCACTCGAATTTACAAAACTCTCTCTCACTGTAGTTCCCTTCTGCATCGTGTAGCATCTGATCCAGATTGTCATCGTAGGACCTATCCTCATCAAAAGCACAGTCCACATCCGGCATATCATTGACTTCCTCGGCGATTTTATCATTATTAACTTCCTCGGTGATGTCGTTATTATTAACTTCCTGTATAATCTGCTCTTCACCGTGACTGGTCCAACATGTATACCCTTTTTTGAAACCCCGTTGAATCAAGTGCCCTACGATCTGGGCCGGGTTGTTAAAAATCTTCGATTACGCAATCAATGCATGGACAGTACATAAATTCTATCCCCTTATTCAACATATCATGCTCTGCAGCTCTTTTAAAAGCAATCACGCAATTAATGTACTCTCCACTCACACGGTTCGCACCGTACATCCAGTTTCGGTCCATCTACGCTACACACGTAACAATTAGTAGTGTTAAATTATATTAATAAACTGCAAATACGTTACTCCTCCTATTAACCAAATATACTAAAATTGATTAAAGATTAACTTAGAGCAAATATAAAGAGTTACAGATCGTTACTCGGAGCTCACGACAAAAATTCCAAATATCCCGCGAGATTCCTCACTGGCCTTCTCCTAGGCCATAGTGCAATGTGAGAGTTAAGTGGACAGGGCAAGAGAAGAGCCACAGCCAAAATGCACCTCCCCCGTAAGCTTCTCCCTCTCACAAAACACCCACTGCCGAAACAAATCACTCATTCGCAACACCCAAACTGAGAGCTACAACCAAAGTCAAGCCTCACAAAGCAAGCAATATGCAAGCCAAATAGCCATAAGTTGGCAGGGCAACCCACAACCTAGAATAAGGCAAGCAAAACAAGCAAGCCTCCTACAGCCACCACAGAGCAAAGCTTCTCAAGCCACTCTATTCCAAACAACAGATCAGAGGAGCTAGGCGGAGTGCAGTCCGATATTTATAGGGGTGGCATATCACAGACGGTTCTTATTACCAACCATCTGTGATGTCCTCCATATCACAGACGGTTCGTAAATAGAACCGTATGTGATATACTCACATCACAGATGGTTCTTATTACAAACCATCTGTGATATACTCACATCACAGACGGTTCTATTTACGAACTGTCTGTAATATTGAGGATATCACAGACGGTTCAAAAGGGAACCATCTGTATAAGTTCAACATAGACGGCTCTTCATGGAACCGTTTGTGATGAGGATATTATCACAGATGGTTCTTCATGGAACCATCTGTGATAGCGTATGGAGCCTGTATATGCGCAAATAATTACTAAAATGAATTGCCCATTAATAAACAGATGATAAAAAAGACCATATCATCACAGACGCATTTATAAAAAGACCATATTGTTTTTAGATCACGATTTATAGATAAAAAGACCATATCGTTTTACATCACGGATGATAGATAAAAAGATCGCCATATCATTTTACATCACAAACGATAAAAAAAAGGATCAGCGATCCTATCTTAGTCTTCAAATCTTCGTAAGCCGTCTCGTCGGCTTCAGTGGGGGCGGGATCAGCGACTGTCTCACCAAACGCCTCCACCTTTGACCTTGCACGCTCAATTTCCTCTTGTAGATGTTCGGACTCCATAATCAAGTCCCAAATAGCCCAGAGGCCATCAACCCTGGTATCCAGAGTCTCGGCTAGGCGGACCCGCTCTCCTGCAATTTCGATATCGTCCTCGACTCTCTACGCTGCATCCTCGGTGCGGACTAAATAGTTCCATAGGACAATCTCCACGATGAGGTTTACTCGCCGGATGCTGGAGAGCCTCACACTGGTCTGTTGGAGGAGGAGCTCCAATCAACAGATGATGGTCATTATGTTCTCCGGTAGATGGGAGGGCCTACAATGGATGACATTGCGAACGGACGGCTTGTCCGCAGCTTGGGCCATGTTGCGACCAGAGAGGCGCGAGTACACAACCAAAATGTAGGCCAGTACAGCCGGGACGAGAGAGGAAGAAGCCATTTGGAGTTTGTGAAGAAAGGGGATCAAGGAGCAGGAGCAAGTACTAAAGCTGGAGAAAGCCAAAATGTAGGTTCGTGAGAAATCCCTTTCGTAAGGGGATGTCTATTTATAAAACAAGTACTAAATCTCAGGAGACGAAGAGATGAAGAGACACATCGCGTGGGAGACGAAGGGGTTGAAAGGCATATCACAAACGGTTGTATAATAGAACCGTCTGCGATATGTAATTATCACAGACGGTTTGTAAATAGAACCGTCTGTGAAATATGTCCCGTATCACAGACGACTCTATTAAATAACCGTCGGTGATAATGACATATCACATACGGTTCTATCATGGAATCGTCTGTGATATGTAACTATCACAGACGGTTTGTGAATAGAACCGTCTGTGAAATATGTCCCGTATCACAGATGGTTCTATAATAGAACCGTCTGTGATGATAGTATATTACAGACGATTCAATGATAGAACCGTCTGTGATCGTCTGTGATAATGACATATCATAGACGGTTGCAAAGACGGTTCCTAAGTAACCGTCTGTATAAGTTCAACACAGACGGTTCCTTTGGAACCATCTGTGATGAGGCGTCCACTATAGGATGTTTTGTAGTAGTGAATGTCCACCTAGGCTGCAGTAGCAGCATTAATACTAGCTAATTGAGATTAGAAGTTAGTTAATGAACCGTTTTTATACTATTTATTTCCAAACCATCTATTGGGCTAATATAATTTGGTTTTTAACATAATTATCAAAGTTAGTTAATGAACCGTTTTCATGGTTTATTTTGAGATGATTAAATTGATGTTAGAACACACTTGATAGAAGCGCATTTCATAGTTTTACATCTTTTCATTCTTAAAACGTTATTTTTTAACTTTATATTTTCTCTAGGCTCAGGTCTTCAACCAAACATCACATCCTCAAGTTTGTCTGACCAGGCAAAAATTATCTACTTTCGAGGCTACCTCCAGACACCAGTTTTTTCTAAGCATAGAGCCCAGGTCTCAATCCAAACAAACCTTAGCTATTTTGGTTCAATTATTATGTTTTATACACCAACCAACTTGTTTCACGTGAAATCTTAAGCTCATGAGAAATATGAACAACTATTTGTCCAAAACGTAGCAAATCTTAGACAAACATGTCTAGAGTCGGACCAAATATGTAAAGCTTTTTTTTACCGTACTTCGTACTTCTCTAGGTGAAACCATGGTTCGTGGGAACTGGGAATAAGCATGCATCTGCATAGAACTGTATTTCGAAAATTAATTGGAACGTAAGAACATTAAGCATTCAAGTGATTGAACTGTTAGAATAGAATCCCTTTGTATTTCTTTATATGCCTTTTTGTATTTCCTTATTTATGTATGATATATTCTTTTATAATATCCCCTTGTACTCCCTATATATATTACACATTGGGTATCATGAATATACACACAATATTCATAATATGGCATCAGAGCTAGGGCATTAACCTAGCTCTTTCCGCTACCACATCCATTGTCGTCGTCGAAGTTATCGAATGTTGCCGTCACCGCCGGTCGAATCAGGCCGTCGTCAGCTGAATCAGGCCGCCGCCGCCGAGGCCGCCGTTGCCCGATGCCACCTGACGTTGTCGCCCTCTGCCGGCCGTAACCAACACCGCCCAACATCGGCCAGTAGCCGATGGCGCCCGCTGCCCTGTCGCTGACGCCGCCCAACGATGACCATAACCAATGCCGCCTGACGCCGCTTGTCACCGACGCTGCTCGACGACGCCCATCCCCGAAGCCACTCGATGCCGCTGGTGTGCTGACACCGCTAAGGAGCTCCACCGAGGACAACACGGACCGAGACCGAGCGCTGTCCTTAGTGCCGACGCTGCCCGTCCTGTCACCCCTGACCCGAGGATGATGTGGCCTGAGCGCCGCCCTCAGCTGCTTTGTAACATCTCAATTTTCTGAGCTTTAAAAATCCTTTAAATAGTTAGCAGGGAGAAAATTCACTATTTGGTTTTATTTGAGTTTAATTCAAAAGCTTAATATGAACTTTCAATATCAAAATCATTTAACATGAATAATCCTAACATGAACTATTGTCAAAACTATTTTATTTGGATTCTATGTGCTCAGATATATTTACTAGATTTTTCTAGAATTTTTCTGAGTTCATTTGCTAATTTCTATTGCTATTTGGATTTTCTGCTAATTTATTAAAAAGAAAAGCTAAGTAAATCTCAGATAAAAGCTCCAGGCTGAATCTTCTCGGCCCAAACCTCTTTTCCGCGTGTGAGTCCCGCGAAGCGGCCTAATCGCGCGCTCTCACTCAGCCCAGCAGCGCCCGCGCGCTCGCCCCGCCTTGTTCCTTTGCTAGGCGGGCACGCCACTGCGTCCTCCTCCTTGCTTTGTCCTCGCGAATGCCCGCGCTGCGTCTGCAATTACCGTAGCTTCGAGGTCAGTACGACATCGTGTGATCTCCAACTAAAGTCTATCTAGAAACTGCATAGATTTTTATCCATATCTCTCCCGTACCCATCTAGGTTGGAATCTTATCCCGACTTCGTTCCAATCTCCGAGAATCGCTCGAGTTCATCTCGGATTCGTTTTAGAGTCCATCACTGATACGACGCCCTAGCTTCGCCACACCCTATAAATAGAGCCCTAGAGTTCACCCTGTTCCCCTAACCCCGAAACCCCAAGCCGCCACGCCCCCAAAGCTCCAACGCCGCTGCGATTTCAATTTTAGGGTTTGTCACTAGAGCTCTTCAATCTTGAATTGCGCCGCCGCCAGCACCACCTCATCGATGTTGAGCACACCGCCAAGTTTGCCGTCACATGGGCTACCTTCAGCGACCTCGCACACCGCCGGAATCACGCCGGAGCTTTTGTCCAACAATAACCAGAGGTCTCCGCTACCAAGAGCTCACCGCCGGCCGTTTCAGTTCACCTCAACCACCCGTGAGTACACCAGTGTGTCCGCAATTGCACCCTCTACCTCTCGGTACCACTCACCGTCGGAGTCGCGCCGTCGTTTGCCAGTGTCGGACGAACCCAAGGCCCTGCCGTCATCAAGTCAACGTGTCATGCCACATGGCTGTCCATGTCCGCATCCAAATCAGCATCGATGCGTGTGTGTCATCCATGTATGCTCTGACTCAGCCGCCATATGCGCGTATGTGCCAACTCATCTCAGCCCAGATCTAATCGGCTTAGGGGATTTGGTCCACCGTGAGCCGAACCATTGGCATGTGGGTCCCACGTGTCAGGTTTTATTTTTATTTCTTTTATTTTTGAAATTCTGAGGGCTGACGTCATCATTGCGCAATTATTTCTTTTATTTTTAGGGTATTTTCTTTAGATTTGAACTTCCAAAGCCCATATCTTTTGCATCTGAACTCCGATTGAGCCCATTCAAATTCTAAATCCATCTAAATTCGAGATATATTTATCTAATATATTTATTTAATTTTGGAGTTGCTTTTCTTCTCTATTTTATTTATTTTTGTTTATTTGCTTCTTTTGCGAGCAGATGTTGATACTTCGAAAGATTTTGGAGGAGAGGGAGTCCAACAAGACAAAGACTAGTACCTAGATCTATTTCAAGGCAAGTCATACCTTTGATCATGTTGAATCCTAATTTTTAAAAGTACTTTGTTTCAAAGTATTGCATTCTACTTTAAGTATATATTTAAATGCTTTTGGGTTTAGATATTAATCCAAATTGTTATATGCACCTTGCTTATTGCTATGCTATGATCTTTTGTCACCCTAGATTGGTTCATTATATAGTTGGTATTATTATAGCACCAACATGGGTTGGTTAGATACGATTAGATTGCTTAGCCATGTAACGAGTCATCATTTCATGTAAGTTGCAATTGCAAACTTGATTAAGTAGCTATGGAACTATGTGATAAAACTGTATGTACTGTGTACTATTACTTATTGATGGCATATGTTACACTTAACCAACAGGGTGGGAAAGGATTTGGATTGAGGCAAGTGGGTGAACTATGTGCTAAGGTGGAACTGTGTGAATGAGAATATTATTCTGTGTGTACATAGTTAGAATTTGGAAGTCTTGCCTTGGTCAATTAAGAACTTAACTTTGTGCGCCATTGAACTGAGCCTTACTGTATGACCACATGCCTCGTATGGGATGTGTAACATCCCCAAATTAGGATTTGTATTTTAAATGTATAAGAGTATTAAAAATTTAAAAACTTTTGGTTGTGTCTCTTGATTATGCTCCTGGTGTTCCAAAAACTTGTGCACAACTTCAAATTTTTGCTATTTGTATTTAATGTTGAGTTGAAAATTCAATTTTCAAACTTGAACATTTCAATTCTTTTAAATTCCAGAAAAATGTAAGAACAAAAATTTCTAAAAATAATTTATTAAAATACTATATTATTTATCTTGAATTATTATTATTATTACCAAATTTTTAGAAGTCATTTTACCTTCACCAAAATTCAAATCAAATCACCAATGCAGATTTGAAAATAATTTAATTCTGACAAATTTTAAAATACAAAGTGTTTGAAATTATTTTTCCTAAGTCCCTTGGGAATCTCAGAGTGTCCACAAAAAATTTTAGAATTTTTCAAATTTTATTTCTATTTTAACTGTTAGGTCAAACTTACTCGTTTTTCGGTCAAAAAAATAAAACCTAATCCTAACTCTTGCACTGTTTCTTCGACTCGGTCCGACCGAACCGCTTCGCCCGAGCCGCTCTCCTTCCCTCGCTGACAGCCCGGCCCCACCGGCAGGGGTTTTCTTCCACGCGGCGTAGCGCCAGCGCTACTCGCTGAGCGCACTTCGCTCGCTTGCGCGCCGCGCATGCATGCGCGCCACGCCAGCCGCCGATCACCTCGCTGCCTCCACCTCCTCCTACAAAGGCCCAGCCGAGAGCTCCCCCTTCCCAGTTTTCTCTTCCCCTCCATTTTCACCTCTCCTTGAGCTCCAAATCGAACGAAGCCCCGAATGCCTAGCGTCGGCCATGTCCGCGCCGCCTCCGAGCTCCCCGGCCACACCGATGAGCTTCGGACCTCATCGTCTTGTACCTCTAGCTCGCCTTGATCTCCTCTTGCTATCCCTCATCCCCATTGTTTCTCTTTGCAGCCGGGACACCGGGATCGCGAAGCATCTTCAACACGGCCGGCGGCATTCGGAGCTCGACCGCAACCTCAACTCTTCACTCCGGCCAAACCGGTGAGCCCCTCCTCTTGTAGACCACGTCACCTTGTGTCCTTACTCCCTAACATAATTTGCCCCCTAACCCAAAGAATCACCCCCAACATAATTTGCCCCAACATAATTTGCCCCCTAACCCAAAGAATCACCACGCCATGGTTGTCTTCCCCGAAACCGGCCAAAAACCGCCACCACCATCTCCATTAGCCCTCCAGTGACCCTATCTTCAACCCCTTGCGCCTAGAGCACCCCATGGACCTCTTGAACCTTCCCCCATCACTCACCTTCGCCCTATTCACCCATAGAGACCCACCCACGGTGGCCTCCCCGCGCCGGCCACGTCTCGCGTCGCCGGAGCACCTCGGAGCTCTTCCTCCTTTGCCAACCACTCCGGCGTACTCCACAAGCCCCTGGGATGCTCATGCTTCCCCTAGACTGCCCCCAACTCCACCCTACGCTGTCGCCCTCCTTTCACCCCACGGCCGACCGCCGCGTCCTGTCACCGCGCCGCCACCGTGCCTCTCCGGCCACCCCGAGACCACCCCTAGCTTCCTTGTACTCCGGGTAACCCATTTTTGGGTTCACTTTCACCGCACCACCACTCCAGTCGCCGGCGATTTGCCACTCAAAATCCAGCCCGAGCTCCTCTCTGTTCTTCGGCTGTGTTCTTCTCTCTCTCACTCTCTATGACTGTGGGTCCACTCCCTTAAACCAAAACCCTTACTGCTAATCAACCAAGTAAATGTCCATTAGTTCACTCAAATGTATTAACAAAGTTGGAAGAAGTGTAGTCATTAGTTCTCTGAATCTTTTCTCTGTTGTCAGTAAAACTGAAAATCGTGTATTAGATGAAATGCTTTAACAGAGGAGATTTTCTGGAGGTAATTAGTTTTGTCGATAAGCTAATGATCCTGTTAATACTGATGTAAGCTAATCTGAAAGTTATGTGTATGGTGGTTAGTGAAGAGGTTAGTTGTCGGAGCTGCTCGTCTGTTAATTGGGCTGATGAGCAGAGAAGGTGTTTAGAAGGAGTTTTGTTTTGTCAGGTGGGAAACCAACTGTAAGGTGTTGAGAGCAAACATGTTGACTAATACTTGTGTCACTCAAAAATGTAGTTGGCAAATTGAGAATTGGTTAGCTAGCAAGTCTAGTTAGTAGCACTTCATGTTAGAATTTTCTATTGCGATGTTTGACCAGGCAATCAAAGCTAATAAAAGTTTCCTTAGGTGATAACCTTGCTTGGCCAAGTAGTTAGAAAGATGTGGAATCAATTAACCTTTTGAACACTTGAGCTATCTGAAGTAGTAAATCGGAAAATTATAAGTTTAGTGAATATAACTAATAGTTCTTAGTTTAAGGCATGTCCTTATTGTAGGTTACCTGAGCAGTAATTTGAAGATATTCAGTGTTAAGTTAATGACTCTATTATTGTAGTAGTTAGCTTAGAGACATTAAGAGGTTAGTACTTTATAGATAATTAATTGGCAGATTATGTTCTTAGACAATAACAGTTAGTGGGCAAATCAATTGGTTAAAGTGATAATTAAGTGAAGGGTTAGGCTAGAATAGTTAAGTAGGTAACTAGAGCCCAACTGTAGATAATAGATGTGCACACAATCACCATCAAAATCTGTCGAAAGAATAATATATAAGAGAATTGATTTTGACTGTATAATTATCGTGGAAAATGAGTGAGTTTGGAAAGATCAGTAATAAGAAATCCTAACTAATTTAAATAAACTCTGAATCAAATAATTTGTTGTTCCTAAATTCTTGATCTATCTTCGGTATTATTGTTTTTGGATCCTTTTGGCATTCTGGTGTTTATTCGCTGTTTCTCGCTTTGGCAGTTTTTATCGTTAGATGACGTTGATATCGAGAGTGATCCTCTGCAGCAAGTCGAATATCTCAAACAAAGCAAAGGCAAGCAGTTTGATCATATCCACTCAATCCCATTACTTTTAAATTTTAATACTTTGTTTTACTCGTACGTATGCATGCTTTTGTGTCAATGATTAATTTTGTCGATTAGAGGTAGTTAATCCCATTGCATTGTTGCCCTGAAAATTGTTCACCCCTGCCACTACCTTAGGAATATTATTCTCACTAGTGAATTAGAGCCCGGTGAATGATTTAGGGCCTTTTATTTGTCTTTGCGGTATGATGCTTAGCAATGCTTAGATACCGGTAGAATTGGGCGGTTATCGACTTAGTCGGTAACCTTGATCACACAAAATTATTATAACTTTACCTTTTCAGCCTTTGTGCTATGTTTATTTGTGAAAACTAAAAATGAAAACAAAATGATTTGGACTTGGGCACAATGGTAAGATGGTGTGCTTTTGGGTGTGACTGGAATGGTGCCCAAGTCAATTAAGGACCGAGTTACTTGCGCCACCGTACTGAGCATTTTGCGTGCTAACCACACTAGAGTATATGGGACCTCTCTTGACTTAGTACTTTGGCGTGTATTGGCTCCGGGTCGCAGGAGGGATGGTGTTGGGAGCATGGTAGTTGTCCGAAAAGCTTTACCCTTTGTGGGTAGTTGTCTTTTCGGCTTTACCATGTAAGCGTATGGATTTCTATCCATACGAGCGGCTCGTAGTTGATACACAATATTGGAAAACGTCATGTTAGACTTAGCCGTGCTGCATACCAAAGGAAGTATGCTAACCGTGGTGGTGGAAAGGCGGTCTAAAGTGTGGGTACATTGGTACACCTGCGAGGTTAAAACTATTCGAATAGCCTCGTCTAGGTTATGGACACGCTCGGATCGCCCCAAGAACTAGACTACAACATTTAATTAAAACTTGGCGGGTTGGTATGAGCGGGTGTTCATACTATTGTTGTGATGGCCATTGGGTTGGTCATCTCGGGATGTCTTTATGTTACTACTTCGTATCATTGTTATTTCGCAAATAAAATTTGAATTGTTAAAACGCCTTCAAGCTATTACATTATTGCAAAAGAAAAGCGGCTTTATGCTAAAAGTAAGCCAGAGCCCTCCACTTAAATAAAGCTTGCATGTAGTTAAATTATAGTTACATTACCCTTACACGTCAGTCTTGCAGTACAAAAACAATTTTTGTACTCGGATGCTTTAACTTAATGTTTTGTTGCGAGAGGAAGAAGGTGAGCCCCAAGGGCTTTCCTTTTGTGAGATGCGCCGGGTTTGATGACTAGCTTGGCGGCCGGTTGGTTGCCTTGTGGGTAAAGGCACACTAATTGGCTCTTTTATTTATCGTCATCTTATGGCTTTTGCTTCCGCTGTGTAGTTGGTTTTTTTATCTCGTAAGTTCAATCTGTTGTATATTATGAAGTTTTGATATTGTAACCTCTCGTGTATGGAATTGATGCATAATTTTGTAACGGGGTGTGTATATTGTATTTCTGGGAAGTATACATATCCTGAGGCTTGGTTTATTTGAATTGTAATGCTAGGGTCAATGGAAGGCTAAGCATTACAAGTCGAATAAATCGGGGTCCTCACAGGATGGGCCTAACTTAGTAAATTATGGATTCTTGGCATTGATTACTTAAGCTGTATGTTAGGCTCTGTGTAAGGGTGGAGGTGTGGACTACCAGGTAGTTGCATCGCCGTACGGTTCGTCGCTTCTCTATCCAACGATGTGTGTGATGCTAAACCTCTGTGTTTGGGTTGGTATTATGGGACAGAACACTGGGAGTGTCAATGTTGAGATGAAGTTTCAAAGAAGTTTTATTATGATTAGTGCTTGCAACACTGATCGCATCGTGTAGATAAAGTGTACAACCTCTGTAGAGTGTTAATCAATCTATTCAAATAGCCGAGTCGGCGGTCATGGACATGCTCGAGGATTTCACACGAGGGATAGATTTTCATAAAACTTTGGGAAGGGACAGCTGTGTGATATAATTCATATGGTGTGTGAATAAAATTGATTAGCTTTGTGTCCTTTGTAAAAAAAACTGTTAAATTATTATTGTTTATTTGTTTTGAATTATGCTTTCAATCTATTATTTGTATTCAATTGCAAATATTGCTTTTATGCAAAAGAACCACAGAAGCCATTTCCTTTGGAATAAGCCTGCATCTATAAATTGCATTATGTGGTATGTCTTGCGAGTAGGGTTGTGTACTCATGCTTGCTACAAACAAATCTACAGAAGAGGAGGAGTCATCACCTGCCTTCGAGGAGGAGTTCGTTGAAGGTGCTAAATGTTAAGGTCGTGATCCCAGTTGGTTGCTGTGGTGAATTGATGGGATCTCCGCTGAAGTTACTTTGTTTCGCTGCTTATTTCTTTATTGCTAGCCCTGCGTGGCTTAATAAGTGTAAACTCGACCATAAGGTCAAAACTATTATTTGCTATTCAAATTACTCGTTTATGCTATTAATCGCTTGTGTGGGTCGATATTCATCTATGTTGCCACTGTGTGTACTAGCGTGATCCTGGACTAGTGCAGAATACACAAAGGGTCTAGAATTGCATTTTTGGGTCCCGACACGCTTATCACCAGAGCATCGCCATCGCTGACATCATCCACACAAGCCATCACCGTCGCGTCGCCACCGCCAGCAGGGGGAACCCTAGTTCCCCCCACACGTGCCCTTTGTGTTCCCTTCGCAGGCCATTTTAGTGTGAGCTGGCCCGGCGTGCAAGAAAAAAACTAAAAAAAATAGAATGTCAATCTAACCACCACGCCATCCAGCACCAACTGTTATACTTCGTTGCCTTGGTCGCCGCGTCGTCCAGCGCCATCTACCAATGTCTTCCATTCCATCAGTAGTGATCCCTTTCTCGGGAACAAAACTTCATGGGATGAACTACAGGTTATGGTCTTCACTCATGGAGATCACGCTCGATGGTCTCTGCCTTTGGGGACATGTCACTAGTGCTCAACATCATCTGCCATCGCTGGTTCAGCCTCCTTCCAAATAGCCTACTTTGTGTTGGGATACGGGTAGGCTACGCTAGCAACAATTCAAATTTTCTACCACGTAAACCAGGATGCCAAGCAAGATAGATGATCACAGATCATTACCACCAGACGCGCAGTGCAGCGGAAGTAGAGTCGGAGCAGCCTAGTCCGACGATGAACGCGCCGATGTAGTGGTCGTAGATGATCGTCCAATCGTCCTCTTAGTCGATAGTCTCCTCCAGCAGCCTCCACAATTCCTAGTGAAGATCGCGGATCGTCCTCAGCGCAACAGCGACCGCAGCAGCGCCTCTACGATATCCACACGTCCAGAGAAGGAACAACCGTATACCCGTGTGCTAGCACCAAGTCGCACGGGAAGGCTCTCTCAAGAAGATGGCGGCTAGGGTTTCGGTGGAAACAACTCACGTGTCTCTCTTGTCCCACAATAAACTAGCCTCAAGTATCTCCTTATATAGTACCCCGTGTCGGATCCTATCCGAACACATTTAACGAATCGTATTCGTACTGGTTTGTTCCATCCCATTAAGTGTGTGACCCGTTAGGTTTATGTGTAATCGGTTGTGACTCGGAAACCCTTTCCGACCACGAGTCATAGCGGCCCCTAGCAGGACATAACGTTTCCCGAATACACACAAATTATATCGAACGAACCTTAATGCAATATGATCTACGACTAGGTCCTCATCACTTACGACCAGGTCCTATCTTTATACGACCGATTCGCTTTCGGTCACGACCATTCGTAACTCCTTACGACCGTGTTTCGACCACTCAGTGATTTCGTTCTATCGATCTACGACTTGCTCGTATCACCATACGACTTGTCTGGATCTGATCGAACTAAGCGACTTATTCTAGTATTTTCCCTTTGCCTCACGATATCTGGTTTGAACTCCAGGTGAGATAATGTGTCATCCATAGACGGTTCAATGTTTTCTCGATCGAGTTGTCGGATAACCTTACGTGGTCGAACACTTCGATCACTAGTGGTATGGCCATGCACTTTCTTTATCCGACTACTTCGAGGGGCTCAGAGACATCTCTCCCGTTATGTTAGGAGGGGCAAATCCCATATCCGACCAGTCACATCCTTCCTTCCGCATGTTTCATAACATACCCGAAAGCTACCTTTATAACTACCCAGTTACGAGTAGCGTTTGGCAACCCCTAAGAGTGCTATTACACATGTAGGGAACCATGTTGATCTCAGGTCTAAGGATTATACATCATCATTGCTTGAGACCAACTAATGACACACAGGATCATAACAATCTCAATAGTGTCTCAAGGTGGGTCGATCCAACCCCATGTTCTCTAACATGTGTTCACATTACTGATTCAATATCCCTATATCCATGACCGGTGAAACATGGTCATCAATCAATATATGAGCTGGTCGTTGAGTCACTGGTGTTCCGATTAGTGACATTCGACCAGGGATACTTTTAGAACGACATCATACAAGTCGAAGAGTTTCGCCAACAAGTCGCATACTCGTTGATCTTCAGAACTAACGATTCATTCAAGGAACAGAATAACATTTATTCAAAAACTCATAAACATAGACGTGATACAATCATCTCCATGATTGCCTCTAGGGCATATCACCAACACTTTGCACCTCCTACAGAAGATGAGGCCACCAAGATGGAGGCGGAGGCCGCTGTTGTTGCTGCTGATGAGGCCTTTCAGTATGCAATAGACGCTTTTGAGTGCTGGTGTGCTGATGAGGCCCGTGTTTGAACCATCCTAGTGGTCAGCGTCGATGACTCCATCCAGCTAGACATTGTTGGTCTGCATTATCCACTCATAAGATCTGGTAGTACTTGCGTGAGCGATACCAGAAAAGCAGTGATGCTCAGTTTTTTTTTGGCTTCAGCATGAGTTGGAGACGCTTCACCCGGAGGACTGCTCTGTTGACAACTTCTTTCGAGCCCTAGCAAGTCTTTGACGCCAGCTGGACGAGTTGGTTTCTCCGCTCTGCTAGGAGTGTCATAAGGTGCAAAAGGTGGATCGTGATCGCCTTCGCCTTTATGACTTCATCTGTCATCTTCGCCCAGAGTTTGGGCCTGTCAAGGCTCAACTGCTGAGCCGCTCATCATGACCGATAGAGGCTCTTTCGATACTTTGTGTTGAGGAGCTTCATTGCGGGTTAGCAGCACAATTTATTCTAGCTATGCTTGCTACCCTTCTTCTTCGACTACACCGATGGCTTCTGTTTTGACTATAGTCCCTCCTCAGTTGTCTGTGTTTCGCTCCTGTTTGTGCACCAACTTGGGTTCAGTGCAATTATTGCAAGAACTTTGGGCACGACTACTAGATTTGTACGGTGCGAAAAAAGCGGAACAAGGCACGAGGGGGTGGACGATCCAGGGGGTAGGGAGGCCCTTCCTTCATGGGAGGATCAGTACCTTCTCAGCAAGGTGACTCTATTCCAAAGCTCTGTCAAGCTCTACTTTAGCAGCTTTCTCATAGCTCAGCAGGTTCTGTCAGTCTAGCTCAGACATCTCCTCTAGGTACTTCCTGGGTTCTGGATTCTAGTGCCTCTTTCCACATGACACCGGACTTCACATCTCTCACTTTAGTAGGACCGCCCACTTTTCCTGTATCCGTTCAGACAAATGACGGTACTCCTTTGTCTGTTAGCTGTCAAGGTAGTCTTTTGTCCACGGACTTTTCTGTTCCAGCTGTTTCCCATATTCCCCAGCTTAGCATGCAACTTCTCTCGGTGGGTTAGCTCATCGATCTCGACTGTAGGGTTGGTTTTGACTCTCACACCGTTTTATCTAGGACTGGCAAACAGGAATGGTACTTGGGACTGGCCGACGCTATAGGTATTATCAAGGTCTCTACATCCTTGACTGCCCTCCACCTTAGTCCACTTTAGTTGCTCCTATCAGGGCATTTATAATGGTACAAACAACTACTGTCTATAGCAACTCTCTATGTCACCTATAGACAACACTAAAGATAGCTCATACAATGGTACAAACAGCTACTGTCTTTTTAGTTGTCTTTATAGAACACACAATTTTTAATACTTTTTTTTGTTTTTGGTGATACAGTTAGCTACAGGATTGTAAACAACATCTTTATCTCTCTTCAGTCTCTTTCATCCACGTCAGCAAAAATCCTATGTAGCAGTGACTATAGACGGCTAACATAAGCCCATTGTACATGCTCTCACCTCTACGTCTACTTCCACCACCACTGCTGCCACCACCAATGGAATTTTTGTGTAGTTGCATCATCGTCTAGGTCACTTGTGTGGCTTTCGTCTTTCTTCATTAGTTCGTCAGGATGTTCTTAGATGTGTTACTGTTGACACAGCCATATTTTTCAGGGTTGTAAGCTGGGCAAGCAGCTACAACTTCTTTACCATTCTAGTGAGTCTTTGTCTTCTCGTTCTTTTGACTTAGTTCATTCAGATGTATGGGGATCTACGCCTATTATCTCTAAAGGTGGGCATAAGTTTTATGTGATCTTCATTGATGATTATTCCTATTTTAGATGGATTTTTCATATGTCTAATCGTAGTCAGTTTCTTGCGATCTATCGTAGCTTTGCAACGATGGTTTATACTCAGTTTGATTCTTTCATCAATACTTTTCGTTGTGATTCTACTGGCAAGTACAGTTCTAGCGCTTTTCGATAGTTTCTTTCTGAGTAGAGTACTCTTTACCAGTCTCTTGCCCTGGTGTCCATGCTCAGAATGGGGTTGCTGAGCGCAAACATTGTCATCTGATTGAGACTGCCCACACTCTTCTCCTTGCCTTTCATATTCCACCAAAGTTTTGGGCTGAGGTTGTTTCTACGGCTGCATAACTCATTAACATGCAGCCTTCCACTACTCTTAAGGGTGCTAGTCCTATAGAGCTTCTCTACTCTTGAGCCCTGCAGTACACTCGCTTTTGTGTTTTTGGCTGCACTTGTTTTGTTCTACTGTAGCCTTGTGAGTGCACCAAACTATCAGCCCTGAGTTGAGTGTGTGTTTCTTAGTTATAGTTCTGAGTATAAGGGTTATCGCTGCTATAATCCTTCTGCTTGATGGATTAGGATCTCACGAGACGTTGTCTTTGATGAATTTCGACCTTTCTTCTATCGAGATTCCGCTCCTTGTCATGTGTCCACCGTTGAGATGATTTCATGGTTGTCTCCTTCTGATACTTCACCTATTTCTCCACTATCACAATCTTCCCCTAGTCTATCTCCAGTGGTTCCTTCTGTATATCCGCCTTCAGTGCTACCTCCGTAGAATCGCCTCTTATTCCTGTAGCACTACTGTCTGGTTTATATGGTATTCACTACTTCAGGCGTCCTTGTCCTTCACTAGTCTCCTCTCCTGGTATCTTGCCGACACCTACATATGATCCTCCTAATGATGCTCCCCGTTACATCCTTCGTAACCGGACATCCCTTGGACCTCCTGATCATCTTGGATTTTCTTTGATAGCTCACGCCTCTCTGTCACTGAGCCTAGTTCTTATCGTGAGGCTACTCCTCATTCTGAGTGGCAGCTCACTATGGCAGAGGAGCTTGATGCTCTTCGACGTACGGAGACTTGGGATATTGTACTGACACCTGTGCATGCTCGCTCCATCACGTGCAAGTAGGTGTACAAGATTAAGACCCGATCTGATGGTACTTTTGAGTGCTATAAGGCTCGTCTTATGGGTCGCGACTTTAATAGGAGTATGGCTGTGACTACGATAAGACTTTTGCCCTTGTTGCCCATAGGACCACTGTTCGCACTTGTTGCGGTTGCTTCTGTTCAGTGGCCTATATCTCAGCTGGATGTTAAGAATGCTTTTTTAATGGTGTTTTGCATGAGCAGGTCTACATGCAGCCACCACCTGGGTATTATGTTCTGATGGGTATGTCTGTCACATTCGTCATGCTCTTTATGCCTCAAACAGGCTCATCGTGCCTAGTTTTGCATGTTTTACCTCAGTGGTTACTGCTATCGGTTTCACTGTCAGTTCCCACGATCCTACTCTTTTGGTCCATATCTCATCTTGGGGTAGAACATTGCTTATTCTGTATGTTGATTATATGCTCATCGCTAGTGATGATTCCCCATTCATCACATATGTGAAGAAGCATCTCAGTGAGCGGTTTTGATTATTGATCTTGGTTCCCTTATGTACTTCCTTAGAATTGAGGTCTCTTCCACGCTTAAGGGCTACTACCTCTCCCAGCAGAAGTATGTACATGATCTTCTTGATCAGTTTGGTCTGACTGACACTCGCACTACTGAGACTTCCATGAAGCTATCCCTTCAGCTTCGTGTCACTGATGGTGATCTTCTTGATGATCCTACTCGATATCGTCATCTTGTTGGGAGTTTGGTGTATCTTGTGAGCACTCGTGCTGATATTGCTCATACTGTTCACATCTTGAGTCAGTTCATGGCTTGTCCTATCCATCTTCACTACAATCACCTTCTTTGTGTTCTTCACTACTTACGTGGAACTATCTCTCGTCGTTTATTTTTCCCTAGCTCCAACTCACTACAGGTTCAGGCGTATTTCGATGCGACCTAAGCTAGTGATCCTTCTGATCATTGTTCTCTTTCTGCTTATTGTGTTTTTCTTAGCTCCTCCCTAATTGTCTGGAAGACAAATAAGCAGACTGCAATTTCGTTCGAGTGCAGTGGCTGAGTTGAGAGCTATGGCAGCAGTGACAACAGATGTTACTTGGTTGAGGTGGCTACTTGTGGATTTTGGAGTGTCTGTGATGGCACCTACGACTCTTTTGTCTAACAGTACAGGTGCTATCAGCATTGCCTGTAACCCAATGAAGCATGAAGTCACCAAGCCCGTTGGTATGGATGCTTCATACACTCGCTCATAGATGCAGGAAGGAGTTCTTGTTTTACAGTTTGTGCCCTCAGAGTTACTTATTGCTAACTTTTTCGCAAAGCCACAGATTAGGGTACAACATTTGTATTTTCTCTCTAAACTCAATGTATGTGATTTAACATGAGTTTGAGGGTGTTAGAATAGGAATCCCTTTGTATTCCCTTATATGTGTTTTATATTTTCTTATTTATGTATTGCTCATTGAATCTCATGAATATACACATAATATTCATAACATGAATCATAGAAAATTAAAGCAACCCAACCCAAGAAACCTGAAGCCCACGATCTGGCCATGGAATGAGCCGAACTGGGAGGTGATGGAGCGCGGATATTACAAGATTGGAGACGAATTCAGATGGCCCAACCATGTCAAGGAAATGGGACCCAAGCATTGCTTAGATCTTGGTGGTGACGGGAGCAGCGTAGCCTAGTAAAGTGGAGTGGAGGGCTGGATATTTACATTTTGTTGAGCTGGAACGGCCTTGCATTGTCGAACCAGTGCTGTCCTGCAACGTAGGATTGTAGCAACATCATTTATCCTCCCTCTTACTGAATTACCTCTACTTTCCTGCAATCCAGCTCCGGTGGTGACTCACCTCCGCTCTCCAGCGTAGGCGCACCATGGAGACAGGCAGGCGGACAGCATCCTGAGCTAGCCGAGAGAAGGCGACTACAGGGGTGGCGTTGGTGGCATCCATCAGGACATATACAATACATGTTAGCCTCACGACAAAAGGTGTTTCACATGAGCTCGAGCCACCACATATGAATTTCTTCTACAGTACATGGTGGCTTAAACGGGACCTACAATAATATTTCCATTTCAGCCCCTATATTTTCATTTCAGCCCATATTCTATTTAAATTCATACTTTTATTGAAAATTTTACATCAGGAATCTTGGAACAAAAAAATAAATCACAAACCCACCATTTGGCCCATCTGTCCGTCCAATACTAAAGCCAATCCACCCTCCTGTCTCTCCTTACTCTCTCCCCGCACAACTTCCCATCCCTTCTGTCTCCCGTCCGAGCAACGTGGCCACGATTTGGCCGTCGCCGCCGTTGCTCCCCGGTCGGATCTTGTTGCTGTCCCGTGAAGCTCGTAGATCGCGTTCGTCACCCGCCTAGTCCTCATCGTCCGCCGTGGCCCCAGAATCGTCCTACTCGTTCGATGCACCTGCATCACCCTGCCGGCCGGATCTGGCCACCGCCGTCTCGGTTGGCGCCTTCTTGGGTGTTGCGTGTTTGTAAATTGGGCGCCGCTGTTATTGTTGGCTCAAACCGATGATGAATACATGCAAACATAAGAATGAAAAAACATGTGTCCTTGGAACATCAGCTTTTCTGATTTTCTCTTCTTCTATTACTCTTGTTCCTACTTCTCTTCTTACAAAATCTGATTACATATGACCTCTTTTTATAGCCACAATTGCTGCTACAGTACCAGTCTCGGATTGCACAGTTTATGGACTCGAATTGCTACAGTACTCAAATACGACAAGCAACCCAAAACAGAAACTAATACTAAACAAAGATTACTTAATAATCGCTCCCTAATTTTTGTGTACTTATTATTTCGTGTACTTGGCTGCCGTTGGATTCGAATTCAACTTGGCTCACACACACTCGACCGGAGACGGTGGCACAACATGAACACGTTTTGGGTTCTTACTCATTGAGGTAGTCGGTCTCATCTACGATTTGCTCAACTCGTACTCAACTTAGAACAGCAAACACATCCCCTCAACGTCTTGGGCTCAACTCCACAGACTCAACTCAGGACGATGAACACATCTCCTCAACATCCCAGACTAAACTTCGCAGACACACACAAATACGGCACAACAACTGACTAGTACCAACACAACACTTTCACCTTGGCAACACGCAACTCACGTTGCATTCCACCGACGTGCAGCACTATCTATTACACATGCACACAAGCATGCAAACAACTAACTCAATGTGCTAACATACACACACACATGACTCGGCACTACTGCTTCTACATGCATGCGCTCGCTGACGAGATTGCGCTGTGTAGTCGCCGCTAGCTCTGTTATACCCAGCGTCACTGCTGACCCATCAAAACTGGCCCGCGCCAAGCCGTCAGCCATCGCCGTGTCTCCGGCTGCCCATGCCCACCGTGTAGCTCTGCCCCACCGGCCGCGTCTCGTGCTGACGTACGCCAGGAGCCACCACGTGTGCACTCCCGTCGTGTGCTACGGGAGCCCACCGCTCTACCGTGCTGTGCCGCGATCACGCCATAGCAGCACTCGCGCTGCCACTCCGCTGGCCGCCCGCACGCTTGCTACGCTGCTCTCCCGCCGAGTCACCATATATGCCACCCTGGAAGTGGAGATTACCCTTCCCGGGGTAGCAGCTAGGGTTTTGAACCTGGAGCTCTGATACCAATTGTTGGCCCAAACCAAAGATGAACACACACGAATACAAGAATGAAAAAAATTATGCCGCCAGAACAACACCAACTTTTCTGATTTTCTTCTTCTTCTATTGCTTTTGTTCTTACTTCTCTTCTTACAAAATCTGATTACATATGGCCTCTTTTTATAGGCACAACTGCTGCTACAGTATGCGTCTCGAATTGCTACAGAACTTAGACTCGGATTGCTATAGTACTCGGATACGGCAAGCAGCCCAAAACAGAAACTAATACTAAACAAAGATTACCTAACAATCATTGCCTGCCCCGTCGCCACCGCTATCACTCGATCGTCTATGCATCTTCTCGGTTGCCTTCATGTGACAACCACGTGTGATCTAGGCAAGTGACAAGGTGCAGTGCCTTTTCCTCTCTCCCTCTCTCTGTGGAACACCTTCTCTCTCTCCCCCAAGCCACCACAGCCTACAAGCCTCTCTGACACCTTCGAGGCACAGATCTTGTGCACATGCTAGCATCCGAGCTTGCATAACCCTATGAGGCATCTAGTTGGGGCATCGCGTTGTACATGCCCTTATCTGACCCAACCAACAAGGCAATAGTGAGAGTGGCAGCACCCAAAAGCTTAGAAAGCTGCAAAAGCTAGCGGTGGTGAGGGCGAGTGGCAAGGTTGAGTCGTGAGACTCATGAGCATCAAGGGTCTGAGTTCACGATTGTGGTAGAGGATGTCGACAAATCTGACACCTAGCTAGACACGAAGCTATAGCAGTAGCAACAACAGACGGCCTCAAAGCTATGGCAGCAGCTTGCCTCGAATTGCGACTCCACATCGTTCATGATGCTGTCGCACGGAGAGGAAAGGTGTCCAGACCCGAATATGCAAATGCATACGCTTTATGAGTACCACACTAGTTCAAGATCACGGTAGTACACATAGTGGTAACATAGATGAAGTATCATTCCATAAGCTTTAATAGCTAAGAAAGAAGCAAATATTATTAATTATCGAGTAGTGACCTTAAGACCAAAGCTTACAATTAATGCCTCAGCAAGGAAATTGTGAGGACCCAGGATATTTGACTCGTAATACTTAACCTCCAAGCGGTTCTAGTATTACCAATCAAATATCCTAAGCCTCAATGGACATGTGCTTCCCAGAATTGCAGCATACATACATCTTTACAAAATCATGCATCATTTTCATACATCATGTAATACTAAGTCTAGCAAAAGACATACAAGATATAGAGTTATTACAAAAGAGCCGACCGGCCAAATGACATCAAAGTGACATATAACAGCGGAAGCAAAAGCGCCATAAGATGGCTATAAACAAAACCAACCAATTAGCCACATAACCCACAAAGCAACCGATCGGGCCGCCAAGCTAGTCACACCCGCCGCAGCAAAACTCACAGAAGTCGATCCCTTGGGGATCTACTTCTTCCTCTGCAACAACAAAGCAATGCAGTTGAGTACAAAAATGTACTCGTAAAACTTACGAGTAACAAGCCTATATATAACTACATGTAAGCTGAAACAAGGGAGATGGTTATATGGTTAATTGGACGCATAAATCAATTTTCATTTGCAATAATGTAATAGATTGAAGGCAATTTGTCAAATATGTTTTTAAATGTTGAAATAACAGTGAGGTAACCATAAATAACATAAGTAACCATCTAGAGGTGACTAACCCAATAGCCACCACAACATAGCACGAACCCCTGGTTTGTACCACCCAAGTCAAGTTTTAGTGAAAATGTTATAGTCTAATTCTCACGGGCGTATCCGAGCATGTTCATAACCTAGGACGAGGCTATTCGAATAGATTTAACCCTGCAGGGGTGTACCAATGTACCCACACTTCAGACCGTCTTTTCGCCATATGGCTAAGCACACTTCCAAAGGTATGTCGGTACGGCTAAGTCCTATGAGATGTTTCTAATATTGTGCATTAACTATGAGCCGCTCGTAAGGATAGAAACCCCTACACTACATTGCAAGCTGAAAGTCAACAAATCCCATCAGGGTGAAGGTTTTCGGACACTACAATGCTCCCAACATCTTCCCTCCTACAATCTCCTGCGACTCGGAGCTAACACACGCCAAAGTACTAAGTCAAGAGAGGTCTCATTTCCCTCTAGTGTTGTTAGCACGCAAAATACTCAGTACGGTGGAGCAAGTAATTCGGTCCTCGTTGATTCGGGCACCATTCCAGTCATACCCAAAAGCACACTATCATACCATTGTGCCCAAGTCTAAAATATTTTATTTTCAGTTTTAGTTTTCTCAATAAAACATAGCACAAGGTGCTGAACATAAAGTCATAATAAGTTTTTGTGTGATCAAGGTCATCGACTAAGTCGATAACCGCCCAATTCTACTGGTAACTAAGCAGTACTAAGCATTAACTCGCAACTATTAAGTGATAAGAGCGCATCCAATGAACCCCAATTCACAGCAAGATACTCCTAGACTCAGTAGTAGAGGATAAACATTTACCTAAAGATTATGCATCTAATGGGTCAACTAATCGACAATAGTTTAACATAAGATAGCAATGCATACGTAGAATTTGCAAACAACATATTAGACTTTGTAAATAATAGGAGCAATATGATCAAATGATGCTACATCTGCTTGCCTTGCTGGTAGCCCTCTTGCTATAGAGGATCGCTCTCAGGTTCAACAAATTCTTCAGAACCTAACGCAAGAACGCGAAAATCTAATAAGAACGATGAACACCGAAAAAGACTCAAAAATCAAAGTCATCCAAATTCCACGAAATTTACACAGCAGGAATACCATGATTTTAAATGAATTTTGCAACAAGAATAAATCAATTTGTACTAAACATGTAAAAGTTATAGCCTAAATAATTTCAGTCTACTGGAAATTCAAATTAAATTGTTTTATGTTACTGTTCATGGCAAAAAATTTCAGAAAGTTTCTGAATATGAAATTTTTATGGTAGGCACAACATGGCATTATAAGGACAACAAAATTGGGTTTACTCCATTTGGAGTTAACTTGATCTACTCATGATTTTTCCAAGTTATGAAAGTAGTGTCCAACATTTTTTGGAGACTAATACCTAAATAAAACATATTCTATATTACAGCATATTAACAGAGGAACCTAACACATTTTATTTTTTCAATTTAGAGTTACGAGAATTACTTATGTATTTTTTAAGTTTCAATGAATTTCTAGAACAACAGTTAATGCTAGGCAAGATAATATAACTACGCAATTTTTCTGGTACAGAACAGTGCCCAAACATATTTTTAGATTAAAGTTCATTTAAATAGAGATTTAACAAAATTAGAATCATCTAAAAAGGAGTTCAAATGAATTAGTTATGCTATTTTGAAGTTTAATACAATTTTTAGTTGGCAAATAAAGCTTACGGGCTTTTATTAGAATCTAACACAGCCGGACAAGACGTGGCAAAACGTGGGCCGTTGATCAAGAATCGCACGGCCCACGCGCTCTGAAACACAGCCGCGTGCGCGCAGCCCAACAATGCCCATCGTTGGATTTAGATCCAACGGTCCACAACGCGAGCCACATTCAGAGGTCCGAACACTCACGCGAACGTGGGCCGCTCATCTAAAAAGGAACAACTCAGATCAAGGTCACCTTCGGAGGTCCGAACGTTCGCAAGATCTGAGTCGCAGATCTAGAAATGGGCAGCCCATAGTGACTTGGATGATGGGGTGGTCCAAATGTTCAGAGAGATCTGGGCCGCAGATCTCAAAACGAATGGTCTAAGATCAACAAGGCGTTGCGCACTACACACGTGGGTTTTAAGTGCACAGAGAGGGTTTAAATGTGCGGGCCCACCAGTAAGTGACACAAAAGGGCTATTTAGGACAGCCATTAATTACTAAACCCAATGATTAGTGATGATTAGCATTAATGGTGTCCTAAAGATATCGCGCAGTGCCAGTAGGGTGTTTAAGTGGCTGGGCCCACTAGTCAGAGACTCAGGGCCACACACTTAATGCTTAACACACGTGCTTCCGACAAAGACACTAATCAAATAGCTAATGATTGTACTTAAGATCTAATGATTGTGCTACAGTGTTCGTCTAAATCCGACAACCGGGATTTTCACCGAGGGTTTTCTTCGTCTTATCGCCGGCGAAGGAGACCACGGCGGTACTCGCAAAGTACCAAAATGGGTTGCACAAACTATTGCGCATCCAAAGGTGCTAATATTCAGGGCTGAAATGGCCTACATCGGCGGCTAGCCGGAGTTGAATGCCGGTGACAATATTGCCGTAAACGAAAATAGCAAAAAGAGCTCTACATTGTCCACATAAGCGGGTGCCACAGCATCTAAGGACTAACAAGAAGCTACCTTAGCTTAGGAGAGGATCCAAGATGGTCGGAGAAGCTTTGACGGCGGAGGAGCTCGCTGGAGTTGGGGAAGAAAGCTACGGGAACACGGCCTGAGCAAAATGAACACCACTGAGTGGTCAAAATAGCTTCAACTAGGCCCACAGAAGGTCCAAGAGCAAGTAATTGGCAAAGGAAGCACTTACCGGAGTTAGAGAAGAAAGGGGATGATTCCGACCGAAAAGATCCAAACTTAAAATTAGATGATTCCTCTGAATGCAATCCAAAATTAAGTTAGAGGAAACGATTAGGGTGTTAAGGAGCTCAATAAGGTACAAAAAGAAAAGAGGAAGAACCACTAGAGCACCAAGGTCACAACAGAGCTTCACGACCGACAATAGCGACTTGGGTGTTTGCTATGGTTTTGAGCTCAACAAGCAAGGGGAAGCTAAGAGGTGCTGTAAAGGAACACAAGGAGGAGCTCAAGGGTTCTTTAAAGCCAGAGAGCAATGGTTGAACAAGGACGGGCTTTAATGGCGGACATGGCCTAAAGCTTGTCCAGGACAAATTAGAGGCGATGGGAGCAACTAAGGGTGATGACTTTGAGTGCGAAAATACAGTGGTGGGGAAAACCACGGGCTCAGAGCCGTTGAAGGTGACGCACGAGGTTGAAAAAGAGCTTCCCCCCCATGTCCTGTTCTGTCACACGCGCGCGAGTCAGAGGTTGAAGATGACAAGTTTCGGCGAGGGCCCACCAGTTAGTGAGAGGGGTTAAGCTGGCTCGAGTTGAAAAAGAATGAGAGGGTTTGGTTGAGTCAAAACTGAGTTAAAAGATCTTGGCGGTTGGATCAACAATAGACGGCTCAGATTGAATGGGACAATCGGAGGTCCCCAAATGACCCCATGCAGCGCGAGCAGTCCGATCAAAGATGGATGGTTATGATTAAGAGAAACAATCGGAGGTCCGATTGCATCGAGCAACGAGGGCGGTTGGATTAGGATCCAACGGCTAAGAAAAACGAGCGCGAAAGGGAGGTCCGAACGTTCTCGCGAACGTGGACCGCCCGATTGAAATCCAATGGCTCACAAAGATTGCATGCCACTTGAGTCAGCCCGGTGCATTGAGTTGATTAGGTTCGACCAAGTGGCTCGAGCTAGACTCTGGTTCGCACCCAAGGAACAGTGAAACTAGGTTTAGGGTTAGATTAGAATAGAGAGGGTTGGAGAATTTTTAAATGGAGTTTCTTAACTTCAAAAATTCTAAAATTTGAACTGGAGGTTCCTAGCTCCAGGATAAACCTTGTGTAAAATTTTTAGAGGTTTTAATGGAAAGCATTTTTCTCCAAAAATTCCTTAAGGCACTAATTTAGGGTTTGACCAACAGTCAACTGGTTTGACTGGCCTCTTATAATTATCAAACAATTTCTAAAAATTATGAAATTTTTCAGAGGAGTCACACAACATTCCTAGAACCAAGGAAAAAAAAGTTCAGAGAATGATCACAAGACTTTCTAGGAAGGTTTTCAAGGGTCAAGACTTGGTCAAAAGAGGCTTGTGATTTTGTATTTCCCATAATTCTTTTACAAGAATTTTCAGAACATTCACACAACAACAAGATGTAAGAAAAGTTTTAATTTCTATACATCTTCTTACATTTGAAACACAAGCCAAGAATTGGGATGTTACACAAATATATAATTCAAATGAACTGCAGCGGAAGGAATAGAGATAACTTCAAAGGTAGCCCATCGATATGACCATAGACAATCGATTAGGGTAGCTTGACCTAGTGCTCTACTATCCTTTTAATAATAATAATAATAATAATAATAAAAAGTTTATGTACAGAAAAGAAAAGAAAAGGAAATTACAACCCCTTAGGGGAGAGAGCAATCAAGTAATTGAGTCTTGCCAGTCAAATAATATTTCCCTAAGTTGATCTTTTACTCGATGCACATGTAGAGCAAGTTCATTCTTGAACTAAATTTTCCAATTTGAGATGCTTGGCATGACATTGTCAAAGATTTTTCTGTTTCTTTGCTTCCAAATTTCCCATGCTACAATGATAAAATTTCCATGTAGAACATAGAGTTAAAGAGTCCTCTCATTCTTTGTACCTTTGATTGGACATTATCTACATTGTCCCAATTTGAGCCGATGATATTTCAATAGGAGGTGTTGAAGCCGCAGTCAAAAAATAAATGATTGATTTATTTCCTCTTCACTGTTTTGGTATAGGATACAATATTGATAATCATCCTCCATGTTATAATGCCTCCCGCGCAACATGTCCTTGGTGTTTAATCTATCCATGAGAAGCAACCAAGCGAACACTTTGAGTTTCATTACACAGTTACTTCGCCAAATCCATTTTAAAGGCTTCGGTGGATCAATTGAGTTGAAGCCAAATTTGTATAATTTCTGTGATGTATACTGTTCCGTGCCCCAAATGTAAGTTGAAGATTCTAGGCAATTGTTTACTGGTAAGAGCCTTTTAATATCTTCCATGAGCTGATTATATTCATCAAAAGCCTGTTCACTCAAAGCAAATTAAATTGTTCTCTTATATCAGAATTTCGTAGAAACTTCACCACAGAACATTCCTTGTCCTTTGCAAACATATATAGTGCTGCAAACCTGAGGTAGCAACTGTTGTAGTTCCATATATCTTACCAAAACAAGGTTGAGACTCCTTTTCCAATTAGTGCCTTTGCAACACCTCTGTATTTAGTGACCAGTTTCATTATATCTCGCCACCAAAATGAGCCCTAACTTCTTGCACAATGGGGTACTTGATTACCATAATATTTGTTCCAAATTAGTTTTACCCAAGGTAGATCATGAGAATTGTAAAATTTATGAAGATTTTTCATTAGTAGGACTTCATTCCGAGTTTGCAAATTAATCATCCCAAGACCACTTTTGTTTTTCGGTTTACATACCAAGTCCCAAGCATCATGATTTCCTCCTTTTGCATTTAGGTTCGAGCCACGCCAAAGACAATATTTTCTTGCTCTATCCATATTGTTGATAACGGTCACTAGAATTTTGAGAGAGCACATATAGTTAGTAGGAAAAGCCAATAGGACCACATTAATCATCGTCGAGCGACCACCATAGGATAAATATGCTGCACAACTTGATAGGCGCATTTCCACTTGATCAACTAGTGGCGAGAAGTCTTGGAATCTGGGTCTTGACGTTCCCAAAGGTAAACCCAAATATGAAAAATGGGAAGTCCCAACTTGATAGCCAAAAGTTTGCGCCAAGATAGAAGCCTTTTCCTCGTTAACATTAATCGGTACAAAAAAGGTTTTGTTGTTGTTGGACTGAAACAGCGACTAGAGGGGGGTTGAATAGGAGCTCTACCTATTTTTCACCTCAATCAAATCCAACTAAATTTTGTCTCCACTAGCTATGAAAGCTACGAGGATCAACGAACAAGCACAACAGATGTGTTGTATTGAATCCAATCGAAACCCGAAGCACAACAACTAAAAACACCAAAAACTCAAATTAAAATGAGTCGAGTGGTCATACCAGTGAACAGTAGTCGGCAATCATACCGGTGAACAGTAAAATCAGTATGAAACCAAAAATGCAAATCGGCTCAACTTTCGATCCGATGATCCAAATTCTCTCAAATTTCAACCATAGCTCATCAAGGAGGTTAGTAACCTAATTCTAATTGATGATCAAGAAGATCAAAGCCAAGGTTTCATGAATTTCATAAATGAGGGAAGGAGGGCACAAGAACCTTGGAAAATCAAACTTTGATCCTACAATTTGCTCATGAGTAAGAGATGATCAAGATGATCATAGAAGTATTCCCACATGTCATAGCAAGTAAGATCTCAGCAAGAAACCAAAGGAACACGAAAAACACAAAAATCACTAAAGAAGGAGTAAAAACAAGAAGAGACTCATCTTAAAGAATCTTGCTTGGATTGATTTGAGATTAGAGTTGGTTTATAGCCACTCCACCATAGAGGACAAAAGTTTAACATTTGAGCACACAATCAATCCATCTCTCACAAACCCTAGCCTCAACTACTCTAAAATCCCTAAAACATAAATTAGGATTTCTCTCTTAGAAGAGCTTGGGAAATCCACATCAAGACATCCCCTTTTGTAATGGAGGCTAGGCTGAGAGAGAAAACCCTAACGGGCACCCGTTAAGCCCACACACAAATGGGTCTACACTCATGCATGCTTCTCAAAGCGGATGACGAACTAGGCTTCCCGAATCCATTTCTTTGTGATCTTTATCTTCATTTGACCTAAACCACATCTTCTATCTTGCACCGCGGTTTAGCCAATGGTCATCAAGGCAGTATTTTGGTAAATTACCAAAATACTTGTAACAGCCCCAAGTTTATAAACAGTAATAAAATGATTTATGAATAGTAATGAGGTGCTGTTCATAGCATTACTGTTCATTTTTACACTTTAGGCAGCATGTTACAAATTGAAAACCTTCCTTTTTGCTAAAAATCCCAAAAGGATCATTTAAAGTCTTAAAAGGATACAAGATTAAACTTGTATTATGACTGGGAAGTATTTTTATTAAAGCCTAGATAAATTATCTTGGCTAAAAATATTTTTGTTGCATTTTTAGAAATTATTTGGGCTTAAAGAAAATTTATGGTCTTTAAATAAATATTTTCGGCCTGAAATAAATATTTATGTATTTTATAAAGTGAAAATGTAGTTTATAAAATTTATCTGGGAAATATATCATCCCAGTAGCTTACAGTAAAAATTTCATGAATTTATAAATTTATTTGCTATTTTTAAAGTCCCAGTCAAACCTTTTAAGTATTCAAATGGGTGTGGTCAACTAAACCGGTCTAAACCCGACCCTTGCACTGTAGCGACCCGGTCTCATGTGGTTGGGTCCAACGAATCAATTAGTCGGCGGTCACATTGGGCGCGAGCCCAAAATCCACGCGTGATGCGAGCCGTCGATCTTCAATCGAACGGGCGAGCTCACGGTATCGCGCGAGCTGCCCACGTGTACACTTTAATCTCCACCGTTGGATATAGATCTAACGAGCGAGGTCAGTGTGTGCAATCGGACAACTCCGGATCCATATTCAATCTCCACCGTTCGTTTCCAATCCAACAACGCCGCCCTTTTCGTTTTAAACTTAAAGGCGCGCTTTTATCTCAACCGTTAGATTCAAATCCTACGGCTTTTCCTTTTCCCGCGTGCTATTAAAGCCCGCACTCCTCTGGACCGTTGGATCTTCATCGTGTGGCCCAGATTAGTGTATGCATTCGGACAACTCGGATCCCGCTGTCGTGGCCGTCCATCCTTGATCTAGCGGTGTCGCTTATTCCTATTTGAAATCAGAGGCGCGCATTTATGCGGGCCTTTGGATTTCAATCCTACGGCACACCTTTTTGACCGTGGGCCTTTAAAGCCCAAAATCGGTGGATCGTTGGATTTCGATCGGGTGGCCTAGAGCGGTGTATGCAATCGGACCATCCGGTTCCATTTTTACATCTGGCCGTGAAATCAAATCCAACGGTGTTGAGCCATCGCATCTAAAAGGGTGACATGTATATCTTTTAATTGATCGTTGGATTTCAATCCAGCGTCTCTCTTTGGCGAGCCCCAGACACCATCGGGATTTCGTTTTAATCTCGTTCGATCGATCTTGATCGTGCGGTCCATATTAAATGATCTGGATTCAAATCATTTAATCTCTCTATTTATCGTAGCGCCCATTTCCAATCGGACGGTGACATTTGTTTGAGCCTTTCTGAGATGTGCGCGCGGCTGAGGATGACAATGGGACCCACATGTCAGATGATTCTTATCGTCTCCCTCGTCTCTCTGTGCGCAAATCTCTCTGTAAACAGAGGAGAGGATTTATCCCAAAATTTTTGCAACTAATTTTTGGGATAATTAGCCCTAAATGGACACCTCATCAACTCTAGATCATTCCCTTTTGCTCTGTAGCTCAACATTCATATATATAAACCCTAGCTTTTTGGGTCATGACCATTGTTGACCACTGAAGCTCATTTCTTCCTTCTTTGTCGGTGGAGTTCTTGCTCCTATCCTTTGCTTATCCATCCTTAAGCCTTGGTTCTACCTTGCATTAAAGATTTGATATCTTTTGCAGGTTAAATCAGAGTTTATCTCTCTGTCGATCAACTTCAAGTTTTTAGAGTTCTTGGTGTCTTTCCATCTTGGTAAGTCGACATCTTGAGCATCTTAAGAACCTTAGGAGCTGCTGAGAATCATTCTTTTAAGCATCGTAGCTTCAACGGCCTTAAAGCGAAAAGTTGATATTATACCTTTTGGTTTTTCATGTCATTTTCAAGACCTAGGGTTCTTCTGTCAACTTATCATCTTATTTAGGTTTTGACTAAACCTAGCGACATGACAAGTTGATCTTTCAATTCTTGTCATCATCTATTTTGACTCTAGCTGAAATATGTCTCTGTTCTCTTGTCGGCTCAGCCGACAAAATAGGTTTTTGCTTTAGCTTTTGTAATCTAACTAGTTAGGGTTAGACTAAGGTTGGTTTGGGATATTATTACCTAAAAGATCATGCTAAGATTCATTTATGAACTTTTGCATGATCTATACTTCTTTCCGAAAATTGCAATCATCTGTTTTGACTCTTTTCAAAACACAAAACTAGAACTTTAAACTAAACCCTAGTTTACGTCTTTCAAAACAGTGAGGTTATAAAATGGGTTATTATCACTATTAGGTAAATATAACTTAAGCATCTTTGTTAATCATGCGTTTCTTTATTGATCATACAATTTCGATAATTTATACTAGTTATCGTTTTGGTATTTATTGGATTTTATTGCTTCTTTTAGAAGTGGTTCTCTTGAAGCTTTTGATTATATACGAACAACTTTGAGCCTCGCACATGTAAGTCTATTACTATCAAGGCAAGCATCCTCTTTGCACCATATTGAACCCAGATTTTGTACAATAGTTTTTACAAATCCGGTGATATCTGTGCATGCTATTTTCTGAAAATACAAAATGTGACTTGTAATAGCTAGCTAAAACTGCCATGGTGGATTACCTTAATTATGACCATACACTCAACTCTAGTGTAATCTTGTATACTATATGGTCTATTTTGATTTGGCTTAGACATGCGTCTAGAGATTTTAGAGTTTGACAAGCATATCTTGTCAAACATGGGAATCCCAACGAATCTGTTGTTATTTTAAACTCTTTGTCGTTTCTTCAAATCGAGTCTTGTATTTGAAATTCAAATTGATCTGGACAAGAGGAAGCTAGTGATGGTGCTTTTGTGCGAGATTGGGTTTTGTGGTGGACTTGTCGGGTTAATTAAGGACCGAACTCGACTATTCGGTTCAAGTCCCCACGTACTTCCACATGCGATGTATGGGCGCTGTTTGGTTAAGTAAAATGTTGAGACTATTGAGTTGGAAACAGGAGAGTAAGAATATGTGTATTGACCTTGTATGGCATAGATGCTTTGAGTGCGAGGACTGCGTTTTATGCCATGTGAGCTTTGTATGTCGATGTCGGATGTTCTTAGGAGGGTGAGGCGTATATGTGCCTCGTCGCATATCGATACCTTAATAGTGCCGATAGCATTCTACTATGGGTAGGGAACCCAATTCGCTTTAAATTGTTTGGATCGGCATTCGACACAACATGTGTGCCACCGTGGTTAGTAGGTGGTATAGCCTACACTAGTGGGATCGATTCACACATGGGGTCCAACTCAATAGTGTTGGCTTGTTGAAAAATACCAAATCTTAGTTTCCCGTTCGGCATACCAAAGGAAGTATGTCATCATTGGAGGCATCCAAAGGCAGCAGGCTAGCTAAGTCATGTGGGTAAAGATGTACACCCGCAGGGTATAAAGCATTCGAATAGCGTGTCCACGGTCATGGACGATAACTTGAGCGATATCACTGTATAGAAATTTTGATTTCCAAAATGTGGTTTCGGTTTGTTTCGGTTTGCATGAGGAATCATGCAATGTCTGTGTTTACTTTATGTCATTTACTTACTGTTTTAAGCAAAGTTTGATTTATTAAATCGCTTTATCAAAATTTAGCCTTTGTAGGTTAAGATGTATCGCTTTATGCAAATTTGAACCTTTATACCTTCTGTTGCAACCTTATGCATGTAACAACTCTACTCCTTTGATTAGGCTCTAATAACCACTTTCTTTTATTAGTTTGTGTAAGACTTGTTGAGTACCTTCCGTACTCAAGGTGCTACCACCTATTGTTGCGGTGAGGATGGTTTTCTCTATGAAGTACCGTTAGCGCCGATCGGGTGGCGCTAATGAGTAACGCTACTTCTTTCCTCCACGCAATTGCTGCGGGTGGATGAGGCCATTGGTGGACATTTTCCGTTTATTTTGCTTCCATTGTATCTTTATTAAAGTGACCAAGTCACTTAATATTGTAGTATTAACGAGAATGATGTAACCTTATGTTCAATTATATCAATGTACGACTTGTATGTGTTTGATGCAATGTTGATGAAGGATATATATGCAATGATCGTTGATCACGGGAACCATTGAGAATCATATATATCAGGAATCACATTTCTTGGATTCATCACTTGTTAAATTTATATCTCTAGCATGGTTTTTAATAAAGAGGCGATCTTGTTCCTTCATTAATAATTGTGCTACTGATGAATTTAATTAGTAACATTTCCAATAACCGGGGGTCCTCACAGCGTTAGTATCAGAGCATACGTTGCCTGTAGATTAGAAGTAGCATTGCCGAAGTTATTAGAGAGTCTTCGATAAAACTATTTTCAAACAGTAATGTATTTTCAAAAGTTTAAGTATGACATCTTTTATTTCTTATCTTTCTTAATGTCACTTCTTGCCCAACTTTACATTGGTTTATTTAAAAGTGAATTGTTCTTATCTTGTCTTCTTGTCTATAGATGAGCGGTTGGTACTTGGTCAAGGAGACTCGGCCGAAGATGTTGATGGGTTCCAGCATTGCTTGGGACATGATGTGGCGCTCAATTTCACCTACCAGTAGAGTCGCCATTTATCGGCGAGATCGAGGACCGAGGATGGAGGAGTACCGCGCCTTCATCAACGTCATCGCTAGGCATGTAGCGGCGGTGTCCTTCGTGTCCAAGCACTTGCCACCTCGAGGCGATGGCGGTTGAGGCGGCAAGTAGGATGATGAGCCTTCTTCGTCATGATTTGTGGAATTGTCTCAACCACCCTCGACCACTTCCGAATCAAGGTCCTACCGCAGTGAGCATGTTCGATGAGATACGATTTGGGAAGACCTCGAGTGCGGCGGTTGGCGAGGATGGTCCGCATCATGGACCAAATCCATCGTTGTCTTGTGAGGAGCTATGGGAAACTAGGCATCGCCTTAATGAGGCCAGTACTGCTGCTTGAGTCAATATGAACGCGTTCCTCGCAAAGTGCTTTATGGTGACAACGAGACCTCTCCCGCTTGCTTTCTTGCACCACCTCTTCCGACTTCCGAGTGGCCAGGGTGCGTACTGTTTATGGACAAGTGCGCCAAGCCGGATATTGCGAGCTTTTCTCGCACTCTGCGGTGCACCTCACGAGGTCATCGGCCATTGCTAGGGTCTCAGGCGTCTTATTAGTCCGTTGGATCTGGTGATCTTGGTTCCCTGGAGCTCATCTTTTGAATGAGTTCCCGGTGAACTTTAACCGGGATCTTTACGCTAGCACCTCGACGATGAACCCTCGCGGCTGAGTATCTTTCGGTTTAGTAGTTGCCCTCAAATAAATTGTATGTAATAGAGGCGGTAGTATTTGGTACAGTATGAAAGTTTAACTTTCGGTTTGTAATCTGACATTATGGCCGACTATAATGTAAGACTGGAACCGAAATTTTGTTGTATATATATGAAGTTTCTGGTTTTGGTGTTAACTTGAATGCATAACATAACATGATGCATTATATGTACAATATTTGTTTCTTTTCTAATTGCAACCTTGTTTGTGTTTGCAGTATATCCTTGTTATGTTGTTAACCATGGTGTGGTAACAGGATGACAGACCTACTACTCGTGCGCAAGCGCAACAAGGGAGGGCATGTCGACTCCGTGCCTCATTCTCGGGAGGGCCAGCCCGAACCCTCCGGCTCTCGGGGTCCACAAGGTGGTCCCGGAAGAAGGAGCTTCCTCCACCACCTTCGATGGCGATGTGCTCATGCAAATTGGCGCAACGGATGGACGACAGCGTATCTTGGAAGCGGTGCGCGCAATACTTCTACTCTGTTGCGTCGGCCGTCGAGCGAGAGGCCACCATGTGCGAGGCGGTCTTGCGACTTTCGGCGGACTAACCGCGGTGTTCTCGATTCTCGAGATCCCATGGAAGGCGAGGATTGGCGGACCATTGAGAAGAAGCTATTAATTGCTCAATGTTCCGAGAGGAAAAGTTCTTTTGCGGTTATCGACTGATGGACCAGCTAGCATATGGTGGGATAATTTTCATGCCATTCAGCCTGCTGGACATGTCCCTACTTGGAATGAGTTCGTGGAAGCTTTTCGCGAAGCTCATATTCCTGAGGGAGTGATGATGATCAAGCAACAAGAATTTCTCGCTCTCGAGCAAGGGCGAAAATGCATTCGAATATCGCATGAGTTCAACTTCCTTGCGGATATGCTCGATGATGTTTAGTGACCTTCGTCGTCGAAACCGGTTCTTGAATGGACTATCTGAAGAACTGCAGATGGCGGTAGCTTTGCATGACTTACGGAACTTCTCTCATTTGGTCAACAAAGCTATTGTGGCCGAAAGCAAGAGCAAGGCATTGGATGAGTCATGGCGGCGGACTTCTCGATTTGTTCTGGTGGCGGCTCGCCAGGCCTCGCTTGTGGTTGCCTAAACCACCGCGAGCACCACTCCATTTTCACCAAGGCGAGCGGTGTTTGCCCCTCGTCCATCTCCTCCCACCAGTCAGTCAGGACCAGGTGGAAATCAGCCCCGTCCTATCAACAATGTTAACCCAGGGGTTATCTGTTTTCATTGTGGTCGTCCGCGGCATTATGCCAACAAGTGTGTGGCAAAGCAGCAAGGATTGCCTCCGGTTCGACCATACCCAGCGCCTGTTCGGCCAGCCCCTTCGCAGAGGCCTCCTATTAAAGCTAATCCGCTCGGTTCGTGGGCATGTGAACGAATCAACTGCTTTGAAGAGGTTGGCGATACACGAAGTTGTTATGGGTATGCTCCTAGTTAACTTCAGTCCATTCTTTGTTCTATTTGACTGGAGCATCTCATTCTTTTATTAGCAATCATTTTGTTTGTTCAACACCGATTAGACATGCACACCCTCCAACCACCTTTTATTATTCAATCACAGGTCGGTCTTTAAAACCGATCGATTTGTTAATGGGGTCAACATAACAATCCTTGGGGTGAAGTTTTTAGCAAATCTAATTGTGATTGACTCTAAAGGGTTGGATGTCATTTTGGGTATGGATTGGTGTCCAAGAACGAGGTCAAATCAATTGTTCTCAACGGTCTATTTCTATGACCAATGCAGACGGCATTCAAGTTGTTTACCATTCCAAAACAATTGGCTCTCATCTTTGTGCTCACCAAGTTGATACCACTCCTTCTTTGGAGTCAGTACCAATTGTCTGTGAGTATGTTGATGTCTTTCCTGAAGACCTTCCGATTACCTCGGGCCGGAAGTGGAGTTAAATAATTGAACTAGTTCCTAGAACTGCTCCCATATCCAGGAATCCCTATAGAATGCCTGTCAACGAGTTGGTTGAATTGAAGAAGCAACTCGGAGAATTGCTTGACAAAGGTTTTATTCGTAGAGTTCCTCACCTTGGGGATGCGGCAATCTTTGTCAAGAAGAAAGACAACACTTTACGGATGTGTGTGGATTACCGTCAGTTAAATGAGGTCACTATCAAGAACAAATATCCTCTACCTCGAATTGATGATCTTTTTGATCAGTTGGGTGGTGCCCGCGTCTTTTCAAAGATTGATTTGAGGTCGGGCTATCATCAAATCAAGGTTAGAGCGGAGGACATTCCTAAGACGACTTTTTCTACTCGTTACGGTTTGTGCGAGTATCTTTATTATGTCCTTTGGTGCGACCAATGCACCACCTATTTCATGAATCTTATGAATTCGGTGTTCATGGAATTTTGGATAAGTTTGTTGTCGTGTTCATTGGCGACATCCTTATTTATTCCAAGTCTGATAAGGATCATGAACAACATTTGCGACTTGTGCTGGAAACACTTCGTCGGCATCGACTATATGCTAAGTTCAGCAAATGTGCTTTCTGGCTCAGAGAGGTTGCATTTTTGGGGCATGTGTTATCTGAAGGAGGTATCATTGTCGATCCCGACAAGGTACAAGATGTACTAAATTGGAAGCCTCCCAAGAATGTCCCAGAGATTCGGAGTTTTCTTGGACTTGCGGGTTATTACCGTAGGTTCATTGAAAATTTCTCCAAGATTGCTAGACCTTTGACTCAGCTCTTGCGAAAGGAAGAAATTTGAATGGTCGACTAAGTGTGAAGAGAGTTTTGGCTTTTGAGAACTCTCTTGACTAAAGCTCGATTCTTACTCTTAGGATGTTCTTAAGAGCTTGACATTTATTGCGATGCATCTCGCCATGGACTTGGTTGTGTGCTTATGCAAGAAAGCCGAGTTGTGGCATATGCATCCGGCGATTGCGCCTCATGAAGTTAATTATCCTACTCATGATTTAGAATTGGTTGCCGTAGTCCATGCATTGAAGATTTGTGACATTACCTTCTAGGTAATCGTTGTGAGATCTACTGCGATCATAAAGCACAAATACATATTCACTCAATCTGATTTGAATATGAGACAAAGAAGATGGCTTGAACTGATCAAGGACTACGACATGGGTATTCATTATCATCCTGGTAAAGCCAATGTTGTGGCAGACGCTTTAAGCAGAAAGTCACAATGCAACTGCATATCCCCTCTACCTGCCGGAAAAGACTTGTGTGCTGACTTTCGGCGCCTAAGTCTTGAATTGGTGGGAAAAGGTTTCCTCGCTGCATTACATGTGGAACCAACATTAGAATCTCAGATTCTGGAGGCCCAAACAACTGATGCCGAGGTAGCCGAAATCAAGGAGAATATGAAAGCAGGTAAAGCCAACGAGTTTTCCGAAGATGATCGCGGTATGATTCGATATCGCAATCGTTTGGTAGTACCTGCTGATCCTCATCTAAGAAGTCTAATTCTTAGAGAGGCTCATAATTCCAAGTTTTCTTTGCATCACGGAGTACCAAGATGTACGAGATTTGAAGAAAATATTTTGGTGGAGCCAAATGAAGAGGCAAATTGCTCAGTATGTTGCTGAATGTGATATTTGCCAAAGGGTTAAAGCTGAACATCTGAAGCCAGCTGGTACCCTTCAGCCTTTGCCTATTCCACAATGGAAGTGGGAAGAGATCGGTATGGATTTAGTTCTTGGTCTTCCCAAGACTTGAAGGGATCGATGCCATTTGGGTGATCATCGATCGTTTAACTAAAGTGGCTCATTTTATTCGGTCGGGACCGATTTCAATGGCAAGCAATTAGCGAGCTTTATATTGCGAAATTGTTTGTCTTCATGGTGTTCCTAAAGTCATTGTTTCGAAATAGTGGTCCTCGGTTCACTTCCCATTTTGGAATAGCCTTCACCGGGCTATGGGAACTGAACTTTCTTCGATCTTGCTTATCATCCTCAAACTAGTGGTCAAGCGAAAGAGTGAATCAAGTGATGGAAGATCTTCTTGAGCCTATGTGCTATCTTATAGCAAAGGCGGGAGAAATCTTTGCCATATGTGGAATTTTCCTACAATAATAGCTACCAAGCAAGTATTCAAATGTCACCTTTTGAAGCCTTGTATGGGAGAGCTTGTGAGACTCCATTGAATTGATGCGAGTCTAGTGAAAGATCATTCTATGGTCGAGACTTAGTAAAGGAAGCGAGAAGAGCAAGTTCGTGATTCGAGATTGTTTGAAAGCTGCACAGTCTCGTCAGAAGAGCTATGCTGATCATCGCCGTCGTGAATTGAGCTTTGAGGTGGATGACCATGTCTATCTTAAAGTGTCACCCATGAAGGGCACTCATCGTTTCGAGTAAAGGGAAGCTCGCACCTCGTTATATCGGACCCTTCGAATAATTGCCAGCGGGAGTGTAGCTTATCAATTAGAACTACGAATCACTCTCGATGCATGATACTTTTCATGTGTCTCAATTGAAGAAATGCCTTCGTGTTCCTATTGAGGCAGCGCTTATGAGCATCTTGATCTCAACACGATCTTTCATATCAAGAGCAACGATGCGTATCCTCGACACAATGGAACGCAGGACAAGAAATCGTATTGTCAAGTTCTTGAAAATTCAGTGGGCTAATCATTCCGAGGATGAAGCCACTTGGGAGCGCGAAGATCTGATGCAAATCGAGCACCCCCATCTTTTTGTTGTTTAGAACTTTTCTTTGAATCAAGAAAGGAAAGTTTAAACAAAGCAATGTAAACAAAGATGTAATAATAACGCCATGTTGTTATATAAGATTCTTCTTTGTTATCTTTGAAGGAAATCAAAACAACAGATGTTAAATTTCCTTATAAATCCTTTCCATTTCACTTCCTCCTGATCTTTAACTTGTTCCAAATCTCGGGGACGAGATTTTCTTAAGGGGAGTAGGTTTGTAACAGCCCCAAGTTTATAAACAGTAATAAAATGCTTTATGAATAGTAATGAGGTCTGTTCATAGCATTACTGTTCATTTTTACACTTTGGGCAGCATGTTACAAATTGAAAACCTTCCTTTTTGCCAAAAATCCCAAAAGGATCATTTAAAGTCTTAAAAGGATACAAGATAAAACTTGTATTATGACTGGGAAGTATTTTTATTAAAGCCTAGATAAATTATCTTGGCTAAAAATATTTTTGTTGCATTTTTAGAAATTATTTGGGCTTAAAGAAAATTTATGGTCTTTAAATAAATATTTTCGGCCTGAAATAAATATTTATGTATTTTATAAAGTGAAAATGTAGTTTATAAAATTTATCTGGGAAATATATCATCCCAGTAGCTTACAGTAAAAATTTCATGAATTTATAAATTTATTTGCTATTTTTAAAGTCCCAGTCAAACCTTTTAAGTATTCAAATGGGTGTGGTCAACTAAACCGTCTAAACCCGACCCTTGCCTTTATGCGACCGGTCTCATGTGGTTGGGTCCAACGAATCAATTAGTCAGCGATCACGTTGGCGCGAGCCCAAAATCCGCAGCGTGATGCGAGCCGTCGATCTTCAATCGAGCAGGCGAGCTCACGATATCGCATGTTTGCCACGCGTGTACACTTTAATCTCCACCGTTGGATATAGATCTAACGGCGAGGTCGATGTGTGCAATCGGACAACTCGGATCCATATTCAATCTCCACCGTTCGTTTCCAATCCAACAACGCCGCCCTTTCGTTTTAAACTTAAAGCGCGCTTTTATCTCAACCGTTAGATTCAAATCCTCGGCTTTTCCTTTTCGCGTGGTATTAAAGCCGCACTCCTGCAGACCGTTGGATCTTCATCGTGTGGCCCAGATTAGTGTATGCATTCGGACAACTCCGGATCCCGCTGTCGTGGCCGTCCATCCTTGATCTAGCGGTGTCGCTTATTCCTATTTGAAATCGAGCGGCGCATTTATGCGGGCCTTTGGATTTCAATCCTACACACCTTTTGACCGTGGGCCTTTAAAGCCCAAAATCGGTGGATCGTTGGATTTCGATCGGGTAGCCCAGCGGTGTATGCAATCGGACCATCGGTTCCATTTTTACATCCTGACCGTAGAAATCAAATCCAACGGTGTTGAGCCATCGCATCTAAAAGGGTGACATGTATATCTTTTAATTGATCGTTGGATTTCAATCCAACGTCTCTCTTTGAAAGCGGAGCCCCGCAGCACCATCGGGATTTCGTTTTAATCTCGTTCGATCGATCTTGATCGTGCGGTCCATATTAAATGATACCGATTCAAATCATTTAATCTCTCTATTTATCGTAGCCGCCCATTTCCAATCGGACGGCTGACATTTGTTTGAGCCTTTCTGAGGTGCGCGCGGCTGAGGATGACAATGGGACCCACATGTCAGATGATTCTTATCGTCTCCCTCGTCTCTCTGTGCGCAAATCTCTCTGTAAACAGAGGAGAGGATTTATCCCAAAATTTTTGCAACTAATTTTTGGGATAATTAGCCCTAAATGGACACCTCATCAACTCTAGATCATTCCCTTTTGCTCTGTAGCTCAACATTCATATATATAAACCCTAGCTTTTTGGAGCTGCAGCCATTGTTGACCACTGAAGCTCATTTTCTTCCTTGCTGTTCAGTGGAGTTCTTGCTCCTATCCTTTGCTTATCCATCCTTAAGCACTGGTTCTACCTTGCATTAAAGATTTGATATCTTTTGCAGGTTAAATCAGAGTTTATCTCTCTGTCGATCAACTTCAAGTTTTAGAGTTCTTGGTGTCTTTCCATACTGGTAAGTCAAAAACCCTAGCTTCGACATCTTGAGCATCTTAAGAACCTTAGGAGCTCTTGAGAATCATTCTTTTAAGCATCGATAGCTTCAACCGGCCTTAAACGAAAAGTTGATATTATACCTTTTGGTTTTTCATGTCATTTTCAAGACCTAGGGTTCTTCTGTCAACTTATCATCTTATTTAGGTTTTGACTAAACCTAGCGACATGACAAGTTGATCTTTCAATTCTTGTCATCATCTATTTTGACTCCTAGCTGAAATATGTCTCTGTTCTCTTGTCGGCTCAGCAGGCAAAATAGATTTTTGCTTTAGCTTTTGTAATCTAACTAGTTAGGGTTAGACTAAGGTTGGTTTGGGATATTAATTACCTAAAAGATCATGCTAAGATTCATTTATGAACTTTTGCATGATCTATACTTCTTTTTCCGAAAATTGCAATCATCTGTTTTGACTCTTTTCAAAACACAAAACTAGAACTTTAAACTAAACCCTAGTTTCTGTCTTTCGAAAACAGTAGGTTATAAAATGGGTTATTATCACTATTAGGGTAAATATAACTTAAGCATGCTGTTAATCATGCGTTTCTTTATTGATCATACAATTTCTGATAATTTATACTAGTTGTCGTTTTTGGTATTTATTGGATTTTATTGCTTCTTTTAGAAGCTGGTTCTACTGAAGCTTTTGATTATACTTCGAACAACTTTGAGCACACAATGAAGTCTATTACTATCAAGGCAAGCATCCTCTTTGCACCATATTGAACCCAGATTTTGTACAATAGTTTTTACAAATCCAGTGATATCTGTGCATGCTATTTTTCTGAAAATACAAAATGTGACTTGTAATAGCTAGCTAAAACCTGCCATGGTGGATTACCTTAATTATGACCATACACTCAACTCTAGTGTAGTACTGTATACTATATGGTCTATTTTCAGATTTGGCTTAGACATGCAGTCTAGAGATTTTAGAGTTTGACAAGCATATCTTGTCAAACATGGGAATCCCCACTGAACTGTTGTTATTTTAAACTCTTTGTCCAGTTTCTTCAAATCAGTCTTGTATTTGAAATTCAAATTGATCTGGACAAGAGGAAGCTAGTGATGGTGCTTTTGTGCACGAGATTGGGTTTTGTGGTGGACTTGTCCGGGTTAATTAAGGACCGAACTCTGACTATTCAGTTCAAGTCCCCCACGTACTTCCACATGCGATGTATGGTATTGTTTGGTTAAGTAAAATGTTGAGACTATTGAGTTGGAAACAGGAGAGTAAGAATATGTGTATTGACCTTGTATGGCATAGATGCTTTGGTCTGAGGACTGCGTTTTATGCCATGTGAGCTTTGTATGTCAGTATCAGATGTTCTTAGGAGGGTGAAGGCGTATATGTGCCTCGTCGCATATCGATACCTTAATAGTGCCGATAGCATTCTACTATGGGTAGGGAACCCAATTCGCTTTAAATTGTTTGGATCGGCATTCTTGACACAACATGTGTGCCACGTGGTTAGTAGGTGGTATAGCCTACACTAGTGGGATCGGTTCACACATGGGAGTCCAACTCAATAGTGTTGGCTTGTTGAAAAATACCAAATCTTAGTTTCCCGGTTCGGCATACCAAAGGAAGTATGTCATCATTCGGAGGCATCCGAAGGCAGCGAACTAGCTAAGTCATGTGGGTAAAGATGTACACCCCTGCAGGTATAAAGCTGTTCGAATAGCCGTGTCCACGGTCATGGACGATAACTTGAGCGATATCACTTTGTATAGAAATTTTGATTTCCAAAATGTGGTTTCGGTTTGTTTCGGTTTGCATGAGGAATCATGCAATGTCTTTGTTTACTTTTATGTCATTTACTTACTGTTTTAAGCAAAGTTTGATTTATTAAATCGCTTTATCAAAATTTAGCCTTTGTAGGTTAAGATGTATCGCTTTATGCAAATTTGAACCTTTATACCTTCCTGTTGCAACCTTATGCATGTAACAACTCTACTCCTTTGATTAGGCTCTAATAACCACTTTCTTTTATTAGTTTGTGTAAGACTTGCTGAGTACCTTCCGTACTCAAGGTGCTACCACCTATTGTTGCAGGTGAGGATGGTTTTCTCTATGAAGTACCCGTTAGCGCCGATCAGGGTGACGCTAACGAGTAACACTACTTCTTTCCTCCACGCAATTGCCTACGGGTGGATGAGGCCATTGGTGGACATTTTCCGTTTATTTTGCTTCCGCTGTATACTGTTAAAGTGACCAAGTCACTTAATATTGTAGTATTAACAGAATGATGTAACCTTATGTTCAATTATATCAATGTACGACTTGTATGTGTTTGATGCAATGTTGATGAAGGATATATATGCAATGGTCGTTGATCCTGGGAACCATTGAGAATCATATATATCCGGGAATCCTGTTTACTGGATCTGTCACTTGTTAAATTTATATCTCTAGCATGGTTTTTAATAAAGAGGCAGTACTGTTCCTTCATTAATAATTGTGCTACAGTATGAATTTAATTAGTAACATTTCCAATAACCGGGGGTCCTCACAATACCTCTTCTCGATCCTTCTCAAAAGATCGAGTCCAATCTTCATGAAGCAATCCTATGCTTCGCCACGTGTAGGTTGATCAATGACTCTCTTCATATTGGCAAGTATCTCCCATCCGGTTCCCTCCGAAACAATCATGACACTAGCACCAACTCCCGTGCCGCTTGATGTAATCCGTCACACCGAACTTCTCATTCGGTCATCCTTGTCTATTTTGCTCCATGCTTGAGTCCACTGACTTCACTCAGCATCCTCGATCGTTCTAGACCTCAGCTCTCCAAGTTTACTCCCGATCATCCTCGCCGTTGACCGTTGTTGACCTCCTAGCCTCCTGCAGAATAATAGACCATGAAATCGATTTCGGGAACAAGTTCTTCGCAATTTGACCTACGTTAGTCAAAACATGCATCATGCAACATATATGCACTAGAAACAATGTAATTGACCTAACCTACGAATATCACCGCCAAACCAGCCGTGACAGGCAAAACCGATCGAGGCGCACCATGGTCGGTCCGACACCAAGATCGGGGACTTAGCCAAATTTCCTCCCTAGAAATCCAAAACATCTCTGAAAATTTAAAATGAATAGAACTTTTGGCTAAAGCTCTAAGAATTATAAGACCAAGTGTAGAAGAATCCCCCTCTCTTGCCTACACCCTCTAGTTTTGGCCAACCTAAAATTCGACAAACACCTTTCTGGCTGGTCAGACCGCCTCCCATGGCCGGTCAGACCGTCGCATACTTCCTGATAGAATCTGAATTTCGTCGAAAATGAGTGTTTCGACAAACCCTCAACACCATTGTCAATTGTATCATCATCCTAAGATCATGACCATATCCCCATGATATCCACAATCTGCCTCTTGATGAACACATTGGCAATTTCCAAAAAAAAAAATGCAAGTTTGAGGTTTGGAAATGAAAATACTCAACATTTTTGCTCAAAAGCACAACTTGATCCAAAGGCAAGTAAAAGCAATGAAAGTGACGAAGTTGGCTTCAAATTAAAAGAGGCAAGTGAGATAAGACAAAAGAGAGCAACAAAGCTTCAATTTCCAGAGAAGAGTCAAAAATCTCACTTGAGGTTCATATGAAAGAACAATTGTTCAATTTGACCTTTGATCATTGTGAGCTTCCAAGAATTACAATGCAAGTTCAGAAATGGCAATAAGATCACAATAATGCAAATTAGATGCCCCCTCACTATAATAATCATTTTTCAAAAGTTTTCATTCTCTCCTTTTTCTCCAAATTGCTACCCCTTTTAACATTTTTGCTATATATTCTCCCCCTTTGACAATAGAGTCATCAAGTAATCACACATTCATCTCATCCAGAGATGACAAATGTAGAAATGAGGAAGAAGCATAAGAAAGAGCATGTATGAAATACAATAGAGTAGCTTTAGTTTTATGTTTATCATTTTTTAGTACAACAAACTTTGGAGATTACCCAAAAGAACAAGCTAGTATTTCTATTATTACTCAAAACACATCAAGCATGAAGGTGCTACCAACATCATGTTGAAACATATATATCGAAGTTAAGCTAGAAGACTCAAAATGAAGCAATGACTGTTTTCACAAGTTAAGCAAAGCTTTAAAATTAGCAAATTCATTAAAAAGGATTCTAAAGTGATAATGACCATGTCAGAATGTCAATGTGTGATCAAAAGGCTAGCAAAGACCATTCTAGAGACAAAAAAAATCCTAAAGTGAATCATTTTGCTCGAGGTACCTTAATCACCCAAAATTTTTAACAACAGTTCATCTTAGTGAAGAAAATCCTAGACTAGGAGCTATCCATAAACTCTTCCTGAGCTTCAACTAGGGCTACAGATCTTGAGGTTAATGTCAATTTTGACAAACAGTCCCCATGAGATCGTTTGGATCATCAAACTATCTCCAAGTTCATGTTTTTGACATGCAGTTTTGTGAGAATAGTTTAGCACAATTTAACGACATGAGAAAATTAAAACTTGATTTTTCAGTTTGCACAAGAGCAATTTTTAGATTCACAACGAAACAAGAAGCTCAATGATGTTCAATCCTAGATTCAAGAGCTAACAAGACAATTTTGATATGGCAAATGTCACAAAAGGATCACTAAATGTGCAACTAGCTAAAAGATCGATAAATTGTAATTTTTAGTTCAAGTTGTCTTAAAGTTTTAGCTCATCAAGCAAAGACTAAGCTACACATGTGAAAGCAAAATAATTCTAGCAAGTCAATGAACTAGACATAGAATTGAGCAAGAATGAAAATACTAAGACTCAAAAGGGTAATAAGTAAAGCTTCATCAATTTAAATGCCAAGCAGTAAAGCTTATATAACAATATATCTTTTTTATGATTTTCATATGAATACAATATGATACAACGAGATGAAAGAAAAACACAAAAGCCTAACAAGATAAAAAAGATGACAAAGTTCAGAAGAAGATCAAGGAAAGATCAGATGAATAAGGAAAGCTCAGAAGAGAACCAACTCCCCCTCAAACCAACCCATAGGGGTAAATTACCCTAACTCACTCCTCAAGGTGGCATACCTAGTTGGATCATAAAGGCTTGGTGAGGTTATCAGTGAGATGAGACTCAGACTCTAGAAATTCTAACATAATATCACCCTTCTCTACGTGGTCTCTAAGGAAGTGATAGTGAATGTTAATGTGCTTGGTCCTAGAATGTTGTACAATGTTCTTAGCAATATTAATAGTATAAGTGTTATCACAGAGAATATGAACACAACCAAAAGCTAACCCATGGTCCTTAAGGGTGGACACCATCCACAGAATCTAACTACAACAACTAGCAGCAGCTACATATTCAGCTTCTGTAGTGGATTGTGTAAGAGAGGACTGCTTCCTAGAAGACCAAGAGATGAGAGAATAGATTAGCAAGTTTGATGGTATCTTGATAGATTAGAAACTTGGTCCATATCACTGATCTACATCATAGTTGATGGTATCTTGATAGATTTTGTTTATGTGTACAACAAAGTTAATTTTGGATGATTTGCTTCAACTAGTATGAATATATTAGCAAGTTTTATTTTGAGCTCAAGGCTTAATCTATAAAATGTCATATTAAATTTGTGATTACATTTAGCATGAGTGTTGTGATGGCTAAGTTTAAATCTTGCGCAACTAGCCTTCTGAGAGCAATAATTAATCTTCTAAATCTTAGCTTTATGCTGATTAATCGGTTGGGTAGCGCGACCTAGTTCTTCCCGATCCTTGAAGTAGACCTTGTTGACCGACGATGATCTGATGTAGCCTTCTCAACTGAAGAATATTGCGTATAGCAAGAATGAGTACACAATCGTACTCAACAAGTTGCACCATATAATACAAATATAGATGATGGCTTATTTGTGGTTCTTTTGCGGAAATACAACATTTACAATTGAATACAAATAATAGATTGAAAGTATAATTCAAAACAAATAAACAATAATAATTTAACAGTTATTTTCACAAAGAACACAAAGCCTAATCAAATTCTTTCACATAGCCACATGTATTAAATCACACAGTTGTCCCTTCCCAATTGTTTTATGAAAATCTACTCACCGTGTGAAATCCCCGAGCATGTCTATGGCCGTGGACACGGCTATTCGAATAGTTTTACACTCTGCAGAGGTTGTACACTTTACCCACAAGATACAATCAATTGGATCAGAGCTTATCATAACAAAACCTTTCCGAAACTTCATCTTAACAATTAACATTCTCGGTGTGTTTTACTGCTAATCTAACCCATACAGAAAGTTAGTCCGATGCACACCGTTGGACGAGAAGGGTCGAATCGACCCGCGATGTGACTACATGGTAGATCACACCTCCGTCCATCACTGAGCTCCTAACCTACAACCTGAGTAGTCCATGTCGAGATTCCGTAACTTACTAAGTTAGGTCTGTCCTATACCAGGCATATGATTATACGATAAGGACCAATTCAATAGCGTACAAAGTTAAGTCCTTAATTGAACAAGGCAAGACATCCAATTTCTAACTATGCCACACAGATTATTATTCTCATTCACACAGTTCCATCATATCACATAGTATCCACCACTTGCCTCAGTCTAAATCCTTTCCCACCCTGTTGGTTAAGTGCAACACGTGCTATTACAAAGTAATAACACAAAGCACACATAGTTTTATCATAAAGTTCCATAATCACTTAGTCAAATTTATAATTGCAACTCAGGTGATAATGATGACTCGTTGCATGGCTAAGCAGCTACTCGTATTTGACCAACCCATGTTAGTGCTACGATAATACCAACTAAATAAATAACCAATCTAGGGTGACAAAAGATCAAGGTAATACAATAGGCAAGAAGGATATAATCAAATTGGCATATCTATTCCCAAAGCATTTAAATAAATACTTAAAGTAAATGCAATAATTTGAATCAATGTAATTTTGGAAAACTGGGTTCAATATGATCAAAGGTACAACTTGTCTTGCTATAGCAATGATGGTCTTATTTAATCTTCAATCTTGTACTTGCTTGATCTTCAGCTCCTTCGGACAATTCCGAGACTGTGGCGTCTAACGAGAAAGAACGCACAAACCAAACAAAATTCAAAAAGACAAATTGGAGTTCAAAAATTTAAAAATACAAATCCAAATTGAAATTGAATAGTACTGGAAGATAGATATTGAATTTAGATGAATTTAGAAACTTGAATGGGTTCAATCGGAGTTCGAACGGAGGAGAACAGACTCTCGTAAGATTGAAATTCACGTAAAATGATGAAATTAGAATTACAGGAGAAAAACAATTCACAACTGAAAAGAAAATAAAGGAATATGAATTGACACGTGAGACCCACTAGATAATTGAATTTCAAAAATTAAAGGGTTAAAGGGAATGACAAGTGGGCCATTGGTCTATAGACCGAGTCCACAATCTAGGGTTTATTGTGCACGGTGAAATAGGTTTATGGAATAGTGCTGACAAGGTGGGGTCTAGGTGTCATAGGCACGGCTTATGGTGAACCATGTCTACTTTGAGTTCATGGTAGATTAGGTTCATGGACTAGTGCTGACATGAGGGGTCCATGGGCCATAGAGTAGGTTCATAGTGGACTGGGTCCATATGGGTTTGACTGGCGTTGACTGACCAAGTGGCCCCACAAATCATAGACTAAGGGCCTGTTTGGTTCAGCGCTACAAGTAGCCATACCAAAATTTTGGTAATGCCAAAATCTGGACAAAAAAAATATAGTTGGGCATGTTTGGTTTAATGCCAAACTGAACCAAACCAACATTTTGGTAATACCTTGGAAAATTGGCTAGCGTTTGGTTTAGTGTTTGGATTGCAGTCATGCCAAAATTTTAGGGTATTACCAAAATTTGGCTAGCGTTTGGTAATAACCTGTCAGTAAGCCTGTTTGGTTCAATGCTAATTCATTGGCACCCGATTTTGGAACAAAAAAATTGCCAAAGAAATGGCTAGGCAAAGCTTAGCAATACCAAATTTTTCGGGGCAAAGCCAAATTTTGGTATCGAACCAAATGATTACCAAATTTTCAGAGTTACGCAAAATTATCTAGGGCGCCGAACCAAACAGCCCCGAAAAGGTGAAGAAAAATTTTGGCATTGCCAAATTTTTAGAATATTACCAAAGTTTGGAACTAAACCAAACATTAGCCAAAATTTTAGGGTATTATCAAAATTTTGGTTTGATTCATTTTGGCATTGAACAGGACCCTAAGTCCACGGTGGACTACGCCTACGCAGTTTCGGGATCGGGTTTAGGCACATGTGGCGGCTTAGGTGGCTACCAGGCCTATGTGGCGCGAATGTGGATGACACCAGGATAAGGAGGTGAGTTGGCGGATGATGTGGCGTGCTGACGTGGTATTGGCAGTGTGCACGGAGGCACGGTGGCACATGGCCTTGCTGGCTCGCCAGAGTTTCGGGTCACGACGGCGCAAGTGGATGGCCAAAACGGGATCGGCGTGCCACGACGAAGGTGGTGACGCACTTGCGGCGGTGTGCGATGGCGTCAATCGCTGGCGACGAGCCAATGAGCGGCGGCGGCAGCAGGTTGACCGGCGGTGATGAGCTACAGCAATGCTCCGGCCAAGGGAACACGGGCATCGGGTAGAACGCGACTTGCGGAGCACGATGGTGATGTCGATTTACCACAAAGCTCACCAGAGACGAATAATTGAAGCTTTGAAGGCAACGACAGGCGATAGGAGGCTTGGGAGCTTCAATGGACTGAGGCAGTCGGGGAAGGATGACGAGACGGTCGCGGTGACACGATCGGAACGGCCCGGGATGCTTCAACGGTGGAGAACGGGAGAAGACAACCGGCGTCAGGCTTGGAGAAGAAGCATCTGGCGGCGGCGCTTGGCGGCTCTTCGGGGTCGGCGGCTAGGGCACGAGGGGCGGTGACACGAGACAAGGCAGACACGCATGGGGCGGCGCCTTTATCCGGCCTCGGGAGGCAGGTCCAACGTGGACGCCCAGGCGGCGGCGGCAACGAGTCGCGCACGCGGTGAGGGCGTGTTGAGGCGGCAGCGTGGGCTAGCAGGTGGGCCTGAGAGGAATTAGGGTTTGGCGTAAGGCTGGGCTAAGCTGAGCGGCATGGCCTGCTAGGGTTTCGGCGGCGTGGGCCAAAAGGGAGAGAGGGGCTGAGGCTTAGGTGGGCTGGGGTGGCGGAATGGGCCTGGTGGAGAGAGAACAGGAATGGGCCGAGTAAGATTCGGCCACTAGCATTTTCGGATTTAGAAATTGATTTAGGAATTAAATAAAAGCTGAAAATCCAAATGAGGTCAAATAAATAGCAAATAAATTCATAAAAATCCAAGCAAATACAGAAAAATTCCTTGGAGCACAAGGAACCCAACTAAAACTGTGTTTATTTAAATTGATGTTTATATTAGTCAAATTAAATATTTTAAATTTAGGAAAATTCTAATTAAGCTTCATTAATCCAAATAAAATTAGTGAAATTTCCAAGGACCTAAACCACTCAAAATATTTTTGAAAAGCTAAATTTTGGGACGTTACAGCCCCTAGAATTCGCTTGCCAGAGATTGCATGCATGGTACATGGAACAGGCCAACAAGACGGATGTACAACGGTGCACGGGTGTCAACGTCAAGTTTAGGTCGCTTCATCTTCACCACGATGTTCAAGGCTGTGTCTTCACGATGACCTTCGAGGACTTGTTCTTACTCTTCAACCTCAACGCCCTCGATGCCTCACTCATGCGATGCTGGACACTGTAAGTATGTACAATCATGGTGTACATTCGTGTAATACTAATAAATATCATATATAACTCCTTACTTTTGTACATATATATAGATACATGGTTTTTGAAGAAATATTAAGGAAATCACTGGTAAGTTTCCTCAACGCACACTTGGTCTCTATGCAAAGCATCCAGGAGAATACATCCGTCATCGAGGAGTACATGACGACGTCATTGCTGGCTTATCGCAACAAGAAATTTATACTTTTGCCCTACAACCAGGAGTAAGTACTGCACTAGTGGCTACACTTATTGATTTATACTTTATAAGTAACACAAACTTATGTTTAATGACCATAGCGACATACATGTATAGCTTTCACTGGATTCTAATTGTAATCATACCAAAATCGGAGCAAGATAATATACCTTGATTCTTTAAAGAGGGCCAAACACGACTTCACAGTTGTCCGACGATTAATCGACAGGTAAACACATTTCCTCCATATATAACTCTATTGTAGTCTTTCCTTCCTTTGCAATGGCTAAGGCTAACTTTTTGGAATCACGTAGTGTTCGTTCACCACATACGTTGCTACTGGAGGGAGATCCAAGGGAGCGATTAGCACCCTACGACACGATCTAAAATTCATTCCAGGTATTCGCCAGTACACATTAATCCTATATAACACTTCGTAGTAATGCCTCTCGAACTAACAAATTCTATTTTTACAGTACCACCAGTAGCCGCCGGACAACACCTGTGGATACTATATATGTTTGCCACAACATGGAACTACTCATCAATTCTGTGATGACCAATGATCATCAGGTTTGTCAATCTTGCAATAATTATTTCATATTTAACAATTTATATATATACATGACTTTAATCTTCCTAGTGATAGGTTGCAAAAATCGCTACAACGGCGTTAGAACAGGCCGAGCTCAAAGGGATTCGAGGACAATTTGCGTCATACTTGTTGCGTGAGGTCATAAAATCAGATAGGGAGTTCCACAATGTAGATTGAACTTGATTGGAATAAGATTGAACTTAATGGTACATGTGTGTAAATATTCATGAATGGATAATTTTAGTTCATTTGAGTTAATTGATTTGTGAAATGATATGTTTGTTTCTGAAATGAATGTGAATTGGATATATACAACTACTTATTGTGTTTCTGTTTGTTTAAGAGGGTATAGCTAGCATTTCCTAAGGCTAGCCATTAAACAGAAATAGATTTAGCAATACAATAAAATATCACAGACGGTTCCTTAGGACAATCGTCTGTGATACATTAGCTATCACAAGCTATCACAGAGAGTTTCATCTACAAACTGTCTGTGATACATCAGCTACTATAGACGGTTTCTTCTACAAACCGTCTATGATAGTTGACTATTACAGACGGTTCTGAGTTAATAACTATTCATGATAGTCTGCATAAACCGTCTGTGATGACCTCATGGTATTACTGACCTATAAACTCAGACGGCTAACGAAATGTCTGTGATGACATATTTGAATCGTCTGTGATGACTTTTTCTATAGTAGTGTTGATTACTACTTGATGAAGTGTGCAGGGTACGATAATACTGAAATATTTCAAACACACGTGGTTTACTAGCGTTGTTGAATTCTGATAAAGATAGTTCCAATATAAAGCTCATCAATTTTGTAGTTACAAGTAACGTTTCATGTAGTCGTCCATGCGGGTGTACTGAACCTCTGGGTAGAGTTCAGATGCTTCCGCTCCATTGTCTCCAATGTCAAAGTTTGTCAAGCAGCCCTCGTAGAAAATGTGGTAGAAATGCCCCACTCCTACCTGATTCGCAAAGTCCGTGTCTGCATGCAAGCATATATATCAATTGCAAACTTGCTTATGTAAGTTAGGGGGAAAACAGTGTTTTTGTATGCCAGGTTATATTTGCCAATTTGGTCCCTGGTATTCAATAAACCTAGATAGTACTGAAACACAATAATTAATGAAAACATAAAACAAAATATAAAGAAATTTCCCCAGTTATAGTTAAAGCAAAACAATATTTCTCAGATCTATTTCGTATTTATTTAATTTATTAATGATGCTTTGCATGTCTTTCAAACACACACTATCTCCTCTATATTGAAGTAAATTGGGATTAAAACATTTCAGATTGAAAAAATCAAGATTATATTGGACGGAATACGATGCATTTACCTGTAATTTGGAACTTTCAAATGGTGTGTAAAGGATTTTTTTCAGAATACTATGTATAGTTTTGGATTTGAAAAAAAAAAAACTATGTTCACAGTTTACCTTGTCTCAGTAAGAAGTTGACTTCTAAATCAATGGCAATTTTTACCAAGAATTTATATATGTGTGATCTTTAACCATTTTGGTGTTACTAAAAGGTGTTATCTTTAATCCTTAAACTTCTATCCATAAATGACAAATTTTTGTCCGACCTTTCATTGACGCCAAGAATTCATCACCAGGGATGGGTACTTTCGCAAGAGCTTTTCCTGAGAGCTTCTCCCATTTTGCAATCAACTCGTTTTGAGTAAGGATATTTTCCCGTGGTCTTAGGTATATCGTCTTGTTCAGGGCCAAAGGATCATCAATGGACTTGATTGTGTACATTGCCACATCATCTTCATCGATGAATATCGCTGCATAGTGCAATACAACTATACAGTCAGAAGTGGAAATTCGAAAAAAGGGTCATCCTATGGATTCTCTCTTGGGAAATTATTTTCGGGACGTAACTCATGGCAAAAAAGAAAATGAGGACTTACTTTAATAGCAAAAACAAAAAACTCCCCTTCTTTTTAGTTCTTTATTATTGCAATTCTTTTAATGTTTTGATCAATTCTTTTTTTTAACCATAGTTTGATCATTTGATATGTAGTAAAAATGGAGTGAAATGTATCCCTTCGTAAATTATAAATGTCTTATGTTTGTTTTAGAAAATATATTACGTTGGCATGACATTTTGGACTAAAGATGCATTCAACTTTCTTTTAAAGTAAATAATTAATAGTGGAGAAAATAAAAATCAAATGGCAAAGGTAGAAAAATGAATCATTTACTGGGAAATTTTCCCGTTTTCTGGAAAAATGAAGAAAGTAGAAACATATCCCAAAGATGAAAAATTTCGAAAACAAAATAAATCTTTTACAATAGCACCAAATCTACTCAATCTTCCCGAAGATGACACTAATTTATCTGTTAAACTATGCACTGAGCATTCAGTTATAATTTGAGGAGGTAAACAAAATTAATATCTTTCTTTGAAGCAAATTGGTTCTTCCGAGTTAAATTTATGTTGGACTCCAAGATACATATACGACTAGGAGAAAACAATACAGCTAATGTTTACCTTTGACGTTGCCACTCCCGTATACGTGAACTTTCTCTTTGGGCGGGAGAAGGGTACGCAGTTGACAGAGGTTAGCACAAAAGTAAGCAGCAAAGCAATTAGCAGAAACATAGGTGTGGGGAATATTTGCTTCCTCTATGGCTCTTCTTATCTGCATCTTCTCATCAAAGGTAACCCTTCCTGGTTCAAGAGCATGCCCCATCCTCGCTGGGTCCACGCCGAATTCAGATGGTAGGAAACGCTGCATTCAACATTGTATAATTGTTATTACTCACAGCACTTCGGAGTTTATTTTCTTGTCCATCAGTTTTATTTTCAAAAATAGTGATGAAAAGTTGCCGAGTATCTACAATAATGTATAAAAACAGACAACAATTGCAAGAGAGTGTTGTTCTTTATATTTGTATTTATCATTTTGAGTGATGTTGGCACGAGTATGTATATTGCGATCATGATCCTACATTTTTTCATAGAGTTGCAACAATATTACGATTAGAGCAACCTTAGATATAATCATACCTAAATCTAGGGCCGTACTCGTTAGTATAATCGTGAGCGAACCAAGATTCTAACAATTAACCTTGGCCTAACCCAACAAGATTTTACATCTAGCAAGTCATCATTTATAACAAGTTTAAGCATGCCAAGTGGTGATTGGTACAACCGGTCACTACTACAAAAAGGGTAATACTTGACACCTTATCACAGACGGTTGGCCAAAACCATCTGTGTTACATGCAATCACAGACAGTTTTGGTTAGAGACCGTTTGTGTAAATGGATGCGCTAAAAACCATCTGTGAAGAGAAATATCACAGACGGTTCGTGTTTAAAACCGTCTATGAAGTATCACAGACGGTTCGTAAAAATAACCGTTTGTGAAGTAAACCATTATCACAGATGGTTTGTCACAAACAAACGTCTGTGAAACTTTCAAGATGGTTCTTTGAACTAACCGTCTATGATAATGGTATACTTCACAGACGGTTTTTTTTATCAGAATCATCTGTGATAATTAAATTTTTTGGCTCCCGCACATTATGCATGCTTCTCTTCGTCTCCCGCGCCGACGGACGCAGATGCGTCTCCCGCGCTGACGGGCGCCGATGCGTCTCTTCGTCTCGTGCGCCGACGTTACGATGTGCCTCTTCGACGTTTTATAAGAGTGATATTATCGCGCGCCATGGTGAGCACGCATGGTATTGATCGAATAGTACACCATGGTGAGCACGCGGAGCATGACGGCGAGGACCAAGCAGGCGAGGAGGTCGGCGATCACCATCCTTGATCTTCCTGACGAGGTCGTTGTCTACATCGTCGGCCTCGTGGCCGCGAGCTCTCATCAGCCCATGGTGACCTCTGCAGCCTACGAGCCACGTACGTATTCTGTTCTTTTGTTTTTAGTAGGTCTGGTAATTATAGTAAGTTTGTGAAGATGACTGTAGCGTACAAAACCGAAAAATTGTATCATGCTACGGCGCAAAAAATAAAATTTCGTGATGATTTCGTTTCATGTCCAATATCCAGTAATTAATTATTGTATTAAGATTCTATATATCGTCTTGATTTTTAGTTGCAAGGCCATGTACAAGGCGTTCAAGGTGCGTGCCGTGGGGATGCGCGTGGTGCTGGAGCGGGAGGAGGCGATGAAGTGGCAGGACAATGAGTGCTACCTCACCGTCGTCAACCACCTGGCCGACACCGGCAACCTAGCGGCCTGCTTCATTGCCGGCGTCGCGCTTGTCTTTGCGCCCCAAGACATGCAGCGCGGCTTCGTGTTCCTTGAACGGGCGGTCGACGCCGTCGTCGGCCATAAGGCCGCGGCCTACGTGCTCGGCCTCCTCCACTACACGGCAGTGAGACGCGCGACCTTGAGAAGCACTACATCGAGCGGTCGAGGCGGCCGGCGGCGGCGTGCGAGCGCCAAGATGACCAACCGGGAGTGTAGGCGGTGCCAAAGGCTCGCCGGACATGATCCGGGTGCGGCGTGGGAGGATGGCGGGCGCCGGGCGGTGTGTGGCGCTGTCGGAGGACGGCCACCGGTGCACGAGCACCGGCTGCGACGTGTCAGGGTGGGACGACTACGCCATCTTCTGCAGTGATGACTGCAGGATTAGGCATGAGTATGCTAATTTCTTTGTAGATGTGTTGGACTTGCCATAAAATTAGCGGTTTTAGCATAGTTTTAGATCATATTTTCTCACCGTTAGATCAACATTCAATGACCCAGATTGTCTCTTTCTAAAATAGACAAAAGTATAAATATAAAAATATAAAAAAACAATTCACAGACATATCATAGACGGTTCTATTATGGAACCATCTGTGATAAGTATTACTGACGGTTCCATAATAGATCCGTCTGTGATATACCTTTATTATTAGGAGCCCGCGCGCTAGGGTTTGCGCCTTACTCGTCACTCCCTAGCGCGCACTAGGGTTCGAGACTTTGGCCGGGCTCCCACATCACAACTCCCCCGCCACCAATTCGACCTCGCCGCTATCTCCCCCGCCGAATCGAGCTCGCCCCGCCATCTACGCCGTGGAATCGAGCTCGCTGCCATCTCCCTCGCCGAGTCGAGCTCGCCTCGCCATATCCCAAGCCGAATCGAGCTCGCCCGCTATCTCTGTGCCGCCGATCGAGTGCGCGCTCCCTCTGGTCCCTCGGCTACCTCACCTCGGCCAGATCTGCCTCTCTCTCCTGGATGTGGGTTGTGCTGGTGGTGGCTAGTGTTTGCCGCCGTTGCCACATCGTGTCTGCACTGGATCATGATTTCTTTAATTACCATGGACGTCTAAAAAATCTACTAGCGACATGAGGAGGATGAGGCAATGACCACGGACATCACACTGCATAAGCGCTTCATCAGTATGAATTGATGTCACAAATGCAATTGGATGTGATATTGTGTATAGATTAATTGTGCCTTGAGCTGCTAGATTACCTACTGTTATGTATTGTGTATAGATTGTGTCCTTGGATAATACTTTATAATGAATTGATGTCACAAATGCAATTGGATGTGATATTAATTGTGTATAGATTAATTGTGCCTTGAGCTGTTAGATTACCTGTTGTTATGTATTATGTATAGATTGTGCCCTTGGATGATACTTTATGATGAATTGATGTCAAAAATGCAATTGGATGTGATATTAATTGTGTATAGATTAATTGTGCCTTGAGCTGTTAGATTACCTGCTGTTATGTATTGTGTATAGATTGTGCTCTTGGATCCTGATCTCTTCTCTATAAAGTCTCTAAGCAGTGTCTGCTTATGCCTTTAAAACCGACATCATATATATATTATGTATATATTATTCGTAGTCCCTCAGGCACTTTCGGGGGGGTCGTCCACGCAGCATGAGGAGGATGAGACATCAGCCATGGACAACTTCATCGAGCCCCTGTAAGTTCAAGAAGTATGGCTGCTGAGAGAGCATTAGGACATCCAATTACTTGGATGTCGTCGACAGGTAATTAGACGTCGCTATGTTTAGAAAGTGACGTGGACGCACAACTACTCCGACTGGTATCAGCCATGTTACTTTCTGAACACTGCGACGTCCAATTACCTGTCGACGACATCCAAGTAATTGGATGTCCTGACGCTCTCTTGGCAACCATGCTTCTTGAAACTTGCAGGGGCTTGATGAAGTTGTCCGTGACTGCTGTCTCATCCTCCTATGCTATGTGGACGACCCCTCGAAAGTGGCTGAGGGACTACGAACATATATATATATATATATATATATATATATATATATATATATATATAGGAAAATGGTTTGGTACTCCTGGGAGTACGTACTCCCCGTTGTCATATACCACTTAAATTATATGATGATACCTCTTTATCTATTTGAGTATACTCCAATAATGATTATAAGATACTCCAAAGTGAGTTCTATGAAAAAATTCATTAAACTCCACTTTTTATAGGCAAAATTTGTGTTTGTACTTCTTTTATATATGAAAAAGGGTATATAGCAAAAATAAAGGACTCCAATGAAAATTTTTCAATCAAGTTGTATTGGAGTATCTTATAATTGATATTTGAGTATACTGAAAATGATAAAGAAGTATAATACGTTCGTTTAAGTGGTATATTCAAGTGGAGTATGTACTCCGACAAACCGTCTATATATATATATATATATATATATATATATATATATATAATATGATCTTTGGTTTAAAAGCTGCTTGATTATCATGAGCAGTTTCAACTACAAACCGTCTATAGAGAAAAATCATCACGGACGGTTTCAACTACAAACCGTCTATAGAGAAAAGTCATTATAGACAGTTATTAACTCAGAACCGTCTGTGAAAGTATGCATAACCGTCTGTGATGACTCATGCTATCACTGACCTATAGACTCAGACGACTCACGAAACTATCTATGATGATGTTTTTGAACCGTCTGTAAAGACCTTTTCTGTAGTAGTAGGTATGACACCCATGACTAGAGGTCATTGTTCCGGTTCCTCTAACTACACATTACCTAGAGTTTTATATGTGGATTTTTCAAGATTTGGTCATGAGATCTGTCGGTTGTGAACCTTAAAGGTAGCTGCGATAACCAACTGCACCATTAAGAAAACAGAAGTGTGCAAGTGCAATTATAACGTAGGCTCTAATTATGAATGCGTGAAAAAAACATTCTAATGAAAATGACTTTTAGAACTAAATGAAAATACCAATCGCTCTTCAGCAGTGTAGTACAACAGATTGCTGCGCTGTTCTGCCGCAATTGTTACAAAGGTTTTAATTGTTAGTTAGCTGTTGTTGGCTAGCTGGTGCTGTCCTGGTGTTTTATGCCAAGACTTCGGATTTATTCTCCTCATTGCTTAATGAGGTAGCAGAGCTGTCGTTGTCTAAAAAAGAACGGGAGCAAAAGCAATTAAAGTAAAGTTCCAAAATATTGTTTACCGAGAAAGTTCGAAAACCCAAACCAACCCAAAATTCAATTTGATGTACTAAGGTGAGCGTACGAGAAGAATATATGATTACACCTCAAGGTCCTCAACCCACACATCGACATTTCCAGCTGAAGTCTGTGTATACGTAAATTCAGTTCTTGCTCGAGTTAACCGACCCAGGGTTTCAAAAACCGGTTGCTAATTTTGGCCAAAAATGGGTAAATTTTGGTCAATTTCGACCAAATTGTTTTATTTTTTTATATTTTTCGGATTTTAAAATAAAAGGATCAAATTCAAGCAAATTTGAATTTTTCGGGCCGATTTTGGCCGGTTTGATGTCTTACTGGGTCCGGTAAGACTAGTATGGCCGACCGAAAAGAAACCCTGAACTAACCTTGACATTTCCGGCTTCTTTGATGGCTTCCACCAGCTTGAGCTGCAGTAGGAGGCTGTGAACCCCGGACATGGCCGACACGACCACGTCCACCTGCTTCACGGCGGCGACGAGGCTCCGGTGGTCGTCGAACGACGCCTCGACGAGGCGTGCTCCCTGCGCCTTGCACGACAGCAGCATCTGAAGCTTTTCGATGTCGAGACCGATCTCAGGCCGCAGCAGGACGTAGGTCGGGTGGCCATTTTCCAAGCTCGCCTTCACAATCCTTCTGCCGATGTAGCCTGTGCCACCAACAACAAGAACCCTACTCTTCTCCATGCCTAATTAGCAAAAGATGCAATTGAGGTGCCTAACTTTAGCTTCTATGGGTTGCAGAGTAGTAGTCGAAGTAACGCGTTTATATGGAGTTTAGCTAGTGTATCTGGTACAAACCAGCAACGTCTATATGACATCATGCAAAGTTGCAAAGTAATATCTCAGCCGTTCGATCACTGTGAGATCATACTCATCCGTTGGATGAATCATGGGAAGTGCTAATGGTACCAGCATCCTACGGAAAAGACACTGAATTTGCTAGCTGGCTACACACAGGAATTTGGAAGCTAGCCTATGACTGGTGTAGTGGTGTCCAGCTCGCCCACTAGTGTTTGAGTCACAAATTCAGCCGTTGATGTTGACGCTCCTAATTATTGTTTGAAACGACGAGACTAATTTTGCTCACAGCTTATGTCGCACTTTATCGCTGCGACAGCAAGTAATGCTTCTGTGGATGGGATGGCCTGCCTGCATGGAGTGCCCGGATGTGTGTAGCCTTTAGCGCGCCACACCGTTAGCACTATTTTTCTTCTCTTTTCCTTTCTTCTTTTCTGAAAAAAACACGCTTAAGTCTTTTCCTCTCTTTTATCTTTTCATATGATATCTATTGGATCAATATCTAACATATGATAATCATATAACACACCAATCTCTACACAAATCCAATGGTTACAACAAGTGACTTAAATTTAAGAAAATTTTAGGCAACTTAAAATTAGCAAAACCCTTCTTCTTTTCTGAAAAAACACGCTATCTTTTCCTTTTTTCCTTTTCTCTTTTCTCTTTTCTGAACAATTGGAGAAGAGGCGGTCTAAGGGGAGAACCCGTAAGAACTAGTGCTTTCTCTTTTCCTTTCTTTTCTGAAAAAACACGCTATCTTTTTTTCTCTGTTCCTTTTCTCTTTTCTGAACAATTGGAGAAGGGGCGGTGTAAGGGGAAAGCCAGCAAGGAATAGTGCTTGCTACTATGCTACTTTGCCTTGAACGTACCATATGACCCTTTGACTGCTCATGCCCTTGTAATGACTACACATACAATTTTTAACGCATCTCGTATCCCGGAGAGAACACCGCGTAACAAGATAAGAGGTGTAGGTGTGCCTATGCCCAACTGGGCCACACTCTGTCTTACTCATAAACCGTAAGGCTTTCCTTGAATAAGAGAGTTGAGAAATGTGGGGATTCCTGGGAGAACTCACGTAGATTTGCCGACCGTTACTTTGCCCCCTCAAGCCTAACATTTTCCGACAGAGAGCTGTCGTCATGCGAATGTATCCCATGGTGTAGTGCCTATATATTAGGAATCCATCCAAGCAGGGGATAATTAAGAACAGATTTGTTATTTCTAAGTCCCTTGCCATTTTCTTAAGTCTAAATTCATTTTTATGACCATAGGATTTGCGTAAAAATTGACATGTCATATTGACATATGATATGATTAGAGGTTGATCCAATAGATTAAAAAAAACTTATACTTAAGAAAAATTCAATCACCTTATAAATAGACAACTCCAATTATAAAATAAAGATATACATGAGGTCAAAACACGTGGTATGATATTACAAGATAAAGGTATATTATCCAAGGCCACCGTATGCTTGCCAAAAACGAAACACATATTTTCATGGAGCTATTTATTAACACGGATCACCTTAGGCAATCGCTGTTTCAAGCAAACTGTGCAGCATCAGAGGCTAACTAAGAGAGCTCAGCTATAGCTAGCTAGAGAGATGAGAAGATCACTGGTGAAGGCCTGAACGCGACAGCGACCCTGCGCCGGCTGAGCACGCTGGCGATCTCGTCGGCGAACGCCACGCACGCCGCGATCCAGCCGGCGAGCGTCATCCAGGTGACGGCCATGATGTACTCGGCCAGCTCCCACGGCATCGCCATCTTGGTGGAACAACGCTCGGCAGTTCCGTGCGCGTCGAGAAGAGTAGACGATAGGTAGTACTGATCGATGAGAAATGACGCGCAATCTTGTGAGGCTTTCTTAATCAGTATTCAGTAGGTGGCTCTGACGATCACCAACTCAATTGTACGTGGCGTCCATGCAGATGTTTGCTGGAGCCAACGTGTCGTCGAATGGTCAGACCGCACAAACGTCTTGGAGGATCAGCAGCTGTCGCCATGTGCCCATGTCAATAGTAAAGACCACTCGACCGTCTGACAAGCAATGGGCAATTGAGGTATCGTTTGGACGGTTGAAATTTTGCAGATGTGAACTGAACTGCAGCCTTCGAAACATATCTTAGAGTGCTAACAAGCTAGGCCTGTCTATCTTGAGTTGCAGTTTATCTGCTATATGATGAGTTTTTCATGTACTCAGTTATCTAATATACTACTTTCGACTTTAATTGTTTTATCGTTTTGGTGTTATGCACACAAAAATAAACTCTATTAATGCCTGAATGTTCCTATTAATGGTAGAGTAGGCCTCATATGCAAAATTGAACTATATACTATCAATGCCTTAATTTTTACTACCTCTGTTCAGAAATGTACAAGGTTTTAGCGTGCAATCAAACTTCTTTTATCTTGACTACTAATATACAAAAAATTATTTGTATTGGTCATGTGAAAAAAGTATTATTAGATTAGTCATAAAAAAATTTCATGACATAATAATTTTATATTATTTTATAAACACATGTTGGAAACCATATCGACACACAGTCGTATATCCTTGAATAGTTGGAGTATATAGATAACTCCTATTAATTGTAGAGTAGGTATGATTTGTAAAGAGGGTTTTCAGTGCATTAGCTGTGGGGTCAATTGATACCAATTTTTTTGCAAAACAGCCTTATATATTCTTAAATTTATATGTAAGTCCACAAAAATCTGAAGAAATGACTCCACTAAAATACGATGTTATGTCCACACCACGACATAACATGATAGTAACTACCCGCACTAATAGTTGCATCTGAAGCAGGATGAGACCCCTCCATGTATGCAGATGTCAGTGCAGATGGCTCTGCGATCTGGAGCAGGTACCCCCAAAATCCAGCAATCTCTCTGGTGCCATCTTCTTCGTCAAAACTCGGTTTAGTAGCAACTACACGAGCAGCATAAGATCCATGCTCTACATCTGAAGTCGCCGCGCCAACATTCTCATCAGCAAATTTGCTGCATCTGTAGATGGATAGCGCTGTGCCAAGCTGAACAATTCACAGAACAGAACAATCTTTTCTTCAGATAAGGATTGTGTTGATGTAAAAGTCCTAGACATGTATCATTGGCTTGAGGAATTCAGTGAAGAGACGAACTATTTGGTGGTGAAAGAGGAAGGGCCTACCCGGAAGAAAAACGTCACCAGAATGATGGTCCACCTGCGTGATAGACAGTTCAACAACCACTTAGAAGAAGCTGGGGAGAAGTAGCAGTTCAACAACCACTTAGAAGAAGCTGGGGGCAAATGCTACTTCTGCGAGGAGAGTTACAAACACCAACAACTATCAGATCTTTGTATATAGCTAACTTTGATGCTACCAACCAGTTACACTGCATTCTTTTTTGAATAAAAAAACACAGACTAGAGATTTGAAAAACACACACACACCAGCTATTTAATTAGCTTTATATCAGATTTCTTGGATGGAACAGGAAGTCATAAGCCCAAGTGGCTAGTTGAAGTCAAGCTACTGCTAGTATGATGATGTACTGCTTATGGTTAGTTATGATATTGTACTGCACAAAAGATTGTTTCTTAAATGTGCTTCAGAAAACATGTACTGTGAATGCATAATTTAGCACCAATATTGAGGTCTACAATTTTGAGCACAAAAATGCATCATTTAGCACCAATTTTGAGCAATATCATGAGATAGCAGATTAACATGTCATCCATTTCTTCTTTGTTGCTGTCAACAGGAAAAGGGATAGAAACCTGGGGCTGCGGTGCTGGGCGGGGACGAAGGGAGCGGCACCGGTTGGGGAGGGAGGGCGTGGGCGCGCGGCCACTACACCGGGCGAGGAGGAGGGCGCAGGGCGCAGGGCGCGGCGCCAGGCGGGCAGGAGGGCGCAGGGCGCGACGCCAGGCGGGAGGAGGGCGCAGGGCGCGACGCCAGGCGGCTGCAGCGGGCGAGTAGCCAGGAGGCCTGGAGGGCAAGGACGGCGAGCGAGTTGCTGGGACGGGAGGCCTGGAGGGCAGGGGAAGGTTAGGTCTCCATTTCCTGGGTGGGAGGCTTTGGGGTTGGGAGCGTAGGCCGTGGAGAGTTGTCAAGGGGGCTAGCGCCTAGGCCAGCGGATGATGGGCCGTGGATCAGTGGATCGGAGGAATAGTGGTACTATGGGAAACTGGGCCTCGAGCTAAACACTATAACTAGATTTGTTAGGTCTGTATAACAATAAATTTTGCACTAAAATTTTTGGTAGAGCTCGGGCTATAGCCTATCCAACCTGAGACCTAAATCCACTCCAGATATCACTGGCGGAAAGCCGACACCAACTCACAAAAAGCTTCTGATGAGGCCAGTGCGTCCTCCATTGAATCAACTCCCAACTCGATTGAGTCGTGAATGAACGGCCTTCAGTAATGTAGGCATCACGCGCCCATGGAACGTGTCCGGCAACCGAACAACGTCTTGGAGGATCAGCAGCTGTCGCCATGTGCCCATGTCAATTGTAAAGACCACTCGACCGTCTGACAAGCAATGGGCAATTGAGGCAGGGAGGAATCAGTTCTCAGTCCACTGAACGTATTTAAAAAGAAAACAACCCCAATTTACGATCCATGCTATTACCTATTTGTGATTCAGTTTCATTGATTATCATTTGTCGATAGGTAGATTTGCAAAAAGTAGACAAACAACGTTGCATAAATATTTTTCAAGAAATACAAGTAGTACTCCTCGTACAAATGAGACCATGAATCAACCAAAGTGGGTCTAGATGGTTCGATCTATGTTTTGTACATTTGTCTCGATATCTTTAAATTTTCGTTCTGAGTCCGCCACTGCCTCCTTTCAACCTGTGCCTTTCACCCATATAGCTTGTAAAAGCTGTCATCCTAATCACCAAACAACTTCTTCATTGCTAGGTCTCTCCAAGTGTACACACTCTTGAACTTGTGCATTGCCGACTAGCTTCTCCGCGACTCGCGCCTGACGATGAGCCCTCGCCGTCCACCATGTCGCATCGGATTCTATGGTTCTTTGGGACGGAAGAATTCAGAAGGAATAGCCATGCCGCCACTGCTTATTCACTGTCCTCTCTGGCTACTGCCAGGCCGATTATGCACCATTCAACAAAGAGGAGAGGCAGCAGCCTAAAGTGAAGAGTGCGAGCCAGAACTGGTGCTATTTTCATTTGCTTTCACAATCTCGAATTACGGATTTACCATCAATGATGGAGGACGTGCCATCACAGACTCAGATGTAACAAAGGCACCATCAATGACGGGAAGGAAGATATGGCGCTGCAGATCGTAAAGCAAAAGTTGAATACGAATCCAATCATATTCACGTCTATGTTTTTAGGTCGAAACTGAATACCAATTCATCGGATTTCTATTCAAGTCAGTCGATTTCCTAGTCCCAAATCCCATAAGACTATTGCATTATTCGCATAACAAACAAGTACTAACACAATTTTTTAGAACAAGAACTACCATTGATTCAGTCGTGGAAATCATCTCATCCTGTAATTTCCATATTACTTGATGGTAGAGCAAGCAGAATGGGCTTGATTACAACTTGACGAAGTGTGCAGGGTACGACAATACTGAAATATTTCAAACACACGTGGTTTACTAGCGTTGTTGAATATAAAGCTCATCAATTTTGTAGTTACAAGTAACGTTTCATGTAGTCGTCCATGCGGGTGTACTGAACCTCTGGGTAGAGTTCAGATGCTTCCGCTCCATTGTCTCCAATGTCAAAGTTTGTCAAGCAGCCCTCGTAGAAAATGTGGTAGAAATGCCCCACTCCTACCTGATTCGCAAAGTCCGTGTCTGCATGCAAGCATATATATCAATTGCAAACTTGCTTATGTAAGTTAGGGGGAAAACAGTGTTTTTGTATGCCAGGTTATATTTGCCAATTTGGTCCCTGGTATTCAATAAACCTAGATAGTACTGAAACACAATAATTAATGAAAACATAAAACAAAATATAAAGAAATTTCCCCAGTTATAGTTAAAGCAAAACAATATTTCTCAGATCTATTTCGTATTTATTTAATTTATTAATGATGCTTTGCATGTCTTTCAAACACACACTATCTCCTCTATATTGAAGTAAATTGGGATTAAAACATTTCAGATTGAAAAAATCAAGATTATATTGGACGGAATACGATGCATTTACCTGTAATTTGGAACTTTCAAAAGGTGTGTAAAGGATTTTTTTCAGAATACTATGTATAGTTTTGGATTTGAAAAAAAAAAAACTATGTTCACAGTTTACCTTGTCTCAGTAAGAAGTTGACTTCTGAATTAATGGCAATTTTTACCAAGAATTTATATATGTGTGATCTTTAACCATTTTGGTGTTACTAAAAGGTGTTATCTTTAATCCTTAAACTTCTATCCATAAATGACAAATTTTTGTCCGACCTTTCATTGACGCCAAGAATTCATCACCAGGGATGGGTACTTTCGCAAGAGCTTTTCCTGAGAGCTTCTCCCATTTTGCAATCAACTCGTTTTGAGTAAGGATATTTTCCTGTGGTCTTAGGTATATCGTCTTGTTCAGGGCCAAAGGATCATCAATGGACTTGATTGTGTACATTGCCACATCATCTTCATCGATGAATATCGCTGCATAGTGCAATACAACTATACAGTCAGAAGTGGAAATTCGAAAAAAAGATCATCCTATGGATTCTCTCTTGGGAAATTATTTTCGGGACGTAACTCATGGCAAAAAAGAAAATGAGGACTTACTTTAATAGCAAAAACAAAAAACTCCCCTTCTTTTTAGTTCTTTATTATTGCAATTCTTTTAATGTTTTGATCAATTCTTTTTTTTAACCATAGTTTGATCATTTGATATGTAGTAAAAATGGAGTATGTAGTAAAAATGGAGTGAAATGTATCCCTTCGTAAATTATAAATGTCTTATGTTTGTTTTAGAAAATATATTACGTTGGCATGACATTTTGGACTAAAGATGCATTCAACTTTCTTTTAAAGTAAATAATTAATAATGGAGAAAATAAAAATCAAATGGCAAAGGTAGAAAAATGAATCATTTACTGGGAAATTTTCCAGTTTTCTGGAAAAATGAAGAAAGTAGCTATAGAAACATATCCCAAAGATGAAAATTTTCGAAAACAAAATAAATCTTTTACGATAGCACCAAAGCCACTCAATCTTCCCGAAGATGACACTAATTTATCTGTTAAACTATGCACTGAGCATTCAGTTATAATTTGAGGAGGTAAACAAAATTAATATCTTTCTTTGAAGCAAATTGGTTCTTCCGAGTTAAATTTATGTTGGACTCCAAGATAAATATACGACTAGGAGAAAACAATACAGCTAATGTTTACCTTTGACGTTGCCACTCCCGTATACGTGAACTTTCTCTTTGGGCGGGAGAAGGGTACGCATTTGACAGAGGTTAGCACAAAAGTAAGCAGCAAAGCAATTAGCAGAAACATAGGTGTGGGGAATATTTGCTTCCTCTATGGCTCTTCTTATCTGCATCTTCTCATCAAAGGAAACCCTTCCTGGTTCAAGAGCATGCCCCATCCTCGCTGGGTCCATGCCGAATTCAGATGGTAGGAAACGCTGCATTCAAGATTGTATAATTGTTAATTTGTTGTTACTGATCACAGCACTTTGGAGTTTTTTTTTTCCATCAATTTCATTTTCAAAAATAGGGATGAAAAGTTGCAGACAACAATTGCAAGAGAGTGTTGTTTTCATATTAGTATTTATCATTCTGAGTGATGTTGGCATGAGTATGTATATTGCGATCATGATCCTACATTTTTTCGTAGAGTTGCAACAATTCTGTGATTAGAGCAACCTTAGATATAATCATAACTAAATCTAGGGCTGTACTCGATCGTATAATCGCAACAAAGACTCAAACTAAGATTCTAACGATCTTGGCCTAACCCAACAAGATTTTAGATCTAGAAAGTCATTAATAACAAGTTTACACCTGGCAAGTGGTAATTGGTACAATCGGTATGACACGTATGACTAGAGGCTATGGTTCAGGTTTCACTAACTACACATTAGGTAGAGTTTTATATGTGGATTTTTCAAGATTTGGTCATGCAATCTTTCGGTTATGAGCCTTAAGGTAACTGCGATAACCAACTGCACCCTTAGGAAAACAAAAGTGTGCAAGTGCAACTATAACGTAGGCTCTAATTATGAATGCGTGAAAAAACATTCTACTGAAAATGACTTTTAGAACTAAATGAAAATTCCAACCGCTCTTCAGTAGTGTAATACAACAGATTACTCCGCTGTTCTGCCGCAATTGTTACAAAGGTTGTCACTTGTTAGTTAGCTGTTGTTGGTTAGCTGGTGCTGTCTTGGTGTTTTATGCCAGACTTTGGATTTATTCTCCTCATTGCTTAACGAGGTGGCAGAGCTCTCGTCGTCTAAAAAAGAACGGGAGCAAAAACAATTAAAGTAAAGTTCCAAAATATTGTTTACCGAGAAAGTTCGAAAACATTTCCATTATTTTAATAAAAACACCCAAACCAGCCCAAAATTTAATTGGATGTACTAAGTTGAGCGCACGAGAAGAAGATAAGATACACCTCAACCCACACATCGACATTTCCAGCTGATGTCCGTACAAACGTAAGTTCAGTTCTTGCTTGAGTTAACCAACCCAGGGTTTCAGAAACCGGTTTCTAATTTTTAACGGGGGTAGAACCGGTTTGGCTGAAAATCGGCCGAAATTTTCAAAAACAATTTGATTTTTTCAGATTTTAAATTAAAAAGATCAAATTCAAGCAAATTCGAATTTTTCAGGCCGATTTTGGCCGGTTTGATGTCTTACCGAGGGGTCATTTGTATGATCCTAATCTTAGTGTTGAATAATTGACATCGGTGTCGAGATGTTTAGGGATCAAAACCCTGGTTTAGCAAATTGTTGGATTTGTTGTCACGCGACAGGCTGCCTGGCTGGCCTTGGGGGTGGTGTGGCCATTCATGGGGGCGGTCAAATAGGGCGCCGAGGCTGGCGGTCTGACCGACCAGTGGTGTTGGTTAGACTGGCTATGGCCGTCAATGGAAGTTTTTGCGGATTGCGCGCCAAACACTTGTATGGGGTGTTTGAGAGTATGTTTGCAACAGGTCCCATTGAAAATAGAAAGTGGATCTAAAACTAGATATAATTTTGCTGAAAAGTCCACAGAGGGTGTTCTAGAATTACGGCGTGCGATCGACCGCCATTGGTGGTGGTCGATGATGGGCGATCGATCGACCAGGGCGGTCGGACTAGCTTAGGTGGCGATTAGACCGTAGGAGCGGCGGTCTAATCGTCCAGATGGAGTTCATGCATCGGGAGTGTGGTGAATTTTGTGGATTTCGCCAAATTCATGGTATTCATTGCATATGTGCTACATGATGCATGTTTCGGCTAACGTATGTCAAGTTGTGAGGAACTTTTACTCGAAATCGATTTCTTAGTCTATTATTGTGCACGTGACTTGGAGTCAACTACGGTAAACAGCGAGGGTGATCGAGACTTGGTAGGAGAACTAGGGTCCAGGTAAAGTGGGTGGACTCAAGCATAACGCAAGATGGACAAGAACAACCGAATTGGAAGTTCAAAGGAATGGGTTTCATCAAGTGGCCTAGGCGACGGTGCAAGTGCTATGGTGGTTCCGGTGGGAGCGAGATGGGAAACTTGTTGGTATGAAGATATCCTTTGATGAACCTACGCGTGGCAATGCATGGGAATGCTTTATGTTGATTGCACTCGGCCTTTGAAAAGGATCCAGAAGCGATATTTTGGTATCTTCGTCAAAATATCAGGTTGGTGATCTTGGAGAAATCGTGGCGGAAGATGGCGCAAACGAGAGGCAGTTTAGGTGAAGAGAAGACGATCACGAAGAGACGGATTCAGGAGACCTGGATCGTCATTCGCTTTGAGAAGCGTCCGTGAGTATACACTCGTTTATGTGTGGGCCTAACAGGTGCCTAATAAGATTTTCTCTCTAAACCTAGCCTCCACTATATAAGAGGGTGGTGTAGGATTTGCACCCCTATCCAAGCCTTAGAAACCATAATTTGTGATTTGGAAAAAGTGGAGGAAAAAGAGAAGACTAGGTTTGAGAGAGATGGATTGAGAAATTGGGTACTCCATGGTAAAGTTACAATCCCTCTGATCAATTCAATCAAAATTGCCCTAAGATGAATTCTATCTTATTCTTGTTCCCTCTTTTGATGTTTTTATGATTTTTGTATTCCAAGAGTTTTGGTTGGATCTTTTGCTATCATCTAACTTGCTAGAACTTGTGAGATCTAATCTAAGGTCATCTTGACAATCTTCCACCCAAGAGCAAGCTCTTGACTCAAGTTTTAGTTTTCCTCCATTTTAGAGTGTTCTTGACCTCAATCAACAAATTCATGGAACCTTGGCTTTGATCGTTGATTAAAATAGATTCGTGACCTTGTTGATAAGCTATGTATGAAATCTCAAGGGATTTGGATAATAGGATCAAAAGTTAGATCGTTTTGTGGATCTTTTGGGTTGCTGACTTGCAGCCGGCGGTCAGACCGGCCTCACCTGCGGTCAGAATGACCACTGGTCAGATCAGCGTAGTCAGACCGGTCGTGAGTCTTTGAGTTTGGTATTTTTCAGTTTCAACGCAAGACTTCCACTTTGATTTTCTAGCTTTGATCTTTATAGTTTTCATTGCTATTGGAGTGAAAATAAAGTTGAATACCTCAGAGGTGAAAATAGGTGGCTCCTATTTACTTGCTCTCTAGTAGTTAATTCGGTCCAATAGAGATCTCTCATAGTTCAAAAAGAACCGGAGCAAAAACAATTAAAGTAATGCTCGAAAATATTTTTTACCAAGAAAGCTCGAAAATATTTCCATTATTTAATAAAAACACCCCAACCAACCGAAAATTCAATTGGATGCACTAAGGTGACTTAGGTGAGCACACGAGAAGAGAGTATGCACATGAATATATAATACACAACCCAAACATCGACACTTCCAGGCTCCAGCTGAAGTCTATATATACGTAAATTCAGTTCTTGGTTGAGTTAACCAACCTTGACATTTCCGGCTTCTTTGATGGCCTCCACCAGCTTGAGCTGCAATAGGAGGTTGTGGCTTCGGAAGTGAACCCCGGACATGGCTGACACGACCACGTCCACCTGCTTCACGGCGGCGACGAGGCTCCGGTGGTCATCGAGCGACGCCTCGACGAGGCGTGCTCCCTGCGCCTTGCACGACAGCAGCATCTGAAGCTTTTCGATGTCGAGACCGATCTCAGGCCGCAGCAGGACGTAGGTCGGGTGGCCATTTTCCAAGCTCGCCTTCACAATCCTTCTGCCGATGTAGCCTGTGCCACCTACAACAAGAACCCTACTCTTCTCCATGCCTAATTAGCAAAAGATGCAAATGAGATGCCTAACTTTAGCTTCTATGGGTTGCAGAGTAGTAGTCGAAGTAACGCGTTTATACAGAGTTTAGCTAGTGTATCTGGTACAAACCAGCAACGTCTTTATGACATCATTACCAACCGCCTCTACAAATGGTTCAGCAGATGGTGGTATCACCAACCGCCCTACAAATGGTTAGATTTGTAGGCGGTACTGACCGCCCCTCTTGTTTGATTTGTAGAGGCGGTGTCCCACCGCCTCTTTGGTTCATTTGTAGGGGCGGCTGGATAACCAGCCGCCCTACAAATCGACCAGCATATAGTGCCAGGCCCCTTCTTCCTCCTCGAGCTGCACAGTGCAACCAGAGAGGAAGGAAGGGAGGCCTTGGGCACCTCCCAAAAATTCCTATTTTGAGGGAAGGTTTTGAGTTAAATTCCTTTGGTGGAGAGGTTGTTGGAGGTAAGAAAATGGTTTTCCATACATCTTTTTGAAGTTTTAATGGTGGGTTATTGCTTAATTAGAGTTTTGATTTTCTCTCTCTTCTATGGTGTTTGAGTAATTTATGGAGCAAATGAGGCTAAAATTTTGAATATGCTAGGCTAAATTAGTTATGGGAATAATGTCATACCCTTATTTAGTCATTCTTCCTTGATTTTAGTGGACTATTAATTAGTTTTATGGATGTTTGAGTTACATCTAGATCTAGATACCTAGAACTAGGGTTTGTTTTTTTACTAATTACATTGTTATTAATTTAGTGGAATATATTTACAATTGCTATTTACATTGCACCATACATTTAGAATTATTAATCAATTTAGAATATCCTTCCATAAAATTCCTATGTATATTTTTGAAGTAATAATTAATTTGTGAAGTATTAATTAGTCCTATTAATTCTTATCTTTGTTTTCTATATTAAAATAAAGATGGATGACAGAACTCTTGGATGTATGGTAAACAAAGGTGGGAGCCAAGTTTCCGTGATGAAGTGGATAAATTTCTTCAAGCATGAGAGCCATGCAATGTCGAGCAATAATAGTGGTGAAATTCTTTGTCCGTGTAGCGATTGCAAGAACTATCTCGCATGGAAAGATGTGACTATCATTAGATCACACTTGATTATGCGAGGATTTGTTAAAGACTACACGTTTGGAATCATCATGGTGAAGCGGTTATTAACAACGTTGATCCAGAAGAAGACGACGACGATTACCTAGATTGCATGGACCAATATGTAGCTGAATATGATGCAGAAATAGACCGTGAAGAAGAAGGTAGTGGTGGTCATAACGACGAAGCTGGTGGCAATGATGGCGGAGGGCGTGTCGGGATGAAGATGACGGTGATTATTTGGAGGAAATGCTTCGGGCCATTGGACCAGAGATTTTACTAAAGAACCCGAAAGGTCTAGAAAATTTGGAAAGGGTTAAAAAAGCCTCGAAGGAGACTTTGTATGGTGTTGAAAAGGGTTGTCCGACACACTTTGGCGGTGCTACGTTTGTGCTTGAGCTACTCATCCGAAGGCTAAATCTGGTGGTGGATGTAGTTTCAATGATTTGTTGCGTCTCTGTCTTGGTTCTTGCCACGGCCAAACTCGATTCCGCCAACACATACGGCGAAGAAGGTTATAAGTCCATTGACAATGGGGGTTGAAAAAATCCATGCATGCTCGAACCATTGTATCCTTTACCGTGGCGATACGTTCAAGTCACTAGATAAATGCCCCCGGTGTGGCACTAGTCGTTACAAGAACAATGACCTTTACAACGGGGAAGAAGCCTTCACAGGGAAGAAGAGGAAGAAAGGTGGGAAAAGGTGGTACAAGATTCTCAACCCAAAGAGGACACTCCATTAGGCATCGATGCAAGCGAGAAGAATCCCGCTTGGTAATGTGGTACCTACCGATCGTCGATCGCTTGAGGCGTATGTTCCTAAACCCTAAGGAAGCTTCACTCATGACATGGTGGGATGATGAGCGCAAGGTGGGTGATGGTAAGATTGGACACCCACGATGCTACCCGGTGGCAGCGCTTTGATGCGAAATACCAAGAATTTAGCAAAGACCCAAGGAATGTACGGTTTGGCCTTAGCACGAGATGGAATGAATCCCTTCAATGAGAGAACCGTGAGCATAGTACATGGCGATGATCTTAACCATGTACAACATCCCAACGTGGTTGTGTCGAAGAGAAAATATCTTCTCCTCACTATTCTCAATCAAGGTCCCAAACAACCGGGCATTGATATAGATGTGTTCCTCGAGCCTTTGATGCAAGAAATGGAGGCTATGGCGGTATGGAGAGCCGATGTACGACGCCTTGAAAGGAGGACTTCATATGTAGAGCCATTATCTTTGTCACTACCAATGATTACCTGCTATTGTTTGCTTTATGCGGGCAGATCAAAGGGAAGGCGGGATGCTTAGTATGCTTGGATGGTACTACATGGGTGTTCTGGATGCATCCAAGAAGACGGTTTACCTAAGGTACAACGATCCTTAAAGACAACTCACGATACCGCACAAGTTGTTCTTCAAATTTTATGACAACAAACCAGAGACCGAATCCCCTCCAGAGAGACGTCAAAACGGGCAACATGTGTTCGAAATGGTGAAACACATACATGTCGATTTTGGAAAGAAGAATGCGGATGGGACAAAGAGAGATAGAAGCACACCTCCTGTCCCCGGTGTACCTTTTAAGAAAAAGTCGATCTTCTTTAAGTATACGCTTTATTGGCGAACTTGGAGGTCCCCATGCCATTGATTCTATGCACTTACAGAAGAATGTATTTGAGAGTCTCATTGCTACCTTGATGGACATGGGCAAGACAAAGGATGGTCTAAGATCACGGAAAGACATGGTGCAGCTAAATGTGAAGCCAGAGCTTCACCCGATACCTCAGGGTAATGGAAAATACCTCCTACCGCAGCTAGTTTCAACGACTCGGATGAGAGGAGGCGATCCGCAATTTCTTGAGAGGGTAAAAGTTCCCACTGGGTTTTCACCAGCGTGAAGAGGCTAGTGTCAATGAAGGACACATCAAGAACACGCTTCAAGGCTCACGATTGTCATGTGATGCTCACATTATTCCTACCTATTGCAATCGGGCTATAGAGCGAGTTCTTGAAAATGGCCATCACGCATGTGTTACTTCTTTTGAAGATCTCACGAGAAGACGATTGGTGAAAATGAGCTTTGTGACCTACATGAATTCGTGGTGGAGACAATAAACCAACTAGAGATGTGTTTACCTCCGCTTTTTGATATAATGCCACATCTCATGATTCACATGGTTCATCGAATCTGAGCCTTTGGGCCCTTGCTACTTACATGAAATGTGGTCCTCTGAGCGGTTCATGTCGGTTCTTAACGATACGTGCATAACTGAGCATGCCGAGAGGGCTCCATGATAGAGATGAGGTTACAATCACAGAAGAAGTCGTCGAGTCTTGTCAAGAGTACCTAAAAGTACAAAGAGGATTGGTAAACTCGATTCTCGTCACAAGGGTAGGTGATGGGAAGGGCACCAAGGGAGAAAAGTCTTCATCGACAAGGATTTCAACGAAGTTAGTCGAGCTCATTATAGTGTCTTGCAGTGCAGAAGCTGATGCAACCGTACATTGATGAACACTTGGATGTCATTAGGCGCGAGTAATGGCGCTCGGCGATTGGGTCATGAACGGCACAAGCATCGATTCACTACATGGTTGAAGGAGCAAAACCTACCGAATGGGGAAACCAGAGATGATATTACCATCGAGAAGGTTGGTGGGGCCCATCGAGACAAGTGACATCATGGCAAGCTTACGACATCAATGGGTACACGTACTATACCAACGCATAAGGATAGTAATTGTGTGAACCAAAATAGCGATGTTCGAGTAGAAGCCATCAACGGAATGGGGCAAAAGACCCCATACTTTGGAATCATAGATGATATATGGGAACTTGACGATCTCAGGCCGCAGCAGGACGTAGGTCTTACTCACCATAGTCTTAAGGTGGTTTTCCATATAGATTCAAATCAAAATAAAAATCAACCGGGAACAATTGTCCGTGATGTTAAGTAGAAAGTTCATGGTGGAGTAAAAGGAGTTTCCTTTGCTCTACCTTTGTGTTTGCATATTTGGTTGTCCATCCTTAATGTAGGAGACCATTACCAAAAGAATATAGGAATAACTAACCTGTGCAAGGGTTCAAAACCAGAAAATGAGGGTTCTTCGGTTATTCTAAACAGATAAGAGGTGTAAATCAAGTAGCTTGTTTAATTCATAGTTGTAATACACACTTTCGGTATTTAAAAAGGTGTTTGGTTCATCTCCATAGTTTGTGATGCCCATATTCTTACACCACATATGTTGGTTTAGAAAATTGTATCACCGAATAGCAACCGACTTTGCACAAGAAAGTTTCCACTTATGAGCACCATTCGTGATTAGGTTCCAGATTTTACGGGGATACGAAGGAGTGTAGAAATATCTAGTTGTGACTTGTGATTGGGCTCTTCGCTTGATGATTTTTATATTTATGCCTGTCACTATAAACTTCTGCCATGAGATATCCTCACTATGTACTTGTGTTCTAAATTATGCAAACTGTTTGTACTGCATTTCCCTTTATGCTTTGATGGTTTGATTTTAATATGCAATACCTGCAGTTGTTTAGAATTGGATGTTCATTTTATATGAATCAAAAATCGCAGATGAGCTCTTCCATCGGTAGCTATCACATAGCCATTACTCTGAAAATTAGACCACTTTTGGAATTTGCTCCAAACTTTTTTTAAATAAATGTTGCTACTTTTAATTCATTTATCTAAATCTTGCTCCAAACGTTCAGATGCGTGTATTGGAAAAAAAAGCGAAATTGCACGGTGTTTTGACTAAGTGTGCATGCTTGTATGAGTGGACCAATGAGGAGCAAAACAACAGTGTTGGTTGATTTGATTACCAGCTCTATGGTTAAGCCATCAGCCTTGGATATTTCTCAAATAATGAAATTTTGGACTAGTCATCTATCACCAAAATCATAGTAGAAATACAATTGGGCTGCAGCTGGATTAGCATATATCTATTTCTTCAGCGTGTTGGGTTTGCATTCGGTCAAGATCCGTGCGTAACTTGTTTGCGTGTGATGTGTCATTCTTTAGTTATGCCTTTTAGATTATTGTTGTTATTATTATTATTATTTTGCATCAGTGAGTTCTAGTTCTACACTTCTACTACTCTTTCGTCTTTGTATATGATCCAGTGCCTTACAAAGAGAAGTCATAAATCGCAAATTGAAGACATCATGCCATCATAGCCAAACAATTTATTCAGCTTGGAGAGAACGCCAGCCGACCAAAGGCATAGGGCTATTGGAAGTTCGCATCATGCCATCATAGCCAAACAAAGGGTTATTTAATTCGGGAGAACATCCGAAGTTCGAGTAGGACTTAAAATAACAATCAGAGAAATTAAGAACAACAGAGAAATCGAATACGCACACATCTATAACCCGGATACAAATTAAGAACAACGGAGAAATCGAACATGCTGAATATGTTATGATTGTATACATGGTTTTATGTGTTGTTTAAAGGGCACATGGCTTGGTATGTTGTATACCGAGGACTCGCAGACGGGGTCTTTGCAACTGGGCTCAATGCCATGCTCAAGTCATCGGTTTTCGTGAATCGCCGCTACAAAAGCTTCCAACAAAACAAGAGGCGAGTCTTCCTACTTGGAGTTCAACCGGTTGTGAAGATGACAGAGTTTTGGCGAAACTCGCTGCCTCGCCGTTGCAAAAATCTTGGCTATTTCTTGTTTGCATGGTTCAGTCTTTAATGTTGGCGTGCTCATCTTTTACATTGTTAGACGTGGGAACAATTGTCTCGTGATGTTGTACCTATAACCATGTACTCATCTATTGGCTATGGCCCTTGTGAGGTATTGGGACCCATTTCATGATGACTAATGAGGTAGTTAGATCATGTAACGCTCTTATGCTCTCAAACTGAGTTTCTTTTAATGATCATGTCAATTCTCATTGGAGTGCATATGTTCTACTTGTACTACTCTCATCTCTCTTCCTTACTACTATTCTTGCTATCTTCTCTTCTTCCTTACTACTTGTACTACTCTCATCTCTCTTCCCTACTACTACTATCACGCTCTATTAGAGGATCAGTAATAGTGTTGTTTATTTGTATTTGTTGCATCTATTAGAACAAAGCACAAAATGACGGGGACAACAGACGACACAACCCGAGGCCCCGAACAGTGCCAATCTTTGAAGACGAACAACCGAGTTGCTTACCGAGGAGCAGTTCAACCAGAGCTAGACGATGATCTACAAATGTTATTAGATGGGGACCATGAGGAGGCTAATGATGAAGACGACGAGGATGAAGAAGAGGGATATGTAAGTCCGAGGATCCTTTCCCACTGTAATGCATGAGGCCAACCAAGAGGAGTTGGACAGTGATTTTGATCCGAACGAGGAGGTAGGGATAAAGCCTTAGTTCATACATTATGCTTGTATGCAAAGCTGCAAAGTAATATCTCAGCCGTTCGATCACTGTGAGATCATACTCATCCGTTGGATGAATCATGGGAAGCGCTAATGGTACCAGCATCCTATGCCCACTAGTGTTTAAGTCACAAATTCGCTATTGGTGTCCACCGATTCTAGAGTATAGGCATGTGCACTCCGGTAAATTCTCAGTGTGTGCGTGGGTGACGTGTGATGTGTGTTAAGTGTGTGTGCGCCTTGTACTCTTGAGAAAATTTTTGATGTTGTGGTGGCATTAAATGACACTCAAGTTGAACAGATATAGATGTACCAAATCGGATTGGAAGAATATCTATCATGTTATTATTAAAACAAAGAAAAAAGATACTCCTATGTTCGCTTTGAAGGGCTAGAGTTAAATAACAAATAGAACTCCTTTTCAAATATAAACATATGTATTATAGTATCTATCTACACAATTGCATATTAGAAATTTGGCTAGTTGGAGGAGGGTATTTGAATAGTTCACAAAAATAATAATAATAATAATGGGACTGAGATGACATTGCCAACAACTTAAATGATACACCTTAGGCTTGCATATGTACTCTACCAAGAAAGGCGTCACGGCCCTGATGACACTTGCCACCTACTGCAAAGTTGTTTTCCTCCATTGCGTCACGGTAGGTACGTTGGGACCCTCTCATACTGCACTTGTTAGAATAGACTGATGCCAACCCGCGCCAAATGGCGCGGCTATGGCCGCTGATAAATTCAGAAAGGCTGGTGTTTTTTTTTTTGTTTGCATGTGTTGTCGGGTGCTAATTCGAAGAAATTAGGCAGTTTGGTAAAATCAAAGCGTACAAAAACAAGTGGCAAACGATAAAACCCAGCCTAAATAGTGACTGTGTATAAACACTGGAGTATATATACAACAAAAGGGTAGGGTCCACACAGCAAATAGGACCTATGCTCGGTGTATGCTGGGTTTGGATAACACAGCGCGAAGATTAGACTATCAGAACAACACATTACTGTCATATTGCGGTGCTGGGGAAAGACAGAAGTCTGGGCGGAAGGATAATATTTACATAAAGATTTTGAAGGGCAGTAGCACGAGCAGCAAAAGAGTTTTTTTTTACGGAAGCTAGATAGTATAGAAACCCAACTCAAAGTATTCAAGTCACCATTAGCTGTAGACTCAACTTCAACATCTTTCCCGTTCAATGTTCCATTTAGGACTTGGTTATCATGGACATATAAGTTCTCAGCAAAACAGACCCGCACAAATATATGACCCCGTTCTGTGAACTAGGACAATTAAAAGCGAAATCAGTACATTTTTGAATGAGTTCGATAGCAGAAATATATATTAAAAAAAAACAGTGTCCCAACATTATATAAAGCTACCAGGTATGCAACCAGCAGTAGCATTCATGTTTAATAAGCATATCAAATGTCATGATACCAAAATTTGACTACTTACTTTGACTACCTTGCCCACTAAATTTGGAAGTATATGTCGAAATCTGCATGGATCCCCAATAACAACTTCTGGAACATCATCGCATACAAACACTGCAGCAATTAGGAAAAGATTAGGAAAAAATGTGCTACTCGAAAGGAAATATAGGAAAGACTGGTAATTTGGCATGTGTGGAACAGCATTATCTGCTGGTTGCTCAGCCACAAATAAGGGCTAAAAGCGGTCCATATCTATTATGATTATGAGGGTATAGAAACTATCTTTCGTACTTTATAAATGTACAGTAAAATACCTCAATGCACTGCTCTCTTGCCTTTGAAGAAAACAAAAGATCACATCGTCCATGACAGAACGCAAGTCAAAAGGCACTGCCTCAAGTCCAATTTTCTAGCTTCAATCATTGGTCGATCAAGGACATCATTTATCAGTGCTATCAATGCTCTGCCACACATACGAGCAGTCTGAGCATAATCCCAATGATATTTAACATACACATCTGCACTGAAAGGCAAACTCACACTACTATTGCTCTGGTAATACCCTCTGAGGCTGCTCAAATATAATTGGCCACCATCCATAGTTCTCCATTTTCATTGCAAAGAAGCAAACAAAGCACATTGCAGCATTCTCTTCCAAAAGAAAAATGATCGACATAATAATATGGTCACATACCTCGGTAGGTACGTAGAAATTTTCTCCAGTCAGCTTCTACCTGAATTTCTCCATCTTTTTCGTCAGGCACAACTTCATCACCTAAAAATTTTTAAGTATAATTAACAACCAACACCAATCACCTCGATCTCACACAATATCTTTGTTCTAATAAAGGATGCTGACCTCTCTACTCTTTTCCCTAGGGTACTGTATTTCATTCTATTAGATGACACCTCATCTCTTGCATCTCTTTTTGAAAAAAATCTAGGAAACACCAATACAATATGACCTTAACTCAAGGCATTACCAAACTGTTTTGTTTTTTTAGGAAAAATGGAAGTATCAATTACTTATTATCCCCTTGCTAGCAGCCCTTGTTAACAGAACCACATCGATCTTGTTACAAATAATGCACAGACCAAGAGAGACAAGCGACACGAATTTTATGTGGAAAACCTTTGCGGGAAAAAACCACGGCGTCAATCGGTGATGATCACTATAGAGGAGTATTTACAAAACACAAGGGATTACAATGAGGCGTCTAGCGTCTGGCATCGACTCTCACTGTGCGGCTTACAAGAGGTATATAAAAGGGGTAAAGGGACTTGAAGTCCAAGTAAGAAACTAATCCGCTAATATGGTAACTAATCCGGATATTTACATATTAGAAATTCGGATCACAATTCAACAATCTCCACCTTGGAACGAATTTCCTCTTGTAGGATAATAGAGAATCATCAATCACCAAATAACTCCACAATAAGATAAAAATCACCGTGCGCCAATTAGTCTCTAGGACTAAACTATAACACCAACTAAGCTTGAGCAAAGCTCAAACTTAGTAACAATAACTGGTTTTGTCATCATATCAGCTGGATTATCATGAGTACTTATCTTGCACACCTTAACATCACCTTGAGCAATAACATCTCGAATAAAGTAATATCTCATATCAATGTGCTTTGTTCTCTCATGCAACATCTGATCCTTTGTAAGGCATATAGCACTCTGACTATCACAAAATATAGTAGTGCAAGAATTATCTCCACAAAGCTCAGTTTACAAGCTTCAGAAATAACCATATATTCTGTTTCAGTGGTAGATAAGGCAACAGTAGCTTGCAAACTTGCCTTCCAACTAACAGTACAACCACTAATGGTGAAAACATAACATATAAGAGACCTCCTCTTGTCCAAATCACCAACATAATCAGAGTCAACATAACCAACAAATTCATCTCAAGAATTCCCAACTGCAAACAAGCATTAGAAATGCCACGCAAATATCTGAAAATCCACTGAACTGCTTTCTAATGCTCTTTTCCAGGATTAGCTATGTATCTACTAACAACACTCAATGCATGAGATAAATCAGGATGAGAACAATGTAATACCCCAAAAATTAAATCGGGAGAGAATAATTAAAATCGGGGGAATATTTCTTTTAGAAAAGCGATTGAACAGGAGAAAGAGGGGTTTTAATGTAATACTCCAATTTATTCTACGAAAGAAAGCGTTCAAAAGAGAAATTAGACATAGAAAAGGGGGGTTTCTGCAGTTTTTCGGCAACTTGGATCTTGGGCCTTGGCCCAGGAGGCCCATGAGGGGTCGGCCACCAATAAAAGGAAGGAGGAAAACCCTAGATGCACTGTAGCTACAGTGCCGCCACACTGTAGCACGGCTACTGTAGCACACCTCTCCTCCATGGTGGTGCCCCCCTCCATTGGTGCCTCCCTTCCTCGCCGTCGGTGCTCCTGCTGCCGATCAAGTGAAGAAAGGAGAGGAGATCAACCGTGGGGAGAGTTCATCATCTTGCTGCGATTCTACAAGGGTAACGTCGCGTGTTCTTCGTTGTTTGATGCGTAATAGTTGCGGTTGATGTCGTTTGGTAGATTGATTTGCGTCGGTTTAATAGATCGCGTTCTGTCCAGATTATTGCGTGGTCAGTTTCGGGTGTTTAGAGGCCGAATTAGGAGTTTTGGTCTCCTAGAGTTATGTAGATAATATTCTTAGCTTTCAGTGGCCACCAAGAACGCCAAAATCCGATTAACGGTTAGAAAGTTATGAATTGTTTAGTGCCGCTGTCTGGTTAATCTGTCAACATTCTGACAGTCTGTAGAAAACTGAGTTAATCTATTATTTAAAGACGAAATCAGAGGATCTCAGTATAACGAAAAATGTAGGTAATTTCTATACCTTTTCATAGAGATAAAGAACGCAAGATTTGGACCTTCGTAGCAAAAGTTATGGTGATTTTAGTGTACTGTCCAGAGAAACCGACGTGAAAATTGTTGTTCTGTAGGTTGGCTTGGTAGAGGCAATAGTTGGCATAATCAAAAGGGCTCCCCAACTAAGTTTATTTAGGTAATTTAATTAAATTTCTATAAAGTCCAAGAACATCCTATTTGGACTCCGGAGCAGAAAGTTATGTATTTTAGAAGTTGACTGTCCGCAGTGAACACCAAAAGCGATCGCTAGAAATTGGAAGATTGGAAAATGCTTGGAAGTTTAGAGAGTTCAATTGTGTTGTTATTTATGCTTTTGGTCCAGTATGTTGGTCTTAGATTGGGTTATCTCTATGTTCAGGTGGGAGCGAGATCCCAGGGGCAACGCCCACTTCGCGTCCACCGTTCTCGCACGGTTGAGGCAAGTATCCGGTTATTGTATTATTATGCTTGTATCTTTGTATTGTTTGTGTTTGGGTCATAATAGCCATGAATGGATGATATTGTGATGAGTACCAAATTATCTTGGTGGTTGCAAGTACTCTGTTTGATAGAGTAATTATGAATTGTTTGACGATGAGTGCTATGTTTGATACATATTAGCTATGCTTAGTTGATAGTGTGATATGTTGATTAAAGATGGTAAATGCTTAATATATGAATGATAGAAGTATGAATGAGTTAAATTCATAAGTGATATTGCTGAGGAGGTATGATTATGATGATTCATGATGTGTGCATATGCATCATGTTGACAAAATAAAGACTTGGTCACGTGGTGACCAAGCATTTGTTGAGATCCCGTCATGTATATGACGGGCTTGAGGTCCCCACACTTGTGGAGTGTGGGCTTGAGGTCCCCTTTACTTGCAGTATTGGACAATTGGTCCTCGTGCTTGCGAGCACGGGCATGGTATCTGGCGACGGTCGCATATCTCGTATTACGGTGAAATCGACAAAGAGTGAAAGAGAAAAGTTGCATTGCATATTCGCATACATACCTCATGAGATATGTTTTTGTGTAAAGCTTTGGAATGGAATGTTGATGATGTAAATGTGAGATTAATGTTTCATTATTGGTACTTGCTGAGTCTTTGGACTCACTCTTGCTTTTGTTGTGTTTTTAGGTACCACTTGCAAGAATGGCATGCATGGGAGGGAGTAGACTTGAGTTGGACACACACACTACCATCCACCTTAAAAGTTGATAAATTTTTAGTTCATACTTTAATAAAGGAGCAACCTGCTTAGAGATTGTTTATGTTTATGCTTCATGCATTGGATTAAGTGTAATAATGATAGGTAGTGTCTTTTGGATATCTCTGGATATGCTAGTTGCTTTCATGTTTTGAATGCCTATTGATTATACTGAATGTTGGATTAATTATATACGTTTTATTCAAATATTGGAACCTCCTGGTAGCTAATAATACAGGGGAGGTTCTGCCAAAAATTTGGTAGGATGTTTTGGCTTAGAATTGTTTAATGTTAGTTTGGTAGCATTCCAGGCTCAATGCTGAGCTGGGGTGTTACAAACAAATCATGGCATACATAAGAGAACCAACTATACTGGAATATGTAACTCTAAACATGTACTCAATATCATAATCTGACTTAGGACATAAGGCTGAAGATAATATTAAATGCGAAACTAATGGAGTACTCACTGGTTTTGCATCATACATATTAAAACGATGAAGAACCTTCTCAATATAACCTTGTTGACTAAGGTATAACTTGCCAGATTGTCTCTCTAATAATCTTCATACCAAGAATTTTCTTTGCTGCACCTATGTCCTTCATCTCAAATTCATTACTCAATTGTGCTTTTAGTTTTGCTATTTCTGACTTATCTTTTGCAGCAATCAACATATCATCAACATAGAGAAGCAAATAAATAGCTGAACCATTAACAGTCTTTTAATAAACACAGCTATCATAATCATACCGTTTAAAATTATGAGAGAGCATAAAGGAGTCAAATCTCTTATACCATTGCTTAGGAGATTACTTCAAACCATAAAGAGATTTCTTTAATCTACAAATAAGGTGTTCTTTTCTATGAATAACAAAACCCTCAAGTTAGTCCATATAAATGTCTTCTTCCAACTCCCCATACAAGAATACAGTTTTAACATCTAATTGCTCAAGTTTATAATCATATATAGCAACAATACTGAGTAAAGTGCGAATAGAACTATGCTTCACAACTGGAGAAAAGACATCATTAAAATCAATACCTGGAATTTGACTATAACATTTAGCAACCAACCTTGCTTTATACCTTGCTGGTTCAGTAGAAGAAATACCTTCCTTTTTTTGAAAATCCACTTGCAACGAACAGACTTCTTCTCTTTTGGCAATTTCACTAATTCCCAAGTGTCATTCTTTTCAAGTGACTCCATCTCATCATGTATAGCAGTTATCCACTTATTACAATTAGTGGAGCTAATAGCCTTAGAGTATGATGAAGATTATGTATTACCTTCAATTTCTTCTGCCACACTCAAAGCATAAGCAACAATATTAATTTCTTCAATCAACCTCTTGGGTGGATTAATCTCCCTCCTAGGTCTGTCAACTGCAATAGACCGTTGTGGTGGCTGCTCAACAATAGGAGAGTCCTCAACAATAGGTGCATCATGAACAACAATATTTTTCTTATCTGATGTATTATCTGAACCAACAAAGTGGCCCACCTGAATACTTGAATTTTGCTTACTCTCAACAGGAATATTAGTAGGCAGTTTATCATGAAGCATATCAGATTAATTAAAGACAACGCTTATGCTAATCACAACCTTCTTTATTTCTGGATTCCATAAGTTATATCCTTTAACACCAGATTTATAAATAAGAAAGGTGCACTTAACAGCTCTAGGCTCTAATTTTTTATTATCAATATGAGCATAAGCAGTACAGCCAAATACTCTCAATTTTGAATAATTTGCTAGGCAACCAGACCATACCTCAATTGGAGTCTTCTTTCAATTGCAATAGAGTGTGACCGATTAATAATATAGCAAGCAGTGGAAGCGGTTTCAGCCCAAAAACGCCTATGCAAACCTATATTAGACAACATGCAACGGACCTTGGAAATGATGGTTATGTTTATACGCTCAGCTACACCGTTTTGTTGAGGAGTACGGGGAATGGTGTAATGCCTAACAATACCTTCAGTCTTGTAGTATGATTCAAATTCATCATAACAGAATTCCATCCCATTATCAGTGCGAAGTTTCTTTACCTTATTTTCAGTTTGCCTTTCAATCATAATCTTCCACTCTTTAAATGCTGAAAATACTTCTGACTTATGCTTCAAGAAATAAGCCCACACAATTCTAGAGTAATCATCAATAATTGTTAACATATAACGAGCACGTTCTAGCGATGTCTTGTGAGATGTCCCTCATAAATTAGAATGCATATAATCCAAAATACCTTCTGTAGTATGAACTAAAGTATTAAATCTCACCCTCTTGTATTTTCCAAACACATAATGCTCATAAAATTTCAGCTTACTGATGCTATTTCCATCAAGAAGTCATCTCTTGCTCAATTCTGCTAAACCAATTTCACTCATATGCCCAAAACGCATATGCCAAAGATTAGTAGTATCAGAGTCAGATAATGAACTTAAAATTACAACAACATTACCTGATATTGTAGTACCTCGCAGATGGTACAAATTGACAGTTTTAATATCAGCTTTCATCACAACAAGAGAGCCTTTTGATACCTTCAAAACTCTACCTTCACTAGAATTTTGAACCTCATCTCTTTGAGTACTCTTGATGTCTTCTCCTTCAAAACCTCCTGCAAAATATTATTTGATAGATGAAGGTGAATCTGAGATAAAGCCTTACGATCTTTATGCTTTTCATCTGCGGTCTATATAGCGGTTGTTTTGCAAATCCTTCCAATGCATCATCCAAATCTATCTGTGCCAACACAGCCCTCATCTTGACTTGCCACAACGAAAATCTTGTATATCGATCCATGAGTGGGAGATCATACTTCAAAGTCACCATAAGGAATAAATCTTGAGAATTACTGGTATTAATCTATGTAAACCTAGCAAAAATAGCGAACACTTTAGTACACGTTCTGCTTACACGAAACTGTAACATCCCCATTTTGGCTTGTGTTTCAAATGTAATAAAATGAGTATAAAATAAAACTTTTCTTACACCCTTATACTTTTGAACTTTTCTGTAATTCTTGTAAAAGAATTTTGGGAAATCCAAAACCAAAATCCTCAGTTATCTCTAGTCAAAACCCTCTTTGGTGAAATCTTGTGTCAAACCCTTGGAAATAATTTTCCTTGGTTCTAGGGTTGCCTTGTGACACCTCTGAATTATTTCATAATTTTTGGAAATTAATTGAATATTTTAGAGGCAAGTCAAACCTCTGAAATAACCTTCTGGAATTTCTTGAGAAAATTTCATTGCCCAAAAATCTCTGAAAATTTTATGGAAGGTTAATCCTAAGGTTAGCAACCTCCAGTTAAAATTTCATAAATTTTGGAGTCGATTTGATACCTCAATTAAATCCCCAAAGCTTCAGCTTTAAAATCAAAACCTAAAGTGGTCTTCACTGTTCCTCGGGCGCGAGTCAGGCTCGGGCTCGAGCCAACTGACTCGGCTGAGCCAACTAACTGCAACCGATGCGGTCGAGCGGGCGCGCGCGTCGTCAGCCGTTGGATGTTCATCGCTCGGTCGACGTTTGCCAAATGCCGCGTCGACGTGGTCGCGTGTTAGCCCTTGGATGGAGATCGGACGGCGGGCCATCGTCGCCTTCCTCTCGCTCGTGCGAGCGACGCGGCCATGGCGTACGTAGAGGTGTGGGCAGAGGCGCAGTGTCGCGTCCCCTCCGCGCGGTCCAACGGGTCGCTCTGCAACGCATTAAATGCACGTCGTGCGGCCGCCCGAAAGTCCACTGCTCACGTGCTCCCGTCGCTCGACTCGGCCGTGGCAGGCTCGGGCATCCGAGGCTTGCTGCCGTTGCCCTCGGCCCCTCTCAGCTACTTAAGCTCCCCACCTCCTCCCTTAGCTCCCTTTACGCCCCCTTGAGCTCTACCGTGCACCCACTGCACTTGTGGAGCTCCCAAAACACCGCAATCCTTCGGCAGCCATTATTGCCCGCGGAGCTTCTCGGTGAAGGCGGTACCACAGTGGCGCTCCCTCCCCGATTCTTGCTCCTGCTCCTCCCTCTCACCTCGGTGGTGCTTAACCCTCACTCAATTTCAGGTTGCTTCAACGGGAGCACCTGAATTTTGGAGTTCCCCCAATTCGGCCGCGAGCGCCCCTCTTCGTCTCCAGCGACGGTGAGTGCCTCTCATTCCAATTCCTTTCTCTGGGAGCTTCTCTGTGCTCTCTGGAACCCATCTTGATGACCTGGTCTCGCTCATTTTGCTTAGGCCGCCGTCTTCGCTTCATCTCCCTCAGCGTCGGTTCTGCTCCTCGTCGCCGGAGCTGCTCCGACATCCCGTGTCCCTCCGCGTCACTCAGGTAGCTCCTCAGTAGTCCCTAGATGCTTGGGCATCGCTTGAATGAGCTGCTGCGGAGCTCTATCGCCGTTGTCGTCATCTTCATGTTTACCGCGTCGCCCCTCTCCGGCTCGCCGCCGCTCTGGTCCACCACCGCAGGTGTGAGTGGTACCAGAGGGTGCGCAATGCTATTGCGCACCCGTAGCTGGCATTCACTCATGCCGCCGTGCTTTAGGTCGCCGGCGCTTTGCCGACGAAGCCGTCGGGCTCGTTGTCGGACACGCCAGGCGCGTACGCGACGTGGCCCAACGTGCGCTGTCCATTATCTGATTTGCGGCCGCGATATCGCTTGAGCTGCGCGTGTGCACTGTGCTGGGTTGATCGTGAGCTGTTCATCTCGAGATCAATGGCCCACAGCCACTGCGTCCTTCTCGCGCGCGTGAGCTCAGGCGGCCGCGCGTCGTTCAATTTGGACCGTTGGATTCAAGATCAACGGTCCACGGTTGTTGATCTCGCGCGGGCGCGAGCGCACTGTCCAGTGAGCTCTGGGCCGTCCGATTCACAATTAACGGCCCAGGTTCGTCCACGTCGATACGAGTTTATGGTTTTTCCCGAGAGCTTTATTTGCAAACTGAAAAAGGTATTAAACTTCAAAAATACATAACTAATTCATTTTAAATCCATTTAGGTTGATTCAAATTTTGCTAGCTTTAGTTTGAACTGAACTTTAATCTAAAAATGGATAGAAGTCTGGTTCGACCCCAGAAAACAGATTTCAAAATTGATTTAGAAATAGGTTTTAATTGTTATTCTAAAACTTGCAATTAACTTGTAAATTGCATAACTAATTCTCTGAAAATCATTTTTGAATGAATCCAACTTTGATGGCTTCCTCTAATAATGAACTTACTAATAAAATTGGTTTTAGGCATGTTACTAGTTTCAACAAGATTTCATATGCAATTTAGTTTTGTTCATTTTCATGATTTGAAAAATCATAAGTAGATCATTTTAACTCTAAATGAAGTGAGACCACTTGTGTTAGCCTTAACATATCAGTAGCTACCTATCATAAAAATTTCAGGATCAGAAAACCTCTAGAAAATTATTTGTGAACAGTAACCTCATTTAATTGCATTTTTAGCCAAATTGAATTGTTTTAATCATATCTTTTGCATTAAGAATCCAAATCAATTGATTCTTGTTGCTAAATTTCTTAAAAAATCATGCCCTTGCTGCTGTAAAATTTTCAAAGCAATTGGAGTAGTTTGGTTTTAGAGTCTTTTTCGTTTTCTTCGTTCTTATCGGCTATTGTCGCTTTTTCGATTAGGTGCCTGTAACATCCCAATTTTGAGCTTGTGTTTCAAATGTAAGAAAATGAGTAGAAATTAAAACTTTTTCTTACATCATGTGTTTCCTGTTTGTATTGGACAAGTATTGTACAAGACTTATGGAAATGCAAAGTCACAAGTCTTTTGATCCAAATCTTGTTCCTTCAAAAACAATCTTGTCGAACCTTTTGATCATTCTCTGGAGATATTTTTCCTAAGTTCTTGGGATGGTATGTGACCCCTCTGAAAAATTTCACAATTTTTTTTTTTTAGAAATTGTTTGAAAATTTTAGAGGGCAGTCAAACCTGTTTGACTCTCAGTCAAACTTAAAACCAGTACCTTGTAGAATTTTTGGAGAAAAATACAATGCATAAAAACCTCTGCAAATTTTACACAAGGTCAATGTCTCAGTTAGCAAGCTCCTGTAAAATTTCAGAATTTTTGGAGTTATTTTGCTACCCCAAATAAATCCTCAAAAGTCTCAAGCATATTTAAAACCTAAAACACGGTTCATTGTTCCTTGGTTGAGTCGGGCTCGAGTCCGAGCCACTTGACTCGGTCGAACCACCTAGCTGCACCGAGCCGCATTTTAAAACGTGCGTGCGATATCAGCCGTTGGATTCAAATCGCTCGGCCCACGTTCGTGTGAGCATTCGGACCCTCCGGTTGCATTAACCAATTGGGACCGTTGGATCTCAATCCAACCGTCCAGATTTCCGTAAGCAATCGGATCGTCCGGCGAGCTCTTTAAATCGCAGCCGTCCATCTAAAATCCAACGGTGCGTGGTTGCTTTCTGTTCTTCTTCCTCCTCTGTCCCGCGCGCGCGTGCGCGACAATGGCGAAAAGAGAGAGAGAGCGGGGCGGCTTTGATGTGTCACCTCAAGTTTGCTTTCGTCAACGTCTTTCTGCGGGGCATTTAATGCGCACCAGGCTTTCTCCTCCATTGTCACCGTGCTCACTTGTTCCCATCATTTCTTGGTCCATGACCGTAGCATGAACCGAGCCCACCATGGACTCGGGTTCTTGCTCGAAACCCTAATCCCTTCCCTATATATTGCCCCTCTAGGTCCTCCTGGTGTTCTTTTACACCACACCTAGCTCCTCTCTGTGTTTGAGCTCAAAACCATCTCAAACCTTCAATCCACCATCGTTGACCCGAGGGCTTCAATGGCGGCCTTGGTGTCCAGTGGTTCATCTTCAACCTTTCTTGCACCCTCTTGAACTCCTCAACCTTCTTTGTATTTCCCCTAACTTGATTTTGGGTTGCATTCGCAGAATCACTCAATTTTAAGTTTGGAGATTTTCGTTGGTTTCACCCCTTTCTTCTCCAGCTCCGGTAAGTGGTTCTTTTTGCAATTAATTGCTTTTGGAGCCTCTTTGAGCTATAATGAAGTTGTGGTAATGATTTGGTTCCACTCATTTTGCTCAGAACCTCATCTTCCACTTCATCTTCTTCTGCCCGGTGGACTTCATCGTGTTCAAGTCTTCCCTACCATATTTGGAGCTCCTCTCGGTTAAGGTAGCTTCTATATAGTCCCTAGAAGTCATGGCACTCGCTTCCTTGGACCGCAATGAGCATCTTGCTATTTTCGCGTTTTGCCGTGTCGGCCTCCTTCTTTGTTTTCCGGCTCATGGCGTTCCTGAACCTCCACCGCCGCGAGGTCATTCTCGTTGGTCCGCAACACTATTGCGAACCCATTTTGATAGTTTGTGGCGCCGCGCGACCGGAGTTGCCGCGACAAGCGTGAAAGCCACTCGGGTTTTGTCGGTTGAGAAGCTCCCATTTTCGCCGATTATTAGAAACACGAATTGCCTAATCATTGTTAATCATTGGATGTCATTAATGTGTCTTAATCGGCCTAATGTCTCACCGACTTGTGGGCCCAAACCCCAGTAATCATCAACGGCGTTAACCAATTGCTTTGGACATCATTAATGCTAATGATTGTCATTAAATCCCTGTTTTAGCATTATCGTGTCTGAGGTTGTCTTTTGGGTCACTGACGTTGTAACAGCCCCACTTTTATCAACAGTAACAATCAGTATTATGAACAGTAATGGGCTACTGTTCATATTATTACTGTTCTTAATCTCTGTTGGGAGTTGCTGTTACCAAATAAAACCTTCCTTTTTGCCAAAGTCCAAAGACTTATTTGGAATATTTAAAGGAGTACAAGGCAAAACTTGTATTATGACTGGGAAGTATTTTTATTAAAGCCTAGATAAATTATCTTGGCTAAAAATATTTATGTTGCATTTTTTTTAATTATTTGGGCTTAAAGAAAAATTTATTGTCTTTAAATAAATATTTTGGCCTGAAATAAATAATTATGTATTTTATAAAGTGAAAATGTGGTTTATGAAATTTTTCTGGGAAATATATCATCCCAGTAGCTTACAGTAAAAATTTCATGATTTTATAAATTTATTTGCTATTTTTAAAGTCCTACCAAACCTTTTAAATATATGAATAAGGTTTGGTCAACCAAACCGGTCCAAACCCGACCCTTGCATCATGTGCGACCCACCTCATGTGTCTCGGTCCAACCCAATCAAATTTGTGCGCTCGGTCACGTTCGACGCGAGCGAACTCCACGGCGACATGAGCCGTCGATCTTCCATCGAGCCGCGAAGCAATAACGCCCGCGAAGTGTCCACGTGTCCACTTAAATCTGCCGTTGGATCTTAATCCAACGGCGTGATCGATGTATGCAACCGGACAACTCCGATTCCTATTCAATCTCCACCGTTCGTTTCTAATCCAACCGTGGCGCCTTTTCGTTTTAAACCTAAAGGCGCTTTTATCTCACCGTTAGATTCAAATCCTCACGGCTTTTCCTTTCCCTCGTGTTATAAAGCTCGCACTCCTCCGGACCATTGGATCTTCATCGTGTGGCCCGGTTTGTGTATGAATTCGGACGACTCGGATCCCCGCACAATCGTGGCCGTCCATTCTTGATCCAGTGGTATCGCTTATTTCTATTTGAAACTTTGAGCGCGCTGTGGATCGCCAGGGACCCACATGTCATATTTTGCCTCTCTTCTTCCTTATCTCTGCACGCAGCCATTTTTGTGAGCAGAGGAGAGGATTTATCCAAAGATTATACACTAATTTTTGGATGTTTAGCTAAATGGACACCTCATCAACTCTAGATCTTTCTCTCTTGCCCTGTAGCTCCACATCCATATATATAAACCCTAGCTTTTGCTGTTGCCATTGTTGACCGAAGCAACTCATCCTCCATTGTGGCCAGTGGAGTTTCTTGCTCTTATTCCTTTTGCTTATCCATCCTAAACTCTGGTCACACCTTACAATCAAGATTGGTTATCTTTTGTAGGTTAAACCAGAGTTTAACTCTCTGTTGTTCAACATCGGGTTATCAGAACCCTTGGCATATTTCTTCTTACGTAGTGAAACCCTAGCTGTTAACATCTTGAGCATCTTAAGGACTTGAGAAGCTCCGGTGAATCATTCTTTTAAACATCAGTAGCTTCAACATGCTTTAAACTGAAAAGTGATAATATGCCTTTTCGGTCTTTCCTGTTATTTTCAAGGCCTAGGGATTCTTCCTGTCAACTTATCATCTTATTTAGGTTTTGACTAAACCCTAGCAGCATGACAAGTTAATCTTTCCATTCTTGTCATCATCTATTTTGACTCTTAGCTGAAATCTGTCTCTGTTTTCTTGTCGGCTCAACCGACAAAATAGGTTTTTGCTTTAGCTTTTGTAATCTAACTAGTTAGGGTTAGACTAAAGTTGGTTTGGGATATTAATTACCCTAAAAGATCATGCTAAGATTCATTTATGAACTTTTGCATGATCTATACTTCTCTTTCTAAAAATTTGCAATCTGCCCTGTTTTCAGCTCTTTTCAAATCTGAAAACTGGAACTTTGCAATAAACTCTAATTTCGTCTTTTGAAAGCAAAGTGAGATATATAAGGATATTATCATTATTATGGGTAGTTATGGCTTAAGCATACTGTAATCATGCATTTCTAGATTGATCATGCATATTTCTTCCATGTTGGACTTATTGTCGATTTTGGTATTTATTGGATCTTATTGTTTCTTTAGAATCAGTTCTGTTGAAGCCATCGAATCTTTTTCGAGCAATGAGCACACAATGAAGTCTATTATTACCAAGGCAAGCATCCTCTTTGCACCATATTGAACCCGATTTTGTACAATAGTCTTTACAAATCCAGTGATATCTGAGCATGCTATTTGTCCGAAAATACAAAATATGACTTGTAGTAGCTAGCTATAACTTTGAACGGTGGATTACCTTGATTATGACCATACACTCAACTCTAGTGTAGTATCTTGTATACTATATGGTCTATTTTCAGATTTGGCTTAGATATGCGATCTAGAGATTTTAGAGTTTGACAAGCATATCTTGTCAAACATGGAATTACAATCGAACTATTGTCATTTTCAAACTCTTTGTCCAGTTCAGTAAATCAGTTTTGTATTTGAAATTCAAATTGATCGGACAAGAGGAAGCTAGTGATGGTGCTTTCGTGCGAGGTTGGGTTTGTGGTGGACTTGTCCGGGTTAATTAAGGACCGAACTCGATTATTCAATTCAAGTCCCCACGTACTTCCACATGCAGTGTATGGTATTGTTTGGTTAAGTAAAATGTTGAGACTATTGAGTTGGAAACAGGAGAGTAAGGATATGTGTATTGGCCTTGCATGGCATAGATGCTTAGGTCTGAGGACTGTGTCTTATGCCATGTGAGCTTTGTATGTCAGTATCAGATGTTCTTAGGAGGGTGAGGGCGTATATGTGCCTCGTCGCATATCGATACCTTAATGGTGCCGATAGCATTCTATTATGGGTGGTGAGCCCAATTCGTTTTTAAATTGTTTGGATCGGCATTACTGACACAACATGTGTGCCCTGTGGTTAGTAGGTGGTGTAGCCTACACTATGGGATTAGTTCACACATGGGGTCCAACTCAATAGTGTTAACTTGTTGAAAAATACCAAATCTTAGTTTCCCAGTCGGCATACCAAAGGAAGTGTGTCATCATTCGGAGGCATCCAAGGCAGCGAGCTAACTAAGTCATGTGGGTAAAGATGTACACCCCTGCAGGTATAAAGCTGTTCGAATAGCCGTGTCCACGGTCATGGACGACAACTTGAATTGATGTCACCAGTATAGAAGTTTGATTTTCAAAACACGGTTTTGGTTATTTTCGGTTTGCATGAGGGTATCATGCCTTTATCTTTTTATTTTTATGTCATTTATGTCTTGTTTTAAGCAAACTTTGATTTATTAAATTGCTTTATCAAAATTTAGCCTTTGTAGGTTAAGATGTATTGCTTTATGCAAATTTGAACCTTTATACCTTCTGTTGTAACCTTATGCATGTAAAAACTCTACTCCTTTGGTTAGGCCCTAATCACCACTTTATTTTATTAGTTTGAGTAAGACTTGCTGAGTACCTTTTGTACTCAAGGTGCTACTACCTATTGTTGCGGTGAGGATGGTTTCCTTTATGAAGTACCCGTTAGCGCGATCGGGTGGCGCTAACGAGTAACGCTACTTCTTGCCTCCACGCAATTACTGCGGTGGATGGGGCCATTGGTGGACATTTTCCGTTTGTTTTGCTTCATTTGTATCTTTATTATAGTGACCAAGTCACTTAATATTGTAGTATTAACCGAATGATGTAACCTTATGTTTAATTATATCAATGTATGACTTGTATGTGTTTGATGCAATGTTGATGAAGGATATATATGCAATGGTCGTTGATCCCGGGAACCATTGTGGTACATATATATCCGAATCTGTTTATTGAAATTGTTACTTGTTAAGTTCATACCTTTAGCATGGTTTTTAATTAAGGACAAGACTGTTCCTTAATTATGAATTGTGTTACTGTATGAATTTAATTTAGTAACATTTCCAATAACCGGGGGTCCTCACAGACGTGTGGGCCCGTAGGCCTTAAACCTCAGTCTCGGGGTCATTAGGCCTAATTCTCGAGTTCATTAAAGGTTAATCATTGTTAGCATTTAATTGGTCCTGAACTGCCCCCTTGTGCCACTGCCAGGTGGGCCCTCTGTCCCTAAATCACCACTGTTCAAAATCATTAGGGCACATTGATTGCTAATCATCATTAATCATTGATCATTAGTAATTAATTAGCTGCCCTAAAAACCTCCTTTAAGTCATCGCGGGTGGGTCGCGTGCTGTTGTGCACGTGTGTTAAATCTCGCATGTGTGACTCTCGATCAGCGACATGCGCCCCACGCGTCGGCACTCTAATTGCACTTCGATCTTGGACCACCGTCCATTTTGCGACCTGCGCCTAGATTTCGTATGCGTTCGGACCTCGGTTCCCCTCATCATTCTTGGTCGTCCATCACTTGATCTGCGGCCCTGATCGTGCGTGCAATCGGACCTTCCGACTGGAGGCGTGATCGGAGCCGTTCATCCTTAGATCTGCGGTCGTGGATCGTCGAGGCAACCGCACGTCCCGGTTGCATCCTTCGTGAGCCGTTGGATCTTGATCCAACGGTGGGCTCTGTTATGAATCGCGCGCGTGCGCTGTTCTCCGTGCGTGTGGCTCGTTGGATATGGCATCAACGGCCCACGAGCGTCCACGTCGTTATTTTCGGTTGGGTTGGTTTTTATTTCTGTAAGTATTTATTTATCAACTGAAAATTGTATCAAAACTTTAGAAATTCATAACTAATTCAAGATAGATCCTTTTACATGAAACCAATCGCAATAAATTTGTATTTCACTAAAGTTTAATATGAAAATGCTTTTAGCTACGCTTACGTAGTAGAAAATTCAGTAATCTTTAATAGTTTGTTTTCTCGCTATTTTTATATATTCGAATGTATTAAAACTTGGAAAATGCATATCTTTTTCTGTATATCTGCTAATTGAATGATTTTAACTTTGATAAATTTGTTATTAACTAAACTTTAATCTAAAAATGGTGGTAGGCCTAAATCAGCACTAGAAAAATATGTTAATAGATTTAACCTTATTAGTAGCAATTAAAAATTCATTTAATGATGTAATAGACACCAGTAATTCCCTGTAAATCCTAAAAATAGAAATTTGATGTTAGGAAATCCCTCTGTTATCATGCTATAATGTGAAATGGGTTTTGCACATCTTTATATTTCTGGAAAGTGCATTATGCTAGTTTTGCATCCTAGAAAAATCATAACTAAATCATTTTAACCCCAATTAAGATGAAACCACTTGTATTAGCCTTAAAATGTCAGTAGCAACCTATCATAAAATTTTCAAGTCCAGAAAACCTCTAGAAAATATTTTTGCTACAGTACCTTATTATGGTCGAAAATGGGTTTTTAGGTAATATCTTTTGCACCACAAATCCAAATTAGGTTTTTCCAGTTTCTATGTCTAGGTATATTTGTATTCTACCTTATGTATAAATTTCATCGCATTTGGATAATTTTTGCTTGCTCGTTTGTTTAAGTGTGGCTCGTCTTATTGGTTGTTCTTGGTTCTTTTTGCCTTTCGCTTAGGGTTCGACATTTGCGGTAACCCCGAGAACGACCCTCCACAACAGTTTGAGCAACAGCAAGAAGGCAAGCAGTTTGATCATGTTAATCCCAGTATTTTAAGTATTTATGTTGATTACAAATTCTATGTATGCATTGCTACTTTGTGTCAATAGTTGGCCTAGTAGATGCATTTCCTTAGCAAATGATTATCCTCTACTACCATGAGCCTAGGTTACTTGCTGTGATTTAGAGTTCATGGATGGGCTCTTGTCACTTAGTAGTTGCGAATTAATTGCTTAGCCATGCTTAGTTTCCGGTAGAAGTGGGCGGTTATCAACTCGTCGATAACCTTGATCACATAAAACTTATTATGGATTATGATTCCCACCTTGTGCCATGTCTACTTATGAAAACTAAAACTGAAAACAAAATGATTTAGACTTGGGCACAATGGTATGATGGTGTGATTTTGGGTGTGACTGGAATGGTGTCCAGGTCAACAAGGACCGAACATCTTGTTACACTAAACCAAGCATTTTAGCGTGCTAACCACATTAGAGGGTATGGGACCTCTCTTGACTTAGTACTTTGGCGTGTATTGGCTCCAGTCGCAGTGGAGTCGCAGGAGGGATGGTGTTGGGAGCATTGTAGTGTCCGAAAGACTTCACCCGTGATGGGATTTGTTGTCTTTCGCTTGCAATGTAAGCATATGGGTTTCTATCCATATGAGCGGCTCGTAGTTAATACACAAGATTGGAAATGTCTCGTAGGACTTAGCGTGCAGCATACCTTCTGGTAGTGTGCTTTGTGGCTTGAAGGCGTGCAAGTGTGGGTACATTGGTACACCCTGCAGGTTAAAACTATTCGAATAGCCTCGTCCTAGGTTATGGACACGCTTGCAAGGTCTTTCAAGAGTTAGACTACAACCTTTTAAATTAAAACTTGATGGGTGGTACGAATCGGGATTCGTGCTATGTTGTGGTGGCTATTGGGATAGTCGCTTCCGGTGGTTACTTGTATGTATCTTTACTTATTACTTTGATAACAAAACAGATTTGCAAACTTGCTTTTAAAATGTATTACATTATTGCAAATAAAGTTGACTTCATGCAAAATGAGACATACAACCTCCACCTAAATAAGCTTGCATGTAGTTTATGAATAGGTCCGCTATTCCACACGTCGATCTTGCGGTACAAAGACAATCTTTGTACTCGGTTGCTACGCTTTAATTGTTTTGTTGCAGAGGAAGAAGGTGAGCTCGAGGGCCTCACTTTTGTGAGTGTGTTGTGGTAGCTATGGGCTACTAGCTTAGCGGCCTGGTCGGTTCCCTTGTGGGTGTATGGCTAATCTGTCGACTTTTGTTCTAGCCATCTTATGGCACCTTTTGCTTCATTGTCTTTCTTGTATATTGCTCTATTTGGCGGTCGGCCCTTTTATAATAACTTTACTTTATGTATGTCGTTGTTGAACTTAGTGATGTATGTGTATGGAATTGATGTGTAATTTTGTGATGATGTGCATATCTTGCAATGCAGGAAGCATATGTCCATCGAGGCTTAGAATGTTTAATTAGTAATGCCAGAACCATTTGGAGGTTAAGTGTTACTAGTTAAATATTCCGGGGTCCTCACAGTGCCGACGAGTGTGTTGACCGTGAGAGTGACCCTCAGCAACAGATTGAGCAACAGCAACAAGGCAAGCAGTTTGATCATTTCCCATTTAATCCCAATACTTTTAAAGTCTAATACTTTGTTTAACTTGTATGTATGCATTGCTATTTTGTTGTTAAATTGATTAGTTAATCCTCTAGTTGCATAATATGTAGGTAAATAATTATCCTCTACTACCTGAGCCTAGGTTATTTGCTGTGATTAGAGTTCGCTGGATGAGCTCTTGTCACTTAGTAGATTACGAATAAATACTGCTTAGACTTGCTTAGCTATCGGTAGTATTGGGCGATCATCGACTTAGTCGGTGGTCTTGATCACACAAATGATAATATTATTCCATTATGTCTAGCCATTGTGTTTTGCTAATTTGCAAATCAAAAACTGAAAATAAAAATTATATCTTGGCTTGGGCACAATGGTATGTTAGTATGATCTGTTGGGTATGTTCAGAATGGTGCCTAAGTCCCCAAGGACTGAGTTACTTGCGTCATTGATCCAAGCAATTGTTGCGTGCTAACCACGCGAGAGGGATATGGAACCTCTCTTGACTAAGTACTTTGAGAGATGTTAATTATGAGCTGGTTGGTGGGTGTTTTAAAAATATGGTGTTGTGAGGGGAACATTAGCAGACCGGTTAGACTGTCTAATGTGTCCTTCTCCCGTGGGTTACGGCTCTTAATTAGCATCGTCCGTTGGAAAACGTCTTATTAGACTTAGCCGTGCCTGCATACCAAAGGAAGTATGCTAACCGTGGCTGGTGGAAAGGCGGTCTATCGTGTGGGTACATTGGTACACCCTGCAGGGTTAAAACTATTCGAATAGCCTCGTCCTAGGTTATGGACACGATTGGTTATTTCCCGCAAGAACTAGACTACAACCTTTTAAAAACTTAAAATTTGACATGGGTGGTATGAAGGGGTACTTCATGCTATGGTTGTGGTGACCATTGGGTTAGTCACTTCCAGGATGTTGTTGTCATCTATCTATTGTTATAATTGTCTCTCTGTTATTTGAACAATAAAAATTAATTACAAACTTGTTGTTAAATGTATTACATTATTGCAAATAAAACTTGCTTTATGCTGAAAATAAGTCCAAAGCCTCCTCCACTTAAATAAAGCTTGTATGTAGTTAATTATAGTTCTGTTATCTTACACGTCAGTCTTGCGAGTACAAAATAATTTTTGTACTCAATTGCTTTGCTTAATATTTTTGTTGCAGAGGAAGAAGGTGAGCCTCAAGGGCCTCACTTTTGCGAGATGTGCGGTTTCTGGGACGACTAGCTTGGCGGTCCGGTCGGTTGCTTTGTGGGTTTGAGGCACACTGATTGGCTTTTGTTATCGCCATCTTATGGCTTTTGCTTCCGCTGTTTAATTAGCTACTTATGTGTTGTTTGGCCGGTCGGCCTCTTTTTGTAATAACTCTTTATATTATGTATGTCTTTCAGTTTGTTGCTTGTTTCGGTTCTATGTGAATGAATGGAATTGATGCATGATTTTGTATCAGGGTGTGTATACTGCAATTCTGGGAAGTATACATATCTCGAGGCTTGGTTTATCTGATTTGTGATGTTAGGACCGATGGATGGTTAAACATTACAAGCCAAATAAACCGGGTCCTCACAGAAATAAAGATCTTCTAGACTCCTGGTATACTTCTCGAGTAGGCGTAACAAAATTCACCAAAACTAACCAAACCGTGCTCAACTTCACGTCAACCAACAGATGACCAATAGGTGATTTATTAAAATAAGGTTTCTCTTGGAACCTGTGCTGTTTGAAGAATTCAGTTTGCCTTGCTGTGGATGATGCACGCACGTGCGAAGGCTTCGGTTGGCTGCTTCGCTTGCACGCGTCGCTGGCAGAGGACGCACGAACCGAGACTTTGCTAGCTTCGTTGCGTGCGCGTCTCGGCAGATGCGAACGGACCGAGGAGTCACTGGCGCGAGCCGAGAGACTACGCGTGTCTGCAGCTTCGCACCGAGGATGATTTTGCTGGTGCCGCTTGACCGAGGCGACAAGGGACGATGCGCCGATCGATGCGGGAGCGAAGCGGAACCAGAACACACGCTGCTGGACGATCGACCGAGGCCGACGTGAGACGAAGACTCCGTAGACGATCTGCGTGAGACGGCGGCGCACAGAACAGATTGGATCTGTTAGTTTTTTCTCGTATCTCTTAAATCATAATTTTCTATGCTCTGATATCACTTGTTACAAATAATACACAGATCAAGAGAGATAAAAACATTAATTTTACGTGAAAAAACCTTACAAGAAAAAACCACGGATGCCGATTGGCGATGATCATTATACGAGGAGTGTTTATAAAACGCAGGGGATTATAATGAGGTGTCTAGCGTCTGGCTTCGACCCTCCCCATATGGCTTACAAAAGGTATATAAAGAGGTAAAAAGACTTGGAGTCCACGTAAGAAACTAATCCGCTAATATGATAACTAATTCGAATATTTCCATATTAGAAATTCAAATCACAATTCAACAGATCTCTTGAAAAAAATGCAGCAATCTATAACTAATACATCAGCAGATAATTTAAAATAGTTTTTAAAGGATATGAATAACTAATGGCCGAATCAGAGACCGGTCCACAAATAGAAATATTGACAAAACATAATGATAAACTTAATGTAAAATAGGTATGAATTGAGGCTGACATGAAAGACATGAATTTTACATGGCCTTGTAACATACAGACACAATGTTGGCAACTAGCGTGGCAATAACATTAGTAGCTTCAACACCTAGAACCTACAGCAATAATCTAACAATACGAAATATTACGAACCATAACTCAATTACCTGGAAACTTTCAAGTATAACTAACAATCAACACCAATCACTTCGGTCTTACACACCATCTTTGTTCTAATCAAGGATCCTGGCGTCCCTAGACCCCAGGGGAGTATATCCCATTTTTTTAGACAGCACCTCATCTCCTATATTTATTTTCTAACCAAATTTGAGAAATACTGAGATAGTATGACCCTAACTACCGTCACTGCCTAATTGTTTCATTTTTGAAGACAAACGGAAGCACCAGTTATTTACTATTCCCTTGTTACCGGTACTGCAATCATCTTTTATAAAAAAAAACCAAGAAATCTCTAACTAATACATCAGAAGCTAACAAAAAACACAAAGGACATGAACAACTAATGGCAGAATTGGAGACTGATTCGTGAATAGATGAATAGAAGCTCACATGAAAGTCATGAATTTTCCATGATCTTGTAACCTGCAGACGCAATGTTGCCACTCGGGTCCCTGCTCCCAGTGCTGATGATTGCCAAGAACGCTCTGGGCGTGATGGCAGTGGTAGAACTCTACGCGGATAGCCGGTGAAACCCTGCCATTGGCATTGGCACCAGCTATCATCCTGGACAGCTCACTGGCATCGGAAATTTCCTTGAACATTTATATTCTAGAATCTGCTTGAGGTGCCTTCTCGTTCATGTGCAGATATAGAGTTAACCAAACGAAATGTAAATCCCGATGGTAAAATAATCAGTGAAAATTCATTGGGAAAGGTAAAATAACTGTAAGGAGCAAAGAACTGGAAAGAACCTACTTGTCCTTTGGTGGCTACGATAAGCACAGCATGGGATGCTTTGAGATGCACCTTCTTAGCGAACTCGGCGGGTCAATCTTGTAGCACTCATCATATCGATCAGCATCAAGATGTCCTACGATCTCCACTTTCTTCACCATTTTCCCTGGTGAAATGAAGTTGCAGAATCCCAAATGGCACACCGGGAGCAGAAGGGGGCAGCATGGGGGAGGAACGGGTGGAGAAGGAAAAGAGGAGGGAGAGGATGGGGAGGAGGCAGAGGTGCGCGGAGAGCAGACCAAGGGGGATGAAGGCGCCTGGGAGAGAGGACACCGCGCTGAACACGTGCGCCTACTCCACTCCCGCCCCCGCCACGTCGAACACGCACTAAGCCAATAGAAAGCCAAAAAAAGAGCACCCACCTAAATCCAAACCACACAGGGAGAGGAGAGGGAGGAGGCGGATCTGTGCGGCGCCTGCAGCGTCAGCGCGGGGAGGCGGCGACGACGCATGGGAAGGAGGACACGGCGGGGGAGGAAGAGGGAGGCACGGGAAGCGCTGGCTGAGAGGGAGATCGAGCGGGCGACAAGGGAGGAAGTGTTGAAATTAAGTGGGCTTTGGTTCATCCTTTATCAATAATTCCTAGGAAAATCCCAAAAGTCCACTCATGCATGGTGGCATGTAGGATACTTTAGTCTTATATTACTAGCCATGGTGGAGAGACACCATCTATAAGGTGGAGCATGTCTAACCTTGGTAAAGCAAGCGAAAGGAGGAGAAAGGAGGACCACGTGTGTGCGCTCACCACGCCACGCCATGCCATGCCACACTAGGCCAGGCTTCACGGCCGCACAACATGCGCATGAATGGTGCGGTCGTTCTGGGTTCGGACGTGGGTCCAGACGCAGTTTTCTTTTGCAATTTTGTTTTGCCATGTAATCATGTCAGGATGGAAATAAACGGAAACGCTATGATTATGCGGTGAATTAGTTGTGATTAATGAGCCTAATTAGGAAACGAAAACGCTATGATTACGTGGTGAATTAATTACGATTAATGAGCCTTAATCTGATGGCGATTTCCTAATCTGCAAGCGGTTTCTTTCTGCGGTCTTTTTAATCTGAAGACACTGCCTGTCTTTTCTCTCACACATTTTGCGAAACACATCCGTGCGAGAGAGAACTATTGTCGAGCGCTGCGCTGCTACAAGCTACTTCATCCTTGTGGTCGGCGTGCACCAGTGGTGGGGAAAGCAGGTCTCCAGAACTGTCGTCCTTGCGATCCTGTACGGGAGAGGGTGAATAAGGTTTTTAGGAAGCGACTCCGTGACTGCTCGCTGTTCTTTGCATCATCTACATCGCCATCTTCCTCATAGGCAACATCCTCTTCTTCATTGCTGCGACACTCTTCGCATCGCATCAGTAACATCTAATACTCTACACTTACTTCTAATTATCAGTATGAACATACATTCTGTTGTTCGTATTGCTTATCGACCTAGTTCATCTTCTAGACATGTTTAGTACTCATACTATTTCTGCAGTCATGGTTTATTTGCGGAATTATGTAATCATTAAAGTGCTAAATAATCTAATAATCCAAAAACCATATTATGAATTTGATAGGCACTCTGTGATGAAAATGGCTAGTTTTGTCAAGACAATGAAACTAGAGAAGTTTAGTGGAGTGAACTTCAAAAGATGGCATACAAGAGTCACTTTGTGTCTCACGACTCTGAACGTATTTCGGGTTGCCTCCGAGAGACCCGAGGAAGAACTTACTCTCGAACAGGAAAAGGAGTTTAAAGCAGCCACCACAATTTTTGTGGGATGCGTTCTTAGCGTTCTTTCCGATCGTCTGTGCGATGTGTATATGCACATGACAGACGCAAAGGGGCGGTGGGATGCACTCGAACATAAGTTCGCTGCCTCGGATGCTGGCAGTGAGATGTATATCATTGAGCAATATCATGACTACAAGATGTTTGAGAACCGTTTTGTAGTTGAGCAGGCTCATGAAATACAATTCGTTGCGAGGGAAGTCGACCACCTCAAATGCACGTTACTCGATAAGTTTGTGGCTGGTGGCATCATTGCCAAACTACCCTCTTCATGGATGAATTTTGCCACATCTCTAAAACACAAGGGACAAAATATTTCCGTTGAGGATCTGATTGTGTCCCTTGATGTTGAAGAGAAAGCTCATGAAAAGGATGTGCATCCTACGGTGGACGAAGAACAATCTCTCGCCAATGTTGTACAACACCATGGAAACAGAAAGTTCAAGGGGCAGGTCAAGGTCGTACAGACCACCAACTTTAAGAAGAATAAGAAGCCAAACAAGAAAAAAGATGCTTGGTATGTTTGCGGTAAGGGCAGCTACTAGGCCAACAAATGTCATGACCATAAAGGCATAAAAAATGAGCATAGACAGACCAAGTCTGTGAATGTGACTATTGGCAATACTGGAGTAGGGACATCTGGGTATGATAATATACCTACTGTTCTTTCGGTCTGTCATTCCACAGACTGGTGGATTGACACAGGGTCTAATATTCACGTATGTGCTGATGTGTCCTTGTTTTCTTCTTATCTGGTCACTCGGGCTTCCTCCGTGTTGATGGAAAATGGTTTGCATGCCTCTGTTCTTGGTGTTGGTTCGGTAGATCTGAAGTTTACTTTGAGAAAAATTATGCAGCTGAAGAACATGCAGCATGTCCCCTCAATAAATAAGAATCTCGTCAACGGCTCCCTTCTGTGTAGAGATGGGTATAAGTTGATTTTTGAGTTAAATAAAGTAGTCATTTCTAAATTTGGACTCTTTACTGGAAAATGCTATGATTGCGGAGGCTTGTTCCGCTTTTCTCTTTCATATTTCTGTAATAAGTTTGTGAACCATGTTTGTGATCCAAATAACAGGGATGGGGCCAACGTTTGGCACTCACGTTTGTGTCACATAAATTTTGGTTGTATGTCTCGGCTATCCAGTCTAAATTTAATTCCAAAACTCTCTATAGTCAAAGGTTCTAAATGCCAAACTTGTGTGCAAGCAAAGCTACCTCGCAAACCCCATAAAGTTGTGTAGGAAAGAAATTTGGCACCTTTAGAACTCATACATTCAGATCTCTGTGAAATGAATGGTATGTTGATAAAAGGAGGGAAAAGATAATTCATGACTCTAATTGATGATGTTTCTAGATATTGTTATGTTTATTTGTTGAAAACAAAAGATGAAGCTCTAGACTATTTTAAAACTTATAAGGCTGAAGTGGAGAATCAACTAGAAAGAAAAATCAAAAGACTTCGGTCGGATTGTGGTGAAGAGTATTTCTCAAATGAGTTCTCACAATTCTGTGTAGAGCACAGAATTATCCATGAGAGGACACCTCTCTATTCGCTTCAATCTAATGGGGTTGCTGAAAGAAAGAACTGCATGTTGAGTGACTTAGTTAATGCTATGTTAGACACAGTGGGTTTATCTAAGGAATGGTGGGGGGAGACTGTACTGACCTCGACTCATGTCTTGAACAGAGTTCCCACTAAGAATAGTGAGATTACTCCGTATGAAGGATGGAGAGGGAGAAAACCATTATTATCCTACTTGTGCACTTGGGGGTGCTTTGCAAAAGTCAACGTACCGATGACTAAAAAGCGCAAACTTGAACCGAAAACTGTGAATTGTGTCTTTCTAGGATATGCTCATTGCAGTACTACCTATAGGTTTCTAATAGTTAAATCTGAGGTATCTAACATGCATGTCGATACAATATTGGAGTCTTGAGATGCTACTTTCTTTGAGAATATATTCCCCATAAAGAATATGCATAACTCTAATAGTCAAGCAAATAATTTAACTCCTGAATCCATAATTCCCATTGAGCAGTCTGAACACACATATGAACAAATCCTTAAGAAGGAGGACAGTATTGTTCCTAAAAGGAGCAAAAGGCAAAGGATTAAAAAATCCTTTGGTGATGATTTCACTGTGTACCTTGTGGATGATGTTTCCAAATCCATTTTAAGGGCATATGCATCTCCTGATGCAGAGTACTGGAAGTATGCGATCCATAGCGAAATAGATTCCATTCTCGCTAATGGGACTTGGAAAATCACTGATCGTCCATATGGCTGCAAGCTCGTTGGATGTAAGTGGGTGTTCAAAAAAATGCTTAGACCTAATGGTACTATTGAAAAGTACAAGGTAATGCTTGTGGCCAGGGCTATACTAAAAAAGGAGAAGATTTCTTTGATACTTACTCACCCGGTGCTATATTGACCACTATACGGATACTACTATCCTTAGTTGCCTCACATGGTTTTATTGTCCATCAAATGGATGTTAAGACAGATTTCCTCAATGGAGGGTTAGATAAGGAAATATACATGGAACAACTTGATGGTTTTGTGGTAACCGGTTAAGAGGGCAAGGTTTGTAAGTTACTAAAATCTCTGTATGGTCTCAAGCAAGCACATAAGCAATGGCATGAGAAGTTTGATAGAACTTTAATATCTGTGGGCTTTGCAGTAAACAGAGTCGATAGATGTGTTTACTACCGCTATGGTGGGGGTGAAGGAGTTATATTGTGTTTGTATGTTGATGACATACTTATCTTTGGAACAAGTCTTAACGTGGTTATCGAGGTTAAGTATTTTTTGTCCCAAAGTTTTGACATGAAAGATCTGGGAGAAGCTGATGTAATTCTAAACATCAAGCTGATCAAGGGTGAGGATGGGATTACACTTCTGCAATCCCATTATGTGGAAAAGGTCTTGAGCTGTTTTGGCTATATGGATAGCAAGCCTTCTCCAACACCTTATGATCCTAGTCTAATACTTCAAAAGAATAAAAGACTAGAAAAGGATCAGCTGAGATATTCCCAGATTATTGGTTCACTCATGTACTTAGCTAGCGCTACTTGGCATAACATCTCATTTGTTGTAACCAAATTAAGCCGGTTTACCTCTAATCCGGGAGATGATAATTGGCGTCCACTCGAGCGAGTTATGCGCTACTTGAGAGGTACGATGAGTTATAGAATTCATTATACCAGGTACCCTGGTGTACTCGAAGGGTATAGTGATTCCAATTGGATATCTGATGCTGATGAGATTAAGGATACGAGTGGATATGTTTTCACTCTAGACGGTGCTGCTGTTTCATAGAGGTCTTGTCAACAGACCATTTTGATGAGGTCAACCATGGAAGCAGAACTTACGGCATTGGATACAACCACTGTTGAAGCAGAATGGCTATGTGAACTCCTGATGGACTTGCTGGTGGTTGAAAAACCGATCGTGATCATCCTGATGTACTGTGATAATCAAACAGTTCTCGTCAAAGTGAACAGTGCAAAGGACAACATGAAGTTCTCCAGGCATGTAAAAAAACTATTGAAATCTGTTAGAAAATTGAGAAATTTCAGAATAATAGCTGTGGATTATATCCCAACAGCTAAGAATCTGGCATATCCCTTTACAAAGGGTTTATCACGGAATGTGATAGATAATACATCGAAGATGATGGGAATGAGACCTATGTGAGTTACACCATAATGGCAACCCAACCTATGTGATCGGAGATCCCATGAAGTAGGATCTGGGAAAAACAAATTGTTTGGTTAACTAAAGGAGAGTACATTCTATAACCCACTCCACTGAAGATGCCGTACTCTTAAATCTGTATGATAGGATGACTTTGTCTTAATGTGTTTGCGGCTTTAAATAGCAAAGATGCTATCCTACAGAGCATTCTTAAAAGAACACACCTATGTGAGCCCGATGCTAGTCACAGTTTGTGAGAAATGGGTACTCTCTAAGAAGCTCGTGAAGAGACATCAGAGTGTGACTTATATGCTCCACCCGCGGGGTAGCCTATTGGCATCCTAGTATCAGTCAAGGCTTTAGGTGAAACTCTTTCACGCAAAACTGCCAATTCAAGACTTAGTCTATTGCGTAGTTGTGAATGAATGTAGTTTAAAGCTCGAGGTGGATGTTCAACCCTAAAAGGTCTCCACTAAAAACTGGTATATTAATAGTGCTTTGCAACAGTAGAAAAACTTTGTGAGCCTCTGAGATCTGGTGGGGAATTATTTGAATTAAGTGGGCTTTGGCCCATCCTCTATCAATAATTCCTAAGAAAATCCTAAAGGCCTACTCATGCATGGTGGCATGTGGGATAATTTAGTCCCATATTGCTAGTCAAGGTGGAGAGACACCACTTATAAGGTGAGCATGTCTAACCTTGGTAAAGCAAGAGAAAGGAGGACTAGACGCACGTGCGCACTCGCCACGCCACGCCATGCTAGGCCAGGCTTCATGCCCCACGACGTACGTGTGAATGGTGGTGCGGTCATTCCGGGTTCATACGTGAGTCCAGACACAACTTTCGTTTGTAATTTTGTTTTGCCATGCAATCCTATCAGGATGGAAGAAATGGAAACGCTATGATTACACGGCGAATTAATTGCGATTAATGAGCCTGACTACGAAATAGAAACGCTATAATTACGTGGTGAATTAATTGCGATTAATGAGCCTTAATCTGATGACGGTTTCCTAATCTGTGAGCGGTTTCTTTCTGTGGTCTTTTTAATCTGAAGACGTTGTCTGTCTTTTCTCCCACACATTTTGCGAAACACATCCATGCGAGAGAGAACTGTTCACGAGCGCTGCGCTGCTACAAGCTACTCTGTCCCTACGGCCGGTGTGCACCGGTGGTGGGGAGAGCAGGTCTCCGGAACCGTCGTCCTTGCGATCCTGTACGGGAGAGGGCGGATAAAGTTTTTGGGAAGCGATTCTATGACTGCTCGCCGTTCCCTGCATCGTCTACATCACCATCTTCCTCATCGGCAACATCCTCTTCTTCGTCACCGCGACACTCTTCACATCGCATTGGTAACATCTAATACTCTGCACTTACTTCTAATTATTAGCATGAATATATACATTCTGTTGTTTGTATTGCTTATCGTCCTAGTTCATCTTCTGGACATATTTAGTACTCATGCTATTTCTGTAGTTATGGTTTATTTGCGGAATTATGTAATCACTAAAGTGCTAAATAATCTAACAGGAAGAGGGAGAGACCAGCGGCACCGATGGAGAGGCGAAGGGATGGAAGGGAGGGGAGGGGCAAGACTGAGAGGGCGGCGAGGGAGAAAGAGGGAGGGCGAGGAGGCGGGGTAGATCGAGTGTGCGGTTGGGGAGGAGGGAGACCAAGGGGTCGGTGGCGGAGGAAGGAGGGAAGACGGAGTGAGCAGCAGCGGTTGGTGAGGGAAACCCAACGGGTGGTGGCATGAGAGGAAGAGGGAGGGGCCAGAAGGCGGAGGGAAATGGAGCGAGGGGAGGAGCGGCACATGGGATAGAGCAAGCGAGGAGACAGGGGAGAGAGTTGGGTGAATGGGATAAGGGTCTGCGTTGATGGGCCCGATCGGACGGGCCGCAAGCGGCGAGGCGCCATCTGACAGCGGAGACACGAGGCGCACGAATAAAGGCGATCGGACGGACCAGAGACGCCAGCGCAGATCCAACGACGGCCCTTTTCTTGCCGACGTGGATGGCGCAGGAGGACTCGCTTTCCCTCTGGAATTAAGGGTAGTAATGTGCCACTTGGTTTCTTTTTTTCTTTTTGTCGTTGTTGTTGTGAGAATTCCCACTTAGTTTATTGAGTGAGAAACTTAAAACACTTCGATATAGAACCAACCATTGTACTTAAAACACTTCCATATAGAACCAACCAATGTACTTCTGGGCTTCAATTGATGCCTTCTGGGTTTCTGGCTCGTGTTGGCCTCATGCATCGAACTTCAATGATGCACCTCTGAACAATTGGAGAAGAGGCGGTGTAAGGGGGGAGAGCCAGCTAGAACTAGTGCTTGCTACTATGCTACTTTCGTGACCTACAGTCACCATGTCGGACGATGTACCATCAATGACGAGGGAGGAGATGAATGTTTACCATCTGGAACATAGGAATTTCACCGTACTTTAACAAGACTTTCACATAATAAAGCTCAATTTCTGCAAGAAAGTTTTCCGCGTTCCAAAAGGGGCATTACCAAAAAATCTTCCCATCCAGTGATTTCATTTCATTGCAGATTACACTCCTAATTATTGTTTGAAACGACGAGACTAATTTTGTTAAGTGAAGCAGTACTGCTCACAGCTCATGTCGCACTTTATCGCTGGGACAGCAGGTAATGCTGCTGTGGGTGGCATGACCTGCCTACATGGACTGGCCCGGATGTGTGTAGCCTTTAGCGCGCCACACCGTTAGCACTATTTTCTTCTATTTTCCTTTCTTCTTTTCGGAAAAAAACATGCTATCTTTTCTTTTCATTTCCTTTTCTCTTTTCTGAACAATCTGAAAGAGGTTGTGTAAGGGGAGAGCAACATTGTAGCAAAAAGGAATAAATCCATATTATACTCTTGAACTTTGCGCCGAGTCTAAAATACCATCTGAACTCCAAAACCATCTGATTTGCACCCTCAAACTGCCTATACCGTTTGGTTTACACCCCTCGGGCCGAAAACAGGTGGTTTTGGATGACGTGACATTACTAATATTTTGATTTTCTTGATTTTCAAACTTCCGGAGGCCATATCTTCTTCGTTCGAACTCCGATTCGAGCGATTCAAATTTCTAAATTCCTATAAATTCCTTAGATTTCTGTTAGTATTTATTTGGTATTTATTTGGATTTTATTTGGGGTTTTTTATTTATTTAGCAAACAAAGCCAAATAAAAAAAAAACAACTCCAAATAAAATCCCAAAAAAATTACCAAATAAATACTAACAGAAAGACAAAGAATTTAGAAATTTGAATCGCTCAAATCGGAGTTTGAACGAAGAAGATATGGCCTCCGGAAGTTTGAAAATCAAGAAAATCAAAATATTAGTATGCCACGTCATCCAAAACCACCTGTTTTTGGCCCAAGGGGTGTAAACCAAACGGTATGGGCAATTCGAGGGTGCAAATCAGACGATTTTGAAGTTTAGGGGGTATTTTGGACTCGACGCAAAGTTCAAGGGTGTAATATGGACTTATTCCTAGCAAAAATGATGTAGGCACAAGCACTGTACCAGTTGATTTAGACCGTTCTTTCCAGATCGGACAGCTCGGATCGCCACAATGTCTTGGCACTGTGATGCGAATCCTTGAAGTTGTAGCTTGTAAGAAACCGAACCAATAGGAGAGAGCACTTTATCTTAGCTAGGCCTGTCTATCTTGAGTTGCAGTTTATCTGCTATATGATGAGGTTTTCAGGTACTCAGTTATCTAATATACTACTTTCGACCTTCGTTGTTTTGTCATTTTGGTGTTATGCTCACAAAACTAAACTCTATTAATGCCTCAATGTTAACTCCTATTAATTGTAGAGTAGGTCTCATATGCAAAATAGAACTATAGACTACCAATAGCTTAATTTTTATATAGTTAACTCCTATTAATTGTAGAGTAGGTATAATTTGTAAAGAGGGTTTCTAGTGCTGTTTGAAAAGTAAGTGATGGTCTCCATTAGTCCAAACTCCAAAGCAATGCGGTGTGCAAAGAAAAGGAGCTCCAATTACCCCTTGATTGAGAATCACAGATCATCGGAGAATGACATTTGGTCAGAGAATCATATCCTCTGCCTTTACATGGTAAACACGCCAACGGTAGTGTATCATGAGGATCCAGATCATCTGCATCGCTATAAGGCTCGCATTGTGAACAATGTTTTTTAAGTGCAACAGTGAAATAGTCGGTCCAACATTTTGCTGTGACAGAAAAAAAAATACTGTAACTATTGATCTCGATCTTTGGTTTTTAATCATGTGATAGAGATTGTTACCTAATGCCATGTGGCGTAGATTCTATGGATTGAATGCTTAAATACATTTCGGTATTTTGAACCAGTGCGCCCCCACTTTATCACTAGATATTCCTAATATGTCGTCTGTCTCGATCTAAGGCAGAGGATCTCGTTCTCATTAGGGGAGAAGAGAGCAGCAAGAGACAAAGCGAGTTTTGCATTAAGGCCCTTGAATGTTTCCCAACTTGATGGACCGTTTGACGTGTGCTAATGTGGCCAGCTCCTCACTGATGCAAAGGCTACTTTTGACTTTGCAACTAGTTTAATAGGAAACTGTAACATCCAATTTTCAGAGCTTAAAAATCTTTTAATAGTTAGTAGGGAGAAAATTCACCATTTGAATTTTATTTGATTTTAATTCCAAAGCTTAATATTGAACTTTACAATCAAAAACATTTAATGTGAATAATCCCAACTTGAATAATAGCCAAAACTATTTTATTTGGGTTCTGTGTGCTCAGATATATTTTTAGATTTTTCTAGAATTTTTCTGAGTTCATTTGCTATATTCTATTGCTTATTTGAATTTCTGGTATTTTCTAAATTAGAAAAACTATTAAAAATCTCGGAAACTCTCTCGGGCCGAATCTCCCCGGCCCATTCCTCGGCCTCCCGCGCACAGCCCGCTTCCCGCCCGGTTCGCCGCGCGCGCGCGCCTCCCACCGGCTGTGGACCCCACCACAACCTCTCTGCTTCTCTCTCCTCCGAATGCCCCATTCACCCTCCGCCGTTGGATCAAGCATGAACGGCTGGATGCGCGTGAGGTAAACGGGGGTTCCGATCGTTCTCTTGATTGTGGACCGTTCGATTAGATCCGGGCGGCCGACCGAGTCCGCTTTCACCCGCGTCGCCGCGCGCGTTCGCGCCGAGCCGCCGTCACCGACAGGTGGGCCTCGCCGCCACGTCATCGTCGTCTCCGACCCGGACTCCTCTCTTTCCTTATCTCCGCCGCCGCGCGATTGCTTCGTCGCCGTCTCCGCCTCGGACTCTCCCGAGCCTCCGAGTATAAAGGGAGAAGGAGCCCTCGGTCTCCGCACTCCAACCCGCGCAGCCGCCGCTCAAAACCCTAACCCTAGCCGCCGCAAAAGCTCGGAGAAGCGATCTACGCCGCCGCAACTCCGACGAGCTTGTTCTCCGCCGTCGGTGCCGCCCGCGCCTCTTCGCCTGCACCCTCGGCATCGCACGGAGCTCCTCGACCTCCTGGTGGCCTTGGTTTCGCCGGAAGACCACCGGAGCCCCGATCCCGACGAGCCCGAGACTTCGCCGCCGCTTCTACCTCACCGCCGGCCACCCTGGTTGTCCCCAAGCACGCGTGAGCACACCGTAGTGATCCCCATCTCGCCCTCTACCTCCTGGTGCCATCCGTCGCCGCCGGCGAGCCGCCGTTCGCCGAGACCGTCATATTTGCATTCTATTTTAATTATTTATTTAAATACTTTGGGCATAGTTATTATCCAAATTGTTATCACACCTTGGCCTTGTATGTCATATTTCCTTGTCACCATAGATTGGTTACTAGTTGGTATTATTATAGCACCAAGGTGGGTTGGTTAGATGCGAGTACAATTGCTTAGCCATGCCACGAGTCATCATCACATGTAGGTTGCAAATATTAATAATGACTAAGTGACTATGGAACTTCGTGTAAAACTGTGTGCTATGTGTTATTACTTCGTGATGGTATGTGTTGCACTAAAACCAACTGGGTGGTAAAGGATTTAGACTGAGGCAAGTGGTGGAGACTGTGTGACATGGTGGTCTATGTGATGGGAATGATAATCTTTGTGACTTAGTTAGAAAATGGAAGTCTTACCTTGGTCAATTAAGGACTTAACTTTGTGCGCCATTGAACCGAGCCTTCTGCATGCGACCACATGCCCGGTATGGGACGGCCTAACTTAGTAAGTTATGGATTCTCGCATTGATGTTCGTGGATAGGTTAGGCTATGTGACAGGTGGAGGTGTGACTACTTGGTGGTTGCATCGCGGGACGATTCGCCTTCCCGTCGTCCAGGCGGTGTGTGTTATATCAATTCTATGTGAGTCGGTATAGCGGTTTGTAAGCACACCGGGAATGTCAATGTTTGAGATGAAGTTTTAAACTGTTTTGTTACGATTGGTGCTTGCTACACTAATTGTATCTTGTGGCTAAAGTGTACAACCTCTGCAGAGTGTTAAACAATCTATTCGAATAGCGCGTCATGGTCATGGACATGCTCGGGATTTCACATGAGGGGTAGTTTTCATAAAATGTTGGGATGGGAGCCGTGACCTCAATCATATGGTCAGTGTGAAAGAATTTGATTAGGCTATGTGTCTTTGTGGAAACAATCATAAATTAATATTGTTTATTTGTTTTGAATTATGCTTTCAATCTATTATTCGTATTCAATTGCAAATGTTGCTTTTATGCAAAAGAACCACAGAAACCTTTTCATTGGAATAAGCCTGCATCTATACATTGCATTCTGTGGTATGATTTACGAGTACGGTTGTGTACTCACGCTTGTTGTAAAACTTGCGCCCAAACCTACTGTAAGAGGAGGAGTCTACGCCGCTGAGGAGGTTCGTCAAGGCCGATCGTTCGTTAAGGTTTGGATCCCATCGGTTGCTGTGGTGAATTGGTGGGATCTACGCTGAGTTTTCCGTTCATTCGCCGCTTTATTTATCGTTAGCCTGCGTGGCTTAATAAGTGTAAACTCGACCATAAGGTCAAAACCCTTATTTGTTATTCAAACTAATCGTTTACTTTATTTACCGTTTGTGTGGATCGATATTTACCTATGTTAACCCTATGTGCACTAGCGTGATCCTGGACTAGTGCAGTATACACAGAGGGTTCCAGAATCGTAATTCTGGGTCCCGACAGAAACCTACTTTGCACCTGTTATCAAACCTTAGTTGTATAACACCATAATTAAAAAGCAATTACTATGACCAGTCGGCAATCCGTGCATACGCACGGGCTAGTTTTTTTTCTTAAAAAAAGGACTTAGTCTCCATCTCAAATGATAAAATAATTATATAAATTTTTTTAGATTATGAACATTGTAATATCCCAAATATTTAAAGAGGAGAAATACATTATGGATAAGAATTATTTTAGAGAGTGGTTTTAACTGGAAGTCCAGGGGGTTTTTCGCATTATTCAGAGAACCTGGGCTGTGGGCCGAAAGTCCACAGCACCTTGGCCCATTAGTGGAGGGGGGAGGGGGCAGCCAAACCCTAAGCCACCCCCTACCTTGCGCCTCCCCCTCCCCTCCCCTTTGTGGCTGCCACCCCCTCCCTTTCCAGCAACTCCCCCACATTTCCCCTCCTCCCCTGGAGGTGCCATTACTCCTCCCTGTGCCCCTCCTCGCTACTGGCCAAGAGGAACAAGAAGGAGGACTCCTTTTTGGTGCTGCCGGCCAAGGAGAAAAGGAAGAGGAAGAGGGAGAAGAAAGGGAGAAAGGGGAATTCTCGTGGGGATTTCAGCGGGATCCAACGGGTATTCTAGGGTGATTTTTTGATTCCCTAATAAATAGTTTAATTCCTTTCCTATGCAATTTGTTGTCGAATATTAGATTGGTACACTACTATTTTTGGATGCACTAATTAAAAGTTATGGAATTTCTAAGTCGGTATTACCGAAGATGACAGATCTATCTTCGGAGTTAAAAACAAGGGTTTAGATGAAATAATATGATCTTTCAATCACCTGAGAAATTGTGGGAGTATTTGTGTAGATTCCAGAAAGTCTGAGTTCATGATTTTTGGAACTATAGATAAAAAATTATGATTCTTCTAAGGTGACTGTTCTGTTTTGGATAGATTGGTGTTCGAAAAGGAATGGGATTGTTTTCGGTTGCGATTAGGAGTGGATTTGTCTATTTAGTTTTATTGCAATGTAGTGTGCTTTTGTATGATATTCTTAGTATATTTACGAATGTCAGGTGGTGGTGTGAGACTGGGGTTAGAGCGCTCTACTCGTCGTCACTTATCGCACGGTTGAGGCAAGTACTTGTATAAGGGTGATAACGGGTGTTTGTCATTGTCGTGTTGAATTATTACCATGAGATAAAATAATATTTTGGTAAGTTATTTTAGTGTCATGCTATTATTGATGAAAAGAGCAAGATTAAGTTGATTATGCAACTACCATGGGGATGACAGGGTGAGATTATTATTGGTTAAATATGATTATGATGTATTGATACACATACCATGGGGATGGCATGGTAATGCTGTTAAAGTTAAATTAAATATTGCATAATTCATATGCATCATTCTTGGATCCTTGAGGCTTGGTCTACGTTGTTGCCAAGTAATGAGAAATTTGGGGTCCCCGTCATATATTGGATGGGCATGAGGTCCCCACACTCGTAGAGTATGGACTTGAGGTCCCTGTGCTGAAGGCATAGACATGGGTATGCATCGACGGATGCATACTCCGCATTACCGTAAATGTAAATAGAAAAGAAATGTGAATTTGTGGCATATGCATTGCATGGCAATAAAAGTGAATAGTTATGATATTATTGTGGATGGCTGATTATGTTAAATTCAAAGTATGTTTATGATATTCAGGTTATTATCTTGTTTGTACTTGCTGAGTCTTGGACTCACACTTGTTTATTTAATGTTTTAGGTGAACGTTGATGACGGCATACTTTAGGGAGAAACTAGAACATGGAACTACTTCACTTGAGAAGCACTTCACTCAATTTCATGATTCATTCATTTTTGGAATTGTATTAATTGAATAGGTTGTGGTTCTCTTGGTTCCTCATGGTCGATATTATTGGTAGTTGTTGTTTTCCCTTTAATTGAAATTTATCTATAACACCCTTGATAATTAATTAGATTGTTATAATTGAACTATGATTAACCGTCTTGCTGAAATTTATGATTTCCTCATTGTATAATGTTTAATCGTGATGCCTATAAGGTAGTAATACTTGAGTTTGATGTAGAAATTTGTAGTGATAATAGTCGTAGGTGACATCTTGGGCTTTTGTCAAGCTGGGGTGTTACAGTTGGTATCAAAGCGGACTTTAAGTCCATGGTGAATAGATTAACAACTTAGGTAAACGTAATATGCTAAAATTTACTTTATGACTAGTAAAATGAACTAAAATTTGCTAATGGTTAATCAACTTAAAATATGACACACTGGTGCACAGTAGAATGGAATCGGGTCAAGAATTACATTTACGTTTTCGTTATGTCACATTGATCCTTGCTGATTTGAATTAATCATGAATGTTTATGATTTGATTATATGATTGTTATGTGTGATGATAGTAGATGTTGAGAGGTAGAGATCATTGTTGTGGCCATAGGCATGGCTAGGTTGTACCACTGTTCGTGGTATGGGAATAGTGAAGGGTTTTTCTTGGGTAGTTTAGTTACCGATGTTGGAGATGAGTTCTTTGGGAAAGTTGTTGTCTTCCTTGAGTTTGTATTTAGTTTTCTGGTTGTAATTTCTTGTGACTGATGGACTTTCTTCGGATAGTGGTTGCAAGGCAGTTGATGGGTTTTAACTGGTCTCTATTCGTTTTATAGAGCAAGTATTGTCTTTTCCGATTGTTGAGCTATTTTCGCTATTTCTAAGTATTGTTATTGCCAATATTGTTCTCTTTCATGGGGGTTCTACCTTTCTTGTTAGTAAACGTGACGTGGTTAATCGTTTGGTATTTAAGATAATGGGAATTATCCTTTACCAACTCCATTGAAGAAAGTTTTGACTCTATGCATTTCTTTTGGAATAGTTGGAGTGTTGAAATTTAGTGCATCTTCTCTAAGAAAGAAAATGTTAAAACTCTTTTATAATATTTTGTTGTGTTAAGTGAGAAGTTGTAAGCCTAGAAGATGCCGCTAGGGTCTCTGGCAGATCGGAGGGCTGCAATGGATGATATTGCGAACAGAAGGCTTGTCAGCGGCTTGGGCCAGGTCGCAACCAGAGAAGTGTGAGTAAAGAACCACAAGGTAGGCCAACACAGCCGGCATGAGAGGGGAAGCCATGCTGGAGTTTGTGGAGAAAGGGAATCAAGGAGGTGCACGAGAAATCCCTTTTAGGAGGGGATGTCTGCTTATAACGCAAGCACTAAGGCCGGAGCAGAAGACGAAGAAATCCTTCGGGAGCTGTAGCGATGTTGGTGCGATCGGGAGACAAAGAGACACATGCATTGCGCGGGAAAACGAAGAGACACATGAAAAGGAAGAGATGCTTTTCACCAGGTTATCCTAGATGGTCCTATTATTTTCGTATTTTGCTACCACCCTTAAGAAATATTTACCGATAGTAGTGGTTCCCTTAGCCTTCAATAGCTCAATCATTATTTATCCACCAAGATTATCTAGGGTTACCTTAATACAAGGTTCACCATTCCTAAGCACCTGTCCTAATTATTCAAGTTAGTTATACCCAACACGATCACCTAGGGACAATATAGTCATGATCTGCCATTCTCCACATGTGGATCATAACATCTAGTTAAACCCTACCTAGACTCTGTGTAAGTCTCAGTGATCCAGCTTTGAACACTATAGTTATTTCTATAGATCCACTGCCTTTCTGCTGATCCTAATTGTACCTAGTTTGTATTTCATTCCACCATTTAGCATGCAATTCATTATTGTCCCGTTTACACATGATGAACCAATTCCTTTGGTGCAAATCAAATTTTCCCTCACAACTTCGTGATTATTCCATAATATGTCACATATTTGATTCATTCTCAAAACCTTAAGGTACCTTCGATACATCAGCATCAACCACTTATCTTATACATCCTCTATGACACTGACTAGACCCAAGGTTACAGCATGAGACAATACATTGTCCAGGCTACCTTATATGTCTTCTGAGTCAGAGGTCGCCTCTACGGCGGCGTTGTTGGTCGCGAGGCTTACAGCTACACTAAAAATCCATTGTTGTAGTTCAACTGCCTTGGTGGTCAATCGCCTCAGGTGGCACTCTCTGGGACGGTGGTTGTATCCTTTACCAAGGAAACACGTGACTCTGCTTTGTCAGGCAATCTCCTGGTGGGTGATCTTCGTGGTAGTTGGGGCAGTTGGGGTTGCACTGGTTACTATAGTGCCTTTTTCGTCCCTCAGGACAATGAGACACGAAGTGGCCAACCTTGTCACATCCGAAACATGTGGCGGCGCCTTGATTTGCTCTTGATGCGTAGTGACGCTTATGGGTATTGTCTGGGTGATTTGTGCCAGGGTTGACAACTTCACGGATAGTTCCTTCTCGTGCTTGTATTTGCGTCATGTTGGCCCTGACGTCTGGTGGTGCTTTCAGCAAGGAATAAGGGAATTAGCATGATTTGGGGGAATATATTCAGGAATAACGTCACTAAACCTAATTTTCCTTTTAAAACTTAGGACTTTAACACACGAAAAGCCTGGGAGGCTCAACCAAATCACACAAATCTTGTTAAGACAAGCTTTTCCTGTGACTGCAAAATACAATGCCAAAGGGCAAAACAGGTAGTACACAGGTTCCAAATGAACTCTTACAATAGTACATCGTCTACTCATGGTATCACCATGGAGGTGCATCATTCTTGCGCACAAGGGTTACTCAAAATGAGATTGCCCTATCCTAACAAGCCATCACGTTGCTGAACTTAACTTTTTGTTGCTTAGGTAAGAGAAGAGGTAACCAATCATCTTTCGAAATCAATTGAAGATCCGATATGGGTAAGAGATAGTAAGTCTTTAGGAATGATGAGAATGAGCAATACTACTTCTGTTTTTTTTTGCAAAGCTTTTGTAGTGCAAAAACAGGTTTTGAAAACTTCCTCTAATGAAACTAACGCCATGCTAACTAAGGTCACGACCTAGAGTCGATTAGGCTCTGATACCAAACCCGTCGGACCTCAAATTTGGAACTTGGGACCCACTGTGTAGAGTTGTGCTATTCCCTGGATCGATAGTTGACACACAGTCACATTGTTGGTCCAACTATATTTTATGAAAATGTAATGATATTGCATAATATTAAACAAAGCGTAAGTATACCTTACGGCGCTTGACTTGCAAAAGGGCTGGCCAGGCTGATTATCTTTCAAAGATCAGAGGCGGCTAATAGAAGGGCGGAATAACGCGTGGGAAATCCCTCATGATGTACCCACCGGTGGTCAACTGTGGACTCGCGACCTAGTTCTTGGCCTTCTGGATCTTCATTCTTGATCAACACTCATAACTATCCATGGTGCTTACTTGTTCCTCAGTTTTGATCTGTTCCCAAAGTCAGCCCAAGGCGGGCCAACAACCCGGTACTGACCGATGGATATGGTCGCGCCGTGCATGGAATGCCGGTTTAAGTCTATGACCATACTTGGTTATGGAAGTAGATCCCGAGAAGGCCCTGCTGTGGTTCTAGAGAGGTCCGGGAATTCTTGGACCATTCACATAATCATGCAGGCTCGAAACAGACCTACGGTCAGGTCCACAGTTATGACCATACTTGGCCGAGAAAGGAAATCTGACAAGGTCTTGGAGAGGTCCTAGAGAAATTTTGAATAGGTCTTGGGGTGGTCTTGAAGAGGCCCAGGGGTGATCCTTCCACTGGTCAATGCTTCCTTCGTGTACTGGTCCCGCAGTGGTCCTGAGGAGGTCTCGAGGTGTTTGGGGGATGTAACATCCCAAAAATTTGGTCTGTTTTGAAGTTTTAAAAGAAAAATAACCATTTGAATTTTTCTGGTAAAGTTAAAAAGCTTAATATGAATTTTCAGAGTTCAAAAACAATTTAACATGATTAATGTCAACATAAACTATTATCAAAATTATTTTATTTGGGTTCTATGTGCTTGGATATGTTTTCTAGAATTTTTCCGAGTGCATTTGCTATTTTCTAATTGCCATTTGGATTTTCAGCTATTTTCTAAAAAGAAAAACTAATTAAAATCTCAGAAACAGTCTTCGGGCTGAATTCCTCTAAACCCGGCCCATTTCCTTCTCCCTCTGGCCCAGCCCGCGTGGCCTTTTCTTCCGCCGCAGCCCACCCGCACCGCTTCCGCTGAGCTCCCGTTGACCGGTGGACCCGTACCCCTTCGTCCTCCTCCAGCTTCCTTCCTCGCCCGAGCTCGCCCCGACAACGCCATGGCCGCCTTTTGAAGCTCCGTCCGACAACTTCGATTCCAACCATAAAAACCCTGCGTAACCGCATCAGACTCTATTCCGTATCTCTCTGCAGCCGTATCTCTCAAAATCTTATCCCGTAACCTTTTCTATCTCCAAGTCCTTCGCGTATCCATCTCGGACTCGTTTGGGGCTTTCCAAATCCGGCACGATCCCTGGGTATAAAGGGTACCCTCAGGTGCGCACTTGATTGCTGATCCCGAATCCCATCTCCCTTTCGCCCCAAGAACTCTAGAGCCGGCGCAATTGAGCGTTTAGGGTTTTGAGGTCGAAGCTCCAATCTCCAAAATCCGCCGCCGTCAGCCGTGCTCTGCTCCCGTGGTCTACGCCACCGTCATCCTCGTCGCAAGAGCTACCTCGAGCATCTTCCTTTTGGGCCGGAGCACCACTGGTTGCTGTTCCCGACAATAGCCATCATCGTCCTCCGCTCCGTCGCAAACTCTGGTGCTCCTCGTCGACCTCCAGAGTCAAAAACCGTACCAATGTGAGCGCAATAGCGAGATTTACCTGTTGCGTGCACTCACCGTCGCTACCGCACCGCCGCTCGCCGTTGTCGGCCGGTCCAGGAGCCTCGCTGGCAACGCTGATGTCACCAGCCTCGTCATTGCCAGCCAGCTGCCACATCACCCTCCATTGCTCACGTGGCACCGGCGTGTCGCCTCGTCGTCAGCCATGTCAGCACCCCAAGCCACCTCATGGCCAAACCCAGATCCAAAATCCCCATGGACCTAATCCACCGCGAGCCTAGCCACTTCCAAGTGGGGCCCAGCCGTCAGGTTGAGTTAGCCCTGTTCGAAAGTCCACGCTGATGTCAGCCGACGTCATATTCTGGAGTTTCCAGTAGGAAAATAATTCGGATAATTCCAGAAATTCAAATTAGGGTATTTCTTTAGATTTCAATCTTCCAGAGCTCATATCTTTTGCATCCGAACTCCGATTGAGTCCATTCAAATTCCTAAATTTATCTAAATTCGAGATCTATTTATCTGAGATTTTTATTTAATTTTTGGAGTTTGTTTTCTCTCTTTTATTTATTTATTTGGTTTATTTGCTTGTTTTGTGAGTAGACGTCGATACTTCGGGAAGCTTTGAGCAAGGAGTAGCATACCAAGATCAAGATCAATCTCTGGATTTATTCCAAGGCAAGTCGTGGTCCTTTGATCATATTGAACCCATGATTTTAAAAGTATATTGTTTTATACAATTGCATGCTATATTTATATAAATTGCTTTGGGATTAGATATTACCTATTGTCATTATGCCTCCATTGAATATTTGAATGCCATGAATCCTTTGTCACCTTAGCATGGGTAATTTTAGTTGGACATATTTATATTGCCAACATGGGTATCGTACATATGCTTAGTTTAGCTTAGTTACGATGGGTTTGTCATCACATGTGTCTTAATAATTAATTTTGACTTAATGATTTATGGAATCATGGTGGTGAGCCATTCTTGTTAAAATTTGTGTACCATGACGGGGTTAGTCATGGGTGTTGGTTAAACAAAATGGTTTTCGCTCGGGCGAGTGGTTGGTGATAGTGGGGATGTGGAATGAACATGTTGTGGGTTTGTGGTAGTCTCGCCTGAGTAACTTGTCAAGGACTTAATCTTGTGCGCCATTGAACTGGGCCTTAACCGTACAACCACATGCCTGGTATGGGACGGGCCTTAACCGTACAACCACATGCCTGGTATGGGACGGGCCTGGCTGATTAATTAGCAATGTCTTAATTTCGGTTCTGTCATGTGAAGTGTGAGTCGTGGAAAACGTATTCTCACAGTGGCGCAAGAGGGGCCCCGTGCTGTCCGGAAAGACATTCGGTGTTGAAACCTTAGCGCGTAATCGGGTTAAGAAGGAGCGTTGTAAAAGCCTTGTGATGATCACTTAGTCACACGCCTACGGAAGCGTGAAATGCCTGACATTATAAGTTGATCTATCTCTTGTGGGTCAAGCTGTACAACCTCTGCAGAGTGTAAAACTATTCGAATAGCCGTATCCGCGGTTATGGACGTGCTCGGGGATTTCACACGGGAGATAGAGTTTCTTCAAAAATGTGTCGGAGTGTGGATGGGAAGTTCACTTGATGAATATAATGTTCGTTTGGTGAATAGGTCATTCACTTGGTGGTTTGTGTCGGTTGGTGAATGGGGAATTCACTTATCCTTGATTTGGTTGGGAAGTGAATGGGAAGTTCACTGGTTGTTTCAAAGAAAGTGTTTAATTACTTATTATTGTTTTCAATTACGCATTTCAATCTATTTATTGTATTTGTCGTAAATGCTATTTTATGCAAAAGAGCCATACAGCTAATCTTTGTTCAAGCCCTGCATGAATACTATTTACATACATTTCCCCACGGCTTGTTGAGTACATTCAAAGTACTCATGGCTTTTGCCCTGTATTGCTCAGTTGAAGAATATCAAGCTGCTCAAGAGTTCTTCGCCCAGGAGGACCATGAAGGTTTTGCGGATTAGGATGCGTTTCTCCACTCGATTGCCTGTGGGCATGTTGATTGGCCATTTGAAGAGTTTCGTTCCGCTGCAAGAGTTATTTGTTTCTTTAGCCCTGCGTGGCAAGTTAAGTAAACGTTGACCATAAGGTCCAGTTATTATTATTATTTGTTACTTTGAGATCTTTTTAGTTAAATCGAATAAATAGATGGTATTTCATCACTGTTTTCCTATGTGAGCTAGCTACTGATCTGGGACTAGTTCAGAATACACAGAGGGTTTTTGAGATGTATTTTCGGGTCCCGACAGGGGAGGCCCCTGTTTGACGATTGTGAACAAACTGATTGTAAACCTTGTCCATTGTGAATAGTCCCAGGATACGTCTCGAAGGAGATCCTAGAGGAGGTCCTTGAGATGTCTTGAGGAGGTCCAATGAGGACTTGGGGAGATCTCTAAAGGTTTGTAGAGATCCTAGACCCACCGGGGTGGTCAGGTGACAACCGTTGGTGGTTCTGAACCAACTGGTCGTGAACCTTGCTCGACGTGTTTAGTGCTCGCTATAAATAGTGTAGACCCAAAATACATTAGATAAGCAAAAATCAGGCCGTGCGGCCAATTGTCTTTACAAAAGAGTCACAAAGGCAGAAATCTTACAAAAGCAAGACTACAAAACGTAGATAAGTGCGAGAGTACATGGTTCATAGTGGATCCACTCACTCTGCCCACAAGCAAGTGACTGGAGTTCCCGGTCTAATCCTCCCTCATCTTCAATACCATCCGGTTTAGCCTCTGGGTAGTAGTGGTCGAAGGTGTCTTGGTCGTCTGGTTCTGAAAAGATTATAATTGCGGAGCCTGAGTACCCAACCGTACTCGCGAGCCAACACACAATGCAGTTGTATAGATGCCAGGCTATTCAAGGGAAGCTTGGGGTTCTTTCATTTGCACAAAGCCAAGTGTGAATTAGACTTAATAGAAATTCCTAAGACCTAGCACTTTTAACAAATGAGGCTTTATAAATGAGTTTTTATTTGTAAAATATTAGTGGAGGTCCCACGTCCTATACCATTGAATGGATCCATCCACTCAATGTTCGGGCTATCCCGTAATTACCACTGGTCCCCGACCAGGCATTCTCAAAATCCCTGGGGTCCCACCCTATTCTATCTTTCCATCACAAGTGGTTTTATAAAAACAAAAACTATATCCAACAAGTTCCCAGCACCGCTCTTGACCGTGAGCACGGCTATTTAGATAGTTTCCTTACTCTGCAGAGTTCGCACACTTTACCCACAAGGGGTAATCGCCTTGATATATACACATGTTTCCTTAGATATGTGAATCAAGGGGAGATCATCACAAGGCCTTTACAATGCTCAACCTCGACGCAACTCCACCCGCTAAGGTTTCCACCGCCCGGTGCCATGCACTTCCAGGAGGCCCCCTCTTGCGTCATGTGGTTTCACTGTGGCTTCTTTCCCCTTTACCCACGCCACATTCCCCCGATGGCGAAGCCACACCGAGGTGAGAAAATTAATTAGCCAGGTCGTACCCATTATGGACTTGTGGTTGCACTATTTTTACATGAGACGTCATCACTAGATTCGGTCCTTAAGTGACTTGGGCGGTACGTCCACATACCAACCATCACTCGTGCCCCCGACACCAGCCACTCTTTCCAACCGCCGAAGTCGAAAATAGTTTTCAGGTTTTATTTGTTTTTGAAATATCCTTTTGCTCAACATACCCGCAAGGCTCCCAGCCTCACTGCCCCAAACCATTTTCTAAAGTTTTTAATGATTGTGGTCGGGCAATTTAATGCCCCCATGACATTGTATCTAAGTAAGGCTAAGCATGACACTTAGATATAGACTTATCAGCTAATATGTACTCCATTAAGTCTAGGGTGACAAAGGATAGTGTCCAAGTTCAAGGGTTGGAAATTTATACACAATTACCGTTAAGGCATTATCTATAAGCTAGACCAATTTAGCTTGATAAAACATAGCAATGCAGTTTCATAGTTTAAAGCAATATACTTTGCAAAAAGGTAGGTGCAATATGATCAAAGGGTTGTCTCGCCTTGTTCAGAGTATTGCTGATCGCGATCCTGATCCACGAATGGTTCTTCAGTCACCTCGGCTTCTATAGTCGCAAAAACAACCAGAAGGCAATAAACATATATTCAATCTCAAGTTGTTTTGCAAATATGCAATAAACTCCAAATGATGCAAGGTTGTAGATTAGGAGTATTAGACCAACATAGTCGAAGACTTAGTGGTCGTAGGATCTATGGGTGTAGAAAGATACAACTGGGAGGGCACGAAAGTACTATGACTTGAGGAGGTCATGGAGGTACTTTTGACCCGAGGAGGTCGTGGAGGTATCGTTGACCTAGGGAGGTTGTGAAAGTATTGTGAGCAGGGGAGGTCATGGGAGCACTATGATCAGGGGAGGTCGTGGGAAACTCTGTGACCTGGGGAGGTCCTAGAAGTACCGTGACTTGGGGAGGTCATGAAGGTACTATTGATCTGGGGAGGTCCTGGAATCACTGTAGCCAAGGGAGGTCGTGGGTACACTATGACCAGGGGAGGTCGTGAAGGTACTGTTGACCTAGGAAGGTCCTGGAATCACTATAGCCAGGGGAGGTTGTGGGTACACTATGACCAGGGGTGGTCGTGAAGGTACTGTTGACCTGGGGAGGTCCTGGAATCACTGTAGCCAGGGGAGGTCCTGGAAGTACTGTAACTAGGGAAGGTCCTTGAGGTACTGTGATCAGAGGGAGGTATTGGAAGTACTGGGATCAGGGGAGGTCGTGTGAGTGTCACGGTGAGGGGAGGTCGCGTATGGCACTATGACCGGAGAAGGTCATGAGAGTGTTATGACCCAGAGGGTGGTCTTTGCAAAATGGGAGGTCATGACCAAGAGGGTGGTCTTTGTAAAACGGGAGGTCACAACCAAGAGGGTGGTCTTTGTAAAATGGGAGGTCATGATCAAGAGGGTGGCCTTTGCAAAAAGACCAAGAGGGTGGTCTTTGTAAAGAGACCAAGGGGGGTGATCTTGAGGAGGAGATCCTGGAGTCAAAGAGGTAAGGTGAGACGAAGCAGAGCCGTTCGACTTTGATTGGGCGGTTCAAAATGAGATGAACATTCGGAACGTTCGAGCCTCTCATCTCAATCGGGCTAGAATTTATGGTAGGAGTTTCTGGATAGTTATTCTAGCTAGAATTGTTGGAGGAATTTGACTGTAGCATCATTGAGACTTTTGATCGATGGAAGGCTACGATTCTAGAAGTTTTATTGAGATTTTGCACCAAAATCTAAACATAAGGAGGAACAGTTGAATATGTGTTTGTAAAAATTCACATAATTTGCAAAGGAAAGTAGGTAGAAGCTAGATTTCATGATGAAACTAGTTGATAACAACGATCGTTGAAGTGCAATTATTGTGTGTTGAAGTTTGGTATTCAGCATCACTAAGAGTTGAACTGATGTGATTGAATAGGTGGCTTATGTTTACATGATTGTGGAATTATCGGATGATAGCGTGTCCTTGATGAAAGGGTTTTGGTAGAATCTTTTAATTTGTGTAGTAGAGCACCTCTAGAATAAAGTGGTTATTGTAGTGAGGTTGTAAAGCTTTGGTGGACCCTCAATTTGAGGATGGGAAATAAAGTAGTATGGAACAATTTGCTGAGTTTTTGAAGAGCATTATAGTGGAAGAGTAGACTATTACGATTCTTGTTAAGAGTGTATTGTTCTTGATGTTAGTAAGATTGTAAGGGATTGTTACTTATGAGGGTGTTGTTGATTCTTATAGAAAGAGAGTAAATTTGATTGTCTTTCATGGTATCACTCAAATGAAATGTTTCGAGCTTTGCATTCATGATCTTTTAGAGTTCATGATTTATGTGGTATCTGAAATTTGTTGAGCAAAGCAACGTGTTGGAAAGTTCTATCGGTTCTTAAGTGATTAATGTGATTTGGTCTTAAAAGCTCTTCTTGTTTGAGGTGGCAAAGTGATGTTGTAATCAAAGAAAAATATTTTCTTTGTTAAAGGAAAGAGTGTAGTAGAAGTATTTGAGATTGAAGTCAAGTTTTGTAACTTATAGTTTAATTGAAGTGTGTCTAACCTTTCTGTTTTTGTCCCATAAGAGTTTCTTGATTTTCAAAAGCAATGCTTTATTTGAGGTTTGATATTCTCTTTTGGTGGGACTTGTGTACTCAACCGTGGCTTCCTCTTTTGCTTTCCTGAGATCCTTGTAATTTTACTATTTCTCTTGGTCTTGTGTTTACTGCGAAAGGTAAACGTTTTTCTGTGTGCTGAAAATTATTTTTAATTCGCCTCTTCTTTTGAAAAAGGAATAATCGATTAGTTTTACAAACCTTATAGAGTATATAGTGACAATTGGTTAGTAGTGGTCAAGTATAGGTTGTTGTGAGACCATGAGTTGCAAGTTATTTGAGGAGCATTGGAGGATGAATTGATATCGTTACATAATTCTTGGAGACAATTTGATTTAAATGGAATGATTATCGTCGAAATAAAACTGATTATTGTTACAACTAGTAGAACTTATAGTGAATGGTGATAGAATATTTGTTCATGTTGGTAGAATATTGGAATTATCAAAAGTTTAAATCTTGGTCAATTAGTTAAGGTCTTACGATTGTGTAATTTGCAAGGTTTTGTAGGTGAAATTGAAGGATGTGGTTTAGTGAGTGTCCAAGATTGCTGAAGTTAATTGTTTTGGGCAGTCAACTGATTAGTGATGATTGTTGATTTTAATGATTGTGGATATTGTTTGGAATATGGGAATTTTAGTCATCAATTTTGAGGATTTTCCTATCAATTATTGATGAGGACATCACTCCTTCGGATACACGTACTACACAAAATCCTCCAGATCCAGTTGCTAAACTACAAGGTCCTATGACAAGAGCTCGTGCACATCAATTAAATTATGAGGTGAACTCGTTTCTAGGTGCTAATAATTTATCTATGCAGAATGGTATACTACCTAATAATTGTGATCTTTGGTTACTTAGGAATAATGGGGAGGATCTACGATCAGGTCTACAAGCTATACGACTAGACCTGCCAGCGCTACGACCAAACCTGCCAGCGCTACAACCAGGTCTCAAGCTCTTCGACCCGATTCGCCAGCGCTACGACCAGACCTGCCAGCACTACGACCAGGTCTTAAGCTCTACGACCACTCATTAGGTGCTGCGACACCGTTTTGGGCCTAATAGGGCCTTGTAAGTGTGTCGGGGTTAAAGCCTAGGTTGTGTACGCCTCTCCCATGGTCGCACAACCCCAGGTCAACCTCCTCACGCCCCCCTATATAACAACAGCCTCCAGAGTTTAGGGTTGGGTTTTTCTTAGAATTATTCTGCCACTTGCAGTTTCGCCGTTGTACGGTTTGAGGAACCCCACTTTGTGATCTTTATTCATATTCGCAATACAATTCAGATTGCATCTTCCTTGTTCTTGTGAGTTGCTTCGATTGCTTGCAGGAACAATAACCCTCGTGGTAAGGTCGATCGCGTGCGAGCATGGTCGATAACAACAGTCGTGCGGGTGTAGCGAATTGCGAGGTGACGATCTGCTGGTCGAAAGCCTCAAAGCATCAACATCCTCACGACGAAATCAATCGAACCTATCGGAAGATCGGGCCACCGTAGTCATCAGTTGGTATCAGAGCAAAGGTTGCCCGTTAGGTAATCTCGTTTATCCCTTTTTGTTAGTTGTTTCCATCACCTAGAGTCCAGAAAATTGCCCCACAAAAAGTTTTAGATCTTAGTTTTTCCGCTGTCCAAACCACTTTGTGCCTTTCGCAATTTTGTTTTCAGTATTCGCGTTGTTGAGTTCGAGTCCATCGTCGGTGTCTTTGTTGCTGGTCTAGTCGTGTGATCTAGTTTCTAGCGTCGAGTCTTTGCTGTTTTGGTCATCGTGTATCTCGGCTTGTCCTTGGTTGCATCTGTTGCAATTAGGGTTTGTCTGCTATAGCCGAGATTGAGTCACCACTCCCATCCGACCTCGCACGTAGCGAGGGAAGGATGCTATTTGGGTTATGGTGAACCGTTTCAACAAGTCTGTGTACTTCATTCCCATCTGCACGACAAACACGGTGAGCGATTTGGCTCTTATCTACGTGCAAGAGATAGTGCAGTTATATAGTGTGCCTAAGACTATTATTTCAGATCGTGATGCAAAGTTTGTCTCCAAGTTTTGAGAGAGCTTGCAAAGTGCTTTGGACACACAACTTTGTCTTAGCACCGCGTTTCACCCTCAGACAAATGGGCAGTCTGAGCGCACTATTCAGACACTAGAGGACATACTTAGGTCCTGTGTCTTGTCTTGGAAGGGGAGCTGGGAGGATCACCTAGCACTATCTGAGTTCACTTACAAAAATAGCTATCGTGGTATTATTCGAGCTGCACCATTTGAGGTCCTGTGTGTTAAAGGTATAGGTCTTTGTTGTGCTGGGATGCCGTTGGTGAGCGGGTAGTTTTGGGTCCCGATTGGGTTCAGCGGACTGTTGATAGAGTGGCAGAGATTAGGCATAATCTGTTAGCTGCTCAAAGCTGACAAAAAAGTTGTGCTGATGTGAGGAGGCAGGAGTTGGAGTTTGAAGTGGGGGATTAGGTGCTCTTGAGAGTGTCTCCCACTAATGGTGTACCAAAGAGAAGCCTATCCCAAAGTATGTTGGACCATTCCCGATCATGGCACGAATTGGAACCTTCCTCAGTCCATGCGTGGTGTGCACAATGTATTCCATGTCTCGATGCTGAGAAAGTTCTTGAGAGACCTAGAGCATGGGACTTCGTTGGAGCCACTGACAATTGAGCAAGATCTCACCATTGAGCTGTGTTCGGTGCGTATTTTGGAGAGGTCGAAGCGAGTATTGAGGCACAAGACGTTGGTGTACGTCAAGGTGTTGTGGACATATCAGTCCAAGAAAGAGGCAACTTGGGAGTTGGAGTCTCGCATGCGCGAGCAGTATCCAGAGTTGTTCACGTCGGGTACGTGTTAACTGTTGTTTATTTCAGTTATGATTGTTCTGTCGAGTAGAACGATGGGTAGAATTCGGGGTCGAATTCTATTTAAGGGGGTAGAATGTAATACCCCATTTAATTAATAATTAGGGATGAAATTATTTAAGAGAAAAAGATTAGAGGAAAAACGGGTTTGAGGAGGAAGTGGGCTACCGGCCTATGGCCCAAACCGAATCTTGGACCAAACTACCACTTAAAAGGGAAGGGGAAGAGTAGCCACACCAAACCTTAGCCAGCCACCACTGCCTCCAAGCCGCCACCTGCCAGTTTTCCTCTGCCAGAAGCTCCAGTCGTTGCTACCGCCTAACCTCCCTGCTACTAGCCGCTGCATGCACATGTGCGTGTGCTCCTATTGCTAGTTTCTATATGCGCATGTGTGCTAGCTAGCATCGCATGCATGCTGCAGTCATTCATTGCTTGAAGCTTTGCTACCATCCGATTGTTGCTGCTGCTTGTACTGCCGAAGCAAGGAGAAAAGCAAGGAAGCGCTGGAAGAAGAAAAGAGGAGGAGGAACGGGAAGGAGAAAAAGAAGGGAGAAGGAGAAGGATCTCATGGGATATTCTGATCTACATCTTGATCGCCAAGGGTGACAATTAAGTTTTCTCCTCTGTTTTGTTTAGCAATTTCTGGTCAGGGGAAATCGAATAGTAGATTGGTTTAGTCTGCTATTTTGTTATACTATAAATTCGGGTACCAGTTGTGCCTAATTTGGGAATCTCATCTACTAGAAAAGTTGTAGAGGATTTCGATAGCTTTTTGTAGGATTTTCATTCATGTCGATCAGAAGAGTAGATGTTGAGTTATGAATTTTGCAAGCTTGCTGTCCGGTAAGTTTGTCATGTTTTGGCAGCACGTATTAATCTAAAGATGAAAAATAGAAGATAGAATAATATGGGGTTTTGGTCTACACAAAAAAGGTAGGTAATTTCTTAAGGATTCCACAGGGTCCAAGAACATGATTTTCGGACAAGTAGAATAGAAGTTATGATTTTTGGGAGACTTGTAATATCCTGTTTGAATATAAAACAAATAAGTGTTTAGTATAAAAATTAAATAGAATTAGAGAAGGAATTGGAGGTTTTAGAGGGGCATTTTTTGCATCTATTGGAGAACCTGGGCCATGGGCTTTTGGCCTACGGTGTTTGGCCCAAGTGGGAAGCTAGTTTAAGAAGGGGCACCAAACCCTAGGATACTATAGCACGGCGTACTGTAGTGCGCCGTCACTGTAGCAACTCCCTTCCTCTCTGCATTCTCCATTGATGCCGCCCAAGAGAAGGAAGGAGATCCCTTCGGTTGCCACTGGACAAGGAGAAAAGGGGAGCAAGAGAGGAGAAGAAGAGGAGAGGAGCATCTCACGTAGGGGTGGAAATGGATCAGACTGACCCAATGGATCACCGATCCGCATCAAAATGTTCGGCCAAATGGACCAGAGGTTCGATCCAAAAGAAATTTTGGCCAAATGGATTAGTATCCTAACGCTCCGTTGGATCGAGCGGGTCGTCGTTCTAAGCCTCCCCCCAGTCCCCTCTATCCTCGACTTCCACGGCTCCACGCTTCCACCCCGCCACCGCTCGATCCGCCGCCTCTGACGCGCCGCCGCTTCAATCCTCCACCCTATCGCGCCCCTAGATCCATCCTTGCCAACCCAACCTCTTGTAGACTATGTCAAAATCGAGAAGTGAAAAGAGAATCACGATCGGAAATGATCATATTTGGTACATCGCGCAAGCTTACGATCCTTGGGACAGAGTGCTTAGCCACGTGATCGGTACGGATCTTGGTTCTGACTGGTAGGAAACGCGCCACTTTATTTGGGATGGGGAACTTACCAGGTCCAGATAAAACAAGGATTGACAGACTGAGAGATCTTTCTAGATTCTAAGGGTGGTGGGGCAAGATCGTTGTTAACCGGTGGAACGATTCGTCCGGTCAATTCCGCCAACAACGAGATCTCAGCCTGCTAACTAGCTATGCGGAATCACCCCTTCGCAGCTAGCTTCCAAGGCCATTTTCAGTTGGTGGAGCAATTTGTTTGGTTACTCCACTGACGAACAAGACCTTGGCTTGATAACTAGCTATACGGAGTCATCCCTCCGCAGCTAGTTACTTAGAGGGACTATGGCCATTTAGGCCACGGAAGTTTGAGGTAATAATAGGTATGTGATGCCCTTAGATGTATAGGGAAGGAAATGTGCTACTCAAATCAAACAAACAATAACACCCCAGAAGGCATCTTGGGGTTCGGGATAGACTAGCAAGATCTTTTTGAAACTGGGGTGGTACCGGGCACCAGATAAAAGAGCAAAACAAAGACCACCAATAGTAGCAAAAGATGGGATGCAAGGGAATGAGATGCTCCTGAATTGAATAAAATAGAATCAGGGCAAGAGTTAACAAGAAGCGTACCTAACACGACGTCGGGTACCTCCGGAGCTTTCTCAACTGAGATGGAGTTGACTTGAGTACGAACGACCCTGAGGTCACGATACTTCGCAGGTACATGTGATCGAATCACGGGCCGCGAAAAGAAACGAGAGGTTGTTGCAAGCTTCTTAGGACAATTATTAGCATAATGACCCTGGAGGTTGCACAGGAAACAAGTGACTTCGGTTAGATTGCGGAGCCCGCCCTGCTGACTCGCAGGTGCATGTGATTGGGGCACAACCTACGGAGGATGAGGGGTTGCTGCAACCTCCTTAGGATAACTATGCGCATAGTGACCCTTATTGTTGCAGAAGAAACAAGTGACATCAGCTATCTGTTGATGCTTGCGACGATCCTTTAGCTTTCTCTTTCTGGCCCCAGCAACAATGGGATTTTCGACCACAATCTCAAAGTCGGGGAAGGTATAAACTGGTAATTTGTCCCGCAGTTCCTCAGACAAATCATCCAGGAACTTTTCTGGTTTGGAGGCATTGGCGGCTGTAGTGCTTACAGATGACCGAAGAAGTAGTCGTTGTAGTTCTAACGACCTGGAGATTATTGTGAGGACCCGGAATATTTAACTAGTAACACTTAACCTCCAAATGGTTCTGGCATTACTAATTAAACATTCTAAGCCTCGATGGACATATGCTTCCCAGAATTGCAGCATATGCACATCATCACAAAATTACACATCATTTCCATACAACAAATATTACTAAGTTCAACAAAGACATACATAAAGTAAAGTTATTACAAAAGAGAGAGCCGACCGGCCAAATAGAACAATATACAAGAATGACAATGAAGCAAAGGTGCCATAAGATGGCTAGAACAAAAGTCGACCAGGTTAGCCATACACCCACAAGGCAACCGACCGGGCCGCCAAGCTAGTCGCCCATAGCTACCACAACACACTCACAAAAGTGAGGCCCTCGAGCTCACCTTCTTCCTCCGCAATGAACAATTAAGCATAGCATCTGAGTACAAAGATTGTCTTTGCACCCGCAAGACTGACGTGTGGAATAGCAGACCTATTCATAAACTACATGCAAGCTTATTTAGGTGGAGGTTGTATGTCTCATTTTGCACAAAGCCAACTTTATTTGCAATAATGTAATACATTTAAAAGCAAGTTTGCAAATCTGTTTTGTTATCAAAGTAACAGTAAGTAAAGATACATACAAGTAACCACCTGGAAGTGACTATCCCAATAGTCACCACAACATAGCACGAATCCCTGATTCGTACCACCCATCAAGTTTTAGTTTAAAAGGTTGTAGTCTAACTCTTGAAAGACCTTGCCAAGCGTGTCCATAACCTAGGACGAGGCTATTCGAATAGTTTTAACCCTGCAGGGGTGTACCAATGTACCCACACTTCAAACCGCCTTCAAGCCACAAAGCACACTACCGAAGGTATGCCGGCACGGCTAAGTCCTACGAGACATTTCCAATCTTGTGTATTAACTACGAGCCGCTCATATGGATAGAAACCCATATGCTTACATTGCAAGCCGAAAGACAACAAATCCCATCACGGTGAAGTCTTTCTGACACTACAATGCTCCCAACACCATCCCTCCCGCGACTCCCGCGACTCGGAGCCAATACACGCCAAAGTACTAAGTCAAGAGAGCTCCCATACCCTCTAATGTGGTTAGCACGCTAAAATGCTTGGTTTAGTGTAACAAGATGTTCGGTCCTTGTTGACCCGGGCACCATTCCAGTCACACCCAAATTCACATAATCATACCATTGTGCCCAAGTCTAAATCATTTTGTTTTCAGTTTTAGTTTTCATAAGTAGACATAGCACAAGGTGGAAATCATAATCATAATAAGTTTGATGTGATCAAGGTTATCGACAAGTCGATAACCGCCCATTTCTACCGGCTAAGCATGGCTAAGCAATTAATTAAGCAACTACTAAGTGACAAGAGCCCATCCATGAACTCTATATCACAAAGAAAGTAACCTAGGCTCTTGGTAGTAAAGAATAATCATTTGCCTAAGGAAATGCATCTACTAGGTCAACTATTAACACAAAGTAGCAATGCATACATAGAATTTGTAATCAACATAAATACTCAAAATATGGATTAACATGATCAAACCGCTTGCCTTCTTGTCGTTGCTCAAACTGTTGTGGAGGGTCGTTCTCGGGTTACCGCAAATGTCTAATCCTAAGCTTAAAAGGCAAAAGAACCAAGAACAACCAATAAGACGAGCCACACTTAAACAAACGAGCAAGCAAAAATTATCCAAATGCGACGAAATTTATACATAAGGTAGGATACGAATATACCTAGACATAGAAACTGAAAACCTAATTTGGATTTGTGGTGCAAAAGATATTACCTAAAAACTCATTTTCTACCATAAATAGGTATCTTGCAAAAATATTTTCTAGAGGTTTTCTGGACTTGAAAATTTTATGATAGGTTGCTACTGACATTTTAAGGTTAATACAAGTGGTTTCATCTTAATTGGAGTTAGAATGATTTAGTTATGATTTTTCTAGGATGCAAAACTAGCATAATGCACTTTCGAAATAAAAACATGTGCAAAACCCATTTCACATTATAGTATGATAACAGAGGGATTTCCTAACATCAAATTTCTATTTTTAGGATTTACAGGAATTATCGTGTCTATTACAACATTAAACGAATTTTTAATTGCTACTAATAAGGTTAAATTTATTAACATATTTTTCTCAGTGCTGATTTAGGCCTACCACCATTTTTAGATTAAAGTTTAGTTAATAACAAATTTATCAAAGTTAAAATCATACAATTAGCGATATACGTAAAAGATATGCATTTTCCAAGTTTTAATACAATTGGAATATATAAAAATAGCGTAAAACAAGCTATAAAAGATTACAGAATTTTCTACTACTGTACATAGCTAAAAGCATTTTTATATTAAACTTTAGTGAATTACAAATTTATTACAGTTGGTTTCATGTAAAAAGGATTTATCTTGAATTAGTTATGAATTTCTAAAATTTTGATACAATTTTCAGTTGATAAATAAATACTTACAGAAATAAAAACCAACCCAACCGGAGATAAATGACGTGGACGCTCGTGGGCCGTCGATGCAAAATCCAACGAGCCACACGCACGGAAAACAGCGCCCGCGCGCGATTCATAACAGAGCTCACCGTTGGATCAAGATCCAACGGCCACGAGGAAGGATGCAACCGACGGCGGTTGCCTCGGCGATCCACGCATCGCAGATCTAAAAATGAGCGGCTCGATCACGCCTCAATCGGAAGGTCCGATTGCACGCACGATCGTGGCCGCAGATCAAGCGATGGACGGCCAAGAATGACGAGGGAACCGAGGGTCCGAACGCATACAAGATCTAGGCCACAGACGCCAAATGGACGGTGGTCCAAGATCGGTGCAACAGAGTGCTAACACGTGGGGCCGCATGTCGCTGGATCGAGAGTCACACATGCGAGATTTAACACACGTGCACGCGTTCGTGGACCCACCGCGATGACTTAAAGGAGGCTCTTAGGACGGCCTAATTAATTACTAATGACCAATGATTAGTGATGATTAGCAATTAATGTGTCCTAAAGATTTTGAACAGAGGTGATTTAGGACGAGGGCCCACACGTCGCGACCAAAAAAGTAATTTGGACACATTTATTGCTAACAATGATTAACAATAAATAAACCCAAAATCACCATAACGACTTCGGTTTTCTCGATTTAGGCTTACGCCCACAAGTCGGTGACACATTAGGCGATTAAGACACCATTAATACTACTAATGATTGGGTATTAATCGTGTCTTAATCTTTTGACGACAACGGAGCTACGGCAAGAAAGTCCCGAGTGGCTACCACGGCTTGTCGCCGCGACTCGATCATGGCGCGCCACAAACTAGCAAAATGGACTCGCAATAGCAATGCGAACCTAATGGTGATGACCTCGCGCGGTGGAGGTTCGGAACGCCATGAGCCGGAAACAAAGAAAGAGGCCGACACGACAAAACATGAAAATAGCAAGATGCTCATTGCGGTCCAAGGAAGCGAGTGCCATGACTTCTAGGGACTATATAGAAGCTACCTTAACCGAGAGGAGCTTCAAATATGGCGGGAAGACTTGAACACGATGAAGTCCACGGAGCCAAGAAGATGAAGTGGAAGATGAGGTTCGAGCAAAATGAGTGGAACCAAATCATTCCTACAGCCTTCATTATAGCTCAAAGAGGCTCCAAAAGCAATTAATTGCAAAAAGAACCACTTACCGGAGCTGGAGAAGAAAGGGGGTGAAACCAACCGAAAATCTCCAAACTTAAAATTGAGTGATTCCTGCGAATGCAACCCAAAATCAAGTTAGGGGAAATACAAAGGAGGTTGAGGAGTTCAAGAGGGTGCAAGAAAGGTTGAAGATGAACCACTGGACACCAAGGCCGCCATTGGAGCCCTCGGGTCAACAATGGTGGATTGAAGGTTTGAGATGGTTTTGAGCTCAAACACAGAGAGGAGCAAGGTGTGGTGTAAAAGAACACCAGGAGGACCTAGAGGGGCAATATATAGGGAAAGGATTAGGGTTTCGAGCAAGAACCCGAGTCCATGGTGGGCTCGGTTCATGCTACGGCCATAGACCAAGAAATGATGGGAGCAAGTGAGCACGGTGACAATGGAGGAGAAAGCCTGGTGCGCATTAAATGCCCCGCAGAGAGACGTTGACGAAAGCAAACTTGAGGTGACACATCAAGCCGCCCGCGCCCTCTCTTTTCTGCCATTGTCGCTCGCGCTTCAAGAAGCGAGAGGAGGAAGAAGAACGAAAAGAACGGTGACCGTTGGATTGAAAATGGACGGTCACGATTAAACGAGTTCGCCGGACAGTCCGATTGCCCTCAGGAATCTGGACGGTTGGATTGAGATCCAACGGTCCCAATTGGTTAACGCAACCGGAGGGTCCGAATGCTCACACGAACGTGGGCCGAGCGATTTGAATCCAACGGCTGATATCGCACGCGCGCTTTAAAATGCGGCTCGGTGCAGTTAGGTGGTTCGACCGAGTCAAGTGGCTCGGACTCGAGCCCGACTCGAACCCAAGGAACAGTGAAATTGGTTTTAGGCTTTAATTATGCTGAGACTTTTGAGTATTTATTTGGGGTAGCAAAATAACTCCAAAAATTCTGAAATTTTTACAGGAGCTTGCTGACTGACACATTGACCTTGTGTAAAATTTTCAGAGGTTTTTATGTATTGTATTTTTCTCCAAAAATTCTACAAGGTACTGGTTTTAGGGTTGACTGAGAGTCAAACAGGTTTGACTGCCCTCTAAAATATTCAAACAATTTCTAAAAATTGTGAAATTTTTCAGAGGGTCACATATTATCCCAAGAACTTAGGAAAATATTTCCAGAGGATGATCAAAAGGTTTGATAAGATTGTTTTTGAAGGAACAAGATTTGGATCAAAAGACTTGTGACTTTGCATTTCCATAAGTCTTGTACAATACTTGTCCAAGACAAACAGAAACACATGATGTAAGAAAAGTTTTAATTTCTACTCATTTTCTTACATTTGAAACACAAGCCCAAAATTGGGATGTTACAACTCTCCCCTTACAAGAATCTCGACCGAGATTCCGCTTACTCGAGAAGAAAGAAGGAAAATCTGCACGAAGGCGATCTTCTCGCTCCCAAGTTGCTTCATCTTCGTAATGGTTTGACCATCGAACCTTAAGGAACTTGATGACACGGTTCCTTGTTCTCCGCTCGATTCCTCAAGAATGCGAACAGACGCTCGCGATAGGTCAAATTCTCCCGCACATCGAGAGTTTCAACGGAGTTTCCTCGCTTGGGACACGGAGGCACTTCTTCGTGTGTGACACATGGAACACATCATGCACACCCTCAAGCGCGGTGGTAGCTCCAATCTGTATGCAATCGCTCCAACTCTCTCGATGATACGGTAAGGCCCAACATATCGAGGCCAACTTGCCCTTGATGCCAAAACGCCGATGGCCCTTCAAGGGAGAGACTTTGAGATACACAAAGTCATTGGGCTCAAATCTCAACTCCCGCGACGACGATCCGCATAGCTCTTTATCCGGATCGGCGCGCGCAGATGCTCGCGGATCAATCGAACTCGACTTTCGCCTCATTGATCGAATCGGGCCGAAAATCGCCGCTCACCGCCTCTCGACCAGTTCAATGGGGTTCGCATCTCCTCCCATACAAAGCCTCAAATGGTGCCATGCCAAGACGGCTCGAAAGTCGTTGTTGTAGGAGAACTCAAAGAAATGGTAGGCACTTCTCCCACTTCTTCCCATAGGAAAGAACACAAGCACGGAGCATATCTTCCAACACTTGGTTGACTCGCTCCGTCGGCCATCACCGAGGATGAAAGGTCAGGCTGAAATGAAGGCGGGTCCCCATAGCCTCTGCGCACTATGCCAAAACCGCGAGGTGAAAAGTGCACCACGATCGAAATAATCGCCTTGGTACACCGTGAAGACTCACAATCCTCGAGACATAAAGTTCGCCAAAGGCCCCACACGTAGCTGAGTCTTGACAGGAAGGAAATGTGCCACTTTAGTCAACCTGTCGATCACGACCCAAATAGCATCATTCCCTTTGGACGAGCGGGGCAAACCGGTGATGAAGTCCATGCCAACGGAATCCCACTTCCATTCTCGCACCGCAAAGGTCAAGAAGACTCGCCGGACGCCGATGCTCGGCCTTCACACGACAAAGACACGCCGCACTCGGCAATGAACCTGGCAATCTCGCGCTTCATTCGGGTCCACCAGAATCTCTGACGAAGATCCTGATACATCTTGGTAGTCCCGGGATGGATAGACAAAGGAGAATCATGGGCTTCGCGGAGAATCAAATTCCGCAATTCCATGACCTTAGTAACCACAAGACGCTGCCCAAACCACACAACGCCATGTTCATCCTCCAAAAGCACTTGGCTATCCCATCCTTGATGTTCTGCTGATTTGACTCACGCCAACATCCATGTCATGCGCGCCTTGATTTGGTCCACCAAGGTTGGTTGCACAACCAAGGTAGCGAGAGAACTGTGCTCGACCAAGCCCAAATTAAGGCGCTGAAACTCTGAAATAAGAGCAGGCTGCTGTTCTTGGAGCATCAACATGTTACAATACACCTTCCGACTGAGTGCATCAGCAACGACATTGGCCTTGCCGGATGGTACCGAATACCCATGTCATAATCCTGATCAATTCCAACCATCTTCTCTGCTCGAGGTTCAGATCGTCGGGTGAACAAGTATTTCAAGCTCTTGTGGTCGAATACACCTCACAACAGCTACCAATCGATAATGCCGCAAATCTTGAGTGCATGGACCACAACTAACTCCAAGTCATGAGTAGGATAGTTGAGTTCATGAGGCCTCAATCGCCGCGATGCATAGGCCACAACCTTGCCCTCCCGCATAAGAACACAACCAAGACCTCGACGAGAAGCATCACAATAGATATCAAAACTCTTGTGAATATCGTGGAGAACAAGCACCGGGCCTGAGGTCAACCGCTTCTTGAGTTCCTGAAAACTCACATCGCAAGCGATGGACCACTCAAACTTCTTGTCTTTCTTGAGTAGTTCACCATAGGCTTCGCAATCTTGGAGAAATTTCGATAAAGCGGCGATAGTAGCCACCAAACCAAAAACTCCGCACATCGGTGATCGACTTGGTGACCCCAAGATAGCACATCACCGACCTTGCTAGGATCCACACCACACCTCCTCTGAAAGAACATGGCCCAAGAATGTCACTTCCTTCAACCGAACTCGCACTTGCCGAATTTGGCATACACTGGTGCTCACGCAGCTTGCCCAACACAAGCTTAAGATGCTCAAAGATGCTCTTCTTCATTCTTGGAGTAGATAAGGATATCATCGATGAATACCACCACAAACCTATCCAAATACTCCATGAATACCGAGTTCATAAGATTCATGAATAAAGCAGAGCATTAGTCAAACCAAAAGACATGACGGTGTACTCGTAAAGGCCATAACGAGTAGCAAAGGTCGCCTTAGGAATATCCTCGGCTCGATCCTCGACTTGATGATAGCCCACCTCAAGTCAATCTTGGAGAAGACTCGTGTTCGGCCAACCGATCGAAAAGATCATCAATACGGGGCAAAGGATACTTGTTCTTACCGTCACCTCATTAAGCTTGACGGTAATCAACACACATGCGCAAGGTCTTGTCCTTCTTCTTCACAAAGATAATCTGGACAACCCCAAGGAGATGAGCTAGACTGATAAAACCCTTCTCTTGCAGCTCACCCAGTTGCTTCTTCAGCTCCTCCAACTCATTAGGAGGCATGCGATACGGCCTCTTAGAAATAGGGGCGGTACCGGGCAGCAACTCTATCACAAACTCCAGATCTCGAACAGGAGGCATCCCGGGCAAGTCTTCAGGAAAGACATCCGCGAAGTCGCACACAGTGGGGACATCGTGAATCTCCAATGCTGGCTTTGCTTCAAGGACATAAAGATGGGGCTCTCGTGAATCGTGGCGAAACCCAACCTGCTCACCAAGGATCGGTGAGGTAGACAATCTTCCCGCACAATCGATTTGCCCCAAGTGTCGGGACAACCAATCCATGCCAAGAATCACATCCAAGCGCCAGTCGAGTAGGATAAGGTTCGCCAAGAATCCCACTCCTTCGATGTGGATAGGAACATCCCGCATACTTGGTCGACTCTCATTTCAACCCGAGAGGGAATCAGCAGTGGAATCCCAGAGGAACACAAAGAAGTCCACAATCAACAAAGAAAAGACCTCGACATAAAAGAGTGCGGCTCCAGAGTCAAATAAAGCAGAGCGACGCAAATTTACAAGGAGCGCACCCAACACCACGTCGGGCGCCTCTGTGCCTCCTCACCGAGATATGGTTGACTCGGCCGCCCCCAAGCCCGGTCTTCGGTGGGTGGTGACCACTCCCTGCCGCGCCCTCCATTAGGACGAGGGGCCGCTCCAGCTTTTCTTAGGACAACTACTGCGTAGTGGCCCTTGTTGTGGCGATGAAGCGGTGACGCCGGCGCGGGGTTGCGGGAACACCTGCTGGCTGGTCGCAGCGCGTGGATCGAGTCACGCCGCGAGGACGTGGAGCCGTGCCGAAGGGCTCGGCGGTGGTGAAGCCAAAGAACGGGCCACCGTGCAGTCCAACACGGACGAACGAGGCCGGCCTATGCGGACGGCCGGGCTCCCACTTGCGCTATGGACTCGCCGCGCTCTCGCCTTGTGCTCGGCGATGATGGCCTTGTCCACCAAGGTCCGGAAGTCGGAAGTCCACAATAGAGAGCTTGTCCTCAAGCTCCTCGCACAAACCTCCATGAACTTCTCCCGCTGGCCTCATCGGTGGCCACCTCGGCGAGAGCGCACCTCGCCAAATGGTTGAACTCATGGAGGTACTCGATCCACGATTTGCGCCTGCTTGAGCGCAAGGAACTCCTTCTTTTCAGCTTCATCGGCCGGCAGGACATGGGCCCGACGGAAAGCGGCGAACTCCTCCCACGAGACCACGTGTCCGCGGCCGCATGGCGAGGAAATTCTCCCACCATGAGAGTGTCGCACCCTCCACCGATGGGATGCGAAAAGTGCCCGCCTCGCTCGCTCCCTCGGCGAGCAACGCTGAGCTCCGCTCAACCGACGCAGCCCGATCGCCTCAAGTCCAAGGATCCTCGGACCGAGAAGGTGGGAGGCCGAGTGCGGAGGAACTCCGCAAGTCCCCACGAGACCGGTGACCACTCGATCCGAGAGGCACCGAGAGGGAGTAGAGGTATTCTGGCGATGACCTCCAAAGACCATGCGGTCCTCCGAACGATTGCTTCGATTTGCATGAGGACTTCCGCCATGGTCTGAGGAGGGGAAGCTCCTCATCGGGACTACCCACCGATTCCGCCGCTCACGTGTCCCACCAGCCATCCTGATTCACTAAGATGAGTTAGCTACAAGCCGAGATAAAAAGGAAGCAAAGGAATCCAAACTCAAGAAAAAGGGCTCAGGAATAACCACCAAGAGCACAGGACCAAAATTCACCAAATCGACTTCCTGAAACGACTAACCCGTATGGAAGAACGAGTAATCGTGTGAGAAAACCCAAAATTTTCAGAACTAAATTCTAGCTCAAAATAGTCCAAAAATCAAGGCATAACCACCTAATAGAGTATAGGCATTAGCTAATCTCATATCACTTCTTACCCTTTCATTCCCACAAGTTTTAGTTGAATTTACCTCTCATTTCCTACCTTAATTACTAACCACTAGCTAGCTGTCCAAATTCCTTTCTCCAAGCTCTCATGTTTCTCCCAAAACCAAGTTAATCGATAGAGGCTAATTTTTGAAAGGAAGAGAGGAACAACTTTTTCAAACTTAAGTGAGAGTAAGGTGAGATGAACCAGCTAAGACAGGTAAGGAGCAAAATTAGAGAACTTACTTAAGTTTTACAAACCTTTTGAAAGTAAGTTTTCAAAATATTCTAGAGGCGACCAAGCTAGGGTTTTCTGGTCAAGATGGCTCGATACCAACTTTAGAGGACCGGAATATTTAACTAGTAACACTTAACCTCCAAATGGTTCTGCATTACTAATTAAACATTCTAAGCCTCGATGGACATATGCTTCCTAGAATTGCAGCATATACACATCATCACAAAATTACACATCATTTCCATACAACAAATATTACTAAGTTCAACAAAGACATACATAAAGTAAAGTTATTACAAAAGAGAGAGCCGACCGCCAAATAGAACAATATACAAGAATGACAATGGAAGCAAAGGTGCCATAAGATGGCTAGAACAAAAGTCGACCAGGTTAGCCATACACCCACAAGGCAACCGACCGCCGCCAAGCTAGTCGCCCATAAGCTACCACAACACAGCTCACAAAAGTGAGGCCCTCGAGCTCACCTTCTTCCTCTCCTGTGAAACAATTAAGCATAGCATCCGAGTACAAAGATTGTCTTTGCACCCGCAAGATCGACGTGTGGAATAGCGCACCTATTCATAAACTACATGCAAGCTTATTTAGGTGGAGGTTGTATGTCTCATTTTGCACAAAGCCAACTTTATTTGCAATAATGTAATACATTTAAAAGCAAGTTTGCAAATCTGTTTTGTTATCAAAGTAAAAGTAAGTAAAGATACATACAAGTAACCACTGGAAGTGACTATCCCAATAGTCACCACAACATAGCACGAATCCCGATTCGTACCACCCATCAAGTTTTAGTTTAAAAGGTTGTAGTCTAACTCTTGAAAGACCTTGCCAAGCGTGTCCATAACCTAGGGCGAGGCTATTCGAATAGTTTTAACCTCGCAGGTGTACCAATGTACCCACACTTCAAACCGCCTTCAAGCCACAAAGCACACTACCAAGGTATGCAGCACCGGCTAAGTCCTACGAGACATTTCCAATCTTGTGTATTAACTACGAGCCGCTCATATGGATAGAAACCCATATGCTTACATTGCAAGTCGAAAGACAACAAATCCCATCACGGGTGAAGTCTTTCGACACTACAATGCTCCCAACACCATCCCTCCCGCGACTCCTGCGACTCGGAGCCAATACACGCCAAAGTACTAAGTCAAGAGAGCTCCCATACCCTCTAATGTGGTTAGCACGCTAAAATGCTTGGTTTAGTGTAACAAGATGTTCGGTCCTTGTTGACCCGGGCACCATTCCAGTCACACCCAAATTCACACCATCATACCATTGTGCCCAAGTCTAAATCATTTTGTGTTCAGTTTTAGTTTTCATAAGTAGACATAGCACAAGGTGGAAATCATAATCATAATAAGTTTGATGTGATCAAGGTTATCGACAAGTCGATAACCGCCCATTTCTACCGAAGCTAAGCATGGCTAAGGAATTAATTCGCAACTACTAAGTGACAAGAGCCCATCCATGAACTCTATATCACAGCAAAGTAACCTAGGCTCTTGGTAGTAAAGAATAATCATTTGCCTAAGGAAATGCATCTACTAGGTCAACTATTAACACAAAGTAGCAATGCATACATAGAATTTGTAATCAACATAAATACTCAAAATACTGGGATTAACATGATCAAACTGCTTGCCTTCTTGCTGTTGCTCAAACTGTTGTGGAGGGTCGTTCTCGGGGTTACCGCAAATGTCGAATCCTAAGCGAAAAGGCAAAAAGAACCAAGAACAACCAATAAGACGAGCCACACTTAAACAAACGAGCAAGCAAAAATTATCCAAATGCGACGAAATTTATACATAAGGTAGGATACGAATATACCTAGACATAGAAACTGGAAAAACCTAATTTGGATTTGTGGTGCAAAAGATATTACCTAAAAACTCATTTTCGGCCATAAATAGGTACTGTAGGAAAAATATTTTCTAGAGGTTTTCTGGACTTGAAAATTTTATGATAGGTTGCTACTGACATTTTAAGGTTAATACAAGTGGTTTCATCTTAATTGGAGTTAGAATGATTTAGTTATGATTTTTCTAGGATGCAAAACTAGCATAATGCACTTTCCAGAAATAAAAACATGTGCAAAACCCATTTCACATTATAGTATGATAACAGAGGGATTTCCTAACATCAAATTTCTATTTTTAGGATTTACAGGGAATTACTGGTGTCTATTACAACATTAAACGAATTTTTAATTGCTACTAATAAGGTTAAATTTATTAACATATTTTTCTGGTGCTGATTTAGGCCTACCACCATTTTTAGATTAAAGTTTAGTTAATAACAAATTTATCAAAGTTAAAATCATACAATTAGCAGATATACAGAAAAAGATATGCATTTTCCAAGTTTTAATACAATTCTGGAATATATAAAAATAGCAGAAAACAAGCTATAAAAGATTACAGAATTTTCTACTACAGAAGCATAGCTAAAAGCATTTTTATATTAAACTTTAGTGAATTACAAATTTATTACAGTTGGTTTCATGTAAAAAGGATTTATCTTGAATTAGTTATGAATTTCTAAAGTTTTGATACAATTTTCAGTTGATAAATAAATACTTACAGAAATAAAAACCAACCCAACCGAGATAAATGACGTGGGCGCCGTCGGGCCGTCGATGCAAAATCCAACGAGCCACACGCATACGGAAAACAGCGCCCGCGCGCGATTCATAACAGGAGCTCACCGTTGGATCAAGATCCAACGGCTCACGAGGAAGGATGCAACCGGACGGTGCGGTTGCCTCGGCGATCCACGACCGCAGATCTAAAAATGAGCGGCTCCGATCACGCCTCCAGTCGGAAGGTCCGATTGCACGCACGATCAGGGCCGCAGATCAAGCGATGGACGGCCAAGAATGACGAGGGGAACCGGAGGGTCCGAACGCATACAAGATCTAGGCCGCAGATCGCCAAATGGACGGTGGTCCAAGATCGAAGTGCAAACAGGAGTGCTGACACGTGGGGCCGCATGTCAGTGACTGAGAGTCACACATGCGAGATTTAACACACGCGCACAGGTGCGTGGACCCACCGCGATGACTTAAAGGAGGCTCTTAGGACAGCTAATTAATTACTAATGACCAATGATTAGTGATGATTAGCAATTAATGTGTCCTAAAGATTTTGAACAGAGGTGATTTAGGGACAGAGGGCCCACACGTCAGCGACCCAAAAAAAGTAATTTCGGACACATTTATTGCTAACAATGATTAGCAATAAATAAACCCAAAATCAGCCATAACGACTTCTGGTTTTCTGATTTAGGCTTACGGGCCCACAAGTCAGTGACACATTAGGCCAGATTAAGACACCATTAATACTACTAATGATTGGGTATTAACTGTGTCTTAATCTTTTGACGACAACGGAGCTACGGTAAGCAAAGTCCCGAGTGGCTACCACGGCTTGTCGCCGGCGACTCGATCGCGGCGCGCCACAAACTAGCAAAATGGACTCGCAATAGCAATGCGAACCTAATGGTGATGACCTCGCCACGGTGGAGGTTCGAACGCCGCGAGCCGGAAAACAAAGAAAGAGGCCGCACGGCAAAACATGAAAATAGCAAGATGCTCATTGCGGTCCAAGGAAGCGAGTGCCATGACTTCTAGGGACTATATAGAAGCTACCTTAACCGAGAGGAGCTTCAAATATGGCCGGGAAGACTTGAACACGATGAAGTCCACCGAGCCAAGAAGATGAAGTGGAAGATGAGGTTCGAGCAAAATGAGTGGAACCAAATCATTCCCACAGCTTCATTATAGCTCAAAGAGGCTCCAAAGCAATTAATTGCAAAAGAACCACTTACCTGAGTGGAGAAGAAAGGGGTGAAACCAACTGAAAATCTCCAAACTTAAAATTGAGTGATTCTGAATGCAACCCAAAATCAAGTTAGGGGAAATACAAAGGAGGTTGAGGAGTTCAAGAGGGTGCAAGAAAGGTTGAAGATGAACCACTGGACACCAAGGCCGCCATTGGAGCCCTCGGGTCAACAATGGTGGATTGAAGGTTTGAGATGGTTTTGAGCTCAAACACGAGAGGAGCAAGGTGTGGTGTAAAAGAACACCGGGAGGACCTAGAGGGGCAATATATAGGGAAAGGATTAGGGTTTCGAGCAAGAACCCGAGTCCATGGTGGGCTCGGTTCATGCTACGGCCATAGACCAAGAAATGATGGGAGCAAGTGAGCACGGTGACAATGGAGGAGAAAGCCTGGTGCGCATTAAATGCCCCGCAGAGACGTTGACGAAAGCAAACTTGAGGTGACACATCAAGCGCCCGCGCCTCTCTTTTCGCCATTGTCGCCCGCGCGCTCGAAGAAGCAGAGGAGGAAGAAGAACAGAAAAGAGAACGGTGACCGTTGGATTGAAAATGGACGGTCACGATTAAACGAGTTCGCCGGACAGTCCGATTGCCCTCAGGAATCTGGACGGTTGGATTGAGATCCAACGGTCCCAATTGGTTAACGCAACCGGAGGGTCCGAATGCTCACACGAACGTGGGCCGAGCGATTTGAATCCAACGGCTGATATCGCACGCGCGCTTTAAAATGCGGCTCGGTGCAGTTAGGTGGTTCGACCGAGTCAAGTGGCTCGGACTCGAGCCCGACTCGAACCCAAGGAACAGTGAAATTGGTTTTAGGTTTTAATTATGCTGAGACTTTTGAGGATTTATTTGGGGTAGCAAAATAACTCCAAAAATTCTGAAATTTTTACAGGAGCTTGCTGACTGAGACATTGACCTTGTGTAAAATTTTCAGAGGTTTTTATGCATTGTATTTTTCTCCGAAAATTCTACAAGGTACTGGTTTTAGGTTTGACTGAGAGTCAAACAGGTTTGACTGCCCTCTAAAATATTCAAACAATTTCTAAAAATTGTGAAATTTTTCAGAGGGGTCACATATCATCCCAAGAACTTAGGAAAAATATTTCCAGAGGATGATAAAAAAGGTTTGACAAGATTGTTTTTGAAGGAACAAGATTTGGATCAAAAGACTTGTGACTTTGCATTTCCATAAGTCTTGTACAATACTTGTCCAGTACAAACAGGAAACACATGATGTAAGAAAAAGTTTTAATTTCTACTCATTTTCTTACATTTGAAACACAAGCCCAAAATTGGGATGTTACAATTACCCGATTCAAACTACACTCCTTGGGATAGTGATCGCTTCCCTCGCAGAGGAAACAAGTGATTTTGGCCGTCGGACAATTTCCGGGTAGATGGTCTTTATCGCAGTTTGGACAAGCTGTAGTACACTGGTTGCTGTAGTGTCCTTCCTCGCCACAACGCTGACAGACTTTGACTGTTCCTAGTTCGCAATCTTCGGCGAAATGCCCTTCTTCACCACAGCTAAAGCAGATAGGAAGGCTTTGTCGCTTCTCACGGCAGCAAAACCAATGTTCGTAACACTTGCCAGAGCGGAGGCACTCGCGAGACTTGTTAGAACAGTTGGAACCGGGGAGATCTTCATCCCAGCCAGCTTGCTGACCTAGTCCGCTGCTGGACTGTCCAGACATCCTACTACGAAGAGATGGGTTAGCACGAACCCGAAGACTAGAAGCTGAAGGTCGCGACTAGGGGAATGGGAAATTACCCTAACCTAAGAGCCAACTAAACAGCGAGAAAACAACTCCACAAGCTTACAAAGAGGTTCAAGAAGCAGCAAGGAAAACACAAGATTAAAAGCCAACTTCCTGACACGACTAACCCGTATTGAAAGGACGAGCAATCGGTTAGGAAGATAAATCTCAGCACGCAATTCAAGTTCTAACATGATTAAATAGTAGGGTAAAAATCACTAGTAAGTTGTGTGGGATACTTAGTCAACTAATATCACTTCTTACCCTTTTATTCTCACAAATTTTAGTTGAATTTAACCCCTCATTTTCAGCTCTATAAACCACTAACAGCTAGCTGTCCAGAAAATCATGCTTGCTGTCCAGATTTTCCCTTTACTCTTCTGGCCGAAATCCTCAACTCCAGAAGCTCCTAATCTTCTCCAAAAGACAGCCAACACTTAATTTAAAGCCCTCGTGGTTTTCCCAAAACCAACTTAATCGATTAAGCAACTATCTTTTGAAAGAAGATGAGAGGGAAAACAACTTTCCAAGTTCAGTCAAGAATAAGGTGAGATGAGCAAGCTAGGATAGGTAAGAAGTAAAATCTAAGACCCTACTTAAGATTTTCAAGAATCATTTGATGTTTAGAAACTAAGTTTTCAAAATATCTTAAGGACGAGCAAGCTAGGGGTTTCTACGGTCAGTATGGCTCTCATACCAACTTTGTGAGACCCCAGTTTATTCGACTTGTAATGCTTAGCCTTTCATTGATCCTAGCATCACAAATCAAATAAACCAAGTCTCGAGATATGTATACTTCCTAGAAATGCAGTATACACACCCCGTTACAAAATCATGCGTCAATTCCATACATCACAATATAACAAGGCTAGCAAAAGATATACATAATATAAAGTAATTACAAAAGAGCCGACTGGCCAAAATAGAACAAAGTATCAATAATAGCGGAAGCAAAAGGTGCCATAAGATGGCTTTAACCAAAATACGACCGGTTAGCCATAACCTACAAGGCAACCGACCGGGCCGCCAAGCTAGTCGTCCATACCGCAGCAAAACTCACCAATGTTGACCCCCTAGGGATCAACCTTCTTCCTGTGCAACAATTAAGCAAAGCAAATGAGTACAAAAATATACTCGCAAGACTTACGGGTAACAAACCTAGTTACTACTACATGCAGGCTTTAATCAATGAAGAAGACCCAAGGTTAAATTTCTAGCATAAAGTATGTTTTATTTGCAATAGATAATATGTTGAAGGCAGTTTTCACAATCTGAATTTTATTTGCATAAATAACAGCGATACAACAAGTAATAACAAAAAGACATCCTGGAGATGACTAACCCAATAGCCATCACAACCATAGCACGAATTACCCATTCGTACCACCCATGTCAAGTTTTAGTTTAAAAGGTTATAGTCTAACTCTTGAAAGACCTTGCCAAGCGTGTCCATAACCTAGGACGAGGCTATTCGAATAGTTTTAACCCTGCAGGGGTGTACCAATGTACCCACACTTCAGACCGCCTTTTTGCCAAGCTATTAAGCACACATCCTTTGGTATGCCGGCACGGCTAAGTTCTACGAGACATTTCCAATGGAAAAATGCTAATCAAGAGCCGCACGTATGGGGGTTAACCCTTAGTGATCTGCCGACGAAATATGGATCACAAGGACCCATACGTGGAGTAGGATACACCGGCCGAGGCGGGTGTTCGCCTCCCCACAAACATGTCCATGTTGCATATAGTTAAATATGCAACCCACCACGTGACTCATTAATTAACACCCCTCAAAGTACTTAGTCAAGAGAGGTCCCTTTTCCCTCTAGTGTGGTTAGCACACACAAATTGCTTGGTTTAGTGTAACAAGATGTTCGGTCCTTGTTGACCCGGGCACCATTCCAGTCAACCCAAAAGCACACCAACATACCATTGTGCCCAAGTCGAAATCATTTTGTTTTTAGTTTTAGTTTTCACAAATAAACATAACACAAAGGCTAAATCATAAAGATCATAATAAATTTGTGTGATCAAGGTTATCGACTAAGTCGATAACCGCCCAATTCTACCAGTAACTAAGCATTGCTAAGCATCATATCGTAAAGACAAATAAAAGACCATAAATCATTCACCGGTCTCTAATTAACCAGTGATGATATTAACCTAGAGTTGTGGCAGGGGTGAACAATTTCAAGGAAACTATGCATTAGGAGTAACTACCTCTAATCGACAAATTAACTTGACACAAAGAGGCATGCATACTTAGTTTTTGCAAACAAGATATTAGACTTTAAAATTAATAGGAGCAATATGATCAAATGATGTTACACTGCTTGCCTTGCTGGAGTTCACTTATTTGCTGCAGAGGATTACTTTTCCACTCAACCCAATTGTCGTTTCATATCGAAAGAACGAGAAAATCCAATAAAAACGAAGAACACCGACAATAACCAAAATTCAATTTTATCTAACATGCACAAAATTCATACAGCAGGTAGAGAATGATTTTATAAAATTTTAGAAATAGGAATAATTTTATTTGGAGTTAAAGAGAATTTTCTAGGAATTGTACAAAGTAAAAGACATAATTGCACAATTAAATTAATTATCAAAATTTTATGAAATAGGAACATACTTAAAACCTATTCCAGTAAAAAGTACACTAAAAATTAAAATTAACAAAATTGGTTTCATTCAATTTGGAGCAAAAATGAATTAGTTATGGATTTTCTAAGTTAAAAGAATTAACAATGCAAAAGAAATTCAATTCGGAAATCCTAAAAGCATTAATTCCTTTTTCTACCGGCGCTCAGCTGACCCACGGTCACTGACCGGTGGGACCGAGCGAAAGCGCTGACCGAGTCAACTTTGACCCAGCCCGGTCGAAGGCAACGTCAAAAGCGTATTATACGAATACGCCTTCGGTTTACTCAAAGCGTACTTTACAAAGTGCACAATTATTAACCGGCCGCGAGCGCCCACATGTCAAAGGCTCAAAAGGATTTAAACCGGTGTAGTTTAAAATTCTAATCGCGTTTAGCCCTTGGGGCCCACGAGTCATATACACATTCAAATGAGTGTTTAAAGGCTAATGACAGGGTTATCACCTAACCCGCCGGCGACTCGCTGGAGTTCCTGCACGAGGGCGGCGTGGCTGTGTAGAGGATCTGGCGCTGGAGTGGTTCCACGGGTTCGTGAGTGGCTCCACCAGGTGCGCAGCAGCCCCACGAACACGTTGGTGATGACGCAGAGTCAGATGGTCGCCAGAGTCGGGCTCGCGACGGCCGGAGGCGAAGACGGTGAAGAGGCTCCCGAGGAGGAGGTGCTACGGGTGTCGAGGAGGCACGAGGAGGGTCGCTACACGAACGCCTTGGCTCCAGGAACGCGGCGCCCAAGATAATGTCACCGAAGGAGGCCCGAGGCGGCCGGAACCGAGGCAGCGGCGCTTGACCGCAACCAGAGAAGAAAGGGCCGCACGCCCTCCACATTGCTCCAAAAGCAAATTAAAACCATAGTTCAGCTCCATGGAACATTGCGATTCTAAAGGATCAAGCGCTGAGAAGAATGGCTCACCGGAACGCCTTAACGGCTACGAAGACGAGACTACTGGAGGCAGAGAGCAAGATGTTGCCCCAACGACTCCGTGGAAGAAACGAGCTCAGACCGGGAAAAATGGACGCGGCGTGAAGAGAGGAACGCAGCGGCGGGGTCGCTGGCTCGAGGGCAACACTAACATGGCGGCGCTGCCTTCGGCTTGAACCTCGGTCGAAACAAAGAAGAGGGCGGAGAGAGCAAAGGAGTGGAAGAGGGAGAAAATGGGTTGTCCCCGGAGCTTTATGGGGACCCGGTGACACTTTGGAGATCGACACGAGGTGTCGCCGACGAGGTGCGTGGCACCCATGCAGGAACGCCAGCGAGCTCCGGTTAGGCAACGAAGGCGACGAGGACGAGCCCGACAGGTGGGGCCCGCCCGTCAGTGGCCGTGACACGAAGGGGCATGGTTGAGTCAAGTCGAGATGAGGTGGTCCGGTCGGAGTCGGGTTAGGGTTTAGGTTAGGATTTAGTTTTGACCGAAAATCAAATGGTTTGACCTAGCAGTTTAAAATAGAAATAAAATTCTAAAAATTCTAAAAATTTTTGTGAGTATTTTGAGAATCCAATAGGACTTAGGAAAAATAGTTTCAAACACTTCATATACTAAAATTTGTTAGAATTAAATTATATTCAAATCTGCATTAGTGATTTGATTTGAATTTGGTGAAGTCAAAATGACTTCTAAAAATTTGGCAAAAATAATTATAATTCAAGATAAATAATCTAGTATTTGAATAAATTATTTTTAGAAACTTTTATGCATACATTTTTATGGAATTCAAATAGAAATTGAATTTAAGTTTAAAAGTTTGAAATTTCAACACAAACTTTAATACAAACATCAAAAGTTTAAAATTATGCACAAGTTTTTAGAAAACCAAGAGCATGATCATGAGATACAACAAAAGTTTTTAAACTCTCGTACTTTTATACATTTGAAACACAAACCCTAGCTTTGGGTTGTTACAGCCTGCCCCCTCTCCCTATCGTGTCTCAATCTGCGCGAGATCTGATGGCTTCGGGGTCAAGTTTGGTGCTTCGATTGACTTGATTTGTTGGTTGGGATCTGGTAGCCTAGATCAGTCTATGTAGATGGCTGTGTGAAATGCGAATGGGCGAATGAATCTAACCTATTGACAGCACTAAGGGCAGTCATTTCTGTAAGCGTATTATTGGATTGGTGTGTGTTGTAAGCGCGGTTCTGTTCCTGCTTCAGATGTTCTTTTGACATGGTACTTCAGCTTCCACTTCTGATTCTTTCCACTGTTAATGACTCATGGACATAAGAAATTGGATTAGAAACAGAGATTGGTTCCAAGCCTGAGGTACATAAAACCCTTTTCATAGGTTTGACATCTTTGCACTTTCTTTTGCATAGCGCCTTAGCGGTCATCTCTTGGTTTCAGGATCGAACTATCAAGATCAAACTGATAAAAACTGATGGTCAAAATTATATAATTAGATTTATCATAAAATAATTTCATAATCTTATTATCTTGTATCTTTTGCAAATATACAACAATAAAAACTAATGGTAAAAGTTTCACCAAATACTTTAAAAGTATATCCATCTTCACTGAACTCATGGTCTTAAGAACTTCTTGCAATTGTACCACTATCTCAAGCTCTTTGTTGATCGGGCAATAATGCAATATGAGGTGGTTTCTCTTATAAAATCTAGTGAATCCAAAAGCTAGCCTCTTGTCCTCTTATATATCGCATTATCATCGCTTTTATATCCATCTTCACTGAACTAAACTTTTATTACTTGAGACTGCATGCTTTCTTTTTAATCTGTGAAGTTTAGTGCGGTTAAAGAAAAGTTGATCTTTTATATCTCTTAGCTTTAGCTGGTAGTCTATCTATTCCATTTGTGGCTCCTTTGTGTTGTTTTCTTAGTTTATCTTTACAATTCGGTAGATAAGATATTCCTTTGTGTAACTTTGATTGTGGGTTCATTCGCAGGAGGTAAGCTTGGCGTCAATGAGTAGCCAAGTTTCTACAGATATTACTAAGCTCATGTTGAGTAGCCAAGTTTCTATTGGACTGCAAATTGCAATGGATATTGTAGAATCTAAATGTTGGAGTCTGTTTAGTTTATATGAAAGGTTCATCTTGCCTTGGTGCTTTTGCAAGACAGCTCTTGATTGATCTAATCATGTAATGCTCATATCAGGAAATAAGTGGTACCATTTGGCTCTCTTTTTCTGGAATGTTAGAAAAAAGTTAGATTTACGGAACTATTGATGTTGTGATTGTTGCTAATGATCCTACTAGTACTTAACCTGCATGGCGGCTCTTTTTCTAGAACGTGATTGCTTGCTAGTACTTAGCCTTGACATGGCTGCTCTGTAAGGGTCAATCCTAATGATCCAGTGGATCAATAGGGTCACAGCAGCACAATCAAAAGGGTTGATCCCTTAACTCCTTCTTAAGCCATGGGTCTCATGGGGCAGAGCTGGTTCAGACCGGAGTGACCCACTCCCACCCCTAATATCAGCGGGCACACGTGTCTTCGAGGGTACTTGTTCAATTCCCCACTGTTTTGATTCAAGTTAGATTCATAATTGTCATCTATTAGAAGATCGTTGCATTACTGCGATTAGAATCAGAAATCTGTGTTCTGTTGCTCGTCAGTTTTCGTGTAGATTGAGTTCGAATTGTAGTATTTCGTCTCCAAGAGAATTGTACGTCCCATTCTCATCTTTCAATAGGTTCAAAGGTCACCCAAATCAGAGTTGTGGTTTAAAAGTTACGTTGATTTTACTGCTACTGTCCAGAAAGTCTGACGAACTTGAGCAGTCATCTTGTTCATTAATTTAGATTTTGTTAAAGGTCGATTCAGGGATGTCGCCCAAAACGATTGTTGTAGGTAATTTCGTTAGCTTTCAGGATTGGTAAAGAACACCCTTTTTGGATTTGTATAACAAAAGTTTTGTACATTCAATTTGACTGTCCAAATTGTAAGTTGGGTTCCGACAATAGTTTTGATCTGTGTGCTACTTTTTGTTGAAGGAAAAATATGAGTTTCATGCCAACTAGACTTTTGAAGGTTATGATCTTATCTTTCTAGAATGATAAAAATCTTGGATTTTGGTTAATCCAAGCAAAAGTTATTAATTATTTACTACTGCTGTTTAATTATGTCAGACAGTTTATGGTGTAGACTTTCATCTGATTACTAGACATGGAAGTTGGCCGCATTAGAAAGGCTCACCAACTAAGTTATTGTAGAGGAATTCAGTATCTTTCCATTGAGTCTAAGATAACTCATTTTCGAGTTTCAGAGCAAAAGTTATGATGATTTTAATACCGTTGTCCAGTATAGTCTCATGCTAGACTGTCGTCTAAATTGAATAGAACAATTGTATGAACCTTGGGTTTAGGAAGATGAGATTAAATGTTGCGAGTAATGTCATTTTCACGTTGTTCTTATTCAAATAATTCAATTGTGTAGTAGGAGAGGGTTCGAGATTAGTGGCTTCGTCCTTGCCTCCTAACGCATCGCAGTTCGAAAGGCAAATACATTGTGTGATGTATTACTGTTGTTTGTTCATATTACTTGATGTTCATGCCATGACTTACTACTATAGTCTATGAGTAGTTTTCAATGATTTCTGTTTCGATCCATGTATGAGAATTCATACTTCTTGAGATTTCGTTTCACAAATTCATATATTCATTCATTCATTGTTCATGATTCACCCACGGGAGTGGGATGTAAAGACCCATCAATTCCAGTATGGGCATGTAAGACCCACCATTCCAATGTAGGCAGATTAGATCCTTGTTATGAAATATTCTTTATACGAGCTTTGGATCCCCGCATTTTGATAATGCGGGCATGAGTGAACACCGACGGGTGTTCACTAGCTATACCGGTATAAGCAGAAGTGGAGTTCATGCATTTTCATTCATTCATGTGATTTCTGCTATTCTGTGTTCATAATCTATAATGTAATTGTCATGTTCTTATTCATTGTTGTTCATATTATTCCTTTGTATTTGCTGAGTCGTGGACTCATTCTTACTGTGTTTATTTGTTTTAGATAAACATTGAAGATGGCATGCTTGGGAGGGAACAGTCATAGAACACTTCTTTCACATTACTTTAATCACCTTTAATTAGATGAAGTTATCATTACGTTCTATTGGAGAAATGTTGGATTGTAATAATTGGAGTTTGATGGTTGATGTCCTCTTCCATTATGATATGTTGAGATAGAAATTGCCTAATTGTAACATCCGAAATCTGGGTTTGTGTTTCAAATGTAAGAAAATGAGTAGAAATTAAAAACTTTTCTTGCATCTTGTTGTTTTTGAACTTTTCTGTAATTCTTGTAAAGGAATTATGGAATTCAAAAACTTCAAGTCTTCCAATTGACTAAAGTCATGACCCTCCTTTTCCAATCCTTGTCAAATCTTGTGATCATCCTCGAAAAATAATTTTTCTTGGTTCTAGGGATGTTGTGTGACTCCTTTGAAAAATTTCATAATTTTAAGAAATTGTTTGAATATTTTAAGGGACCAGTTAAACCAGTTTGACTTTGGTCAAACCTTAACTCAGAACTTTGCAGAATTTCTAAAGAAACATTATCTACATAAAAACCTCTCGAAATTTTACACAAGATCAATCCTAAAGTCAGCAAGCTCCTGTAAAAATTTCAGAAATTTTGGAGTTAATCTGCTACCTCTAGAAATTCCTTAAAATCCTCAGCTTAATTAAAACCCTAAGTCAACTCTGGGTTGGGTTCGAGTCGGACTCGAGTCACTTGGTTGGACCCAACCCTCTTTAGCAAAATGACCTGTGAGACCCCAGTTTATTAAGCTTGTAATACTTAGCCTCCCATTGGCCCTAGCATCACAAACAAAATAACCCGTGCCTCGATGGACTTGTGCCTCCCAGAAATACAACACACATACATCTTTACAAAAGCATACATCAATTCCATACATCATATTATAACAAGTCTAACAAATGACATGCATAATATAAAGTTATTACAAAAGAGCCGACCGGCCAAATGACATTAAGTATCAAATAACAGCGGAAGTAAAAGGTGCCATGAGATGGCTTAAACCAAAAGACGACCGGTTAGCCACATCACCACAGGGCAACCGACCGGGCCGCCAAGCTAGTCGTCCCACACACTGCCACAGCACAACTCACAAAAGTGAGGCCCTTGGGGCTCACCTTATTCCTCTGCACACAACCAGCAATGCAGATGAGTACAATAATGCACTCGCAAGACTTACGAGTAACAAGCTTATACATAGCTACATGTGAGCTGAATTCAAAGGAAACGATTATAGGGTTATTTGGACGCATAAAGCAATTTTTATTTGCAATAATGTAATAGATTGAAGGCAATTTAACAAATCGGTTTGTAAGCATTGAAATAACAACGAGTAACAATAAGTAACAAGTAACCACCTAGAGGTGACTAACCCAATAGCCACCACAACATAGCACGAATCCCCGATTCGTACCACCCATCAAGTTTTAATTAAAAATGTTGTAGTCTAGTTCTCACGGGGCGTATCCGAGCATGTCCATAACCTAGGACGAGGCTATTCGAATAGTTTAAACCCTGCAGGGGTGTACCAATGTACCCACACTTCATACCGCCTTTAAGCCATAAGATTAGCACACTTCCAAAGGTATGCCGGCACGGCTAAGTCCTACGAGACATTTCCAATATTATGTATCGACTACGAGTCGCTCGTATGGATAGAAACCCATACGCTTACATTGTAAAACCGAAAAGATAACTACCCCTCGGGGTAAAGCTTTTCAGACAACTACAATGCTCCCACACATAAACCATCTCATTTTACCACAACGCAATACACACACACGCCCTCCAATGACTCGTAGCCAACACACGCCAAAGTACTAAGTCAAGAGAGGTCCCATACCCTCTAGTGTGGTTAGCACGCAAGAATGCTCAGAACGGTGGCGCGAGTAACTTGGTCCTTAAATGACTAGGGCACCATCCCAATCACACCCAAAATCACACCATCTTACCAAAGTGCCCAAGTACAAATCATTTTGTTTTCATTTTTAGTTTTCGCAATTTAAACATAGCACAAAGCCGAAATGTAGAATCACAATAAGTAGTTGTGTGATCAAGGTTATCGACAAGTCGATAACCGCCCATTTCTACCGATAGTTAAGCATGACTAAGCGATATACACCAAATAAAGCTCAACAACAAAAGTCATCCAAATCTTATGAAATTCATACAGCAGCAAGTTTATGATTTTAAATGAATTTAGAAACAAGAATCAGGTCATTTGGACTAAGTATGAAAAAGTTATGGCTAAAACAATTTCTCTCAGCCTGTTAATTCAAATGAAATTAATTACTGGTACTGTTCATGACATAAATTTCCAGAATGATCTAAAGTCTGAATTTTTTATGGTAGGTAGATAATGACATCCTAAGAACAACCAAGTTGAGTTTACCCAATTTGGAGTTAAAATGAATTAATTATGATTTTTCTAAGTTGTAAAACTAGCACGTATCATTTTTCAGAAATAAAACCATGATTAGAACCTAATTCATATTAAAGTATGCTAACAGAGGAATTTTACAAGCTTGAGTTTGCTCAGTTTGGAATTATACAGAAAAAGATATGCATTTTACAAGGTTCAATTCAATTTTTGGAATATTCTAAAATGGAAATGGCTGAAATCAAGTTAAATATTATTTACAAAATTTTCTGGCACAGAACAATGTCTAAATGCATTTTTATATTAAACTTTAGTTAAACATGAATTTATCCCAGTTGGAATCATCTAAAAAGGATTTAACATGAATTAGTTATGAGTTTTCAAAGTTTAATACAATTTTTAGTTGACAAATAAAGGCTTACCGAAATATAACAGACTTATCAAAAATAAATTGACGTGGACGAACGTGGGCCTTTGATTCGGGATCCAACGACCCACGCGCTCCGCACACAACGCACGCGAGCGGTCCAAAAAGAGGTCCACCGTTAGATCTAGATCCAACGGTCCACGTGGATTGGGACGTTCGGGGACCCGAACGGCCCAATCAATCTCGACCGCAGATCAAAAGATGGAGGGCTAGGGCGCTGAGCGCTCCGGGTGACCCGAACGGCACACTCATCTCAGCCGCTCATCGCGAGATGGACAGCCTGCAGCGGTTTGGGGCTCGAGTGGTCCGAACGGCCACTCAGATCTAGACCGTTGATCTAGATCTGACGGCCCCTAATGAAATGGACGCTCGGGGACCCGAAAGTTCCCGAAGATCTGGGCCGTTGATCTCGAGATCGACGGTCCACAATACACGCATATAACACATGTGGGTTTTAATTGTGTGGAGGGGTTTTAAATTCGTCGGCCCACTTGTAAGCGATACAGGGGGTGGTTTCGGACAGATAAATAAATGCTAAACCCAATGATTAGTGATGATTAGCATTAATTGTGTCCTAACGTTTCGCACAGAGGGGTTTTAAGCGGGTGGGGGCCCACATGGCAGTGGCATAAATGGTCAGCTTAAGGCACATTAATTACCAACCAATGATTAGTAATTAATGACCCCAGATTTTATCCTAATGAACCCGTGACTGCGGTTTAAAGCCCACGGGCCCACAAGTCAGTGACTCGAAGAGTCATTTTCGACAATCATTTATTGCCAAACATTAATTATCAATGATTGATTATTAATGATGTACTAAAGCGTTGAATAGGGCCGACCGGGGGGGGGGGGTTGGGTTTTAAATGATCGGGCCCACCAGTCAGTGACACGCCGGCACTCGTTAAGATAACCATTTATTACTTAACCATGATTAACAATGATTAAACAATTATTAGCCATTAATGGTGTCTTAACGACAACGGCAGAGGGAGAGGCTCCCGTCCGGCAAAACACGAGCACAAAGAGGGGCTCGTCGCCGGCGGCTCCGGCCACAGCGGCGCCCACAAAGTGCCAAAATGGGTTCGCAAAAGCCTTGCGGTCCCGATGGTGACGACCTCGCCGGTGGCGACGGCCTAGAACGCCGATGAGCTGGAAAAGAATGGGGGGAACATGCACTGCCGAAAATGAGAATGGCGAAAAGCTCTGCAAAGGTCCACAAAAGCGGGTGTCACGACTTCTAGGTACTAATAAGAAGCTACCTCAACCAAGATGATCTTGAAGATTGCCGGAGGAGCTTTGACAGCGGAAAAGCTCGTCGGAGTTGAAGAAGATGAAGTGGAAATAGGGGCCTGAGCAAAAATGAACACCACTGGTGGTCAAAATAGCTGCATTAAGGCCCACAGAAGGTCCATGAGCAATTAATTGCAACAAGAATCACTTACCAGAGCTGATGAAGAAAGGGGACGATTTCGGCCGAATTTGAACAAACCCCAAATTTGAAAATTCCTGAGAATGTCAAACCAAATTATGTTAGGAGAAATGCATAGGAGATTAAGGAGCTCAAAAGGGTATAAGAAGAATTGAAGATGAACCACTGGAGCATCAAAGTTCACAATGGAGCCTCACGACCTCAATGGCGATTTGAGGATTTCAGTGGTTTTGAGCTCCAAAAACAAAGAAGGAACTAGGGGTGGTGTAAAGGAACACTAGGAGGGGTTTTGGGGGGCTTTATATAGAGGGAGGATTAGGGTTTGAGCCAGGACCTAGGTCAGTGGTGAGCTCGGTTCACAGCGCTGCCATGGACCAAGAAAATGATGGGGGCAAGTGAGAAACGTGACTTTGGGGCCGAAAGTCTGGGGCACATTTAATGCGAAGAGCCGTTGACGTGCGAGGGGACAGGGCACTGCCCTCTCCTACTCCCTGCCATGGCGCGCACGCGAGTACGGGAGCCAGAGGAAGAAGAAGAACAGAAAAAGAAGGCGGTGACTGTTGGATTCAAGATGGACGACCACGATTACAAAGAGGCAACCAGGGGTCCGAATGTGCAATATTGTTCTTGATCGTTGGATCAAGATCCAAGGGCTAAAACGCGCATCGCTTTAGAAAAGCCCGGTGCATTTAGTTAGTTAGGTCCAACCAAGTGGCTCGAGCCCGAGTCCGACTCGAACCCAACCGGTTTGACTTAGGGTTTTAAATAAGAGCTGAGAAATTTGAAGGATTTTTAAAGGTAGCAAACTAACTCCAAAAATTCCGAAATTTTTACAGGAGCTTGCTAAATGTGACATTGACCTTGTGTAAAATTTTCAGAAGTTTTTATGCAATGAATTTCCTTCAAAAATTCAGCAAGGTACTGAGCTAGGGTTTGACTAACAGTCAAACAGGTTTGACTGGCCTCTAAAAATATTCAAATAATTTCTAAAAATTGTGAAATTTTTCAGAGGGGTCACATACCATCCCTAGAATTTAGGAAAAATATTTCCAAAGGATGATCACAAGATTTGACAAGAATGTTTTTGAAAGCCAAGATTTGGATCAAATGACTTGTGACTTTGCATTTCCATAATTCTTGTACAAGAATTGTTTAGAACATACAGGAAATACATGATGTAAGAAAATGTTTTAATTTCTACTCATTTTCTTACATTTGAAACACAAGTCCAAACTTAGGATGTTACATGACCCTAGCAAATTTTCTGTCTCGCTAACTGATGGGTCTTAGTGGCGCTGATCATCTTCTTCGCTAGCTCACGCGCCCGTACGCCATGGTAGAGGGAGGCAGAGACTGGTCACGTCAATTCAGACCTTGACAATGGCTCCAAACCGTGCTTTTAGTCATTTGTCAGTGCTTCACCCCCCAAGTCGCATTTTACCTGCTCCCATCCTCTCCGGTTGTCCTTGACAGAGCTTGGACCGCGTCCGCCATTGAGGCTCAGTCCTTGGCAACCATTGTTTTTGGCTTTAAGAAGGCACCAAGCTCCTTCTCGGTCTCCTTTCACCTTTGCCTCAGCTTGCCTAGCCTTCTCTGTGCTCCTTGAAGTTCAAAATCTAGAGAAGCTCAAAATAGCCATTGTCAGCCCACAAGCTCCAACTTCGTCATCGGCGCCCCAGTGGTCCCTTGACCATTCCTTTCGCGTCCTTTGGCGCCCCTTTTCACTTCAAGCTTTTTCCCTATCTCCTAGTTGTTTCGCATTCTCAGGGGTTGTCAAATTGGGAGTTGATCGTTTGCGGCTGAGGATCACACCCTTCATTCCCAACTTCGGTAAGAGGCTTCATTTTGCAAATCTTTGCTCAGGGACCCTATATGGCCCTTGTGGAAGCTATCCTTACCATTCTTTTCTTTTTTTGTTCAGACCGGGTTCTCCTCATTGTCTTCCTCAGCACCGGCAAGCCTCTTCATCGCCGGAGCTCCTCAGGCCACCTCCTTGTCTCTCGTTCACTCAGGTAGCTTTCTAGTAATCCCTAGGGGCTTGGGCACTTGCTTCTCAGAACAATGCTGAGCTCTTTTTTGCTTTTTGAGTTTAGCCATTTTTGGTCCTCACCGCCTCTCTCCGGCTCACCGGCGTTCTAGGCCGCCGTCGTCGTCAAAAAGTCAGCCCAGTAGGTTCACAAGGTTATTGCAGACCTATTGGTGCCCTTGGGTTGCACCGGCGAGGTCCTCATCGCTGGCGATAAGCCCTAGAATGCCCTCGGCTCTATTGTCGGACAGGGTCGTCGTAGTCGTTGTCGGTTAGGACCTAGATACGGTCATTAATTCACTCATCGTTGCTAATCATTGGTTAGGTAATTAAATAGATGTCCTTAAGTGGCTCTGTCTCTGGTTGTGGGCCCCGCACAATTAAAACCGCGTGTATGGAGTGCGAAAGTGGACATCAAATCTGAACCATTTAGGACCTCACCTGGTCACATCTAAGCCATTCAAGACCACCCCTAGTCTTTTACTAGGACCACCCCCAGACCACCCCAAAGACCTCCCCTAAGACCACCCTCAGACCACCTTCGGTGTTTTTGCAAAGGCCAGCCCGTTGGTCTTTTGCAAAAACAACCCCACAGACCTCCCTCGGGGTCCTCTTTGCAAGAGACCATCCCTTGAACTTATGAAAAGATAACCCTTAGGACCTCCTCGGGTGAATCTCAACCATCCAAGACCTCCTCTCTATTAGATCTTATCGCCCAGGACCTCCCTCGGTGATATCTTGGCCGTCCAGGATCTCCTATGGTAGATCTTGGCCGTCCAGGACCTCCACTTTTAGATCTTAACCTCTTAGGACCTCCCTGTGGAGATCCGAGCCGTTAAGACCTCCCATGAGTAGGTCTTAACCGTCCAGACCTCCCCTCTTCTAGATCTGAACCAATCAATACCTCCCTCTTGTAGATCTTGACTGTTTAGGACATCTTCTGTGAGATCTTAGCCATCAGGACCTTCCTCAGTTTAAGTCTTGGTCATACAGGACCTCCTCTGTGAGATCTGAGCCGTTCAGGACCTCCTCTTGTAGATCTTTAACCTTAGGACCTCCCCTGTAAGCTCTGGACCGTCAGATCTAGATCTAATGGGCTAGACCTCCTTGGCACGTTTAGAGTTCTAAACGTTCTAGTCCTTGTGGACTGTCCATTTCTTGATCTACGAATCAGATCTTGGGTGCATTCGGACTTCCGGTTGTAATGCTGATCTGAGCCATCCATCTTTAGATCCATGGACCAGATTGGTTGGGGCAGTCGGGAGGTCCGATTGTCACTTCCATAGTGAGCCGTTGGATCAAATCCAACCGTCTAGACTCGTGGGCCTTTCACGCGGCTGTTCTCCAGTGCACTTGGGCCGTTGGATTTGATCTTAACGGCCCAGGTCTTTCCGATTTGGGTTAGTAATAAGTAATTCCCGAGATCTTTTATCTGTGAACTATTAATTGTTTAAAATTTCAAAACTTCATAACTAATTCATTTTAAATCCCTTTCGGGTGATTCAAATTTGTTAGCTCTGGTTTTAACCAAACTTTAATCTAAAAATGGTTGTAGGCTTAGTTGGGCTCTAGAAAAATGAGTTACTAAATTTAATTTTGTTTATGTTTTAATTGTTGCATTAAAAGATCATTTAACTTGGAAATTGCCTAAATAAATCCCTGTAGCTCCAAATTTAGTAAACCAAAATGTGTTAGGGTCCTATATTAATATGCTTTAGTGTATAGTAGGTTTTAACCATGTCTTTACCTCTGAAATTATTTTTGTGCTAGTGCCATAACGTAGCAAAATCATAATAAATTCATTTTAACTCCAAATGAAGTAAACCCAATTTTTCTGATCTTAGGATGTCATTATATGCCTACCATAAAAATTTCATGTTCAAAAACTTTTTAAAAATTTGTGTGATGAACAGTAACCAATAGCAATTAATTTTGATTTTTCGAGCAGACTGAAATTGTTTAGGCTATAACTTTTGCATACTTAATCCAAATTGAATGATTCTTGTTTCTAAATCTACCTAAAATCATGTTCTACATGCTGTATAAATTTCATGGATTTTGGTTGAGTTTGAATTTTGAGTCTTTTTCGGTGTTCGTTGTTTTTATTGGATTTTCTCCTTCTTGCGATAGGTTTCGGAGAGTTTGTTGAGTTGGAGAGAGACCCTCTTCAGCAAACAAGTGATCCCCAGCAAGGGAAACAGATGTAGCATCATTTGATCATATTGATCCCATTACTTTTAAAGTCTATTATCTTGTTTGCAAAGAATAAGTATGCATGCTTCTTTGTGTCAAAGTTAATTTTGGCGTTTGGAGGTAGCTAATCCTATTGCATTATTTCCCTAAAATTGGTCACCCCTGCCACTGCCTTAGGTTATTATCCTCACTGGTGAATTAGAGCCCGGTGAATGATTTATACTCTTTTATTGTCTTTACGATATGATGTTTACCAATGCTTAGTTACTGGTAGAATTGGGTGGTTATCGACTTAGTCGATGACCTTGATCACACAAAACTTGTTATTACTTATGATCAATACCTTGTGCTTTGCTACTTTGTGAAAACTAAAACCGAAAACAAAATGTTTTAGACTTGAGCACAATGGTATGATGGTGTGGTCTTATGGTGTGATGGAATGGTGCGCGGGTTATCAAGGACCGAGTTACTTGTGTCACTAAGCCAAGTGATATTTGCGTGCTAACCACACTAGAGGGATATGAGACCTCTCTTGACTTAGTACTTTGGGAGATGTTAATTAATGAGTCGTGTGGTGGGTTGTATATTGGATTATATGCAACATGGGACAAGTAAAAGAGGGGAGCACCCGCAGTTGCTACGGCTGGGCCGGTGCATCCTACTCTACGTATGGGTCCTTGTGAACTTTGTCGCTGGCAGATTACTAAGGGTTAACCCCCATATGTGCGGCTCTTAATTAGCATTTTTCATTGGAAATGTCTCATAGGACTTAGCCGTGCTGGCATACCAAAGGAAGTGTGCTTAATAGCTTGGAAAAAAGGTGGTCTGAAGTGTGGGTACATTGGTACATGCTTGGTAAGGTTGTGCAAGAACTAGACTACAACCTTTTAATTAAAACTTGATGTGGGCGGTACGAATGGGTAATTCGTGCTATTGTTGTGGTGTCTATTGGGTTAGTCACCTCCAGGTTGTCTTTATGATTATTACTTATTGTCTAGCTGTTATTGGAACAAATAAAATTCAGATTGTTAAAACTGCCTTCAATTTATTATCTATTGCAAATAAAATCTGCTTTAGCCTTTAGCCTTCTCCTTTGATTAAAGCCTACATGTAGTAATTCCTAGGTTTGTTACCCATAAGTCTTGCGAGTACATTTTTGTACTCATTTGCATTGCTTAATTGTTGTAGAGGAGGTTGATCCCCAAGGGATTGACTTTTGTGAGTTTTGCTGCGGTGTGGACGACTAGCTTGGCGGCCCGATCGGATTGCCTTGTGGGTGTAGGGCAAACCGGTTGGCTCTTGTTCATAGCCATCTTATGGCATTTTGCTTCTACTGTTCTTCTAGTTCTTGGCCAGTTGGCCTCCCTTTTGTAATAACTATAATGTATATCTTTTGCTTGTAAAGTTTAAGCTTTGGTTCCGTGTGTTATATGGAATTAATGCAATGTTTTGTAAAAGGGTGTGTATACTGTAATTCTGGGAAGTATGTATTTTCCCGAGGCACGGTATATTTTATTTGTGATGCTAGAGTCAAGGGAAGACTAAGCATTACAAGCTAAATACACCGGGGTCTCACAAAGCTTGGTATCAGAGCCATACCGACCGTAGAAGCCCCTAGCTTGGTCGTCTTTAGGATGTTTTGAAAATCTTAGTTTTAAAATTATCAAATGATTTATGAAAACTTAAGTAAGTTCTCGGATTTTGCTCCTTATCTATCTTAGCTTGCTTACCTCACCTTACTCTTGATTAAGTTTGAAAAAGTTGTTTTCCTCTCTTCCTTTCTAAAAGATTGTTGTTATCGATTAATTGTGGTTTTGGGGGAACAATGAGAGTTCTAAATTTGAGAGTTTGGCTGCCCTTTGGTGAAGAATAGAAGTGCTTGGAGCTGGATTCAAAATCTGGACAACAAGCAGCAGTTTTCTGGACAGCAAGCTCTAGTGAGTAAATAAAGTAGAGAACGAGAGGATAATTCAACTAAAACTTGTGGAAATAAAAGGGTAAGATGTGATATTAGTTAGCTAAGTATCTAAAACCCCTATTAGTGGTTTTACCCTGCTTTTTAGGTATGTTAGATTTGAGCTGTGTTCTGATTTTGCTCTTCCCAAACGATTGCTCGTTCGTTCAATACGAGTTAGTCATGCTGGGAAGTTGATCTTAAGTCTCGTTGTTCTTATGCCGATTGCAAGTTTTCTTAAGATCTTGCTGCTGCTGTTTTGTTAGCTTTCGGTTAGGGTAATGTCTACTCCCCTAGTCGATGACTTTCTTTTTGCTTACTTTCGCATTCAGTTTTCGGGTTTGGCCCTTATCCATCTTAGTGCCCTTTCCCACCTCAACTTTTGGTTGAATTCACTAGCTTTTTGCTCACCTACCTTGTCCTTGTATGTGGTAGATGGGCAGCTGGTATTTGACCAAGGAGACGCGTGCAGAGTACGTGGACGGGTATCCCGCACTGTTATGAGATATGATGTGGCGTGCCAACTTCACCTACCACCCAGAGTATGCCATTTACCATCGGGACCGAGGAACTGGAATGGAAGAGTATCGATGTGTGGTCAACGTCATCGCAAGGCAAGTGACCGGCAGTATCCCATACTGCTTCTAGATTCACGCCAACTCCGAAGCTATGGCCATTCAGGAAGCGGCTAGCAGTGTTATGAGTCAACTTCGTCATGACTTAACGGAATTGTCTTAACCACCCTACGACCATTTCCCACAAAATGGTCTTGAAGTGGACGTAAACACGTTCGCTGAGATTGTGTTTGGAGAAGACCCTCAGGTACGCCAGTTGGCGAGGTTGGTCCATATCATGGACCAAATCAATCGCTGCAATGTGTATGAGCTGTCAGAAACTCGGCACCATCTTAGGGAGGCCCCGGAGTACCTCCGGATCGGGGTCAGCTTGAACCGCATTCCTCACAATGTGCTTTTTGGTGCCAATGAGACCTCCCCAGTTGCAACGACACCACCCGGGTTCGACTTCCGGAAGTGGTAGGGCAAGTGCCTGTCTATGGACCGTACCGCCAAGTGCGCTTGACAGCAGGATTTCCTCGCGCTCGGAGGCTCGATCCTCCGGAAGGTCATGTGTAACACCCCAGCCCAACATGAGCCTGGAATGCTACTAAAGAAACATTAAAGAAATCTAAACTAGGATAATTTATTAAATTTCAGCAGAACCTCCTTTGTATAGTTAACTATACGGAGGTTCCGACAGATAAAAGAATATCATAACTAAATATTCCAACATCCAATATAATCACTAAGCACATTAGAAATAGACTAATCAGCTAGAACATATTCAAGGATATCCAAAATACGTTACTCATCATTATTACAAATAACCCGATGCATGAGGCATAACCATAATCAATACTTAAGCAATTTGCTTATTTATTAAAAGGCATTCCAAAATTTAATCAACTTTTAGGAGTAAGTGGCAGTGTGTGAATCCAACTCAAGTCTACTCCCTCCCATGAAATGCCGATCTCGCAACAGGTACCTAAAAACACAACAAAAGCAAGAGTGAGCCCAAAGACTCAGCAAGTACCAAAAAGAATCATTAACCTCACAATTACAGGAACAACATTCAAATCCAAAGCTTTACTCGGAAACATAGCTCATGCTATATGAATGCAAATATGCAATGCATCTTTTCTTTCTCTTTCACTTTTTCGCATTTTACCAGTAATGCGATATATGTGTGAGGACCCTAATTTATTTGGCTTGTAATGCTTAACCAATCGCCTGGTCCTAGCATTACAAATCAAATAAACTGAGCCTCGAGATATGTATACGAGATATGTATACTTCCTATATCGGTAAGAGAGAAACTTGTTTGGAAGAGAAAATTAAATTAAATTTAAGGATTCTGAGCAAGATATACACCTCACCACAAAATTATGCATCAACTCCATTCCAACATAGAGTCCAAACATCACACTAAGCGCGATTTGGTTCAATTTGATTAGATCGAACTGCTGCGTAAAAATCAATTCTGTCCAGAATGTTGCGGGTCTGTTTCGTGGTTTTAGAGGCCGAATCTGAGATGATCATCTCCTGGAGTTATGTAAGTTATTACACTAGCTTTCAGTATTGATAAAGAACACCTCATTTGGATTTATAGATCACAATGGTGATTGATAAAGAATGTTCAATGGCCAAAAGATACACAAATAACGGTCTCACCTCAGAACGCAGATTGTTGATTTCATTTTAAGTTTTGTATTAATGACTAGAGTCATCAGAAGCAAAAGTGCCATAAGATGGCTATAAACAAAGCCAATCGTGCCTTCAACCCACAAGGCATCGGCCAGGACCGCCAAGCCTAGTCGTCGAACACGGCGCGCCATAAGAGAACTCACCCACAAGTGAGGCCCTTGGGGCTCACCTTCTTCCTCTGCAACAAAAACATTAAGCAAAGCCAATGAGTACAAAGATTGTCTTTGTACTCGCAAGACTGACGTGTGAACTAGCAGACCTGTTTATATGCTACATGCAGGCTTATCTGGTGGAGGTCATATGTTTCATTTGCATAAAGCCAACTTTATTTGCAATAATGTAATACCGTTTAAAGGCAAGTTTGCAATTCATTTTTACTGTTGAAATAACTGCGAAATAAAGATAGATACAAGTAACCACCTAGAAGTGACTATCCCAATAGTCACCCCAACATAGCACGAATCCCCAGATTCGTACCACCCTGCAAGTTTTAATTTAAAAGGTTGTAGTCTAACTCTTGAAAAGCTTACCCAAGCGTGTCCATCACCTAGGACGAGGCTATTCGAATAGTTTTTAACCTGCAGGGTGTACCATCTGTACCCACACCTGCATCGCCTTTAAGCCAAAGCACACTTAGAAGGTATGCCGCACACACTAAGTCCTACGAGACTTTTTCCAATATTGTGTATTAACTACGAGCCGCTCGTATGGATAGAAATCCATACGCTTACATGGTAAAGCCGAAAAGACAACTACCCACTCAGGATAAAGCTTTTCGGACAACTACCATGCTCCCGACACCATCCCTCCTGCGACCCCCTGCGACCCGGAGCCAATACACGCCAAAGTACTAGGTCAAGAGAGGTCCCATATACTCTAGTGTGGTTAGCACGCCGAGATGCCTGGATAAAAATTCACTCACAAGATGTTCGGTCCTTAATTGACCCGGGCACCTTTCCAGTCACACCCAACAGATCACACCAATCTTACCATTGTGCCCGCGTCTAAATCGTTTTTGTTTTCAGTTTTAGTTTTGCAATTAACATAGCATAAGCTAACATAAAAACAGCAATAATAATTTTATGTGATCAAAATCATCGACTAAGTCGATGATCACCCAAATCTACCGGAAGCTAAGCGTGGCTAAGCAACTGAACTCGTAATCTACTAAGTGATAAGAGTTCATCCAACGAACTCTAATCACAGCAAGTAACCTAGGCTCAGGTAGTAGAGATCAATATTTCACCTACAGGATATGCAGCTACGGTTTTAACTAATCAGCTTAACACAAATTAAGCAATGCTTACGCATACTGTTTGAAACAAAATATTAGACTTTAAAATACTGGGACAAACATGATCAAACCGCTTGCACGTTGTTTTTTGCTCAATAGGCTCAACTCATTGCAGAGGATCACTCGATAGAACGTAACTGCAAATCTAACGATCGAGCAAAAGCAACGAATAAGAACAAATAACACCGACAAAACTCAAACATTCAAAACCATCTAAAGAGCACAAAATTCACACAGCAGCTAGAGCATGGTTTAACACAAATTTTAGAAACAGAGAAGAATTCATTTTGATTTGTTATGAATTTTCTAGGAATTTTCTAAGCCAACAATACACATAAAGCACTAGTTAATTACTTAACAGATTTTTATAGACAGAAATAGGATAAAAACCTATCCTGATAGTTAGTACACTAAAAATGAAAATTTACAAAATTGGATTCATTGGATTTGGACAATTATTGAGAAAGATATGAATTTTCTAATTTGGATAATACATAATACACCATTTAATCAATCAACAGATTTTTGCTAACAGAGACATGGTTGAACTAATTTTAGTAAATAGTGCATTTAAAAATAAAATTAACAGAACTGGTTTCATGCGATTTGGAGAAAAATTGAAATAGTTAAGCATTTTCTAAGTTTAATTGAATTATCAACAAACCAGAAAAGCATTTCAGAAAAACTAAAGCATTAATTCCTTTTTCTACCGACAGCTAGCTAGCCACAACCACGACAAAGCGGGATCACAGCGCAAACGCGGACTAGGTCAAACTTGACCCAGCCGCGCCAACGGCGACGTCGAAGGCGTATTCTAAGAATACGTCTTCGGCTTAACAATATGTAATCCTAACATATACGCACAGAGAAATACGCTTCCTAAAAGAGAAAGCGCAATAACAAAGTTTACACAACCCTTAACTGACAACAAGGGCCCACATGACAGCGACTCAGAGGTAAAACATAACGACTGGATTAAGACTTCCTAAACGTGATTTACTCGGGAGGGCCCTCAAGTCAGCGACACTTCTAAGCAAAGATTAGCGCTAAACTATTTGCCACCGGCGGTTCACCGGCGCGCACGGGGACGGCGGCGCGGCCGCGCAGTGGATCTCGCGAACCAGAAGGTTTCAAGGCGAGTGGGTGATACCTTGAGGTTCGCAATGCTCTCGCGAACACTATGACGGTGACGCGGAGCCTCGAGGATCGGCGGCGGCGGCGAACGCGAAGGCGAGAAGAAGGTGCGGCTTCCGCGGAAAAGGTGCCACAGACTTCCAGAAGACTCCGGAAGGTGTGCTTAAGCTTCGCCTCGACTCCAGGAACAATACGCCCACGATAACGCCGATGAAGAGGGCCCGAGACGGCCGGAATTGCCACGGCGGTGGAAAACCGAGCTTGGAGAAGAATTGGTCGCACGCCCTCAACGATGCACCAAAGACAGAAACAAGCCCACCGTTAGACTCAGTGGAGGATTGCGATCACGAGGGACCAAGTGCCGAGGCTAGAGACTCACCAGATCGCAAACGAGCTCACGGAGCCGAGATCACCGGAGGTGGAGACGACGAAGTCGCTCCAAGCGATACACTAGACACCGAGGGTCCGGGTTGGGCAAAATGGACGCGGCGAGGTGAGAGGAACACAGCTTCGGGGCCGCGGGCTCGAGAGCGGCGCTAACACGACGGTGCTGCCTAGGGGTTCTTCTCCGGCCGAAACCAAGAAACGGGCGAAGAAGGCACGAGAATGGGGTAGGTAAGGAGTGAATGAGCTCGGTGGGTAGATGAGATCCCGGCGATGCTTCGGAGATGGACACGCGGGCAATAGGTGGCAGCGACGAGGTACATGGCGAGCATGCGCGTCGCGGCCGCGAGCTCCGGTGAGACGCGGAGAAGACGAGGAAGGATCTGACAAGGATGGCCCACCTGTCAGTGAAAGCGACGAAGCGGTGCGAGCCGGAGTATGGCGTGGCATGAACAGTTGGTTAGACTCGATCAATAACGCGCCGACCGTTGGATCTAGGATGGACGGCCGAGATCAATGTATGCATTCGGACAGGTCGACGAGACAAGCAATGAGGACCGTGCGATCTTCATCGGACGGCTGATAGCCATCGGGCTCGTGCGGTGGAGCTAGGCGGTGCGACCGAGTCAAGTGGCCCGGTCAGACTCGAGCTCGAGTTGGGTTCGAGCCCGATAAACAGTGATTTCAGATTTGATTTCAAAAGGCTGAGCAGGTTTGGGGAATTTTTAGAGATAGCTCCCGAGCTCCAAAAATTCTGAAATTTTTATGGGAGCTTACAGGGACAGTGGAAAACCTTGTGAAATTTTTCCAGGGATTTTCATGCACTAGATTTCCCCCAAGAAAATTCACAAGCTGCTGAGCTAGGGTTTGACCAGAATTCCAAACTGGTTTGACTTGGCCATTTGAAATAGCAACCAAAATCTAAAAATTGCGAAATTTTTCAGAGAGGTAGCTAGGATGATCAAGATAATAGGAAAAATATTTGCAGAGGATGATCACAAGTTTTAAGGCTAAGAATTTGTTGGCAACAACTTCCATTCACAAGAACAAATTCTAGAAAATGGAAACTGTTTAGGGAAAATTTGGAAAACTTCCAAATAATTTCATGAGGCATCAAAAGTTTTTATTTCTCCTCATAATTTTACATTTGAAATACAACCCCTAACTTAGGGCTATTACAATATGCAACTAACGCTGCATACCATGCCTGTGCTCGCAAGCATAGGGACCAATTGCCCAATACTCCGCAAGTAAAGGGGACCTCAAGCCCACACTCCACAAATGTGGGGACCATAAGCCTATCGTTTTCATGATGGGGACCTCTTTTCAATGCCCACATTCCACGAATGTGGGGACCTCATGCCCGTCATCTACATGACGGGGACCTCGAATATGCATACCTGGTCACCACGTGACCAAGTCTTATTTGTGCTCTCATGGTGCACATGAATAATTACACTTTCGCATTAATCATGAACAACATCAACATCATACATGAGTAACAATCATTCATATCATAAGCATTTATCATCTTTAATCAACATATCACACTATCAACCAAGTATAGCTAATATGTATCAAAACACTAGCACTCACTGTCAAACAATTCATAATTACTCTATCAAACAGAGTACTTGCCTTAACCGCGTGAGAACAGAGGATGTGAAGATGGTGCTGCCTTCGGGACCGGTCCCCCACTTAAATTCATTTAAAAGCATACTAAGACAACAGTAATGGACCAAATAAACTATAAAAGCAAACACGAACTTGCAATAGTTCTTTTGACGCGAACCCAACCCCAATTCCTAAATGTTGTTATGTCCCCTCTGTGGACAGTCACGTTCTAAAATTCATATCTTTTAGTACAAGAGTCCAAATGGGGTGCTCTTAGACTTCATTGAAAGGTTATCAATTTTCCCAACTAAACCTAATTGGTGGGCCTTCCTAATTAGGCCATCTAATACCCCTATCATACTAATTAACAGAACATCAATTTCACGTCAGGTTCTCTGGACAGTACACTAAAACTACCATAACTTTCAGCTCGTTTGTCCAAATTTCACTTTCTTGGGCTTCCCTGAAAGCTACGATAATTATCATCTACAACTTTCGTTATACTGAGCTCCTCTAATTTTCCATTTAACTAATCGTTCATGTCAGATTACTAAAACACGCGTAATCTGAAATGATTTGCGAACAGTCACACTAATAAATTCATAACTTTTGCTACCAAGGTCGAAATAACGCGATCTAGCACTTCATTGAAAGCTATTGACGTCCTCTACAATACTCTAGGAGATCCAGGACTGAATCTACACTTAACTACATCAAAACGACTGTCTAACAAAATCTATCCTAAGCAGACCATAATACCGACATTGCTACAACAATTAAGTATGCATCTAATCAGGGGAAAACAGGGGTTACCCTTGACGAACTGATTGCTGGGCACGAAGAGCACCCACCAGCAACCTCTCCCCACAAATATGGTCTTCTCCCCCCAACCTTCTTCTTCCTCTTGAACTCCTGATAGCAGCAGGAAGGGAGCGCCAGCTTTGGGCAGCAGCAGGGAAGTGGTGCCGGTGTTGGGCAGCAGCAGGGAGGAACACTTTGAGAAGGAGGCGCCGCAAGGTGCTGGCTAGAGGGGAGGAGGTGCAGGGAGGGAGAGAAGTGGCGGCCAAGGGGAGGGGAGGAGGCGCCCTAGGGTTTGCCCCCTTATGGCCGGCCACCACCCCCACCAATGGGCTAAATGCAAGTGGGCTTGAGGCCCCAGCCCAGGTTGTCCAACCTTTACAGAAAACCTCCCTCTAACTGCTGCTAATTCCATTTTCTAGTTGGTCCTTCTCCCTATTTTAATTATTCTCGCCGAAAAGTTTTGGGGGTATCATATCATGTTTCTTTATTAGGATCCCCGACACGTCTCTTCAACCCTTTGTCCCCACTGGACTCCGGATCACCTGGAGCTCATCTCCTGGACGAGTTCTCTGTGAAATTCAACAGAGATGACTACATCTAGGTGTATGGAAAATACCATAGCTGGCAATTGTACCCAACTAATAGCTGTCCTTTGAATAGTGTAATAGGATAGCACCTGTTCAGTAAGGTACGTCGTATAAGACTCTGTTTGAGCAGTAGCCTTTTCCTTCCTCAATCAACTGAAAAGGATGTTAGTGTGCCCGAAACTGATTGGTGCTTTGTAAATTGTGTGCCGGCCTTGGATCTTTAGTCACTTCCTCTCGATAATTATGGTAATTAAGTGGCAGATATTTATGGGGGTAGATTGAGAACTGTGTGTATGCCTTTGAGTATATAACCATATTATAAAATTTCTGGAGTTGGGAATTGATTAGTTAATAAATTGGTTGGGTAGTATATGACCTTGGGGAAGTTAGATAAGAATTGATCCTTGGATGGAAATGGTTGTCCCATGGATAGTAGTATGGAACCAATTGGGGAATAACTGAACCCAGCAGTTAGCCTTAAATAGGCCCCTAAGAATTAAATGACAGGTTATGCATATAGTAATGATTACCCTGGGACAGTGTTATGGGATTGATTGGGAATAAATAAATATGGTGGTTGGATTTAATTGACACTTGAGGAGTAATAGTTTCTATTTGAAAGACATTGGTCCGATGCTATTAATTCGGGTTGAGACAGCAGTTATAGGTGATTTAACTAGGATAAGGTAAGTAAGTCAGGCCGTTGGATCATGAGTGAATTGCAAGATCACTTTGGAGGTAGGATCATCTTGACAGTATTACTTGCTGGAATGGGTGTGGCTATGAATGAAGGGTATGTATTTATCAGCCCAAGATAATTATATTGTTTTTGTGGTGGTTTAGATCCTATAGTAAGGAAGTGGAGAGGACCTTAAAAGATTGTTTGGAAGTAATTGATGGATAAGTTATCGCAAGTGGTTTGATCATGCTGCCAAAAGGAATCGAAAAGCCAAAATAGAGAGGCCTTGCTTGGAGATGTTTTGGATCTTGCGTAAGAGGTGCCCTCTTTTAAGAATTGAATTGTTGAGAGGAAACTTGCTGGGAACAACCAATGGAAGATAAATGGTTGATAATACATGTCACTTGCTGGATTATGAACAATGAAGTACAAATCTCTAATGCTCACGAGTTGGAAGTATGGGAGACACCCTATGATAAAATTTTGGAAAACAAGTATAATAAAATAGGTGGGTAGTATAGGGGTTTTGATTAGGGTTTGAAGTATCCTTGGAATTGTGATCAAAATATGAGTAAATCAATAGTTGTTTGTGCTCACTTATGGGTTGTTGAAGTATTTGGTCTTTCTAGAGATTGAATCAAGCCTAAGATTATAATGGTTATGAAGTTTTATGCTAAGCAAGCAGTTCGGGGTTAGTGTATAGATCATGGGGAGATAGATTGGAATTGATTACTATAATCCCAATATGATCAGTGGATTTTAATTTGCTGGACCACATTGAGAGGTGGCTAAACCAAAATTGTTGGGTTATTTGTGACATGGGATGATGATTGAGTTGGTTAGCTTTTGGGAAGAAGTTCGGATTTTGACAAAGCGACTAAGTCTTTTACCCGCCTTTTCTGTTCCAAGTGAACGGAATCTCGGGACGAGATTCTTGTAAGGGGGGAGGTTTGTAACATCCCAAACCTGGGTTTGTGTTTCAAATGTAAGAAAATGAGTAGAAATTAAAAACTTTTCTCTGTCTCACTAACTGATGGGCCTCAGTGGCGCTAGTCATCTTCTTCGCTAGCTCACGCGCCCGTACGCCATGGCAGAGGGAGGCAGAGACTGGTCACATCAATTCCATCCTTGACAACGGCTCCAAACCCCGCTTTTCGTAGTTTGTCAGTGCTTCACCCCCCCAAGTCGCGTTTTACCTACTCCCATCCTCTCCGGTTGTCCTTGACAGATCTTGGGGTCGCGTCCGCCATTGAGGCTCAGTCCTTGGCTACCGTTGTCTTTGGCTTTAAGAAGGCACTAAGCTCCTTCTCGGTCTCCTTTCACCTTTGCCTCAGCTTGCCTAGCCTTCTCTGTGCTCCTTGAAGCTCAAATTCCAGAGAAGCTCAAAACAGCCATTGTCGGCCCACAAGCTCCAACTTCGTCATCAGCGCTCTAGTGGTTCCTTGACCATTCCTTTCGCGTCCTTTTACGTCCCGTTTCACTTCAAGCTTTTTCCCTAACTCCTAGTTGTTTGGCATTCTCAGGGGTTGTCAAATTGGGAGTTGATCGTTTGCGGCCGAGGATCACCCCCTTCATTCCCAACTTCAGTAAGAGGCTTCATTTTGCAAATCTTTGCTCAGGGACCCTATATGGCCCTTGTGGAAGCTATCTTTACCATTCTTTTCTTTTTGTTTTGTTCAAACCGCGTTCTCCTCGTAGTCTTCCTCAGCACCGGCAAGCCTCTTCATCGCCGAAGCTCCTCAAGCCATCTCGTTGTCTCTCTTTCACTCAGGTAGCTTTCTAGTAATCCCTAGGGGCTTGGGCACCTGCTTCTCAGAATAATGCGGAGCTCCTTTTTGCTTTTCGAGTTTAGTCGTTTTTGGTCCTTACCACCTCTCTTCGGCTCGTCGGCGTTCTAGGCCGCCGCCGCCATTGAAAAGTGGGCCCAGTAGGTTCGCAAGGTTATTGCAGACCTAGTGGTGCCCTTGGGTTGCACCGGTGAGGTCCTCATCGCCGGTGATAAGCCCTGGAATGCCCTCGGCTCTGTTGTCGGACAGGGTCGTCGTGGTCGTTGTCGGTTAGGACTTAGATATGGTCATTAATTCACTCATTGTTGCTAATCATTGGTTAGGTAATTAAATAGCTATCCTTAAGTGGCTCTGTGTCTCTGGTTGTGGGCCCTGCACACTTAAAACTGCGTGTTTAGAGTGTGCAGCGTGGAGATCAAATCTGAATCGTTCAGGACCTCACCTGGTCACATCTGAGCCATTCAAGACCACCCCCTGGTCTTTTACTAGGACCACCCCCCAGACCACCCCAAAGACCTCCCGTAAGACCACCCTCAGACCACCTTCGGTGTTTTTGAAAAGACCACTCGTTGGTCTTTTGCAAAAACAACCCCATAGACCTCCCTCGGGGTCCTCATTGCAATAGACCATCCCTTGAACATCTAAAAAGATTACCCTTAGGACCTCCTCGGGTGAATCTCAGCCGTCCAAGATCTCCTCTCTATTAGATCTTATCGCCTAGGATCTCCCTTGGTGAGATATTGGCCGTCCAGGACCTCCTATGGTAGATCTTAGCCGTCTAGGACCCCCTCTTTTAGATCTCAACCTCTTAGGACCTCCCTGTGGAGATCCGAGCCGTTAAGACCTCCCCTGAGTAGGTCTTAACCGTCCAGACCTCCCCTCTTATAGATCTGATCCAATCAGGACCTCTCTCTTGTAGGTCTTGACCGTTTAGGACCTCTTCTGTGAGATCTTAGCCGTCAGGACCTCCCTCAGTTTAAGTCTTGGTCATACAGGACCTCCTCTGTGAGATCTGAGCCGTTCAGGACCTCCTCTTGTAGATCTTTAACCTTAGGACCTCCCCTGTAAGCTCTGGACCATCAGATCTAGATCTAATGGGCTAGACCTCCTCGGCGTGTTTAGAGTTCTAAACGTTCCAGTCCTTGTGGACTGTCCATTTCTTGATCTACGTCTCAGATCTTGGGTGCATTCGGACTTCCTTTTGTAATGCTGATCTGGGTCGTCCATCTTCAGATCCATGGACCAGATTGGTTAGGGCAGTCGGGAGGTCCGAATGTCACTTCCATAGTGAGCCGTTGGATCAAATCCAACCGTCTAGATTCGTGGGCCTTTCACGCGGCTGTTCTCTAGTGCACTTGGGCCGTTGGATTTGATCTTAACGGCCCAGGTCTTTCCGATTTGGGTTAGTAATAAGTAATTCCCGAAATCTTTTATCTGTGAACTATTAATTGTTTAAAATTTCAAAACTTCATAACTAATTCATTTTAAATCCCTTTCGGGTGATTCAAATTTGTTAGCTCCGGTTTTAACCAAACTTTAATCTAAAAATGGTTGTAGGCTTAGTTGGGCTCTAGAAAAATGAGTTACTAAATTTAATTTTGTTTAGGTTTTAATTGTTGCATTAAAAGATCATTTAACTTGGAAATTGCCTAAATAAATCCCTGTAGCTCCAAATTTAGTAAACCAAAATGTGTTAGGGTCCTATATTAATATGCTTTAGTGTATAGTAGATTTTAACCATGTCTTTACCTCTGAAATTAATTTTGTGCTAGTGCCATGACGTAGCAAAATCATAATAAATTCATTTTAACTCCAAATGAAGTAAACCCAATTTTGTTGATCTTAGAATGTCATTATCTGTCTACCATAAAAATTTCATGTTCAAAATCTTTTTGGAAATTTGTGTGATGAACAGTAACATGTAGCAATTAATTTAAATTTTTCTAGCACACTGAAATTCTTTAGACTATAACTTTTGAATACTTAATCCAAATTGAATGATTCTTGTTGCTAAATCTACATAAAATCATGCTCTACATGCTGTATAAATTTCATGGATTTTGGTTGACTTTGAATTTTGAGGCTTTTTCGGTGTTCGTCGTTTTTATTAGATTTTCTCCTTCTTGTGATAGGTTCCGGAGAGTTTGTTGAGTTGGAGAGTGACCATTTGCAGCAAACAAGTGATCCCCAGGAAGGCAAGCAGATGTAGCATCATTTGATCATATTGATCCCATTACTTTTAAAGTGTATTATCTTGTTTGCAAAGAATAATTATGCATGCTTCTTTGTGTCAAAGTTAATTTTGTCGTTTAGAGGTAGCTAATCCTATTGCATTGTTTCCCTGAAATTGTTCACCCCTACCACTGCCCTAGGTTATTATCCTCAGTTGTGAATTAGAGCCTGGTGAATGATTTATGCTCTGTTATTGTCTTTACGATATGATACTTAGCAATGCTTAGTTACCGGTAGAATTGGACGGTTATCGACTTATTCGATGACATTGATCACACAAAACTTGTTATTACTTATGATCAGTACCTTGTGCTTTGCTATTTTGTGAAAACTAAAACTGAAAATAAAATGTTTGACTTGGGCACAATGGTATGATAGTGTGATCTTATGGTGTGATGGAATGGTGCCTGGGTTATCAAGGACCGAGTTACTTGTGTCACTAAGCCAAGTGATATTTGCGTGCTAACCACACTAGAGGATATGGGACCTCTCTTGACTTAGTACTTTGGGGGTGTTAATTAATGAGTCGCGTGGGGGGTTGTATATTGGATTATATGCAACATGGGACAAGTAAAAGAGGGGAGCACCCGCAGTTGCTACAGCTAGGCTGGTGCATCCTACTCTATGTATGGGTCCTTGTGATCTTTGTCGCCGGTAGATCACTAAGAATTAACCCCCATACGTGCGACTCTTAATTAGCATTTTTCATTAGAAATGTCTCGTAGGACTTAGCCGTGCCAGCATACCAAAGGAAGTGTGCTTAATAGCTTGGCAAAAAGGCGGTCTGAAGTGTGGGTACATTGGTACACCCCTGTAGGGTTCAAACTATTCGAATAGCCTCGTCCTAGGTTATGGACATGCTTGGTAAGGTTGTGCAAGAACTAGACTATAACATTTAATTAAAACTTGATGTGGGTGGTACGAATGGGTAATTCGTGCTATTGTTGTGGTGGCTATTGGGTTTGTCACCTCCAAGTTGTCTTTATGATTATTACTTATTGTCTCACTGTTATTTGAACAAATAAAATTCAGATTGTTAAAACTGCCTTCTATCTATTATCTATTGCAAATAAAATCTGCTTTATACTGAAAATGAACCTTTAGCCTTCTCCTTTGATTAAAGCCTGCATGTAGTAATTCCTAGGTTTGTTACTCGTAAGTCTTGCGAGTACATTTTTTGTACTCATTTGCATTGCTTAATTGTTGCAGAGGAGGTTGATCTCTAAGGGATTGACTTTTGTGGGTTTTGCTGCGGTGTGGACGACTAACTTGGCGGTCCGGTCGGATTGCCTTGTGGGTGTAGGGCAAACCGGTTGGCTCTTGTTCATAGCCATCTTATGGCATTTTGCTTCAGCTGTTCTTCTAGTTATTGGCCGGTTGGCCTCCCTTTTGTAATAACTATAATGTATGTCTTTTGCTTGTAAAGCTTAAACTTTGGTTCTGTGTGTTGTATGGAATTGATGCAATGCTTTGTAAAAGGGTGTGTATACTGCAATTCTGGGAAGTATACATTTTCCCGAGGCACGATATATTTTGTTTGTGATGCTAGAGTCAAGGGAAGACTAAGCATTACAAGCTAAATACATCGGGGTCTCACACTAAGATCTTCGTACAGTCTATTGATAGATTTATCATAGATCATTCAATATGATTAGGTAATTAGAGTTTGATATGTTGTTGAATTCTGATTCAATTCATATGATCATTCTATCATTTGTTAATTCCTACATGATATTAGTTGAGAGATTGCTGAAATTATTTCGTATTGTTGATGTATGCTAGACTTCTAGGTAATATCTTGGCTTCCGTATAGCTAGGATGTTACAGTTGGTATCAGAGCGGACTTTAGGTCCGTGGTAATTGAAATATTAAATTGACACACTATGCACAGTAGGATGGGATGGGTCAAGTTGTAATATCCCGACATTCATTTGAGAGTGCAATTCAAATTGAGAGGGAATTAATGTAATTCTCTGATAGTGTTAGAAATAATTTTCGGGAGATAATAATTAATCGGTAGAAGGTTTCTTTTGGAAAAACGTTTAATCAGGAGAATAGAGGGGGTTTTCTGCATTTTCTTGGCAACCTGGGCCTGGGCCTTGGCCCATGAGGCCTGGCCGGCCATTGGGGGGAGGTGCCACCATCCCCCAAAACCCTAGCCGCCCCTTCCCCCCTCTCCTCCCCACCTTGACCGCCACCTCCCTCCTCTCCCCTTCCCCCTCCATCTTGCGCCTCCCCTTGCTGGTTGCAACCCCTTCTCCACCTCCATTGCTGCCGCCCCAAGCCCCTAGTGCAGCAACCCCACCTCCCGGAGCCGTCCCTTGGTGCCAATCTCCCCGTTGCCGGCTTCTCGCGAAGGTAGGAGCGGTGTTTCGTGGAATTGGCTGATCAAGAAGGAGGGGAACATCTTCGTGGATCAACCATCGGCTTCCTGGTTGCTGCAAGGGTAACGAATTCCGATCCTCGTCGTTTGATTAGTGGTAGATGCGATTTGGTTCATATTTGATTAGATCGTATTGCTGCGAGTAGAAAGTTGATTCTGTCTAGAATGTTGCGGGGTCTGTTTCGTGATGTTAGAGGCCGAATTTGAGTTGTCCATCTCCCAGAGATATTTAGGTTTTGTTCTTAGCTTTCGGTGGCCACCAAGAACACTGAATTCCGATGTACGGATAAAAAGTTATGTTAGTTTTCGTCTCTGCTGTCCAGAATCCTGACGAGAATAAACTGTCAAGTTGTCTTTTAAAATATGAGTGTGTTAATGGAAAATTCAGGGCTTTCACCCAACTAGGTTATTGTAGGCCTTGGTCTTAGCTTTTGATATTGTTAAAGAACGCTCAATTCGGAGTGGTAGATTAAAAGTTATGATCGTTTTCTTACTGCTGTCTTATTTGTGTAGACAGATTCTGTTCTGCTGTTTCAGTTTTCTGTCAGTAATTTAAATTGGCCGAATTGGGTTACCTTCTCAACTAGAGTATTGTAGATATGTCAGTTAAGAATCCATAGAAATTGGTCTCACCTCATTCCGAGTTCCAGACCAATAGATATAATTTTTTACCGTTCTGTTGTCCAGTTTCGGGTTGTGCCTGAGTAGTCTGTTTTCAGATTAGAGCTAACTAGTTAATTGTGGATTGTCGGGAAGACGTTGTAGAACGTTAATGGAAGCACTCTGTTATATGTTGTATTTATTTCGAGTACTTGCTTGTGTAGGCGGAGAGGCTTAGGGCTTAGGGGCACCGTCTTTGCCTTCTCACGCGTCGCAACGCGAAAGGCAAGTACATTGATGTTCATATGTTTGGAGTATGATGCATGCTTGATGACTGTATTGTGTTTTTCTGATATCCACGAGAATATTCAAAGTTTATGTCCTTTTCTTATGTGTTATATACATGAGTATATATATGATGTCGTTCATAATTCATTCTTCAGTTCATGCATCCTGTTTCATGTGCCTTCCACGGGAGTGGATTATAAGACCCATCAATTCCAGTATGGGCACGTAAAACCCACCAGTCCAATGTGGGCAGTTTTGGGCACCTGTATGAAACGTTCTTCATACGGGATTGGGATCCCCGTATTTTGGTTAAATACGGGCTTAAGTGCACACCGACGAGTGTGTCACTAGCTATACCGGTATAAGCATGTGCGCAGTCCATCCTTTTCATTAAATCCATTCATTCTATTCCTTCATACACTCATTCGGGGTATGTTCGCATTCTTTAATGATGAGGTCTTGTTCGTATCTGTGGTATGTTTAATTATTCACTGTACTTGCTGAGTCACGGACTCATTCTTGCTTTGTTTGTTTATTTTAGGTGATCATTGATGCTGGCGCTAACGGGAGGGAGTAGACACGCACTAATCGTGCAATTCACCATAATCAAGTTCAACAATATGATTTAGTTTCTATCTTTCATTCGTTAAGGGATGAACTGTAATAAATAAATTTAAATGGTGAAGGAAGGATACCTTCTCCATGTTATGATTGATTATGTATTGCTTGTGATCTTCGATCATCCTTCGTTACACTTGCTTGAATTCAGACTATTGTCATGCCATGGTTCTATTAAGTAGTGATTTCTTTATATCATTAGTTGATATTATTCAAATTCTTCCGCATTATGGATGTATGTTAGATGATTTAGGTGACATCTTGGCTTCCGAATAGCCAGGGTGTTACACAAGTAATGCATTTCCATTTCCGTTTTGTCACATTGTCAATCTATGTTATGGTATTACTTTCTATAAATATGAATTTATTCTTTGATTGTTATGAGATAATCTTGTATACTTATAATTGATTATAATGGTTACATATGATGGTAGTGGATGTCGAGAGGTAGAGTTTGTGGTTATGGCTTTGGGCATTGTCAGGCTATGCCACCGTTCGTGGTTTGGGATAGTGAAGTGGTTACCTCGGGTAACTTAGTTACATGCGATGAGGATGAGTTCTTTTCGGAAGATGTTGTCTTCCTTGAGTTTGTATTTGGTTTTCTGGTTATAGTCGTAGTTGATGAATTTTCTTGAGTTAGTGTTATATTTCAGCTGACGAGTTTTCATTGGTCTTTCTTGGTTCCATAAAGCGACTACTTGTTCTCCTGACTGCTGATCTATTGTTGCTTCTTGTGAACGTCGGTTATCAACAAGATTGATCTTTTCATGGGAGTTCTTCCCTTCTTATTGGAAAAAAAATGTGACTCATTTATTCGCTTGGTATTCCGGATATTGAGAGTTTTTTGTTGCAAGTTGTTTAACTTATGAAAGTTGTGGCTTTATATATTTCTTTTAGATTATTTCGAGTGTTGAAGTTTAATACCTCTTTTTTTGAAAGAATGTGTTAAGATCCTTAAGTGATGTCTTGTCATGCTTAAGTAAGAGGTGTTAATTAAATTAATAAATTGTTATGATATAAGTTACCAGGTTGGGTTGTTAGCATGGTGCAAATCAATTATTCTTAACTAGTATTCATGGAAGTGAAATTGATTAATTTGAAATGTCATTATATTTGGTACATGATGAATTTTAGATAAGAGTTTGTCCATATCTATTCAGAACCTATTATTCTTAAGAAGTGTGGAGGATTAATGAACCAGTTTGATCATTAAGTTTGAATAATCTGCTAAATTTGTTAGATGAATTAGAATATAGGTCCTCTTTCGGTTATTCTAACCGCTAGTGATGGTTAAGTTAAAGATGCGTTCAAATGTTGCCTTGGTAAATATTAATCTTGACTTTGTCTTCTATTTAGATACTTCATGAATTTGTACAAATACTAGATTCACCTATTTTTTCCATGCTAAATTGTTGATATATGTATGAAGTAATGGATAAAGGTTGTTGTATTGACTTGCGAGACCTTATCATATAAATATTCTATTGTTGAAGTTTAAAAATATTTCGTTCTAATTTCTGAACAAAAGGTAGAACCATAATCTATACTCATGTCTGTTTGTGTTTGCACACAGAGGTAGGACCATGAATTAATGCTTCCATGATTAGATATTCATTAATTGATAGTAGTAATGACTAGAGTGCTATTAGTATGTGCAATTTTGGCGTTGAGCGTTAGAAAGGGTTAAATGGGTGAAATCTAATAAGTGATTTAAACTGGTGTGTTTTATGAGATTGTCATGTACTAGTATGAGCTTGTTAAAAGAGATTTGTTTCAACATTGTGGCTTGCGCACTAGGTTTCTTTTCTAGAATAAGTTGTTATTACAATCTTATATGATGATGGAATTTTTTTGTGACACGATTTGTTGCGTTTCTTTTAGAAGACTTATTGATGTGATAGCAAGGTATATTGAATTTTACCAAGAACGTATGTTATTGATATTAATGAAATGGTCAGTAATGTGAGGGTGATGTTGATTCTTTTATAGAGAAAGAAATTTGATCGCCTTTCGTGATATGTCTTAAATGAAAATATTTCAAGTTTTGCATTCATGATCTTTTGGGGTTCATGTTTTATGTGGTAATCGAAGTTTGTTGAGTAAAGCGATATGTTGCAAAGTTCTATTGATTCTTAAGTGATTTGTATGATTTAATCTTAAAGGCTCTTTTGCCTGAGTTGGCAACGGGAGGTGGCAATCAAAGAGAATTATTATGTTGATTCCTTTAAGAAGTGAAAAATTTGCTTGCTTTTCATGATATTCCGTAAATAAAAATGTTTCGAGTTTTGCGGCCGAGATCATTTGGATCTCATGATTTATGTGGTAGTTGAACTGTTCCGAGCAAAAAGACGTGTCGAAGTTTTTATTGGTTCTTAAGTGGTTCTTGTGGTTGGGTCTTAAGAACTCATCTTGTTTGAGCTGGCAAAGTGATGCAGTAATTATAGAAAATAACTTTCCTTGTTAAAGGAAGGAGTGAAGTATAAGTATTTGAGATTAAAGTCACGTGTTATATCTTGCAGTTTAATTGAGTGTGCCTAAACCTTATGCTTTTGCCACATAAGAGATTCCTAATTTTCAAAGGCAATACCTTCTTCTCATCTGCAGTTTGATCTTCTCTTTGTGCAGGACTTGTGCCCTCAACCGTGGACTTCACTTATGTTTTCTGAGTTCATTGCCTAATTGATTATTCCCCTTGGTCCTGTGTTCACTGTGAGTGGTAAACGTTTTTCTAGTTGGTGAAAATTGTTTTTATTTGCCTCTTCTTTTGAGAAAGAATCAATCTTTTCGTTTCACATGGGTCTTCCAGTGTGTTACTAATTGTTGTTGTGAGATCTTGGGTTGTGAGTTATTTGAGGAGCATAGAGGATGAATAGATTTCATGTATAATTATTGGAGAGAATTTTAGTTATACAAGAGATTTGTCTTTGAGACTAAACTAATTGCATTGTTGCAACTAATAGAATGTATAGTGGTTTGTGGTCCAAAGTTTTGTTCGTTTTGGGTGGAACATTAAAATTATCGAAAGAATGGAAATCTTGATCAGTTTATTAGAGTATCGCGACTGGGTGGTTTGACCGGTTGTGAACGTGAATTAGGACGATATAGTATAATGAGAGAAAGATTAGTGAAGAAATCTAACCGTCAAAGGAATTAATGAGAAGACAGATATTGTTGGATTATCATTAGGCATGGTTTGGTTCAATAAGTAACTCTCTTGGAGTTAAATCCTTCAAAGGATAGTTTGGTTAATGATATATTTGTCCATCGATGTTAATGATCGAGTATGATTAGATAATGGGATTTTATTCATCAAATCTGAGGATTTCCCTAACATTTACACCAGAAGTTCATTATAGGAGTCTTGAGGTTAAGTTTTGGGCTTCGCATTTTTATGTTGGGACTTTTGTAATACTCCGGAGTGTGAGAAGTCAAGAATCGGGTTAATTAAATTTAATCGGTAGAGAATTATTTAATCGGGGAAGAGTTTATTTTCAGAATTCGTCAAATCAAGTTTAGAGAGGGCTTTTCCGCTTGTTCTCATCCACTTGGGCACAGGCCTTGGCCCATCTAGCCTAGTTTTGGCCGGCCAAAGGGAGAGTGCCACCGTCCCCAAACCCTAGCCGCCCCTCCCTCCCCTTTCCCTCCTCCCACTTGCAGCCGCCCCTTCCCTTCCTTGGCCGACTCCTCCCTCTCCCTTGCGCCTCCCTCTGCCTGGTGCTGCTCCTCGCGACTCCCTTCGTCTAGGCTGCTGCCCTTGCAAGAAGGAGAAAGAGAGGAAGAGAAGAAGGAGAAGAAGGAGAAGAAGATCTTGTGTGGGATTGGTTCAGCAAATTCTAGCGGTTCTACAAGGGTAACGAGATGCCTTCCCCGCTGTTTGATCCATAGTAGATGCGAAACCGATTAGAATTGTTGGTTAAATGTTGGGCTGCAGAAGATTCGATTCTGTCCAGTACATTGCGTGGGGATTTTCATGTATTTAGAGGCTGAATTTTAAGATTCCATCTCCTAGAGTTATGTGGGTTATGTCGTTATCTTTCAGTAGCCGCGAAGATCACTCGATTCCGAGGTCTGAGTCAAAAGTTATGGTCGATTTAGTATCTGCTGCCAGAAATCTGACGAGAATAATCTGTGTGGATATTTCCTAAAATATGAAAGGGAAATTGGTGGAACCTGAAAGTTCACACAACTAGGTTATTGTAGATAATTCGATAACCTTTTCAGATTGATAAAGAACGATCAATTCGGAGTTACCTATTAAAAGTTATGGTCATTTTAGTTTTGCTGTTCGTTTGTGTAGGCAGTTTCTGTACTGAAAGTTCAGACAATGGTTAGCCTAATATTTTGGCCGAATTGGATTATCGTGTCAACTAGAGTATTGTAGATTAGTCAGTTAAGAATCTATAGAAATTGGGTTTACCTCTTTTGACTTCCAGTTCATGAGTTATGTCAATTACCGTGCGCTGTCCAGAAGCGGTATATGGCAGGAAACGTTGTTTTTCAGTTTGAGCTTTGTAAACTCGATTTGAGTCATCGTGAAGCGTGTAGAACGCCGATTAGTAGCGCTGAGTATATTATGTCCTTATTGGAATTATTTTACTTGTTTAGGAGGTGAAGCCTCAGGTTTAGAGTATAATCTTTGCCGCTAACGCGTCGCATCGTGGAAGGCAAGTAAATGTAGCGGTTGTGCTACGGTTTAACCCGTTGTTCTTACTACTTGCACTATGCATGATTGACGTAATGTTAAACGATATGCCATGGTTACATGTTTTCTAAGTATGAATGTGGTAGCAAGATATTAATCAATTGCTATGTTTGGATGAGTTTGGGTAGTATTGTGGTAATTTGTTTAATGAGCCAAATGCGGAATATGAAAATAAACTCAAGGTGGGCATGTTGATAATTCCTTGTGGTTACATTCATGATGATCATGTTGTGGTCTATGTGGTAGAATTCCCTTTAGATCGACTGATTTTGATCTTGGTGAATCGAGTGGGGGTTATGTGGTAATGGTTTTATGACACAATGGTACTGTGCTTAATGAGACACATGTGGATTATGAGGAAGTATTCATGATGAGTATGTTGTTGACATTCGTGGTTAAATTCTTGTGGTTTATGATAATCATATCATTCATGACATGTCATAACTGTAATATCCCGAAAGTGAGTTAAGGTTTGAATCGAGGAAGATTAATTTTATTTCGGGAGAGATCGATTAATCGGGGAACGATCAAACGGAACGTCGGGAGGGACTAATTGGTTTGATTGTCAGTGCTGCAGTTTTAGAGGGGGGAAAGAGCTTTTTGGCGGCAACTTGGGCCTGGGCCAAGGCCCATCTAAGTGGCCGGCCAAGGGGGGGGCTCCCCTCCCCCAAAACCCTAGCCCTTCCCCTCCCCTCCCCTTTTCCCCTCCCCCTTGCAACCGGCCGCCCCTCTCCCCTCTCCCCACCTCCCCACCTCTCCACCTCCCTTCCACCCTCCCTTGCGCCCTCCCATCTCCCCATCACCTCCATTGCTGCTGTCCAAGGTGGAGTAGGAGCTCCCTTGCAGCCGCCAAGGAGGAAGAAGAAGGAGAAAGAAGAGAAAGAAGGGGAAGAAGAGAGGGAAGAAGAGAAGGAAGAAGAGGAGAAGAAGGGATCCGCAGCGGAATCGTGGTGGTCTTCGTCCCGCTGTGTGCTCTCTTCGTTTCGGCAAGGGTAACCCATGGTTCTTTGTTTTAGGTCGTTTTCTAGTTGTGTAATTGTCGGATGCCAGTTCGTCGCTATTCTGCAGCAGGAAGTTTGTCAGTTTTGATTAAGTTAGAGGCAGATTTGGGTCTGGGTGTCTCCTAGAAAGTTGTAGCTATCGTAGTTACCTTTCATTGCCGACAAGAATCAAGTCATTTGGACTTCGGTAGCCAAAGTTATGAATTTATTAGTACTTCTGTGTTTCTGGAGAGAAGCAGATTTGCTAGTGTTAGTTAACCTGATAGAAGCGCGTATTTAGAGGGTTTCCAGAGGGTCTCACCATAACGAAAATGAGGATAATCCTCTTAGCTTTCAGGAAAACGAAAGATCACTGAATTTGGACGATCGTAGAGAAAGTTATGATAGTTTCTTTGTCGCTGTCCAGAAACCCGACGTGAAATGTTTGCTCTGATTAAATAGATTGGTAGGTCTGGTAGATGGCCGAATCAGAGGGTCTCCCCAACTAAGTTTATTTAGACATTTCAATTACCTTTTCAGATTGTCCAAGATCATCCTATTTGGACTCCTAAGCAGAAAGTTATGAATTTTTGAAGTCTGCTGTCCGCAGTGACCGATCGCTAGAAATCAGAAAAAAAACTAGATGTGATAAGAAGATTAGCGATTTCGATTGTAATGTGATATATGATTTTGGTCCAGTATGCTAGTCTTAGTTTGGGGTTATCTTCTTGTCCAGGTGGCAGCGAGATCCCAAGGGCAGCACCCACTTCGCGTCCGCCGTTTTCGCACGGTTGAGGCAAGTATTCGGGTTATAGCGTATTTTCGGTTGTATGATATGATTGTGGTGATTGCTTGTTGTAGCCTTGCACGAATGTTAGCGTAATGATATTTCCTTTCATCTTGATGAATGCAAGCTATGGTTAAAGTTTCCCTTGAGCGTTGCTAAATCATACATGTTGTTATGTACATGTTAAATTCGTGTATATGAAAGACGTGGGCATGGAGCAATTGCATGTTCCAATCGTGTTGGAGACTTGGTCATACATGCATGTTTTTGATATATGATAGCGAAGTAAGGTTGTTGGCATGATGTTTATATTGAGAGTGGTAAATGCTCCAAGTATGATTATGATTTATTTATGTCCGTTGTTATTGTACTTGGTATATTGATGATGAATAGATGTTGTGCATGTGCATATTGAGATCATCTTTGAAGCTTGGTCACGTGGTGACCAAGCATGCATTCGTTGAGTCCCGTCATGTATTAACGGGCTTGAGGTCCCACATTGGTGCAATGTGGGCTATGAGCAAAGAGGTCCCCATCATTCGGATGATGGGCAAAGGTCCCTATACATGTGGTGTATAGGCTTTTGGTCCCCTGTGCGAGAGGGCACGAGCAAGGGCTACACAATGACGGTTGTATACCCGCATTACGGTAAAATGCGAAAGAGATAAAGTTAAAAGGTGCATTGCATTGGTTGCATTCACATGAGCATGAAGGCTTTACTCGGTGCATTGTTTATCTTGGATTATTGATGCTATGAATGTTAACTTGCTTAGCCTTGTTGGTACTTGCTGAGTCTTTGGGCTCACTCTTGCTTTGATGTGTTTTAGGTACAACTGCAAGACTGGCATGCATGGGAGGAGTAGATGAATTGGAAAGCACGCACTACCTCACAACATTAAAGCAATTGTCATTTAGCTTCATATAAGAATAAATAGATCTGAGAAATACCCATGGTGGTTTTATGATTCTGATTATGGTTATGAGAATAGTGTTAATTTGATTACATTCATATGATTATCTCTTATGCATGAGTGAATTGGATTATGAAATTATTGTTAAATGTTATGTTTACCTGTTAGAAGCTATGGATAGTTTGAGTTTCAGGTTAACTGTAATAATGAGAATAGAAAGTTTTGGTTATGTTTATGATATTATTCTACACGCTTGAATAAACCTGATTATGATTATATTGATAAATGCCTTGATCAATTGTTGGAACCTCGGTATAGGCGACTATACAAAGGAGGTTTTGTCGAGATTTTGTAATTGGTCTTAGTTTAGCTTAGTTTAATTTAATTTTAGTAGCATTCCAGGCTCAATGTTGAGCTGGGGTGTTACAATAACATTTGCATTGTGGATGTCGCCGCTTATAGCCGCGACCGTACCGGTACAACATCGTGCATTGCCGTAGCACGATGTACACTTTTACCTTATTGGGTAAAGGTGCAGTGGAGCATAGCATGCATATGCATTACATTGTGGAAAGATCATTTGCATACTTATGCAATATATTGAGGCGAAGTTATTTTGCAAACAAACGCAACTTATAGTTGCAATGTGGAAATTGACTCATGAGAGTCTCTTGTGGTATGAGTAATGTGGTTGTGGTGGTGGAATGGGGTTCATCCCTTGTGGTATGGTAGAGGTTGTGATTGTGGCATGAGATTCTTCTCTCTTGTGGTAATCGTTGATAGCAGTTGTGGATGTGAGAAATAGTAAAGTTATGAGGTAAAACATGTTAATACTTTATTGTCATTGGTAGTGGTAGTGGTGAATAATATGAAGCAGTTGATCAAGATTCAATTGTTAATATTTTACTATCATTGGTAGTAAATATGGTTGAGGCTATAATTGTGATCATTATGGGAATTGGATATTGATGCTTAATATCTTTGTAGTTTAATTAGCTTGTAAATGAATGTGGATTCACATTATGGATGTGGACATATGGATACTTTAATGATGTTGTATATTTGTTTGTAGTCTGAATAGCTTGTTAAACAGTTTGTTTGCTGAGATTTTATCTCACCCTTGTTGTTTCTTTCCCCCTTTCAGGTGATTCTTAAGTATTCCTGGGATGGGTAGAGCGGCACTACAATAATGCACTCAATTCATAGATTCATGTTGTAATAAAGTTGAGAGGAAATTAGCCTAATGACTAGCTTTTCGCGAGTGTTCTGTCGAATTATTATTGACGAATTTGTGGACTACACTTGGTTTAATCTGCTAGAGGTTGTTTAATTATTGAACTTGTTACCGTTATCTTTATTCCCTTAGTTGTTTATGCTTCCGCTTAGTGTTTCTTGTCTAGAGTTGCTGCCGAATTAATTTTGTCGTGAAATTATTGGCTAGCTGTAGAGTGGTTAAGTAGCATTCCAGGGTAATGTGGATCCCGGGTGTTACAGATTGGTATCGAGCGGGCTTTAGGTCCGTGGTAATTAAAAATATTAAATTGACACCTTTGGTGCACAATAGGATGGGATGAGTCAAGCATTGCATTCGTGCTTTGACATGTTATATTGATTATTCATGCTATGAGATAATCTTGTATGTTTATGTGTTGTTTCTATGACTGCTATGAGTGAGTATAGTCAATGATAAGAGGTAGGGTTTGCGGTCGTTGCCTTGGGCATTGCGGTTTATACCCCGTTCGTGGTGCGGGATATTGATGCGATTACCTCGGGTAACTTAGTTGCGGATGTCATGGGTAAGTTTCTTAGAAAAGTGTTATCCTCCTTGAATTGATGTTGGCGATTCTTGGCCTATTGCGATTAATGATTTTCTCTCGGTTATTGTTTATTGCAGTTGTTGGTTGTCAATAGTCCTCCAATTGTTCTTGAGGCCAAGTATTGTTTCTTTCTGATTGATGGGTTGTTTGACTGCTCGTGAGCAGTGCTTTTGGAGAGACTGGTATTTTTTTCCGTGTTGTTCTATCTTTCTTGCTGGAAAACATGACTCTTGTATTTCGTTTGATATTTTGAGAGAGAATCAAAGCTTACGTGGGAAGTTCATTAACTTGTGGAAGCATTGGCTCTATGCATTTCTTCTGAGTTATTTCGACTTTTGAAGTTTGATTTTCTCCATAGAAGGGAGTGTTAAAATCCCTTTATGATGTTTTGTTGTGTTTAAGTAGTAGGTGGCAATTATGTAAATAATTGATAGATTGTGAATTATCAAGTTGAAAAGTTAGTGTGGTACATCATTAATTTCTACTAACATCTTTAGAAGTGAAGTTGATTAATATGATGTTGTCCTGTTGTAGTTTCTTGAAGATTTGTGGCTAAGAATTTAGCGATACATGTGTAGAACTCATACATTTATTAAGGATTATGAAAAATAATTGTTTTGACTATTGTAGTTGTTTAATTTTCCCAACTTGTTGGATAGATTGGATTGATTGATCTTAAGTAATTAATCTGACCATTCGGGATGGTCAAGTAAGGAGGTGTTGGAATATTGCCTTAATAAGATTAACCTTAATTATGTCCTCTCTTTACATACTTGATGAGCATGTACAAGCATTAAAGTTATGTAACTTTTACCATGCTAGATTGTTGAAACATGTATACGAAAGGGATGAAGGTTGATGTATTGACTTGTGGAATCTTGTCTTATAAAGCTGGTATTATTGATGTTTAAAGTTATTTTATTTTAATATCTTAACATAAGGTGGAGTATCGAATCTGTGCTCTTTATTGTCTTTGTGATTGCAAATTAGAGATAGGATCATTAATGCTATGCCGATGAAAAATTAATAATCAATTATTGACAGCAATGGCTAGAGTGTAATTACTTTTTGCTAAACTAGAGTTGAGCATCAGTACGAGATAAATGTATGGAATCTAATAAGAGATTCATACTAGCATGTTTTGTGAGGTTGTTATGTTCTATTATCATCTTGTTAAAGAGTTTGTTTTAATATGATGGCTTATGCACTAGGTTTAACTAGATTAAGTAGTTGGAATCTTATTTGGATAATAAGAACATGATGAAGTGATTATGGTGTTGAATGTTTTAAAAAATTAAAGGAATTGGTTAATTCCATAATACTAATTGAATTGAAGGGTGTGAGATTTACTGTTTAGGAATCTCTTTGTACCTTATGACTTGTGTGATAGCCGAGGTTGCTTTGAGTAAGCGACATGTTGAATGATCTTTTGGTTTTATCTCGAATCTCGTGTTGTGGTCTTCAAGCATCCTTTGTTGGAAATGGCGGGATGTTGTAATCAAAGAAAATTGCTTCTTATTGAAAGGAAAAGTTGTACTAGAAGTATTTGAGGTACAGTTGATCTTATCTTGTGTTTTCCAACCTCATTGCTATTTGTTTTTTTCTTTTGGTCTTTTGGCTACTGTGATGATAACCATTTTCTGTATGCTGGAATTTATTTCTTCTTACCTCTTCTTCTAAGAACATGGTAATTGTTGTGGGTTGCGAAGCCTTTTGTTGGTCATGGTTTTGGGATAGAGTATGATTTGCGGGGCCAGTAGAGTCTATCTACAATGGTGTAGATGATGTACTCAATTGAGCTAATTGTTGAGGTGGCCAACTTGAGATAAATGAGTTGGTGTGTTGGGTAATGATTTGAAAATCCTTGGTTCAAGGAAGTTAAATTATTAAAAGAAATGAATTGGCAAATTATTGTTATGTCAAGTAGTGCGATGCTCTCTTGATTCTTGTTTATCTTTGTGTGTTTATGGCGAGACCATTTGCAATTTGAGTTGACGTATGTTGAGGCGTAGTCTTTTCCAGTTAGGAAAAGAAATTGATTGTTTTGGTCCATCGAGTGATTTTTTCACTCTTAGCTTATGTGGTGTGGTTCTCCAATTGTCTACTTGACGAGTAGAAATATTTTGTGGTGAATCCTTTGATTTGGATCGTGGTCCTTTGAAGGAAAGCTGGTTGCTAGTGTGATGCTTGAGAGTTCTTTACTCTTACATTCTTTGGGTTCTGTTTGCAAAAGATACCGTTGTGCTTCTAGTAGAATGATGTGAGTGGAATTTGTGATCAAATTCTTTAAAAAGGGTATTTTGGGTTATCCCGAGTATATTTAATAAGAGAAAAGTGTTTTAACAAGAGAATGGTTTGAGAAAGTGGTCTTAATAGTTATTATGGAAATTTTGCCAAAATGGCAGATCATTGGTCGCTCAGGGCCGACAAAAGAATTATGCGGATGTTCGTGTGAGAATTGGAGTTTGCGGTGGGAAGCCTTGTGCTCCTTCTGTGTCTCCAACCAAGGGTATTGTTCGTTTTGGTACCACCGAAGCTTAGCCCGCGTACATCGGTACTTTTCGGTGGTTGCTCGGGTGGGTAGTTTGGCTTATCGTTTGAGTTGCCAAACTCTTTGAGTGGTGTGCACAATGTTTTCCATGTGTCTATCTTGAGAAATACTTGCGGATCCAGAACACAAGATTGACCTGGGACAGGTCACAGTGGAGCAGGATCTCACTATGGAGAGTCGGCCAGTTCGTATCTTGGATACGTCGGAGGAGGTCTTGAGGAATAAGACCATCAAGTATGTGAAGGTCCTTTGGACGAATCAGTCTGAGAGAGAAGCTACGTGGGAGTTGGAGGATCATTTGCGAAAGAAGTACCCCGAGCTCTTTGAGGCTGGTGAGTACTCCTAGTTTGGGTTGCTTTTTGCTTGTTGTTCTTTTCTTTGTGGTCTGTAGAGTTGGATTCGAGGGCGAATCCTTTTAAGGTGGGAAGAATGTAATACTCCGGAAGTGTGAGAAGTCAAGAATCGGGTTAATTAAATTTAATCGGTAGAGAATTATTTAATCGGGGAAGAGTTTATTTTCAGAATTCGTCAAATCAAGTTTAGAGAGGGGCTTTTCCGCTTGTTCTCATCCACTTGGGCCTGGGCCTTGGCCCATCTAGCCTAGTTTTGGCCGGCCAAAGGGGGGGAGGTGCCACCCTCCCCAAACCCTAGCCGCCCCCCCCTCCCCGTTTCCCTCCTCCCACTTGCAGCCGCCCCCTTCCCCTTCCCTTGGCCGACTCCTCCCCTCTCCTTGCGCCTCCCCTCTGCCCAGTGTTGCTCCTCGCGACTCCCTTCGTCTAGGCTGCTGCCTTGCGCAAGAAGGAGAAAGAGAGAAGAGAAGAAGAAGGAGAAGAAGATCTTGTGTGGGATTGGTTCAGCAAATTCTAGCGGTTCTACAAGGGTAACGAGATGCCTTCCCCGCTGTTTGATCCATAGTAGATGCGAAACCGATTAGAATTGTTGGTTAAATGTTGGGCTGCAGAAGATTCGATTCTGTCCAGTACATTGCGTGGGGATTTTCGTGTATTTATAGGCTGAATTTTAAGATTCCATCTCCTAGAGTTATGTGGGTTATGTCGTTATCTTTCAGTAGCCGTGAAGATCACTCGATTCCGAGGTCTGAGTCAAAAGTTATGGTCGATTTAGTATCTGCTGCCAGAAATCTGACGAGAATAATCTGTCTGGATATTTCCTAAAATATGAAAGGGAAATTGGTGGAATCTGAAAGTTCACACAACTAGGTTATTGTATATAATTCGATAACCTTTTCAGATTGATAAAGAACGATCAATTCGGAGTTACCTATTAAAAGTTATGGTCATTTTAGTTTTGCTGTTCGTTTGTGTAGGCAGTTTCTGTACTGAAAGTTCAGACAATGGTTAGCCTAATATTTTGGCCGAATTGGATTATCGTGTCAACTAGAGTATTGTAGATTAGTCAGTTAAGAATCTACAGAAATTGGGTTTACCTCTTTTTGACTTCCAGTTCATGAGTTATGTCAATTACCGTGCCGCTGTCCAAAAACGGTATATGGCAGGAAACGTTGTTTTTCAGTTTGAGCTTTGTAAACTCGATTTGAGTCATCAGGGAAGCGGTGTAGAACGCCGATTAGTAGCGCTGAGTATATTATGTCCTTATTGGAATTATTTTACTTGTTTAGGAGGTGAAGCCTCAGGTTTAAGAGTATCATCTTTGCCGGCTAACGCGTCGCATCGTGGAAGGCAAGTAAATGTAGCGGTTGTGCTACGGTTTAACCCGTTGTTCTTACTACTTGCACTATGCATGATTTACGTAATGTTAAACGATATGCCATGGTTACATGTTTTCTAAGTATGAATGTGGTAGCAAGATATTAATCAATTGCTATGTTTGGATGAGTTTGGGTAGTATTGTGGTAATTTGTTTAATGAGCCAAATGCGAATATGAAAATAAACTCAAGGTGGGCATGTTGATAATTCCTTGTGGTTACATTCATGATGATCATGTTGTGGTCTATGTGGTAGAATTCCCTTTAGATCGACTGATTTTGATCTTGGTGAATCGAGTGGGGGTTATGTGGTAATGGTTTTATGACACAATGGTACTGTGCTTAATGAGACAAATGTGGATTATGAGGAAGTATTCATGATGAGTATGTTGTTGACATTCGTGGTTAAATTCTTGTGGTTTATGATAATCATATCATTCATGATATGTCATAACATTTGCATTGTGGATGTCGCCGCTTATAGCCGCGACCGTACCGGTACAACATCGTGCATTGCCGTAGCACGATGTACACTTTTACCTTATTGGGTAAAGGTGCAGTGGAGCATAGCATGCATATGCATTACATTGTGGAAAGATCATTTGCATACTTATGCAATATATTGAGGCGAAGTTATTTTGCAAACAAACGCAACTTATAGTTGCAATGTGGAAATTGACTCATGAGGGTCTCTTGTGGTATGAGTAATGTGGTTGTGGTGGTGGAATGGGGTTCATCCCTTGTGGTATGGTAGAGGTTGTGATTGTGGCATGAGATTCTTCTCTCTTGTGGTAATTGTTGATAGCAGTTGTGGATGTGAGAAATAGTAAAGTTATGAGGTAAAACATGTTAATACTTTATTATCATTGGTAGTGGTAGTGGTGAATAATATGAAGTAGTTGATCAAGATTCAATTGTTAATATTTTACTATCATTGGTAGTAAATATGGTTGAGGCTATAATTGTGATCATTATGGGAATTGGATATTGATGCTTAATATCTTTGTAGTTTAATTAGCTTGTAAATGAATGTGGATTCACATTATGGATGTGGACATATGGATACTTTAATGATGTTGTATATTTGTTTGTAGTCTGAATAGCTTGTTAAACAGTTTGCTTGCTGAGATTTTATCTCACCCTTGTTGTTTCTTTCCCCCTTTCAGGTGATTCTTAAGCATTCCTGGGATGGGTAGAGCGGCACTACAATAATGCACTCAATTCATAGATTCATGCTGTAATAAAGTTGAGAGGAAATTAGCCTAATGACTAGCTTTTCGCGAGTGTTCTGTCGAATTATTATTGACGAATTTGTGGACTACACTTGGTTTAATCTGCTAGAGGTTGTTTAATTATTGAACTTGTTACCGTTATCTTTATTCCCTTAGTTGTTTATGCTTCCGCTTAGTGTTTCTTGTCTAGAGTTGCTGCCGAATTAATTTTGTCGTGAAATTATTGGCTAGCTGTAGAGTGGTTAAGTAGCATTCCAGGGTAATGTGGATCCTGGGGTGTTACAACTTTGGTCGCCCAAGGATTTTGTGTAGAGGAAGAAGAATAATGGTGGATTCCGAATTGTGGGATGATCATTGATAAGACCCTTTTGATGTAGTACATGAGAATACGTGTTGTGAATCATGATTGGTATTATTAAAGGATTGAGGTGATATGATTGAGTGTGAAATCTGTTTCGAGATGCATGGGGAGTCATCTGGCAAAGTAATTCCGTCAGTAGAGGAGTTGGTAAGAATGAATCTTGTGGTGTCAAGAGAGCCTCCCTATAAAGGGGTGGTTGATGTATTTGTTTGAGCATGGCATTGAGGTTGCCAATTTAAGAAAAAAAAGTGTCATGCGATGAATTGGAGTTCCATAATTTGAGAGAAGTTCTATTCTTAAAAGAGGAATTGAGAAAAAGTGTGACCTCGGGTAAGGAAACACTCTTTGATTTCCTGTTTGAGCTATGTGTTTATGAGAGAGGTCATTTGCAATTGGAGTTGGATTTATGTTGGCATGATGGTTCTTTCCGGTTCATAAAAACAAAAGAAGGGTTTGATTTGGACATTCGATCGACTTCTCCTTTAGCGTACGTGGTGTTTATTTGCAAACTACCTAATTAGAAAATGAAAAAGTTTTCATGATGAATCTTCTATTTTGTATTTGTCCCTTTTAGTGGGGAGTTGGTGATGCGCGGTTTTGTTGAGAACTCTTTATTTTCACTTGGGTTCTCATTGTAAAACTGTTATTTAAAAATGAGTTCTGATGTGCATTCCTGGTTAAAGGAGGTACTCCTTGTTAGATGAAGAGATCATTTGAGAAGTGGGATGAGAGTTCTGTGTGTTTTATGCATGTTGTGTGTTTCGGTAGCCAAAGGGAAGTTGGCCCAAGGTACTTTGGCTGTTTCGATAGTTGTGAGGATCTTGGAAGATGGCATACCGCTAGGACTGTCTTGGGTCCATACGCGGGGTACGTATCGTCTGGTATGTTCTGATGCTAGATGAGTAGCTGGGGATCTGGAGGGTTGAGGTTTCGTTAGAACCGTTGAACAACGAGTAAGACCTTACATCTGAGTCTCTCCTAGTACGTATACTGGAGAGGTCAGAACGAGCGTTGAGGCATAAGACGTTGGTATCCGTTGTGGTGCCATGGTCGCATCAGCATGAGAGAGAAGTGACTGGGGAGTCGAAGTTTCACATGGCAAGCAATACCCGGAGTGGTTCACGTCGGGTACGTGTTATCCATTGTTACTTTCAGTTGTGATGTTCTTGCGAATAGAACGACAAGAAGAATTCGGGGTCGAATTCTATTTAAGGGGGGTAGAATGTAATATCCCGTTTGAATATAAAACAAACAAGTGGTTAGTACAAAAATTAAATAGAATTAGAGAAGGAATTAGAGGTTTTAGAGGGGCATTTTTGCATCTATTGGAGAACCTGGGCCGTGGGCTTTCGGCCCACGGTGTTTGGCCCAAGTGGGAACCTAGTTTAAGAAGGGGCACCAAACCCTAGGGTACTATAGCACAGTGTACTGTGGTGCGCCTTCACTGTAGCAACTCCCTTCCTCCCTGCATTCTCCATTGATGCCGCCCAAGAGAAGGTAGGAGATCCCTTCGGTTGCCGCTGGACAAGGAGAAAAGAGGAGGAAGAGAGGAGAAGAAGAGGAGAGGAGCATCTCACTCGGAAATTCAGTGGGCACACATGTCTTTGTTGGTACTTGTTCAATTCCCCACTGTTTTGATTCAAGTTAGATTCATAATTGTCATTTATTAGAAGATCATTGCATTGCTACGATTACAATCAGAAATCTGTGTTCTGTTGCTCGTTAGTTTTCGTGTAGATTTATTCTGAATTGGAGGATTTCGTCTCCTATAGAATTGTAGGTCCCATTCTCAGCTTTCAATAGGTTCAAAGATCACCCAAATATGAGTTGTGGTTTAAAAGTTACTTTGATTTTACTGCTGATGTCCAGAAAGTCTGAGGACTTGAGCAGTCATCTTATTCATTAATTTAGATTTTGTTAAATGCCTATTTAGGGATGTCTCCCAAAGCGATTGTTGTTGATAATTTCGTTAGCTTTCAGTATTGATAAATAACACCCTTTTTGGATTTGTAGAATAAAAGTTGTGTATGTTTCAATTTGACTGTCCAGATTATAAGTCGGGTTCCGACAATAGTTTTGGACTGTGTGCTACTTTTTGTTAAATGCAAAATCTGAGTTTCATGCCAACTAGACTTTTGAAGGTTATGATCATATCTTTTCAGAATGATAAAAATCTTAGATTTTGGTTAATCCAATCAAAAGTTATTAATTATTTACTACTGCTGTTTAATTTTGTCAGACAGTTTATGGTGTAGACTTTCACTAGACATGGAAGTTGGCCAAATTAGAAAGGCTAACCAACTAAGTTATTGTAGAGGATTTCAGTATCTTTCCATAGAGTCTAAGATCACTCATTTTCGAGTTTCAGAGCAAAAGTTATGAATGTTTTAATACCGCTGTCCAATATAGTCTCCTACTAGACTGTCATCTAAATTGAATAGAACAATTGTATGAACCTTGGGTTTAGGAAGATGAGATTAAGCGTTGCGAGTAGTGTCATGTTCACGTTGTTCTTATTCAAGTAATTCAATTATATAGGAGAGGGTTCGAGATTAGTGGCTTCGTCCTTGCCTCCTAACGCATCGCAGTTTGAAAGGCAAGTACATTGTGTGATGTATTGCTGTTGTTTGTTCATATTACTTGATGTTCATGCTCTGACTACTATAGTCTATGAGTAGTTTTCAATGATTTCTGTTTCGATCCATGTATGAGAATCCATACTTCTTGAGATTTCGTTTCACAAATTCATATATTAATTCATTCATTGTTTATGATTCACCGACGGGAGTGGGATGTAAAGACCCATCAATTCCAGTATGGGTATGTAAGACCCACCATTCCAATGTGGGCAGATTGGATCCCTATTATGAAATATTCTTCATACGGGCCTTGGATCCTTGCATTTTGATAATACGGGCATGAGTGAACACCGACGGGTGTTCACTGGCTATACCGGTATAAGCAGAAGTGGAATTGCTAGCGTGTGTTGCCTGAATAGCCATAAAAAGCCAAGTGGGCAGTAGAACTTGGATAATTTGATCTTCATTGTACTGCCCGAACAACCATAAAAGGTCAAGTCCTAGCTGACTTCATGGCCGAATGGACGAACAATGAGGATGAAGCTCAAATAAGTCTAGTGCCAGACGACCATTGGACACTATATTTTGATGGTTCCCGCGAGCTTAAAGGCTCGGGGGCTGGGATTTTGTTGGTAACACTACAAGGTGATCAACTTTAGTGTGTCATATAGTTTCTGTTCCCTGCCACTAACAACGTGGTAGAGTATGAAGGACTTCTAGCCGAGCTTCGAGTAGCCAAATCCCTCGGAGTCCATCGGCTTTTAGCGAAGGGTGATTCGCAATTAGATGTAAACCAGGTATCAAAGGAATATCAATATTCTGATGAGACAATGGCTCAGTACCTGGGTGAAGTGAGAAAATTGGAAAAATACTTCAGAAACTTCCAAGTGCAATATATAACACGCAAGGACAACTCCATAGTGGACGAGTTATCGAAACTAGGTTCCTAACAAACACCTGTTCCAATAGGTGTTTTTCTCAATACCTCACAAAACCTTCAATAGAAACGAGTTCGATGACCTCAGAGGTCGGAGTCATCGAGCAAGATGTGGAGTGGATAAAACCATTGACCACTTATTTTGTGTTAGGAACATTGTCCGATGATCCTCAATAGAAGGATAGGTTAAGCACGCATGTACAAACTGGTCGAAGGATCATTGTATAGTAAAGGAGCATATGGTGTTCTTATGCGCTGCATATCCCAAGAGTCTAGGATAAAATTACTAAAAGAAATCCATGGGGGCTTGTGTGGTACACATGCATCCTATAGAACCTTGGTTGGCAAAGCTTTTTGGCAAGGATATTACTAGCCCACCACTCTACAAGATGCCATTCACCTTATTAAGACCTGTGAGCAATGTCAGTTCCATGCCAGGCAAGTGCACCAACCATCTTATCAATTACAGACCATTCCCTTATCATGGCCTTTTTCGACTTGGAGTATTGATATAGTTGGACCACTACCGCAGGTGCCCAATGGGTATAAATTCTTGTTTGTATCCATTGATACATTCACTAAGTGGATAAAAGCTGAGCCAATCATTCGTAAAACGGCTGCGGCTGCAAAGAAATTCTTTGTGAGGAACATTGTTACAAGATTTGGACTACCCAGTCGTCTTATCACAAACAATTGGAGCCAGTTCGTTAGTGACGTGTTTCAACATTATTGTGATGAAATTGGCACTAAGATCTGCTTTGCTTCCATGGCACATCCACGGGGAAATGGAACAATAGAAAGGGCCAATGGTCAGATTATGCAAGGCATAAAAAAGAGTTTTTAATTGTCTTAATGCATGCTAAAAAACTTGGATAGAAGAGCTCTTCTCTATCCTATGGGCATTGCATACTACTACCAGTAGAGCAACTGGTGAAACACTATTCGCACTAGTCTACGGTATAGAAGCAGTGCTGCCTAACAAGATTCAGTTAGGTTCAACATGTATAGACCTCCAAGATCAAATAAATCAAGAAGAATTGCATGAAGATGATGTCAATCTGCTGGAAGAAAGACGTGATCGAGCATTACTAAAATTAGCTATCTATCTGCAAGGGCTGAGGCACTACTACAATCAAAGAGTTCGTCCAAGAACACATCATGTGGGTGACCTGGTCCTAAGACGAATCCAGAACTAGGCAAACTTGAATAAGTTGTCCTCTGGATGGGACGGTCCATATACTGTAGTCTCTGTCACTAGGCCAGGATCAGTTAGATTAGCCATGGAGGATGGTCATGTTCTATCTAACATATGGAACATTGAAAATCTTCGCAAATTCTATGTATAAGTTTTTTCTTTCTTTCTTATATTAAATGCAATTCAATTGTATTTTTACTGATAGTACCATATTAATTTCTTTGTATCATTTTCGTATACATGGTCATCATATTTTCTATTATTCACTCGAATGATTGTGGTTGATCAATTTTGCTATTGGGTCATAGTGTCTTTACTTATCAAATGGCCATCGGTATATATTTGGGAAATGACAACTATTTAGAGCCTCTTCTATAAGCCAATTCTCATTGCATAAGAATCCAACAGTTTGACTCATCTTCCTAAATACACAGTAGTTCATATCATTGATTTTGTGATAGATATCCTGGTCCTAAAGCATTTGTTCACTGAAACACTTCTCCCATTGCCGGACAAGGTGTTCCAAGCGGGGGGCACACATAACAAAATATATGGAATTCAACTTGCAAAAATAATTTAATTTGCAAAAGCATGTCAGTCAACTTCTGATGAATAATTACAATTATCATACGATATATCCTTTCGTCATTTCATGCACAAAAATATATCATTACATTATCATTGTTAAACACTTGAGCCAGGAGCACTTGAAGGAATGGAAGGAGCTCTAGCTTCAATATTTTTGATAATCTCCGCTACCACTGGTGTAATCCTGGCTTGAGCCACAATACCTACTTCTTTTGTCTTAAATTTGGTTGCAGGGATAAGCTTATGAAGATCAACAGAATCCCCCATAAAGGAGATCAATTTTCAACAAGACCTGGTTTAATGCTTGACCTATTGCTTTTGTTAAAGATTGATATACATTATTTTTCATAACAGGTATGTGTTTCTGAATGTTTGTAATTTGAGTATAGATATCATTTTTATGGTCATCCAAGGTCATTTTGGTTGCAAGAGGAGTTACCGGAGCTTTCAGATGCTCTGCGATTTCTCATAGAGATGCTGGGATTCGAGAAAAGCTATTTCCTATAATTATAGTGATTTCCTTACCAGCCTTCATCAAGGTCTCCACCTTCTTTTCAAGTTCTTGCACAGCAGTGCGACTCTGTGTTTTCACTTCCCTCAAGTCTTGAATTTGAAGATCTTTGTTAGAAGAGGTCTTCTGAAGATCCTCTTTTGCCTTTTCTAATTCATCGAAAGAACGAAAGAAGAGAATAGAATTCGCACATTGGAAATAATGACAAGGTTAAATACTCTGTAAGAAACAAAGAGAGGTTCTTTACCTTTCTTCTCCTTAATGAGCACCTTGTTTTGTTCGAAGAGATTGTGGCTCTCTTTAGATTGTTTGCCCAGAATCTCTTGTAACTTTTCATTTTTCTGAGTTAAGAGGTAGATCTCTTCGGTTTTTCAGCTAGGGCCACCGCATTCATCTCATATCTTTTCTCCGCCTTAGACAATTTTAATTTGAGAGTGTGAAGTATAGACTCAGCATTTTCTTGTCCTGATTTTGCCAGTAAACACTCCCTATAATGTAAATAAAAGTGTAAGTAAATTATTTAATCATAATCTTATGATTGAATAATAACTTTATGTACTTTTCTTTTTCTTTTGCAAAAGTTTTGATCTCCTCTAGCATGTCCATGTTGACCTTCCAGCACTTTTTGACAGATGTCATTAGGTCCTGGAGGTTCTTCTTGTCGGTTCTAGAAGGAGAACTTTCAAGGGGAATTTCCTCCTCGGAATGATCCAATTCAACCAAACGGAAAATTCCTCTAGTAGGATCAGCCACGGTATCTTGTGACTCCTAAGACATTCTATGAGTTAGGTCTATACTGGTATGTTCAAAATAGAATTACTAAGATAAAAAGTTTACCAAGATATGATCATCTTCGTTTGAAGTTTCAGTGGTCTTATGGACCACCTCCTCTGACCATGTGGTCTCATGGTCCACTCTTGTTATAATAGAACCACAGACCATCTCCTCCATTCGGTCCTCTTGGGAGGTCCTTTCTATTTTGACCTCTGTGCCCTGTGACATCTCCTTAGATGTCTCAACAGTAATTACCAGAACACCCTGGACTACCTCCTCAGTGGTCCAAGGAGTTGTCCCTACTTGTAGGATTTCTTCTGCTGGGGGCTCCTCCGCTATCGGTACAGTTGGTAGTGAAGTTTGTTCTAATGCTACCAATTGTCCCCTCTCCGGATCTGATGGCAAGGAGAGACTAAAATAAAAGGAGATGGGTTATTGTAAGCCAAAATTATTAGGTCATTATTAAAGAACTTACTCGATTTCAAATCCGCTCTCATTGAGTAGCGCCATGAAGTCCTCATTTACAGTGAAAGTAGGTTGTCTTGCCTGCTCTCACAAGGCATGAACTAAGGCCATAGAGGTCCGTGACCTTGGAACCCGTTGAAGAGGAACTTCCCCTTCAGACTCTTATGATGATCCTTCACCCTGGATCACCCCAGCTACAAAGGTTGATATAGAAAACATTGGCTAGGGGTTAGATACATATATAGGAAGTGGAGTCTTGACTTTGGATTTTAATACCTCACGGGTAGAAGTGAATGGTTACAGGTAGGCTACGATAGCAACAATTCAAAAATTCTATCACATAAATCAGGATACCAAGCAAGTAGATGATCACAAATCATTAGCACTAGACGCGTAGTGCAGCGAAAGATGAGTTGGAGCAGCCTGGTCCAACGAAGAGTACGTTGGTGAAGAGTCGTAGTCGATCGTCCAGCATCCTCGCTAGTCGATCGTCTCCTCCAGCAACCTCTAATGTTCCTTGTGAAGATCGCGGATCGTCCTCAAGCGCAACAGCAACTGCAATAGGGCCTCTACGGTATCCACACGTCGAGGGCAGAAACAACCAAACACTAGTGTGCTAGCACCAAGTCGCAAGGCGGGGCTCTCTCAAGAAGATGGCGGCTAGGGTTTTGGTGGAGCAACTCACGTCTCTCGCATGTCCATAATAGTCTCAAGCATCTCCTTATATAGTGCCTCATGACGGATCCTATCCGAACATGTTTGACGAATCGTATTCGTACTGGTTTGTTCCAACCCGTTAAGTGTGTGACCCGTTAGGTTTATGTGTAATCGGTTATGACTCGGAAACCCTTTTCCGACCACGAGTCGTAGCAGTCCCTAGCAGGGCATAACGATTCTCGAATACACACAAATTATATCGGACGAACCTTAATACAATATGATCCACGACCAGGTCCTCATCACTTACGACCAGCTCGTATCTCGTCACAACCAGTCCATATTTAAGTACGACCAGTTAGTACTTATGTACAACCAGTCTGAAACTGTGTACGACTAGTTCATATTTAGTTTGACTAGTTTGTAACTCCTTATGATCAGGTTTCGACCACTCAGTGATTACGTTCGACTAGTCTACGACTAGCTCGTATCTCCATACGACTAGTCTGTAACTGATTGAACTAAGTGACCTACTCGTGTATTCTCCCTTTGCCTCACAATATTTGGTTTGAACTCCAGGTGAGATATATGTCATCCATGGACTGTTTAATACTTTCTCGATCGAGTATCGGATAACGTTATGTGGTCGAACTCTTCCACCATGAGTGGCATGGCCATGCACTTTCTTTATCTGACCACTTCGAGGGGCCCAGAGATATCTCTCCCGTTATGTTAGGAGGAGCAAATCCCATATCCAACTAGTCACATCCCTCCTCATGTTTCATAGCATACCCGAAAGCTACCTTTATAACTACCCAATTACGAGTAGCATTTGGCAACCCCTAAGAGTGCTATTATACATGTAGGGAACCATGCTGATCTCAGGTCTAAAGATTATATATCATCATTGCTTGAGACCAACTAATGACACATAGAATCATAACAATCTCAACAGTGTCTCAAGGTGGGTCTATCCAACCCCATGTTCTCTAACATGTGTTCATATTATTGATTCGATATCCCTATATCCATGACCGGTGAAACATGATCATCAATCAATACATGTGCTAGTCGTAGAGTCACTGGTGTTCCAACTAGTGACATTCGACCAGGGATACTTTTAGAACGACATCATATATATTAAAGAGTTTCACCAATAAGTCACATATTTGTTGATCTATATAACTGATGATTCAATCAAGGAACCAAATAATATTTATTGAATAACTCATAAACATAGACGTGACACAATTATCTCTGTGATTGCCTCTAGGGCATATCACCAACAACAAGGTCTCGAAGGAGCTGAAACTAGAATCAGAGTTGGAGCCAAGGCAAGAGGTTTCAATGGAACTGAAATTGAAGTTGGTGCGGGTTTTGTCATTTTTGGCCTGACGGGTGGTCTGGAGGTAATCCTTGCACTGTTGGCCAAAGTAAGAAAAGAGCTCGCACCGACATCTGAGATGGGTTGTTTTTTCGGTGTCCTCTGTCCAGAAACATACCAGTTAAACATGAGTAAAATTATTTTATGTCTAATTATTCATATGAATACTTATCACCGTACGGTCTCTCCTAAGTGACAAGGCAGCTCCAAATAAGCTTGGGGTTGCGCTTCTTAGTCGATCGGTTCCTTTTTTTGGGATCCGATCCCATAATAGAGCTCAGGCCTTAGCCAGGACCTCTTCATTAGGAAGAGCTATTGTGTGATGAGTAATTTGATTATTGCTGATCCTTGCTACCATATTGAAGCCTTCTGAGCTCCACTTCCTACTAACTCACCACGTACCGTTCCTCGCAATCGTTGGGCTAATCGCAAGTGAGAGTATCACGAACCAGCCACCAGTTGTACCACTTCCTTGCTGCATTGGTAAGAGCTTATAAGAACTGGGTATAAGCTTGAGTGTGAGTCACTGTTGAGCCTTCAGAGCCTAGTAGTTGATAGGAACATATACTTATGATTTGTTTACTTGTTTTCTACTAACAATGACAGGTTGGTTGAAGTTGGTAGATTATGATGACATCACGAGTAGATTTGAACTCAAAGGGAAACAACTACCGACATACATCTTGCCATTCACCGCTGAGAGTACGTCGTTGGACTACTTCTTGTGGGTTACTATGTTAGATAGCTATTTTGAAAGACAAGACCTTGATCCTTATGAGGAGATTAGCATGGCAAGGACGGTGTTGAACGGTGATGTTCAACATTGGTGGTTGAACCTCGAGTACCACTACATGTACACATAGGAGCAGATGAAGAAGAAATTGCAACGTCGTTTTGTACCTCCACCACTCACGGTCACAAGTGAGGTGCAACCTAAGGTAACTAAAATGCTGACATTGTTTTGGCTCCTACTCCATCTACAGATACCGCCGAGATGCTCGAAGAGATGAAGGATGATCTGGCGCATCTTATGTCATTAGGGGAGAAGTTTGAAGTACCTACAGTATCTGATGAGGACGATAATGACAAAGGTACTGATTTGATGCTACAGCAAGACATAGAGCAACTTTGTGAATATGATAAAAAGGGAAATTACTTCAGAACTAGAAGGTTCAACTTTGGAGAAGGAACACTGTCATCTAGAGGAAACTAATGGCACTAACCTTAATGTTTCTAGTTCATCTAGTGTTATTTGTGAGCTACAGAAAAGTTCTCAAGAAGAGGAGCATTGTAGGCTGCTTCCATACACATCCATTACTCCATTTGTGTCGGAAAAGAATTTACCTCTCATTGATATCATCAATATCAGGTCACAATCCAACACCCTATTTTCTAAAGAAGGGGAGCCAGACGAGACACATAAATACATAGTTCCAACACCATCTAGAGAGCATACTTCCTAGCAGGCACACTTGTTTCAAAGAGGTTTTACTTTGTTTAATAAAGAACTTATGATATTACATAATGAGAGTTCGTTACGTTCTTTGTCATGCACCGAGATTTATGATCAAGATCATGCAATACATTGGACTATACATTTGTTAAAACCGAGGATGGTTTTTTTTCATGAAGGGGGGGATGATGTGACCATGCCACATATGCATATGACCATAGCTGCCAAGATTGAACAAAAGCTATACAAGGAGTAATGCATCAACACTACGCGCTCGTGGTTGGGGTCCACCTAAAGGGAAGCAGACCCGCACATCAAGACCAAGTCCACATCTTCCCCAACACTTCCTCAGGATCACCACGTCACTTTTTGCATAAGCCAAGCAAGAGTTCAAGTTAGACCTCTTCTCGAATCCAATTCGACCTCCGAAGACAGCCTTGATTTCAAATGAGCATAACTTTCACATACAGACTTTGTTTGAGGTCCACGAGCACTTGATTGAAATCTTATCTCGTCCTCTTTCTAATGGATCTAGCCTCACCTTCAAATTCCTTCTGTACGTGCTGCAATCATCAAAATAAGATGCTACATCACCTGTTTGAGCCAAATTATGCCTTGTAATGCTTGGGCCTAAGGGAAGGCACCACCCTAGGCGGCCCATACTGTTCATGTGGCACTGTTCACATGTGAACAGTAATGTAAATAGTACCACCCCTTATATCTTAGCTATGTGTGGCTCCTCCTCCCCTATTTAAGGAGGCCACACCCCTCTGGTTTTCCTCGAATTTTGTTGAGTTAAAAGTTAGCTACAATGCAACTTCGTGTATTGGCTTTTGTCGATTAGAACAACTATATTACCACTTCAGAATCCCAATTTATCAAGTATTTCAATCCTATTTGCAATTTTAGATTGAATTTTATCTTATTCTTGCATGCTTCTTCAGTGTATGCAAGAATTGATCTTCGTGATCAGGTCATCCGGGTATTTGTGCACGGTTGATAACGACTTGTCGAACAATTCAGCGATTACGTGGTTTCGACCCTTGCGAATTCCTAGCCAGGATCGTGAGAGTTGAGCGACTTCTACCGAACTTATCTTCTCATCGAAAGATCAAGCCAAATCAGGATCTCCGTGGTTCATCAACTGCCACAAATTGCCGATGTTTTGTAAACTATAAAAACTCGGCCTATGTGCCTTTGTAATGTAGATTAAGATTCAGATTGTAATACCCCGAATGTTTCTAAGGAAGGAGAGTAAATAAAAAAAGGGGTTTTTCTGTAATACTCCAACTTATTGTAATGAAGGAAGAAGTGAAAAGAGAAATTAGACTTTAGAGGAGGGGAAATATGCAATTCTTTGACAACCTGGGCTGCGGGCTTTGGCCTAGGAGGCCCATGAGGGGCTGGCCACTAATAAAAGTAGGGAAAACCCTAGCCCACCACTGTAGCATGCATTGCTATAGTATTCCGCCACCACTACAGTACTGCTACAGTACACGCCCTCCTCCTTGCACTCTGTTGCCCCCTCTTGGTGGTGCTCTCCCATTGCTGTCGTCGGCCAAGGAGAAAGGTGGAGGAAGAGAGGAGAAGAAGAGGAGACGAGCATCTAGCGGGGGAATTCAGCTGGTACGCGTGTATTCAAGGGTAACGATTGCCAGTTGTTATTGTTTGATTAGTTGTAGAAGTGAAACCGATTAAATTTGATTGGATCAAAATCTGTCTGCGGTAGATTCGAATATGTCTAGTATGTTGTGTGGTAAGTTTCTGGTTCTTAGAATCTGAATTAGAAGTTTTGATCTCCTGGAGATATTTAGATAATGTTCTTAGCTTTCGGTAGCCACCAAGAACACCTGATTCCGACATACGGATCAAAAGTTATGGTCGTTTTAGTTTCTGCTATCCAGAATTCTGACGAGATTTACCTTTAAGTTGTCTCCTAAAATATGTTATATGTTTATGCTAATGGACGATTCAGGGTTTTTACTCAACTAGGATGTTGTAGATAATTTCATAAAATTTTCAGATTGTTAAAGAACGCCCAATTCGGAGTTGTAGACTAAACGTTATGATCGTTTTAGTACTGCTATGTTAATTGTTTAGGCAGTTTCTGTTCTGCTGTTTCATCTAACTGTTAGTAAATTAAATTGGCCGAACTGGGTTATCTTGTCAACTAGAATATTGTAGATATGTCAATTAAGAATCCATAGAAACTAGTCTCACCTCATTCTGAGTTCCAGATCAATAGATATGGTTTTTACCGTGCTGCTATCCAGTTTCGGTTTGTGCCTGAGTTGTCAGTTTTCAGATTTGAGTTTTTAGTTGAATCTTGAGTCACTGGGGAAGCATTGTAGAACGTTGTTTAGAAGTATCGTGTGCAATGTGTTCTTATTTCAATTACTTAATTGTTTAGGCGGCGAAGCTTCGGGGTTAGGAGCACCGTCGTCGCCTACTAACGCGTCGCAACACAGCAAGCAAGTACTTTGCTAATATTAATGATTGTGATTGATGAATGCTTAAATGTTCATGTTGTAATATCTTATGATATATGAGAAGGTGAAAAGTCTATGTTCGTTCATATGTGTTGATTCTATATTTAGAGATGATGTCTTTCATTGTTCATATTTCATTCCATGCATCCATAACTCATGTTTCCTCCACGGGAGTGGATTGTAAGTCCCACCATTCCAATGTGGGCAGATTTGAACATTGTCATGTCCCGTCCACGAGAGTGGATAGAAAGACCCATCAATTCCAGTATGGGCACGTAAGACCCATCAATTTCAGTATGGGCAGATTTGGACACTTGTATGAAATGTTCTTCATACGGGACTTGGATCCCCGCACTTTTGTTAAGGTGCGGGCTTAAGTGAACACCGACGGGTGTGTCACTAGCTATACCGGTATAAGCACGTGTGCAGTCCTTCCAATTCATTAATTTCATGCATTCATATATTCATTCAGTGTACGATCACACTTTGTGGAGTTATTGTCCTGTTCATAACTATTGATAGTACTTGCTGAGTCTTGGACTCACTCTTGCTTTGTTTATTTATTTTTAGGTGAACGTTGGTGATGAATCTCTTGGGAGGGAGTAGACATGCACTATCCACTCAGTTCACTTTACACTAGTCTCAATAAAAAAATTGTTACTGTCTTTCATTCGTTAATTGTTGGATTGTAATAAATAAACTTAGACTTGGATGATACCTTACTTAACGTTGAGTTTGTTTAAATAACTGTTTATGTCCATTGAATATTCGTTGATAGGATAACGTAGCGGATCCATTATTACATTCCTGTTTATGTTCCAATTATTGATGATCTGTTTAGCTTAGTTGATGAATTATTGTTGAAATTAATCCGCTGTATGGTTATATGTTAGGTCTTTAGGTAGCATTTTGGCTCCCGAATAGCCACGGTGTTACACAGAACCTAATCCACATTTATTCACAGTCATTCCTCCTATAACTAGAGCATACCCTTTGAAATATACATCACCATTTTGAGTCATTTGGCGAATAGATAGCAATCTCTATTTTTTTCCTTTATATTCTTGTTTGTCCATTCTATGACGAGGGTCCCAGACGTCAACAATAATACTTGATTATTAGTTAAAATTGGTAGCAATAGTAGTTGTAGGTGACATCTTGGGCTTTTGCTAAGCCGAGGTGTTATAGATGTGCTAAAAACCAAATATCCCCAATTGTTCCGTAGTTTGTCTAAATCTCAGGGTCGAGATTCTTTTTAAGGAGGGTAGATTTGTAACATCCCAAAAATTATAGCCAGAAACTCCAAGGTTGAAAATATGGGATTTTTTTCAAACTTTTTGTGTGTTGATGCTTATTTGTCTCATTTGGGTTTTCGAGAGTTATTTTAAATATATTTATGCTTTGGAGATTTCTCAAAAACAATTATCATGCGTAGCTTAATTGCAAAAATCCTTAGTCAGAAATTCAAATCTGAATTTGAAATACAAAAGGTATTAAGGAGGAAAGTTAAAAATCCCGAAATGCCAGTTTGGGTAGAAACCAACCCATCTCTTCTTTTTCTCTTTTCATTTCTCTTCCTTTTCTTTTTCACTACTTGGTGGTCCGGTCCTTGCCCATCTGGTATCCAGCTCCCTCACACCGCCAGCCCATGCCAACTGCGCCAGCAACTCCTTCCCTCTCCCTCGCTCCGACGTTGACATTTCGCCCGAACTCCTTGGCAGCATGCCATAGCTGGCAACTCCCCATTGCTATGCACTACATTAGCTGTAACACCCCAGCCCAACATGAGCATGGAATGCTACTGAAGAAAACATTAACAAAGCTAAACTAGAACAATCTACTAAATTTCGGCGGAACCTCCTTTGTATAGTTAGCTATACGGAGGTTCCCAAAAGATAAAAGTATATCATATCTAAATAATTCAACATCCAATATCATCACTAAGCATAAAAAACATGATATTCAGCTAGGACACATTCAAGGTAACCAAAGTATGTTTCTCATCATTATTACAAATAACCTTGATGCATAAGACCTAACCATGATCATTTCTTAAGTAGTTTGCTCAATTATTAATGAACATTCTAAAAGAATTAATCAACTTGTAAAGATGCGTGGTAGTGTGTGACTCCAACTCAAGTCTACTCCCTCCCATACATGCCATTCTTGCAAAAGGTATCTAAAACACAACAAAAGCAAGAGTGAGCCCAAAGACTCAACAAGTACTAAAAAGAATCGTTAACCTCACAATTACAGCAACAACATTCAAATCCAAAGCCTTACTTGGAAACATAGCTCATGTTGTATGAATGCAAATATGCAATGCATCTTTTCTTTTCCACTCTTTTTCGCATTTTACCGGTAATAGGAGATATGCAACCGTCGCCGCATACCATGCCTGTACTCGCAAGCACAGGGACCAATTGCCCAATACTCCGTAAGTAATGGGGACCTCAAGCCCACACTCCACAAGTGTGGGGACCATAAGCCGATCGTTTTCCTGATGGGGACCTCTTTTCAATGCCAACATTCCACGAATGTGGGGACCTCAAGCCCGTCATCTACATGACGAGGACCTTGAATATGCATACCTGGTCACCACGTGACCAAGCCTTATGTATGCTCTCATGGTGCACATGAACAATTACAATTTCGCAGTAATCATGAACAGCATCAACACCATACATAAGTAACAATCATTCATATCATAAGCATTCACCATCTTTAATCAACATATCACACGATCAACCAAGCATAGCTAATATGTATCAAAATGCTAGCACTCACTGTCAAACAGTTCATAATTACTCTATCAAACAGAGTACTTGCCTTAACCGCGTGGGAACGGAGGATGTGAAGAGAGTGCTGCCTCCGGGACCAATCCCCCACCTAAAATTCATTTAAAAGCATACTAAGAAACAATAATGTACCAAACAAACTATAAAAGCAAACACGAACTTGCAATAGTTGTTTTAACGCGAACCCAACTCCAATTCCTAAATGTTGTTATGTCCCCTCTATGGACAGTCGCGTTCTAAAATTCATATCTTTTAGTACATGAGTCCAAATGAGGTGTTCTTGGACTTCATTGAAAGTTTATCAATTTTCCCAACTAAACCTAGTTAGTGATCCCTCCTGATTTGGCAATCTAATACCCCTACCAAGCTAATTAACAGAATATCGATTTCACGTCAAGTTCTCTGGACAGTACACTAAAACTACCATAAATTTCAGCACATTTGTTAAAATTTTGCGTTCTTGAGCTTCCCTGAAAGCTACGACAATTATCTACAACTTTAGTTATACTGTGATCCTCTAATTGTCCTTTAACTGGTCGCTCAAGTCAGATTACTAAAACCTGTCAGAATACCGATAGATTTGGAGAACAATCACACTAAAAAATTCATAACTTCTGCTACACAGGTCCAAATGACGCGATCTAGCACTTCATCGAAAGGTGACGACATCCTCTACAATTATCTAGGAGATTCCCAGAACTAGATCCGCATTTAACTACATCAAAACGACTGTCTAACGAAATCTGTCCAGAGGTGACCATAACACCAACATTGTTACAGATAAAATAATCCACTTATCGGAAGGGGATGGGGTCTTACCCTTGAAGAACCACCACCGAACACGATGAACACCCACCCTAGGCCACGATCTCTCCCTTTCCCTTTCCCTTTCCTCTTCCTCTTCTTCTTCTTCTTCTTCTTCTTCAACAGCACCCGAAGGAGACGGCGCAAGGAGGCGGGGTGGCTACTGTTACAGGGTATTGTAGCAGTGGCGGTTACTGCAGCACGTCGTACTACAGTACCATCCCTAGGGTATCCCCCTCCTTTTATTGGTGGCCGACCCCTCCTGGGCCTCCTAGGCCAAAGCCTGAGGCCCAGGTTGCCGAATAATTGCAGAAACCCCCTCTAATCCTCTGTTAATTCTATTTTTTTCTAGTTGGTCCTTCTCCCTAATTCTTTCTTTTCACTTAAATAGACTTGGGGTATTACATTCTTCTCACTGATCCACTTGAATGAGCACCGAAACTGAGCTTAACAAGCGTTAACACATACTCGGCGTGAACGACTCTGCATAAGGCTCGTGTATGCGAGACCTCTAGCTTCCAAGTCATTTTCCCCTCGGACATATGGGACCACCGTGCCTTGATGCAAATGACGTATTATGGCTCATCACACGTACTGACCTGACCAGAACAACTTAACGGATAGGACTTGAAGATGCGATATCACTCGCTGGTTAGCAGATCTTATGAAACCTCACACTCCAAATACCTCAAGCCTCCTCTCAACACCAGGTCATACAAAATGTTATATTCTCCGCTCTAGAACTCGAGATAGTTCTAGCAATTTGCCATCTTCCAAAATCCTCATATCTTCCAGAACAACCAAATATACTTTAGGTTATCTATCTCTTTGGGTCCAAACCACAAAACTTGCATGCAAACATATGAAACTCTTGTTCAATCTCTCAGTCGACCTCTTCATCATAACAAGGAGATCCTCCATTAAGCAGAGACACACAACACAACTTATTTTAGTTAAGTTTAATAATTAGATTCAACCGAAAACAAAGGTTTCATAATGTAATTCTAACTTTCCTCCAAAACACTCAAATCCAAAATTAGAGATTCTTCACGAAAACCTTCCATCCTTCCAACTCGGCAGTTTGCAACTGAGCACCACATAAGCCAAAAGAGAATTCACTCGAATGCCCAAATCAAACACTTCATTTTTTTCCTGAACCGGAAAGAACCACCTTGCCAACAAAGAGGCAACTCAAATTGTACATGTTTTCCGTCATAAAACCCAACTCAACCAAGAACCACTAGAGCACTTCTCTATTCGAGAGAACATTCTTTTCTCAAATGTTCTTTTAAGAAATAAAACATTTCCCAAATCATGGGTGTCCAGAACTATCAAACTAACTCATTCCTCTTAACCGACAATCCCAAAATGATCCTCAAACCGAAAAGGACTACCATACTTATTTAGAGGAACTCTACTAATCCACAAAAGGATTCTCTAGACCACTCCTATACGAGGGAATTCTCTTGACAAAAGGTTTCCAATACCTCAATAAAGATTTTTCACCCTCAACCCCATTATCTCAGTCTGTTAAAGATAATCAACTTCAAATTCTTAGCACACATACTCCTTTACTTTACCCAAAGTATTCTATCAAAGATCAACACACTATTCAAAATTCGCTTCTATCCATCTACCTCTACACATAATATTGGGTCTCTAAGGTCCTAGCATAAAATGCAAAGCCCAAAATCAATCTCCAAGTCTTCTACCGTGAATTTCTAGTATAATTGATAGGAAATCCTCAAATACATTTACTAAAATTTCACACAGCTCAACTATAACCTCAGTCATTAATATCAATATTCCTCACTAATCAAGTAACCACCCCAAGGCAATTTATTTCACCAATCTTAGACCTTCTCTAATCCACACCAATCCAATTCAGTTACACAACCACAATATACCCGTTCGCAAAACCCTAACTGATTGACTAAGGTTCAAACATACACAATCACTAACGTCAATAAATAGATATATTCTTTGACCAAGATATCCTTAGAAATAATTTAACTATCATAGGGTCATACTTGATAACAACTCCATAACCATTGTTGTCTCTTTAATTACCGTAATGATTAGATTACTTTGCTAATTTCCTCTCATTAAACCACATCATCATAAATCACCTACACAACCTCGCAAATTTAATTACCCAATCACGATACTCTAATAAATTTATCAGGATTCCATATTTTCAATAATATCATCATTCCAACATGGATAAAAGTCCTTGGATTATAATTTGCCATAGGTTCCCCTACTTGTAGCACTAATCAATTGTATTCCAATGACAAACATTTCATAGAATTCTCTCAAAGAAGTTATAAGTCGAAACCAATTCACCTTCTACTGTTCTTCACATAGACTGGTTCCCAAAATCTCACCACTACCATATACTTGTCCACCACCAACCAATCGCCATATTACACTCTGTGAGACTTGGCAACACAAGAAGGTTAAATCCTTTCTCAAAAGGGAAGAATCAAACAAATACAAGTTTCAACACACAAGAAAACTTCGCTCGTCGAAGGGGGCATGAGACCAAGAGAAACAGTCAAATAGTAATGATCTAGGGAAACAAAACATGAGTCCACAGTCGAGGGCACATGTCCCTCAAGAAAGAATTTTTAAACCTCCATAAATCATAATAAAACATTGCTATGGAAACCCAAGAAACTCTTAAGTTGTAATGACAGAAAGGTTGCAGATTACAATTCTTAACTCCAACCTCAAATACTTATGGTACTCATTTTCCGTCAACAAATAAAGCAATTCTCTTTGATTACATCATTACTTGTCAACCCAAACATGAAGTGCCTTTAAAACTGAATCACATTAATCACTTAGGAACCAATCAGAACCTTCCAAAATGTCACATTGCTCAAACTAATTTTATCTACTACATAAATCATGAACTCCAAAAGGATCACGAATGCAAAACTCCAAATATTTCATTTATCCGATATTACGAAAAGCAATCAACTTACTTTCTCTCTAGAAGAATCATCACCACTCCAACGCGTCACAATCTCTTGTAGACCATGTTACTAACATCAAGAATAATTCACTCTTAACAATGTTTGTTAATGCCAACTCTTCTTTTATAAAGTCCACAAAGGCTTACCAAAAAGTTACATATCCCTTTATCATCTCATCCTCAATTGAGTGTATTCCAAATTCCTACACTCTCACTACAACAACCACTCTATTTTAGAGAGAACCTACTACACATTCTAAAAGGTTACACCAAAAGCCCTTCATCGACGACATACTATTATCTGACAATTTCACCATCATGGAAACCTCTTTTAACAAGGGCATGCAGCCACAATACATCCTCATGGAACACACATAAATAAATCACTTTAAAATTTCAACCCTTCTCCTATTCGGAATGCTCACACTACTTTAGTACACGCTAATTCCAATCTAGAGGCTATCATAAACCATTGATGATCATTCAATCATGGACGAATTGATGATCCTTTCTCTATTTGTATTCCCACGAGCATAAATAAGATCGTCAAATAGCCAAGTAAAGAAAATTCCATATTATCATTTATTGAGACAACGGTCGAACACATCATTATATTTCTCTTCCTACACAGTTAGATTAATCCATTGAGATCCAAATAATCTAACAAGTTTAGCAAACTAAACAATTCTAATGATCAACCTTTTCACCAATGTTTCATACTTCTTAATAACTCTATTGATTCCAATTAAATGTGGTCATGCTCTTGATCACAGTTCATCAATGACTACTAGAGGACAACGTCAATTTGATCGATTTCACTCCCACGGACACTCGTTAGGATTTATTATGAACTACACTACAGACCCACCTTGATAACTCATATCATATCCATCAATTTCTTTGATTATAACCTCTGCCTTAACCACGAGAAGACATCACTAAAGGGTTTAATATTTTCTTTCATAAAAGAGAACCATTCAACTTCTACACTCAAAATACCCAAAGAAGTTTTATTGAGTCAAAGCTTCCACACACTAAAAGACTTGCAAGATGAAACTTTCATTAACCAAAAACATCAAGCGAATAAATGGGTCATGTTTCCCAACGAGGAAGACAAAACTCCAATATAAATGTCAATATTTACAACTAACCAAGTCCACCAGCCGCAAGAATAACTCAATAGATGAAAAAACAGTAATTGCTTTAACGGACAAATTAAGCCAATGAAAACACATCAATTGCTTTAACGGACAAATTAAGCCAATGAAAACACATCAACCCTTCTCAAAGAAACACACCAACTGCAATGAACTATTGACCCAAAAGAAATTCATCAACGACTACTGGACAAGAGTTGACCAATGTGAGACCCCAGTTTATTAAGCTTGTAATGCTTAGCCTTCCATTGGCCCTAGCATCACAAACAAAATATCCCGTGCCTCGATGGACATGTGCTTCCCAGAAATGCAGCACATATACATCTTTACAAAAGCATACATCACATACAGCAAGACTAGGAAACGACATACATAATATAAAGTGATTACAAGACAGCCGACCGGCCAAATGACATAAGTATCAAATAACAGCGGAAGCAAAAGGTGCCATAAGATGGCTTTAACCAAAAGAGGACTGGTTAGCCACATAACCACAGGGCAACCGACCGGGCCGCCAAGCTAGTCGTCCCACACACTGCCACAGCACAACTCACAAAAGTGAGGCCCTTGGGGCTCACCTTCTTCCTCTGCACATAACAAGCAATGCAGATGAGTACAATAATGTACTCGCAAGACTTACGAGTAACAAGCCTATACATAGCTACATGAAAGTTGTATCAAAGGAGATTAGTCATATGGTTAATTGGACGCGTAAAGCAATTTTCATTTGCAATAATGTAATAGCAATAGAACATCTCATATGCAAATGCAATGCTCAAGGATCCTTTATCTTTATCTTTCTGTGTGCATTACACCGGTAATGCAGTAAGCAACCGTCGCCGCATACCCATGCCTGTGCGCTCACGCACAGGGACCAATTGCCCAATACTCCGCAAGTATTGGGGACCTCAAGCCCACACTCCACGAGTGTGGGGATCTCGGGCCCGTCACATTCATGACGGGGATCACAAAGGGAAACACGCTTGGTCACCGCGTGACCAAGCCTCAATATGCTCTCAATATGCAAATGCTCATATCTCATTCATCATCAATTTTACCTATAGACAACAACATTGTACCACAGTAAAGCATAAGCATAATTTGAGCAATCACCATACTTAAACATTCATCAAGTAAGCCATCTTGCTATGCGACCATATTTCAAATAGCACATAAACATTGCCAATCAATCACACCCATTTAACAACAATGCACTTGCCTCAACCGTGCGAACGAGGAGGTTGGGGATACGGTGCTGCTCCCGGAATCAAACCCACACCTGGATAACATATGAGACACGCTAAGGCTACCATATAGATTCAAAAGCAAAACTATAGATACAACTGAGCATAACGGCCACTAAAACGCGGTCCCTCAATTCTATTACCAACTACCAGTCTGTCCTACCAGTGGACAGTCACCTTCAAAAAAAACATAACTAATTGTACAGAAATCCAAATAAAGAGATCTTGGACATTCTGAAAAGGTTATTGAATTCCCTTCTAAACCTAGTTGGTGAGGTTCTCTGATTCGTCCCTTTACTAGCCCTACCAAGCCATACAACAGAGTATCAATTCTCGTCGGGTCTCTGGACAGAAACAAAGAAACTATCATAACTTTCTCTACGTTCGTCCGAATTTCGTGATCTTTAGTTTTCCTGAAAGGTGGAAGGATTATCTACATTTTTTGTTATGGTGAGCCCCTCTGATTTTTCCTCTAAGTATACGCTTAAGTCGAAACACTAAAACCTGTCAGACCAGCCATCATTCCACAGCACATACTCCCTAAGAAAAAAATCATAACTTTTGCTACAGAGGTCCAAATGACGTGATTCTTGTCGGCAATGAAAGATAACGAGATAACCTACAACTCTCTAGGTGATGGAGACCTCCAATTCGGCCTCTAACAGCTTCTTAATTATTAATCAAAACGACTGCAGATTCTCGTCAGGATTTTGGGACAGCAGCAATTAAATCAACGTAACTTCTAAACCGTAAATCGGAATTGGGTGTTCTTGGCGGCAAATTAAAGCTAAGAACAAAACCCAACTATCTCTAGGAGACAAGATTCCCAGATTCCGCTTCTAAGGATGCCAAAACGTCCACGCACTAATCTGGACAGAACGCGATCTAGCAGCAAAAGTAATCGATCTACTAAACGAAACCGTAAACGCATAATATACTAATCAAACAGCGAAGAACACTCGTCGTTACCCTTGAAGAATCACAGGAAGATGATGAATCCTCCCCGCGAAGATGACATCCTTTCCTCGCCTCTCTTCCTCCTCCTATGGCCGGCAAAAGGGAGCTCCAAGGCCGGCAGCGAAGGAGCACCAAGGGGCTGAAGATGGCGCAAGGGGGAAGAGGGAACCAGGAGGTGGTCGGCCAGGGGTGCTGCGCAAGAGGAGGAGGGGGGGAGATGGGGTGGCGGCCAAAGGGTGGAGGGCAAGGGAGGGGGCGGCTAGGGTTAGGGAGGGGGAGGAAAAGGGGTGTTCCCCCCCCTTGGCCGGCCACACATGGGCCACTATGGGCCAAAGCCCAGGCCCAAGTTGTCGGAAACTTCCAAAAACCCCCCTCTTTCTCCCGCTAAAACAAAATTTCTAATTAATCCTCCGCCGGAACCAACTCCGTAATATTTTTTTTTCTTAACTAGGTTTCTTCATGAATTCTAATTTGGGGTATTACATTCTACCCCCCTTAACAGGATTCGACCCCGAATCTAAACGCCAAACTTCCCGAGATAAATCCGACATTGGAACTTAGCAACAAGAATACACACCTGATGTGAACAAGTCTAAATATTGCTCGCGCATGCGAGACTGCAGTTCACAAGTGGCCTCTATCTCGGTTTGCGGCGACAAAACACCCTGACGTACTGACGCGTTACGCCTTACTACTTGTCCCAACCTCTCAAGAGTCACTCTATGGACACGTCTCGACGGCACGGTCTTACCCGTGGATCAACTGTTCTAAGGAAACTTTACCCTCCAGATTTCTCCAATACTCCCTCGACAATAGGTCATACAAATCATTCCATGCTACAAGCCAGGACTCCAAATGGTCCTAGTGATACGCTATCTCCTACAACTCCGCGACTTCCAGAAACAACCAACGTACCTTGGGCCAACATTCCCTTTGGTACCAAACCACAAAACCTGGGCATAACATATAGAACCCTTGTTCTTTGTATCTTTCGATCTCTTTACTTTGAAAATGAGCACCTCTGTTAACCCGAGACGCACAACAGAACTTGTTTTAAAACAATCTCGTTTAAAAACAGAACTCAGCTGAAAATAAAAGATTCTCATCGCAACATGCATTATCAACTCCTTACCAAAAGAGTTAAATCCAAAAATATAAAGATTCAACATGTAATTCTTCCACTTTCCAAGTAAGCAGTTTGCCAACGAACACCACAAAGCCCAAAGCAAAAATCACTCGTATGCCCAATACAACCATTTCCTTTCTTTGTCTTAACCGAAAAGAACCACGCAAACCAGAAAGAAGAAATGACTCCATTTATAATTTGGCATCTGTCATAGAGTCAAGCTCAAATATAAACCAAGAGAATAATTCATCATTCAAAATACAAGATTTTTCTCAAACATTCTTTAAGAACTTAACTTTCTCTTAAACCATGAGACTCAAATCATCGCATAAACACACCAATTGTTTCTTGTAATTTGGCCATCTCAAAGCTATGCTCAAGTCAGTAGGCAAATCCACGCCTAGATAGAGATACTCCTCCGATTCATAATAACATACTGCTCAACCTCTCTACTAAAGGAATTACTTTGACAAATAATTCCCAACACACCTAAAAATAGATTTCCTCATAATCACGTCACCTTCATCCGTCATGGATAAACCATGTGAAATTCACCACATCCACACTCATTTACTTTACCCAAAGTATTCTATCAAAGATCACACACCATTCAAAATTTGCTTCTGTTCATCCACCTCTACACATAATATGGGGTCTCTAGGGTCCTAGCATAACACGCAAAGCCCCAAAATTAACCTCCAAGTCTCCTACTATGAATTTCTAGCAAGATTGATAGGAAATCCTCAAATTCGTTTACTAAAATTCACCCAGCTCAATCAATAACCTCAGTTATTAATATCATCATTCCTCACTAATCAGATACCCGCCCTAAGATACTTTATTTCACCAACCTTACATCTTCTCTAATCCACACCAATCCAATCCAACTACACAACTGTAATATACCTCTTCGCAATACCATAACTGATTGACCAAGATTCAAACATACTCAATCATTTAATGTTAAAAGATAAATATATTCTTGACCAAGTCATCCATCGAGATAATCTAACTCCTATGGGGTTACTCACTGGGGCCGAGTCATACTTGACAATAACTCAGTTATTCCTACTATCCCGTTAATTAACGCAACGATAACTTTTCTCCACACTAATACCGTCATGAAACTACACCATCATACTTCTTCTACACAATCTTACTGAGTACCCAAATGCGATACTCTAAAATTCTGATCAAGATTCCGATACTTGCTACTTCTAATGTTCTCACAAAATAAACACGAAATCTTGGACCACATCTCGCTATAGGTCCTACTAGTTGCGACTCGAAATCACAACTCCAAAGACTAATATTCTTTTAACTCAAATCCTTTTCAAGGATTATTCTAATAAATTGATTAATTATTCGATGCCTCTCCCAAAGGTTCACAAATCATCCACTAGACCACCCCTATCTCAAGCCAATTCACATCCAAGAAATTTTGCAATACATATGATTAACCCTTTCTTAGAAGAAGAGGCAAAAAGAAATAAATTTCGGCACAAAGGAAAACGTTACCCCTCACAATAGTTACAAGATCAAGGGAAACGATCAGATAAAATTGTTCTCGAAAACCAACAGATATGATCAAAGTTGAGGGCGCACGTCCCACAAGCAGAGAATATCAACCCTCAAACGAGAATAAAACACTGCTTTTAAAATTTGTGAAAACACCTATGGGCAAGAACAAAAGTTTTAGACAAACTTCAATAATCTGCAAGTTACGAAACTTTACTTCAATCTCAAATACTTCTACTTCCCTCAACTTTCGTTGGTTACAGCATCACCATGCCAATTCCGACAAAGAGTATTTGAAGATCACAACACCTAATCCACTTAGGAACTAATAAAACCTCTCAACACGTCACCTCGCTCTAAACAAGTTCAGCTATCACATCAACATGAGGTCTGAAAGATCACAACCGCGAACTAGAAACATATTCAATTAATCATTATCTGGCGAGCGATCCAGTTCCTTTATACATAACATTCAATATTATCAACATAATCCCTTACTGACAATCGCACTAGCACTAAAATAATATACTCGCGCAGAATCCTCATCGCTCTCATTCCATCCTAAATCTCTCCAAAAGAAACACCACCACAAGGTTGAAACAAACCTCTTTTAACAAAATCATACTTATCAAATAACAACTTCGCCATGCACGCTTTCGTATATCACTTATTCATTCATCCACACCACCATCGGTGTTACTCACACCCACTCCAAATATCAAAAGGGCTCTACTTCTACTTGTAGTCACATAACCATCTATAAACACAAAGTCAACATTTAATAATCTCATCTTCAGATAATGTGGTTTCACAACATGCTACCTCAACATTCGCCTAATCTAATATACATGTTTCAATCTAGCTATGTATGATCATCAAGTGACCAGTTTATGAAAAATTTCCAAATTTGATATCCTCTAAGGCATCGTTCAAACACATTCTTAACATAACCATCACTAATGGGTAGGTTAATCCATTGAGATACATTACTCCATGTTATCCAATAAATCTACCCGATTTCACAATCCTAACGATCAGACCAAGTCATCAATATCCCACACCTCTTAATAACTCTATTGATTCCAACTAAATATTGTCATCCTCATAGTCACAGCTCATCAAGAACTACTAGAAGGCTAACTCCACTTATTCAACTTTCCTTGTTAACGATCTTAATTAAGATCGATCAAGCACACACTGCGGACTCAACTTGATAACTCATAACACAACCATTAACTTTTCAACTCTCAAAATACCCAAGAGAGATACGTTGAGTCAAAACCTTCATGAACTAAAGGACTTGCAAAAGGGAACTTTCATTAACCAAAACATCAGGCGAATAAATAGGTCAAGTCTTCTAATAAGAAAAACAAAACTCTCATACAAAGGTCAATCTTGACAATTAGCAAAGTTCACCAATCGCGAGAATAACTCAACAATTGGGAAAATAATTGATTTATGGGATAAATTAAGCCAATGGAAACACACCAACAATTTCAAAGCAACCCATCAATCGCAACCGGATAAGAGTTGACCAAATTCAAATTCAAGGAAGCGAACAACTCTTTAAAAGATTCTCACTATCAGCACCTGTACTAAGATATCGGAGGTAGCGCTTCCCTATTCCCACTCCACGAACAGTGGTGTAACCTGGTAAAGCCCAGGGTCACAACCACGACCTTAACCTCTCAACATCGATTATTCCCACTCATACTAATCATAATAATTAATTAATTAAGCAGACAAACTCAATTCATATCAGCAATCATCAAAACGGTATAACGGAAACGTAAATGCAATGATTGGCCCATCCCCATCCTGCTGTGCACTAGTGTGTCAACTTTTAAGTTGATTAACATTAGCAATTTTTAAATAACCTAGTCACCACGGACCTCACCAGCTCGATACCAATCAGAATAACACCCACTCCGACATGAGCTCGAATGCTACTAAACATACTCTAATAATTCTAATCTAGACAATCTTAATAAATTTTCGGCAGAACCTCCCTTGTAAAGTTAATTACACGAAGGTTCCAACACACAGATTAATCAAATATTAATTAAAACTTTCATCCAAAGACATGCCAAGTATCCAACATAGCTAGAGAGATATGAAGATCCACTACTCATCATTATTACATTTAATCCATTGCATAAGAGACAAAACATAATAATCTACAATCAATCACGCTCAAGTTCATTCAGCTTTATTTAGTTCATGTGGCATGTGTGTGACTAGTAGTCTACTTTTCCCCCATGCATGTCGTTCTTGGCTCGGGTACCTAAAACAACAATAAAAGCAAGAGTGAGTCCAAAGACTCGCAAGTACATAAAGACAAGATAACATCAACACACGTAAAGGAGATCAACAATAGAACATCTCATATGCAAATGCAATGCTCAAGGATCCTTTATCTTTATCTTTCGGTGCATTACACCGTAATGCAGTAGGCAACCGCCGCCAAGATACCCATGCTCGCAAGCGCACGCACAGGGACCAATTGCCCAATACTCCGCAAGTATTGGGACCTCAAGCCCACACTCCACGAGTGTGGGATCTCGGCCCGCCACATTCATGACGGGATCACAAAGAAACACGCTTGGTCACCGCGACCAAGCCTCAATATGCTCTCAATATGCAAATGCTCATATCTCATTCATCATCAATTTTACCTATAGACAACAACATTGTACCACAGTAAAGCATAAGCATAATTTGAGCAATCACCATACTTAAACATTCATCAAGTAAGCCATCTTGCTATGCGACCATATTTCAAATAGCACATAAACATTGCCAATCAATCACACCCATTTAACAACAATGCACTTGCCTCAACCGTGCGAACGAGGAGGTTGGGGATACGGTGCTGCTCCCGGAATCAAACCCATACCTGGATAACATATGAGACACGCTAAGGCTACCATATAGATTCAAAAGCAAAACTATAGATACAACTGAGCATAACGGCCACTAAAACGCGGTCCCCCAATTCTATTACCAACTACCAGTCTGTCCTACCAGTGGACAGTCACCTTCAAAAAAACATAACTAATTGTAAAGAAATCCAAATAAAGAGATCTTGGACATTCTGAAAAGGTTATTGAATTCCCCTTCTAAACCTAGTTGGTGAGGTTCTCTGATTCGTCCCTTTACTAGCCCTACCAAGCCATACAACAGAGTATCAATTCTCGCGTCGGGTCTCTGGACAGAAACAAAGAAACTATCATAACTTTCTCTACGTTCGTCCGAATTTCGTGATCTTTAGTTTTCCTGAAAGGTGGAAGGATTATCTACATTTTTTGTTATGGTGAGCCCCTCTGATTTTTCCTCTAAGTATACGCTTAAGTCGAAACACTAAAACCTGTCAGACCAGCCATCATTCCACAGCACATACTCCCTAAGAAAAAAATCATAACTTTTGCTACAGAGGTCCAAATGACGTGATTCTTGTCGGCAATGAAAGATAACGAGATAACCTACAACTCTCTAGGTGATTAAAGGCAATTTAACAAATCAGTTTTTAATCATTGAAATAACACTATGGCCAAAGCCCAGGCCCAAGTAACAATAAATAATCAAGTAACCACCTAGAGGTGACTAACCCAATAGCCACCACAACATAGCACGAATCCCCGATTCGTACCACCCATCAAGTTTTAATTAAAATATTGTAGTCTAGTTCTCACGAGGTGTATCCGAGCGTGTCCATAACCTAGGATGAGGCTATTCGAATAGTTTTGACCCTGCAAGGGTGTACCAATGTATCCACACTTCAGACCGCCTTTTTGCCAAGCTATTAAGCACACTTCCTTTGGTGTGCCGACACGGCTAAGTCCTACGAGACATTTCCAATATTGTGTATCTGCTACGAGCCGCTCGTATGGACCGAAGTCCATACACTTACATTGTAAAGCCGAAAAGACAACTACCCTCTGGTAAAGCTTTTCGGACAACTACAATGCTCCCGTCACATAAGCCATCTCATTTTACCACAACACAACGCACACGTGCCCTCCTACGACTCGTAGCCAACACACGCCAAAGTACTAAGTCAAGAGAGGTCCCATTTCCTTCTAGTGTGGTTAGCACGCAAAATGCTGAGTACGGTGGCGCAAGTAACTCGGTCCTTAATGACCCGGGCACCATTCCAATCACACCCAAAAGCACACTAGCTTACCATTGTGCCCAAGTCCAAATCATTTTGTTTTTATTTTTAGTTTTTGCGATTAAACATAGTACCAAGCTAAAGCATAAGGATTATAACAAGTTTGTGTGATCAAGGTTATCGACAAGTCGATAACCGCCCATTTCTACCGATAGCTAAGCATGGCTAAGCACATTGACTCGTAAACTACTAAGTGACAAGGGTTCATCCAACGAACCCAAAATCACAGCAAGTAACCCTAGGCTCAGTAGTAGAGGATAAATATTTGCCTACTGATAATGCATCTAATGGGTTAACTATCAACAATAGTTAAAACAACATAGCAATGCATACGTAGAATTTACAATCAATATATTAGAATTTGAAATTAATTGGATCAACATAATCAAATGAATGCTACATATGCTTGCCTTGCTGGAGGGCAGAGTCTGGTTACTGTGGCTTATATTCGAGATCAACAATCTCTTCGGAACCTAACGTGAAAAGACGATAAAACCAATAAGAATGAAGAACAGCAAACAAAACCTGTTAATTCAACAGCAAAGCCCATCCAAATCTTATAAAATTTATACAGCAGCAATGTTATGATTTTAAATAAATTTAGAAACAAGAATTAAGTCATTTGGATTAAGTATGAAAAAGATATAGCTAAAACAATTTCCCTCGGCCTGTTAATTCAACTAAATTAATTACTGGTACTGTTCATAGCAACAATTTCCAGAATGATCTAGAGTCTGAAATTTTTATGGTAGGTAGATAATGACATCCTAAGATCAGCAAAGTTGGATTTACTCAATTTGGAGTTAAAATGATTTACTTATGATTTTTCTAAGTTGTAAAACTAGCACATATCATTTTTCAAAAATAAAAACTGTAATACTCCGAAACGCGTTAGAGAGAAAACAAACAATAGTTAAAGGGGTTTTTCAAATTTCTTCAAAACTCAGGCCATGGGCTCTTGACCCACAAAGACCAAGGCCCAAAAGGAAGAAACCCTAAATATGCTACAGCACCACGACTTGCTACTGATCAAATGGCCGTGCTCAAGATACCTCCCATGTTTCCCTTTGCTGCCATCCTCTCCAAAGCACTTCCTCCTGCTGTCTTCTGTGCGCCGGCCGAAAGCAAAAGAATGGAAGAGAGGAGAAGAAGAGGGGAGGAGCACCTCATGGGAAATTCAGTGGGCTCACGTGTCTCTAAGGGTAACAATCTTCGATTGTTGTTTTATGTTTGATCGTAGAAGCGAAATTGATTAGAATCGTTTGGATCAAAGTCAGTCTGCAATAGATCGAATCTGTCCAGTATGTTGCGCGGGCTGTTTCGACATCTTAGAAGCCGAATCAGAGGAGTTGATCTCCTAGAGATATCTAAGTTTTGTTCTGAAGTTTCTGTGTCCGCCGAGTTCACTTGATTCCGACGTTCGAGTCAAACGATATGATAGATTTAGTATCTGCTGTCCAGATTTCTGACGAGATTAAATTGTTTTGTTATTTCGTAAAATATGAAAATATAATTGGAAGAATCTGGGTTTTCACCCAACTAAGTTATTGTGGGTAATTTGATAACCTTTCCAGATTGTTAAAGAACGATCAATTCGGAATTATAGATTAAAAGTTATGATCGTTGTATTACTGCTGTTTATTCTGTTAGACAGTTTCTGTGCTGAAAGTTCACCTGTCTGTTATCATAATAATTTGGCCGAATTGGATCATCTTCTCAACTAGAGTATTGTAGATTTGTCAGGTAAGAATCCACACAAATTGGACTAACCTCATTCGGTGTTCCATATCAAAAGATATGCTATTTACCGTGCAGCTGTCCAGTGGCGTTATTTGACTGAATGCGTTGGTTTTCAGTTTAGGGTTTCTAGTTAAAATCTTGAATCACCGGGGAAGCGTTGTAGAACGTTAATCAGTAGGGTCGTGTTCATCATATCCTTATTTCAGTTATTTGATTGTTTAGGCGGTGATGCTTCGAGTTTAGGAGTACCACCTTTGCCGGCTAACGTGTCGTATCGCGGAAGGCAAGTATTCGGGTTATAGAATATTTATGCTTGTTTGCTGAGATTGTTTTGTGTCTTGCTAATTAATGTGATGAGTTTCAATATATCTTGGTGAATGCAATTTTATGGTTAAAGTTTCCTATGTATGATGTTAATGCTTACATGTTTTATGTACTTGTTGAATTCTTATGCACGAAAGATAGTGTCATAGTACATATGCATGTTGCAAGCATGTTTAAGACTTGGTCACATGGTGACCAAGTATACATAGTAAGGTCCCCATCATGTAAATGACGGGCTTGAGGTCCCCACATTCGTGGAATGTGGGCAATTGAATAGAGGTCCCCATCATGAAGATGATGGGCAAAGGTCCCTATACTTGTGGAGTATAGGCTCTTGGTCCCTGTGCCAGAGGGCACAGGCAAGGGTATACATCGACGGTTGTATACCCAGCATTACCGGTAAAATGCGAAAAGAGATAAAGTTTAAAAGGTGCATTGCATTGGTCGCATTACATAAGCATGGAGGCTATGTTTAGTGTAATGTTTATTTTGGTATATTGATGCTATGACAGTGAACTTAACTTTAGCCTTGTTGATACTTGCTGAGTCTTTGGGCTCACTCTTGCTTTGATGTGTTTTAGGTACAATTGGCAAGAACCGCATGCATGGGAGGGAGTAGTTGTTTGGGTGCACTCACTACCACTCACCCTAAAGGCGTCTACCATTTAGTCTTTATTTTAATAATTAGCAAACTGTTTGAGATTCGCGTATGATTGGTTAAATGTTTCAGTTTAATTGTAATAAGGAGAATAGCAAGTTTTGATTATGCTCATTAGACTATCTTGCATGCTTGAATGATCTTGAATATTGAGATTATTGTTAATTGATATAATTAATTGTTGGAACCTCGATATAGTTAACTATACAAAGGAGGTTCTGTTGAAAAATTTGGTAAAAAGTCTAAGTAGTATTTGTTTTAATTTAATTTTAGTAACATTCTAGGCTCAATGCTGAGCTGGAGTGTTACAAAAACCATGATCAAAACCTATTTCATATTAAAGTATGCTAACAGAGGAATTTAACAAGATTGAGTTTGCACATTTTGGAGTTATACTGAGAAAAGATATGCCTTTTACAAGTTTCAAATCAATTTCTGGAATATTCTAAAATGGCTGAAATCAAGTTAATATTGTTCATAAAACTTTCTGGCACAGAACAATGTCTAAAATGCATTTTTAGATTAAACCCTAGTCAAACATGAATTTATCCCAACCGAATCATCTAAAAAGGATTTAAAACAAATAAGATATGAGTTTCTAAAGTGTAATATCATTTTCAGTTGATAAATAAAGACTTACCGAAATAAAACAAAGCTTAACAAAAGGAATCGACGAGGACGAACATGGGAGCTCGGGTGGTCCGAACGGCCACTCAGATCTGACGGTCCCTAACGACTTGGACGTTCGGGGACCCGAAAGTTCCCGAAGATCTGGGCCGTTGATCTCCAGATCGACGGTCCACGATACGCGGAAATAACACATGAGGGTTTTAAGTGCGCGGAGAGGTTTAAATGCGCGGGCCCACCTGTAAGCGATACAAAGGGTGGATTAGAACAGCTAATAAATGCTAGACCCAATGATTAGTGATGATTAGCAATAATTGTGTCCTAACAAATATTGCACGGAGAGGGTTTAAGTGGTTGGGGGCCCACATGGCAGTGGCACATTAACCCAATTCGGACAGCCATTAATTGCTAACAATGATTAGCATTTAATGAACTCAAATTTAGTCCTAAAGACCCGGGGGCTGCGGTTTAAGGCCTACGGGCCCACATGTCAGTGACCCATGAGGTCAATTCCGACAGCCATTTAATGTCAACATTAATTACCAACGATTAACATTAATTGATGTCCTAAGGGTGTTGAATAGCGCCAGCCGGAGGGTTTTTTAAATGATTGGGCCCACCAGGCAGTGACAGCTACACACAATTAAAGACCACCATTAATTTCTATTCAATCATTACCAATGATTAACAATGATTAGCCATTAATGATGTCCTAATGACAACGGCTTAGAGAGATTTTTCGTCCGGTAAGACCCGAGCGAAAACAGGGGCTTGTCGCCGGTGGCTCCGGCCACGGCGGCGCCCAGAAAGTACCAAAATGGGTTTGCAATAGCCTTGCGGACCCGATGTTGATGACCTCGCCGGCGAGCCGGACATTAATGACGGTGACAAAATCGCTCGAAAGAGAAAAATGATCAAAAGCTCCGCAACAGTCCAAAGAAGCATGTGCCACAGCGTCTAGGGACTAATAAGAATCTATCTCAACCAAGATGAGCTTCAAAGATGGCCGGAGGAGCTTGGACCACAGAGTTGCTTGCCGGAGTTAGTGAAGATGAAGTGAAAAAATGGTGATCTGGTCCAAATGAGTGAAACCAGATCAACACTAAAGCTCCATTAAGACTCATAGAAGCTCCATGAGCAAGTAATTGCAAAATGAACTACTTACCGGAACTGAGGAAGAAAAGGGGTAAAATCGGCCGAAATGATCCAAACTCAAAATTGGTCAATTCCTGTGAATGAAACCCAAAATTGAGTTAGGGGAAATGACTAGGGCAATAAGGTGCTCAAAAGGGGACAAAAAGATTTGAAGAAGAACCACTGGAGCATCAAGATTCACAATGGAGCTCCATGGCCGAAAATGGTGGCTTTTGTAAATTTGGTGTTTTGAGCTCCACAAGCAAATAAAGAGCTAGGGGTGGTGTAAAGGAGTACCAGGAGGGGTTTTGGGGAGCTTATAAAGCTAGAGGATTAGGGTTTGGCAACAAAATGAGATTTTCAGTGAGCTAGGTCCATAGCACTACCATGGTCCGAAAAGAGAAATGATGGGGTGCAGGGTAGGGCATATCTCCGGCCGAAAGTGAGCCGCATGCACTAAATGCCCGACCAGAGAGAGGTTGACGAGGGAGCAAGAATTGACCAAGGCCATGCCTCTCCCTGTGCTGCGCACGGCGCGAGGAAGAAGATGACCAGAAAAGGCTAGGGCTGTTGGGGGCGGTCCGATTTAAAATGGACGGCTAGGATTGCTTCAAGCTCTTGAGGTTTTAAACCAACAGGGGAGATAGCGAGCGTTTGATCTTAATCCAACGGCTCAGAATGAGGCGGCTTGGTTCGATCAAGTCAAATGACTTGGGCTTGGGTTTGACTCGAGCCCAAGTCTGATTCAGACCCGAGTTTGAGTTTAGAGTTTTCAAAAATTGAGCTGGACTTTGGGGATTTATTTGGGGTAGCAAAACAACTCCAAAAATTCTGAAATTTTTACAAGAGCTTGCTAACTTAGATATTAACCTTGTGTAAAATTTTCAGAGGTTTTTATGTAATTCATTTTTCTCCAAAAAGTCTGCAAGGTTCTGGAATAGGGTTTGACTGAAAGTCAAACAGGTTTGAGTGTCCTCTAAAAATATTCAAACAATTTCTCAAAATTGTGAAATTTTTCAAAAGGGTCACACACCAACCCTAGAACTTAAGAAAGATATTTTCAGGAGATGATCACAAGTTTTGACAAGGATGTTTTTTAAAGCCAAGATTTGGATCAAAAGACTTGTGACTTTGCATTTCCATAATTCTTGTACAAGAATTATTTAGAACATACAGGAAATACATGATGTAAGAAAAAGTTTTTAATTTCTACTCATTTTCTTACATTTTAAACACAAGTCCAAACTTGGGATGTTACAACCAAATTCGAACTCAAGGAAGAGAACAACTTGCTAAAGATACTTACTATTGACGCCCGTACTAAGACATCTAAGGTAACCACTTCCCTGTTCTCATGCCACGAAAGATGGTATGACCTGGTAAAGCCCAGGGCCACAACCACGACCTCAACCTCTCAACATGCGCTACCATCACTCATACTAATCATAGAATCATATTATAGATATATAAGGTCATCCCATAACAGGAATCATCAATACAATATAACAGAGGCGTAAATGCAATGCTTGACCCATCCCATCCTACTGTGCACGAGTGTGTCAGGTTTTTAAGTTCATTCACTAATACAAAATTTTAGCAAATTAAGTTGCCTAAGTTGTAAATCCAATCACCACGGACCTACAGCCCGCTCTGATACCAACAGTAACACCCCAGCCGAACATGAGCTTGGAATGCTACTGAAGAAAACATTAACAAAGCTAAACTAGAACTGACGAGGATCTGATAATCCTCATTTTATTATTCCTTAATCATGTAATATGACGTCACATGGTACACCTCTTAAATGTTGTAAGGGAGAAGTAAGCCAGGTGGTCGTAAGTTCTTCTACGACCGCCCCATAGTCGTAAGCATTTCTACGACTACCACGTGATCGTAAGTTCTCCTACGATTACCTTCGGTCGTAAGTCTTTCTACGACCAGTATCCAGTCGTAAGCTTTTCTATGACTACCCTCTGGTCGTAAGTCCTGCTACGATCAGCCCTGCTACGACTTCTTCACAGATAACTGGGTCCACTCGCGAGTAAGCCCTATTAACTGTGAGATCTGAGCAGTCAAGATACGTAGTTATATATGGAATAACTACAGATAACTCTCCATTATCTCTGATTGATAACCGTTAGGCGGCGTAGGGAGGTTACTACTCGGGTAATTACTCTCATTATTACGTAATAATGAGCGCCTATCAACCCGGAACGACAACCGCCACTGCAAAATAGTATAAATAAGTGTCTTTTGGAGGTAATGAGAGGGGCTTTTTGAGAGACAATCATTAGCAGTATTAGCGCAAGTCTTTCCACTGATTGTAATCAGGATACCCAATACAATACACACAGTAGTAGGGTTGTTATTCTCACCGGAGAAGGCCCGAACCTGTATAAAAATCCCCGTATCTCTCTTTTCTGCGTGATCAATTGTGGACACCCCCCGAATCAAATAATCTTTACGTAAGATCGGTTCTAAAACACCGACAAGAACAATCTGCTAAATTTCGGTGGAACCTCCTTTGTATAGTTAGCTACACGGAGGTTCCCAAAAGATAGAATTATATCATATCTAAATAATCCAACATCCAATATCATCTCTAAGCATAAAAAAAACATGATATTCAGTTAGGACACATTCAAGGTAACCAAAGTATGTTTCTCATCATTATTACAAATAACCTTCATGCATAAGACCTAACCATGATCATTTCTTAAGCAGTTTGCTTAATTATTAATGAACATTCTAAAAGAATTAATCAACTTGTAAAGATGCGTGGTAGTGTGTGACTCCAACACAAGTCTACTCCCTCCCATGCATGCTGTTCTTGCAAAAGGTACCTAAAACACAACAAAAGCAAGAGTGAGCCCAAAGACTCAACAAGTAATAAAAAGAATCGTTAACCTCACAATTACAGAAACAACATTCAAATCTAAAGCTTTACTTGGAAACATAGCTCATGTTGTATGAATGCAAATATGCAATGCATCTTTTCTCTTCCACTCTTTTTCGTATTTTACCAGTAATGCGAGATATGCAACCGTCGCCGCAGACCATGCCTGTGCTCGCAAGCGTAGGGACCAATTGCCCAATACCCGTAAGTAATGGGGACCTCAAGCCCACACTCCACAAGTGTGGAGACCATAAGCCCATCGTTTTCCTGATGGGGACCTCTTTTCAATGCCCACATTCCACAAATGTGGAGACCTCAAGCCCGTCATCTAGATGACGGGGACCTTGAATATGCATACCTAGTCACCATGTGACCAAGTCTTATGTATGCTCTCATGGTGCACATGAACAATTACAATTTCGTAGTAATCATAAACAGCATCAACACCATACATGAGTAACAGTCATTCGTATCATAAGCATTCACCATCTTTAATCAACATATCACATGATCAACCAAGCATAGCTAATATGTATCAAAATTCTAGCACTCACTGTCAAACAGTTCATAATTACTCTATCGAATAGAGTACTTGCCTTAACCGCGTGGGAACGAAGGATATGAAGAGAGTGCTGCCTCTGGGACCAATCCTCCACCTAAAATTCATTTAAAAGCATACTAAGACCATAGTAATGTACCAAAAAAACTATAAAAGGAAACATAAACTTGCAATAGTTCTTTTAACGTGAACCCAACTCCAATTCCTAAATGTTGTTCTGTCCCCTCTATGGACAGTCGTGTTCTAAAATTCATATCTTTTAGTACAGGAGTCCAAATGAGGAGTTCTCAGACTTCATTGAAAGGATATCAATTTTCTCAACTAAACCTAATTGGTGAGCCCTCCTGATTTGGCAATCTAATACCCCAACCAAGCTAATTAACAGAACATCGATTTCACGTCAGGTTCTCTCGATAGTACACTAAAACTACCATAACTTTCAGCACGCTTGTCCCAATTTTGCGTTCTTGAGCTTCCCTGAAAGCTACGATAATTATCTACAACTTTAGTTATACTGAGATCCTCTAATTGTCCCTTGAACTGGTCGCTCAAGTCAGATTACTAAAACCTGTCAGAATACCGATAGATTTGTAGAACAGTCACACTAAAAAATTTATAACTTCTGCTACAGAGGTCCAAATGACGCGATCTAGCACTTAATCGAAAGGTGACGACGTCCTCTACAATTCTCTAGGAGATGCGCAGAACTGAATCCGCACGTAACTACATCAAAACGATTGCCTAAGGAAATCTGTTCAGAGCTGACCATAACACCGACATTGCTACAGATCAAATAATCCACTAATCGGAAGGGGATGGGGTCTTACCCTTGAAGAACCGCCACCGAACGAGATGAACACCCACCCCAGGCCACGATCTTTCCCTTTCCTTCCCTCTTCCTCTTCTTCTTCTTCTTCTTGGTCGGCAGCACCCAAAGGAGATGTCGCAAGGAGGCAGGGCGGCTACTGTTCATGGGGTGCTATAGCAGTAGTGGCTACTGTAGCACGCCATGATACAGTAGCACCCCTAGGGTTTCCTCCTCCTTTTATTGGTGGTCAGCCCCTCCTGGGCCTCCTGGGCCAAAGCATGAGGCCCAGGTTGCCCAATAATTGCATAAACCCCCTCTAATCCTCTGTTTATTCTATTTTTTTCTAGTTGGTCCTTCTCCCTAATTCTTTCTTTTCACTTAAATAGACTTGGGGTATTACATTAGCCACGCCACCATAGCGCCGCAAAGAGTTGGTCACCAACTCCCATTACTCACACCATGTACGGGTCACGTTTGCGCTGGCATTCCCCTCCCATGTCGCCACTGCACTGCCGACCACCATCTCATGCGTCACCGTGCGCAATACAATTGCCTTGACCTAATGGGATACAGGTAGGCTACGCTAGAAAATAATTCAAAAAATTTTACCACGTAAATCAGGATACTATGCAAGCAAGAGATCATAGATCATTACCACTAGACGCGTAATGCAGCAGAAGTAGAGTTGGAGTAGCCTGGTCCAACGAAGAGCACGTCGATGTAGTGGTCGTAGTCGATCATCCAACGTAGTCGATCGTCCTCGTAGTCGATCGTCTCCTCGTAGTAACCAATCGAGTTTCTCACCAAGGTCATGGATCATCCTCAAGTGCAATAGCAACCGCAGTAGCGCCACTATGGTATCCACACGTCTAGAAAAGGAACACCGTACGCCGGTGTGCTAGCACCAAGTCGCATGAGAAGGCTCTCTCAGGAAGATGGCGACTAGGGTTTCAAGCAACTCATGTCAACTCGTATATCCTCTATACCCTATCTGTTACATGAGTCTCCTCTATCTCGTTGCTCTCTCCCATTAGCTTCAAGCATCTCCTTATATAGTACCCATGACGGATCCTATCTGAACACGTTTGGCGAATCGTATCCGTATTGGTTTGCTCTAACTCGTTAAGTGTGTGACCCATTAGGTTCATGCGTAATCGGTTGTGACTCGGAAACCCCTTTCTAATCACGAGTTGTTAGTGGCTCCTAGCAGAACATAACGATTCCCAAATACACATGAATTATATCGGACGAACCTTAACACAATATGATCTACGACCAGGTCCATATCACTAATGACCAGCTCGTATCTCTATACGACCAGTTTATATTTGGTCTCTACCAGTTCGTAACTCCTTACGAGTAGGTTTTAACCACTTAGTGATCATGTTCGACCAGCCTACGACCAGCTCGTATCTTCAGACAACTAGTTTGTATCTAATTGAACTCAATGACCTTCTCGTGTATTCTCTCTTTGCCTTATGATATCTGGTTGAACTCCAGGTGAGATGTTATGTCATCCATGGACTATTCAATACTTTCTCGATAAAGTGTCGGATAACATCATGTGGTTGAACTCTTCGACCACTAGTGGCATGGCCATGCACTTTCTTTATCCGACCACATCGAGGGGTCCAGAGATATCCCTCCTATTATGTTAGGAGGGGCAAATCCCATATCCGACCAGTCATATTCCTCCGCATGTTTCACAGCATACCTAAAGGCTACCTTTATTTATAACTACCCAGTCACGGAGTAGCATTTGTCAACCCCAAAGTGTACTCTTACGCATGTAGGAAACCACGCTGATCTCAAGTCCAAGGATTATACATCATCATTGCTTGAGACAAACTAATGACACATGAAATCATAACAATCTTAGCAGTATCTTAAGATGGGTCAATCCAACACCATGTTCTCTAACTTGTGTTCACATTATTGATTCGATTTCCCTATATCCCTGACCGGTGAAATATGGTCATCAATCAATACATGTGCTGGTCGATAGGATCTCTGGTGTTCTGACCAGTGACATCCGGCCAGGGATACATTTAGAATGACATCATCATAAGTTAAAAAGTTTCACCAATGAGTCACATACTCATTAATCTTTATAACTGATGATTCATTCAAGAAACAGGATAACACTTATTCAATAACACATAAGCATAGAGGTGATATCATTATCTCCATGATTGCCTCTAGGGCATATCACCAACATGATCCTTCTTCCTTGCTCCCGCAGCTATATAAGCGCCGCATTATGCTCGCCTTCACCCCACTTCATTTCCTCGCCACCTTTCTTCCCTTCGAGTCTTTGGTGAGCTAGAACGACCGTGAGACCATGAGCTTTGCTCCGACGATCGCCTTCGTCCGCTACTCCCGTTCTACAGCCTAGGTGAGTCCTTGCCGCCTCGGTTTAGTGATTCAGATTGTAATGGCCCTCCATCTCATGCTCACCCCCATTCATCCTTTCCCAAAGGATCACCATCATCGCCCCATCTTACTCCTCTTTGTCAACTAAGCCAGCGCGCCGCCCGCATCTTCACACCACGCAAGTCCTTGGGGTGAGCTCGCATTGGCACCTTGTCCTCTAGCATCACCTCATCCTCCTCCTTCGGATGCTCATATCCTTCTTCACTCTCTTTTGCCGAGCCACCCGGAACAACATCGTCTTCTGCCTCGGCAATGACGAACCCGAGCCGCGCCGTCCTTCCTCTCCACCTCCTAACTTTGTCATTTCGGCCACCTCCACATAGGTATCCGTGTGACCTCCTGTTCTATGAGTAGGGGTAGCTTACGTGCCGGTCGATTAGGGCCATAAAGCATCACGACACTGTCGCACCTTCGTCTCGGTGCCGGTCGCCATGGACAACCTCACACTGTGCAGGTGGCACACATATAATCCGAACTAGTTTGTTCCAACCCGTTAACTGTGTGACCCTGTAGGTTTATGTGTAATCGGCCGTGACTCGAAAACTCCTTTCCGAACATAAATCGGTAGCGGTTCCTGGCAGGACATAACGACTATCGAATAAACATAAAGATTATATCGAACGAACCTAATGCAATGTGATCTGCTACTAGGTCCTTATCACTTATGACCAGCTCTTATCTCTATATGACCAGTTCACATCTAGTCACGACTACTAGTCTGTATCTCCATATGATCAGTTCATATCTTGTCAAATTGAATGACCTGATTGTCTATTGTCCTTTTGCCTCATGATATCTGGTTGAGCTCTAGGTGAGATATCTATCATCCATTGACTATTCAATACTTTCTCGATCTAGTGATGGATAATTTTATGTGGTCGACTCTTCGATCACCAGTGGCACGACCATGTACCTTCTTTATCCGACTATATTGAGGGGCTCAGAGATATCTCTCCTGTTATGTTAGGAGGGGAAAATCACATATCCGACCAGTCATATTCCTACGCATGTTTCATAGCATACCCGAAAGTTACCTTTATACTTACCTAGTTACAGTGTACCGTTTGGTAACCCCTAAGTGCACTATTTCACATGTAAGAAACCATGTTGATCTTAGGTCTAAGGATTATACATTATGATTGCTTGAGACCAACTGATGACATATAAAATCATAACAATCTCAACAGTTTCTCAAGGTGGGTCAATCCCAGACCATGTTCTCTAACAACTGCTCATATTATTGATTCGATATGTAACATCCCAATTTTGGGCTTGTGTTTCAAATGTAAGAAAATCAGTAGAAATTAAAACTTTTTCTTACATCATGTAATTCCTGTGGTGCCAAGAAATTCTTGTACAAGGAATTATGGAAATACATTGTCACAAGTCTTGTTGATCCAAATCTTGTTATTCCAAAAACGATCTTGTCAAATCTTATGATCATCCTCTGGAAATATTTTTCCTAAGTCTCTGTGATGGTATGTGACCCCTCTGAAAAATCTCACAATTTTTAGAAATTGTTTGAAAATTTTAGAGGCATCAAACTGTTTGACTCTCGATCAAACATTAAAACAGAGCCTTGCAGAATTTTTGAGATTTATTCGCAGCATAAAAATCTCTGAAAATTTTACACAAGGTTAATATCTGAGTTAGCAAGCTCTGTAAAATTTTCATAATTTTTGGAGTTATTTTGCTACCTCAAATAAATCTTTCGAGTCTCTGTTCTTTTCAAGGTCAAACTTGGTTTCTTGTTGCTTGGGTTGAGTCGGACTCGGGCTCGAGCCACTGATTCGGTCGATCAACTAAGCGCACCGAGCCACTCTTTAAAGCGCAATCGATCTCGTCCGTTAGATCTAAATCGCACGCCCGCGGCGTGTATCGCCGGACCTTCCGTTGCAAGTCCGAATGTCACCGATAGATCCCCATCCAACCGTTGAGATTTCCGAAGCCTTGGACCCTCGGTTGCATTTTTGAATCGAGCCGTTGGATTAAGATCCAGCGCTCGCGTACTCTTCGTGGTAAATAAGAGTTGCGGCGTGGAGCAATCCGAGTCGTTCGTTTCTAATCGTAGGGCTCGTAATCTCCCGTGTGTTTTAACCCTGGGCGTGGCGTAATCTCTGCCGTTCGTTTTGAATCTGCGGTTGAGAATCGCCTGAGTGTCTTTCCTAGTCTTCTTCGACCTCTAGCCGTGCATGAATAGTGGAGGGCATGGCGGTGTCATTTCATGCCTCCTCTGTCACTCTAGCTGACATTTAGGGGCATGGAGACCCTCGAGCCGGCCATACCTAATGCACCATCCCAACCTTTTTCCCTTGTCGGTAGCTCATTGTGCTTTGTGTTTTGCCGCCCGAGAGCTTGTGGTGCAAACCCTAATGCCCTCAAGGCTTTATAAGCACCCTCATTGCTTCCTAGTATCTCTTTAGATCACCACCAAGTCTCACCCACAGTATTGGAGCTTAATACCTCAAAAATGGCAAACCGCCATTGTTGACCGTGAAGCTTCATTGGTGTTCTTGGTGTTCAGTGGTCCTCCTTCATGTTTCTTTGCCCTAACTTTATCTATTTACTTCCTTGAACATTTCCCCTCACTTAATTTTGGAATTGATTCTCAGGAATTGTCCAATTTGGGGTTTGTTCAAATTCGGCCGAAAAGTGAGTATCGTCTTCCTCAGCTCCGGTGAGTGCACCACTTCCTCATCTCTTGCTCTTATAGCTTCTGTGAATCATTATGAAGCTATTCGATGACTTGGTATCACTCATGTGGCTCGGGGTGTCATTTTGGGTTTTCTTCTCCGAGTCCAAGCAAGCCTCCACCGTGGGCAAGCATCTCCGCCATCTTTTGAAGCTCCTCCCATTAAGGTAGCTCCTTATTAGTCCCTAGAGGCTCGGCACCGCTTCTGCGGGTGCAAATGAGCTTCGCTATTTTCGCATTTAGCAATAAAGGCTCCGTTTTCATTTTCGGCTGGCGGCGTTCTAGTCCCCACCACGGCGTGATTGCCACCACTAGGTCCGTAAGGTTATTGCGATTCCATTTCACTACTTGGTTGGCGCCGCCGCGACGGTGTCGCCGCGATAAGCCGTGGAAGTAGCTCGGGATTTTGCGGGAGGGAACTCCGTTTGTCATTTGTTTAGGCACGATAATTGCCTAATCATTGGTGATCATTGGATGTCATTATTGTGTCTTAATCCAGGCAATTGTGTCAGCGACTTGTGGGCGTGAGGCTTAGATTTGAAATCCGAAGTCATTAGTGTCTCTTTTACATCCTTTTATTGCTAATCATTATTAGCAATAATTTTGTCCTAAGCCGCCACCTTGTGTCATCGCTAGGTGGGCCCTTAAACCGCTTAAACCATACGTGCCAATCATTAGGACACATTAAATCGCTAATCATTAGTTTGTAATTAATCGCTGTCCTAAAAACTCCTATCGATCCACCGACGGGTGGGCAGCGCATCTCGTGCTCGTGTGCTAAAGTCCACGTGTGTGACTCAAGGTCATCGACATCGTGTCCCGATGTCGACATCCCTTTGAACTTCAATCAATAGCCACCGTCGATCCCTTGATCAACGGCCTAGATCTTGTATGCGTTCGGACCCTCGGTTCCCCTCATCATCTGGACCGTCCATCTCGCGATCTGCGGCCGAGATCATGTGTGCAATCGGACCTTCCGGTTAGATGTGGGTTCTAAGCCGTCCATCTTTAGATCTGCGGTGCGTGGTTCCACCGAGGCAACCGCATCGTCGGTTGCATGCACTCGTTTGGGCGTTGGATCTTGATCCAACGGTGGACCCCGATTAGGTTTGGCGCGCGTGCGCTATTTCCAGCGTCGTGGGGCACATTTGGATTTTAAATCTACGGCCGCGGCGTCCACGTCGTTTTCTTTGTTTTGGGTTGTTCTGTATTTGGTAAGTATTTATTTAACGATGAAAATGATGTAAAACTTTAGAAACTCATAACTAATTCATTTTAGCTACTTTTTAGTTAATTCCAACTGTAATAAATTATGTTATCACTTTAGCTTATTATAAAATGGATTTAAGCATGTTCGAGTAGCAAAAATTGTATAACTAGGAATAACTCGATTTCATCATTTTGAATATTCGGAAAATGAATAAAACTTTAGAAAATGCATATCTTGCTCTGTGTATGTCAAAATGAATGATTCCAACCTTGATAAATTTGTTATTAACCCAATGTTAATATAAAAATGATGGTAGGTCCAAGATTGTAATGAAACCTTGATTAATGAGTTAGTACCTATTTTTAGCATTTAGAAAATTCGGAATACTTATAAAATGCACAAGTAATTCTCTGTAAATGCAAAATATATTTGATAAATTCTAGAAAACCCCTCTGTTGGTATACTTCTCTGTAAAATTAGTTTTGAACATATTTATGCCCACGAAAGTGCATTATGCCAATTTTGCATCTTAGAAAAATCATAACTAAATCACTTTAACTCCAAATGACCTGAAATTTTATATGGGTTACCTCTATACCAGTAGGTAGCTACCATAAAAATTCCAGCTTCAAAATCTCTCTAGAAAATATTTTTGCTACAGTGCTAATTATGGTAGAAAATGTATTTTTATGCATTATCTTTTGCACCACAAATCCAAATTAGGTTTTTCCAGTTTCTATGTCTAGGTATATTCGTATTCTACCTTATGTGTAAATTTAAGTCGCATTTGGTTAAGTTTTGCTTGCTCTTTTGTTTATTTGTGGCTCGTCTTATTGGTTGTTCTTGGTTCTTTTTGCCTTTAGCTTAGGATTCGACATTTGCGGTAATCCCGAGAACGATCCTCCGCAACCAATTGAGCAACAGCAAGAAGGCAGCGGTTTGATCATGTTAATCCCAGTATTTTAAGTATTTATGTTGATTACAAATCCTATGTATGCATTGCTACTTTGTTTTAATAGTTGGCCTAGTAGATGCATTTCCTTAGCAAATGATTATCCTCTACTACCATGAGCCTAGGTTACTTGTTGTGATTTAGAGTTCGTGGATGGGCTCTTGTCACTTAGTAGTTGCGAATTAATTGCTTAGCCATGCTTAGCCGGTAGAAATGGGCGGTTATCGACTTGTCGATAACCTTGATCACATAAAACCTATTATGATTTATGATTTCCACCTTGTGCCATGTCTACTTGTGAAAACTAAAACTAAAAGCAAAATGATTTAGACTTGGGCACAATGGTATGTTGGTGTGATTCTCGGTGTGATGGAATGGTGCCTAAGTCAACAAGGACCGAACATCTTGTTACACTAAACCAAGCATTTTAGCGTGCTAACCACACTAGAGGGTATGGGACCTCTCTTGACTTAGTACTTTGGCGTGTATTGGCTCGGGTCGCAGGAGGTCGCGGGAGGGATGGTGTTGGGAGCATTGTAGTGTCCAAAGACTTCACCGGGATGGGATTTGTTGTCTTTCGACTTGCAATGTAAGCGTATGGTGTTTCTACCCATACGAGCGGCTCGTAGTTAATACACAATATTGGGCGTCTCGTAGGACTTAGCGTGTTGCATACCTACTGGAGTGTGCTTTTGGCTTAAAGGCGGTCTGAAGTGTGGGTACATTGGTACACCCCTGCAGGGTTAAAACTATTCGAATAGCCTCGTCCTAGGTTATGGACACGCTTGGGGAGGTCTTTCAAGAGTTAGACTACAACCTTTTAAATTAAAACTTGATGGGTGAGTACGAATCGGGATTTAGTGCTATGTTGTGGTGACTTTTGGGATAGTCACTTCCAGGTGGTTACTTGTATGTATCTTTATTACTGTTATTTCAACATTAAAAACAGATTTGCAAACTTGCTTTTAAATGTATTACATTATTGCAAATAAAGTTGGCTTCATGCAAAATGAGACATACAACCTCCACCTAAATAAGCTTGCATGTAGTTTATGAATAGGTCTTTATTCCACACGTCGATCTTGCGGGTACAAAGACAATCTTTGTACTCAGATGCTATGCTTAATTGTTTTGTTGCAGAGGAAGAAGGTGAGCCTGAGGGGCCTCACTTTGCGGTGTGTTGTGGTAGCTTGCGGGGCGACTAGCTTGGCGGCCCGGTCGGTTGCCTTGTGGGTGTGTGGCTAACCTGGTCGACTTTTGTTCTAGCCATCTTATGGCACATTTTGCTTCATTGTCATTCTTGTATATTATTCTATTTGGCAGGTCGGCTCTCTTTTGTAATAACTTTACTTTATGTCGTTATTGAACTTAGTGATGTTTGTGTATGGAATTGATGTATAATTTTGTGATGATGTGCATATGCTGCAATTCTGGGGAGCATATGTCCATCGAGGCTTAGAATGTTTAATTAGTAATGCTAGAACCATTTGGAGGTTAAGTGTTACTAGTTAAATATTCTGGGTCCTCACACGATATCCCTATATCTATGACTCGTAAAACAAAGTCATAAACAATACATGTGATGTCAATAAGTTAACAGCGATACTTTTAGAAGGGATATTTTTAGAATGACATCATATAACTATTAAAATGCTTCACTAACAAGTCACATACTTGTTAATTTTTATAAATGATAGTTCATCCAAGGAGCATATTGTAACACCCTAGCCCAACATGAGCCTTGAATGCTACTAAAATTAAAAAGTAACAATTTAAAACCTAAGTCATAATACTAAATTTCGGCAGAACCTCCTTTGTACAGTCAACCATACAAGAGGATCTAGCAAGTATCAAAAACATAATCAATTAATCCAATATCTAACCTCAACCATAATCATAAAATCTTCTATGAAACGCTAATTAACTCTATTACAAAACAATAGAGGCATTAAGATATAACCAAAAGAAAACATTCTGGCAGTTTGCTCAGTTATTAATTCATTGTCTAAAATCAATCATGCATGAGTGGTTCGTGGTTGTGTGCAACAGATCTTATTCTAGCCCCTCCCATGCATGGGCTTGTGTTTCAAATGTAAGAAAATGAGTAGAAATTTAAAACTTTTTCTTACATCATGTATTTCCTGTGTGTACTAAACAATTATTGTACAAGAGTTATGGAAATACAAAGTCACAAGTCTGTTTATTCAAATCTTGATCCTTCAAAAACATTCTTGTCAAATATTATGATCATCTCCTGGAAATATTTTTCCTAAGTTCTTGGGATGGTATGTGACCCTCTCAAAAATTTCACAATTTTTAGAAATTGTTTGAATAGTTTTAGAGGGCATCAAACAAACCAGAACCTTGTAGAATTTTTGGAGAAAAATGCATAGCATAAAAACCTCTAAAAATTTTACACAAGGTCAATACCTAAGTCAGCAAGCTCCTGTAAAAATTTCAGAATTTTTGGAGTTATTTTCCTACCTCTGTTAAATCCTTAAAAGTCTCAGCTTGGTTTAAAAACCTAAAACCTGATTCACTGTTCCTTGGGTTTGAGTCGGACTCGGGCTCGAGCCAGTGGTCTTGATCGAACCCACTAACTGCACCGGACCCTCTTAAACGCGCGGTCGATATTGGCCGTTGGATTTAAATCGCTCAGCTCGCGTTGGTGGTGCCGTTCGGGCCACCGCGATCATCTCATCCTTTTTGAGCCGTTAGATTTAGATCGGGCCGTCGTGATTGAATGAGCTATTCGGGTCACCCGAACGTCTCTTTTAATCTCAGCCGTTCGATCTTGATCGGACCGCCCTGGTTGTTGGTGTATTGAAAACCCTCAGCCACACCCTTTTAATCCCAGCCGTCCATTTGAGATCCAACGGACATGGCTTGCTTTTCTGTTCTTCTTCCTCCTCTGTCTCTCCGTGCGCGCATGCAAGCAATGGCAGGAAGAGAGAGAGAGAGGACGGTTTCGTTGTGTCACTTCGAGCTTGCTCTCGTTAACATCACTCTGTGGGGCATTAAATGCGCCCCAGGCTTTCGGCTCCTCCATCCCGAGTCTCAGCTGCTCCCATCATTTCTTAGTCCATGACCGTAGCATGAACCGAGCTCACCATGGGCTCATGTTCTTGCTCGAAACCCTAATCATTTCCCTTTATATAGCCCCTTGGTTCCTCCTAGTGTTCCTTTACACCACCCCTAGCTCTTCTCTGTGTTTTGAGCTCAAAACCACTTCAAATCCTCCAAGCACCATTGTTGACCCGAGGAGCTCCAATGGCGATCTTGGTGTCCAGTGGTTCATCTTCGATATTTCTTGTACCCTTTTGAGCTCCTCAACTTCCTTTACATTTCCCCTAACTTAATTTTGGGTTGTATTCACAGGAATCACTCAATTTTAAGTTTGGAGATTTTCGGCCGATTTCACCGTCTTTCTTCTCCAACTCCGGTAAGTGGTTCTTTTTGCAATTACTTACTTGTGGAGCTTATGGGAACCATAATGAAGCTATTTTGATCACCCATTGGTGTTCATTTTGCTCGGTTGTCATTTTCTTCTTCATCTTCCTCGGCTCATTGAACTCCGTCATGTTCAAGCTTCTCCGGCCATCTTTTGAAGCTCATCTTGGCTCAGGTAGCTTCTATTTAGTCCCTAGAAGTCGGGGCACTCGCTTTCTTGGACCGCAGTGGAGTGATGTTTTCGTGTTTTGCCGAAAAAGCCTCCTTATGTGTTTTCCGGCTCGCCGGCGTTCTAGACCTCCACCGCCGACGAGATCATCACCATTGGGTCCGCATCGCTATTGCGAGTCTATTTTGGTATTTGGTTGGCGCCGCATGATCGAGTCGCCACGACAAGCCGTGAAAGGCACTCGGTTTTTGTCAGCTGGAAAACTCCCGTTTTCGTCATCTAATTAGGACACAGTTAATGCTTAATCATTGCCAATCATTAGAAGTATTAATTGTGTCTTAATTCGGCCTAATGTTTCACAGACGTGTGGGCCCGTAGGCCTTTAACCGCAGTCTAGAGATCATCTGAGCAAATCTGGGGTCATTAATTGCTAATCATTGATTAGCAAGTAATTGGTCTTAAGCCGTCAAACTCTATGCCACTGCCAGGTGGGCCCTCAGTACTTAAATCACCTCTGCTCAAAATCTTTAGGACACATTAATTACTAATCATCACTAATCATTGGTCATTAGTATTTAATTAGCTGTCCTAAAAATCCTCTTTAAGTCACTGCCATGTGGGCCCCGAGCCCTGTGCACGTGGGTTAAAGCTCGCGTGTGTGACTCACAGTCACTGACATGCGGCCCCACATGTGAGCGCTTCATTTTGAACTTCGATCAATGACCGCCGTCCATTTTGCGATCCGCGGTCCGGATCATTTGGGCCGATCGGGTCACCCGATCCTCCCATCCTTGTGGGCCGTTCATCTCATGATCAACGACTGTGGTTCGTGTGCTGTTCGGGTCGCCCGAACCACACTCATTATGGACCCTCCGATTCTTGATCGACGGTCGAGATGAATTGCGCCGTTCGGGTCGCTCTCAAGCCCCCTCGCGCGCTCCGTTAGATTCCAAATCAAGGGCCCATAGTTGTCCACGTCGATTCCTTTCTGTTAAGTGTTGTTTATTTCAGTAAGTAGTTATTTGTCAACTGAAAATTGTATCAAGTCTTTAGAAATTCATATCTAATTCAAAATAGATCCTTTTTAAATGAATCCAACTGTAATAAATTTGTATTTCACTAAAGTTTAATATAGAAATGCTTTTACCTATGCTTCTGTGGAAGAACTTTCTGTAATCTTTAATAGCTTGTTTTCAGCCATTTTTGTATATTCCAGAATTAAATTAAAACTTGGAAAATGCATATCTTTTTCTACACATCTGCAAATTGAATAGGTTCAACTGTGATAAATTTGTTATTAACTAAACTTTAATCTAAAAATGGTTGTAGGCCTGAATCAGCACCAGAAAAATATGTTAATAGATTTAACCTTATTGGTAGCATTTAAAAATTTATTTAATATTGTAAAAGACACAAGTAATTCCTCAGAAATCCTAAATATATAAAATTGATGTCGGAAAATCCCTCTGTTGGCATACTTTAATATGAAATAGGCTTTGCACATGTTGATGTTTCTGGAAAATGTAATGTGCTAGGTTTACAACTTAGAAAAATCATAAGTAAATCATTACAACTACAATTGATGTTCTTAGGATGACCTTAGCTACCTACAATAAAAATTTCAGATTTCGGATCATTCTAGAAATTTTTGCCATGAACGATGGTCAGTAATTAATTTAATTAGAAATTTTCAGTCGAGAGAAATTGTTTTAGTCATAACTTCTTCATGTAAGTCCAAACGAGTAATTCTTGTTCCTAAAGTTGTCTCAAATCAACCTCTTCTCGCTGTATAAATTTCATGGGATTTGGATGTCTTTTCTTTGTTGAGTTTTGTTTGGTGTTCTTCGTTCTTATTTGGTTTTATCGCATTTTCGCGTTAGGTTCCAAGAGTTTATTGAACCCGAGCACCCCCTCGCAGCAAGACCAATCCCAAAGAAGGCAAGCGCTTTTGTGAGGACCCCTGTTATTGGAAATGTTACTAATTAAATTCATCTTGTAGCACAATTGTTAATGAAGGAACAAGATCGCCTTTATTAAAAACCATGCTAAAGATATAAATTTAACAAATGACAGATCCGATGAACAGATTCCGGATATATATGATTCACAATGGTTCCTGTGATCAACGACCATTGCATATATATCCTTCATCAACATTGCATCAAACACATACCACTCATACATTGATATAATTAAACATAAGGTTACATCATTCTATTAGTACTACAATATTAAGTGACTTGGTCACTTTAACGATATCAATGGAAGCAAAATAAACGGAAAATGTCCACCAATGGCTTCATCCACCCGCAGCAATTGCGTGGAGGAAAGAAGTGGCGTCCACTCGTTAGCGTCACCCGATCGGCGCTAACGGGTACTTCATAGAGAAAACCATCCTCACCGCAACAATAGGTGGTAGCACCTTGAGTACAAAAGGTACTCACAAGTCTTACATAAACTAACAAAAGAAAGTGGTTATTAGATCCTATTCAAAGGAGTAGAGTTGTTACATGCATAAGGTTACAACAGAAGGTATAAAGGTTCAAATTTGCATAAAGCGATACACCTTATCCTACAAAGGCTAACTTTTGATAAAGCAATTTAATAAATCAAAAATAAAGTAAAACAGTAAGTAAATACATTAAATGTAAATGATGAGATGCATGATTCCCTCATGCAAACCGAAAATAAACCAAAACCACATTTTGGAAATCAAAATCTCTATACAGTGATATCAGTTCAAGTTATCGTCCATGACCGTGACACGGCTATTCGAATAGCTTTATACCCTGCAGGGGTGTACATCTTTACCCACATGACTTAGCTAGCTCGTTGCCTTCGGATGCCTCCGAATGATGACATACTTCCTTTGGTATGCCGACCGGGAAACTAAGATTTGGTATTTTCAACAAGCTAACACTATTGAGTTGGACCCCATGTGTGAACTCGATCCCACTAGTGTAGGCTATACCACCTACTAACCACGGGCACACATGTTGTGTCAGAATGCCGATCCAAACAATTTAAAGCGGTGGGTTCCCTACCCATAGTAGAATGCTATCGGCACCATTAAGGTATCGTATATGCGACGAGGAACATATACGCCTCACCCTCCTAAGAACATCGATCTTGACATACAAGCTCACATGGCATAAAATGCAGTCCTCGGACCTAAGCATCTATGCCATACAAGGTCAATACACATATCCTTACTCTCTGTTTCCAACTCAATAGTCTCAACATTTTACTTAACCAAACAGCGCCCATACACCGTGCATGTGGAAGTACGTGGGGACTTGAACTGAATAGTCGAGTTCGGTCCTTAATCAACCCTGACAAGTCCACCACAAAACCCAATCTCTTGCACAAAAGCACCATCACTAGCTTCCTCTTGTCCGGATCAATTTGAATTTCAAATACAAGACTGATTTAAAGAAACTGGACAAAGAGTTTAAAATAACAAGGGTTCAGGGCTGATTCCCATGTTTGACAAGATATGCTTGTCAAACTCTAAAATCTCTAGATCGCATATCTAAGCCAAATCAAAATAGACCATATAGTATACGATACTACACTAGAGTTGAGTGTATGGTCATAATTAAGGTAATCCACCATGTCAGGTTATAGCTAGCTATTACAAGTCACATTTTGTATTTTCAGACAAATAGCATGCACAGATATCACTGGATTTGTAAAAGCTATTGTACAAAATCTGGGTTCAATATGGTGCAAAGAGGATGCTTGCCTTGATAGTAATAGACTTCTGGCGGTGCTCGGGTTGTTCAGTATAATCAAAAGCTTGAGAACCAAACTTCTAAAAGAAGCAATAAAATCCAATAAATACCAAAAACGACAACTAGTATGAATTATCAGAAATTGCATGATCAATAAAGAAATGCATGATTAACAACATGCTTAAGCCCTAACTACCCATAATAATGATAATAACCCATTATATAACTACTTTGTTTTCAAAAGACGAAATTAGAGTTTAGTGCAAAGTTCCAGCTTTTGATTTTAAAGAGAGCAAAACAGATGATTGCAATTTTCGGAAAGAAGTATAGAACATGCAAAAGTTCATAAATGAAACTTAGCATGATCTTTTATGGTAATTAATATCCCAAACCAGTCTTAGTCTAACCCTAACTAGTTAGATCACATCAACTAAGAAGAAATTCATTTTTGTCGGTTAAGCCGACAAAAAGAAACAGAGACAGATCTCAGCTAGAAGTTAAAATTGATGATGACAAGAATTGAAAGATCAACTTGTCATGCTGTTAGGGTTTAGTCAAAACCTAAATAAGATGATAAGTTGACAGGAAGAACCCTAGGTCTTGAAAATGACACAAAAGACTGAAAAGCTAGAATAACAGCTTTTCAGTTTGAAGCAAGATCAAGCTACTGATGCTTAAAAGAATGATTCACAGCAGCTTCTAAGGTTCTTAAGATGCTCAAGATGTCGAAACTAGGGTTTTTGGCTTACCAGTATGGAAAGATACCAAGAACTCTGAAAACTGATGATGATGGACAGAGAAATAAACTCTGGATTTAACCTACAAAAGATAACCAATCTTTATTGTAAGGTGTAACCAGAGTTTAGGATGGATAAGCAAAAGGAACAAGAGCAAGAACTCCACTGGCTAACAATGGAGGATGAGCTGCTTCGGTCAACAATGGCTGCAGCTCAAAAAGGCTAGGGTTTATATATGGATGTTGAGCTACAGAGCAAAAGGGAATGATCTAGAGTTGATGAGGTGTCCATTTAGGGCTAATTATCCCAAAAATTAGTTGCAAAAACTTTGGGATAAATCCTCTCCTCTGTTTACAGAGAGATCTGCGCGCTGAGAGAGAGAGGGAAGAAGATAAGAGCCAACTGACATGTGGGCCCCATTGTCATCCTCAGCCGCGCGCATCTCAGAAGGCTCAAACAAATGTCAGCCGTCCGATTGGAAATGGGCGGCTACGATAAATAGAAAGATTAAATGATTTGAATCGGTATCATTTAATATGGACCGCACGATCTAGATCGACCGATCGAGATCTAAATGGAATCCCGAAGGCTCCGGGGCTCCGCTTTCAAAGAGAGACGTTGGATTGAAATCCAACGATCAATTAAAAGATATATACGTCACCCCTTTAGATACGATGACACATTGTGCAATGCGAGGTGGGTTGAAAATTACATTGCCTCGCAATATTCGTTATTATGTTTCATTTTGTTGAGCAATTGTTGAATTGCTTCGTACTATCATCCTTGTTGGTAATATATGATCTCGCTATGATATTCAATATCTATGAACTAATAATATGATTGTCATGAGATGATCCTATATATTCATAGTTGAGTATTTCTGAGGCGTGATGTTATCAAATGATAAGAAGTGGAGGTCGTGGTTGTTACTCCGGATACTGTGTTACACCACTGTTTCGCAGTTAACGTGGTTAGAGGAGTAGTTACCCCGATACCATAGTTTCGTGTGTTAAGCGTGAGTTGCTTTAGAAAGTTGTTCTCTTTCTTGATTTCGAATTTGGCAATTCTTGTCCTGTGGTGGTTGATGAACTTATTCGTGGTCCATGATAGTTATGGTTTTCCATAGATCCTCTTGGTTCTCTCAAACAAATATTGCCTTTCAACTGTTGAGTTGTTTCTACTACTTGTGATCGTTGTCAATTGGCAAGATTGATGTTTTCTTGGTTGCTCCTTCTTCCTCATTGAAAAAGAATGACTCATTTACTCATTTGATAACTTGATTAGTGAAGAGTTTTCATCCACGTAAGTTCGGTTGCTTGGGGAAAGCTTTGGCTTTATGTGTTTCTTTGGATGACTTCATGCTGAGGTTTGAAGTCCCTCTTTGCAGAGTGGTAAGGTGTTAGAATCCTTTGTGATGTCTTGCCATGCTTAAATTGAGAATTTATGATTAAGCTAATAAATTGTTATGATATGAGTTACCAAGTTGGGTTGTTAGCATAGTGCAAATCAATTACTCTTAACTACCATCCATGGAAGTGAAACTGATTAATTTGATATGTCCTTGTATTTGATTCATGGTGTATGTTAAATAAAGATCACAATATCTATTCGTAACCTATAGATGAGCTAGATTTATCTATTTCCTAGTATGCTAAAATTGTTGAAACTTGTATAAAGTACCGGATGGGTGCCGTGTATCGACTCATGAAACCTTGTTTATAGGAAATTATGTTAGTGAATCTTTAATCATGTTTTGAAATGATTTCAACAAAGGTGAAATGTGAATCTATGTTTATAAATGGTTATGTGATTGCAAATAGAATTAGTACCGTATGTATACGCGTGGTTAGTACAATCATCATTTGTTAATGAGCGCAAGAAAGTGTTGAGCAACACCAACAATTGAGTAGATGAATTTTAAGTAGTCTTTGTTAGCGTGCCTTGTGATATTGTTATTGCTTAGCATAAACTTGTTATGATAAATTTGTTTCAACCTTGTGGTTTGTGTTCCCTTGGGAAGTTTTAGGATGGAGTAATAAAGTTTGATGATTCTTGGTACTATGTATGTTGTCGATGTTATTAAATAGTCAAAAATGTGATAATGAGGTTAATTCTCGAGTAATTTGATCACCCATGGTGATATTTCCTAAATGATCAAATTTCAAAATTTGTAGTCATGATCTTTGGGGTTCGTGCTTTATGTGGTAAATGAAGTTTATCAGTAACGATATGTTACAATGTTGCAATGGTTCTTCGTTGATGCAAGTGTTTCTGATTTTGAATACTTATTTGTTCTTATCTGTTAAGGTTCGATATTCTCTTCTTGTGAGGCTTATGCTCAACTGGACTCCACTTATGTTCCGTGAGTTCATTGCTTAATTGGTTTCTTCTCTGGTCCCATGTTCAGCAAGTAGTGGTGGATGAGTTTTCTAGTTGGTGAAAATCGTTTCATTTGTCTCTTCTTTCGAGAAAGAATCAACTCATTCTTTTCACGTGGGTCTTTTGAAGTGTTTTCTAATTGTTGTTGTGAAATTGATGTTAATACCCATAGTAATTTGATCGCCCTTGGTGATATCGTCGTCGAGATGAATATTTCAAGTTTAGCTTTCGTGATATTTTCTTTGAGCTCTTAAATCATCCGTAATCAAATTATTTTAAATAAATTAAGGTATTGGATTGTCCTGCTTCTTAAGAGATTTGTGTGGTTTAACTCTAAAGGCTCTTTGGTTTGAGTTGGCAACGCGAGGTTGCAACCAAAGAAGTTATGTTGGTTCCTTTAAGAGGAGAATAATCTACTTGCTTTTCGCAAACTCAGAATTGGAAATGTTTGAGTTTGTGGTACGAGATTATTTGGATCTCATGTTTCTTGTGTAGTTGAACTGCTCAATAAATATAACGATGGAAGAAATTTTATTGGTTCTTAATTAGTCCTTGTGGTTTGGACTAAAGACCTTATCTTGTTCTTTGTGGCAAAGTGATGTTAGTCAAAGAATTAATTAAAAAGGTTAAGGAGAGAGTGCATTATGAATATTTGAGAATTGAGTCAAGTTTTGTAACTTGTGGTTATTTGAATTGTTCATAAACTTTTGCTCTTTTCACTCAAGAGTTGTCGAGTTTCAATCGCAATGTCATTCTTCTTGTTGGTGGTTATTTGCTATTCCCTTTCGAGGGATGCTGGCGCAACACCGTTGGATTTGATTTCTACGGTCAGATGGAAAGTTGAACCGATGGTCCGATTGCATACACTCATATGGACCGCACGATTGAAATCCAACGATCCGCCGATTTTGGGCTTTAGAGGCCCACGGTCAAAAAGGAGTGCCGAGGATTGAAATCCAAAGGCCCGCATAAACGCGCGCTCGATTTCAAATTGAAATAAGCAATACCGTTAGATCAAGGATGGACGGCCACGACAGCGGGATCCGAGTCGTCCGAATGCATACACTAATCGGGCCACACGATGAAGATCCAACGGTCCGCAGGAGCGCGGCTTTAATAACACGCGAGAAAGGAAAAGCCGTGAGGATTTGAATCTAACGGCCGAGATAAAAGCGCGCTTTAGGTTTAAAACGAAAAGGGCGTCACGGTTGGATTGGAAACGAACGGTGAAGATTGAACATGGATCCGAGTTGTCCGATTGCACACACTAACCTCGCCGTTAGATCAAGATCCAACGGCAGAGATTAAAATGCATACGTGGGACACTCGTGGAGTGTTATAGCCGCGCCGCTCGATTGAAGATCAACGGCTTGTATCAATCGTGGAGTTCGGGCTTGCGTTGGAACGTGACTGGGCGGACCAAATAGATGGGTTGGACCCAACCACGAAGGTGCGAGTCGCTACACAGTACTAGGGTTAGGTTTAGACCACTTTAGTTGACCCAATCCTATTCAAATTTGTAAAAGGTTTGACTGGCTTTAAAAATAGCAAATAAATTCATAAATTCATGAAATTTTTACTGTAAGCTACTGGGATGATATATTTCCCAGATAAATTTTATAAACCGCATTTTCACTTTGTAAAATACATAAATATTTATTTCAGGCCGAAAATATTTATTTAAAGACAATAAATTTTTCTTTAAGCCCAAATAATTTCTAAAAATGCAACAAAAATATTTTTAGTCAAGATAATTTATCTAGGCTTTAATAAAAATACTTCCCAGTCATAATACAAGTTTTATCTTGTATCCCTTTAAGACTTTGAATGGTTCTTTAGGGTTTTGACTACAAAGGAAGGTTTTTAACTTGTAACATGCTGCCCAAAGTGTAAACATGAACAGTAATGCCATGAACAGTATCTCATTACTGTTCATAAAGCATTTTATTACTGTTTATAAACTTGGGGCTGTTACAAGTTTGATCATGTTAATCCCAGTATTTTAAGTATTTATGTTGATTACAAATTCTATGTATGCATTGCTACTTTGTGTTAAACTATTGTCGTTAGTTGACCTAGTAGATGCATTTTCATAGGCAAATGATCATCCTTTACTACCATGAGCCTAGGTTATTGCTATGATTTAGAGTTCGTGGATGAGCTCTTGTCACTTAGTAGTTTTACGGATAAATTGCTTAGCTATGCTTAGCTTCAGGTAGAAATGGGCGGTTATCGACTTGTCGATAACCTTGATCACATAAAACTTATTATGACTTATAATTTCAGCCTTGTGCCATGTCTACTTATGAAAACTAAAACTGAAAAAAAAATGATTTAGACTTGGGCACAATGGTATGATTGGTGTGCTTTTGGGTGTGACTGGAATGGTGCCCGAGTCAACAAGGACCTAACATCTTATTACACTAAACCAAGCATTTTAGCGTGCTAACCACACTAGAGGGTATGGGACCTCTCTTGGCTTAGTACTTTGGCGTGTATTGGCTTCGGGTCGCAGGGACTCGCAGGAGGGATGGTGATGGGAGCATTGTAGTGTCCGAAAGGCTTCCCCCGTGATGGCTGGTTATCTTTCGGTTTGCAATGTAAGTGTATGGATTCCGATCCATACGAGCGGCTCGTAGTCAATGCACAATATTGGAAAGTGTCTCGTAGGACTTAGCCGTGCCGGTATACCTTCGGAAGTGTGCTTTTGTGGGTTAAAGGCGGTCTGAAGTGTGGGTACATTGGTACACCCCTGTAGGGTTAAAACTATTCGAATAGCCTCGTCCTAGGTTATGGACACGCTTGGCAAGGTCTTTCAAGAGTTATACTACAACCTTTTAATTAAAACTTGATGGGTGGTACGAATGTGGGATTCGTGCTATGTTGTGGTGGCTTTTGGGATAGTCACTTCCAAGTGGTTACTTGTATGTATCTTTATTTCGCCGTTATTTTGACAACAAAACAGATTTGCAAACTTGCTTTTAAATGTATTGCATTTTTGCAAATAAAGTTGGCTTCATGCAAAATGAGACATACAACCTCCACTTAAATAAGCTTGCATATAGTTTATGAATAGGTCTGCTATTCCACACGTCAGTCTTGCGAGTACCTTTGTGTACTCAGTTATCTTGCTTAAATGTATTTGTTGCAGAGGAAGAAGGTGAGCTTGAGGGGCCTCACTTTTGTGAGCTGTGTTGTGGTAGCTTGCGGGGCGACTAGCTTGGCGGCCCGGTTGGTTGCCTTGTGGGTTGTGTTGGCCTTGTGGGTTGTGTTGGCTAACCGATCGACTTTTGTTCTAGCCATCTTATGGCACCTTTTGCTTCCGCTGTCATTCTTGTATATTGTGTCATTTGGTCGGTCGGCTCTTTTGTAATAACCTTACTTTATGTATATCCTTTACTAGACTTGGTTATGTATGTTGTATGGAAATGACGTGTAATTTTGTGATGATGTGCATGTGCTGCAATTCTGGGAAGCATATGTCCATCGAGGCTTAGAATGTTTAATTAGTAATGCTAGAACCATTTGGAGGTTAAGTGTTACTAGTTAAATATTCTGGGTCCTCACAAAGTTGGTATCAGAGCCATACTGACCGTAGAAACCCCTAGCTTGGTCGCCTTTAGGATATTTTGAAAACCAATGTTCAAATGTCAAAAAGGTTTATGAAAATTTAAGTAAGTTTTCAGACTTTACTCCTTACTGCCTTAGCTTGCTCATCTCACCTTACTCTTGATTAAGTTTTGAAAAGTTGTTCCTCTCTTCCTTTCAAAAGTTAGCTATTTATCGATTAAGTTTGGTTTGGGAGAACCATGAGTGTTGTAATTTGAAGGGTTGGCTGTCCATTAGTGAGATTGGGAGCTTCGAATGAAGTTTCGCCAGAGCTTAAAGGGGCAGATTTGGACAGCTAGCTAGTAATTAGTATAGGAGGTAGGAAATGAGAGGTTAATTCAACTAAAACTTGAGGGAATAAAAGGGTAAGAAGTGATATGAGTTAGCTAGATACCTAACGCTCTATTAGGTGATTATACCTCGGTTTTTGGACTGTTTAGAGTAGGGTTAAGTTCTGAAATTTTACCTTCCTAAACGATTACTCGTTCTTTCCATACGGGTTATTCGTTTCGGGAAGTTGATTTGGTGACTTATGGTCTTATGCTCTCTTATGGTTATTCTTTGGTCATTTTAACTGAGTTTGGATTTCCGTGCTTTTGGGTCTCGAACTGTACCTAACTTATCTTAATAAAACAGGATGGCTGGAGGGACCCGTAGTGGTCGGAATCAGCCGGGTAGTCCCGGTGAGGAGCTTCCCCCTCCTCCGACCATGGCTGAAGTCCTCGTGCAGATCGAACGCAACCGTTCGAAGGACCGCAAGGTGTTGGAGGTTATCGCGAGGAACTCCTCCACTCCCTCTGGTGCCTCTGGATCCGGAGGAGGTGGCCATCAGTCTCGTGGGGGACTTGCGGAGTTCCTTCGCACGCAGCCTCCCACCTTCTCCAAGTCCGAGGATTCCCTTGATGCAGATGACTGGTTGTGTCTGGTTGAGCGGAAGCTCAACGTTGCTCAGTGCCAGGAGCAGGAGCGGGCACTTTTCGCATCCCATCAGTTGGAGGGTGCGGCACTCTCATGGTGGGAGAACTTCCTCGCCATGCAGCCCGCGGGACACGTGGTCTCGTGGGAGGAGTTCAGGTCGGCTTTCCGCCGGGCCCATGTCCCCGCCGGCCTGATGAAGTTGAAGAAGAAGGAGTTCCTTGCACTCAAACAGGGGCGCAAATCTATGACTGAGTACCTCCATGAGTTCAACCATCTTGCGAGGTATGCTCCTGCTGAGGTGGCCACTGATGAGGCAAAGCAGGAGAAGTTCATGGAGGGCTTGTCTGAGGAGCTGCAGGTTAAGCTCTCTATTGTGGACTTCCCCGACTTCCAGACCTTGGTGGACAAGGCCATCGTTGCCGAGCACAAGGCGAGAGCGCTGGGCGAGTCCCGCAAGCGCAAGTGGGAGGCCCAGCGGTCTGCACAGGCCGGCCTTGTTCGTCCCCGTGTTGGGCCTGCACCAGGGGCCCGTTCTTTGGCTTCACCACCGTCGAGGCCTTCGGCACCAGCTCCACGTCCTCCGCAGTCGTGATTCGCCACGCGCGCTGCGACCCGGCCAGCAGGTGTTCCCGCAACCCCGCGCCGACGCCACCGCTTCTCTCGCCACAACAAGGGCCACTACGCGAGTAGTTGCCCTAAGAAGATTGGAGCGGCCCCTCGTCCTAATGGAGGACGCGGGCAAGGGAGTGGTCACCCACCTGACCAGAAGATCCAGGGCATGGGGAGCGGCCGAGTCAACCACATCTAGGCTGAGGAGGCACAGGAGGCGCCCGACGTGGTGTTGGGTACGCTTCTTGTTAATTTGCGTCCTGCTGCAGTATTATTTGACTCTGGAGCTTCGCATTCTTTTATTTCGAGGTCGTTTGCTGTTGATAGTGGTCTTCTCTGTGTTCCTTTGGGGGTCCCACTACTTATTCGCTCTCCGGGTTCGGAAATGAGAGCTGACCAGGAGTGCCGGGACGTTCCTATCCACATCGAAGGAGTGGGATTCTTGGCGAATCTTATCCTACTCAACTCGGAGCGCCTGGATGTGATTCTTGGCATGGATTGGTTGTCCCAACACTGGGCAAATCGACAGCGTAAAGATTGTCTACCTCACCACCCTTGGTGAACAGTTGGGTTTTCGCGCAGATGCGAGGCCCCTTCTTTGTGCACTTGAAGCGAAGCCGCCTTTGGAGATCCGTGGATGTTCCCACAAGATGTGATTTTGTGGATGTTTTTCCGAAAGACTTGCCCAGATGCCTCCTGCTCGAGACACAGTTCGTGATAGAGTTGCTGCCCTGCATCGCCCTATTTCAAAGAGGCCGACGCATGCCTCCTAATGAGTTGGAGGAGCTGAAGAAGCAACTAGGTGAGCTGCAAGAGAAGGGTTTCATCCGTCCTAGCTCATCTCCTTGGGGTTGTCCAGTTATTTTTGTGAAGAAGAAGGACAAGACCCTGCGCATGTGTGTTGATTACCGTCCGCTTAATGAAGTGACGGTGAAGAACAAGTATCATCTGCCCCGTATTGATGATCTTTTTGATCAGTTGACCGGAGAACGAGTCTTCTCCAAGATTGACTTGAGGTTGGGTTATCATCAAGTCAGGATCAGGACCAAGGATATTCCAAAGGCGGCCTTTGCTACTCGTTATGGTCTTTACGAGTACACCGTCATGTCTTTTGGCTTAACCAATGCTCCCGCTTTATTCATGAACCTTATGAATTCGATATTCATGGAGTATTTGGATAAGTTTGTGGTGGTTTTCATTGATGATATTCTTATCTACTCCAAGAGCGAAGAAGAGCATGTTGAGCATCTTAAGCTTGTGTTGGGCAAGCTGCGTGAGCACCAGCTGTATGCCAAATTCAGCAAGTGTGAGTTCTGGTTGAGGGAAGTGGCATTCTTGGGCCATGTTCTTTCAACAGGAGGTGTGGTTGTGGATCCTAGCAAGGTCGGTGATGTGCTATCTTGGGGTCACCAAGTCACCACCGATGTGCGAAGTTTTCTTGGTTTGGCGGCTACTATCGCCGCTTTATCGAGAATTTCTCCAAGATTGCGGCCTATGACCGAATTGCTCAAGAAGGACAAGAACTTTGAGTGGTCCACTTGCATGTGATGTGAGTTTTCAGAACTTAAGAAGCGGTTGACCTCACTCTAGTGCTTGTTCTCCCGATATTCACAAGAGTTTTGATATCTATTGTGATGTTTCTCGTCGTGGTCTTGGTTGTGTTCTTATGCGAGGAGGGCAAGGTTGTGGCCTATGCATCGCGGCGCTTGAGGCCTCATGAACTCAACTATCCTACTAATGACTTGGAGTTAGCTGCGATGGTTCATGCACTCAAGGTTTGGCGGCATTATCGATTGGTAACCGTTGTGAGGTGTATTCTGACCACAAGAGCTTGAAGTACTTGTTCACCCAGCCAGATCTGAACCTCAGGCAAAGAAGATGGTTGAAATTGATCAAGGATTATGACATTGGTATTCAGTATCATCCGGGCAAGGCTAATGTCGTTGTGGATGCACTCAGTCGGAAGGTGTATTGCAACATGTTGATACTCCAAGAGCAGTAGCCTACCCTCACTTCAGAATTTCAGCGCCTCAATTTGGGCTTGATCGAGCACGGTTCTCTTGCTACCTTGGTTTTGCAGCCAACCTTGGTAGACCAAATCAAGGCCGCACAGCAGACAGATGCGGGTGTGAATCAAATCAAGCAGAACATCAAGGATGGGTCAGCCAAGTGCTTTTCAGAGGATGAGCATGGCGTTGTACGGTTTGGGTGGCGTCTTGTGGTTCCTAAGGTCATGGAGTTGCGGGATTTGATCCTCCGCGAAGCTCATGATTTCCCCTTGTCCATCCACCCCGGGGCTACCAAGATGTATCAGGACCTTCATCAGAGATTCTGGTGGACCTGTATGAAGCGTGAGGTTGCCAAGTTTGTTGCCGAGTGCGACGTGTGCTGTCGTGTGAAGGCCGAGCATCAGCGTCCAGCAGGTCTTCTTCAGCCTTTGCCTGTGCCAGAATGGAAATGGGATTCCGTTGGCATGGACTTCATCACTGGTTTGCCTCGCTCGTCAAAGGGAAACGATACCATTTGGGTTGTCATTGATAGGCTAACTAAAGTGGCACATTTTCTTCCTGTTAAGACTCAGCTTCGTGTGGGACACTTAGCCGAGCTCTATGTATCGAGGATTGTGAGTTTGCATGGTGTGCCCAAGACGATTGTGTCTGACCATGGGGCGTTGTTTACCTCTCGGTTTTGGCATGGTCTGCAGGAGGCCATGGGGACTCGTCTTACCTTCAGCACGGCCTTTCACCCCCAGACTGATGGTCAAACGGAGAGAGTCAACCAAGTGTTGGAAGATATGCTCCGTGCTTGTGTTCTTTCCTATGGGAAGAAGTGGGAGAAATGCCTGCCGTTTGCTGAGTTCTCCTACAACAACAGCTATCAGGCCAGTCTTGGCATGGCACCATTTGAGGCTTTGTATGGGAGGAGGTGTAGAACCCCATTGAACTGGTCAGAGACTGGTGAGCGGCAGTTCTTCGGCCCAGATTCGATCAATGAGGCCGAAAGCCAAGTTCAGTTGATTCGCGAGCATCTGCGCACGGCCCAGTCCAGGCAGAAGAGCTATGCAGATCGTCGTCGCCGTGAGTTGACCTTTGAGCCCAATGACTTTGTGTATCTCAAAGTCTCACCTTTGAAGGGCCATCAGCGTTTTGGCATCAAGGGCAAGTTAGCTCCTCGGTATATTGGGCCTTATCGCATCATCGAGAGAGTTGGGGCTGTGGCATACAGATTGGAGCTGCCAGCTACACTTGAGCGTGTGCATGTTGTGTTCCATGTATCCCACCTGAAGAAGTGCCTCCGTGTCCCAACTGAGGAAACTCCATTGGAGGTTCTCGATGTGCAAGAAGATTTGACCTACCGCGAGCATCCTGTTCGTATTCTCGAGGAATCTGAACGAAGGACAAGGAACCGTGTCATCAAGTTCCTTAAGGTTCAGTGGTCAAACCATTCTGAGGATGAGGCAACTTGGGGCGAGAAGATCGCCTTCGTGCTGATTTTCCTTCTTTCTTCTCCGAGTAAACGGAATCTCAGGACGAGATTCTTGTAAGGGGGGAGAGTTGTAACATCCCAATATTGGGCTTGTGTTTCAAATGTAAGAAAATGAGTAGAAATTTAAAACTTTTTCTTACATCATGTATTTCCTGTGTGTACTAAACAATTATTGTACAAGAGTTATGGAAATACAAAGTCACAAGTCTGTTTATTCAAATCTTGATCCTTCAAAAACATTCTTGTCAAATATTATGATCATCTCCTGGAAATACTTTTCCTAAGTTCTTGGGATGGTATGTGACCCCTCTGAAAAATTTCACAATTTTTAAAAATTGTTTGAATATTTTTAGAGGGCAGTCAAACCTGTTTGACTTTTAGTCAAACCTTAAACCAGAACATTGTAGAATTTTTGGAGAAAAATGCATAACATAAAAACCTCTAAAAAGTTTACACAAGGTCAATACCTAAGTCAGCAAGCTCCTGTAAAAATTTCAGAATTTTTGGAGTTATTTTCCTACCTCTGTTAAATCCTCAAAAGTCTCAGCTTGGTTTAAAGACCTAAAACCTGATTCATTGTACCTTGGGTTTGAGTCGGACTCGGGCTCGAGCCAGTGGACTTGATCGAACCCACTAACTGCACCGAGCCTCTTAAACGCGCGGTCGATATTGGCCGTTGGATTTAAATCGCTCGGCTCGCGTTGGTTGTGCCGTTCGGGCCACCGCGATCATCTCATCCTTTTTGAGCCGTTGGATTTAGATCGGGCTGTCCTGATTGAATGAGCTGTTCGGGTCACCCGAACGTCTCTTTTAGTCTCAACCGTTCGATCTTGATCGGACCGCCCTCGTTGTTGGTGTATTGAAAACCCTCAGCCGCACCCTTTTAATCCCAGCCGTCCATTTGAGATCCAACGGACATGGCTTGCTTTTCTGTTCTTCTTCCTCCTCTGTCTCTCCGTGCGTGCATGCAAACAATGGCAGGAAGAGAGAGAGAGAGAGGCGGTTTCGTTGTGTCACTTCGAGCTTGCTCTCGTCAACATCACTCTATGGGGCATTAAATGCGCCCCAGGCTTTCGGCTCCTCCATCCCGAGTCTCAGCTGCTCCCATCATTTCTTAGTCCATGACCGTAGCATGAACCGAGCTCACCATGGGCTCATGTTTTTGCTCGAAACCCTAATCATTTCCCTTTATATAGCCCCTTGGTTCCTCCTGGTGTTCCTTTACACCACCCCTAGCTCTTCTCTGTGTTTTGAGCTCAAAACCACTTCAAATCCTCCAAGCACCATTGTTGACCGAGGAGCTCCAATGGCGATCTTGGTGTCCAGTGGTTCATCTTCGATATTTCTTGTACCCTTTTGAGCTCCTCAACTTCCTTACATTTCCCATAACTTAATTTTGGGTTGTATTCACAGGAATCACTCAACTTTAAGTTTGGAGATTTTCGGCCGATTTCACCGCCTTTCTTCTCCAACTCCGGTAAGTGGTTCTTTTTGCACTCACTTTCTTGGACCGCAGCGGAGCAATTTGCTGTTTTCGTGTTTTCCTGAAAAAGCCTCCTTATGTGTTTTCCGGCTCGCCAGCGTTCTAGACCTCCACCGCCGGCGAGGTCATCACCATTGGGTCCGCATCGCTATTGCGAGTCCATTTTGGTATTTGATTGGCGCCACCGCGACCGGAGTCGCCGGCGACAAGCCGTGAAAGGCACTCGGTTTTTGTCAGCTGGAAAACTCTCGTTTTCGTCATCTAATTAGGACACAGTTAATGCTTAATCATTGCCAATCATTAGAAGTATTAATTGTCTCTTAATTCAGCCTAATGTCTCACGCACATGTGGGCCGTGAGGCCTTTAACCGCATGATCAGAGATCATCCGAGCAAATCTGGGGTCATTAATTGCTAATCATTGATTAGCAATTAATTGGTCTTAAGCCGTCAAACTCTGTGCCACTACCAGGTGGGTCCTCAGTCCTTAAATCACCTCTGCTCAAAACCTTTAGGACACATTAATTACTAATCATCACTAATCATTTGTCATTAGTATTTAATTAGCTGTCCTAAAAATCCTCTTTAAGTCACTGCCATGTGGGCCCCGAGCCCTGTGCACGTGGGTTAAAGCTCGCGTGTGTGACTCACAGTCACTGACATGCGGCCCCACATGTCAGCGCTTCATTTTGAACTTCGATCAATGACCGCCGTCCATTTTGCGATCTGTGGTCCGGATCATTTGGGCCGATCGGGTCACCCGATCCTCCCATCCTTGTGGGCCATTCATCTCATGATCAACGACTGTGGTTCATGTGCTGTTCGGGTCGCCCGAACCACACTCATTATGGACCCTCCGATTCTTGATCGACGGTCGAGATGAATTGGGCCGTTCGGGTCGCTCTCAAGCCCCCTCGCGTGCTCCGTTAGATTCCAAATCAAGGGCCCATAGTTGTCCACGTCGATTCCTTTCAGTTAAGTGTTGTTTATTTGATGAAGTAGTTATTTGTCAACCAAAATTGTATCAAGTCTTTAGAAATTCATATCTAATTCAAAATAGATCCTTTTAAATGAATCCAATCAGTAATAAATTTGTATTTCACTAAAGTTTAATATAGAAATGCTTTTACCTATGCTACATGGAAGAACTTTCGTAATCTTTAATAGCTTGTTTTCAGCCATTTTTGTATATTCCAGAATTAAATTAAAACTTGGAAAATGCATATCTTTTTCTACACATCTGCAAATTGAATAGGTTCAACTGTGATAAATTTTTTATTAACTAAACTTTAATCTAAAAATGGTTGTAGGCCTGAATCAGCACCAGAAAAATATGTTAATAGATTTAACCTTATTGGTAGCATTTAAAAATTCATTTAATGTTGTAAAAGACACAAGTAATTCCCTGTAAATCCTAAATATATAAAATTGATGCTGGAAAATCCCTCTGTTGGCATACTTTAATATGAAATTGGTTTTGCACATGTTGATGTTTCTGGAAAATGTAATGTGCTAGGTTTACAACTTAGAAAAATCATAAGTAAATCATTACAACTCCAAATTTAGTAAACTCCACTTTGCTGTTCTTAGGGTGACCTTAGCTACCTACCATAAAAATTCCAGATTCCAGATCATTCTAGAAATTTTTGCCATGAACAGTAGACGTAATTAATTTAATTAGAAATTTTCAGGCTGAGAGAAATTGTTTTAGTCATAACTTCTTCATGCTAAGTCCAAACGAAGTAATTCTTGTTCCTAAAATTGTCTAAAATCAACCTCTTACTGATGTATAAATTTCATGGGATTTGGATGTCTTTTGCTGTTGAGTTTTGTTTGGTGTTCTTCGTTCTTATTTGGTTTTATCGCATTTTCGCGTTAGGTTCCGAAGAGTTTATTGAACCTGAGCACCCCCTCTGCAGCAAGACCAATCCCAGCAAGGCAAGCAGTTTGGTCATGTTAATCCCAGTATTTTAAGTATTTATGTTGATTACAAATTCTATGTATGCATTGCTACTTTGTGTTAAACTTGTGGGTTGTGTTGGCTAACCGGTCGACTTTTGTTCTAGCCATCTTATAGCACCTTTTGCTTCCGCTGTCATTCTTGTATATTGTGTCATTTGGCCGGTCGGCTCTTTTGTAATAACCTTACTTTATGTATGTCCTTTACTAGACTTGGTTATGTATGTTGTATGGAAATGATGTGTAATTTTGTGATGATGTGCATGTGCTACAATTCTGGGAAGCATATGTCCATCGAGGCTTAGAATGTTTAATTAGTAATGCTAGAACCATTTGGAGGTTATGTGTTACTAGTTAAATATTCCGGGTCCTCACAGGTAAGACGCTTGAGAGTGTGTGATTCCACCTTCCATCACCTAGTAGTTGATAGAGATAATACCTTTGTGTTGTCCTTTGTTTCCTACTAACCATGGCGGTGAGGCGTCGATGAGAAAGAGTGTGTGTTAAAGGGGAACTCATGGCGCTTTTGGATGAACGACTCGCTACCATTAATGAGGACATTGACAGAAAGCTACAGGCTACTACAACCACATTACAACGCTCAATCAACGATAGTATTGCAGCGCTCACCACACGCCTTGAAAGAATGATGAATCAGCCACCAAACAATGGACGCGAGTATGAACATGATGCAGCCCAAGATCTTGAGGTGGGCGATGATAATGAGAGGCGAAATCGTGACGCTCAAGATGCACATCTACGACACCGCCTACAACACAACCGTCACGGTATGGGAGGTAATAATTTTCAGCACCACAATGTTCGTGTTAATGATGACCCATTTGCTAAAGTTAAATTTACCATACCATCTTTTGCGGGTGTTCATGATGCTGAAATTTATCTAGATTGGGAGATGACAGTTGAACAAAAATTTAATGCCCATCTAGTTCCTGAAGTGCATAGAGTTAGGCAAGCTACTAGTGAATTTAAAGATTTTGCTATCATTTGGTGGAATCAAGTAGTTAATTCTGGCTTAACACCTGATACATGGGATAGATTGAAGGCAGCTATGCGTGCTAGATTTGTTTCTCCTGCTTTTAAACGTGATATGCGTAAGAAATTGCAGCGCTTAGACCAAGGTAATAGATCTGTTGAGGAATATTACCAAGAATTACAAATAGGCATGCTGCGTTGTAATGTTGTTGAGGATGAGGAGGATAAGATGGCTCGTTTTTATGAGGGCTTAAGGCGTGAAATTCAGGACATAATTGATTACAAGGAGTATAATGATATCAATAGGTTGTTCCAGCTTGCTTGTTTGGCAGAAAAAGAATTGCAAGGAAGACAACAAAAGACTAGGAGCCAATTTGGAAGTACGTCTGCATCGAGATCGACGCCGGGGCAAGCCAAGATAGCCCCACCTCCTGCTTTCAGGTCTGGTGCCCCCTCCATGAGTAGGGCACGTTCAGCAACACCACCAACACCGTCACCTGCACCCGAGACGAGCAAATCCACTAGTGTGCGAGCACGATCGCGAGCTCTTCATCGATTGCTTCCACGGTCGCATAACGGGATTATATGCCACCGTTGCAAAGGGATGGGACACGTTATGAAAGATTGCCCGATCGTGGCGTACATTGCGATAGAAGATGGTGGTTACGTAAGAAGATTGCCCTAGTCAGCGAGCGTACATTGCGATAGAAGATGGTGGTTACGTAAGTGCTAGTGATGTTGAGGATGAATATGCTCTTGCAGCTAACCTTGCAGGTAATGATGATGATCAAGAGGAGGAACATAGTGATGGGGAGGAAATTTTAGGTACCGCTCTGAGAGAATTATAGGAGCATAATTGTGCAACGAGTGTTGAGCACTCAAATGGAGCAAGCGGAGAAGATACAGCGCCATAATTTGTTTCAGATGTTCCTCATCGTCAAGGATTGTCGTGTTCGTGTCATAATTGATGGTGGGAGTTGTAATAACTTGGTAAGTTTAGATTTGGTTAAGAAGCTTGGCTTGACCACACGTGCACATCCTCATCCATACCACATTCGGTGGTTCAACAACAATGTAAGGTGAAGGTAACACAATCTGCGAGTGCATTTTCCATTGGTTCCTATCATGATCTGCTGATTTCGACGTAGTGCCTATGCAAGCTTGCTCACTTTTATTACTACCTTATGCACAAAGGAAAGAAAATAATTTTGCTACCTTTGACAATTCTTGAAATTGTGCAATGTGAAAAGAGATAGCTACAAATGAGAGGAAAGAACATGAACATGAATCAAAATCAGAAAGTAGTGAAGAATATTTTCCCACCTAAGAAAGAGAAGTTAGCACCTAGTTCTAGAACTGAGGGAATTAAATTAAAGGGTTGTGTCATGCTTGCAACCAAATCTGATCTTGCTGAAATTGTCGATAATGATATGCTATGTTATGCGTTGATATGCAAAGACACTTTATTTTCACTTGATGATATATCTAGCTCTTTGTCGTCTTCTATCACTAACCTTTTGCAGGAGTATGAGGATGTGTTTTCAGCTGAACTACCCCCGGGACTGCCACCTATTAGAGGGATTGATCACCAAATTGACTTAATTCCGGGAGCGACTTTGCCAAACCGTGCGGCGTATAGAACCAATCCAGAGGAGACTAAGGAAATTCAACGACAAGTCCAAGACCTTTTGGACCGAGGGTATGTACGAGAAAGCCTTAGTCGTTGTGCTGTTCCTGTTCTTTTGGTTCCTAAGAAAGACGGTAGTTGGTGTATGTGTGTTGATTGTAGAGCCATTAATAACATCACAATACGATATCGTCATCCTATTCCTAGGTTGGATGACATGCTAGATGAGTTGAGTGGTTCTATTATTTTCACAAAGATTGACTTGCGTAGCGGGTACCACCAGATTAGAATAATATTGGGAGATGAATGGAAAACAGCGTTTAAAACTAAGTTCAGGCTATATAAGTGGTTAGTGATGCCTTTTGGTTTAACTAATGCACCTAGCACTTTCATGCGTTTGATGAACGAAGTTTTGCATGATTTTATTGGAAAATTTGTGGTGGTTTATTTTGATGATATTCTGATATATAGCAAGTCATATGAAGTACACCTGAATCATTTACGTGCTGTTTTTAATACTTTGCGAGATGCACGTTTGTTTGGTAACCTTGAGAAGTGCACATGTTGCACCGATCGAGTATCGTTTCTTGGCTATGTTGTTACTTCACAGGGCATTGAAGTTGATCAGGCCAAGATCTTCGCTATCCAGAGTTGGCCGCCTCCTAAAACGGTCAAACAAGTGCGGAGTTTTCTCGGGCTCGCTGGCTTCTATCGGCGTTTTGTTCGGGATTTCAGCACCATCGCTGCACCGCTGAATGAGCTTACAAAGAAGGGTGTTCCTTTTACTTAGGGCACCATACAGCAACAAGCTTTTGACGCTCTCAAAGATAAGTTGACACACGCCCCTTTGCTTCAACTACCTGATTTTTGCAAGACTTTTGAATTAGAATGTGATGCTAGTGGCATAGGTCTTGGTGGTGTGTTAATTCAAGAAGGAAAACCTGTTGCTTACTTTAGTGAAAAATTAAGTGGGCCTAGTTTGAACTAATCTACCTATGATAAAGAATTATATGCTCTAGTTCGAACTTTGGAAACATGGCAACATTATTTATGGCCTAAAGAGTTTGTAATACATTCTGATCATGAATCTTTGAAGCATATTCGAAGTCAAACCAATCTGAACCGTAGACATGCTAAGTGGGTTGAGTTTATTGAGTCTTTCCCTTATATCATTAAACATAAAAAGGGCAAAGAAAATGTCATAGCTGATGCTTTGTCTAGAAGATATACCATGCTTTCACAACTTGACTTCAAAATCTTTGGATTAGAGACAATAAAGGAGCAATATGTGCATGATGCTGATTTTAAAGATGTGTTGCTTAATTGTCAAGAGGGAAAGGGTTGGAATAAATTTGTGGTGCATGAAGGGTTCTTGTACCGTGCTAACAAGCTATGCATTCCAGCTAGCTCCGTTCGTCTTTTGTTGTTACAGGAGGCGCATGGAGGAGGATTAATGGGTCACTTCGGCGTGAAGAAGACCGAGGACATTCCGACCCACAACTTTTATTGGCCAAAGATGAGGCAAGACGTCGAACGCTTCATTGCCCGCTGCACCACGTGCAAAAAAGCTAAGTCACGACTTAATCCTCATGGTTTATACATGCCTCTTCCTGTTCCAAGCACACCTTGGGAAGATATTTCTATGGACTTTGTTTTAGGTCTGCCTAGAACAAAGAAGGGGAGAGATAGTATTTTTGTTGTCGTGGATAGATTCTCTAAGATGGCTCATTTTATACCATGTCATAAAAGTGATGATGCTACAAATGTTGTTGATTTGTTCTTTAAGGAAATTATTCGCTTGCATGGTATTCCGAATACGATAGTTTCTGATCGTGATGCTAAATTTCTTAGTCATTTTTGGAGAACTTTGTGGGATAAATTGGGGACTAAGCTGTTATTTTCCACTACTTGTCATCCCCAAACCGATGGACAAACTGAGGTAGTCAATAGAACCTTGTCTACTATGCTTAGGGTTGTGCTTAAAAAGAATTTAAAAATGTGGGAAGAATGTTTACCTCATGTGGAATTTGCTTATAATCGTTCGCTGCATTCTACCATAAAGAAATGCACTTTTGAGATTGTTTATGGTTTCATCCTCGTGCACCTATCGACTTGTTGCCACTTCCACTTGGAGAAGGTAAATCTTGGTGCTCAACAACGTCTTGATTTGATACTTAAGATGCATGAGACAACTAAAGAGAACATTGAGCTTATGAATGCTAAATATAAAGTTCTTTGGTAGTCGGGTCGCAAGCATGTTACTTTTGAACACGTGATCTTGTGTGGTTACACTTGCGTAAAGAGCGATTCCTGAATTGAGAAAGTCTAAACTCATGCCTCGTGCAGATGGTCCTTTAAAGTGCTTGAGCGTATTAATGATAATGCATATAAGTTAGATTTGCTCATGGATTTTGGGGTTAGCCCCACCTTTAACATTGCGATCTCGACCATTCTTGAGCGGAAGATGAGCTTGAGTCGAGAACGACTCCAATTCAAGAAGGGGAGGATGATGAGGACATCACTTCGACTGATATGAACACTCCTCTTGCTACCACCATGAATGATGTCCAAGGTCCAATTACTCGGGCACGTGCTCGTCAACTAAATTATCAGGTAAATTCGTTTCTAGGGCTGAGTGTATCACTTAAGAACTCTATGATGCTGCCTAATGGAGATGATTTGCTTGTGCTTAGGAATCTAGGACAGGACAGCAAGGAGTTGATGATATGCATCAAGGAAAGAGAAGGCAATAACAATGGCCAAAGGAGATGAAGAATTTGTGGCCTCCAACTCAAAGAGCTTCGGCCACCCTTTACTTGGTGCTGCGTCACCTTTTCGTTAGCCTACCAGGCTTGTATCCGAGTCCTATTGGCTGACTTGGCCCGTATGGCCCATACGTGGAACTGCCACCCCCGGGGGCCTATTACTATTCACATGAACAGTAACTTGGCCACATGAACAGTACCCCGCCTAGGGTTTCCACCTCCTAGTCGCCCTCCTCATATAGGAGCCGTCGCCCTTTAGTCTAATTTGGGGTTTTTCTTAGATTATTCTGCCACTTTGCAGTTTCGCCGTTTGTTCGGTTTGAGGAACCCCACTATGTGAACTTCATTATTATTCGCAATACAATTTCAGATTGCATCTTCTACTCTCTTGCTTGTGTTCTCGATTCGCTTGCATGAGATAGCCTTCTTGGCGAGGTCAACCGCGTTCGGCACGGTTGATAACCAACGGAGCGGTGGTGTAGTGATTGCGAGGGGTTCGATCCGTTCTGGTCGGAGCCTTTGGATCATCAACGTCGTGTTCTCCACAATCGACATATCAGTACCTTTCGGAAGATCGGGCCACACTGACATCACTAGTGGATTCCAAGATTATAATCCTTGATAAATTCTAACCATCTCCACTGCCTCATATTCAATCTGACTGGGTGAAGATGTACTTCAGGCTTTTATGATCTGTTTAGACTTCACAGCGATTACTGATGAGATAATGACGCCAAATCTTTAAAGCATGCACTACGGCAGCTAATTCCAAATCATGAGTAAGGTAATTCTCCTCGTGAGGTCTTAATTGCCTTGACGCATAAGCGACAACTCTTCCTTCTTGCATTAGGACGCACCCTAGTCCTTGACGCGAAGCATCACAATAGATATCGAAATCTTTCCGAATATCTGGCAAAATCAACACTGGGGCTGAAGTCAAGCGCTTCTTCAACCCTTGAAAACTTTCTTCACAAGCTGGAGTCCAAGTGAACTTTTTCTCCTTCTTCAACAATTGTGTAAGAGGCTTAGCAATTTATGAGAATCCTTCGATGAAACGGCGATAATAACCTGCCATTCCCAAGAAACTGCGAATCTGAGTTACAGTCTTGGGCTGCTCCCAATGTAACATTGCTTTAACTTTACGGGGTCAACTGCTACTCCCTCGGCTGTCATCACATGACCAAGGAAATCAACTTCCTTCTTCCAAAAATTGCACTTACTGAACTTGGCATACAACTGATGCTCTCTGAGTTTTTCCAAGACTATCCTTAAATGTTCGGCGTGTTCTTCCTCCGTCTTGGATTAAACCAAAATATCATCAATGAACACGACTACAAACTTGTCTAAATATTCCATGAATACTTTATTCATCATGTTCATGAAGTATGCAGGGGCATTGGTCAGGCCAAAGGACATGACTAAGAACTCATAATGTCCATACCACGTTGAGAAAGCAGTCTTCGGTATATCCTTAGGAAAAATCTTTAGCTGATGGTAACCTGATCGCAGGTCGATCTTTGAGAACACTCCGGCTCCTTTCATCTGATCAAACAGATCATCAATCCGGGGTAGTGGGTACTTGTTCTTGATGGTAACTTCATTGAGGGAACGGTAATCAATACACATCCTCATGCTCCCTTCTTTCTTCTTGACAAACAACACTGGTGCTCCCCATGGCGACGAACTAGGTCTCACGAAACCTTTCTCAAGAAGTTCTTTTATCCGCTTCTTCATCTTTGCCAATTCATCAGCTAGCATCCCGATAAGGTCTCTTTGAAATTGGTGCTGTCCCTAGCACTAGGTCGATGGCAAACTCGATATCACGGTCTGGTGGTATTCCTGGTAATTCTTCTGGGAAGACATATGGATATTCACTGACGACTAGTGCTTCTTCTAAGGAAAGGGTCTTCAGGCTGTTCACTAACAGATGTCCATCACAAACTGAGGTGGCTAGAAATTCTGATGGACATCTGTTAGATTGGTACTGTGGTTTGGGTATCTAGTACGATTAGGTTGGCTAGAAACTCAACTCCAGCTATGAGTAACTTAGCTCATAAACATCCCACTTTAGAGCTTAGCTTTGCTCTAGGCGACTGGACTAGCAAAGTATGCTTAAGACGCATAGCATCCAAATTATTCTTGGTTGCAAACATCCCAGAAACAAACGAATGCGAAGCTCCAGAATCAAACAAAACTGATGCATATACTGAATTAACTAGAAACTTACCTAGTACGACGTTCGGTGCATCATGAGCTCCTTCCAGAGTGACGTGGTTGACACGGCCTCTAATCACCGACTGTGGTGCTCCTCCGGCTTGACCAGCAACTTGTGAAGCTCCTTGGTTGATGCCTGGCGCTGGCGTGTTGGATGGCATAGCTCCAAGGTTGAAGCGTACTAGAGTGATTGTTCCTTCTGCGGACATTGGTTAGCAAAATGTCCTGGCTGGCGACAGGTGTAACATACCCTTAGTACATTCTGCTGATTGCTCCCTGGATTGGGATTGGCAGGTGCAGGGTTGCGAAAGTTCTGAGTAACTAGGCGGGGTGCTGAAGTTGGTGCAGGTGCTCTGAACGAAGTCTGGGGTGGAAACTGGTTCAACTGCGATGGAACTGTCCTCCAGTTCCTTGCGCTTGTCCTCCAGGACAAAAGCTTTGTTGACCAATTCTTGGAAGTCAGGGAAAGTATGGGAAATTAGACTGACTTGCAGTCCAGTGTTCAGCCCCTTCAAAACGACTCTGGCGAGCCTTGTCTATGGCTACATCCTCTGCTGCATAGCGAGCTAGCTGAGAAAACTTGTTGAGTTAGTCAGATACTGACATAGCTCGTTGCTTGAGAGCACGAAACTCATCCTTTTTCAGATCGATAATGCCTTCTGGTACATGATACTGGCGAAATGCTGCAGAAAATTCTTCCTAGGTGATATTCTGTGGCGTCTCATGTGCGGCACAGAAGTTCTCTCACCATTCAGCAGCTATGCCCTCCATTTGGTGAGTGGCGTACATAACCTTTTCACGGTCGCTGTACTGGGTGATCAGCAACTTCCTTTCAATGACCCGAAGCCAATCATCTGCTTCCACTGGGGAGACGTGTCCAGAAAATGTTGGTGGACGGGTCCTCATAATCTCCGCAAGTTTAGATGGTCCATGGTGACCTTGGGCAACCGGGCTCCGTCTTTATTGATTGTTGTTGTTGTTGACACAGGTTGCTCATAGCTTGCTTCGATTCATCATGGTATTCATCACCGAGTGATCAGTCTTGCCATGAAAGCTCCAAAGTTTTATAAGTCAATCGGGGTGCTTGTGGCGAACCGCTCCTGGTGGTTGCTCATTGCCTCCCGTGTGTGGGTACAGAACCACTTGCGATGAGTCAAAAATTTGAACCATCTGGCAAAGCTCCATGGGTCAAATAAGGTAGCAAGCACGAGATGAGTTAAGAACTAAGCAGGGGGTAGGTTTAACCCAACAAAACACAGCTCAAGAAACTCAAACGAAATACTTTTATTAATTAGGGTCTTAGCATGGCTGCAAAAAATGCCTAAGGGCCTTTGCAGCTCATACTTGCATACAAAAGAAACAACGACCTAAGCACACAAAACTACCGCCTAAAGGGCGACTTACTAAACTGAAACTGGCTAAGCCTGAAAAACTGAAGCCTAAAACGAACTACTCAAGAAAGACTCCGCAACTGCGGCGACGCTCCTGACGGCTGTAGACTCGGAAGTGAGCCGGCATCTTGGCAAATTGAACCCGATGGCCTGGGACTGGTGCAGCAGGAACAGGCGTTCCTGGTGCAACTGGCTCAACTGGCTCCTCTCGCTCTGCGGCTTCTTCTGGCTCAGTTGGACCTTCCTTTGGATCTTCTTCGGGATCCTCCTTGGGGTCTTCTTCTTCTTCATCATCCTGGTCGTAGAGAATCTCTTGTAGAGTAGTGATCTTTTCTTCAGCTCTCTATAAGGCCTCTGTGAGGACCCGGAATATTTAACTAGTAACACTTAACCTCCAAATGGTTCTAGCGTTACTAATTAAACATTCTAAGCCTCGATGGACATATGCTTCCTGAATGCGGCATATGCACATCATCACAAAATTACACATCATTTCCATACAACATACATCACTAGGTTCAACAACGACATACATAAAGTAAAGTTATTACAAAAGAGCCGACCGACCAAATAGAACAATATACAAGAAAGACAGCGGAAGCAAAAAGTGCCATAAGATGGCTAGAACAAAAGTCGACCGGTTAGCCACACCACCCACAAGGCAACCGACCGGGCCGCCAAGCTAGACGCCTCTAAGGATACCACAACACAACTCACAGAAGTGAGGCCCCTCCAGCTCACCTTCTTCCTCTGTAACAATTACATTTAAGCAAGATAACTGAGTACACAAAGGTACTCGCAAGACTGACGTGTGGAATAGAAGACCTATTCATAAACTACATGCAAGCTTATTTAAGTGGAGGTTGTATGTCTCATTTTGCATGAAGCCAACTTTATTTGCAAAAATGCAATACATTTAAAAGCAAGTTTGCAAATCTGTTTTGTTGTCAAAATAACGGCGAAATAAAGATACATACAAGTAACCACTTGGAAGTGACTATCCCAAAAGCCACCACAACATAGCACGAATCCCAGATTCGTACCACCCATCAAGTTTTAATTAAAAGGTTGTAGTCTAACTCTTGAAAGACCTTGCCAAGCGTGTCCATAACCTAGGACGAGGCTATTCGAATAGTTTTGACCTGCAGGGTGTACCAATGTACCCACACTTGCATCGCCTTTAAGCCACAAAGCACACTGCCGAAGGTATGCCGGCACGGCTAAGTCCTACGAGACGCTTTCCAATATTGTGCATTGACTACGAGCCGCTCGTATGGATAGAAACCCATACGCTTACATTGCAAGCCGAAAGACAACAAATCCCATCACGGGTGAAGTTTTTCAGACACTACAATGCTCCCAACACCATCCCTCCTGCGACTCCCTACGACCCGAAGCCAATACACGTCAAAGTACTAAGTCAAGAGAGGTCCCATACCCTCTAGTGTGGTTAGCACGCTGAAATGCTTGGTTTAGTCTAACAAGATGTTCGGTCCTTGTTGACCCGGGCACCATTCCAGTCACACCCAAAATCACACCACCTTACCATTGTGCCCAAGTCTAAATCATTTAGTTTTCAGTTTTAGTTTTCATAAGTAGACATTGCACAAGGCTGAAACCATAAATTATAAGAAGTTTTATGTGATCAAGGTTATCGACAAGTCGATAACCGCCCATATCACCAGAAGCTAAGCATGGGTAAGCAATTAATTCGCAACTACTAAGTGACAAGAGCTCATCCACGAACTCTAAATCACAGCAATAACCTAGGCTCATGGTAGTAGAGGATAATCATTTGCTAAGGAAATGCATCTACTAGGCCAACTAACGACAATAGTTTAACACAAAGTAGCAATGCATACATAGAAGTTGTAAACAACATAAATACTTAAAATACTAGGATTAACATGATCAAACTACTTGCCTTCCTGGGATTGGTCTTGCTGCAGAGGGGAGTGCTCAGGTTCAAAGTTTTCTTCGGAACCTAACGCGAAAATGCGATAAAACCGATAAGAACGAAGAACACCAAAAGGAACTCAACAGCAAAGAACAACCACAACCCATGAAATTTCTACAGCAGCTAGGGGTTGATTTTATACAATTTTAGAAACAAGAATCACTTCATTTGGACTTAGCATGAAAAAGTTATGCCCTAAACAATTTCTCTCAGCCTAAAAAATCCTAATTAAATTAATTATGGTTACTGTTCATGGCAAAAATTTCTAGAATGATCTGGAACTTGAAATTTTTATGGTAGGTAGATATGGTTATCCTAACAACAGCAAAACTGAGTTTGCACAATTTGGAGTTGAAATGAATTAGTTATGATTTTTCTAAGTTCTAAAACTAGTGAATCATTAATTTCAGTGGTAAGGATCATATGAAGACCTATTCTACAATACAATACATTCCTAGTGGGTTTTAACAAAACTTAGTTTGCTCAGTTTGGTATTACAGAGAATAAATTATGCCTTTTACAAATTTTCAATGAATTTCTAAACCACTATTTTCACTAAACAAGATCATGCAGTTTCAATCATTTTCTGCTATAAAACAGTGCCTAAATTCATTCTCAGATTAAAGTTCATACTCTAACAGAGCTACAACAACTGGAATCATTCAAAAAGGAGTTAAAATGACAAAGTTACACACTTTTGAAATTTGAAGCAATAAAAGACTTAGAAAATTGAGCTCTCGGGATGTCCAATTGAACTGAAAGACAAAGGAGACGTCGTGGGCCGTCGATCCTTCATCGCATGGCCACGGACCTCAAAGCACAGCGCACAAAAGACCTCCTCCCGCACTGGGGAGGTCTGGACCGTTGAGATCTGATCCAACGGCCACGACCAGTGCATGCACAGCGCACGCAAAGGAGGTCCTCGCGCCTAACGGAGGTCGTGACCGTCAGATCGAGATCTAGCGGTCCCAAGCACTAGGGGAGGTCCTAAGGCTTTAAATCTAAGGAAGGAGGTCTAGCCCGTTAGATCTCAATCTAACGGTTTAGACCAAAGGAGGAGGTCCTAAAGCTACGGATCTAAAGGATGAGGTCATAGACGGCCAAGATCTCGAGAGGGAGGTCTTGATCGGCTGGGATTAATACGAGGAGGTCTTGGATGGCCAAGATCTACTCGGGGAGGTCCTAAGCGATAGGGTTTTAATCGGAGGAGATCTTGACGGCTCAGATTAGGCCTAGGGAGGTCCTGAACGGTCCAGATCGACGCGGAGGGAGGTCGTGAGACTAAGGATTTTACAAAGGGAATCTAACGCTCAGATCTAGATTCGGGGAGGTCGTGAACGGCTAGGATTGCGCCTAAGAGGTCCTGAGCGGGGTTTTCTTTGTAAACGACCAGGGGTGGCTTTTTACCAAGAGGACCCCGAGGGTGGTCTAGGGTGGTCTTTGCAAAATGACCATGGAGAGGTCTTTTTGCGCAGAAGTGGTCCTATCGGCCAGGATTTAACCAGGGTGGTCTTGAACGGCTAGGATCAAAACAAAAGGGATCCTACGACCAAGAGCTAATCTGAGGAGGTCTTAAACGGCCGAGATTACTCTAGGAGGTCTTGGGACTTAGAAATTACACGGAGAGCCCTCTGCGGTACAGATCTAATTTGGAGGTGATCTAAACGGCTATGATTACATCTAGGGGGAGGTCCAAGGACTAAGCCTTTGAAAAATATCTTACGACTCAGATCTAATCCTAGGGTGGTCTTGAAGGGCTAGGATCAACCCGAGGAGGTCTGAGGACTTGTCGATTTCGCGACAAGGGTACAGAACCTGACACCAAGGTCTCCGGCTCGTCGTCGGCGATCTAAACGACGGCGGCGCAAGCCAAATAAACCAGAACATACACAATACTATTGCGGACCTAAGGGTACCATTCTCAACGGCGGAGCTGGCTTAGAACGCCGGCGAGCCGGAGAGGAGCGGAGGGTGGTTTTCGGCAAAATCCGAAAACAGCGAAAAGCTTCACCCTGAGCTAAACTAGCTGGTCCTTAAGCACTAAGGGGACAAAGAGAACTCACCAGGACACCGAGGAGGTTCAGAGGAGGTCGGAGAAAAGCTATCGGCGGAGCAATTTGCCGGAGGCGGAGAAGACGATACCAACAAGGTGCTCGGGGCTGCCAGAGATAAAAAGAATGATGAGGATAGGATCGCGATGGTCCAAAGGTGGATCAGGACCAAGGTATTAGGACGGAGATACTCACCGGAGTTGGAGACGATGAAATCCTCTCTCTGCCTTGATTCCAAACTTGAAATTAAGGAGTTCCTGTGAAGGGAAACCAAAATCAAGTTAGGGGAATCGATCGGAGGCACGAGGGCTCCAAGAGATAGGAAAATATTCGGATCAGAACCACTGGAGCACCCAATCACCGAAGGAGCTCTCAAGGCATCAATTGCGGAGAGGAGTGCTCGCTGTGGTTGGACTCAACCACAACACAAATGAGCTGGAGGTGTTTGTGAGTGGAAGAGGTCCAGAGGTGGTCCTCGGGGGCATTAAGGGATCAGTGAGCAACGGCACAAGGGAAGGGGGGCCTGAGATGAGCTATGGTGACTCAGGACCGTGATAGGGCTAGGAATGGCGGGAACAGCGCGAGACACGGCTTTGAGCCAAAGCAACGCCACGCCGCTCTCGTCCCTACCAATGAGATGTTAACGGGCGCACGAGGTGACAGGCCATACCTCCTACTGTTGAAGTGCACGGCGCGAGGTAGAAGACGACCAGAGGATATACTTGGGTGTTTGTCGACCATTGGATTCATCACGGACGGCTGAGATCACAAAGCCCTAGTGCTTTAAAACAACAGAGAAGATCCTAAGCCCTTAGATTCAAATTGAACAGCCACGATTGAAGGTCCCTGTTGGACAGTCCGAATGCCACCCACAAACTGGACGGTTGGATCATGATCTAAAGGTTGGAAATGGATGGGGGCTTATAACGAGGGTCCGGTGCGATTAGTTGGTTCGACCGGATCAATTGACATCGAGCCTGAGTCTGACTCGGACCCGAGGAACAGTGCAACCAGATTTAGGGTTTTAAATATGAACTGAGACTTAGAGGATTTATTTGAGGTAGCAGAATAACTCTAAAAATTCTGAAAATTTTACAGGAGCTTGCTAACTGAGTTATTGACCTTGTGTAAATTTTGCAGAGGTTTTTGTTCTATACATTTTCCTCCAAAAATTGCACAATGTGTTGGTCCAAGGTTTGACCAGAATTTGAACAGGTTTGACTGACCTCCAAAATATTCAAACAATTTCTAAAAATTGTGAAATTTTTCAGAGGGGCTACACATCAACCCAAGAATTTAGGAAAAATATTTCCAGGAGATTATCACAAGATGGAACAAGAATGTTTTTGAAGGATCAAGATTTGGATCAAAAACTTGTGACTATGTATTTCCATAACTCTTGTACAATAATTGTTTAGTACATACAGGAAATACCTGATGTAAGAAAAAGTTTTAATTTCTACTCACTTTCTTACATTTGAAACACAAGCCCAAAATTGGGATGTTACAGCCTCATAGACATGATCCAGCTCCATGATAGTCCTCTCCAATTCTTCCTCCTGGGCGGTTGCAAACTGGGCAAGGTGCACGACTGTAGCGTTGCTCTCTTCTTTTGTGGACGGGTAGCGTGCTGGCAAATCCACGGCTGCAGCTCTGGGGTGGTAACGGAAGACGGTGTCTTGAAGCTCCTGTGCGTAGATGTTGCAGATACGTAGCATGGCCAAGCGCGACCACTCCTGGATGCCCTCCAGCCAAGTGATCTTCCTCACAAAGATGTGCGAAGGTTGGCTTGCGTTGTCGTTCCTCCTGGCGTAGATCGTCAAACGATAGATCACTCTACGGTTTTGTCCATTCACTATCCAGTTGGTGCCGACGTACAACGGACGATCAAAGCCTCCAAGAACCTGTAGCAGCTTCCAAAGCTCAGCGGCGTATCCTCCTGTGCGCTCACCATAGCTCTGGAGACGAGGCATCTGTCAAGACAGACGAAGAGGTAAGAGCAACTTAAAAACAGCGGGAAGAGAAAAGATTATAGCAATAGTTGAGTCAAGAGATATATGAGAAGAGTTAAGCAATCACTTAATCTTGCAAGTTAATTTTTCCTTTAGAAAATAATTTGGACACTCTAAAGATGGCCGATCTAACTATGATCAAGACCTACAGTAAGTATGGCTCTGATACCACCTCTGTCGGGATCCAAAATTACGATTCTGGAACCATCTATGTATAATGCACTAGTCCAGGATCTCGCTAGTGCACACAGTGTCAACACAGGTGAATATCAATCCACACAAATAATAAATAAAGTAAACGATTAATTTGAATAATAAATAAGGGTTTTGACCATAAGGTCGAGTTTACACTTATTGAGCCACGCACGGCTAACAGAGAATAAAATAGCAACGGAACGGAAATAACTTCAACGTAGATCCCATCAATTCACCACAGGCAACCGACTGGGTTCCAGACCTTAACGATCAGCAACCTTCGGTGAACTCCTCCTCGAAAGCAGGCGTAGACTCCTCCTCTTCTGTAGGTTTGGGTGTAAGTTTTACAACAAGCGTGAGTACACAACCGTACTCGCAAATCATACCACAGAATGCAATGTATAGATGCAGGCTTATTCCAAAAGAAAAAGGCTTCTGTGGTTCTTTTGCATAAAAGCAACGTTTTCAATTGAGTATGAATAATAGATTAAAATCATAATTCAAAACATATAGACAATATTAATTTAACAGTTATTTTCACAAAGACACAAAGCTAAACAGATTATTTCACATAGCCATATGACTTAGATCACATAGCTCCCATCCCACATTTTATAAAAACTACCCCTCGTGTGAAATCCCCGAGCATGTCCATGACCGCGGACGTGGCTATTCAAATAGATTGATTTAACACTCTGCAGAGGTTGTACACTTTACCCACACGATACAACTAGTGTTGCAAGCATTAATCATAACAAAACGGTTCAGAAACTTCATTTAACATTGACACTCCCGATGTGCTTACAAACCGCTATGCCAACCCAAACCAAGCGCTTTGGCATAACACACACCGCTGGACAGGGACACGGCGAACCGCCCCGTGATGCGACTACCTTGTAGTACACACCTCCACCCATAGCCTAACCTACCACCTGAGTAATCAATGCCAAGAATCCATAACCTACTAAGTTAGGCCCGTCCCATCAGGCATGTGGTCGTACAGTAAGGCTCAGTTCAATGGCGCACAAAGTTAAGTTATTAATTGACCAAGGCAAGACATCTATTTTCTAACTATGTCACAAAGATTATCATTCCCATTCACAAAGTCCACCATATCACACAGTATCCACCACTTGCCTCAGTCCAAATCATTTACCACCCAGTTGGTTTTAGTGCAACACATGCTATCACGAAGTAATAACACAAAGCACATAGTTTTACACGAAGTTCCATAGTCACTTAGTCAGATTTAATATTTACAACTCAAATGAGATGTGAGACTCGTAGCATGGCTAAGCAATTGTACTCGCATCTAACCAACTCACGTTGGTGCTACAATATTACCAACTAATAACCAATCTAGGGTGACAAGGAATTATGGTAATACAAAGTCAAGGTGATGATAACAATTTGGATAAGAACTATGCCCAAAAGCATTTAAATACATAATTAAAGTAGAATGCAATACTTTGAAACAAAGTAATTTGAAAACTGGGTTCAAAATGATCAAAGGTATGACTTGCCTTGGAAAACATCTAAGTACTAGTCTTGATCTTGAGGTGCTCCTTCTTCTGCAAAATTCCCCGATGTATCGATGTCTACTCGCAAACGAGACAAATAAACAAAACAAATAAATAACAGAGACAAAACAAACTCCAAAAATTAAATAAAAATCTCAGATAAATAGAGCTCGAATTTAGATGAATTTTGGAACTTGAATGGGTTCAAACGGAGTTCGGATGCAAAAGTTATGGGCTCTAGAAGTTCAAATCTAAAAGAAACCCTAATTTTGGATTTACTGGAATTTCCGAATTATTTATTAATAGAAAAATCGTATTATTGCGCAAGCACGACGTTAGCACAGAATTTCGAAGATAAAAGAAATTACTGACATGTGGGACCCACATATCAGTGAGATGGCTCACGGTGGACTGGGTCTACCGAGCCTTGGGACCTGGGGACCAGTGGACTACCGCGCGGTGCACACGTTTGCGCTGACAGAGCAGACACGCACGCAACATGTCGGCGCACAAGGTGAGGTGGCGGGTGACTTGGCATCCACGTCGGACCCGACGGCAAGGGCGGCACTTGACCCGATGGTCGCCGACGAACGGCGGCTCCTCGTCGGCGGTGGATGGTACAGGCGCGTAGCCCAGGTTATTGTGCACCTGCTGATGCGTTCCCGGGTGGTCGAGGGCGTCGGAGGCGGCCAGTGGCGATGCTCAAGCGGCGGAGACTGCTCGGCTATTGTCGGACGGAGGCTACGGTGAGGCTCCGCCGACACGGATGACACGGATGACACGGGCGCTTTATATGGAAAAAGGCGTTGTCGGACAAAGCTTCTAGAAGGCGGCAATGGCGGACGGAGGCGGGCGCGTCGTGGAGACGAAGACCTGACATGTGGGGCCCACCCATCAGCGGCACGGAGGCGCGAGTGCACACGGGCTCCAACATGATCTGGCCGTTAAATTCAGATCGGAGGGTCCAAAAGAAAGGGACGTTCGGATCTCAATGCCTTAGCCACATCTGGCCGTTAAACCTTGATCGAACGACTCACAATCAATGTGCCGTTCGGGTCGCCCGGAGGGCACAACGCCATCGGACCGTTCAAAGAAGATCGGACGTCTGAGGCATAACGCGCTCGCGCGAGGGGAGAGGAAGGGAGACTGACACGCGGGGAGCACCTATCAGCGGAGGCAGGCGCGCGCGGGCGAGCTGGGCTGCGCGCGGGAGCAAAGGCCACGCGGGCTGGGCCGGAGGAGGAGGAAATGGGCCAAGGGAGGAGAGATTAGGCCCGTAGGCTTTTCTGATATTTTTAAATAGCTTTTCTATTTTAGAAAATACCAGAAATTTAAATAAGCAAAAGAAAATAGCAAATGAACTCAAAAAAATTCTAGAAAAATCTAGAAAATATATCTGAGCACAGAGAACCAAAATAAAATAGTTTTGGCTACTGTTCATGTTGGGATTATTCACATTAAATGTTCTTGATTGAAAAAGTCCAATATTAAGCTTTTGAATTAAATTCAAATAAAACAAAATAGTGACTTTTCTCCCTACTAACTATTTAAAAGATTTTCAAGTTCAGAAAATTGGGATGTTACAACGACGTACTACGCTCTCTAGCGCAACCCAAAACACCAACTTCTATAGACATCGATCTGTCCCAAAACAGAACAGTTGTCTTCCAAAATTCATAACTTTTTGTATACTTATCCAAATCTAGTGTTCTTTGATTATACTGAAATCTTATTAAATTATCCACATAAAACTAGTGGGTGAGATTCCTAGATTTTATAATCTTCTATCCCTACAAATCAGATTACTGGCACTGCTAAATCCCGTCAGAGGTTCTGGACAGCGAGACTAAAACTAACGTATCTTTCAATACACTTATCCAAAAATTATGATCTTTAGCTCTCTGAAAAGCTTACGAGTATACCTACAACTTTTGTTTTGGTGAGATCCTCTGCAGAATTCATTATCTATTTGCTAATGATCGATTAACATTAACTGTCAGAATTATGATAGAACTGCATAATAGCAGTGGTACAAAATTCATAACTCCTAAACCGCTCATCCAAATGACGTGATCTAATACTCTGCATGTAATATCTCGATTATCATTAGTGAGTGCAATAAGATTAGAGAAGGAATTAAGGGAATGAAAAGATAAAAAATTCAGAATTTAGAGGGGAATGGGCTTCCAGCCCAAAGTCAAGCGACAGGGGGAAATCAACCCTTTTAGCCCATGGCCCATGGGGGATCTGGCCACCAACAAAAGGAGGGGAAACCCTAACGTGTTATTGTAGCTAAAGTGACATAGCGCCGCTATAGTACTCCACGTTGTTGTAGTACCTCTGCCCTTAGCCCTTGTTGCCGTCTTGTTCTATTATGCTGTTTGAATCGTAATAGATGCAAATTTGATTATGTTTATTGGATCGAAACCCTGCTGCGACTAGATCAGGTTCTGTCCAGTTTAGTGCGCGGCTGTTTTCGCGATCTTAGAGGCCAAATCACAAGATCCCATCTGCTAGAGTTATGTGGGGTTCGTTCTTAGCTTTCGGTGAACTTAAAGATCACTCAATTCCGAGTTACAGTTTAAAAGTTATGATGAATTCTTTGCTGTTGTCCTAAAAGTCTGACGAGAATTAACAATCACTATAATTGTTAAAAAAATGACCTCGCTAGAGTATGATTCAGAAGTTTTTCCCATAACGACTTTGGTAGATAATCTCCTTAGCTTTCAGATTGATAAAGAACACCCTATTTGGATTTGTATAACAAACGTTATGCACATTTCAAGTTGACTATCTAGAATGCATGTCAGGTTCTGTCATTAGTTTTGACCCGTGTACCACTTTTTGTTATGGGAAAAATTTGGGTGTCATGCCAACTAGGATTTTGAATATGGTGTTATTAGCTTTCCATATCCGCCAAGATTTATTAGCTTTCCATAGCCGCCAAGAACACCCAATTCCAAATTACGGTCAGTGAGTTATGATTTTTTTTATAGCGAGTCTCTCCTGTTAATCATTCGGTATCCTAATAGCAGTTAGTAATCTGAATTAAGCGATTCGTTAAAGGAAAAATTGGAGGAGCTCAATATAATGAAAGTTGTAGATTATTGACTCAGCTTTCCGAGAGCTCAAGAACGCGAAATTTGGACAATCCTACCAAAAGTTATGGTCGTTTTGGTATTGCTATCCAGATAACCTGACGTGAATTTGATGTCTTATTAATTGGCTTAGTAGGGGTATTAGATGGCCGAGTCAGGATGGCTCACCATCTAAACTTAGTTGGAGAATTTGTTAAACTTTACAAGAAGTCCAAGAACACCTCATTTGGACTCATGTACAAAAAAGATATGAATTTTAGATTATGGAGTTGGAATTGGGAATGCGCTTGAGAGTATATCGAGTGCGGTTGTGCTATTGTTTATGCTTTTGGTCCAGTATGATTGTAACATCCCAAAGTGCTGTTACCAAAATAAAATAAAATTACCGTTTCATTGGTTTTTCTGAAATTTGAAAGAGTTTGATTGCCTTATTTGAATTTCTGAAGTTTTAAAAGTCAAAATTTAAAATTTATTTGAGGTTCTTGAAGTTTTATCTAACTTGATTTGAAAAACAAAGATTTAATTAATTTCTGGAATTTTCTGGTATTTTAAAAGCTTTTTCCTAAATATTTTAAAGCCAAAATAATTTATTTTGCAAAATTAATAACCAACTTTAAGTTGGAAATAGTTTTATTAAGTCCAACTGCCAAATGGGCAATAGTCTCGGAGAAAATTGCGTCCGGGACCAAAAATATCTTTAGTCCCGGTTGGTAACACCAACCGGGACTAAAAGTCCCCGCCCAACGGCTCGTAGCGAGCTTTTGCGGAGGGACTTTTAGTCGGTTGGTGTTACCAACCGACTAAATGTCAACCTTTAGTCCCGTTGGTACTACAATCCGGGACTAAATCTTTAGTCCCGATTGTAGTACCAACCTGGACTAAAGGTTGACATTTAGTCCCGTTGGTAACACCAACCGACTAAATGTCCTTCTATTTAAATTCTGTTTGGCGTTAAATCACGGGGCGGAACGCCGTGGTCGCCGCCGGACACGCCGCCTTCTTTGTCACCACCGCGAGCCGTTCATTCACTCAACCGTATTCACCGGCGTGTTCGCGGTAAGCTCCGATGCTAACCCCGCCGCCCATTTGACATCTACCGCACTGCGTCCATTTTTCTTTTATTTTCGATTTTTGAATAGTACGAGATTTGTGATTTTTGTATAATTAAATCTAGAGCTCCAAAAATTCTGAAAGTTTTTGTGTATGCTCTCTGACATGTATACTATCTATGAAAAATATGAAATGTGAAATTTGAAAAAATTTATATGTTATAAAATTGCCAATTAATTCATAAATGGAACTTTCATGATTTTTGTAGGCCACAATAAATTTCAAAAATCATGAAATTTGTTTTTCCACTAAGTTACACTGTGAACAGTCCATATAAAAATTTTGAGGCTATTTGGACAAAGTTGAATTTATACCTATTTTATGCTTATTTATTTAATTATTATTCCATGAATTTTGTAGGCTAAATTAATGATCCAAAATTCTGAAAATTGTTTTGCCATGACACATGATGGTGTTCCATGGCATGTTACTCAATTAGTTCATTAGAGAAATAGAGAATTTTGGTGTATTTTTAATTTCATTTGTTTACAAAAATGAGAAATTTAATTATGTGATATGTCATATAATGCGACGATGACACGCCATTGGATGTACAATGCCGATCGCCGCTCCAAAGAGTTCATTGATGGTGTGCATTATTTCTTAAGAGTGGCCGAGGCAAACAAGCGGGATGGTTTCATGTCTCATCCATGTGCCCTGTAAGAATTTGAAGGAATATTCTAGCTCAAGGAGTCTTCACTCACACTTGTTGAAGTCGGGTTTCATGCCAAACTATATTTGTTGGACCAAGCACGGAGAAACCGGGTTATAATGGAAGAAGGTGAAGAAGAACAATTGGACCCGACGACATTATTGTTCAATACGGTGACTTCGATGATCTTGCAATGGGGCGAAATCAAGAAGAGGCAGAGTAAGACACACTCGCCAAGATGATGCTCTTGGTGATGTCATTCGTGATGCACAAAGAGATTGCGAAAGTGAAAAGGAGAAGGCTAAGTTTGACCGCATGCTAGACGATCACAAGAAATTACTATACCCGTCCGCCAAGATGGGCAAAAAGTTGGGTACAACACCGAGTTGCTACAATGGAAGGCGCGAGATGGTGTATCCGATAAGGCATTTGGGCAATTATCAAGATCCAAAAAGATGCTTCGAAGCCTAACGAATTGCCCGCCACTACGTCGAAGCAAAAAGGCAGTCGTCGCCTTTGGGATTAGAAATCCGTAAGATACATGCATGTCGTAATGATCGCATCTGTATCATGGCAAGGACTACGAGAATTTGGATGAATGCCCGTATGCAAAGCGTCGCGATATAAGATCGGCGAGATGACCTGGCGATGTTGAGGGCGAAGAACGTCCCAGAAGAAAATCCTGCCAAGGTTATGTGGTATGCTCCTATAATACCACGCTCAAACGTCTGTCGTAAACAAGGACCATGCAAAGTTGTTGCGATGGCACAAAGAAGACCGTAAGGTAGACAACATGTTGAGACACCTGGCGATGGGTCCCGGTGGAGAGCAATAGACGAGAGAATTCCGGAGTTTGCGGATGACGCAAGAAACCTAAGGTTCGCTTTAAATGCGGATGGTATGAATCCTTTTGGGGACCGAGCACTAGTCATAGCACTTGGCCTGTTACTCTATGTATCTACAACCTTCCTCCATGGTTATGCATGAAGCGGAAGTTCATTATGATGCCGGTGCTCATCCAAGGCCCGAGGCAACACGCAACGACATCGATGTCTACCGAGGCCATTAGTTGAGGAACTCCCGCTTTTATGGAGCAAACCGGTGTACGTGTGTGGGATGAGTACAAGCAGAACACTTCGACTGCGAGCATTGTTGTTCGTAATAATCAATGATTGGCCTGCTCTAAGTAATCTTTCAGACAGGACAAACAAGGGATACAATGCATGCACACAATGCTTTGATGACATTGACAAGATATATTTGAAAAAATGTCGAAGGTCGTGTACCTTGGCCATCGTCGTTTTCTTCCTATGAATCACCAACTAAGAAAGAAAGGCAAGCATTTTAAAGGTAAGGCGGACCACCAACCAAGCCTGCAACCGAATCGGGAGGATGTACTTGATATGGTCAAGGATGTGCAAGTAGTCTTTGGAAAGGGACAAGGCAATAACTGTTCCAAAAGATGCTAAGGGACACGCACCCATGTGGAAGAAGAAGTCCATATTTTGGGAGCTACCCTATTGGCAAGTCCTAGAGGTCCGCAACGCGATCGACGTGATGCACCTGACAAAGAATCTTTGTGTGAACCTGCTAGGATTCATGGATGTGTATGGAAAGTCTAAGGATTCACTCGAAGCACGACAGGACTTGCAAGCACATGAAAGAACGAGACAACCTGCATCCAGAGAAGACAGACGATGGACGCCATTACTTAAGACCTGCTAGCTTCACTCTTAGCAAAGAAGAGAAGGAAAGCATGTTTGAATGCCTAAACAGCATCAAGGTCCCATCTGGATTCTCCTCCAATATAAAGCGTATAATAAAAATGCCAGAGAAGAAATTCCTACACTTAAAGTCCCATGACTGCCACGTGCTTATGACGCAATTGCTTCCGTTGCTTTAAGAGGAATTCTACCTCCACATGTACGTCCGCCACCGTGAAGCTATGTGCATTCCTCAATGCAATTTCTCGTAAGGCAATCAATCCAATGGAACTAGCTACTCTGGCTGATGATGTGGTTCAATGTCTTGTCGACTTTGAGTTGGTGTTCCTCCATCCTTCTTTAATATCATGACACACCTCCTAGTTCACCTGGTCAAGGAGATTAATATTCTCGGTCTGTGTTCCTACACAACATGTTCCCCTTTGAGAGGTTCATGGAGTCTGAAGAAATATGTTCACCAACGTGCTTTCGGCCGAAAGGAAGCATCGCCAAGGGCTACGGACGAGAGGAGGTCATTGAGTTCTGTGTTGACTTCATTCCCACCTTGACCCGATTGGTGTTCTGAATCGCGACACGAGGGGAGACTTAGTGGAAAGGGAACACTAGGGAATAAAACATATATCGATGCGGGGCGATTATTTCAATAAAGCGCACTACAGTTCTTCAAAACTCCTCCGTGGTGGAGCCGTATGTCGAGGTACACAAGGAATTCCTCGATCCCGCCTTCGTGGAAGAATGAAGCTTGGATTAGGCGTCATCACATGGAAACTTTCAGTGTTGGTTGCGAAAAGAATGTCGAGTGATGACAATATTGATGAGCAATCAGATTTGTTGGTTAGGCAACCGTCGTGGCACATCCTCACGCACAAAGTGCGAGATAAATGGAAATACATTTTACACCGTGAGCCCAAGATAAAAGGAGCACGAACCAAAACAAGTGGTGTCCGCGTAGATGCCATGCACCCAAATGGAAAGAGGCAAACATATTATGGCCGCATAGAGGAGATTTGGGAACTAGACTACGCACCTAATTTTAAAGTCCCTTTGTTCCAAAGTGCAATGGGTGAAGATGACCGGAGGCGGGTAACAATGACAAGGAGTATGGAATGACAACAAGTGGACCTCAACAATATTGGGTACAAAGACGAACCATTCGTCCTTCTGTCGATGTGAATCGGTGTTCTATGTGAAAGACATGTCTACAAAACCCAAGAGAGGGAAAATGACGACAAATCAACCAATGAGCCAAAACGCCACATAGTTCTTTCAGGAAAAGAAACATCGTGGGAATTGAGGACAAGTCGACATATGTCGAAGATTATGAAAGGGATGATCGAATCCCCCCTTCAAGTGACCAAAGACCCAAGCATCTGCTAAATGCCGAGGACACTCCATGGTTACGGCATGATCATAACCAAGGGTCATACGTCAAGAAGAAGTTCACCATCGTGCCCGCTTGATATATAGTGATGTTTAATAAATAGTGTGTATTAGAGATTTTATGTAATAATTGTAACTTCAGATGTTTCTATCATATTTTTCTTGTTTTTATCGTTTCAAATGAAATTCCTATTCGATAAAAGGACACATGTACCTCTCATGAAGCATGTCTTCTCCATCGTGTAAAAATGACTTGAAATTTTTTAGCAAGTATTTATGCCTTCAAATGAAATTCCCGGCTTGTGGTTTGAGCCCTTCATTTTGTTTATAGTTGGCTCTTCACTTCCCAATTTGTACCTCTGTGAAGCTTGTGGTCACTATAAAAGTCGTTTGAAATGTCAATAAGATCTCTGTGCTTTCTGGGACATGATCGCAAATGTTCTCGGCAACATTTGATGATTCTTTTACACAAAGAACTTGGATCAAGATTAAAACCTCAAACGAAAGTTTCCATTGTATCTGAATACGAGGAAGTCACACACCTTATATCATTAGTGTTGACAAATGCCTCCCAACCTGCTTCGAGGACTAACTTATTCGGATATCCGTGACTACAATCAGCAAATGCTTCCATTACATGCTTTCAATTTTATCTTTCCGGATCTTGTCTCCAAAACGCGATTAGCAAATTTTTTTGGTATGATCTGCAAACATAAGGGGGTAAACTCATATAATGTCGAAAAATGGTAAAGTGCAACTACTATGCAAAGGAAAAAATGGAAATTTCTCCTTAGTGGGGTATTGCTACATAAGGATTAAATTGCTTTTGGGGTTTTAAAACGGTTAGTCGAATTTCTTGCACTTTAAAAGGCCTAAAACAAGATGATCAAAGTAGCACAAAGGCTAATCAAGAAGACAAGAAGAGTAAAACCGCAAAAGTCGCGAATAAAGTACTAGTAGCGATAGTAGTTCCAATCTCACCTATAGTTCCAATGAAATTCCTATTTGATGGTGGATTTCTCACGCGCATTTGGACAATGAATGATGGAAAACCAAAAGATTAACGTTAAAATGATGCAAAAACAAATTTCCTATCGAAAACCAATAGTTTTATTTTTAAAAACTATTATTTTTAAAAATTTATGCCTAATATTTAATTTATTATGCATTTAACAAGAATTAGCATATTTATACAAATAAACTTAATACAAAACCCAGGGACTAAAGGTTCTCTGGAAAATAGTGGCGGAATCTGAATAGTGGGGACCTTTAGTCCGGTTGCTAACACACACAGGGACTAAAGGTTCTCTGTGGTATAATTGAATAGTGGGGACCTTTAGTCCCGGTTGCTAACACAGCCGGGACTAACGGTTCTCTGGAAAATATGTCCCACGCAAAATTCACCTTTAGTCCCGGCCGTGGCACCACCCGGGACTAAAGGTTCTCTGAAAATATGTCCCCACAAAATTCACCTTTAGTCCCGGCCGTGGAACCACCCGGGACTAAAGGTCCACCTTTAGTCCCGGTCAGTATTACCACTGGGGACTAAGGTCTTTAGTCCCTGCTGGTAAAACGCCCGACTAAAGGTCCCCAAGTACTTAAGCAACGATTTCGTCTTCCATTCTTCCTCCACTTCTCCTCGCGCCCTCTCCCTCACGCCGCCGACTCAGCGCCTCCTCCGGTCCTCACGCCGCCGCCTCAACGCCTCCTCGGTCCTCCTCACGCCGCCCGACTCACCCACCTCCACATCGGAGCCACACCGCTAGGCCTCCTCCTCCACGCGGAGCCACCATCGTGAGTATCATCGTGAGTATCTCTGTGGCAATTGCTTCTCGATATATCGTTATTACGGCAATTGCTTGCACACCTTGCATTGTGGATGCCTGTGCGTACACATGATACTTTTCTTGCTTCCCTGTCTTCTTTTTTTGTTAAAAAAAAATATGGTCAGTGTTCTAAATAGCTAGCACGAGCTCATTGGAGCTTTTGAGACCTTAGCAATGATGCAATTAACGCCAATAAAACCCGCAAACATAGCTATAGCCACGAAATAGACCATTGTTACCATCATAAGGTTATCATAATCTCAATTAATTCGAGTCTTAAAGTCTTAATATTCTTTTTCAAAGAAAAAGAAAAAAATATTAAAATTCTATAATCTATGATTTAATGGAACAATCAATCTTAGGTAGAGTCTTAATTAGGAAGAATATTAATTTTGGTAAGATCCTAGCAAAAAAAAAAGGTAGAATCATGATGACAATTTACATACAAATATGCCAATTCTAGAAGTTGATTATAAATAGTTACTTAGCATGCCCTTTTAATTATAAGTTTCATCTTTTATCTGTCGATATATATTATTATCTATATAAATTCAAACAATTGGTAAGATTCAAGACATCTCATTCGTTTTGAGGGCAAGAAAATTCCACAATAATCATAAAAAACTAGATATTCTCATGTTAATAGAGAGAGAGAGAAAAAAAGAAGGGTCTACACCACTTATTTTAGTGGGGCCAAATTATAATGGTGTCGACTAATTGTATATATATATATATATATATATATATATATATATATATATATATATATATATATAATTTGCACTACTATTAATCAACCCGTGGATATATATATATAATTTGCACTACTATTAGTTGATGTTTTGTGCAATCTTGTGCCCTAGATATCAATTGCAGCGTGTGGATATGTGCTTCCTTTCGAAAGAACAATTTTATATTCTTGAATGATAAGTTTTATATTACGCCGATATATTTGCGAAAATGGCGACCGAATGACAACATGGACGATGCCATCATGGATATTATCAACAATGGCGCCTTACAAGGTGCCCAAGTCGAAGGTGATGACAACAATCAAGAAGTAGATGACGGAGTCGATGCTTTGCCGATTATGAAGATGAGGTCTATCTACAATCTCTTATGTATCTACAATCTCTTATGTATCTACAATCTCTTATGTATCTACAATCTTTGTGTTTCTACATTCGTAGCCCTCCGGATCGACGACAACAACGGGAAGAGTAGAAATGTACGAGGCCAAGAAGCCGTTGGAGGGTCGGTTCATTCTCTCGGAATTCGAGGAGGATACAGCAAAGTACTTGGACCACATGCACGAAATTTGTCACCACTCGTGGGTGCCTTGTAAGGACAGGATCCCGATCAATGCTCGTGAATGGAAGCAAAAGAAAGAGGCTCCTCATATTAGTTTTGTCTCTGATCGTGACAAGGCACTAGTTTGGCAAGATGTCCTTCAACATTTCGCGCTCGATACAGAAGATGAAGCTTTGAAGGAGAGAGTTAGAACTGGGCTATGAAGAAGATGGCCACACAATTCGGTGTTGGAAGAAGAAATTGTACAACACATTTATCAAGAAGAACTCGACGCCGATTTCAACACTAAGGCCTACGCAAGTTGAGGCCGTTTTGGGATGAGTTTGTACAGTTCAAGACATCGGAAGAGGGTGAGGCACGGGTGAGAAGGAACCAACAGAATGCCCGACAAAAGCAATACCACCATCACTTGGGATCAGGTGGCTACAGGAGTGCCATTCCTAAGTGGGAAAGAATGGAACGAGAGATTCTTACCAAGGATCGAACAGAATCAATCAACGGCCCGAAAGCCAAGTATTGGTTTTTCGGTCATGGGGGAAGCCTGGACCTAGAGACCGGAAAGATAGTGTATGGCGCAAAACTCCAAAGAGCAGCAGAAAGATTTGCTTATGCTCGAGGCTTGGCTGAGAGTGGCAGGTGGCAGCCGAACAGAGATAAGGATGAGCTGACATACGCCCTGGAGAGTACTGAACACGGTGGGCGAACAAGAGGCTATGGGGAGGTGTCGTGGGAGCATGCCTTCCCTAAAGACAAAGCCACCTATAGAAGCCGCCGAGAAAGAAGGACGAGGAGGCAGAGCGGATGCGCAGGATGGAGAAATGGTTCTTGAGTCACGGAAGTGGCTCGTGAAGCAAGACAAATGAGAAAAAGCACTTGAAGCCAAAATGAATGAGGAAATCAAAAGGCAAGTGCAGATAGCGAGAAGTTCCATCCAAAGGCAACCGCATCGAGCCGGAGTCAACATCACCCCTCATCGGTTGAAAAGCGATTGCGCTTCCGCGAGGTGCCGTGATTCAAGATGACGCAGGTGCGCTTCCGTGGATGACATCACCGATCCTCTCACGACATGTGAGCCGCACATTCGAGAGGGAATGCCACCGTCATGGTGGCTATCGGTGTTGTATCTCGTATCGACCCTACGAAGACACCAAGATGCCATGGGGCATTAATACCTCCTGGATATGCTAGCGTATCGGTGGATAGAGTTGTGAAAGGTTATAGCAATGTGCGTCTTGACATTGAAGGAGGTGATGGGGAGAAGACTTTAGGAGAAGCGGAGAAGACATTCATATGTTGGCGCAAGCGCTATATCATTATTCCTGGGGCGTCACCTCCTCCTCCTCAACAACCTAACCCTAGGTGCGGATGAAAGTGAACGAAACATTTTTTCACTAATTATGTATTGGCTTAAATAACGGTTTACTCATACCACGTTGTTTTCACAGCAGAACCTCCCCCAACCTAAGTCCAATTATCCATTCACCACCTGGTCACGTGTTGCGGCGATGACAATGAAGTGGAAGACACGGCCGCATCCCCACCGCCCCATCTCCTCCACGACGGGATCCAATGCCGCCACCGCCCCATCGCCTCCACGGCGGGCTCCGCCGCCACCGTCGCCCCATCGCCTCCACGGCGGGCTCCAACGCCGCCACTGGCCCCATCGCCTCCACGGCGGGCTCCAACGCCGACACCGCCGCTCCATCGCCTCCACGGCGGGCTCCAACGCCGACACCGCCCATCGCCGCCTCCACGGCGGGCTCCAACGCCGCCACCGCCCCATCGCCTCCACGGCGGGCTCCAACGCCGACACCGCCGCCCTCGCAAAGAAGAGGCCCACCCCACAACGGCGTCGGCCCCACCGCGCCAAGAAGAAAGCCTCAGGAGAACACCAGCTATTTCTAAGACGCACGAAACTTTCCTATGAGAAGATCGCCGAGGAAATAGATGCTTGAAAGAAATGATGTGGGCGGTTTCTTCGCGAAAGTCAAGGCTAAAAGTGAAGCGGCGAAACCACGAGAAGCCGTGCTTCTTCGTGCGCCCGTAAGTTCTAAGGCAAAGGGTGGACGCCACCGAAAAAAGTTACGTCATGCTCGTAAGGATTCGCCACTATCGACTATGACCGCACTCTCACCAAGTCAATTGAGGAGGCGAAGAAGAAAGAGAAGAGAGCACGGAAGGGTGTTGCACAGCCGGGAACAATCACAGCAATCGCTGCCCCCACTAGTTATTGGGAATGAATATGGTTCAAACACGAACGTGCTAGAACAGATATCCGAAACGTGCATTTGGATCAACTTGATGAATTTTTCATGAAACCGGTCTAAGCATTTCCCAAATGCTCGCAGAGCACACATCGAAAGTGCTCCTAAGTTGATCATTGGAAGAAGGAATATGTATATGGCAAGAGTCTATACAACCCCGAGAAGCTCATGGAACTGTGACGCAAATGTACTTGTTAAACAAGTGGTACATGGCGGCATGTCGCGAAAAAGCGGATGACTTTATTTGCGTCAAAATTATAAACCATCATTACTTCGTGGCGATGACATTATAATGGTTCGCTTTAATGAGTTACACCACTATGCCACATGGACGCTCTAGACAAATCTCTCATCACCGCTTTTCTGCAGACGTGATTCTTTCTTTTAATAATCTCACTCTAGCATATGTATATGTATAAGTAATTATCCTCACACTAGCTAGCATGTCTATACATATGCAGAGACATGATGAGAGACTCACACGTAGAAATGACAAGAACATTGGTTTCGTTGATCCATATATCGTATTCAAGGACCCAAACACTCCCACGATCAATGGAGACCTCAAATGGAGAGGAATTTTCGGAGGTTCTTGATCAACCAAAAGAACAAAAGATTTATACTCTTCCCTACAACTTTGGGTGAGTGTTGTTATCGTGTGCACATTTTACTTTACTTACTCAATCCAACATAAAGATATATATGTTGACTCTATAAACAAATGCGACTTTCCTTTCGATACTGATTGTCTTCGATCTCTCAGATATCATTTGCTAATCTATGACTCGTTGAGAAACCGCAGAACATTACCAAGATATGATAGACATTATCCAGGTAACTTCGATCTTTAAATATTTATTCCTCGCTCTTTAACTCGCAATAGTTAATTAACGATCCAATTATTGGCGGGGTTTGGGCTTGGTTCGTTCAGCTACACCGTCCGGATCCGAAAGCGCCACTTCGATCCACACCGATCGGATGTAAGTTGTACTAGCTCCCGCGTCTTTACCTTATCATGCTTCACTCACGCGGGATGACGAGTAATCTTTTATATCGCATGCAGTGGGTTCTACGGCGACCACCGGCAACAATTTGTGTGGATACTACGCTTTGCGAGTTCCTCATGGTGTATGCAAAAAGAACCCATCTACAGATGCAGAAAGTACGTAACAAGTATATATAATAAATCCATTTTATTTATTTGTTGCTATTAAATAAATCTTATGTATATTAATACTTCTTTCGTTTAATGCAAATTGAAGGAGATATGGTTGAAGGAACAGGTGTTGGATATGGACCGCCTCAAAGGAATTCAAGAGACAATCGCAGGATTTCTTAATGAGCATGTCCTCAAGCCCGGCACCGAGTTCTACTTTAACCTATATGAACCATTGAAGCCAAACCAGGACGAACATTTGTATGACATTTAAGTGGAGGACAACATTTGTGTTGTAAATACCAAGGATGCATGAATAATTTTGTAAATTTTTTGTGCATATATATATATTATACATATATATATAGCTCCATAATATATATAGTTTCATACTTTATTTGTGTGTAATAATGTTCCAAACTAAATTATATGTGCGCGTATACATATATTAGCAGCGAAGAATACGCATTTGAAAACCTAATGTAATTGTAAAACCAAAATCAATAATGAATTGAAATGGAAACAAAAAAGAAAAAAAAAACACCTTTAGTCCCGGTTGGTAATACCAACCGGGATTAAAAGGGCCAGCCAGTGGCCTGGTCTCAGCGGACCTTTTAGTCCCTGTTGGTATTACCAACCGGGACTAAAATCGACGTTTTAGTCCCGGGCTTGGGACCGGGACTAAAGGTGAGACATTTAGTCTCGATTTCTAGTCCCGCTCTATAACGGGACTAGAGGCCCTTAGGCCCGGACCAAAAGTCTGTTCTGTAGTAGTGAGAATTAACAATCACTATAATTGTTAAAAAAATGACCTCGCTAGAGTATGATTCAGAAGTTTTTCCCATAACGACTTTGGTAGATAATCTCCTTAGCTTTCAGGATTGATAAAGAACACCCTATTTGGATTTGTATAACAAACGTTATGCACATTTCAAGTTGACTATCTAGAATGCATGTCAGGTTCTGTCATTAGTTTTGACCCGTGTACCACTTTTTGTTATGGGAAAAATTTGGGTGTCATGCCAACTAGGATTTTGAATATGGTGTTATTAGCTTTCCATATCCGCCAAGATTTATTAGCTTTCCATAGCCGCCAAGAACACCCAATTCCAAATTACGGTCTGTGAGTTATGATTTTTTTTATAGCGAGTCTCTCCTGTTAATCTGTCGGTATCCTAATAGCAGTTAGTAATCTGAATTAAGCGATTCGTTAAAGGGAAAATTGGAGGAGCTCAATATAATGAAAGTTGTAGATTATTGACTCAGCTTTCCAGAGAGCTCAAGAACGCGAAATTTGGACAATCCTACCAAAAGTTATGGTCGTTTTGGTATTGCTATCCAGATAACCTGACGTGAATTTGATGTCTTATTAATTGGCTTAGTAGGGGTATTAGATGGCCGAGTCAGGATGGCTCACCATCTAAACTTAGTTGGAGAATTTGTTAAACTTTACAAGAAGTCCAAGAACACCTCATTTGGACTCATGTACAAAAAAGATATGAATTTTAGATTATGGAGTTGGAATTGGGAATGCGCTTGAGAGTATAGCGAGTGCGGTTGTGCTATTGTTTATGCTTTTGGTCCAGTATGATTGTAACATCCCAAAGTGTCATACAAAATAAAATAAAATTACCGTTTCATTGGTTTTTCTGAAATTTGAAAGAGTTTGATTGCCTTATTTGAATTTCTGAAGTTTTAAAAGTCAAAATTTAAAATTTATTTGAGGTTCTTGAAGTTTTATCTAACTTGATTTGAAAAACAAAGATTTAATTAATTTCTGGAATTTTCTGGTATTTTAAAAGCTTTTTCCTAAATATTTTAAAGCCAAAATAATTTATTTTGCAAAATTAATAACCAACTTTAAGTTGGAAATAGTTTTATTAAGTCCAAAATAAATAAGGGAATTTCTGTGAATTTTCCCATATTTTTTGATTTAAATTGCTATTTCTAAAAGCCAAAAAGAATTAACAGAGTATTTAAAATCGCTAATAATTTAAAAATTCAGGAAATGGCCTTGGGCCGAAACCCCCGCGGCCCGCACCTATTTCTCCCACATGCCGGCCTAATTGGCCCATCTCAGCCCACTCTCACCGCCGCTCCCTCTCTCTCCCCACCGTCCGATTTGAATCGGACGGCTATCACTCTCCCACGCCATCCCGCTTCTCTGCATCGTTGGATCAAGAATCCACGGTCAGATCTTGATGCACCTTCGGGAGATCCGAACGCCCTCTTGTTGTGAACCCTCCGATCTACATCGTACGGCCACTACCGCTCCCACGCCATCCCTGCCCCTCTGCACCCTTGGATTTCCATCCAACGGCCTGCGCGCCCGTCTTCCACCTCGCCTCCTCCTTCCTCCAGCTCCCGCACGGCCGCCATTTTCGCCCGAGCTGAGCTCCATCTCCGCCGCTAATTCCTCCCTCTTTTCTCGCACCCGGCACGCGTTCAAACCCCGGCATCTTGCCGCGTCCACTCCCGGACTTTTTCCCCTTCATCACGCACTAATTCGCTGGGACGCCGCAATCTCCGCCGCCGCCTCCGCGCGGCCGATCTTCCGCCCCGGCCTCCTCCAACCCCTATAAAGGGAGCACGAGAAGCCCCTCATCTCGCTCAATCTCTCCCCATCATCCACCCCTCCTCCCTCGCTCTCTAGTCGCCGGATTTGGCATTTCTTCGCCGCTGGCCGAACAACCCTCTGCCGCCTCTAGCGCCACCGTCATCAACTCCCCGACCACCCCGACCACACCGACAGCATCACCGCCACCTCGCCGTCCTGGTGCACGCCTCCTCTTCATCAGAGCCTTGCTGGAACGCCACCACCACCACATCGCCGAACCACTCCGCCACCTTCGCCCTCGCCACCGGCGAACCCATCGTGCCCTAGCCCCACCGAGGTGAGCACTAGACTCCCCATCGTCTCCTCTTTCATTTGGTACCCCACGCCGCCGGCGAAACGCCGCCAGTCGCCGGTTCCTTGGAACCCGAGCGCCGCCCCCGTCTGGCGCCGACGTGGCACGCCACCGTGGCGCCACTACAACGCCACCTCGGCGCTTTTGCGTGTGTGGCTGCCATTTGGCAGCCCACGTGACTGCTTGCGTGGCAAGCCACGCAGTCCCGCGCGCCCGATCCATCCGTGGGCTTGGTCCACAAGAGCCGTGAGACCGACATGTGGGTCCCACATGTCGGAAATTCTTTTAATTCATTTAAATTCTGAAAATCTCAGGGCTGATGTCAGCTTGCGCAATAAATGGATTTTCCTTTAGAAAAAAAATCGAAAAAATCAAGAAAATACTTTTTAGGGTTTTCTTTAGGGTTTAATCTTCCAAAGCCCATATCTTTGCATCCGAACTCCAATTTGGGTGATTCAAATTTCTAAATTTGTATAAATTCAAGATCTAACTAACTAAACCAAAATTATTTAATTTGGTGTTCATTTGAGTTGCTATTTGAATTTTGTTTGAATTTGGCTTATTTGGCGTATAGATTTCGACAACTTCGGAAAGTCAGATTTCGACGCCGTTTGAGAGTAGCGTTCAATCAAGCAAGGCAAGTTATAACCTTGATCATATCGATCCAATTATTTTAAATTTATTTAATTCTGTTTTAGAATTACTATTGCATGCATAATTTTTTTATCCAGTTATTTTAATCTCCTATTTAAATACTTAGTTATTCCAATTCCTTGTGTATAGCCGATTTGAATATTGATTATCATTTCCTTGTCACTATTAGATAAAATAGTATTGGAAATAATTAAATGCTTAGCCCATGCCTAGATCAAATCTTGTATTTGGGAAGTTTTTAGCCAAATATTTCAAATTTGAATTAAATTGGATCTATGGTATTGTTTTACCATAAAAGGTTTATAAAATGCCTTTACCTGGAAAATAAAATGAAAATATGTTTAGACTTGGGCAAAATGGATGATTGGTGGGTGCAGGTTTATGCACGGGCTCAACTCGGTAGGTTGAGGCCCAGGGTTCTGATGGATGTCGCCCAGATCAATTAAGGACCGGTCTTCGAGCCGCATCTTGCAATGCCACCACCGTACCACCACATGTCCTCGGTGTGGGGAGTAGGACCTAGCTAATTAATCTGCAATGTTCCACCGTGGTTGTTCCCTACAGATGCAATGGGTAGTTATGTTACAACTTATGTTAGTCCCACCTAGCGCAAGAGGGGGCCCGAACCCGGAGGTCTTTATTCCAAAGGGATTGGCGAAACCTTAGCGAGGGGTAACTGCGGTGGAATAGCGCTTTGTAAAAGCCGTCACGTGCTCTAGACTGCTTACCTAAGGTAGTGAGCGGTGGTATCGACGGATACCGAATAAACTAGAGAAGTCGTGTCTTGTGGGTAAAGCTGTACAACCTCTGCAGAGTGTAAAACTATTCGAATAGCCGTGTCCAACGTCATGGACATGCTAGCAAAGCCACTCAAAGTTAGACTTTGGTTTTGTTTTCAAATAACTTTGGATTTCTATCCAATCGGGAGTTTTGGGCAGGTAGCCTTGTGATAGGAGGGTATCCTTCACCATTCATGTGCGAATGATATCTGACTATAAAATTTAAATTTTATTTTTAAAAATGAAATTTTAGTTATAAAATAACTGCTTTGAAACTTAGTACAAGTATTTAAAGAAAATACTGCTTTATGCAAATCAACCAATGAGCCATCCTTTGTTACATCCATGTATGCATGTCATTCTGTTATTTGACGGGTGTAACTTGCGAGCACGGAAGTTGTGCTCATACTTGCTTTATGCAAACAAATTTCAGAGGAGAAGGTCTTTTGCTACCGGTGTGGATCTCGACGACTAGGCCGCTACCCCAGTCGATTGCTTGTGGCAGATTGCTGGACCCTACTACTTCTTCTTCGTCTTCCGTTGTGCTCTTTATTGTTGGCTTGTAAGCCTCTTTTGTAATAAACTCTATTGATTATTAATAAAGTTGTGATATGAATTTGTTACCATGTTTGTGTAATATCCCGTTTAGGTACAGAGAATATAAGGAGATTGAGAGATTCCTTATTTGCCTCGCACAGAAACATGACAGAATTTGTAATCATCTTGCAACGTAATTTTCGTGACTGGAACGACTTCGAATGGAAAACCTCATAACTACAAAGTTGTAGATCATTTTCTATAGTACAATTTAGAGTCCTCATTTACCTAATTTGGAGTTCTAAGGTTTGAGATATGGGGCCCGCAAGGCAGGCCGCTGAGAAATCAAGGTCCGTAATCGAGTCAACTTCCAAGGCAAATTTCGTAATGAAGACGGTATTTTAAGAAAAACTCTACAAATAGAAAGTTGAAGTGATATGAGTTATCTAAATTTGAAGATAAAAATCACTCCATTCCGAGTTTGGGAGAGAATGTTACGACCTCCGAAGTATTCGCTGCATAGAATTAAAGTAGGAGAACACGGGCCTCGGGCCTTTAGCCCAGAGGCCCATGTGGAGGCCGACCAAGTGGGATAGGGGAGGACGGCTGAAACCTAGAGCCCCTCCCTTGCCCCTCCTTCCCCTAGAGCCGCCACTCTCCCTCTCCATTGACGCCTTGGTCCAACACCTCTTCCTTGCGCTCCATTGATGTCCTCCCCTTTGTGTGGTGCTTCGCCATTGCCGCGGCCAAAGGAAGGAGAAGAGAAGGAAGCGGGATCGCCATCCGAGTTCTCTATCTTCAGCGGCATCAATGGTAACTCGTCGTTTGATGTTGGGTAATTAGTCGTAGAAGAGGAATCGGTGGTTTTTGGCTAGGTTGCAATCTGTCCGCTGAGTTGCAGATTCGTCCAAGAGCTTGCGCGTCAATTTCATGTGGTTAGAGGCCGAATTAGGAGTTTTGATCTCCTAGAGTTTTGTAGGTTATGTTCTTAGCTTTCAATGGTCGCCACGAACGCCCAAATCTGATCAACGGTCAGGGAGTTATGAATTTTGTAGTATCGCTGTCCTGTTGTTCTGTCAGTTTTTGGACAGTCTTAAGAAAACTGGACAAAACTGCTAATTAAATGGAGAATCAGGAGATCTCAATATAACTAAAAATGCAGGTAATTTCCATACCTTTTAATAGAGATAAAGCACGCAAGATTTAGACTTTTGTAGCAAAAGTTATGGTGGTTTTAGTGTACTGTCCAGAGAACCCAACGTGAATTCTGATGTTTGATAGATTGGCTTGCTAGGGGCAGTATTTTGCAGAATCTAAAGGGCTCCCCAACTAAGTTTATTTAGTTAATTTAATTACCTTTTCAAAAAGTCCAAGAACATCTTATTTGGACTCCCGAGCAGAAAGTTATGTATTTTAGAAGTTGACTGTCCATAGTGAACACCAAATCGATCGCTAGAAATTGGAAGATTGGAAACACTTGGAAGTTTAGCGAGTTCAATTGTGTTGTTATTTATGCTTTTAGTCCAGTATGTTGGTCTTAGATTGAGTTATCTTTATGTTCAGGTGGGAGCGTGATCCCAGGGGCAGCGCCCTCTTCGCGTCCACCGTTCTCGCACGGTTGAGGCAAGTATTCGGGTTGCAGAATATTTATGTTGCTTGCTGAAATTGGTTGTCTTTCCCGTGTAAGTCATTTATGGATGATAGTGTGATATTTACATGGTGAATGAGACTTGGTTACAGCATGCTTGTGATTAAAGAGTAATTTTGGAATGTGATAGTGCTCTACATGCTATTCGGTAAATGAGATCTGGTATGTACTCTTGTATTTACTTGTTGTCGAAAGTTACATTCTAGTACATATGCATGTTGAGATCATACAGGTGCCTTGGTCACGTGGTGACCAAGCACATCTGATTGAGTCCCGTCATGTAGATGACGGGCTTCAGGTCCCCACATTCGTGGAATGTGGGCTATGAGCAAAGTGGTCCCCATCATTGAGATGATGGGCAAAGGTCCCTATACATGTGGTGTATAGGCTCTTGGTCCCTGTTCCTGAGGTCACAGGTAAGGGTATACAGCGACGGTTGTATACCCCGTATTACCGGTAAAATACGAAAAGAGATAAAGTTCAAAGGAGCATTGCATTGGTCGCATTTCATAAGTTAAAAGACTATGTCTTGTGTAATGTTATTGTGGATTATCGATGCTATATTTGTGTTCTTGTTTATGGCCTTGTTGATACTTGTTGAGTCTTTGGGCTCACTCTTGCTTTAATGTGTTTTAGGTACCAATGGCAGGAACGTCACGCATGGGAGGGAGTAGATGTGGTTGCAGTCACTACCTCACACTCTTAAGGCGGTTGCTACCTAGCTTCAATTTAGAAATAAATAAACTGTTTGATTATCACCCATAGATGGTTTTGGTTTGAGTATCTGATTATCTGTAATAATGAGATTGCCAGTCTTGGTATGATCATTTGGTTATCATGCGTGATTGAGTAAACTTGATTATGAGAATTTTGTTAAATGCCATGATTTATTGTTGAGCTCTCATTATAGCTAATTAAACAAATGAGACTCGCCAAAAATTAAGTAATTTGTGCTAGGTTAGTTTAGTTCCATAGCATTCCGTGCTCTTTGTGAGTTGGGGTGTTACATTGGTATCGAGCGGGCTTTAGGTCCGTGGTTAATAGAAAATACTAAATTGACACACTTGTACCTGATGGGTGGGGTTGGGAATTACATTGCTTCCGCATTATCTGTTGTTATGTTTCAGTTGTTGTGCAATTGTTGAATTGCCTCTGTACTATCTTTCTTGTTGTTAATCTATGATATGATATGTTATGATATTCTGTATCTATAAATCTATTTTATGATTGCCATGAGATGATCATGTATAATCATATTTGATTATATTGTTTATGTGTGTCGATATAGTTGTTAAGAAGTGGAGGCCGTGGTTGTGGCCTTGGACTTTGTCAGGTTATACCACCGTTCGCGGTAGACGAATAGGGTAGTTACCCCGAATACCATAGTTGCAGGAGTTGAGCGTGAGCTGCTTTAGAAAGTTGTTTTCTTTCTTGACCTCAAATCTTGGCAAATTCTTGTTCTCTGGTGGATGATGAATTTCTCTTGGGTTCGTGGTTCATGTTAATTGTTGTGTTTCAATGGTCTCTAATGGTTCTCTGAAACAATTATTGTTTTCCGACTGTTGAGCTATTTGTACTACTTGTGATCTTCCTCAATTGGCAATATTGATAATTCCATGGTTGTTTCTTCTTTCTCATTGGAAAAGAATGACTCATGTTTTCGTTTGATAGTTTGGGTAATGAGAGTTTATGTGGCAAGTTTGTTAGCATGAGAAAGCTTTGGCTCTATGTATTTCTTTTGGATTATTCCGAGTGTTGAAGTTTAATGCATCTCTTTTCTGGTGGAATTGTTAAAATCCTTTTGTGATACCTTGTTATGGTTAAATTAGAGATTGTAATAAACTAACTTGATATGGTATGGGTATCAAGTTGAGCCATTGGTGTGGTGTATAATTAATATTAATTAGTAACCCTGGAAGTGAAATTGATTAAGTTGACGTTGTCTTCACTAGTTCTTGATGAACTGTATATATGAGTAGTGACTGAGAGTATGACCATACCTATTTGGAGTCAAAAGAGATATTAATAAGTATGGAACAAAGATGAATTAGTCTGGTCATTAAAATCATTTAGGTTGCTAAACTTATTGGGTTCTTCGGTTCCCATGGGTTAATTTAAATGTATGGAAAGGGAAACTAGAGGAAATGCTAGATTTACATATTCCCTAGTATGATTAGTTATTAGAATTGTGTACAACCGGTTGAATGGATTGAATATCGGTGGATCTAGAATTTATGGGAGGAGTTCTATGTAGTTCTTCTATGTAGAATAACGCGATGAATTTGGTTGTAGTGTTGTTGAGACTCTTGATCGATAGAAGATTTCGATTTTTGAAGTTTTAGTGTATTTTGCGAAATCCAAATGTGAGGAGGAACAGTTGAATATGTGTTTGTTAATATCCATGTGATTTGGGAAGGAAAGTAGGTAGCAACTAGATTTCATAATGAAGTCAGTTGATAACAACAATGGTTGTAGTATAACTGTTGTGTATTAAAGTTTGATGATGAGCATCGCTAAAAGCTGAACTGATATGATATAATAGGTGGCTTATGCCCACATGATTGCGAAATAATTGGATGATAATGTGTCCTTGATGAAAGGGTTTGGGTAGGAGCTTTTCAATTGTGTAGTAGACCCCTTCTAAACTTAAGAGGTCGATGTAGTGAGGTTGTATGGTTTTGGGTATACTCTCATTTTGAAGATGGGATGAAAAGGTAGTATGAAACAATTTGGTGAGACTTTGGGGGCTTTCTAATGGAATAGTTGATGATAAATATTCGTATTCAGAGTATATTATTCTTGATGTTAGTAAGATTATCTGCAAGAGATTGTGACTTGTGTGTGTGGAGATGATTCTTTTAGAAATAAAGTAATTCGATCGTCTTTCGTAATTTAGATTTAGTAAAAGTGTTTCGAAATTGCGTTGGTGATCATTTGGACCTCTTGAGTTATGCGGTGATTGAGTTGCTTTGAGCAAAGTGACATGTTGAAAGATTTTATTGGTTATTAAGTGGTACCTATGATTTGGTCTTAAGAGCTTATCTTGTTTAAGCTGGCAAAGTGATGTAGTAATCACAGAAAATAACTTTCATGGTTAAAGGAAGGAGTGAAGTAAAAGTATTTGACATTTAAGTCGCATTTCGCAACTTGCAGTTTATTTGAGTATACTTAAACCTTATGTATTTGTTCCATAAGAATTTACCAATTTTCAAAGGGGAATACCTTCTTCTCATTTGTGGTTTGGTATTCGCTTTTAGCAGGACTTGAGCCCTCAGCTGTTGACTTCCTCTATGTTTTCCGAGTTCTTTGCCTAAGTGACTATTTCCCTTGGTCATGTGTTTACTTCAAGCAGTAAATGTCTTCATTTGCTTTTTCTTTTGAGGAAGGATCGACCGATTCGTTTCACATTGGTTTTCGAAGTGTTTATTCAATGTGGTTGTGAGACCTTGGATTGTAAGTTAATCGAGGAGCGTTGAAGGATAAACTAATTTCTTGTGTAATTCTTGGAGAGAATTTTATTTATACAGAATATTTGCCTTTGAGGCTAAACTGATTGCATTGTTGCAACCATTAGAACCTATGAAGATTTGTGATCCAAGATCCATTATTCAATTCGGGTGGAACATTAGAATTTTCGAAAGGATAGGGAATCTTACTCGATTTATTAGAGTGTCACGATTGGGTACCTTGCGGTTCTTGCAGATGAATTATGATGGTGTTGTAATGAGAGTAGTATTAGCAAAGTAATCTGATCGTTAAAGCGATTAATGAGATAGTTGAGATCGTTGGATTATTGCCAGGAAAGACTTGGACTTAGTAAGTAACTCTCTAAGAGTTAGAATCTTGATAAAGATAATTGGATCGAAGAAATGTTTCGTGTTGATATCAATGCGCGAGTATGTTTGGATTGTGAGAATTTTAGGAATTTAATTTGAGGTTTCCCCTATTTTCTATATGAGAAGTTCATGGTAGGAGTCTAGGAGTTTAGTTTTGGGCTTCGCATTCTTTTTGCTAGGACCTTGAGTCGCCCAATGATTATGTGTAGAGGAAGTAGAATAAGGGTGGATTCCGAACAATGGGATGATCATTGGTAGAACCATTTTGATGAAGTATATGAATGTGTGTGCTAAAAATTTCGAGTTGTTTATTCTTAAAAGATTGAGGTGATGTGTTTGCATGTGAGATCTATTTTGAGATGCATTGGAAGTCATCTGTCAAATTAATTATGTCGGTAGAGGAGTTGTTGAGAGAAAGTTTCGGTGGAGTCGATATAGCCTCTATACAGAGGTGTGGATGATGTATTTCGACTTGAGCATAGCGTTGAGAATGCCAAGTTAAGAGAGATGAGTTAGAGTATTATGCGATGAATTGGAATTCCAAAGGTTGAGAGAAAATTTTATTTCTAAAAGAGAAACTGAGAAATTGATGCTTCCTCAAGTAGAGACACGTTTTCTTGATTCTTATTTGAGCTATGTTTTTTGACGGATGTCTTTTGCGAGTTGAGCTCGGCATTTATGTTGGCATGTGTGATTCTTTCCAGTTCAGATGGAATAAATGAAAATTTTGATTTGGGCATTCAAGTGTTTTCCCCCTTTGGCTTTCGTGACGTTCATTCGCAAATTGCCACATGGAAAGTGGAAATGTTTTCGTGATAAATCTTCGATTTCGGATTTGACCCTTTTGGCGGGGACTTGGTTTTGCGTGGTTACGATGAAAATCATTTCCTTTAAGTTGACTCTGCTTATAGTAGAATTTGTTCAAAGCGAGTTTTGTCGTGTGTCCCTCGTTAAAGGAGGTGATCCTTGTTTCGGTGAGGAGTTCGATTGAGAGTTGGAACAAGAGTCCCGTATGATGTATGTAGGATGTCTGGTTTAGTACCGAAGGGAAGGTTGGCCCAAGGTACATTGATTTGATTTTAAAGGTTGGCGTATCATCGGGACTATCTCGAGCCCATGTGCAGAGTACTCAACGTCTTGTAAGTTCAGTGCTGAGTGAGTACCTGAGAGATCCAAAGCTTGAGTTTTTGATAGAGCCGTTGGCCAACGAGTAAGACCTTACATTTGTGTCTTGTGTGTCGAGAGAACCTGTAAAGGTCGAGACGAGTATTGAGGTGTAAGACACTGGTATACATTATGGTCTGAGTGTGATGAGACTTGGGACTTGGAAACTCGCATGCGCGAACTTTAACAAGAGTTGTTAACGTCAGTACGTGTTAATGATTATTAAGTTCAGTTGGTGATCTTTCAAGTAGAATTCGGGGTCGAATTCTATTTAAGGGAGGTAGAATGTAATATCCCGTTTAGGTACAGAGAATATAAGGAGATTGAGAGATTCCTTATTTGCCTCGCACAGAAACATGACAGAATTTGTAATCATCTTGCAACGTAATTTTCGTGACTGGAACGACTTCGAATGGAAAACCTCATAACTACAAAGTTGTAGATCATTTTCTATAGTACAATTTAGAGTCCTCATTTACCTAATTTGGAGTTCTAAGGTTTGAGATATGGGGCCCGCAAGGCAGGCCGTACAGAGAATCAAGGTCCGCAACTGAGTCAACTTCCAAGGCAAATTTCGTAATGAAGAAGACATTTTAAGAAAAACTCCACAAATAGAAAGTTGAAGTGATATGAGTTATCTAAATTTGAAGACAAAAATCACTCCATTCCAAGTTCGGGAGAGAAAGTTACGACCTCCGAAGTATTCGCTGCACAGAATTAAAGTAGGGAGAACCTGGGCCTCGGGCCTTTAGCCCAGGAGGCCCATGTGGAGGCCGGCCAAGTGGGATAGGGGGAGGACGGCTGAAACCCTAGAGCCCCTCCCCTTGCCCCTCCTTCCCCCCTAGAGCCGCCACTCTCCCTCTCCATTGACGCCTTGGTCCAACACCTCCTCCCCTTGCGCTCCATTGATGTCCTCCCTCTTTTTGTGGTGCTTCCGCCATTGCTGCTGGCCAAAGGAAGGGAGAAGAGAAGGAAGCGGGATCGCCATCCGGAGTTCTCTATATTCAGCGGCATCAATGGTAACTCATCGTTTGATGTTGGGCAATTAGTCGTAGAAGAGGAATCGGGTGGTTTTTGGCTAGGTTGCAATCTGTCATTGTAGTTGCAGATTCGTCCAAGAGCTTGCGCGGTCAATTTCATGTGGTTAGAGGCCGAATTAGGAGTTTTGATCTCCTAGAGTTTTGTAGGTTATGTTCTTAGCTTTCAATGGCCGCCACGAACGCCCAAATCCGATTAACGGTCAGGGAGTTATGAATTTTCTAGTATCGCTGTCCTGTTGTTCTGTCAGTTTTTGGACAGTCTATAGAAAACTGGACAAAATTGCTAATTAAAGGGATAATCAGGAGATCTCAATATAACAAAAAATATAGGTAATTGTCATAAATTTTAATAGAGATAAAGAACGCAAGATTTAGAATTTCGTAGCAAACGTTATGGTGGTTTTAGTGTACTGTCTAGAGAACCCGACGTGAATTCTGATGTTTGATAGATTGGCTTGCTAGGGGCAGTATTTTGCAGAATCTAAAGGGCTCCCCAACTAAGTTTATTTAGTTAATTTAATTACATTTTCAGAAAGTCCAAGAACATCTTATTTGGACTCCCAAGCAGAAAGTTATGTATTTTAGAAGTTGACTGTCCATAGTGAACACCAAATCGATCGCTAGAAATTGGAAGATTGGAAACGCTTGGAAGTTTAGCGAGTTCAATTGTGTTGTTATTTATGCTTTTAGTCCAGTATGTTGGTCTTAGATTGGGTTATCTTTATGTTCGGTGGGAGCGTGATCCTGGGGCAGCGCCTCTTCGCGTCCACCGTTCTCGCACGTTGAGGCAAGTATTCGGTTGCGAATATTTATGTTGCTTGCTGAAATTGGTTGTGTCTTTCCGTGCAAGTCATTTATGGATGATAGTGTGATATTTACATGGTGAATGAGACTTGGTTACAACATGCTTGTGATTAAAGAGTAATTTTGGAATGTGATAGTGCTCTACATGCTATTCGGTAAATGAGATGTGGTATGTACTCATGTATTTACTTGTTGTCGAAAGTTACATTCTAGTACATATGCATGTTGAGAGCATACAGGTGCCTTGGTCACGTGGTGACCAAGCACATACAGTTGAGGTCCCCGTCATGTAGATGACGGGCTTGAGGTCCCCACATTCGTGGAATGTGGGCTATGAGCAAAGAGGTCCCCACCATTGAGATGATGGGCAAAGGTCCCTATACATGTGGTGTATAAGCTCTTGGTCCCTGTGCCTGAGGGCACAGGTAAGGGTATACAACGACGGTTGTATACCCCGTATTACCGGTAAAATACGAAAAGAGATAAAGTTCAAAGGAGCATTGCATTGGTCGCATTTCATAAGTTAAAAGACTATGTCTTGTGTAATGTTATTGTGGATTATCGATGCTATGTTTGTGTTCTTGTTTATGGCCTTGTTGATACTTGCTGAGTCTTTGGGCTCACTCTTGCTTTAATGTGTTTTAGGTACCAATGGCAGGAACGTCACGCATGGGAGGGAGTAGATGTGGTTGCACTCACTACCTCACACTCTTAAGGCGGTAGCCACCTAGCTTCAATTTAAAAATAAATAAACTGTTTGATTATCACCCATAGATGGTTTTGGTTTGAGTATCTGATTATCTGTAATAATGAGATTGCCAGTCTTGGTATGTTCATTTGGTTATCATGCGTGATTGAGTAAACTTGATTATGAGAATTTTGTTAAATGCCATGATTTATTGTTGAGCTCTCATTATAGCTAATTAAACAAATGAGACTCTGCCGAAAATTCGTAATTTGTGCTAGGTTAGTTTAGTTCCAGTAGCATTCCAGGCTCTTTGTGAGTTGGGGCGTTACAGTTTGTTAGTGTGTGAACTAGCTACTGATCATGGGACTAGTTCAGTTATGCACAGAGGATTTGGGTGTGTTAATCCCGGGTCCTGACAATGATTGTCTTAGCATGCTTTATAATTATATTCAAACATCGACAGTTGTATACCCCGCATTACCGGTAAAAAGAAAATGGTGCATTGCACGTTCGCATTACATAAACATGTGAGTTGTTTCAGTGTAATATTTTTATGGTATGTTGATGCTATAACTGTGAGCTTAATGTTTCTTTTTTTTATACTTGATGAGTCTTTGGGCTCACTCTTGCTTTTGTTGTGCTTTTAGGTACCACTTGCAAGATCGGCATGCATGGGAGGGTGTAGGCTTGCTTTGGATGCACTCACTACCACACATCTTTAAAGATGAATATCATTTAGAATTAATTATGGCTATGTTTGAATGCATTGGATTATTTGTAATAAGGAGAGTAGCAAATTTAGATCTATGCCTTATGTTTAAATTGTTATCATGTTTATTTAGTAGCATTCCAGGCTCTAGTTGGTTTGGGGTGTTACACTACAAAAAGCTAGCGACGTCGTCCACAACTCTCTAGGAGGCATCCAGTACAGATTCTGCAGTTATCCTCATCAAAAACATCGGCCACTCCCGACTTCACTAAACAGATCTAGTACCGACATCACCCAATTACACGATTTCACTACTAATAGAATGGGGATTGAGATTACCCTTGAAGAACCGCTGAAGATCACGAAGAACACCATGCGATCCCGCTTCCCCTCCCTTATCTCATCTCCCCTTCCTTCTTCTTCTTGGCCAGCAGCATCCAAAGGAGGCGGCACAAGGAGGCGGGGCAGCTACTGTTCACGGAGGTACTGTAGTAGCGACGACTACTGTTCACAGAGGTACTGTAGTAGTGGCGACTACTGTAGCACACTACGCTACAGTGCCAACCCTAGGGTTTCCCCATCCTTTTATTGGTGGCCGGCCCCTCATGGGCCTTCTGGGCCAAGACCCGAGGCCTAGGTTGCCGAGTTTTTGCAGAAACCCCCCTCTTTTCCTCTGTTAAATCTCTTTGCTATAAGGTTCTTCTCCCTAATTTAATTATTCTCTCTTGAAACGAATACACTTGGGGTATTACATTCTACCCCCCTTAAACAGAATTCGACCCAAATTCTAACCACACTCAACGCCGAAGAACAACACAGCTACAAGTTTACCAACATCATCACATACCTGTAGTGAATAATTCTGGATATTACTCGCGCATGCGAGACTCCAATTCCCAGGTGGCCTCTCTCTTAGTCTGGTGCGACCATAGCACCGTCACAAATACCCACGTCTATAATTCAACATTCTCTCTGACTTCTCCAGGTACACTCAATGGACATGACTCAAAAAACAACACGGTCTTTCTCGTTGGTCAACGTTTCTAATGAAACCTCACACTCTAGATCTCTCAAGTACTCCCGCGATACCGGGTCATACAAGACGTTGTGTACCGTATGGACTTGAGGCAGTCCTAGCGGATACACTTTCTTCTAAAATTCCCACAACTTCCAGAAACAAACTAGTGTACCTTGGGCCAATCTTCCCTTTGGTACCAAACCACTGATACCAACAAAACCAACTCAATTTGTAATTGACATCTATCATAATCACATAGTTCAAATAAAAACTAAGAGAATATCTCACTACCCGAGATCACACCCTTTTCCACAATCTTTCTTTTAAGGGTTTAACTTTCTCTTAAACCATAGGATCCCAAATCATCGCGTAATACACTAACTCATTTCTCTTAAGTTAGCAACCTCAAAGCTATGTTCAGCCGAACACAAAATTCACACTTATGCAGGGAGACTCTTCCAATCCATAATTTCATACTCTAGCCAACTTCTCTACCAAATGAATTACTTTGACCAATAATTCCCAATGCACCTCAACATAGATTTCACACACCATCACATCATCTCAATCCGTTAAAGGCAATCAACTTGAAATTCTCAGCACACACACTCATCTACTACACCCAAAGGATTCTATCAATGATCAACGCATTATTCGGAATCCACTTTTATTCTTCTACTTCTACACATAATCAAGGAGCGACAAGGTTCTAGCATAAACCACAAGCCCCATTTCAACCCCTAAGACTCCTATAAATATATCTCAGCGTAGCTGATACGGAAACGCTCAAATCCATTGACTAAAATTCCCACAATCCAAACTTACTCAATTATTAACACCAACATGTAAACATATTCTCGACCAAACTATCTTTAGAGAGATTCTAACTCCCAAAGGGTTACTCATTGAAGCTAAGTCATATCTGACAATAACTCAACAATCTCTGATATCCATTAATTATCATAATTCTCCTACGCAACCTTGCAAAGTACGCAATCATGATACTTAAATAAATTGATTAAGATTCACATACCTTTGATAATTCTAATCTTTCATCAAATGAACAAAAATCTTGGACCACATATCACTATAAGTTCTTCTAGTTGCAACAATGCAATCAGTTTAGCACCCAAAGACAACATTCTATTTAGATAAAATTCTCTCCAAGAATTATATCATGGAATCAATTCATCCTCCAATGCTCCTCAAATAACTTGTAACCCAAGATCTCACAACAATTAATAAACACTTTGAAAGATCCCTGTTAAATGAATCGGTGGATCCTTTCTCAAAAGAAAAGGCAAATGAAAACAATTTTGACCATCTAGAAAAACATTTACCACTCGTAGTAAACACAGGAATAAGGGAAATAGTCAAATAGTTAAGATCTCAGAAAAGCAAAAGAGGAGACCACAGTTGAGGGCATAAGTCCCACAAGAAGAGAATATCAAAGCTCAACCAATAAGAATAAAGTATTACTTTGGAAACTCAAGAAACTCTTAAATGACAACGACAGAAAAGTTAAATGAACTTCAATAAGTTGCAAGTTACAAAACTTAACTCCAACCTCAAATACTTCTACTACACTCTTTCCTTTAACAAAGAAAATAATTTTCTTTGATTACAACATCACTTTGTCATCTCAAACAAGAAGAGCTTTTAAGACCAAACCACCTTAATCACTTAAGAACCAAACAAAACCTTCCAATATGTCACTCCGCACAAACAAATTTCAGATACTACATAAATCATGAACTCCCAAAGGATCACGAATGCAAAACTCCAAATATTTCATTTAACCGATATTACAAAAGGCGATCAAGTTACTTTCTTTCTAAAAGAATCATCGCCACTCCCATAAGTCACAATCCCTTGCGAACAATCTTACTATCATCAAGAATAATCCACTCTTAACACAAACCACCAGCGTTTACTCTTCCATTATAAGCCCCCAAAAACTCACCAAATTATTCTATACTACCTTATCATCCTATTCTCAAATTGAGAGTCTACCAAAACATTACAACCTCACTATAACAACCACTTTATTCTAGAGGTGATCTATAACACAATTACTAGGTTTTACCAAAACCCTTTCATCAAGGACTTCCTTTCATCCGACGATTCCACAATCGTGTAGGCATTAATTTCATTGTTGTTCTAGAATCCTGAAGGAGAGGTGCAAGGGGGACGAAGGAGTTTGCAAGATTAAGTCACCCCGTTGCAACTTTTGGTTATCCAGCTTCATGTGGTTTTACTTTCAGCTGGCAGTATATCTAGTGTGTACTATTTCGAAGTATGTTTCTTTTTGCTTGCAATGTTTAGACAATGGAACATTTTGACGTGGAATGTTAGAGGCCTAAACTCTAAAAAGAAGTGGAGGGCCACACGTAACAAAATTGAAGACATCAATTGTATCATCTTTTGTTGCCAGGAAACTAAGAAACAAAGTCTGGACCTGGCGTTTATCGCTAACTTCTGCCCGAAATGCCTCAACTGTTTTGAATTTCTCCCATCGTTGGGTGCCTCTAGGGGACTCCTGATTGTGTGGTCGAACACTGTGCTCATTGGACGCACAACTCTGATCAATGAATTCTCTATCACGGTAGAATTTACCTTAGTGCACTCCAGACACACCTGGTCTCTTTCTAATCTATACGTCCCACCGAGGCCGGAGGATAAGAATACATTTCTTGACTGGTTTTCTAGCATCAATGTCTCACCAACACAAGACTGGCTGTTCACAGGAGACTTTAACTTCATCAGAGCGTCAGAAGACAGAAATAGGCTAGGGGGGCTATTAATGACATGCTTAGATTCAATGAAGTAATCAGTTATTTAGAATTAGTGGAACTGCCACTGAAAGGTAGGTCTTTCACTTGGAGCAATATGCAACAGGTTCCACTCCTGGAAAAACTAGATTGGGTCTTTTCATCTAACAATTGGACTCTCCACTTTCCTAACTCACTAGTGATTCCCTTGGCCAAATCTGTCTCAGATCATGTGCCATGTGTTATTCAGATCAGCACCAACATCCCGAAGCCTAAAATATTCAGATTTGAGAATTATTGGTTGGAACACAAAGACTTTGAGAATTTAGCAAAGAACGCCTGGCAATCCGCAGATCAGAACTCAGACCCAGGCAAAAGAATAAATCAAAAGTTCAAAGCTCTTAGAAGGGTCCTCAGAATCTAGTCTAAACAGCTATCCAATTTTCGTTTGGTTATATCCAATTGCAATGAGGTCATCCTTTTTCTGGATATGTTGGAAGAACACAGAATGCTCTCAGTTCAAGAATGGAATGCGAGGGAGCTCATTAAGGCACATCTGAATTGCCATCTAAAACTGCAACAGATCTATTGGAAACAGAGAGGAGCCATCAAATGGGCCAAGTTAGGGGATGAAAATACGAACTTCTTTCATGCTAGAGCTACCATAAGGTTCAGAGCTAATTACATCACCGCTCTCCAAGACCCACTGGGAAACGAAATAAAAAACAACCAGGACAAAGCCTCCCTTCTTTGGGAGACCTACAAAGAAAGACTCGGTCACTCGACTTCACCGGTTATTCACTTTAAGCTCGAAGAACTCATCACACCACAGCCTAACTTGACTTGGCTGGAGGACCGGTTCCTTACCCAGGAGATGGATGAGATCATCAAGATCACCCCATTGGATAAATCACCTGGGCCAGATGGATTCAATGGAAAATTTATCAAAAAGTGCTGGCATTTTGTCAAATAGGACTTCTATGAACTATATGAGGCCTTCTTTAGAAATGAACTGAATCTCCAATCCATCAACTCAGCGTACATCGCTTTGATTCCTAAAAAGGATAACCCAACCTCGGTTAATGATTTCAGACCTATCTCCCTGCTCAACTCTTCCTTCAAGATTCTGACAAAAATTCTTGCCAACAGGCTACAACAGGTCATCCTGGATTTGGTCCATGCAAACCAATATGGATTTCTTCAAAACCGAACCATCCAGGACTGCTTGGCCTGGGCCTTTGAGTACATCCATATTTGCCACAACTCCAAAAAAGAAATAATCATTCTGAAATTGGATTTCGAAAAGGCATTTGACAAAATTGAGCACAAAGCTATTCTTGAGATCCTGAAGCATAAAGGGTTTGGACCGAAATGGAATACCTGGATTGCTCATATTCTTAGCACTGGGACCTCAGCAGTTCTACTTAATGGAGTTCCTGGTAAAATGCTTCACTGCAAACGAGGGGTCAGACAGGGAGACCCACTATCGCCACTACTATTTGTCTTGACAGCAGACCTACTCAGACTATTCTTAATAAAGCAATGAACCTTGGGCTGCTGATTCCACCAGTACAAAACCATGCATGTCCAGATTTCCAATCATTCAATATGCTGATGATACCCTCGTAATCATGTAGGCTAGCGCAATTCAATTGTTCTTCCTCAAAGGGATTCTCAACACTTTTGCGGACTCCACAGGTCTCAAAGTCAACTTTGATAAATCACTCATGATTCCCATCAATGTTGCGCCGAGTAAGATGGAAGTACTAGCACGAACATTTGGATGCCAAATGGGCACTTTACCTTTCACCTACCTAGGACTACCTCTGGGGACGAATAGACCAAAAATGAGGGACTTCCTACCACTTATTCAAAGGGTGGACAAAAGACTTGCAAGCTGTGCATCTTTCCTATCGATAGGTGGAAGACTAACTATGGTCAATTCGGTCTTCTCGCAACTGCCAACCTTTTATATGTGCCTACTGAAACTGCCTAGTGGCGTCATTGCTCAAATTGATAAGTATCGCAGAAACTGCCTCTGGAGAAGTTCGGCCTCTCACTATCGAGGTAAGTCCTTGATTGCTTGGAAAGAGGTCTCCAAACCCAAATTGCAGGGAGGACTAAGAGTTCTGAATCTGGCAACACAAAATCAGGCTTTACTATGTAAAAACCTTCACAAATTTCTCAATCACATTGACCTACCCTGGGTTAATCTCATTTGGGAAAAATACTACTCCAACCCTCAAGCATTGAACAGGAACCAGGTTGGATCTTTTTGGTTTACAAAATTAATACCACAATTCAAAGGTCTGGCTTCATGTTTGGTAGGCAACGGCTCTTCGGCACTCTTCTGGAAAGACTTATGGAATGGTTATAACCTGTCGTTTCGATTCCCAAAATTACTATCATTCGCGAAATCAGCCAGCTGCTCGGTGGCTTCTGTCAAACAAGTTGATGACTTAGCCACACTATTCCACTTGCCTCTATCGGTTCAAGCTTTCGAGCAATTTCAACAGTTACTACTCCTCTTGCAAGACCTGGAATTGACAAATCGGGAAGACACCTGGCTATACATATGGAATAACTCACAATTTTCCTCGGTACGAATCTATAAGCATTTATCCGGCTTCCAACAGGTGCCTCTCTTCTATAGTTGGTTGTGGTCTACCTACTGTCAAAGACACCACAAGGTCTTCTTTTGGCTGCTAACAAAGGATAGACTCAACACGAGGAATACTCATTGGTCCACATACATTCGTATATACAAGGGCCAATAAGTCACTTGCCCTTTCACCTATACCTGTGAAAGGCGTCTTTGTCATTTTGCCAAGTAAACAAGATTCGCACTCCTTGTTTATATGACCTAGATGACAAGGACAAATAAAAATGGGATTTGAATCATTAGGTCGAAGCCTCTTAGCATTAATGTTATAGACAAGCACGTCTTCAAGATTCAAAACATATAATCTATTAACCAATGGAGCATGACCATAAAGCATATCATCAAAATAAATTGAATAACAATTGTTCTTTATTCTGAAACCACAACCTTCTACTACTAAACATGAAGCAGAAATAATATTTTTGTTTAAGGTAGGAACATAATAACAATTATTTAATTCCATAACTAATCCTGAAGGTAAATGTAATGGTAAATTGCCAACACCCAAAGCAAGAACTTTTGCTCCATAGCCCACACGAAGATCAACCTCGCCTCTTGCCAAAGTTCTTCTCCTTATCAATCCCTGTATCGAATTGCAAATATGAGCAACTGATACAGTATCAAATACCCAAGAACATGTAGGATAAATGACAAGATTAATTTCTATAACATTTATACCTAAACTGGAAGTCTTACTTCCTTTGTTATTTTTCATCCCTGTCAAGTACTTCTTACAATTCCTCTTCCAATGCCCAGTCTCGTGACAATGGTAGCATTCTGTATCAAGCTTAGGACCTAGCTTGAGCTTCCTAAGCTTAGCCTTGAGACTCTCGATCTTATCTTGAGTCCTTCCTGTGCCCTTTCCCTTTCCCCAAGACTTGCCCTTCGTCTTGAAGTTAGTAGTCTTTTGAACTATCATGACATGATTGGAACTTTTTTGATGCTCTCCTCGGCACCCTTAACTATACCATACAACACGGCCATTGACTTCTTCATGCCATTCATGCCAAAATTCATATGACGGGCTCAAAGCTCGCAGGGAGCGATCAGAGAATCATATCAGTAGCCAACTCTTGGCCAAGAGGAAAACCAACTTTTTTCAAGCTCTCATTGTGACCAATCATCTTGATCACATGAAGACTAGTCGGGCTACCTTCTGATAGCCTACAAGAAAATAATGCCATAGAGATATTGTATCTTTCCGCCCTTGCTTAATCCTGAAACTTGCCTTTCAGGCCCACAATCATATTGTAAGCACCTATATTAGTTTTTCTTTCTCAAGAATAGATCGCAAGTTAAAGGTAGGTGTGGAGGAAGTACTAGGCACCATGATCTACAACAGAAAATATGTATATGCAAAAATTTAGCACTATATTATGTAAAATCTTCTATTAAATATTTTAACAAAAGGTACTCCCACTATATGTTTTAAACCAAGTTTCCTTCGAACTTCATATAGTGGGTACAAGATCCATATTTCATTAAGTCCTAGCGGGCATTGGCATCACAGCTAGAAACTTGGTGGCGGAGGTAAGCAACTATTTGCCAATCCTATCTGTTGGACCGGAAAGGCAACTAGAGGGGGGTGAATAGGAGCACGCTCAACTTTTTCACAAACGATCGGATTCAACACGATGTTTACTCCAATAGCTATGAAAGCTATGAAGATCAATCAACAAGCACAGTGGAAGACTTGTATTGAATCCAATCAAAACCCCGAAGCAAAATCAACAAAAACTCAAATCACAGAGTCTCGGGTGGTCTGACCTCTCAGAAATCGGGTCGAATATTTTGCCTAGCGGTCAGACCTCTCACAGGGGCGGTCTGACCTCTCTAGGGGGCGGTCTGACCTCTCCAAGGGGCGGTGTGACCTCTAGCCCGATGAACAGTAAAATCAGCCCAAAAACCAAAAATAAAATTGGTCTAACTTTTGATCTACACGGCCAAACTTGACCAAATTTGGAACACACCTTCCTAAGGATATTAGGAACCTATTCCAAGCAACGATTGAGTAAATCCACATCAAAGTTTTGACCTTTTTTCATTTTACCGAAGGAGGGTTCAAAATCGGGTAAAAACAAAAACTTGATCTAGAGACTTTCTCGTGGGTGATTGATGATCAAGATGATCCTAGATGTGTTCCCACATATCACAGCAAGCTAGATCAAGAGAAGAAACCAAGCCAAAAGCTCTCAAGAGCAAAACCCCCGAAAATCACCCTTTCTTTCACTAAAACCGGGCAAAAACAAAACTTAGATTCAAAAGCTTGCTCGTGGGTGGATGATGATCAAGATGACCTTAGATGGGTTCCCACATATCCCAGCAAGCAATATCAAGAAGAAAAACCAAGTAAAAACTCCCGGATCAAAGAAAGCCCCAAAATCATCAAATAGAGAGGATGAACACAAAGAGATACAACTTGTGAAATCTTTCCTTGGATTGATTGAGTAGATAGATGATTGATGTTTACAGCCACTCCCACATGGAGGACAAAGCTCTATCCAAGAGCACACACTTAATCCATCCCTAGAACCCTAACTCTCCACCTTTCTCCCCAAAACCCTAAAACACAAAATAGGGCTATCAAATGAGTGGGTTTAGATATCTAAGGGTTAAGGGGCTGCTGGGCAGCACCCCCTCCTTATATAGTGAGGCCTAGACCTTCTAGAAGACTAACTCTAACGGGCTCCCGTTAAGGCCCAACACAAACGGGTCGCACACGCACGCATTTTAAAGCGTCGTCTTCATCTTCGATTGACCTAAACCGCTTCACCATGCGCCGACCCGCGCCGTGGTTTAGCCAAAAGTCACCAAGGCGGTATTTGGTGAAATTACCAAAATACCCCTGTCTCGATCTTTCTCCAAAAGACCAAGTCCAATCCTGGTGAAGCAATCGCCTGCTTCGCCATGTGTAGGTTGATCAACGGCTCCTTGTCGTCATGTCTCTCCCGTCCGGATCCCACCGGCACCACTGAGCACTTGCAACGACTCCTGCGCCGCTTGATCCAACTAGTCGCACCGAACTGCCCGTTCGGTCACCTTTGTCCATTCTGCGCCCCGCTTGAGTCCTCTGACCTCATCCGGCATCCTTGATCGTTCTGAACCTCAGCTCTCCAAGCTTTGTCCCGATCCTCCTCGCCGTTGACCGTCATAGACCCGCAAGTCACTTGCACAGCAATAGACAAGCAAACACGAATCCGGGAACAAGTTCTTCACAACTTGACCCACGTTAGTCAAAATATGCATCATGCAACACATATGCACTGATAAACATGAACTTGACCTAACAAACACACATCGCCGCCACGCGGGACGACGAACCAAGCCAAAACCGGTCTGACCGCTCCTCTTGCCGGTCAGACCACCAGCCAAAGGCCGGTCTGACCACCAGTCCATGACTTAGTCAAATTCCAGCTTGGAAATCCGCAACCTCTCTGGAAATTTCAAACCAATAGAACTTTTGCCTGGAGGCTCCAAAAATTATGGGACCAAGAGCAGTAGAACCTCGTCTCTTGCCTACACCCTCTATTTTTGGCGCAGCCTCAAAATCCAAAACCACTTTAATGGCCGGTCTGACCGCTCAGTGGTAGCCGGTCAGACCGCCACACTGGCCGGTCGGACCGCCGCCCTGGCCGGTCGAACCGCCAGCCTCTCACAAGCAAAATAACCCGACAGGACCGGTCTGACCGCCACCATGACCAGTCAAACCGCCTCAGACCTGACAGCACAGGAACTTCACCGAAAACAAGAGTTTCTCCCAACACCTCGACGCTATTACCAATTGTTCAACACACTAAGATTAGGATCATATCCACATGATCTCCACACTATCCCATATAACTCTTGTCTATTGGGTGGCATAAATATGCCCCAGCGACCAGCACTATGTGTCAGGACCACCTCGGGATGTACTAAGAAGACCTTCCAGGACCTCTTAGGGAGGTCCGACAGGACCACCCAGAGGTCTTGTAGAGTCTCAAAGAACACCCTCAAAGGAGGTCCTCCTAGACCACCCAAGAGATCTCAAAAACCTCCCGGAGGTCTTAGCTATGTGCACTGAGTTAGTCCCAGGAACTGAAGCTAACTCGCACAACTCAACATTAGTGAGATCACAACTACACAGTCCACAACTGGAACAACAGAATAACTACAACTTACAAAAGACAAAGGCTTTATGGCCAAGGTTGATTATAGGGGTTGCCAACGAGGGCTTACAAAAACCGACAACGGAACCTTACAGCCAAACACCGAAAACGCGTGGAGCCATCCGACAAACTCATAGGCTATCGAATGGAGGACATCCCTAAAAGGTTGGGTCATCAAAGAACTACTCCTCAAAGAGGTCTGAGCCACCTAGACCTGAATCATCTTCGGCCACTGCTCAAACAGAGGGCTTAAAGCCATGAGTACATTGAATGTGCTCAGCAAATCGCAGGGAAACAAGTATGCAATTAATATTCATGCATCGGCTTTAACAATGGAGAGCTCTAGGGTTAGTTGCAGAAAGCAATATTTGATGGGAAATAACATAGATAGATTGCAAGCTTGGGTTTAAAACAAAACACAAAAACACGACTGGAAAAAAGGAGGTCGTGAGCACCAACTCACTCCCAAGACCACGTGTGGGAGGTCCTGGTCACACCCACGTCCAGGACCACCCTGGAGGACCAACTCCAGAGCACCCAAAGACCACGCTAAGGGTCCAAGACCTCCCTGAGCACCAACTCAGGAGCACCTTGGACCACCCTAGGGTGCACCAAACCTCTTTTTGAGAGCTACCCTTTGGCGCAAAATCACCAGGCAATGTCCATGACCCAGGACTTGGCTATTCGAATAGATTATTACACTCTGCAGAGGTGTACAACTTTAGCCACAATTCACGACCTCTCTAGCAGGGTGGGTTCCCGTCGAAACCCTTGCTCATTTCCAAATATGAGCAATCTAGAGAGCGCGACAAGGCCTTCACAAAGCTTGGAACTGGCTTAGAGCTACCCGCTAAGGTTTGGCTTCTAACGGGCCTCACACCACGTCAGATTCGTGCCCCCTCTTACGCCAGCGAATCACATACTCAACCACAACAGAACCAAGCCAGCTCTTTGCTAATTATTTGGCCCAGACCACCCCCATAAAATGGTCTTGTGGTCGCATGATAAAACCCAGATCATTGAGACACAAAGTTAAGTCCTTAGTTGCTGCTCAAGCGAGACCATCCACCACCCAAAGTGACTCTAGTGCACCACCCCACAGCACCCACTACTCACTCCCGGCCTTCTCGCTTGAGCATAAAACAGTTTTGGGTTCAATCAAGCCAAAGGACCACCAAGTCCAGGCACACAAGTTTTAACAAGGGTGGCATCACACCACAAATAACACAATGGTGGCATCTCACCACGGTTGCCCAAAAGTGGCATCTCACCACAGTTTCATAGTTCATTAGTCAAGATTATTAAAAAGAAACAAGGTTCTCAACACCCACAGTTCTAAGCTAAGATAAGCACAACTACGGTCCCACATTGCCAAAAACAAGGAGTGCCAACAAAATCCACCCAACTAAGGTTTCTGAGGGAAAATCATGTCAACATGATGAGTACAAATATCCAAGGAGGTATAGTGTCAAGTAGGTAAAACTACTGCCCAAAACCTTTGATATAAAAGTAGCCATGCATGATAGGGTAAAACAACAAATATTTGAAATGCTTGGTTCAACATGATCAAAGGTCTGCGACTTGCCTTCGTTAAGAAATGGCGCGGCTCCGGTAGAGGCTGCTAGATCCAAGAACTCCTCTTCGAACTCAGAACCTACACATTCGCAAAGAATCAAACAAACAAGGCAAGCCCACGCAAAAGAACTTAAAAGAAACAAAAGGACTTAAACAAATCCAACTTAAAACCAGAAGAATGGGAGGTCCTAGCTTGAGGGGAGATCCAACTCAAGGGAGAGTGAAACTTCAGATCTCAAGCACCGAGAGAACAAGGTGAAAGCAAAGAAGCTATGAATGAGGAAAAAGGGTGGTGAAGGGAGGCTCTCTCGGCAACAAATAGCGGGAGCTAGCTGGGAAGCTCTGGTGACACAAAGCACGTATCAAGGGTAGGTAAAGAAAACAAGTGTAACACCCTAGGACAACATGAGCCTAGAATGCTACTAACTAACTTTATATCCATTTAAAACAAAGATATCTTGCTGAATTTCGGCAGAACCTCCTATGTATAGTTAACTATACCGGAGGCCCCAACTGTCATTTTCTAACGTACTTAATCAGTACAGCATCCAGCATAATCAAAAGGCATCCAAAATTACGCTAATCATCACTTTATCATCCATAGCATGCTAAGCAACTAAAGTATAATCCGAAGAGCAACCATAATCCACTAATCAATTCTATTACAATTTATTCCAAGCAAAGAATAAATCATAAAGAATTTATTAAGCAATATAATCAACTACTAAAGAATCGTTCTATCAAATTAAATGTGAGTAGTTCATGCTATTGTGCACCCACTCTAAGTTTTATTCCCTCACATGCATGCCGTTCTTGTAAAGGGTACCTAAAAACACAAAAACAACAAGAGTGAGTCCAAAGACTCAGCAAGTACAAATAATGGCAACAATAGCATAAACAACTGTAGTAATCAACATCCATCCATAATCTCTATTACAAACATGCCATATGCTCATGCTATGCAAGATACTCAAATGCACTTTCTCTTTCTCTTTTGCATTTTACCGGTAATGCAGAGTATGCATCCGTCGATGCATACCCATGCATGTTTCATCCTGCACATGGACCATTGCCCATACTTGTAACATCCCTAATTTGCGGAGTTTTTTGAAAATTTCTAATTTTTTTTAAAAGTAACCATTTGGTTTAAGTTGCAAAAAGCTTAAATTAAAATTTAGAAAAAAAAAATCAAAAACCATTTAAACTGAGTTAAGACAACTTCAATTAAACCCAAAAGTTAGTTTATTGAAGTTTTCTGGATTTTACTTGGATTTTAAGCCTTTATTGCATTTTCTGGATTTTAATTTGGCTTTTTCTTTTTGTTTGGAGCCAAAATCTATTTTGTTTACAAAATTAAAAACTAAAGTATAGCTAAAAGTATTTTTATTAAGTTCTAGAATTTTTATTAAGTATTCAAGGGACTTCTGTGAATTTTCCTAGAATTTTTAGACATCAATAGCTAATTTCTAAATTTTTTGCTTTTTCGGGATTTCTTTAATCGGAAATCCATTTAAAATCCTTTTTTTCTACTCATGGGCCGAATCCGCTTCCCCGACCTGTTTCTCGCGCGCGCCCACGCCCCCTCCCCTCGGGCACCGTCCGATCGAAATCGGACGGCATCCCCTCAGCCACGCCCCCCTCCACCTCCAACCATCCGATCGAAATCGGACGACCCTCGCCTTTCGTCCTCCTCCGGACCCCCCCTCTTCCTCGCGCGGCCGTGCGGGCGTGCGCGGCACCGCGCCGCGAATCTCGTCGACCCCGCCTCCTCCCTCGCCTGGCCCTAGCGCCTGCACCGCCGCCCACCTCGCGCCGCTCGTTCCCGCCTCCGTCGCTCCCGTGCGCCCCTTTTTCCCTCTTCTCCACGCGGACAAAGCCGCCCGCCGCCGCCATGGCCGCCCGACACCATCTCCCCCTCCTCCTCCTCCAGGCTTCCCCGAGCCCTTTAAAGGCGAGCACCGTGAGCGCCTCCCTCTCCTCTCTCTTTCCCCTCTTCTCCCCCGTCCTCTCCCGCTCTCCTCCAGCCGCGATTGCCGTTCTTTGCCGCCGGCCACCGAAGGTCGCCGCCGCCTCTAGCACCACCTCCGGGCATCCTCCACCGCCCCCGACCACGCCTTCGGCATCGCCGCACCTCGGGGCACCTCATGCGCACCTCCCTGACCCTAGAGACCCACCGGAGCGCCGTCGCCGCGTTTCCCCGTCGCAGCCGCCGCTTCTCGTCGTCGCCGTCGGCCGTTTCTTCGCCAACCGCCATCGTTTTGGTGTGCCCTGGAATCCCCGCACTCCCCTCTTCGCTTCGGTACCACCCACCGAGCTCGCCACAGCGCGTAGCGCCGGCGAGCACCGCGCCTGAGCCACCGTCGCCATCGCTGACGTGGCCGCCACCTCCTCGCCCACCTCGACGCCACCTCGGCCCCTTCACTGACCTGGCAGCCGCGTGGCCAGCCCACGTGACACTCCAGCCCCCTCCCCCCTGTTTCAAAGGCTCGGTGGACTTAGTCCACGTGCACCCTCTCGCTGACAATGGGCCCCACATGTCAGTTTCTTTTCTTTTATTTTCTTTGAGTCGAATTTCCTCTGCTGACGTCAGCTGACATCATAATTGCCTTTTCCTTTACAAAAATAATTCCAAAAATCGAAAAATCCCTAAATCCATCATTTCATGTGTTTTCAATCTTCGGAAGGCCATAACTTCTTCGTTCGAACTCCGATTCGAGTGATTCAAATTTCCAAATTCATCTAAAATCCCCTATTGCTGTTAGTGCTAGTTTGGTATTTATTTGGAATTTATTTGGAGTTGTTTTATTTATTTTGCTCTTTTCGCATGTGTAGAAACTAGCTTTTCGGAAGATTTCTCGGACCCGACGACCGAAGCACCTCAACTCTTCAACGAAGGCAGGTCATAGACATTTGATCATATTGAACCCATTTTTATAAAACTATATTGTTTGATATAAACATGCATTGCTAGTTTTATATTAAATGGTTTCGGGAGAAGATAATTGTCTAATTGATGTATGCCTCCTTGATAAATTGCAAATGACATGTATCCTTGAATGACATAAATCCTTGGACACCATAGGAAGGTTGATTTTAGTTGGACATTGATAAATTACCAACACGAGTATCGTATTATGCTTAGCCATGCTATAGTTGTACGTCGGGACTCATGATCACATGTTCATATGAATAAACTTGACTAAATGAATTATGGAATCGTGGAGCGACCACTTTTATTAAAAGATGTTGTGCCAAGGCTAGGGTGGTCTTTGGCCGGGTTGAACCGAACACGTTTTATGCTCGGGCGAGTGGGCGGTGGTAAGTGTGTGTGCTGTAACGCACATTGGGACGTGGATTAGTCTCGCCTGAGCAGCCAACTAAGAACTTAACCTTGAACCATTGATCTGGGTCATACCATGCAATCACATGTCTAGACTAGGATAGACCTGGACAACTAATTAGCAATATCTTGGGTCGGTTCTGTTTTGGATGAGAACGGCGCAAGAGGGCACGAATCTAGCGGGGAGCACCCCCATTAGAAGCGAAACCTTAACGAGCAAAACTGAGTCAAAACAGAACTTTGTAAAGGCCTTGTTGCGTGCTCTAGACCGCTTACCCAAGGTAGCGAGCGGTGGCATAGATATATGCCGACAAACTAGAGAATTCATGTCTTGTGGGTAAAGCTGTACAACCTCTGTAGAGTGTATAAAAACTATTCGAATAGCCGTGTCCCAGGTTATGGACATGCCCGGAGATTTCACGTGAGGGGTAGATGTTTTCTAAAATGGTGGAATTGATGGTTTGGATGAAAAGGTTGGGTTGATCTCTAGTTGTTTCAAAGAACTGAATTATTTATGTATTAATCTTTTAAATTATGCTTTTAATCTACTTACTGTATTTACTATTAAATGTGGCTTTCTGCAAAAGTAAACATAAAGCCATCCTTGTCTAGCCTCGCATGAATAATAATTGCATACTTTTCCCTATGACTTGCTGAGTACATTCAAAATACTCACGGCTTGCGCCTTGTGTGAATAATCCCCACAGAAGAACCAGGGAATTCAGAGTATTATGAAGAGGAGTATCCTGAAGACTTTGCGAACTAGGTCGCGTCCTCCACTCGATTGCCTGTGGGCATGTTGAATGGCCTCCACGAGATATGTTGTTTCCGCTGCAAGTTATCTTTTGTTGCTAAGCCCTGTGTGGCGTACTCTGTAAGACTTGACCATAAGGTCCCTTTTGCTACTAAGTAATATTAATTTGCCCGCTTCATCGTTATTTTGTTGTATGGTTGTGATGACACCGATGTTGTAACTGTGCAAGCTAGCTACTGATCTGGGACTAGTTCAGAATGCACAGAGGGTCCTGGGGTTGTTTACTCGGGGCGCCGACAATACTCCATCAGTATGGGGACCTGAGCCCACACTCCACTAGTGTGGAGGCCATAAGCCCGTCATATTCATGATGGGGACCTCAACAAATAAGCCCGTCATATTCATGACGGGGACCTCAACAAATGCTTGGTCACCACATGACCAAGTCCTCCATATATCAGCATGATTCATATGAACAGATCTTAAATTATCATAATAATGCATTCTCAGCAACATCACTTATGAATAAACTTATTCATTCTTCTATCATTCAAGTTCATCGACATTCATAACATTCAAGCATCCATGAATAACACTTATTTCCACAACACTAATAATCATGATCATTGACAACCATAACACTCTAGCATACATAAATATCACATATATTCATAATACTAGGAAACCACATCATTCCCCATAATAATTTTATCAAACAAGTACTTGCCTCAACCGTGCGAGAACGAAGGACGTGAAGAGGGCGCTGCCCCCGAGACCAATCCCCCATCTGAATTTAATTAAAGCACGCTAAAACAATATTACTAGATAATATAAAACTAAAAGTAATTACGAAAACGCTACGTTCAATAGCGCAAACCCAACTCCCAAAATCTTAACCTGCTATCTGTCCCCTTAGCAGACAGTCACACTATAAAATCCATAACTTTTAGATCCAAGATCCAAATGATGCGTTCTTAGACTTTATGAAAAGCTTATCAAATTTCTCACCTAAACCTATTTGGTGAGTCTTCCTGATTCGGCCATCTAATACCCCTACCAAACAGATTAACAGAGCAACTATTTTACGTCAGTGTTCTGGACAGCAACCTTAAAACCATCATAACTTTCAGAATAATGATCCAAATTTTGTGTTCTTTAGCTTACTTAAAATCTAAGACAATTATCTACAACTTTCGTTATAGTGAGACCTCCCAGAAACTCTTTTAGCTATCAGTTTAAGCCTGGTTACTAAAAACTGTCAGAATCGTAGCAGATTTGCGGAACAGCAGCGCTACGAAATTCATAACGTTTGAACCGCTCGTCCAAAAGATGCGATCTTGTACTCTACAGAAAGGCATCGACGTCGCCTACAATTCTCTAGGAGGCGTCCAGGACTGATTCTACACTTAACCAAATCAAAACTTCGATCTAACCCAATCTGTCCTGAATTGACCTAAATACCGATATTGATCAATTAACCAAATACGCAACTAATTGAAGGGGGATTGGAGTTTACCCTTGTAGAACCGTTTATGAGCGCGCACACCAGCCTGTGATTCCTCTTCCCCTTCTTCTCTTCCTCATTTCTTTCTTTTCCACCTTCTTTCTTCTACTGGCCGAGCAAAGAGGAAGCAGCACCTTGAGGGGAGGCGCTACAGTGACAGCGTTACAGTGATGGCACGGTGCTACAGTAACATGGCTAGGGTTTGGGTGGCCTTCCCCCTTCCTTTTAAGGCCAACCAACTCAAATGGGCCAAGACTCCGTGGGCCAAAAGCCCAAGTTTTCTTACTCTCCCTCAGAAATCTGAATTTCTAAATTTGATTTATTTAATTCTCTCTCTAATTTAGTTGTTTTCTCCCGAATATTCTTTCGAATACTTTTGGGGTATTACAACAGGACAAGGATAAGACAAGGTATGCCATCAAAAGGAGGAAACAAGTACCTTAGATGTGACCACATTCAATGTGCCGCAGCAACATTTAATGTTCAGAGACTTTCTGATGCAAAGCGTATAGAAAGGAAAAAGGGGACAGGGCTAGTCCAAACAAAGAAGTTGGTCAAAGCAATAGGAGAAAGTTGTGACCCAAGGGGAGGTCCAGCGACGGGGTGGTCTTAGGAGGAGGTCCTGAGATGGTTCCAGAAGACAACGGAGGTCCTGTTATACCAGGGTGGTCTTTGCAAAAAGAATAGAGGTCGTGACCACATAGGGTGGTCGTGACAAAAGAGGGTAGGGTGGTCGTGACAAAAGAGGGTTGTCTTTGCAAAAAGACCAGAGGTTGTGACCACATAGGGTGACCATGACAAAAGAGGGTGGTCTTTGCAAAAAGACCAAAGGTCATGACCACATAGGGTGGTCGTGACAAAAGAGGGTGGTCTTTACAAAAAGACCAGAGGGAGGTCCTAAGTACAAGGAGGTCCAAAAGACAAAGGAAAAGAGCGCAACAAACCAGAGCCGCATGATCAGGATCTAACGGCCCTAGAGAGGGGAAGGTATGCACAAGGTCTGGAGCTAAGGGAGGTCCAGATTCAAAAAGCGCTTCAACGGGTAAGATTTAAAAGTGAAAAGGATCTAATGGGGGAGATCCAAAGGAGGAGGTCCAAAGAGGTCCTAACAGTCAGGATAAAACCGAGGGGAGTTCCTGACGGTCAAGATCTAACAAGGGAAAGTCCTGATGGTCAAGATCTAACAAGGAGAGGTCCTAACAGTCAAGATGTAACAAGGGGAGGTGAAGGTTAGGAGTCAAAGGGGTTTGAAACACAAACCCGAGCTTAAATTAGCGCGAGGGTGGTTGTGACCTAAAAGGGAGGTCGGAACTCAAGGGGGGTCTTAATAAGGAAGATGTCCAAACGCAAAGGAGGTTTAAACCTGAGGAGGTCTAAACCAAAGAGATACTCAGAGGAGGTCTGAACCTTAAGGAGGTCCCAACCGAAGGGGAAGATCTGGGCAAGGGGAGGTCTAGAAGAGGAAGATTAGGCTGAGGAACACCCAAAGCGAACAAAGGAGGGAAAACTAAAGCCGAAGAACACCAGAGAACTCCAACAGCGAACAAAGGGCTAAAAGGTATTAGTTGAAGTTGAGTTAGTTCAAGTTAAATCCCTAATATTTCCAAAGTTCCAAGTTAAGCTGGAGCAAGCCAATAAACCGAATGGTTCATTTTTGTTTTGAAATCTGACAAGAACTCTAAGACAAACAGGACGTTACACTATGCCCCAAGACCCAAAACCAATTTGATAGCCTTGTCAAAGTCAAACCAATACTATGCATGCAGGTTTCGTGACAGGCGTAGCAATTGGAAAGATATAAATTTTACTTAATTTTTCTCAAGAGCTACTATTATATCATGCCAAAATATCTAGTGATAAATAACAAGATCAATAGTATAACAAGAACAAAAATAAAAATTCATAGATAATCACATTAAGCTATGAAATAGTATGTACTCCCTTAACATGGCAATCTCCATCACCACATTTCCTATCCACCAAGCCATCATGCTTGAAATCATCATATTTATCTACTAAGAAATTACTCCTAAAAACTAGTAATGAATTACATACGATAATATTATAATCGGTTCTATATAGAAGTGTTTTAAATTTCTCACTCAATAAACTAAGTGGGAATTCTCACAACAACAACGACAAAAAGAAAAAAAGCAACCAAATGCAGTTGGTGGCAGTTACATCTGTTCTGACAAGTGCAATTTCAAGAGGGTCCCAACGTAGCTACCGTGACGCACTTGAGGAAACAACTGCAGTTGGTGGCAGTGTCAATCAGGGCCGTGACGCCTTTCTTGATAGAGTAGCTATACCACCTACCAGCCTAAGGTGTATCATTTAAGTTGTTGGCAACGTCACCTCAGTCCTACTATTATTATTATTATTATTATTATTATTATTATTACTAACTATTAAAAAACCGTCCAAATAGCCTAATTTCTTCTAGAATTGTGTATATAGATACTACAATACATATGTTCATATTTGAAAAAAGAGTTGTATTTGTTATTTAACCCTAGCCCTTCAAAGCAAACGTAGGAGTATCTTTTTTTTCTTTGTTTTAATAATAATATAGTAGATATTCCTCCGATCTGATTTGGTACATCTGTGTATGTTCAACTTGAGTGCCATTTAAAGCCACCATAGCATCAAATTTTTTCTCAAGAGTATAAGCCACACGCCACCCACGCACACACTGAGAATTTACGGGAGTGCATATACATGTACTCTAGCATGTAATCTAGAATCGGTGAACACCAACGGATGAATTTGTCACTTGTGGGCCAGGTGGACACCACACCAGTCATAGGCTAGCTTCCACATTCGTGTGTAGCCAGCTAGCAAATTCAGTGTCTATCAGTAGGACGCTGGTACCATTAGCTCTTCCCATGATTCATCTAACGGATGAGTATGATCTCACAGTGATCGAACGGCTGAGATATTACTTTGCAACTTTGCATGATGTCATATAGACGTTGCTGGTTTGTACCAGATACACTAGCTAAACTCTATATAAACGCGTTACTTCGACTACTACTCTGCAACCCATAGAAGCTAAAGTTAGCCATCTCATTTGCATCTTTTGCTAATTAGGCATGGAGAAGAGTAGGGTTCTTGTTGTTGGTGGCACAGGCTACATCGGCAGAAGGATTGTGAAGGCGAGCTTGGAACATGGCCACCCGACCTACGTCCTGCTGCGGCCTGAGATCGGTCTCGACATCGAAAAGCTTCAGATGCTGCTGTCGTGCAAGGCGCAGGGAGCACGCCTCGTCGAGGCGTCGCTCGACGACCACCGGAGCCTCGTCGCCGCCGTGAAGCAGGTGGACGTGGTCGTGTCAGCCATGTCCGGGGTTCACTTCCGAAGCCACAACCTCCTACTGCAGCTCAAGCTGGTGGAGGCCATCAAAGAAGCCGGAAATGTCAAGGTTGGTTAAGCAAGAACTGAATTTACGTATATAGAGACTTCAGCTGGAACCTGGAAGTGTCGATGTTTGGGTTGTGTATTCTATATTCATGTGCATACTCTCTTCTCGTGCACTCACCTTAGTGCATCCAATTGAATTTTGGGTTGGTTGGGGTGTTTTATTAAAATAATGGACATATTTTCAAACTTTCTCGGTAAAAAATATTTTCGACCATTCCTTTAATTGTTTTTGCTCCGGTTCTTTTTAGACTGAGAAATCTCTATTGGACCGAATTAGCGACTAGAGAGTGGGTAAATAGGAGCCACCTATTTTCACCTCTAAGGTATTCAACTTTATTTTCGTTCCACTAGCAATGAAAACTATGAGGATCAAAGCTAAACGCCAAACTCAAAGACTCACTGATCTAACTAGTGGCTGTTCTGACCACAGGTGAGGCCAGTTTGACCGCCCGCTGCAAGTCAGCAGCCCCAAAGATCCACAAAATGATTTAACTTATGATCCTCTTATCCAAATCCCCTGAGATTTCAGACATAGCTTATCAAGAAGGCCATGAACCTATTATAATCAAGGATTAAGTACATTGTTCGTCCCTCAACTCTTGCCCAAGTTTAATTTTCGTCCCTGAATTGTAATACCGGATAAAACACGTCCTCGAACTGTTAATACCGTGCAAAAACTGTTATTTTTTCTTTTTTAGAGCAGTTTTGACTGGTATTTGACCTACGTGGTTTTCCACGGTATTGACACGTGGCACGAAACAGCTCTAAAAAAGAAAAAATGATAGTTTTTGCACGGTATTGATAGTTAGAGGACGCGTTTTATCCAGTATTATAATTCAGAGACGCAAATTAAACTAAGACAAGAGTTGAGGGATGAACAATGTACTTAATCCTATAATCAACGACCGAGATGATCGAAGCCAATCTTCAACGAATTTGTTGATTGAGGTCAAGAAGGTTCTAAAATGGAGGAAAACCAAATCTTAAGCCAAGAGCTTGCTCGTGGGTGGAAGATGGTCAATATGACCTTAGATCAAATCCCGTAAGTCCTAGCAAGCTAGATGAGAGCAAAAGACCCAGCTAAAACCCTCGAAATACAAAAATCCCAAAAACATCAAAGAGAACAGGAATAAGATAGAACTCATCTTAGGAAATTTTGATTGAATTGATTAGTGGGGTTGTAACTTTACCATAGAGGACAAAAGCTCACACTTGAACACCCGATTTCTCAATCCATCTCTCACAAACCCTAGCCTCCTCTATTTCCTCCACTTTTCCCACATCACAAATTATGGTTTCTAAGGCTGGGATGGGGGTGCAAATCTTGCACCACCCCCTTATATAGTGGAGGTTAGGTCTAGAGAGAAAACCTTATCGGCCACCTGTTAGTCCCATACTTAAACGAGTCTACACTCACACATGGTTCTCAAAGTGAATGACGATCCAGGTCTCTTGAATCTGTCTCTTCATGATCTTCTTCTTTTCTTGACCTAAATTTCTTCTCGTTTGCACCATCTTGAGCCGCGATTTCTCCAAGATCATCAACCTGGTATTTTGGTGAAGATACCAAAATACCCCTTCTGGATCCTTCTCGAATGTCAAGTCCAATCAACATAAAGCATTCCTATGCTTTGCCACACGTAGGTTCATTAAAGAATCTCTTCATATCGGCAAGTCTCTCACATCCGGCTCCCACTGGAACCACCGTGGCATTTGCACTGTCCCCTAGGCCACTTGATGAAACCCGTTGCACCGAACTTCCACTTTGGTTGTTCTTGTCCATCTTGCGCCATGCTTGAGTCTACCCACTTCACCCGACATCCTTAATCATCCTAAACCTCAGCTCTCCTGGCCAAGTCTCAATCACCCTCGCTGTTTACCATAGTTGACTCCAAGTCACGTGCACAACAATAGACCAAGAAATTGATTCAGGCCATAAGTTTCTCACAACTTGATCCACGTTAGTCAAAACATGCATCATGCAACACCTATGTACCAAATACCATGAATTTGGCGAAATCCACGAAATTCACCACACTCCCGGTGCATAAACTCCATCTGGACGATTAGACCGCCACCCTGGTCCATCTGATCACCCACTGATCAGACCACCAACCAATGGCCGGTCAGACTGCACGCCAGAATTCCAGAACACCCCTCGGTGGACTTTTCAGTAAAACTCTATCTAGTTTCGCATCAAGTCTCCATTCTCAATGGGACCTGGTGCAAACATATCCTATCGGTCAATCTAACCGCCCCCATGGATGGCTAGACCACCCCCAAATCCAGTCAGGTAGGTTGTCGCCTGACAACAAATCTGATAATTTGCTAAACTTGGGTTTTGATCCCCAAACACCTCGACACCGATGTCAATTGTTCTACACTAAGATTAGGATCATACACATGAACTCCACAAACTCCCCCTTGATGAACACATTGGTCATCTACCAAAAAAATACAAACTGGAGGTTGTTTTGAAAATACCCGCTAAGTTTTGCAAAAAGGCACAACTTGGTCCATAAGAAGGAGATAGCCATGAAAAAGACCAAGTTGGTTTTAGAAATGCATAAGCAAACTAGTAGAGGTTGTGAAATGCATAAAATCTTCAAATCCTGAAGAGGGCTTCAAAAACTCACTCGAGGTTCATATGAAAGAATATTTTTTTCAATTTGACCTTAGATCGTAGTGAGAAGTCAATTTTGGAATTTAAACCAACAAAAGATCATTAGAGCATAAGAATGCATATGAAATGCTCCCCCCCGGCTAAGAACTACCAATTTTTGAATTTTTATCTTTGTTTGCATTTGTCCCCTTAATACAAGATTAGCCATTTTCAGCATTTTTACCACATTCTCTCTCCCTTTGACAATGGAGTCATCAAGGAATCACGTCTTTCTCTCATCTATTTTTTCATATTAAAAATGCAAGGAAGAGGCATAAGAAAGAGCATGTATGAAATGCAATGAAGTAACTTTATTTTTAAATTTTTAGTTTTTAGGAACAAAAAGCTTTAGAGATTACATAATATGAAGAAGTTAGCATCTTCTAATGGACAAGACATATCAAGCATGAAAGATAGCATATCAATAATGGCAAGCTATAAGTTGACATCAAGACATATATCAAAGAACCATCTAGTCTAGTGAATAAATGAAATCACTAGAGGATAATCTGAAAAAGACTGCAAAAGTTTCAACCAGGCCATAGCAAGCATGTAATTCAAGATAATGAAACAAGCATTAACTACTAGAACGATTGCAAAGCCTACACTTGAAATAATTTACTCAATTTCATTTGATTTTTTAGTTTTCACTCTCAGCATGTAACAAACCGTTTGTGAGCAAAGATATCACATTTTTGCCATGAAAAACTCTAGTGGGGTGTAACACACCACTGCTTGTGCTAGGAGTGCTCTACGCATGTAACAGACGTTTTGCAACTACTCCCTTGTTTTGTTTTCCTTTTTCTTTTATCTTCATGATACAACATGATGTTTTTTTTGTGAAAGTAAGTGATTTTCCCTAAAGCACTAAAATTGAATAAAAGCCATGAACTGTCCAAGATTTTGTTTTAAGTTGAAGACAGATTCAAGATAAGCCAAGTAATCCTAGTTGGCACTCAATAGTCATGTACAAGACCTCAAAAGACATAAAAGTTTGGCTCGACTCATACACAAGTTGAATTTAGATATCACTTGGCAATTTTAGATTAAGCTTATACCTTCTGCTCTAAGGCACATGGCAAGACATCAACAAGTAGCTAAGCAAGTAAGACAAGTATACAAGTTATAGCATGGCATCAATAAAAAACTAGCTACATCAATAGGGGGTGTGAGGACCCCAGTTTATTTGGTTTGTAATGCTTAACCAACCACCTGGTCCTAGCATCACAATTCAAATAAACTGATCCTCTAGATATGTATACTTCCTGAAGCAAAGATACACACCCGGTACAAAATTAGACATCAACTCCATTCCACACATAGAGTCCAAACACCACACTTCCAAACGGAAGATAAACAAATAGCAAAGATATTACGCATAATGACCGATCGCCACAAGATACACAAATAACAACGTAAAGACAATGGAAGCAAAAAGTGCCATAAGATGGCTATAAACAAAGCCAATCGGTGTGCCTTCAACCCACAAGGCATCCGACCGACCGCCAAGACTAGTCGTCACCCACGGCGACAAAGACTCCGCACGTGAGGCCCCCCGAGGCTCACCTTCTTCCTCTGCAACAAAAACATTAAGCAAAGCACCTGAGTACAAAGATTGTCTTTGTACCCGCAAGACTGACGTGTGAACTAGCAGACCTGTTCATATGCTACATGCAGGCTTGTCTGGTGGAGGTCATATGTTTCATTTGCATAAAGCCAACTTTCATTTGCAATAATGTAATACAGTTTTAAAGGCAAGTTTGTAATTCATTTTTAAGATTGAAATAACAGTACGGATATTAATAACAAAAGCGAAAGATAAAACAACCTAGAAGTGACTATCCCAATAGTCACCACAACAATAGCACGAATCCCAGATTCGTACCACCCATCAAGTTTTAATTTAAATGTTGTAGTCTAACTCTTGAAAAGCTTACCCAAGCGTGTCCATCACCTAGGACGAGGCTATTCGAATAGTTTTAACCCTGCAGGGGTGTACCAATGTACCCACACTTCAGACCGCCTTTAAGCCAAAACACACTTCCAAGGTATGTTTGTACACGCTAAGTCCTACGAGACTTTTTCCAATATTGTGTATTAACTACTGAGCGCTCGTATGGATAGAAACCCATACGCTTACATGGTAAAGCCGAAAGACAACTACCCACTCGGATAAAGCTTTTGGACAACTACCATGCTCCCACCTCCGTCCCTCCCGCGACCTCCTGCGACCGGAGCCAATACACGCCAAAGTACTAGGTCAAGAGAGGTCCCATATACTCTAGTGTGGTTAGCTTGCCGAAATGCCTGGATAAAAATTCACTCACAAGATGTTCGGTCCTTAATTGACCGGGCACCTTTCGATCACACCCAAAAGATCACACCAATCTTACCATTGTGCCCAAGGCGTCCAAATCATTTTTGTTTTCATTTTTTTAGTTTTGCAATTAAACATAGCGAAATGTTTGAAACATAAAGCTATAGAAATTTTGTGTGATCAAGGTTACCGACTAAAGTCGATAACCGCCGCTTCTACCGATAGCTAAGCATGTCTAAGCAAGTTGACCGGATCTACTAAGTGACAAGAGATCATCCAATGATCTCTAATCACAGCAAATAACCTAAGCTCAGTAGTAGAGGTCAATATTTTGTCTACAGGATATGCACACGGATTTAACTAATCAATTTAACACAAATTAAGCAATGCATACATACAAATTGAAACAAAATATTAGACTTTAAAATACTGATTATCATGATCAAATCGCTTGGTTCGTCATTGCTGTTGCTCAATTTGTTGCGAGGGTCGTCCTGTGGTTGCCGCAAATATCGAAGCCTAACGATCGAACATAACAGACAAATAAGGCGAATAACACCGCAAAACTCAAACATACAACAACAAACAAACATACCAAAATTCACACAGCAGCTAAAGCATGATATAACAAAATTTTAGAAACAGAGAACAAATTATTTTAAGTTATTAGCAATTTTCTATGAATTTTCTAAGCTAAAAACACAACAAGCCACTAGTTAATTACTTAACAAATTTTCATGAATGAAACAGTGTGTAAAACCTATCCTAATAGTTAGTATACTGAAAATGAAATTTTATGAATTGGGTTCATTGAATTTGGACAATTATTGAAAGAGATATGCATTTTCTAATTTGGAGATTACATTCTACAACATTAAATTAATTAACAGATTTTTGATACAGGGACAAGGTTGACACTAATTTTAGTAAATAGTACAATTAAATGAAACATAACCGCACCGGTTTCATGCGATTTGGAGAAAATTGAAATAGATATGAATTTTCTAAGTTTAAATGAATTATCAAGAAACCGTAAAAGCATTACGAAATCAAAAGCATTTAATACTTATTCTACCGACACCGGCTAGCCCACGGTCTCGACAAAGTGGGACATGAGGGCGCCGACTGTGTCGACGGACTCACCGGCGAGGGCGACGTCGACAATGGCGGGTTCAAAGAATACGCCTTGACGCTCGGCGTACTCACGAAAATCGCTAGCTCATCCGACAACAGCGCGTGAGCTCGAACTTGCCCTGGCGCACGGCGAGCTAAGCCCCGCGATGCGCGGCAAAAGGCCAAAATGGGATCCGATGCTATTATAAGCGCCGACGACACCGCGGCCAAGTCTGAGGTGACTGACGAGGCGCGACGGCGAGGGGCGGAGTTCATGCTACGGCAAAGCGCAACGACAAGCTAGCGATACATAACCCGAACTAGCGTGCGCTAAAGCTATACTAAGGTCCCAAGAACTTACTAGGATGATGCGAGCGAGAGATTGCCGGAGATGAGTCGGCGACGATGAACCGAGACGCGGTCAAGGCGACACCGAGGGGAAGCAACCTGAGCAAAGATAGGAGGGACGAAGATGTAGATAGCTCGGGTAAGTGCACGGACTGTCTTTGCAAGCAATCGACCAAAGGACCAACTCACCGGTGATGAGGACGAAGACCCGAAGTTTTCGGCAAAAGGAGGGAACTCAAAATTCAACGGTCCCTGCGAGTGAAACTCAAAATTAGTTGAGGGGAATTCAAGAAGGGGATCTGGAACACGATATGACGCGCAAAAGAAGGGATGATCTTCACTGGTCGCGAGGACGACACGGCGGAGCGACACGGCCGTGAACCAGAGTTTGCGCACTCTCTCGGTTGGAGCTCCGGGGAAGTAATGGAGGGTAGGAAGTGGTCTTATGGTGTCCAAAGAAGGATAAGGGAGCTCGTAGGGCTTAAGTAGGGAAGAGGGCGAGGAATACGAGCGCGACGCCGCACCGAGGAGCTCAAGAACGGTGCCGACAAGCTTGTGAAAGGGACGGTGGACGATTAATGCTGCGCAGGACATGGCCTCTCAGCGGAAGATGCGGCCGAGGTGATGCGCGCGCGGAAAACCGGAAAGCGGTGACGGAACAGCGAGGCGAGGTGGCGATCATGCGCGATGTCGCCAGACTTAGCACTCATGCGGAAGGTAGGTGACGACCGACAAGAGGCCCGCCACGGCAGCGAAACAAAATGGCGCGAGCCCGAAGTCAATCGCGCGCAAACCGTTGGTTTGACTCGACCATTTTCACCCGACCGTTGGATCCGAGATGGACGGTCGAGATTGATGTATGCATTCGGACAGTCGGTTGCATGCGCCGCACGTGATCGCTCGATCGCATCGGACGGTGACACCATCGAGCGCCGCGGTGCAACTAGTTGGTTCGACCGAGCCAAGCGGTAGTCGGACTCGAGCCCGAGGTTGGGTCCGAGCCCGAGGAACAAAGTGATTTTAGTTTTTGATTTAAAAGACAGAGAAGGTTTGGGAAATTTTAGAGGTAGCTCCAGAGCTCCAAAATTCTGAAATTTTTATGGTAGATACTTTGGGAAGAGAACAACACCTCATAAATTTTCCAGAACTTTTATGCACTGAAAAGTTCTGCAGAAAATTCACAAGCATGCTGACCTAGGATTTGACCAGATTTTCAACTAGTTTGACTTGGCCATTTGAAATAGCAAATAAAATCTAAAATTGTGAAATAATTCAGGAGGTAGATAGGATGATCAAGATGATAGGAAAAATAATTTCAGAGGATGATCACAAGTTTGAAGGCTAAGAATTGATAACACCAATTTCCAATCACAAGAATTAAATTCTACAAATTGAAATTGCTAGGGAAAATTGTAGAAACTTTCAAATGATTTGAAGAGACAACAAAAGTTTTTATTCCTCCTCAAAATTTTACATTTGAAATACAAACCCTAAGTTAGGGTCATTACAAATCTCCCCTTACAGAATCTCGCCCGAGATTCGATCACCGGAGAAGAAGGATGGGTAATCGCCGAGACGATCTTCCCGCTCCCAAGTGGCTTCATCCTCGAGTGGTTTGACCACTGAACTTTAAGGAACTTGATCACACGGTTCCTGTTCTGCTTCACTTCTTCGAGGATACGAACGGGCGCCACGATAAGACGGATCTTCCCGCACATCGATATTTTCCAATGGTGTTTCCTCCACAGAACACGGAGGCACTTCTTCAATTGTGACACATGGAAAACATCATGCACCCCTTCAAGTGTAGCCGGCAACTCCAACTTGTATGCAACAGCTCCCACTTTCTTGATGATGCGACACGCCCGACATATCGAGGAGCCGCTTGCCCTTGACACAAACGACGATGTCCTTCGAGGTGAGACTTTGAGATACACAAAGTCATTGGGCCGAAACTCAACTCACGGCGACGCCGATCCGCATAGCTCTTCGCCGGATCGAGCCACGCGCAAGTGCTCACGAATCAATCGCACTTGACTTTCAGCCTCATTGATGGAATCCGCCAAAGAACTGCTCTCTCCCCGCCTCGACCAGGTTCAATGGGGTTCTGATCGCCTCCCATACAAAGCCCCAAACGGTGCCATACCGAGACTAGCTCGAAGTCTGTTGTTGTAGGAGAACTCGCAAGCGGTAGGCACTTCTCCCAATTCTTCCCATAGGAAAGAACACAAGCACGGAGCATATCTTCAAGAACTTGGTTGACTCGCTCCGCCGACCATCGATCCGAGGATGATAGGTCGAAATAACGAAGACGGGTCCCCATGGCTTCTCGTGAACCGTGCCATAGCCGAAGTGAAAAGAGAGCCACGATCGACACAATCGCTCGTGGCACACCATGCAAGCTCACAATGCGGAGATATAGAGATCCGCCAATCGATCGACATCGAGAGTGGTGGTACCGGCAGAAGTGCGCTACCTTCACAATCGATCGATAACAACCTGTATAGCATCCTTCCTCAAGAGTACGGGTAGACCGTTGATAAAATCCATGCCTCACGAATCCCACTTCCACTCGTATAGGCAAGGGTCGGAGGAGACTGCGGGACGATGCTCGGCCTTGACACGACAACATACGTCGATCCGCAACGAACACGCAATCTCGCGCTTCATGCGAGTCCACCGTAATCTCGACGCAGATCTTGGTACATTTTAGTGGCCCGGGATGGATAGACAAAGGCGAATCATGGGCCTCTGAAGAATCAAATCCCGCAACTCGGGACCTTTGGGACCACAAGCCGCTGCCAAACCATACGACACCGTGCTCATCTTCTCGTGAAACACTTGGTGATCCACTCGATGTTCGCTTGATTTTACCCACACCATCATCTCGATTGTCGTGGTCGCTTGATTTGATCCACCAAGGTTGGTTGCACAATCGTGGCGAAGAAGGGAACCGTGCTCAACCAAACCCAAGTTGAGACGCTGAAATTCCGCACGGCGTGCGGTTGTTTGCTCTTGGATCATCGAGTATTGCAATACACTTTTCGCTAAGTGCATCGGCAACTACATTGGCTTTGCCCTGATGATACCGAATACCCATGTCATAATCCTTGATCAATTCCAGCCATCTCCTCTCGCTCGAGGTTCAGATCTGCCGAGTGAACAAGTATTTCAAGCTCTTGTGATCGGAATACACCTCACACGCCGCTACCGATCAAATAATGCCGCCAAATCTTGAGTGCATGAACCACCGCAGCAAGCTCTAAATCATGGGTGGGATAGTTGAGCTCGTGAGGTCTCAATCGCTCGATGCATAGGCAACCGCCTTGCCTTCCGCATAAGAACACATCCGAGCCCCGACGAGAGGCATCGCAATAAATATCGAAGCTCTTGTGGATATCGGAAGAGTAAGGACTGGAGCCAAGTCAATCGCTGTTTGAGCTCCTAAAGCTCTCATCACAAGCAGAGGACCATACAAACTTCTTGTCCTTCTTAAGCAATTCACATCGCTTGCGATTTTGGAGAAGTTCTCGATAAAGCGCGATAGTAGCCACTAAACCAAGAAAACTCCGCACATCGATGGATCGACTTGGCCGGCCCCAAGATAGAACATCGCCGACCTTGCCGGGATCCACGACTATGCCTCCAAACAAAGAACATGGCCCAAGAATGCCACTTCCTTCAACGAAACTCACATTTCTTGAACTTTGCATACAAATGATGCTCCCGCAATTTGCCCAAAACAATCTTCGGATGCTCAAAGATGCTCGCTTGATCTTGGAATAAATAAGAATATCATCAATGAAGACCACCACAAATTTGTCCAAAAACTCCATGAATACCGAATTCATCAAGTTCATGAACAAAGCCGAGCATTGGTTAATCCGAAAGACATGACGTGTACTCGTCACAGCCATAACGAGTAGTGAAAGCCGTCTTGAATATCCTCACTCGATCCGGACTTGATGATAGCCCGATCTCGATCAATCTTGGAGAACACCGAGCTCGCATAACCGGTCAAAAGATCATCAATGCGGGCGAGAGGATATTTGTTCTTCACCGCTACTTCATTGAGAGGACGGTAGTCAACACATGCGCAAAGTCTTGTCCTTCTTCTTCACAAAGATCACCGGACAACCCCAAGGAGATGAACTGGACGGATGAAACCCTTTGCTTGGAGCTCACCAAGCTGCTTCTTCAATTCTTCTAGCTCATTGGGAGGCATCCGATACGGCGCCGATATCGGGCGGTGCGGGCAGAACTCGATGACAAACTCCAGATCTTGAACCGAGGCATCCCGGCAAATCATCGTGAAAACATCCTCAAAGTCGATACTATGGGAACATCCCGAATCGCAAGGTGGCTTTGTCTCTAATGCACATAGATGCGCCCCCGCACGCGGCGAAAATCCGACCGCTACCAAGGGTGGTAAGATAAACAACCTTCCCGGCACAATCGATTTGCCCCAAGTGTTGGGACAACCAATCCATGCCAAGAATCACATCCGACTCATTGGATCGAAAGCGTGATAAGGTTTGCCAAAACCCCACTCCTTGGACTATGATAGGAACATCCCGACATCAGAATCGCTCTCATTTCCGACCGGAGCGGATGAGCAAAGGAACTCCCAAAGGAACACAAGAAGACCACTAGCAGCAGCAAATGATCTTGAAATAAAAGAATGCGATGCTCCGAGAATCAAATAATACCGCAGAGGGGCGAGAATTAACAAGAAGTGTACCCATCACGACATCCGCGCCCCGAGCCTCCTCACCGAAAGGTGGTTGACTCGACCACGCCGCACTCGGGCTTCGGATCATCTTCGGTCGTGGATGACCACTCCCTCGCCCGCCCTCCATTAGGACGAGGGGCCGCTGCAACACTCGAGGCGTGCATTCGCATAATGGCCCTTGTTGTGGCAAAAAAACAGTAACCTCGGCCGCCGGATTGCGAGGCCGCTCTGGCTGATCGCGGCGCACGTGGTCAAACACGCTCGCGGTGGGCGAGGAGCTGGTGCAGATGGCCTCGCGCGCGGTGGAGCAAAAGAACGGGCCATCGGTGCCGCCCACCGAGGACGAACGAGGTGGTGTGAGTAGACCGATGCGCCTCCCATTTGCGCTATGGACTCGCCACGCCTTCGCCTTATGCTCGCAACAATGGCCTTATCTACCAAGGCCCGAAAGTCCGAGAAGTCCACAATAGATAGCTTGTCCTGCAGCTCCTCGCAAAGCCATCCATAAACTTCTCCCGCTAGCCTCATCCGAGGCCACCTCCCGAGCATAACGAGCCGATGATTAAACTCGCATAAGTACTCGTCACGCATTTGCGCCTTGTTTGAGCGCGAGAAACTCCTTTTTCTTCACTTCATCGTGCCATCCGGGATATGGGCCCGACAAAAGTCGACCGAACTCCTCCCACGCGACCACATGGCGCGGGCCGCATGGCGAGATAGTTCTCCCACCATGAGAGTGCCGCGCCTCAAGCCGGTGGGACGCGAAAGTGCCTTATCCTCGCGCTCGGCATCGAGCTATGTTGAGCTTCCGCTCAACCATGCGCAGCCAATCATCCGCATCGAGAGGTCCTCTGAGCGGAGAAAGTCGGCGGTCGTGGTACGGAGGAACTCGCAAGTCCCCGCGAGTCCGTGGCCGCCACCACCGGCAGGAGTGGAGGTATTCCTAGCAATAACCTCCAAGATGCGCTGTCTCGTCCATGCGGTTTCGCCGATCGAGCGAGCACCTCAGCCATGGTCGGAGGAGGGGGAAGCTCCTCATCATGACCAGCCTGCTGACTACCACGCGTTCTCCCGGCCATCCTGTTTCACTAAGACAAGTTAACAATAGCCGGAAAACAAGAAGACGACATCCTACTGCAAATAACTTACTAACAGCACAAAACAAACACAAGACTTTTAAGTTACAAAACCAATTGACAAAAATCAGACACTTAGCAAACTCACATATATCTTACCCTTATATCCCCACAAATTTTTAATTAGACTAATTCTCTATGGTTTTTCCCAAAGACTGATTCTACCGGTAGCAACTATCTTTTGAAAGGAAAGAGGAAAACCAAGTTTTAAACTCAAATTAGAGTAAGATGAGAGTAGAATGCTAAGATAGGTAAGGAGTAAAATCTGAGAATCGCTAGGTTTTCATAAACCCTTTTATACTTTGAAATTAAGCTTTTTCAAAATATCCTAAAGACGACTATGCTTGGGTTGTTACGGTCGAATGGCTCGATACCAACTTTGTAGGACCCCATTTATTTGGTTTGTAATGCTTAACCAACCACCTGTCCTAGCATCACAATTCAAATAAATCGATCCTCGAGATATGTATACTTCCCGTAGCAATATACACACCCTACAAAATTAGACATCAACTCCATTCCACACATAGAGTCCAAACACCACACTTCCAAACGGAAGATAAACAAATAGCAAAGATATTACGCATAATGACCGATCGCCACAAGATACACAAATAACAAATGTAAAGACAATGAAGCAAAAGTGCCATAAGATGGCTATAAACAAAGCCAATCAGTGTGCCTTCAACCCACAAGGCATCCGACCGACCGCCAAGACTAGTCGTCACCCACGGCGACAAAGACACTCACGTAGTGAGGCCCCGAGGCTCACCTTCTTCCTCTCGCAACAAAACATTAAGCAAAGCACCGAGTACAAAGATTGTCTTTGTACCCGCAAGATCGACGTGTGAACTAGCGCACTGCTCATATGCTACATGCAAAGCTTGTCTGTGGAGGTCATATGTTTCATTTGCATAAAGCCAACTTTCATTTGCAATAATGTAATACAGCTTTAAAGGCAAGTTTGTAATTCATTTTAAGATTGAAATAACATGCGGATATTAATAACAAAAGCGAAAGATAAACAACCTAGAAGTGACTATCCCAATAGTCACCATTAACAATAGCACTAATCCCATTCGCACTCACCCATCAAGTTTTAATTTAAATGTTGTAGTCTAACTCTTGAAAAGCTTACCCAAGCGTGTCCATCACCTAGACGAGGCTATTCGAATAGTTTTAACCTGCAGGGTGTACCAATGTACCCACACTTGCATCGCCTTTAAGCCAAAACACACTTCAAGGTATGTTTGTACGGCTAAGTCCTACGAGACTTTTCCAATATTGTGTATTAACTACGAGCCGCTCGTATGGATAGAAACCCATACGCTTACATGGTAAAGCCGAAAAGACAACTACCCACTCAGATAAAGCTTTTGACAACTACCATGCTCCCACCTCCGTCCCTCCCGCGACCTCCTGCGACCGGAGCCAATACACGCCAAAGTACTAGGTCAAGAGAGGTCCCATATACTCTAGTGTGGTTAGCACGCCAAAATGCTCGGATAAAAATTCACTCACAAGATGTTCGGTCCTTAATTGACCCGGCACCTTTCCAAATACACCCAAAAGATCACACCAATCTTACCATTGTGCGCGGCCCAAATCATTTTTGTTTTCATTTTTTTAGTTTTGCAATTAAACATAGCGTAAAATGTGAAACATAAAGCTATAGAAATTTTAGTGATCAAGGTTACCGACTAAAGTCGATAACCGCCAGCTTCTACCGATAGCTAAGCATGTCTAAGCAAGTTGACCGATCTACTAAGTGACAAGAGATCATCCAATGATCTCTAATCACAAAGAAATAACCTAAGCTCAGTAGTAGGTCAATATTTTGTCTACAGGATATGCAACTACGGATTTAACTAATCAATTTAACACAAATTAAGCAATGCATACATACAAATTGAAACAAAATATTAGACTTTAAAATACTGGGATTATCATGATCAAATCGCTTGTTCTGGCTGCTGTTGCTCAATTTGTTGCGGAGGGTCGTCCTCAGGGTTGCCGCAAATATCGAAGCCTAACGATCGAACATAACAGCAAATAAGGGCGAATAACACCGGCAAAACTCAAACATACAACAACAAACAAACATACCAAAATTCACACAGCAGCTAAAGCATGATATAACAAAATTTTAGAAACAGAGAACAAATTATTTTAAGTTATTAGCAATTTTCTATGAATTTTCTAAGCTAAAAACACAACAAGCCACTAGTTAATTACTTAACAAATTTTCATGAACAGAAACAGTGTGTAAAACCTATCCTAATAGTTAGTATACTGAAAATGAAATTTTACAGAATTGGGTTCATTGAATTTGGACAATTATTGAAAGAGATATGCATTTTCTAATTTGGAGATTACATTCTACAACATTAAATTAATTAACAGATTTTTGATACAGGGACAAGGTTGACACTAATTTTAGTAAATAGTACAATTAAAATGAAACATAACCGCATCGTTTCATGCGATTTGGAGAAAATTGAAATAGATATGAATTTTCTAAGTTTAAATGAATTATCAAGAAACCGTAAAAGCATTACGTAAATCAAAAGCATTTAATACTTATTCTACCGACAACCGCCTAGCCCACGGTCTCGACAGCGGGATCGCTGGCGCTGACCAGTCGATTTGACTCATTTCGCCGAGGGCGACGCCGACAATGGTTCAAAGAATACGCGGAACGCTCGCCAGACTGAAATGCGCTAGCTCATCCGACAACAGAGCCGGCAGAGCTCGAACTTGCCGGCGCGCACGGGCGAGCTAAGCCCCGCGATGCCGCAAAAGGCCAAAATGGGATCCTGATGCTATTGCGCACCCGACGACACCGGCGCCAAGTCGAGAGGTGACTGACGAGGCGCGACGGCGAGGGGCGGAGTTCATGCTACGGCAAAGCGGCAACGACAAGCTAGCGATACATAACCCGAACTAGCGTGCGCTAAAGCTATACTAAGGTCCCAAGAACTTACTAGGATGATGCGGAGGAGAGGAGATTGCCGAGCCGAGTGGCGACGATGAACCGAGACGGTCAAGGCGACACCGAGGGGAAGCAACCCGAGCAAAGATAGGAGGGGACGAAGATGTAGATAGCTCGTAAGTGCACGACGGCGGTCAAGCAAGCAATCGACCAAAGGACCAACTCACCGGTGATGAGGACGAAGACCCGAAGCCCGCGAAAAGGAGGGAACTCAAAATTCAACGGTCCTCGCGAGTGAAACTCAAAATTAGTTGAGGGAATTCAAGAAGGATCCGGAACACGATATGACGCGCAAAAGAAGGGATGATCTTCACCGGTCGCGAGGACGACACGGCGAGCGACACTCGCCGTGAACCGAGTTTGCGCACTCTCTCGCTGGAGCTCCGGGAAGTAATGGAGGGTAGGAAGTGGTCTTATGGTGTCCAAAGAAGGATAAGGGAGCTCGTAGGGCTTAAGTAGGGAAGAGGCGGAGGAATACGAGCAATGACGCTTTCGGCACCGAGGAGCTCAAGAACGGTGCCGACAAGCTTGTGAAAGGGACGGTGGACGATTAATGCTGCGCAGGCATGGCCTCTCGCGGAAGATGCGCCGAGGTGATGCGCGCGAAAAACCGGAAAGCGGTGACGAACAATGAGGCGAGGTGGCGATCATGCGCGATGTCGCCGTGACTTAGCACTCATGCGGAAGGTAGGTGACGACCGACAAGAGGGCCCGCCGCCGCCGACGAAACAAAATGGCGCGAGCCCGAAGTCATGCGCGCGCAAACCGGTGGTTTGACTCGACCATTTTCACCCGACCGCTGGATCCGAGATGGACGGTCGAGATTGATGTATGCATTCGACAGTCGGTTGCATGCGCGACGCGGATCGCTCGATTCGCACGGACGGCCGACACCATCGAGCGCCAAGCGGTGCAACTAGTTGGTTCGACCGAGCCAAGCGGTGCAGCCGGACTCGAGCCCGAGGTTGGGTCCGAGCCCGAGGAACAAAGCTGATTTTAGTTTTTGATTTAAAAGACAGAGAAGGTTTGGGAAATTTTTAGAGGTAGCTCCAGAGCTCCAAAATTCTAAAATTTTATGGTAGATACTTTGGGAAGAGAACAACACCTCATAAATTTTCCAGAACTTTTATGCACTGAAAAGTTCTGCAGAAAATTCACAAGCATGCTGACCTAGGATTTGACCAGATTTTCAACTAGTTTGACTTGGCCATTTGAAATAGCAAATAAAATCTAAAAATTGTGAAATAATTCAGGAGGTAGATAGGATGATCAAGATGATAGGAAAATAATTTCAGAGGATGATCACAAGTTTGAAGGCTAAGAATCTGATAACACCAATTTCCAATCACAAGAATTAAATTCTACAAATTGGAAATTGCTAGGGAAAATTGTAGAAACTTTCAAATGATTTGAAGAGACAACAAAAGTTTTTATTCCTCCTCAAAATTTTACATTTGAAATACAAACCCTAAGTTAGGGCTGTTACAGTAACAAGCAAAGCTTCATCAATTTACAATTGAAGTAATAAAGGTATATTACAATGCATTATTTTTTTCATATTAATGCAATATGCTACAATGCATGAGAAATAAGTGAAAAAGCAATAGAAGCCAAATAAAACACTTGCTGATGGAAAGATCAAAAGGATCAACCCACTAAAACCAGTCCATTAGGGTAAACTACTCCCAACTCACTCCTCAAGGTGGCAAACCGAGTAGGATATAAAAGATTAGTGAGAATATAATTGAGCCTTGGACTCTACAAACTCTAACACAATTTCCTAGTTCTCAACATGATCTCTAAGGAAGTGATATCTAATATTAATGTGCTCGGTCCTAGAATATTGCACTGGGTTTTTGGCAATATTAACGACACTAGTGTTGTCACATAGAAGATGCACACTATCAAAAGCTAATCCATAGTCCTTAAGACCGGAGGTCATCCACAGAATTTGGCTACAGTAGCTAGCGGCAGCTACATACTTAGCCTCAGTAATAGACTGTGTAACAGCAAATTACTTCCTAGATGACAAAGAGACAAGATAAGTGTCTAAGAAATGTCAAGTGCCCAAAGTGCTATTCCTATCCAGTCTATAGCCATCAAAATCAGAATCTGAAAACCCTCTAATGGAGAATGATGATGAACAGGAGTACCAAAGACCATATTGAAGGGTTGACTAAAGATACTTGAAGGTGTGCTTGACTGGTTGACGATGAGAAGACCTCGAAGAAGCTTAAAATCTTGCACATATGCACACTTAGAAGTGGATGTCCGGTCTTAAAGCTGTCAGATATAGGAGTGAGCCAATCATGCTACAAGCTTCACCATCTTCATCTAGATCTAGATTAGTCGAAGTAGCCATTGAGTCGTAATTGGCTTCCAATCACCCATATCAAATCTTCTCAATAAGTTCTTGGTGTACTTCATCAGATAGATGAAGGTCTCTTCTTTGCATTGCTTGATTTGGAGCCTAAGGAAATAATTTTGCTCCCCATCATGCTCATCTCAAATTCCATAGACATGATATTAGAAAAACTAGATACAAGAGCATTAGAGAAGCCACCGAAGATAATATCATCCACATGAATTTGCACAAGAATAAAAACATTGCCATGCTTAAGAATGAATAGAGTTTTGTCTATTTTGCCTACTTCAATTCTGTTCTTAAGCAAAAAGGTCTTAATCCTATCATACCAAGCTCTGGAGGCTTGATTAATATCATATAAGGTTTTGGAAAACTTGAACACATAGTCAAGGAACATAGGATTTTCAAAGCCTAGTAGTTGTCTAACATACGTTTCCTCCTTTATGTAACTATTAAGGAAAACACTTGATATCCATTTGATACAACCTAAAACCTTTAGATACACGAAATGCAAGCAAGATGTGAATAGCCTCTAATCTAGCTATAGGAGTAAAGGTTTCATCAAAGTCTAACCCATCCTCTGTATCCCTGAGCTACCAACCTAGCATTGTTTCTAATCACAGAGCCACACTCACTTTGTCAGTTATTGTAAACCCATTTGGTTTGAATCACATTATGACCACTAAGAGGCTCTACAAGATTCCACACCTTATTTCTCTCAAAATTCGCTAACTGCTTATGCATGACATTGACCCAACTACATTAGATAAAGTATGGGGCACATCTTGGAGCTCAAAAGATGCTACAAATACAGAATAGGAGTAAGAGATTAGGATCATGAAACATGGAGCAAGTGACTCGCTTATAAAGATGTCAAATCATCTGATCTAGTAGAAGTGGAGCACAGGGTGGAGACATCGATCTTCAACCTCTACTTGTACTTTTGAAGTAGAAGTGGAAGCAGCATGAGCCTCAACTGAATGTCTAGTAGTGGAGGCAGGTTCCTCACCTGGACTAGGAGTAATGCAGAGAGGTGGGAGGTAGACATCCTCAATGCCTTCTTCCTCCACAAAGATGCTCTCAAACACCTATGAATCACCTGAAACATCTGATCTAGCTCTAGGGCTAGTATCATCAAAGGTGACATTTCAAGTCTCCATGATTATGTTAGTCTCAACATTAAGTACACGAAAGCCTCTAGAATGTGTAGGGTAACCAAGAAATATGTCATCACAAGTTCTATATTCAAATTTATCTAGGTTTCCAGCTTTAAGAATGAAGCACTTAGCACTTATCACCAAAGAATCTAAAATGAGAGACATAAGGCTTTTTTTCTAAATCAAAGCTCTAAAAAGTCTTACCCAAAGAGGATCTCAAGAAAACATGATTGGCAACATGACATGTTATTGCAGGAACTTCAGCCCAATATTTCCTTGGCTCTTTGTAATCATCTAGCATTGTCCTAGCCATCTGAACTAGGGTCATGTTCTTCCTTTCCGAGGGACGTGAGGAGAGGAGAACTAATGCTCAAAACCCTGCTCAGCACAAAAGAGGCAAATAAAGAAGTCTTGAACCCCATGCCATTATCACTGTAAATTGCTCCTTAAGGCACCATGGAGTTCAGTAGCCAGGCGAAGAACTAAATCGCAAAAATGGCCAAAAGCCTCATCCATAGAAGGCAAGAAGAACACCCAAGAGTATCTCAAAAAATCATCAACTATGACTAGAATGTACCATTTACCACTAGCTGATCAAATCCTGGAAGAACCAACAATGTCCATATGCAATAATTATCCAGGTCCATCAGTCATCAACATAATCAATAATGGGTGTGAGGCAGCAACTTGCTTACCATGTCTACAGGGTACACATAAAATATCTTTGGCAACCTTGAGTTGAGGCAAACCTTTCATGAGATCAAGGTTACTAACTCATATCAAATGATCAAACCTAATGTGCCCCAAACGCATATGCCAAAGCCATAACTCGGAAGAAGAAGTAAGTAAACACTTCAGAGAACCGACAAGAGACTTTGAAAAGTCAGATCCAAAAATTCTACCAACTAAAGAAATCCCAAACACGAGCTCAACAACAGAGTCAAGCGCATGACAAGCATTCTTCTTAAATCTAGTCTCATAACCATTATCAAGAAGGTGAGAGACTAAGAGCAGCTTATACCATAGCTTGTCCACAAGGGCGACGTCCTTCGGTACGAATGTCATTCACCCAAATTGAGCTAGTTCCTTCAATCCGCCACTGTGTGTTATCTCCAAAGGTGATGAAGTCATTACTAGAAGCACGCGTGAAGGACGTGAACCATCTCGAGTCTTCGGTCATATGGCGTGAACACCCGGAGTCGACGAGCCATGTGTTTTTGCCCCTTCCTTGACGATCTTGAAATCAAGGCACACAAAATTCATGTGTCTCAATACTAGAGTTAGTGAAACATGACTTGGGAATCCAGTACTGAGATACACATCTTTCAGAAGTAGATGAATCATGATTGTTAGCCTTGAATTTATTTGCAGTTCTAGCATGAGAGACATTTATGATAGCATGAGATGCAACCTATCTAGGAGCATGACGTTGAGCATATATCTAGGATGAGAATGAAATCCTAATCCAGGTTGTTTCCTCTGTACATGAACATTTCTCCTAAAAGCTTTAGGCTGATGCAAAGTGATTCTAGCAAGACTCTTCATAGCATTCTTCAACCTACGCTAATAGAACTCAAGCAAAAGTTCGTCCCTCTTGCAATAGGTACAATAGTACTTGGTGCCACTCGAAGAAGCACCATGCAAATCTGAGTTCATTTGAGCAAAACCTCCAGACATTTGGCTTAGTCTGTCCTTAGCAAAGATATACCCTAACTCTTGCTTCCCAATAGGAGTCCTGGACTTGTATAAAATCTTGTTAAGTTGTTTCTTACCTTTAGAGGATTTTTTCTAAAGTATCTTTAACGTAAGTGTTCTCAACAGAAAGCTTAGGACATGATTTACAAGTTTTACCCTTGACAACTATAGCAAATGTTTCCTTATGCACAATTACTTCAAGCTTTAGAGCTTCACAAGATGCATGATCAAGTTTGTTCTTTAGCTTCTCATACTTGGTTCTAAATGCTTCATGCATGTCATTTACCTCACGCTCACGATCAGCACAAAATGCACAAGTAATAGAATCAAATTTCTTGTCATTGTGTTCAAGGGCTACCAACTTCCTAGTTTCTAGGCATTTTTCCACAAGGATTGTATTTAGTTTCAATTAGCTCATTCCTAGCATTTTAAAGTTGGATTAAAGCAATGTCATGAGCATTTTGCAATTTCGCAAGCTCAGTGTGTAAAACATGGCAGGAGGCACATTCATCACTATCAAGGTCTTTAGCATTCACAAGCTCAAGGGTTAAACTATCAATTTGAGATTCTAAGTCCTTAGCCCTAGCCATGATTTTCGTAAGAGCTTTATCCTGACTAAGCACTTGATCATATGACCCATCACATCTCAAGGTGAGCACTTCATAGGAGGAAGGAACCTCATCGGATGTGTCGGCAAGGTCGTTGTCGTTGTGTGCCATTAAGAACATGTCAGTTAAGTCATTTCCCTTGCCCTTGTTTTTCTCTTGAGGAGTCTCCATCTCCTTGTCTTCCTCGCTCTCGGAGTCTGCATCACTCATGGAATGTTCTCCAAAAGTCGTAAGAACCTGGTGAGCGGCCTTCAAGAGCTTGTATGGATCAAACTTGGCCTTGTGTCCTTGAGGTTTCTTCCATGAGCCCTTGTCTTCCTTGTAGTTACCCTTCCCCCTCAACTTGGGATAGTTCGCCTGAATGTGGTATAGCTTACCGCACTCATAGAACATCACAGGACCACCCCTCTTCTTGCTTCTCACATTGTTATAGGCCTAGGTGAACATTCTAGCTAAGAGGTCTAACTCTAGCTCGAGAACAGACTCAAGCTCCTCCTCATAGATTGCAGAAAGACACGCAAAAGAGAAACTCAAAGACTTCGAAGAGCTACCATCATAAGATCTCTTAGAGGGATCAGCTATCAATACCATGTTTTCCTTCTTGGGATGATCAACTCTTTTGATCTCATGGGTCTTGAGCTTACTATACAACAACTACAAGGTGAGATCGCTCAAGTTGATGTTCTCCTCAATGGTGGTAGCTTTCATTTCCCACTCCTTGGTGTTAATGGAAGCCAAGAGATGAGTGCTATTCTCATATTGAGAGTACTCAATGTCAACGACTCTCAAATGATTGAGCACCATATTGAAGCGAGTAAAAATGCCATCGATGCTCTCTCTAGGAAGCATCTCAAATTTGTTGTATTCTCGCTTGAATACCGTTTGGCGCACTTGCTTAATTTAGGAAGAGCCCTCATGATAGGTCTCAAGAGTGCGCCAAATCTCATGCGTGGTCTCAAGGTGACAAATCTTGTCATACTATTGTCTACCAAGCTCGGCATATAAAAGGTTCTTTGCCTTATGGTTGTTAGCTGTCAGGGCTCAAATATGTAAATTTGGATCCTCTGTGCATACTGCACTAATCATGGATCACGCTAGTGCACATAGTGGCAATATGGATGAATATCATTCCATACACAGGGAATATAAGAATAAACATACTAATTTGAATAGCAAATAAGAGTCGTGACCTTATGGTTGAGTTTACAATTATTGAGCCACGCAGGGCTTAACACTAAATAAAATAGTAGCAGCGGAATAAAAGCAACTCCAACAGAAACCCATCAACTTGCCACAGACAATTAACTGGGAACAAGGCCTAACGATCAACCTCTTCATAGAACTCCTCCTCGAAAGCAGGCGGTGACTACTACACTTCAACTGAATGATGATTATAGTAAGAATGAGCATATCTAGTACTCAACAAGTTGTACCATAGAATGCAATTATAGATGATGGTTTATTCCAAAGGATATGACTTCTATGGTTATTTTGCAAAAGCAACAGTTGCACTTCAATATGAATAATAGATTGAAATCATAATTGAAAACACATAACAATTATAATTTAACAAGTATTTCCACAAATCTCAATTACTCTAAACAATTCTTTCACAAAGCTATCATTCGAATTTGTTTTATGAAAGTCTACCCCTCGTGTGAAATCTCTAAGCATGTCCATGACTGTGGCTATTCGAATAGATTGTTAACACTTTACCCACAAGATGTAATCAACTTGATCAGACAAGATCACAACAAAGCATTTCTGAAATTTCATATCAACCATCGACCGTCGCGGTGAGCTTAAGTCCGGTAACCTGGTGTCACACAAACGTTGGTGTGGAGCGCACCGTTGGATATGTAAATGGCGAAATGTCCATAAATGTGGCTCAACAAATGACTCCACATCTCCGCCCATTCATTGAGCTAACCTACTACCCGAGGCAGCCAATGTTGAGGCTCCATAACATACTAAGCTAGGTCTGTTCCATTCCAGGCATGTCGTCATACTGTATAGCTCAGTTCAATGACGCACAAAGTTAAGTCCTTAACTCTATCAAGACGAGACTACCAATTTTTGGAAATTAAAATAATTCCTTAAAATTGGATTAGGTATTGACCGGTAGGACCCACGGTCTACAGACCGAGTCCACGGGCTCACGGGTCTATAGAATAGTGCACTGACATCGGCAGTCCACATGGCATAGTCTAGGGTCAAGGTAGACTAGTTTCACCTAGGGTTTTAATCTAGGGTTACGGTTGCGTGGCGGTGGGACTTGCATGGTGCAGGCATGGCGGCCACGTGAGTGCCACGTCGGTGGTGACGTCGACGACACATCCACGGGATCTACGGCATTGGCGGGTCAATGGCGGCAACGACGAACAGAGGGCATCTCCAGCATCTCCGAGCTCTAGCGATCACATCCATCGGCTCGGATGCGATAGTGTTGGCCTGTAAGAGGGTCGACGGCGATGAAAGGGACGGTGGCGGTCGGGTTCACGGCACGACGGCGGAGGAGGGCTCTAACGGGGGTGTGGATGTGCACAACACGCTGCTGGCGTTGAGGTGATGCGACAGGGTGGTGCGCGGGACCCAATGGTCACCGAAGGCAACTAGCGGTGAGGCTCGGTCTCACGGCGCGATGACGCTCCTGTGGGCTACAGGTGACAACACACGGATGGCGGGGTAGAGGAGGGCAGTGCGGTCCCGATGGTGGCGGCTGGGCTGCTGGAGACTCACCGGCGATGGTGGTTGGCGACAACGGAGAGCTCAGGGGAGATGGTGGCGAGGGCAGCACAAATTCGATGCTCCAGGGCGCTAGGGCTAGGGTTTTTGGTGGCGACAGGCGTGGTTGGCTGCGAAAGTCGAGGGTGACAGCCTTTTTATGTCCTGGGAGTGGTGGTTAGGGTTCACGGCATGCACGCTTGGCGACGGTGTCCTAGCCAGCGCGGTTGGGAACTAAGAATAGTAACAGGGTGAGACCCCCTCATCATAGTGGTGACTAGGCGCAACGCACGTTGCACATGGGCGCGATGTGGCGCGGGCGAGGCAAGCTGGGCGGGCCGGGGTGGACTGGGCTAGCAGCATAGGAACGATCTGGGAAGGAGAGAGAGAAGGTGGGCCATGGGAATACTTTGGTCCACTGTCCTTCCAAGGATTTTCAATCCATTTTTTATTTTAGAAAATACATAAAATGGAAAAGCCAATTAAAAATAGCATATGAACTTGGAAAATTCCCAAAAAAATCTGGAAAATACTTCCAAGCACAAAGAACTCAAATAAAATAATTTTAGAATTAAATGATATCCAAATTAATCATATTAAATCATTTTGATCTCAGAAAATTCCAATTAAGCTTTATTAATTCAACAAAAAATGGTGAAATCTTTCCGGAGGCTAAAGTACACAAAAGATTTGTAAAACTAGAAAACTGTGATGTTACATTAGCCAAAGCAGCCATTGAAGCCGGCATAGCAACCTCAGGTAGAACGAAAGGATCCTACACGATCTTCCATATGGTTTGACCTTCGCTCCGAAGATAGACAAGCATTCGGTTCGTCCAATAGGCATAGTCGAGCCGATTGAAGACATGTGGTTTAGTGGAGTACTTTTCAGTCGCCATGTTCATCAACAGTGAAGATCAAGTATGAATTAACTAGGCTCTAATACCACTTGTTGGACCGAATTAACCACTAGAGGAGGGTGAAGAAGAGCTACCTATTTTCACCTCTAAGGTATTCATCTTTCTTTTCACTGAAATAGCTATGAAGATAAAATCTACAAGATCACAACGAAGTCATATGTTGAAACTGAAAAACCCCGAGCTCAAAGACCCATGGCCGGTTTGACTGTGGGCTGGTGTGACCGCCTGCTACAAGTCAGTAGCCCGAAAGATCCATAAAATGGTCTAACTTTTGATCCCGTGATCCAAATCCTCTGAGATTTTAGACATAGCTCATCAAGAAGGTCAGAAACCTATTCCAATTAACGATCGAGACTATCAAAGCAAAGGTTCCATGAATTTCTTGATTGCGGTCAAGAAGGCTCTAATACTGGGGAAAACAAAAACTTGAGCCAATAGCTTACTTGTGCGTGGAAGATGGCCAAGATGACCTTAGATGAGATCCCACAAGTTCTAGCATACTAGATCACAGCAAAAGACCTAGCCAAAACCCTTCGAACACAAAAATTCCAAAAACATCTAGAGAGAATAAGAATAAGATAGAACTCATCTTGGGACAATCTGGATTTGATTGATTAGAGGGATTGTAGGTTTACTGCCACTCTACTATAGAGGACAAAAGCTCACACTTGAGCACCCAATTTCTCGATCCATCTCTCTCAAACCCTAGCCTCCTCTATTTCCTCCATTTTCCCCAAATCACAAATTAGGGTTTCCAAGGCTTGAATCGGGGTGCAAATCCTACACCACCCCCTTATATAGTAGATGCTAGATCTAGAGAGAAAACCTTATTAGGTACCCGTAAATCCCACACTCAAATGAGTCTACACTCACACACGCTTCTCAAAGTGGATGACGATCCAGGTCTCCTAAATCCGTCTCTTTGTGATTTTCTTCTTCTTTTTACCTAAACCGTCTCTCCTTTGCACCGTCTTGCACCATAGTTTCTCTAAGGCCACCAACCTAGTATTTTGGCTAACATACCAAAATAACCCTTGTCGATCCTTCTCCAAGGCCGAGTCTAATCAACGTGAAGCAATCTGATGCGTCACCACGTGTAGGTTCATGAAAGGCTGTCTTTATGCCATCAAATCTCTCCCATCCAGCTCTCACCGGAACCACCATGGCACTTGCATCAGCCCCAAGCCATTTGATGCAACCTGTTGCACTGAACATCCTGGTCGATCCTTCTTGTCCATCTTGTACCTTGCTTGAGTCCAACCACTTCACCTGGCATCCTCGATCGTTCTAGACCTCAGCTCTCCTAGCCTAGTCCCAATCATCCTCACCGTTGATCGTAGTTGACTCCAAGCCATCTACATAACAATAGACAAAGAAATCGATTCCGGGCATAAGTTCCTCGCAACTTGACACACGTTAGCCAAAACATATATCATGCAACTCATACGCACTGAATCTCATCACTTTGGCCAAATCCACAAAATTCACCACACTCCCGGTGCATGAACTCCATTTGGCTAGTTTGACCACCCACCAGTCTGACCGCCAGCCAGGACGGTCTAACCGCCCATCGGTCTGACCTCCAACCAATGGTCGGTCAAACCGCACCTCAGAATTCTACAACACCCCTCTCTGGACTTTTTAGCAAAACTCTATCTAGTTTGATGTCCAGTCTCTATTTTCAATAGGACCTAGTGCAAACACACCCTGAAACACTCCCATACAAGTGTTTGGTGCGCAATCGTCAAAAGCTCTCATCGCTGGCCACGGCCGGTCTGACCGCCAGCCTCAGCCAGTCTAAACCCCTGCAATCTAATAGCAAATTGACAATTTGCTAAACTCAGGTTTTTAATGCCAAACACCTTGACATCGATGCTAATTGCTCAACACAAAGATTAGGATCAAACACATGATCTCCACACTTTGCCACCTCCTTAAGCAATGAGGAGAATAAATCCAAAGCCTTGTAATAAAACAATAGGACAGCACCAGCTGGTCAACAATAGCTAACTAATAAGTAACAACCTTTGTAACAATTGCGACAGAACAACGTAGTAAACTGTTGTATGACACCGCTGAAGAGCGATTGGGATTTTAATTTAGATCTAAAAGACATTTTCAGTAGAATTTTTTTTTCACGTATTCATAATTAGAGCCTATGTTATAGTTGCAATTGCACACTTCTGTTTTCATAAGGGTGCAGTTGGTTATCGCAGTTAACTTAAGGCTCACAACCAAAAGATTGCATGACCAAATCTTGAAAAATCCATATATAAAACTCTACCTAATGCGTAGTTAGTGGAACCCGAACCATGGCCTCTAGTGTTACGTGTCATACCGGTTGTACCAATCACCACTTGCTAGGCGTAAACTTGTTATTAATAACTTGCTAGATCCAAAATCTTGTTGGGTTAGGCCAAGGTTGTTAGAATCTTGGTTCGAGTCTTTGTTATGATTATACGATCGAGTACGGCCCTAGATTTAGTTATGATTATATCTAAGGTTGCTCTAATCATAGTATTGTTGCAACTCTATGAAAAAAGTAGGATCATAATCGCGATATACATACTCATGACAACATCACTCAGAAAGATAAATACAAATATAAAGAACAACACTCTCTTGCAATTGTTGTCTATTTTATACATTATCATATATATACACGGCAACTTTTCATCCCAATTTTTGAAAATGAAATTGATGGACAAAAAAAAACTCTAAAGTGCTGTGTGTAATAACAATTATTCAATGTTGAATGCAGCGTTTCCTACCATCTGAATTCGGCATGGACCCAGCGAGGATGGGGCATGCTCTTGAACCAGGAAGGGTTACCTTTGATGAGAAGATTCAGATAAGAAGGGCCATAGAGGAAGCAAATATTCCCCACACCTATGTTTCTGCTAATTGCTTTGCTGCTTACTTTTGTCCTAACCTCTGTCAACTGCGTACCCTTCTCCCACCCAAAGAGAAAGTTCACATATACGGGGATGGCAACATCAAAGGTTTAACTGGTTTTCTGTTCTTTTCACTCCAAAATTAGTATAGTACCTTTTCTCCTAGTTTTATGTATTTATCTTGTTTTAAAAAAATAACCTTTCTTTTCAAAAAAAATCAGCGTTTTATCATTGCTGAAAAGTTTCATTTTTTCCATAATAACATGCCAAATATAATACATCTGTGATCTTAGAAATGATTACTCGTCATATCTATTTAATGCAGTGGTGTTGGTCACTATTCCTGTGAGCTACTTAGTACTACGTTCTTTTTTATTTGATGTTTCAAAATTAATCTGTGTGGTCAAAGTTTCTAATTTGATCATGCTATGTTTAAAACTATCTACAATGGCCATATAAAACTTATATAACAATATTTGTTGTTAAAAGTACTTTCATAATATTTTAATTTTATTAATTTATATATAGTTACAAAAATTAATGGTCAAAATCATGGCTCAGCACTTTGAAAAGTCAATAACATCAAATAGAAAAGAATGGAGGGAGTAAAAGTTATCCTAAAATGGAGGGAGTCAAATACGTTATGAGTTTGTTTTGAAATTTCTACTTCTCACCATTGTGCTCTAATGGCATATGCAGCAATTTTCGTGGACGAAGATGATATTGGAACTTACACAATCAAGTCCATTGATGATCCTCGGACCTTGAACAAGACAATATACCTAAGACCAGAGGAAAACATCCTTACTCAAAATGAGTTAATTTCTAAATGGGAAAAGCTCTCAGGACAAGTTCTTGAAAAAATTACCGTTCCTGGTGATGAATTCTTGGCTTCAATGAAAGGTAACAAGAAGATTGCATATTTGAATGTATTACTTAAAAAAATTAAGGGATTAAAGACATTTTACAATTCACAACACCAAAAATTTTAAAGGTTCACACCAGATCTAAATTTTTGGTCGAATGAAAATTAAGTATAAAGATTTTTAATCAGAACAAGGAAAATTGTGTGACTTTGTTGTAAATCCAAACTACAAATAATTAATGAAAATGATTTCACGTAACAGACATTGATTCCATTTAAGTGATTAACATAGAACTTTCGGTGAAATATAATCCTGATTTGTTGAATGGCCCTCCCATCAGGCATAAGTTTCATGTGTTTAAATAAAAAAATAATCATGCTTTTCCTTAAATTGAAAGGTTTTAGTCTATAAATTTTAAGTTGAACAGTACAAAGCAAAGAAACTTTAAACTATTCAAATCTTTTGCTACATGAAAATTTTGGAATTCAGAACTCACCATCTATGTGGTGCAGAGTAAACTAATACTCCCGTTTGGTCACTAATTATTGTCACCGAAAGTATGCAGTCAATTTTGTTTTTTTATCTCCGAAGATTTCTTGAAATGTTTGCATTGATTATGTGAATATAACGCAAGTACACTGGGCATACAAAATACAGTCATGATTTTTTTATCGCAAATATATTGTGATGATCTATATACTTAAAGAGCACTTGGAGATAGTAAAAAGTCAAGAATAGTATTAATCAACGGAGTACTATCAATGACTAATTCTAAAAAGAATTATCAATGACTAATTCTAAAAAAATATCAATGTTTTAGTGAAATGGATTTACTTTGCAAATGCTGGTCATTTTTTACTTTTCAAGAGAATATTCTCCTCTAAATACCCTTATTAATTTCTTATTGTAGTGCTATTAGAGAGATGAAAAAGGTATTAATTCCATTTTTGTTCTGTTTTCATAGAATCAAAATGATCTAAATCATACCAAATGGAGTATCAGGGACTGATCTCAATAACTAGGTTCAGTTATGTTGGTCGCTAAAAAAAACTAGAATTTTTTGCATTCCTGGCTCTGTAGCGCGTTTTAATTTTAAAAGTAGCCCTCTTCCACTATAATTAACAAAAGTAGCCTCTCAGACAAGACTCCTACCGCGTGCACGGCGCAGTCACTCGCCTCTGCACGGATGGGACAGTCACCGCCCCATATGGTGGGCGCGGTAGGAAGCCAGGAGAGAGAAAATAGGATAGAGGAAGAAAAGAAAAGAAGAAAAAGGGAAAAAAACTAGATTTTTAAAGAAAATCAGAAATTTCAAGAAAATTACATAAAAATCCTTGGAATATGAATGTATTTAATAAAATATTTTTGAATTTAATTGAAGTTTATTTTATTCATTTAAAATGTTTTTCACTTTCTGGAATTTTGCAATTAAAATTTAAAATGTTTTTCACTTTGCCGGCAATGTTTTTATGTTAGCTACAATACAACTGTCTTTGAAAGAATCAACCAGGTCAACGTAACTGCCGGGGATAATAGCCAAGTCAATCAGTCAACGAATCACGGAGATAATAGCAGTTACTTTTCACTGATTTTAATTATTTGGTCAAAATTTGTAGAGTAGTAGTGGGAACAAGGATTACATAGGTAAATAGGGAATATTATTATAAGACCAAAACAATTGAGTTTGCCTCATTTGGAGTTTTGATGATTTAGTTATGAATTTTCTAAGTTATCAGCAATTTATAGTATAAAAAATCATTTTGAGATCACTTTCCACAAAATATACCTTCTGTGACAGAGGTGTGCATGCATGGGAAGCATGCATATGAATTTAGGTGTCGGGATGCATTAGGGTTTAGGTTTAAGCCGATTAGGGTTTCGACACTATTTGTAGGAATTTTAAAATACAGAAAATGAGTTCAAAAAATTATAAAATTTTATGTAGAGCCTTCTCGACACAAATAGATTTGTTTGTGTGAATTTTCCATAATTTTATTCGTTCAGAATTTAATTCTGAAAAGTGAAAATATTTTAAATTTTAATTGTAAAATTCCAGAAAGTGAAAAACATTTTAAATGAATAAAATAAACTTCAATTAAATTCAAAAATATTTTATTAAATATATTCATGTTCCAAGGATTTTTATGTAATTTTCTTGAAATTTCCGATTTTTTTAAAAAAAATCGGATTAAAAAAAAACGGGTTTTTTCCCTTTCTTTTCTTCCTCTCTCCTATTTTCTCTCTCCTAGCTTCCTACCGCGCCCACCATATGGGGCAGGTGACCTGCCCCATCCGGCAGGCAGGGGTGACTGACTGCGCCACCTCCGCGGTAGAGGTAGGAGCACTGCAGGCAGGCTATTTTTGTTAATTATAGTGGAAGATGGCTACTTTTAAAATTAAAACGCGCTACAGAGCCAGAAATGCAAAAAATTCAAAAAACTAATGTTGGTCAAGAATATGGACATTGGGAAAATAGAAATTGATGCAACATATATATTGGATTTTTATCCATAACATGGCGGGACAACAGCGTTTCTCTGACAACATGTGTATTGGATTTTTATCCATAATTGCAGATATGGACTATGCTAATCAAGTAGGAGTAGCACATTACTACCATATTTTCTACGAGGGTTGTCTAACGAACTTTGAAATTGGGGATGATGGAGCAGAAGCATCTCAACTCTACGCAGAGGTTCAATACACCCGCATGGATGAACACATGAAACGCTATCTGTAGGTTGTAGCTGCAACCTTCATAAATTACTTTATAAAGGAACTACTTTAACGCTATTTGTTGCTACAAGTTGTAATCAACCTCTGCTGTCTAGTCTACCGCCTTGCCTGATCAAGATGACCTGTAAGCTGCGGCTGAATTTTGTGAATTCTCACATATATTGTACTACTACTTGTGCTAAGTCAATAATATCACAATGTTGCACTACTAGCTGATAAGTTAAATATTGCAATGCATATTTGGTTGGGTACATGTTAGTGATATGCCCTAAGAGGTAATCATGGAGATAATTATATCACACCTATTTTTATGGGTTATAGCATAAATGTTATTATGTTCCTTGAATGAATTATCATTTATAAATATTAGCAAATATGTCTTTTGTTGGTGAAGTTCTTTAACAGTTGTATGATGTCATTCTAAAATGATCCCTGGTCGGGACACTAGTGACTTATGGATCATCACATGTATTGATTGATGACCACGTTTCACTAGTTATAGATATGGCGGATATCAAATCAATAGTGTGATCACATGTTAGAGAATATGATGTTGGAATGACCCCACTTTGAGATACTATTGAGATTGTTATGTTTTCATGTGTCATCAGTTGATCTCGAGCAATGATGATGTATAATCCTAAGACCTAATATCAGCATAATTTCCTACATGTGTTACAATACACTTAGGTATTACCAAACCCTACTCCATAGTTGAGTAGTTATAAATATAGCTTTCGGATATGCAATGAAATATACGGAGGGATGTGACTGATCGGATATGGGATTTGCCCCTCCTAGCATAACATGAGAGATATCACTAGGCCCTTCATTGTGATCAGATAAAGAAAGTGCATGACCGTGCCACAATTGGTCGAAGAGTTGACTACACGAAGTTATCCATCACTAGATCGAGAAAATATTGAAGAGTCCATGGATGATATATATCTCACTTGGATTTCGATCAGATATCGTGAGGCAAAAGGAGAATACGCAAGCATGTCGCTTAGTCCAACGGGTTGGAACAAACTAGTTCAGATTGGATCCATTAGGGGCTCTTTATAATGGGAGGCGTGGGGCTTTTGGAAGAGTTGTACTACCCACGAAACCCTAGTCATCACCTCCCTAAATACCCTGCCATGCACGCTGATGCCAGCACACCGATGTACGAAGTTTCACCCATAGACATGTGGATACTAATGTGACTGTGGCCTAATCTTCCGAAATGTAGTGATATGTCGATTGTGTAGAACACGACGTTGAAGATCCAAAGGCTCCAACCAAAATGGATCGAACCCCTCACAATCACTACACCACTGCTTCGATGGTTATCAACTATGCCGAATACAGTTGACCTCGCTAAGAAGGCTATCTTCTGCAAGCGAATCGAGAACACAAGCAAGAGAGTAGAAGATGCAATCTGAAATTGTAATGCGAATAATGATGAAGCTCACAAAGTTGGGGTTCCTCAAACCGAACATGCAACAAAACTGATATGCAGAATAATATAAAAAATAAACCCAAATTCTACTAAAGGACGGAGGCTCCTATATGAGGAGGGCGGCCAGGAGGTGGAAACCCTAGGGTAGGGTATTGTTCACATGGAGGCAGTACTGTTCACATGAACAGTATGGCTCCCTAGGATGGCCGGACAGCATATGGGCCTAGTCAGCCCATGGGACTCGGATACAAGCCTTGTAGGCTAAAGAAAAGGTGGCGTAGCACCAATTAGAGGGTGGTCGAAAACTCTTTGAGTTGGATGCTACAAATTCTTCATCTCCTTTAGGGTGGCTTTAAAGTCTTGAAGTCCGTGCTGGAATTGTGGCCATTGTTATTGCCTTCTCCTTCTTTGATGCACATCAACTCCTTGCTGTCCATTCCCAGATTCCTAAGCACAACCAAATCATCTCCATTAGGCAGCATCATAGAGTTCTTAAATAAGACACTCAGCCCTAGAAACGAATTGACCTAATAATTTAGCTGACGTGCATGTGCCTGAGTAATTGGACCTTACACATCCAGATCATTCATGGCAGCAGCAAGAGGGGTGTTCATATCAGTAGAAGTGATGTCCTCATCATCCTCTTCTTCTTAAATTGGAGTCGTCCTCGACTCAAGCTCATCCTCCGCGCCCAAGAAAGGTCGCAAATCTGCAATGTTAAAGGTGGGGCTAACCCTAAAATCTACAAACAAGTATAATTTATATGCATTATCATTAATATGTTTAAGTACTTTAAAAGGACCATCTGCACGAGGCATGAGTTTAGACTTTCTCAATTCAGGGAATTGTTCTTTACGCAAGTGTAACCATACAAGATCACCAGGTTCAAAAGTAACATGCTTATGTTCCTGACTACCAGCAACTTTATATTTAGCATTCATAAGCTCAATATTCTCTTTAGTTGTCTCATGCATCTTAAGTATCAAATCAGTACGTTGTTGCGCATCAAAATTTACCTTCTCCAAAGCTGGAAGAGGCAATAAGTTGATAGGTGCACGAGGTATGAAACCATAAACAATCTCAAAAGGGCACTTCTTTGTGGTAGAATGCAGTGAGCGATTATAAGCAAATTCCACATGAGGCAAACATTCCTCTTACATTTTAAAGTTATTTTTAAGCACAATCCTAAGCATAGTAGACAATGTTCTATTGACTACCTCAGTTTGTCCATCGGTTTGGGGATGACAAGTAGTGGAAAATAACAGCTTAGTCTCCAACTTAGCCCACAAAGTTCTCCAAAAATAACTAAGAAATTTAGCATCATGATATGAAACTATCGTATTCAGAATACTATGCAAGCGAACAATTTCCTTAAAGAACAAATCAGCAACATTTGTAGCATTATCACTTTTATGACATGTTATAAAATGAACCATCTTAGAGAATCTATCCACAACAACAAAAATATTATCTCTCCCCTTCTTTTTCTACGCAGATCTAAAACAAAGTCCATAGAAATATCTTCCAAAGGTATGCTTGGAATAGGAAAACGCATGTATAAACCATGAGGATTAAGTCGTAACTTAGCTTTTTGGCATGTGGTACAGTAGACAATGAAGCGTTCGACGTCTCGCCTCATCTTTGGCCAAAAAAAGTGGTGGGTCAGAATGTCCTCGGTCTTCTTCACGCCGAAGTGACCCATCAATCCTCCTCCATGCGCCTCCTGTAACAACAAAAGACGAATGGAGCTAGCTGGAATGCATAGGTTGTTAGCACGGTACATGAACCCATCATGCACCATAAATTTATTCCACCCTTTCCCTCTTGATAATTGAGCAAAACATCTTTAAAATTAGCGTCATGCCCATATTGCTCCTTTATTGTCTCTAATCCAAAGATTTTGAAGTCAAGTTGTAAAAGCAAGGTATATCTCCTAGACAATGCATCAGCTATTACATTTTCTTTACTCTTTTTATGTTTAATAACATAAGAGAAAGACTTAATAAACTCAACTCACTTAGCATGTCTATGGTTCATATTGGTTTGACTTCGAATATGCTTCAAAGATTCATGATCAGAATGTTTTACAAACTCTTTGGGTCATAAATAATGCTGCCATGTTTTCAAAGTTCGAACTAGAGTATATAATTCTTTATCATAGGTAGAATAGTTCAAACTAGGCTCACTTAATTTTTCACTAAAGTAAGCAACATGTTTTTCTTCTTGAATTAACAGACCACCAAGACCTATGCTACTAGCATCACATTCTAATTCAAAAGTCTTGTTGAAATCAGAAGTTGAAGCAAAGGGGCGTGTGTCAACTTATCTTTAAAAGCATCAAAAGCTTGTTGTTGTATGGTGCCCCAAGTAAAAGGAATACTCTTCTTTGTAAGCTCATTCAGCGGTGCAGTGATGGTGCTAAAATCCCGAACAAAACGCTGATAGAAACCAGCGAGCTCGAGAAAACTCTACACTTGCGTGACCATTTTAGGAGGCGGCCAACTCTGGATAACGATGATCTTAGCTTGATCAACTTCAATGCCCTGTGGAGTAATAACATAGCTAAGAAATGATACTCGATCAGTGCAAAAGGTGCACTTCTCAAGGTTATCAAACAAATGTGCATCTCTCAAAGCATTAAAAACAGCATGTAAATGATCCAGGTGCACTTCATATGACTTGCTATAGATCAGAATATCATCAAAATAAACTACCAAAAATTTTCCAATGAAAGAACGCAAAACTTCGTTCATCAAACGCATGAAAGTGCTAGGTGCATTAGTTAAACCGAAAGGCATCACTAACCACTCATATAGCCCAAACTTAGTTTTAAATGCCATTTTCCATTCATCTCCCAATTTCATTCTAATCTGGTGGTACCCGCTATGCAAGTCAATCTTTGTGAAAATAATAGAACCACTCAACTCATCAAGCATGTTATCTAATCTAGGAATAGGATGATGATACCGTATTGTGATATTATTAATGGCTCTACAATAAACACACATATGCCAACTATCGTCTTTCTTAGAAACCAAAAGAACAGAAACAACACAAGGACTAAGGCTTTCCCGTACATACCCTCAGTCCAAAAGATCTTGGACTTGTCGTTGAATTTTCTTAGTCTCCTCCGGATTGATCCTATACGTCGCACAATTTGGCAAAGTTGCTCCCAGAATTAAGTCGATTTGGTGTTCAATCCCTCTAATAGGTGACAGTCCCGGGGTAGCTCAGCTAGAAACACATCCTCATACTCCTGCAAAAGGTTAGTGACAGCAAACGACAAAGAGCTAGATATGTCATCAAGTGAAAATAAAGTGTCTTTGCATATCAAAACATAGCATGGCATATCATCATCAAAAATTTCAGCAAGATCAGATTTGGTTGCAAGCATGACACAACCCTTTAATTTAATTCCCTCAGTCCTAGAACTAGGGGGTAACTTCTCTTTCTTAGGTGGGAAAACGTTCTTCACTACTTGCTGATTTTCATATTCATGTTCATGTTCTTTCCTCTCATTTGCAGCTATCTCTTTATCACATTGCACAATTTCAGCAAGTGTTAAGGTAGCAAAATTATTTTCTTTCATTTATGCATAAGAGAGTACTTATTACTTCTACCATGATGAGTTGCATCGGTATCAAATTCCCATGGACGACCATGTTAGCTTGGATAGGCACTACGTTGAAATCAGCAACATCATGATAGGAACCAATGAAAAAATGCACTCTCGCAGACTTTGTTACCTTCACCTTACTGCTGTTGTTGAACCATTGAATGTGATACGGATGAGGATGTGCACGTGTGGTCAAACCAAGCTTCTTGACCAAATCTAAACTCACCAAGTTATTACAGCTCCCGCCATCAATTATGACACGAACACGACAATCCTTAACGATGAGGAATATCTGAAACAAATTATGGCGTTGTAGTTTCTCCGCCTGCTCTCTTTGAGTGCTCAACACTCGCTGCACAATTATGGTCCTGTAATTCTCCGTAGCAGTGGCACCTAAAATTCCTCACCATCGCTATCAGCCTCATAATCATCATCATTACCTGTAGGGTTAGCTGTAAGAGCATATTCATCCTCAACAGCACTAGCACTTACATAATCACCGTTTTCTATCGCAATGTACACTCACTGACTTAGGCAATCTTTCATGACATGGCCCATCCCTTTGCAATGGTGGCACAATCCCTATCGTACGACCTGCGGAAGCAACTGATGAAGAGCTCTATGCTGGTGCCTGCACACTAGTAGATTTGCTCATCTCAAATGCGCGTGACGGTTGTGGCGGTGTTGCTGAACGCGCCCTACTCACAGTGGGGGCAGCAAACAAAAAAACAGGAGGTGGGGCTGGCTTGGCTTGCCCTAGCGTCGATCTCGATGTAGATGTACTTTCAAAGTTGCTCCTTATCCTTTGTTGCCTATCCTGCAATTTCTTTTCTGCCAAACAAGCAAGCTGGAACAACCTATTGATATTATTATACTCTTTGTAATCAACTATGTCCTAAATTTCATTCCTTAAACCCCCCATAAAAGTGAGCCATCTTATCCTTCTCATCCTCAACAATATTACAACGCAGCATGCCTATTTGTAGTTCTTGATAATATTCCTCGACGGATCTATTACCTTGGTCTAAGCATTGTTGCAATTTCATACGCATATCAAGTTTAAAAGCAGGAGGAACAAATCTAGTACGCATAGCTACCTTCAATATATCCATGTATTAGGTGTTAAGCCAGAATTAACTACTTGATTCCACCAGATGATAGCCAAATCTTTAAACTCACTAGTAGCTTGTCTGACTCTATGCATTTCAGGAAGTAGATGGGTATTAAATTTTTATTCAATTGTCATCTCCCAATTTTAGATAAATTTCAGCATCATAAACACCCGCAAAAGATGGTATGGTAAATTTAACTTTAGCAAATGGGACATCATTAATACGAGCATTGTGGTGCTGCAAAATTATTACCTCCCATACCATGACGGTTGTGATGTAGGCGGTGTCGTTGACGTGCATCTTGGGCGGAAGAGCAGTGTCGACATCGTGGTTTCGCCTCTCATTATCATCACCTACCTCAAGATCTTGGGTTGCATCGTGATCATACTCACGTCCATTGTTTGGTGACCGATTCACTATTCTTTCAAGGCATGTAGTGATCTCTACAATACTATCATTGATTGAGCATTGTAATGTAGCCATAGTAGCTTGAAGCTTCCTGTCGATGTCCTCATTAATGGTAGTGCGTTGTTCATGCAAGAGCGTCATGAGCTCTCCCTTTAAAACACAGTCTTTCTCTTCAGAAGTCTCACCTAACATGGTTAGTAGAAAACTGTGAGGACCCCGGTTTATTTGGCTTGTACTGTTTAACCATCCACTTGGTCCTAACAGTACAAATCAAATAAACCAAGCCTCGAGATATGTATACTTCCTAAATGCAAGATACACACTCGCATAAAATCATGCATCAATTCCATTCATTCACATAGAACCAAGCACAACAATAACTTAAAGACATACATAATATAAAGAGAGTTAGTACAAAGAGAGGCCGCCTACAAAAGACATACAAATAGATAAATACACAAATGAAGCAAAAGGCCATAAGATGGCAATAAACAAAAGCCAATCGGTGTGCCTTTACCCACAAGGCAACCAACCGACCGCCAAGCTAATCGTCCCAAACAACAAGAACACACTCACAAAAGTGAGGCCCTTGGGCTCACCTTCTTCCTCTGCAACAATTAATATTAAGCAAAGCGGATGGGTACAAAACTTGTTTTTGTACTGCAAGACTCGACGTGTGAGATAATAGAACTATAATTAACTACATGCAAGCTTTATTTAAGTGGAGGAGGCTCGACTTATTTTCAGATAAAGCAAGTTTTCATTTGCAATAGGGTAATAGATTCAAAGCAAGTTTGCAATTAACTTTTATTGTTCAAATAAAAGAGAGACAATTATAACAATAGATAGATGACAACACCAACCTAGAAGTGACTAACCCATAGTCACCCCAACAATAGCATGAAGTACCCTTCATACCACCCATGTCAAGTTTAAGTTTTAAAAGGTTGTAGTCTAGTTCTTATGGAAATAACCAAGCGTGTCCATAACCTAGGACGAGGCTATTCGAATAGTTTTAACCTCGCAGGTGTACCAATGTACCCACACGATAGACCGCCTTTCCACCACCACGGTTAGCACACTTCCTTTGGTATGCGAGCATGGCTAAGTCTAACAAGACGCTTTCCAATGGACGATGCTAATTAAGAGTCAGAACCCACGGAGAAGGACACATTAGATGCCCTAACCGGTCCGCTAATGCTCCCCTCCAACACCACACACACACACAGAACACACCCACCAACCACTCATAATTAACACCTCCCAAAGTACTTAGTCAACAGAGGTTCCATATCCCCCTCGTGTGGTTAGCACGTAATAATTGCTTGGATCAATGGCACAAGTAACTCGGTCTTTAGGGACTTAGGCACCATTCCACTCACACCCAACAGATCACACCAACATACCATTGTGCCCAAGCCAAGATATAATTTTTGTTTTCAGTTCTTGATTTGCAAATTGGTAAAACACAAGGGTTGGACATAATGGAATAATAATAGTATTTGTGTGATCAAGATCACCGACTAAGTCGATGATCGCCCAATACTACCGATACTAGGCATGGCTAAGCAATATTTATTCGAAAATCTACTAAGTGACAAGAGCTCATCCAACGAACTCTAATCACAGCAAATAACCTAGGCTCAGGTAGTAGAGGATATTGATTTACCTACAGATTATGCAACTAGGGATTAACTAATCAATTTAACAACCAAATAGCAATGCATACATACAGTTTAAACAAAGTATTAGACTTTAAAAGTAATGGGATTGAATGGGAAATGATCAAACTGCTTGCCTTCTTGCTGTTGCTCAAATTGTTGCGGAGGGTCGTTCTCGGGGTTACCGCAAATATTGAATCCTAAGCGAAAGAGCGAAAACAACCAATGAGACGAGCATCACTTAAACAAAAGAGTAAGCAAAATTATCCAAATGCGATTTAAATTTATACACAAGGTAGAACACGAATATACCTAGACATAGGAACTGGAAAACCTAATTTGGACTTGTGGTGCAAAGATATTCTCTAAAACCTATTTTCGGCCATAATTAGTACTGTAGCAAAAATATTTTCTAGAAAGATTTTGAAGCTGAAATTTTTATGGTAGCTACCTACTGGTATAGTGGTAACCCATATAAAATTTCAGGTCATTTGGAGTTATATGGAAAGAGTTATGATTTGTCTAAATTGTTTAGGGTATTAAACTAAAATATGATCCTTATGATTTCTAAAAACAGTAAAATTTGTGAAACCAATTTTCCTAGCAAGTACACTATCAGTGGAAGCTAATCCAATTGGATTCATACAAAAATTATCTATAGATTAAAAGTTATGCATTTTACGAGTTTGCTAAAGTTCTGAAAAACAGTATTAAGTTCACTGGTTTACTATTTTTGAAAATGGTTTTCGAGGTTTTATCATGGTCTCTAGTTATTTTTCTATTTAAGTTCAAGTTATAAGGAAGCTAACAAAATTAGAATCATCTAATTTGGAGCTAAGATGACAAAGATATGAAAATGACAAGACCCTAATGTGATACTGATTTCTGGACTTAGCACTCTCGGGACTTTCCTAACACCCGGAGACGTGGACGAGTGAGAGCCGTCGATCCTGGATCGGACGGCCCACGCGCACGGCGCGCACAGCACACACGCACAGGACCCACGGAGGCTCACCGTTGGATCCAGATCCAACGGTCCAAATGATGAGGGCATTCGGACCGAACGAAAGCCTTCGCAATCCCAGCCGTTGATCTTCGATCCAACGATCCAGATTGAACCACGCCGAAACACTCCTCACGCGCAGTAACGTAGGGCCGACGTGGAGGTTCCGTGGTCGTTGATCTCGATCCAACGGCCGAAGACCACCACGCCGCTCCGCAGCAGATTGTCGTCCGACAACACGCCGAAGGCTTCACCGCAAAATGCCGGCGACCAAAGGCACGGCGACGCGAGTGAATGCCGTGAATGGTGCGCATTAGCGTTGCGCACCTCCGGCACCACCCACACCGACGGTGGTGGACTGTGAGCGGCGCGCGACGGCGGCGGCGGCACGGCAAAGATGACGACGACGATAAGCGGCAAAAGAGCTCCGCATCGATCCATTCAGCGGCCCGAGCATCTAGGGACTACCAGGAGCTACCGACGACGCGGAGGTGCAGAGGCGGCCGGAGTAGCTCCGCGACGAAGCTCGCAACGGCAACAATAGCGGCAACGAGGAAGCTGTCCCGACAACTAGAGAGCGACCACATCATCAAAATAGGTCCCACGCCACACCGATGCTCCCTGAGAAAGGAATTGAGGGAGATGGACTCACCAAGATCGGAGACGAAGAGAGGCGCCGCGCCGATTTGGGGAAATCAAATCCGGTGCTCCCGCTGAAACCACCGAAAAGGAGCGGTTGTTAAGCACCACCGAGGTGAGGGGAAGCAACAGAGCAAGGAGGGAGCTAGGGAACCACCGAGCACGGCCTTCACCGAAGCTCGCGGGCAACAATGGCGCGAGAGAAAACAGGCGTTTGGGAGCTCCACGAATGCAGTGGTGCAAGGGAGAGCTCACGGTGCGTAAAGGAAGGCAGGGAGGAAGATGGGAGCTTAAGTAGCCGAGGGGAAGCCAGAGCAACGGCAAGAAGCCCGATGTCCACGCCGCCACGGCCGCCACGAGTGACGGAGCAGCGAGCGTGGACTTTCGGGCGCTCGCCGACGCCGCATTTAATGCACCCGCCCGCTGGCGAGGGTGAGTGGACGCGACGCTATCGCCCACGAGCCTCTCGCCATGGCGCAGAGCGAGCGCGAGATGGTCGGGCGAGCGAGCGAGGAGGACGACGAGGTGGCCGCCCGATCTTGATCCAACGGCGACAAGAGAACGCCCACCACCTCGCTGGCGAACAGGACCGCGCGATGGAGATCCGACGCACAAGCGAGCCACGCCGACGGGTCCAAACCTGAGCCGCATGCAATTAGGTGGTTGGACCCACCAACCGACTCGAGCCCGATGAACAAAGGCATACCGATTAGGTTTGATTTTTGAACTGAAACTTTAGGGATTTAATTGAGGCATCAAATCAACTCCAAAATTTATGAAATTTTAACTGAGCTTGCTTACCTTGGGGTTAACCTTCCATAAAATTTCCAGAGGGTTTTGTGCACTGGAATTTTCTCAAGAAATTCCAGAAGGTTAAACTGAGAGGTTTGACCAAGGTTTGACTTGCCTCTAAAATATTTCAAATAATTTCCAAAAATTCTGAAATAATTCAGAGGGGTCACAAGGCAACCTTAGAACCCAGGAAAATTATTTCCAAGGGTTTGACACAAGATTTCACCTGAAGGTTTTGACTTGAGATAAATGAGGATTTTGAATTTGAATTTCCCAAAATTCCTTTACAAGAACTTCAGAAAAGCTTAAAGGCGTTAGGATGCAGGAAAAGTTTTAAATTATCCTCATTTTCTTACATTTGAAACACAAGCCAAAATGGGGATGTTACAAAAAAAAAAGACAACACAAAGGTATTATCTCTATCAACTACTAGGTGATGGAAGGTGGAATCACACACTCTCAAGCATCTTACCACACTCTTACAAGTGTTCTTACCAAAACATGCAGTAAGTGGTACAGCTGGTGCCTGGTTTGTTATACCGTGTCGAGCGTGGGTATGATTGCAAGAGAGGACCTGTTCTGATCTAGAGTACGTGGAGCTCGGAAGGCATAATATGTATCAAGGATTAGCAAAAACCGTAACCTGATTAGCAAAGCTGAATAGGGGTCCCAAGTACTAGTCACGGTTGCTGGTCTAAAAGTGTTCCTAGCCCTAGCACAATGCTGACTGAAACAAGGGACCAAACACAAAGGATTAAGGGGATGCAAGCACACCCGATTGCTTGCTTCTTTCTCTCTTTATTGCTTCTTTTTTTTCGAATGTGCACCTAACTCAAATCTCTTCAAATTCCTCTCTCGGGTCTAGGGAGGTATATGGGTCACAAATTTTTTGTAGAAGGCAGGGGTATAAAGGTAACTAAAGATACTCTCTCTCTAAACTTTGATTTTTTTCGATCATGTTGCCGAAGTCAGATGAATCCTTCTGGTAGCACGAAAACAACCTCTCTTTTTTTTCTTTTTTATCTTCCTTTCTTTTTTTCTGTCACAAACTGAAAGCAATCTTGGGTAGGGTTTGCCGCAGTAGGGACCTTGGCTGTCACGGCAGTGTGAGGTGCAGTGGTAGCAAGGTGCTGGAGTGCTGCGGTGGCAACGTGCTAGGGTGTTGTGGTAGTGCTGGCAGGGCAAATTGGCGGCAGTGGCAGGGAGGAGCGGCGGGCAATTTGCTTGGCACGATAGGCGTTTGGTGGAGGCGCGACCAGGATGGGTGGTGGCGCGGTAGGCGACGGTGATGACTAGAGACCAAGAACACGACTCTAAACCAGCAACACGACTTAGACAAATGACACAAATTCAACAACGTGAACCCAAGAACAGAAATTGCAAAGGCACAAAGGGTGATGGGACAACGGAAGAACACGACGAATAAATTATTTTTGTGTGGCTAATTTTCTGGAGTTTTTAGGACGATAACAACAACTAATCTAAAAGGGAAAAACAGTGATTACCTAATGGGCAACCTTTGCTCTGATACCACCTAATGTGACTGTGGCCCGATCTTCCGAAAGGTAGTGATATATCGATTGTGGAGAACACGACGTTGATGATCCAAAGGCTCCGACCAAAATGGATCGAACCCCTCGCAATCACTACACCACTGCTCCGATGGTTATCAACCGTGCCGAACGCGGTTGACATCGCTGAGAAGGCTATCTCCTGCAAGCGAATCGAGAACACAAGCAAGAGACTAGGAGATACAATCTGAAATTATATTGCGAATAATGATGAAGCTCATAAAGTTGAGGTTCCTCAAACCGAATGTGCGGCGAAACTGCTATGCAGAATAATCTAAAAAAAACCCAAATTCTACTAAAGGACTGCGGCTCCTATATGAGGAGGGTGACCAAGAGGTGGAAACCCTAGGGGGGGTACTGTTCACATGGAGGTGGTACTGTTCACATGAACAGTATAGGCTCCCTAGGGTGGCCAGACAGCATATGGGTCATATAGGCCAAGTCAGCCCATAGGACTCGAATACAAACCTTGTAGGCTAAAGAAAAGGTAGCGCAACACCAAGTAGAGAGTGGTCGAAAACTCTTTGAGTTGGATGCCACAAATTCTTCATCTCTCTTAGGGTGCTTTAAAGTCTTGAAGTCCGTGCTGAAATTATGGCCATTGTTATTGCCTTCTTCTTGATACACATCAACTCCTTACTGTCTATTCCCAGATTCCTAAGCACAACAAAATCATCTCCATTAGGCAGCATCATAGAGTTCTTAAATAATACACTCAGCTCTAGAAACGAATTTACCTGATAATTTAGTTGACGAGCACGTGCCCAGGTAATTGGACCTTGCACATCCACATCATTCATGGCAGCAGCAAGAGGAGTGTTCATATCGGTAGAAGTGATGTCCTCATCAGATACCGTAGAAGCGCTGTTGCGATTGCTGCTGCGCTGATCGAGGATGATCCACAATATACGTAGGGAACACGAGAGGCTGCTCGAGGAGATGGTCAGCGGCCAAGGACACTGGGCGATCGACTACTTCCACTACATTAACAATCTATGATTTCTTCCTCACATGTCTTCTTGGTTTCTGCAGTAGAATTTTTAATTGTACGCTAGTGTATCCTAGTTACACTCCGTATCATGTTTTCGGAGTTATAGCTAGAAAAGTTTCCAAACACACGGTAGATACTAATGGCTTGTTTAGATTGGAGGAATCCCGAAAATATCCAGAAAACACCCCCCCCCAATGTCTAAACACCCCCTAGGTGCATACTGTTAGAAATTGGCCCATATGAGTGAGGCCCATTTTCTATAATTCCAAAGCATTTATGGGTTAGTACCATATTGCTAAGGCAAGGTGGAGGTGACCAACATATAAGGTGGAGTCCTTGGCACTCCTTGAAACATGTAACACATGGATGAGGATGTCATGAGAAGGGCTCGCTAAACACACACGCACGCACGCCGCGCACGTCGCAGATTTTCACGTGAAAATCGCGTGACTTGTGACTTGCGACGCGCATCGCGATCGCGCGACGTGACGTGGCGCGCCATTTGGCGTACCAAGTCCACCTTATTTTTGCTTTGAACCATGCATCTCTCTCTCTGCTTGAATGAGATTCAAATGTTTAAATTTGAGGCTTTATTGGGTGATGATGACAGCGCTACAGTGGGTAAATGATCGTTATGTGACGCTTACGATGGGTAAATGGTCGTTAAGTGTGTCGCTACCGCGGGTAAATGGTCATTTAATCCGCCGCCACTACCGCATCTATATATGTCCGAGACGCCCAGCATAGCGTGTACAAGAATAGCCTCCATTCCTTCTTCCTTCTAAAAATCAGGCCGTTGTATCGCGCCGCTCGAACCTTGCCGACTCTTCTTCTGCGCGCACCGTGAAGAAGGGAAGCGTATCTCCGAATCGTTGCTGCCGTGAAGACCGCACGGGGCGGCAATAAGGTTTCGGCAGCAGCATTCGCGCGCCGCTTGTCGCATCGCGACATCTACGCTTCGCGATCGCATCAAGTCTGCCGCTTCCTACTCTTCATCGCACCCATCCGTAAGTCTACCGTGTGATTGATAGACTTGTTTACATCCTGATTTTCATATATTGTGAAGTACAATGAGTTGTCTGCTATCGCATCGCTTTTATGCATCATTAGTCTTTTGCAATATTTGCCTTCTAATAAAATCTGGAATTAAAATATTGCCCTCATTTCCAACAATCCAGAAACCTTATCGCAAACTTTGTTGCAACACAACTATGGCTGGAGCTTCTGATGCTATGAAACCCGAGAGGTTTTCCGTCGAATTTCAGAGATGGCGCACTCAGAGCCAAGTTCGCTCATGTCTTTGGGGTGTGGTGGGTAATCCACCCACAAAGATCCGCTACTGCTGACCAAGATATGCGCTCGATAATGCGAACAACATCGCTCTTGGTCGCTTCCGACCATTCCGCAGATCACTCTATGATGTGTACATGGACTATAAGTCCGCCACGAGTTGTGGGATGCACTAGAGCACAAATATGCAGAGGCAGAGGCGTCGTTGGCTCTACATGTGTGAGCAATTCTTCGACTTTACCATGGATGAGGCTAAGTCCATAGTTGGACAAGCTCATGATCTCCACTATTGGTTGGTGAGATTGCGATCCGGGCCGTGTGTTGCCTCCTAAGTTTGTGGTCGCGGCATTGTCGCCAAACTTCCTGCTTTCTTGGCGGATTTTGCCACTAGCTTGAAACACAAGAGGGAAGAGATTTGCTGAAGATCTCATTGTCGCTCGATGTGGAAGAAAAGGCAAGAGCAAAAGATGCACCTAGTACTTCGGTCGAACAATGCAAATTTCATAGAGAAAAGATCATGCAAAGAAGTACAAATCCAACAAAACGAACAAGACAACTAGCTTTAAGAAGAAAATCGAGAAAAGGATATGAAGAACATCACCGCTTTGTGTGTGGGAAAACGGTCATATGGCGAAAGACTGTCATTTCCGCAAAGCAGAGATGGTGAACAACCAAAGAAGAAGGTCATCAACGTGATCATAGGCGAGGCCACGACTTCGTGAGGGTATATTAATTCTCCCGTTGTTTTTACAGCATGTCAATCCACCGATTGGTGGGTTGATATCGGTGCTAATGTTCACGTATGTTCGATATTTCCTTGTTTTCTTCATACCAGCAAAGCAGGGGCTTCTCCGTCCTAATGGGAAACGGTCGCATGCTTCGCTCTGGTGTTGGCACGGAGAACCAAGCTTACTTCAGGAAGATTGTCCACTTGAAGAACGTGCGAAGATGCTCCTACAATAAACAAGAACCTCGTTAGTGGTTCTGTTCTATGTAGGACGGTTATAAGTTAGTCTTTGAGTCAAATAAAATTGTAATGTCTAAGTTCGGGAATTTTGTTGGTAAAGGCTATGAGAGCGAGGCTTGTTCCGCCTAAGTACTTTAGAGTCTTGTTACAATCAATGTTGCAACCGGTTTAAATAAATGTGAGGCAAATATTTGGCATTCTCGCTTCACATATTGGTTTTGATACTATTGCTAGAATGTCCAGATTAGATTTAATTCCAAAATGTGAAATTGTCAAAGGATCAAAGTGCTACTGTGTGTGTACAAAGCAGCCTCGAAAACCCTTTAAGGGATTAGAGGACTAAAAGAACTTGGCACCATTAGATCTTGTTCATTCAGATTTGTGTGAAATGAATGGATTGTTGACAAAAGGAGGCAAAAGATATTTTTAACTTTTATTGATGATGCAACACGCCATCGCTATGTGTATTTGCTAAAAACTAAGGATGAAGCTTTAAACTACTTTAAGACTTATAAGGCCGAGGTTGAGAACCAACTAGAGAAGAAAATAAAAGACTAAGGTCCGATCGTGGAGGAGAGTACATCTCTCATGAATTTTCTCAATTCTGCTCGAGCATGGAATAGTCCATGAATTTACACCACCATATTCACCCCAATCAAATGGGGTAGCTGAGAGGAAAACCGCACACTAACGGACTTGGTTAATGCCATGTTAGAGAGTGCCGTATGCCTAAGACATGGTGGGGAAGCTATATTGACAAAGAATTTCGCCCTAAACAGAGTAATCACTAAAAGAGTGATATTACTCCATAGGAGGGATGGAAGGAGAAAACCCAATGTCAATTTTCTGCGAACTTGGGGTGTTTGGCCAAGGTCAATATACCATTGCAGTAAAAGAGAAAGCTTGGACCTAAAACAATCGATTGTATTTTTCTAGGATATGCTCATAATAGCACGGCCTATAGATTTTTAGTAGTTAAATCAGAATTCTCAGATTATTGCTAACACAATAATGGAGTCTAGAGATGCTTCATTCTTTGAGGATTATTTTCCTATGAGAACAAAGCAGAAGTACTTCACAAACCGAGAATGTTAAAATTGAAAATATTGAAAGTGAGAATAATCAAACTTCAACCTCCCACCATCTCTCAACCAATATGTGATATCCTCGAGGAGGATAACAATCTAGTCACGTAAGCTCTTCAGAGGAGCAAGAGACAAAGGGTTGAGAAAACCTTTGGTGATGACTTTATTGTATACCTCGTGGATGATGTGCCAACGACCTTTCAGAGGCTTATGCATCTTCCGATGCCGAGTATTGGAAAGAAGCAAACCAGAGCGAGATGGACTCTATCATGGCTAATGGGACTTGGGAGATCACCGATCGTCCCATCGGTGCAAACTCGTAGGATGTAAGTGGATCTTTAAAAGAAATTAAGGCCGATGGTACTATTGAGAAGTACAAGGCAAGACTTGTGGCCAAGGGTTACACCCAAAAGAGGAGAAGATTTCTTTGATACCTATTCTCCTGTCGCAGACTAACCACCATCGAGTGCTCCTTGCGTTAGCATCTTCTTATGGTCTACATGTCCATCAAATGGATGTAAAGACAACTTTTCTTAATGGAGAGTTGGAGGAAGAAATCTATATGGTTCAACCCGATGGTTTTGTGATTTCTGACAGAAAATAAGGTATGTAGATTATTAAAATCCTTATATGGTCTAAAGCAAGCACCTAAACAATGGCACGAGAAATTTGATAAAACATTAACATCTCGCGGCTTTGTTGTGAATGAAGTCGATAAATGTGTATACTATCGTTATGGTGGGGTCAAGGAGTGATCTTGTGCCTATATGTAGATGACATACTTATATTTGGAACAAACATCGCCGTAATTGACGAGGTCAAATCTTTTTATCTCGATGCTTTGATATGAAAGACTTAGGAGAGGCAGATGTTATTCAATATTAAATTAATCAAGAACGAGGATGGGATCACTTTGAGTCAATCCCATTATGTCGAGAAAATCTTAAGCCGCTTTGGCTATGAGAATTGTAAAATTTCTCCAACGCCCTATGATGCAAGCATTAAGCTTCAAAGAATCAAGGGTTAGGAAAAGATCAATTAAGATTTTCACAAATTATTGATCACTTATGTATCTATCTGTGCCACAAGACTGACATATCATTTGTCGTGAGCAAATTAAGTCGGTTTACTTCTAACCCGTGAGATGATCACTAGGAGGCACTTGAGAGAGTGTTGCGCTATTTGAGAGGCACAACCTCATACGGAATTCACTATACCGCATCCTTCGTATTAGAAGGATATAGTGATTCAAATTGGATCTCCGATGCGTATGAGATCAAAGCTACAAGTGGTTATGTCTTTACACTAGCAGAGCTGCAGCTTCATGGAGGTCGTAAATGCACTATATTGACGAGGTCAACTATGGAAGCGTAACTTGTAGCACTAGACACACTCATCGTTGAGGCCGAATGGCTTAGAGAGCTTATGTTGACTTGCCACCGGTTGCGAAACCAATACCAAAGAATCCTAATGTACCGTGATAATCAAACAAGATTGATTAAGGTTACAAGTACTAAGGATAACATGAAGTCCTCCGCATATGTGAAGCGAGGCTTAAATCGCGTAAAAATTGAGGAACTCCGAGTGATTACCGTGAATTATATACGACCGAGAAAATCGCGCACTTTCACAAAGGGGCTAGCACTAAGGCGATTTCGCTATGCCTATGGACATGGGAATGAGGCCCATTGGAGTTACAACTCAACAAGAACTCCAAACCTTTTGATCGGAGATCCCGTGACTTAGGCAATGGGAAAAACAAGTTCATGTTGTAACAAGAGAGTATATATTCATTGAATCCATGTCCTAATAGACAAATTACTCTCAACAGTATGGAAGGATGGCATAAAACCTTAATATATTCTCGTTGTCCAAATGAGGAAAAGGTATTAGCCTACAGGATACCTAGAAAGAATATACCTACTTGAGCCCAACCGTGAGGTCGCAGCTCACGAGAATAGGCATTCTCTAGAAAGCTCATGAGCAGATATGGAGCATGACCAAATAACGCCCGCTTAGGCGCGTTCTTTGACAACTTAGTATCGCTTGAGATTTCAAGTAAAATCTAATCACAAAAGCTGTGAATTCAAGGCATGGTCCATTCATCACCGTGAGAAGATGAATCTTGTCATTCTAGGTGTAAGTTCAACCTGCACGGACTTACACTAAAAGACTGTATATTAACAGATTTCAAAGACAATATCTTTGATATCCTTTTTTGCTTCTTGCTTTGGAATTGGTGGGGGATTGTTAGAAATTGGCCCATATGAGTGAGGCCCATTTTCTATAATTCCAAAGCATTTATGGGTTAGTACCATATTGCTAAGGCAAGGTGGAGGTGACCAACATATAAGGTGGAGTCCTTGCCACTCCTTGAAACATGTAACACATGGATGAGGATGGCATGAGAAGGGCTCTGGCTAAACACACACACGCACGCACGCGCGCGCGCGCGTTCGCGTATTTTCGCGTGAAAAATCGCGTGACTTGTGACTTGCGACGCGCGACCGTGCCGCGGACGTGGCGCCATTTGGCGCACTCAAGTCCACCTTATTTTTGCTGAACCATGCATCTCTCTCTCTGCTTGAATGAGATTCAAATGTTTAAATTTGAGGCTTTATTGGGTGATGATGACAGCGCTACAGTGGGTAAATGATCGTTATGTGACAGCTACTGGGTAAATGGTCGTTATGTGTCGCTACCAGTGGGTAAATGGTCGTTTAACTGCCGCTACCGACCGCATCTATATATGTCCGAGACGCCCAGGCATAGCGTGTACAAGAATAGCCTCCATTCCTTCTTCCTTCTAAAAATTGCGTTATTGTATCGCGCCGCTCGAACCTGTCGACTCTTCTTCTGCGGCACCGTGAAGAAGGGAAGTGGTATCTCCAACCGCTGTCGCCGTGAAGACCGCACGGGGCGGCAATAAGGTTTCGGCAAGCATCGCGCTGACCGCTTGCGACCGCGACATCTACGCTTCGCGATCGCATCAAGTCTCGCGCCGCTTCGCTCTTCATCGCACCCATCCGTAAGTCACCGTGTGATTGATAGACTTGTTTACATCCCGATTTTCATATATTGTGAAGTACAATGAGTTGTCTGCTATCGCATCGTTTTATGCATCATTAGTCTTTTGCAATATTTGCCTTCTAATAAAATCTGGAATTAAAATATTGCCCTCATTTCCAACACATACACATGCATCTTGAAGTAGCTATAAAACTTTGAAATGCTCATAACTTTTGGCCAGGAAAAAAAAAGACATGACGACCCACCTTACATAACTTTCTTTCAGAGGGAGGTAGGATTTAGTGATGCACATAACTTACAGACAGACATGACGACCCACCTCAAGTGCTATAGCCAGTGGCGGATTCAGAACGAAAATGGTCGATAGTCTCTGAGTTTTTAGGACGATAACAACAACTAATCTAAAAGGGAAAAACAGTGATTACCTAATGGGCAACCTTTGCTCTGATACCACCTAATGTGACTGTGGCCCGATCTTCCGAAAGGTAGTGATATATCGATTGTGGAGAACACGACGTTGATGATCCAAAGGCTCCGACCAAAACGGATCGAACCCCTCACAATCACTACACCACTGCTCCGATGGTTATCAACCGTGCCGAACGTGGTTGACATCGCCGAGAAGGCTATCTCCTGCAAGCGAATCGAGAATACAAGCAAGAGACTAGGAGATACAATCTGAAATTATATTGCGAATAATGATGAAGCTCATAAAGTTGAGGTTCCTCAAACCGAATGTGCGGCGAAACTGCTATGCAGAATAATCTAAAAAAGAAACCCAAATTCTACTAAAGGACTGCGACTCCTATATGAGGAGGGTGACCAAGAGGTGGAAACCCTAGGGTGGGGTACTGTTCACATAGAGGTGGTACTGTTCACATGAACAGTATAGGCTCCCTAGGGTGGCCAGACAGCATATGGGTCATATAGGCCAAGTCAGCCCATAGGACTCGAATACAAACCTTGTAGGCTAAAGAAAAGGTAGCGCAGCACCAAGTAAAGAGTGGTCGAAAACTCTTTGAGTTGGATGCCACAAATTCTTCATCTCTCTTAGGGTGCTTTAAAGTCTTGAAGTCCATGCTGAAATTATGGCCATTGTTATTGACTTCTTCTTGATACACATCAACTCCTTACTGTCTATTCCTAGATTCCTAAGCACAACCAAATCATCTCCATTAGGCAGCATCATAGAGTTCTTAAATAATACACTCAGCTCTAGAAACGAATTTACCTGATAATTTAGTTGACGAGCACGTGCCCGAGTAATTGGACCTTGCACATCCACATCATTCATGGCAGCAGCAAGAGGAGTGTTCATATCGGTAGAAGTGATGTCCTCATCAGATACCGTAGAAGCGCCACAATATCGATTGAACACGAGCTCGCCGAGGAGATCGAGGATGATCCACAATATACGTAGGGAACACGAGAGGCTGCTCGAGGAGATGGTCAGCGGCCAAGGACACTGGGCGATCGACTACTTCTACTACATTAACAATCTATGATTTCTTCCTCACATGTCTTCTTGGTTTATGCAGTAGAATTTTTAATTGTACGCTAGTGTATCCTAGTTACACTCCGTATCATGTTTTCAGAGTTATAGCTAGAAAAGTTTCCAGACACAACGGTAGATACTAATGGCTTGTTTAGATTGGAGGAATCCCGAAAATATCCAGAAAACACCCCCCAATGTCTAAACACCCCCTAGGTGCATACACATGCATCTTGAAGTAGCTATAAAACTTTGAAATGCTCATAACTTTTGGCCAGGAAAAAAAAAAAGACATGACGACCCACCTTACATAACTTTCTTTCAGAGGGAGGTAGGATTTAGTGATGCACATAACTTACAGACAGACATGACGACCCACCTCAAGTGCTATAGCCAGTGGCGGATCCAGAACGAAAATGGTCGATAGTCTCTGAGGCAAGATAGGGTACGTTAGGCTGGGTTGTGGCTTGGAGTGTTCCTTTATATTAGGCTAGGGATGTCCACACTACATATATATGATTATGTTCAATGAAAATTGATTTTTAGACCCGGTGTCCTGTGTACCATGCTATGACACTATAGATCTGCCCCTGGTTGTAGCAAACTTTCGTTAACAAGGAATAAATGGGCGTTGCAATTTGATTTCCTGCCTTCCTGACGAATGACGCCTCGGAGTGGTTGTTTTCCTTCAGAACTGCTGCATATAAACAAAGAGGACATCAGGAGTTCTTCCAGCTCCTAAAATTTAAGTTCCAGGTAAATGCTATAATCCTTGGTCAGGAACAGGGCGTCGCTGAACGCAAGTGCCTCGAGGGAAGCAGGTTCAGTCAGTCCAATCTCAATTCTCGACTATCCTCTAGTAGTCGTAGTCCAATGGGAGCATCATCCAATCTCTAAGCCCTAGACAGGGCCCATAATGGACCTAAAGTTAGTACTTCTAGGCCAAGCCTGGGAAGGCCCGTTAAGCGGTTAAGCTTAAGCCTAACCAGCTAACTCGGCTATGCTCCTCCATATACGACACATCCAGGCGTGCCAAATGGATTCGGATTATCCTTTTTATCCTATATTTGTATTCGGATGGTACTAAATGTGATAAGTAAAACTACATTTCTATGGTAAAATGAGTACAAATCCGAATAGTATCTTGATTTTTTGGTCGAATATGAATACGAATATATTATGTAAAATAGGTGTCGAGCCAAATACGAATGTAGATAATATTTGGATTCTACGTAATAACAACAGCTATTACGTATCTTTTGCGTTTGATATCCAAATTGGGCATATACGCATTTCGATCATCTTGACGAGGTCGTCATCATGGTGGACTCTAATTAGGTATTTGATTTTTTTTATATTTTGGCACACCCTCTAATAAAGCTTTTTGTATGCTTTTATTAGCCAAATTTGACATATTTATAATCGATTAATTACAATATTTCTAAAATTGGTTAGGTTAGTGGTAAAATGGTACCAATGATCAATGATTACATGATAAACTATAGAAAAAGGGGCATAAATATTACTATAAAATCGGTGCAAACTCGTTAAACTTTATTATACGGTAGGATATTCGGATCCAACCGAATTGAATAGGTATTCTATTCGTATACTTATTCGAGCATATTCAAATTCGTAATCGTATTCGTTAAAAAAACAAATATAGGAAAACCATGTTCAATTTGTATTGAGTCCGTGGACAACCCTATACACATCCTAGCGAACTTTTTTATTATTTAATTTATTTTTAAAAATAACCTCTTCCTAGCTTTATTTCCAATTTTGACCTCATCGGTCACGTCACAATACGTGATGTGGCAAAAGCACGTTGTTACGTCACGGATCTCGGTATGGTAAACAAGTGTTGTCACGCCGCCCCTCTTGGCATAACAGAATTTAGCCAAAAAACGGACGTATGTTGACTCGGAGGACTATCGTAACAACTTTGGCCATGCCATGATACGTGGTGTGACAGAGTATTTTTGTCACGCCGCGCGTTATGACGTGATCAAAGGAAATATAATTGAAAATAAAGTTAAGGAGAGATTATCTTTAAAATATTTCTTAAAAATAGATTAAATAATAATAATAAAGCTCCATCCTAGCATATTTGAGCTAGTAGTAGACCAGCGTGCACGTCATGCTTCCATCGGTCCACCGCTAGTCCCTCTCGCCTATTCTCCAGTATTCTCGTCGGCGTTAAATGGGCGGATGCTGACGCACGATAATTACATTTTACTCCAGAAATGCTGCATAAATTGCAAGGTACAATGGTATTTTAGTGTAAATCTATCACTTTTACGCTAACTAGTTTAATGCATCTTCTTTGTTACGGATAAAGAAAATAATATTATCCTTGCGAGTAGAAATGTGCACCACGAGTGCTCCGCTCCGACGTGGCGCTTTTGTCCCGTATGATTTTCCACTATATATTACCAATGGCAGGGGCCTGCCATGGTGGTGTGATTACTATTATTAATCCTTATTAATTAATCAAATTGTCTCTGTAATGATTTGTCTATAAGACATCCAATGAAGCATGTTGTTAGTGAACTACCCTGTTAGTATTTTTTTTCTTATTCTTCTTCTTCGTGGTGTTAATCTATCTTTTACTATGTACAAACACTAATTCAATTATTAAACTCATGCACTCCTTTATCGGTCTATATTAGTAATTTTTAGTTTCTTCGTATTATTAATGATGTTATGTTAGGGTGCATTTTTTTTTCCGAATACAATAAAGACACGCGCGCACACACCACCGCACACGTATACCACACACATGAGCGCACCCGATGTGTTGCTTTGTCCCGCATGATTTTACACTAATAAAACAATCATATTACCTCGTGAAGCGCCAAGGTCAGCCTCCAATGGCTGGGGTGGAGGGAGGGGGCTGGCAGGGGCTTACCCCACTATGGTTGTGTGATTACTAGTATTAGTCCTTATTAATTAATCAAATTGTCCCCTAATGATTTGTCCCTACGACATCCAATGAAGCATATTGTTAGTGAGCTGCTCTGTTAGTATTCTTTTTCTTATTCTTCTTCTTCGTGGTGTTAATCTATCTTTTACTATGTACAAGCACCAATTCAATTATGTAACACATGCACTCCTTATCTGTCTATATTAGTAATTTTAGTTTCTTCATATTGCTAATGATGTTATGTTAGGGTGCAATTTTTTTGTTGCAAATACAAGGAAGGCACACATGCACACACCACCGCACATACACTACACACACGTGAGCATGCCCTCTTAGCACACGCCTAGATAGACGAAGGTCGGGGATAAATCCTCGACCTCTCAAATTCTATTGAAATGCACTCGCGTGTGTAAAAGTGGGCATCAGGATTTGAACCCTGGTAGATGGAGTCATACACCCACAATCCACCACCACAAAGAAGCAATATTATGTGAAAAATACGAATTCCAAGCGTAGAAGTTTCTTTAATTCTCAAAAAAAAAAAAACAAATGTAGAGGGGTTTTATATCTTTTCAAAATTTTAACATCACATTTGCATTTATCTTTTTCATCTATAGCAAATATGTTTGAGTTTGATCTTAAAATTTTGTAGAGATATATAACATAATCTCCATTAGATCAGCCTTCTAATCAACAGGGTAATACTATCCATGGGTTTAATTACTAGTAAGACGGATGGATTCTTTGCATAAGCTCGTACATATATACATGATCTCTCATGGATGGATTCTTGGCATATGCTCGTGCATATTAATCACACGTATGTATAGATATAACAACTATATTTTTGAAAGATATTTGATTTATATAACTAATACAATAGGTTATAATACCTAGCCATACAATTGCGTAGGTAATTATGCTAGTTTAAGTTCAACGAAACTGCCAATTCAAACAAAAGGAGGTACGAAACAAAATTGTACTTCTCTTTTGAATTTCTATAAGCGAAGCAAATTATTTTCGTGATACAAGACTCTTAACGGAATAATTGCATTAGAGAAAAACAAAATCAAAAAATCAGTGGGGAAAGAAAAATCAACTACAAAAACTCTTAAACTTTCACCTGTGAAAGAACGGAGGCGTAACCCCGGAAAGTCAAACGGTTAAAAAACAATTAGATGCTATCTTGCGAAGATGCGTTCCAAAATGATTGCCCGCGAAACCAATTGGAGTGGCATGTGAGGAGGGTATGTCGTATGATTATTCTTTTTTTTTTAAAAAAAAAAAACCTGCTTTTGATTGATTGCAAATAAAAGGTTCTAACAAAGAAGGTTACATAGGATAGAACTGTGGAGTCCAGTTAACTAAACAAGAATAGCAAAACCATAACTAAACTTCAAACTAAGACCAACTGCAACACTAACCGAATCAATAGACACTAGAAGCAGCAACATAAGATCAGCTGCTACACAGAAACATCACCAACTACAGAGAAGACTAAGTATTATACAAATTGACAGAAGATTTAACATTCCCATTATAAAAGTCTTTCACCCAAGCTTCAGCAGACGCCCTAAAACAATCCAGTTTTTCATCATCATCCCCTTTTATTCCTCCCTGTTGTCTCGTAATCAGGTTGATTCTCCGCCGAACTGTCCCAACCTGCCGCCGTTGATGTGAAATCCTACCAAATTAAAAAGATATTCATTCTCCCATATACCAAACTGGGCAATCATTCAGTCATTGGTCGTCGGCTTGAGCTGGTATCTGTTAATTGTACTGTGGATCATGCCAGATTGTTGATATCAGCTTCCGTAAGCCATCTGTCCCCTGTCTCTCTGTATCCACCTTCTCCTCTGCTTCCTCTATTACCAATAATCCAGAGCATGCGATGCGAATACATACATGTGTATGCGTCGTGAGTTAGTTGAGTTGCGAGGTTTTCAATCTTGCCAATGGCAATGCCTTGGGAGATGGTGGTGTGCATTGTGGGCAACGTGTGGGTGCTGCTCGACGGCTGGATCTCGACTTGCGTCCTGGCCGCCGACGAGGTCGCTTGCCTCCTCCGGTCGGCCACCGATTGATCGATGATCCCACTAACTAAAGGTGCATCAGCTTGTTGTCCTTACACTGATTCATTCCCCTTCGAGCAATGTTGTGCCTGCGTTTACATTCTTAATTTGCTTCGACTTGTCCATTTTCATCAGTACTTTTGTTCTTGAATTCTTTTTTTTATACATAAAAAATAGGGAGTTTGTAGGTCATGATGGGAGGATTGTATTGTTTCATCACAAGTATGAACTCGTAACTCATAAGTACTAGTCATATTAAATGGCTAGATTGAACTATATGTAGGTACTTGTGTTCTTTTTTAGAAATGCATGTTTCGGTATCTGTACTTTCAGATTAGTTACCATCGAAGTAATGAGATACTGATATATAGAGTCCATCTACGTTCTACAGTAGAACTTTTTTTTAATTAATTAACCTTTTTAAAAATTTTATTTTAAAGTTAACCTCCGCGCACTTTATTTCCAATTATGATCTCTTTGGTCACACCACCACCCATAGCGTGACAAAACAACACTGTTACGCGCCAGGATAAGTCCCCAAAATATCACTTTTTGTCACGCTACTGGTTGTGACGTGACCAAACAACATTGTCATACCATGGGTGGTGGCGTAATAAGATATTGCCCAGATACGGGTTGGTGTGACAGTGTTGTTTTGTCATGCCACGGGTGGTGATGTGGCCAAAGGGGTCAGAATTGAAATAAAGTGCGTGGGGGTTAACTTTAAGGTCTGTTTGGTAGAGCTCCATATTATCATTTTTTAGATTCTGCTCCTGATTCTCTGAGAATCCACTTCTCCGAGAATCTGGAACTATCTGTTGAAAACGTTTGACATGTAGGTTGGCTCTAAAAATCATATGAGGAAGGATTAGGCGCAAATAGACCATGTTACCCTTGGTTGTAATAATTCAATTGTATCTTGTGCCTTTCTCCTATGTATTTATACACAAATTATAGAATTTTTCCCTAAATTTATTTAGACTATGTGAATGTATATACGTTGTATTTGTACACAATGCCAGGTTACATAGATTTACACTTTATGATGAATTACAATTGTGTATAAGCAAATTTTGTATTATTCACACTACGATAGATGAAGTTGGAGATATTACATTCATAACGTACAAGTGTTCAAATGATAATTAAATGCTATTACATACAAGTATTAAAATGATTGAATTTCTCTTTCTCTTGGAACACATCTGCAATCATTTCACCACCGCTGCAAGGAAATTAGTATTTCAAAAATAAGTAAAACATCAACAGCTTTCCCTCAAACAGAAACACAGACGAATACACCTTAGATCTAGATTAATGAAAAAGAAACGCGCTGAAGAACGGAATTAGGATTAAGGCGCAAGGAAACGAATAGAGGAGGACAAACAAGCAGCATCGAAAACACCCCAACACATACGAATGGCGGCGCGAGGGGACAGGCATGGAGGTCTCTCGAACCCTACTCCTCCCGCTAAACCACCACCGGTGTCCATCCAAGCCGACAACCGCCTCGACTTCGCCCGGATCGGGGGGGGGGAGCACGGTGATACGCTCAGCGGATAGGTGGAAGCATATTTGAGGGAGCGCTGCGAGGAGCAAGGTGCAGGGGAAGGGCTGGGTTGGCGGCGACAACTAGGGGACGTCGTGTCGCACTCCGGGGAGAGGACCGGCGGGAGTACACACGGGGGGCCGGAGGCAGCGCACGAGGGCCCGGAGGTGGCGTACGGCGGAAATCGCCCGTCGCGAGAGCTCGAAGAGATGACGACTACGCGAGGGGATCGCGAAACGCTTCACTCGTGGGGGGTTGCGCGCTGGGATGAGCTGGGTAGATCGATGGCAATTGTGGGTAAATACTAGGAACTTCAAGAGGTATTTTTGTTTTGCAAGGTTGGATTCTTACAAGAATTTGTGGTAAGACTGCTTCTCCTTACTAGTTTATTTTTTAGACAGCTCCTCGTGAGAATTAGAATCAGGTGGTTTTGAGAATCATAGTGTTTGGTACTGCTCCACGAGATTCGGACAAAAAGCTAGAATCCGGAGCTGTACCAAACAGGGCCTAAAATAAAATTTTAAAAAGGGTTAATTAATAAAAAAAAATTCCGTACAGTACGAGGTTTATGAAATAAGTCATGAAATACTATACCGAAAACTAAATTTTACAAATTCTAAAGCAGTTGTCAGTCCTAGAGCAGTAGGTGGCTGTAAATCAGGCCATTAATGCTTTTTAAATTTGTACTCTCACTCCGTTTCTACATACATGTCATTCTAGCTTTTAAAATTTTATTCCCACACACATGTCATTCTAAAATTTGAGACAATTCTGTACTATTTTGTCTTTTGCATACCTCTTCCAATCATTATTTCCAATGCCATTATTACTGTAGACTAGTTACAAGAGTAATAAGTGAGCTAAATCAAGGAGTGTAATAAGTAGTATGGTCTTTTTTTGTATATGTCTTAGTTGTAGTTCAAAAATTTAGTATGACATCATATTGAGGAACGGAGGGTGTACTTTTCACATTTTTTTATAGCATAGAAGCATACAAGACCTCATCACATACTTCAAATTTCAGCTTTTAGATATCTCAATGTTCATTTTAGGTACCACCCCAAAAGTTTGTGGTTTAGAAAGACTTGTCTGGCCCTTTGTAATTAAGTATAACAAGCGGGCATTCATCCCACATGTTAGTAACACATTTCAAGCTCAGACAATGGGTAACATCTTTCTAAACAAATTTTTTTGGTGGAATATATATCGAAGCCCCTTTGTTCTTCTGTTACTAGTTTTAATTAACCCAACATATTTGTCTACACACCAAGTTATCTTGTTTTCTATTCTGCACTAGATAAAGCTTGAATGTGGAAGTTTTATTCGTGGGTTAACTGCATTTTTTTGCTGATATTAAGGCTAACCCCTTTTTTATATATAAAAAATCAATCATCACACAAGCAAAATGAGTCTATGAAAGATTAGAAATCGTCTAAGACAGTATCACGTCAGAATTGTGGCAATGTACCAAATGCCGGTCTAAAAAAGTCAAAATTTTGTTTTAATGTCATATATGTAACAGCAAACTATATAGCCTCTTATTCTCCAAAATAATGTGTTCAGATTCAGATTCTTCCTACTAATTAACTCGTTCGATAGAATACAGAAAAAAGTTCCAACTTTGAAATTGATTTGCTTTATTGCTACTTTTAGTTATTTTTATCTTTACTATTTAAAAATTAGAGTTGATGGTTGTTCGTTCTCCTTACCTTTTTCGGCGTCCGTTTGATTAGCGAGTGGGGCACCGAGAACTCTGATTGCGTTGCTCAGCACAATGACAGTTGATAATCCGACGTGATGCGACCATGATTTTTTTTAATCCGTAGCAAAGCATGGGCATTGAATTAGTACTATTTAAAAATTTGAGTTGGTGGTCGTCCGTTCTTATTACCCTTTTCGGCGTCGGTTGGATCGGTAAGCAGAGCACTGACAATCCAGATCGCGTCGCTGAGCACAATGATAGTTAACAACCCGATATGATGAGATTATAATTTTTTAATCCGTAGCAGAGCACGAGCATTGAACTAGTTCTAGCAAACTTAAACCAATAATAGATGAAATCCGTAGAACGCCACTGCAAGTTGGACAAACCGCCTCAATGCTATCAGTCCATATATAATTTGCAGTCGCTAGTATTATTTGGAACCTGTGGCCATTTGTTTAGCAAGTGGTCTATATGTTCAGCAAGTGGTGCTATATAGACATCAAATGAGCTTGCCGTCAATTATGTAACTGAAAACTTGGTGGTATCAGCTTTGAATTCAATCTTTAGTGTGGAATCTTTCTATTTAATTGTGTGATGATACAGTAGTTGAGAAATGAATTATGTGATATAGTACAGGGCATCAAAAATGTATTAACATTCACCTATTGTGCTATTATTGTAATATGGTAGAGCAAAATATAACTTCAAAAATAACATGAAAATTGCAATTTTAAATATTTAAATTTAGGGATTCTGCACATAATGGAGATGAACGACCTTTTTAATTCGCATACAACATTTTATAATATCGATGCTTTCTCGATTGCAGGGTTTTGTCACATCGAGTATGTGGATTACTGTTGTAGATGTTCTCCATTACATGTATATGGTGAATTGCTCATACATTTTTTTCCTTTTTTTTGTTAAAAAATAAGATTGGTGTACAGTGTGTGGAAGGGACTTGTGAAATTTCAATATTGTACATGTCTATTATACTTGTGATTGTGTTGACGACAATCAAGCACATAAAGTAGAATGACATAGAAGATGTAGGACCGACAACCTTTTTTCTCTCTATTGATTGGTGGGATGTGGAGGTACAAAGCAGTCTATCCGTGCCCCTATATATGCACACAAAAGATGTAGCAAAGTTGTCACATAATAAAAGGAAATACCATGGAAAAGACAAAAAAAGAAGCATTTGGCAGTGACAATTACCTATATACTACTCCACTGGCTTCTAGTATACTCAGTAGTACTTGTAAGCATCGATCCTTGCTTTGCATTGCGATATAGCTAGTCAGAGAGAACGCAAACCAAAGTAAATATTGCTAGTAGTATATAGATCAATAGATGATGACCTTGGTACTTTCTACACCTCATTGCAGGCTTAATGTGCTTGGATCTACTATATCCATGCTAGAACATTCGGCGCGCTTTGCGGCATCCTATCAAGCATTCTAGGGAACATTTAATGGTGTAAAAAATTGCAGAATCATTTCAAACTCGGAGAAAATTTTGAGATAGCAATAATTTCGCAAGCCGTAGAGTCGTAGACCATCGAATAACACCTTCAGAATCAGTTCATCTATAAAGACAGTAATGGAAATCGAATGTACAGGACCAGTTAGACAGCCAAGATATTTACATAACTGGATATTCAGCTATTGAGGTCACATTTCTACAACAACCGCATGCAAGACACCATCTTAATTACAGCTAGTTCATATAAACGTCTGCATACCATCGCAATTTAGCTTGCAGGTCAGCTTTTTGTGGGCGTGTAACATCCAATTAGCCAGCAATAATAAAACATTGTACATCGTATCGGCCACAGATTTACAAAGTTTACTATCACAAGGCTCATCAAGGAAATCCAGTTGCAGATTAGTTCGACAACAATGCCCTACAGCTTTCTATTTTCAGTTCCATGAGGAATACATGATGTCACTGAACAGGAAATACCTGCCTTGCCCTTGTGTTTACTCCTTCAGCACGGGCTGAACAGTGAAATACCTACCACAGGAGAAATAAACTCGTGATTCAAGCTATGGAGCATCCTTGTTACCTCAAACATAAACTGAGGTGATTTAAAAAACATAAACCTGAGGTACTTTTACCAACTTCCATGGCAATCAGACTACTTTTCTAAACAAATTGGCAGCTTACCTTCTTGCAAGTTGCTAGTATGTCGCAAAGAACTGCTCATAAAATTTTGCCTTCCCTTCCCGCAATATGTTGTTCCACATCTTTTTCCAAATGAACAACCTCATAAACAAATAGTATTTAGTGAAAAAAGTATTTCTTAGAGCACAACAAACAAAATGATGTCGAGTCTTGACCAGATCAACATATTCGGTCAACATAAGTCAAGATAGAAATTCTTTTTATCTTAGGCCCACCTAGCTTAGCAAGACAACACTAAGTCAGGGCCCATCTTAACTACAAGATAGAAATACCCTAGTCATGCCTGCGATAAGGAAGTAAAGGAAGTATTACTCCTTTAATCCTACGGTATAAATGGTGGGAGCTTTGGCCAGCAGCCAGCCAAGCCACGTCACCTGATTTTTTTCGGCCGTCCGATCGTCGTTCGATTCTTTTGAGCGCCGTTCGATCTTCGCTAGATTTTTCCTTCGCGCGGCCGAACGCGCAGCGCAGCGCAGCCCTCTCCGCGGCCCCACTGGCGGGCCCCACGGGCGGCGCGCCTTCACGCGCTTCGCTGCTCCCTCCACGCGCGGGTCCCATGCGAGCCAGCCCTGCGCCTCTAGACGCGCGCGCCAAGGCGCGCCGAAGCCTACTAGTAAATATAACTGGTCGACAGACCAGTCTCACCCAGTGACGACCAGCCATGGTCGTTGAACTTGTTCCTGACTAGCATCCATCCGTTCACTTGAGTAGAGTATAGTTGGTCACAGCCAAATCGGTTTACCACGTGAGAGCGGTTCATGGCATCTCTGTGAGGACCCGGGGTATTTAACTAGTAATACTTAACCTCCATATGGTTCTAGTATTACTAATCAAATATCTTAAGCCTCGATGGACATGTGCTTCCCAGAATTGCAGCACATGCTCATCATCACAAAATTATACATCATTTTCATACAACATTTAACACTAGATTCATCAACGACATACATAAAGTAAAGTTATTACAAAAAGGCCGACCGGCCAAATGACACAATATACAAGAATGACAGCGGAAGCAAAAGCGCCATAAGATGACTAAGAACAAAAGTCGACCGGTTAGCCAACACAACCCACAAGGTAACCGGCCGGGCCGCCAAGCTAGTCGCCCCGTAAGCTACCACAACATAGCTCACAAAAGTGAGGCCCTTCGAGCTCACCTTCTTCCTCTGCAACAAATACATTTAAGCAAGACAACTGAGTACACTAAGGTACTCGCAAGACTGACGTGTGGAATAGCAGACCTATTCATATGCTACATGCAGGCTTATTTAAGTGGAGGTTATATGTCTCATTTTGCACAAAGCCAACTTTATTTGCAATAATGTAATACATTTAAAAGCAAGTTTGCAAATCTGTTTTGATGTTGAATATAACAGCGAATTAATAATAAATACAAGTAACCACCTGGAAGTGACTATCCCAATAGCCACCACAACATAGCACGAATCCCCGATTCATACCACGCATCAAGTTTTAATTAAAAGGTTGTAGTCTAACTCTTGAAAGACCTTGCCAAGCGTGTCCATAACCTAGGACGAGGCTATTCGAATAGTTTTAACCCTCTGAGGTGTACCAATGTACCCACACCTGCATCGCCTTTAAGCCACAAAGCACACTTCCGAAGGTATGTTTGTACACGTTAAGTCCTACGAGACGCTTTCCAATATTGTACATTGACTACGAGCCGCTCGTATGGATCGGAATCCATACGCTTACATTGCAAGCCGAAAGACAACCAGCCATCACGGGGGAAGCCTTTCGGACACTACAATGCTCCCAGCACCATCCCTCCTGCGACTCCCTGCGACCCGAAGCCAATACACGCCAAAGTACTAAGTCAAGAGAGGTCTCATACCCTCTAGTGTGGTTAGCACGCAAAATGCTTGGTTTAGTGTAACAAGATGTTCGGTCCTTGTTGACCCGGGCACCGTTCCGTCACACCCAAAAGCACACCAACATACCATTGTGCCCAAGTCTAAATCATTTTGTTTTTAGTTTTTGGGTTTTTGCAAATTGAACATAGCATCAAGCCGAAATATAGATACATAGTAAGCATTTGTGTGATCAAGGTTATCGACAAGTCGATAACCGCCCATTTCTACCGGAAGCTAAGTATGGCTAATCAATTAATTCGCAAACTACTAAGTGACAAGGGCTCATCCAACGAACCCTACATCACAGCTAGTAATCCTAGTCTCATGGTAGTAAAGGATAATCATTTGCCTAAGGAAATGCATCTACTAGGCCAACTAATCGACATTAGTTAACACAAAATAGCAATGCAATACGTAGAATTTGTAAACAACATAAATACTTGAAAATACAGGGATTAACATGATCAAACTGCTTGCCTTGCTGGAGTTGTTCTTGCTGCAGAGGAGGATTCTCAGGTTCAATATAATCTTCGGAACCTAACGCGAAAAGGCGATAAACCAATAAGAACGGAGAACCCCAAATAAAACTCAACAGCAAAAGACAACCAAAACCCATGAAATTTACACAGCAGCTAGATGTTGATTTTAGACAATTTTAGGAACAATAATTTCTTCATTTGGGCTTAGCATGAAAAAGTTATGCCTAAATCAATTTTGCTCAGCCTGAAAATTACAGTTTTAATTCCTATCTGTTACTGTTCATGGCATAAATTTCCAGAATGATCTAAGGTCTGAACTTTTTATGGTGGGTAGGTAATAGTATCCTAACAACAGCAAAACTGAGTTTGCACAATTTGGAGTTGAAATGAATTGGTTATGATTTTTCTAAGATGTAATACTAGCACATTTCACTTTCCAGAAGCAATATTAAGAACAAGACTTATGCTACACTAAAGTGCATCCCTAGAGAATTTTAACAAAGTTTAGTTTGCCCAGATTGGAATTACAGAGAAAAAGTTGTGCATTTTATAAATTAATGAATTTTCTAGACAATATTTAATGTTGAGACAAGTTAATACAACCTACATTAGTTTCTGCTACAGAAAAGTGCCTAAGTTCATTCTTAGATTGAAGTTCAGTTTATTACAAAGCTAGAGCAATTGAAATCATTCAAAAAGGAGTTAAAATGACAAAGTTACACATTTTTGAAATTTGAATCAGCCAAAAACTTAGGAAAACAGAGCTCTCAGGAGATCTAATAGAACTGACGAATTCGGGGAGGTCGTGGCCGTCGATCCTTCATCGCACGGCTACGGACCTCGAAGCACAGCGCACCACGCGTCGCGCCTAGGGGAGGTCTGGACCGTTGAGATCGAATCCAACGGTCCCGACGAGTAGAAGTACAGCGCACAGGAAGACCTCTTTCCGCACTGGGGAGGTCTGGGCCGTTGAGATTAGATCCAACGGCTACGACCAGTGCATGCCCAGCGCACGCAGAGGAGGTTCTCGCGCCTACAGGTGGTCGGGACCATCAGATCAAGATCGGGCGGTCCAGAGCTCTAAGGGAGGTCCTAAGGCTTTAATCCAAGGAAGGAGGTCTGGACGGTCAAGATCTCTCGGGGGAGGTCCTGAATGGCTAAGATGAGGTCGGGGGAGGTCTTTGACGGCTAAGATCTACTGAGGAGGTCTAGCCCGTTAGATCTAGATCTAACGGTCCAGAGCTGAGGAGGAGGTCCTAGACGGTCAAGATCTACCAGAGGAGGTCTTGAGCGGTCCAGATTTTATCGGGGAGGTCCTATGCGATAAGTTCTACGCGAGGGAGATCTCGACGGCTAAGATCTCGCGTGGGAGGTCCTCAACGATCGAGATTTAATGAGGAGGTCCGCAAGGACAAGTTTTTAATGGAACGAGATCTGGACGGCTCAGATCCCTCTTGGGAGGTCCTGAACGGTTCAGATCTGCTCTAAAGAGGTCCTGTGACTTAGCTTTTTCGAAAAAAAGGACCAGTGAGAGGTCTTTTGCAAAGAGGACCCCGAGGGAGGTCCTGGGGTGGTCTTCACAAAATGGCCGGGGTGGTCTTTTCGCAAAGAGGACCTTAGTGGAGGTCCAGGGGGTGGTCTTTACGGCTGAGATTTGGCCTAGAGAGGTCTTCAACGGCTAGGATTAAGCTAGGGGAGGTCCCGCGGTTAACGACTTTACAGAGGGGGGATCTAACGGCTAAGAGCTAATCCAGAGTGGTCTTTTACGGTCAAGATCAACTCTAGGAGGTCCTGAGACTAGAACTTTACGGGAAAGGACCTAAGGCTCAGATCTAAACTGGGGAGATCGTGAACGACTAAGATTAAACCGAGGAGGTCTAATGACTTGACAAAATCGCGACAAAGCACGAGCACCGCGATCGAAGCTCGCCAAGACGCCGAAGACCAAGGCCACGGCGGCGCCTACCAAAGGTTCCAAAATGATGCTAATACTATTGCGAACCTGAAGCACTCACTCTCAGCGGCGGAGCAGGCCTGTAACGCCGGCGAGCCAGAGAGGGGCAGAGGATGTTTTTCGGCAAAAACCGAAAACGGCGAAAACGCTCGCTACAAGCTAACTTAGCTAGTCCTTAAGCTAGACAGAGATATTACGAACTCACCAGGGCACAGCCGAGGGCCGAGGGAGGTCGGAGAAGTGTTGGCGGCGGAGACCGACGCTGGGGGCGGAGAAGATGACGACGATAAGGGTCCCGGAGCTATCAGAGGCAAAAATGACGGTCAGCGAAGCTTCGCACAGACCTAAAGATGGTCCAGGACCACGGGATTGGATGGAGGATACTCACCGAGTCGAAACGACGAAGTCCTTTTTGGCCGCCACCATGGAACTTCAATTTGAGCTGCTCCTGTGAAAGCAACCCAAAATGGAGTTAGGGAAAGGACTTGCGACGATCAGAGGTACCAAGGGAACAAGGTGTAGGGCAAGAGGACCCCAGGAACCCTGTCGACACAAGGAGCTCCAAACAACCGAAAATGGCGGAACTAGTGCTTTCGGCGATTGGCGCTCAACGCACGGAGAAAAGAGCCAAGGTGGCAAGAGGTGCTAAAGGGGAACTCAAGGGAGGCTTTGGGGTGTTCAAGTACTCGGGCCCCCCAGAGCACAAGGACGAAGCTCTAATGGCGAAGTGACCTGAAGTGCCTACTGCGCGAGAAAACGAGGAGAGAGCAGGTAAGGTCAGCGCTGCTCCTGCCATGGGCAAAAGCGAGGCTCAGAGCTATTGCCGGGGCCCCATGACACGACGGAGGCCTGCACTGCTCACCTGCCACCGCTTGCACGTGCAGTACGGCGAGAGGAGGAAGAAGAAGAACAGAAGGGGAAACCCGGGGAGGTCGTGAGCGTTGGATTTCAAATCCAACGGCTCACACACTGATTCTCGGATCGAGCTCGGTGCGGCTCAAGACTTGGTCCAACCGAGTCAACTGAGTTGGGCTCGGGCTCGAGCCCGAGTCTGACTCAAACCAGAGTTTTAATTTTTGGTTTTTGGAAGAGCTGCACTTTGGAGAATTGTTTGAGCTAGCAAAACAACTTCAAAAATTGTGAAATTTTTACAGGAGTTTGCCAACTAAAGTATTGACCTTGCATAAAATTTTCAGAGGCTTTGGTGCTGTGGATTTTCCTCCAAAAATTTAACAAGGTGCTGGACCAATGATTGACCAGAATTCAAATAGGTTTGACTAACCTCCAAAAACATTCAAACAATTTCTAAAAATTGTGAAATTTTTCAGAGAAGTCACACACCAACCCTAGAACTTAGGAAAAATGTTTCCCGGAGATGACCACAAGATTTGACAGGAATGTTTTTGAAGACTGAGATGTTGATGAAAAGACTTGTGGCTTTTGTATTTCCATATCTTCTTTACAACAAATGCTCAAGGCATACATGAAATACAAGATGTAAGAAAAGTTTTTAATTTCTACTCATTTTCTTACATTAGAAACACAAGTCTGAAACTTGGGATGTTACAATCTCCAAGGGAGTCACGACGGCTGAAAAAACATGACGTTATAAGACACAACCAGGACACATGCGTGAAGACAGAATGTGGCTATTACGGCAGTAATTGCCACCCTTTAGAGTAGTATAAATGAGGGGCTTGTGTGCCTCAAACAAGAGAGCAACACACAGATAAATCATTCATACATTTTTGTAAACCCTTTGTCCACGGCAATAAAGTCTCTAGGTTATTAGCATTTTCCCTTGTTTTCCTTTTCATAAGTTCGATAGTAGGGAAGCCTAGTCTTGTGCATCAACAATTGACGTCGTCTGTGGAGAAGATGTCATTGTCCAGAGATCCTCACCATGATGCTTTCAAGCCCTCAAGTATGGATGAGGAGAACTCATTCGACCTTGGTGACTATACCAACCTCATTGATGAGGGCCACGTCCCTAAGTAGGCGGGCAAGTATGACTTCTACCTCGAGTACATTTCCGACGGTTAGCCTTCACTATCTCAGCCAAACCTAGTAGGATCGAGACAACGGAGACGCCATTACCACCCCAAGCAATTTCGAGGGAGAGCATGTTCCTGTATTTGTCTGAATTGGAGAGGCTTATATCAGCAGCTCTGGTGCCGTGACATGATCGCTCTAACAACATCCACGATGAGGTTCTACTCAAACGATATGTAGAACATTTTCTCCAGAATCTCGAGTACTACCCATCCTCCGATGAGGATGGGACATTCTCGGCTTCCATCTACGACGAGATCCAAAGCCCGTCATAGTCTACAAGATCTAACATAGGATCGAGGCATGAGAACTCTACATCTAGGAATCGCAACTGTGACAGCGATGATCGTGCCCATCAAGCAAACAATCTGTCTCGGTAGAACATGTTCAACACGTTTATACCAGGTGACCGTACTAATCATGGTTCAAAAGGAAACAGACGACCATGCTCTTCAACAGGTCGTGATGAAAAACCTAACGTGCAATCATGTCTTGGACCTTACATAGGATGCAAGACATTCTCATCCGGAGTTAGATATGTAACCTTGTCGGAGAAGTTTAAACTGAGCAACATGGAAAGTTTCGATGGGACGCAGAACCCCTCCGAATTTCTCTGGATCCACACTACCACTGTTCGGGCTATAGGCGGTGATGAAATGGTAATGGCCAACTATTCACCTATTGTGTTGAATGGTTCGGCTAAAACATGGCTTTTTAATCAACCAGAGAGTTCAATTTGCATTGCCTTTGTCAAACCTCTAGTGAAAACTTGTGGTAGATTGTTAGTAAATTTGTAGATGTTCGCAATACTATTTGTAATATAACTGATGACCCTGTGATTCAAGCTTTTAAACAGGAGATACGATATAAGTGATTCATAGATTATCTGAATAACAAGCCACCAAGGACCGTGTTAGAGCTGTTCAACATGGCCAACTGCTACTCTGATGCCAATGAAGTCATGGAATGGAATCGTGTGGTTGATAATGGTACTACCCACCTCAACCTGGAAAGAAGATTCCAAGAAGTCAACAAGGTCTCAAAGCCATGAGGGGAAGAACAACAAGAAGAGCAAGTCTAAGTCCTCTTCAAGAGAGGTCGCGATAGTCAAGCAGCAACCAAGCTATAACAAGGTAAAGGGCCCTTGGAAGAAGCAAGGTGGTCATTCAAGCGGCCAGTTAGGGTCAAAGAGCTCTAGTGTCCTCATCACAATGCGCATGGTCATGACCTACCTAATTGTTGTACTTGGTAGAAGCGCATGGAAGCATTCTACTCAGGTAAGGGCCCTATACCAACCCTGCCTTTAGGTGGTGGGCCAAACCGCACTAACAAGGATGTCGATGGGAATGAAGAGATGTCATTCCATAGGAAGGACAACCACATCAACGTTGTCTTTGGAGGATCAAATTCCTACTTATTGAATAGGCAGTTCAAATCTACTTGGCAAGAGGTCAACAATGTTAACACTCTCCCAGGAAAGACAGATTACCCAAAGTAGTTGGAGTCCCACTAACCTTCAACAAAGATCATTGCCCAAAAAGTATGTACATCACAGTAAAAAAGTATGTCCATGCCTCGTAAATTACCATTGGTAGTTTTTCCTACTATTAGTAACTACATAGTAGGAAGTGTACTGATAGATGGAAGTAATTTTCTAGACCTGTTTTTCATCAGTACATTAGACGTGATGCAAATTACTCATTCTAAGATTAAAATGGTTACGAATGCATTCTTTGGAATCATACTAGGAACAATGATAGTATTTATTAGACATATAGTTTTATCGATTACGTTTGGGGAATCTAATAATTTCTGAACATAACTAATTACTTTTCAGATTGTTGACTTTGAGTCAGCATATAATTCTATTTTGGGGAGACCTTCTCTCAGTAAGTTTATGGCAGGCACTCATCATGTGTACCAGAGTATCAAGATTCCTAGAGCGAAGGGCATCATCACGATCCAAGGTGATCAATTTACTACTCTTAGTCTTGATCATATATGTCTTTGGAACTTGTTGATCAACTTCCACTAAAAGATTTTAATGAGATAGAGAAGCCAAGCAAGGGCGAGAGGCTAGAAGCAACTCCTCAACCCAATGACAATCGACAGGTGCCACTTAACCCTGACGACCAGTCCAGGATAGTTCAGATTAGGTCAGGCTCAAGGAGAAGTAGGAACTGGAGCTCCTTACCTTCCTCTAGGCTGACATAGATATGTTTGAGTGAAAATTGTCCGACATGCCTACAATCCCAACTGTAACACCCCAACTCTCAAAGAGCCTAGAATGCTACTGGAAATAAACTATTCTAGCACAAATACAAATTTTCGGCAGAGTCTCCTTTGTTTAATCAGCAAATCTGAGAGTTCAATTACTATCACATGGCATAAACAAAATCCTCATAATCAATTTATCCCAAACATGCATGAATATCAAAAGAACCAACCAAAGCTAGTAACCTCATTATTTCAAATAAACAGTAAATTCAACCACACCATCCATGGGTGTTATTTAAACAGTTCATTTAATTCTAAATTTGGACTAAGCAGCAAACGCCTTAAGAATGTGATATAGTGAGTGCATCCACATCTACTCCCTCCCGATCGTATCGTTCCTGCCATGGGTACCTAAAACACATTAAAGCAAGAGTGAGCCCAACGACTCAGCAAGTATCAACAAGGCTATAAATATGAACTTAAACATAGCATCGTTAATCCGCAACAACTATACACTAAACATAGCCATTTATTTCATGACATGCAACCAATGCAATGCTCCTTTGAACTTTATCTCTTTTCGCATTTTACCGGTAATGCGGGGTATACAACCGTCGCTGTATACCCTTGCCTGTGCCCTCTGGCACAGGGACCAAGAGCCTATACACCACATGTATAGGGACCTTTGCCCATCACTTAATGATGGGGACCTCTTTATTTCATAGCCCACATTCCACGAATGTGAGGACCTTAAGCCCGTCATCTTCATGACGGGGATCTCAACTGTATGTGCTTGGTCACCACGTGACCAAGGCACCTGTATGCTCACAACATGCATATGCACCATGGTAACATATTCATAAGCAAGAATACAACAAATTCTCATTAACATGTAATCAATAACAACATACAGTAGATCCATTTAACTATACTAGCATGTCATCAAGGTAAACGGTACTCATCTCATAACAGGCAAGCATGGCTATACTATCAAGATACATCACAAACACATCAAACAAACATACACATATAATAGCCCGAATACTTGCCTCAACCGTGCGAGAACGGTGGACGCGAAGATGGTGCTGCCCCTGGAACCGCGCTCCCACCTGAACATAAAGGTACCCCAATCTAAGACCAACATGCAGGAACAAAAGCATAAATAATAACACAACAAAACTCGCTAACTCTCAAGTGTTAACAAAACCTCCAATTTCTAGCGATCGGTTTGGTGCTCACTGAAAACAGCCAAATTCTAAAATACATAACTTTCTTCTCAGGAGTCCAACTAAGGTGCTCTTAGACTTTCTGAAAAGGTAATTGAATTACCTAAATAAACCTAGTTGGGGAGCCCTTTTGATTCTGCCCTTAACTACCCCTAACAACCCAATCCATCAGACAACAGAATTCTCGTCGGGTTCTCTGGACAGTACGCTAAAATCACCATAACTTTTGCTACGAAAGTCCAAATCTCGTGTTCTTTATCTCTATGAAAAGGTAGAGAAATTACGCACATTTTTAGTTATTCTGAGATCCCCTGATTCTCCTTTTAAATAGCAGTTTTAACCAAATTACCACAGACTGCTAGAAACTGACAGATTTGCCGAGCAGCGATACTAAATAAATCATAACTTCCTGACCGTTAATCGGATTTGGGTGATCTTGGTGGCCACTGAAAGCTAAGAACATAATATACATATCTCTAGGAGACCAAAACTCCTAATTCGGCCTCCAAATAAATGAAACTAGCCGCGCAACATTCTGGACAGAATTGGACATTTAACAGAATTAAACCGATCCAATCGATTTACTAGCAATTGCCTCTAATGACTATCATACATCACCAAAAACTCATCGTTACCCTTGACGACGTGCTGGACGACGACGAATAGGCCCCGAAGAAGATCCTCCTTCTCCTCTCTTCCTTCTCTTCTCCCTTTTCTTCTTTCCCCTTCTTCTTCCTCCTTGGCCGGCTGGTTCTTCTCCTTCCTCTTGCCGGCAGCAAAGGTGGAAAAACTTGGAGGGACTTGGTAGGTGCAGGGGAGGAAGACCACCAGGGGGGAAGGGGCGTGGGAGAGGGGGTTGTGGCGGCCACCAAGGGAGGAAGGGAGTGGGACGTGGGAGAGGGGGGAAGGGGGCTGTTCGGCTAGGGTTTGGGGGAGTGGCGCCCCCCCTAAATGGCCGGGCACCTCAAGCCCACATGGGCCAAGCCCAAGCCCAGGTTGATGACCAACAGCGAAAAAACCCCTCTCTAAGTGTCTAACTGAGAAAATTCCCTAAAGGTCCCTCCCGTAATTCCATTTGATCCTCCCCCGATTAATTGATCGACACACTTTCGGGGTTTTACAGTCTACCCCCCTTAACAGGATTCGACCCCGAATCTAAACGCCAAATTGCACAAGATAAAACTGAGACTGGAAACTTAGCAACAAGAATACACACATGATGTGAACAAGTATGGATAAAACTCGCACATACGAGACTCCAGTTCCCAAGTGGCCTCCCTTTCAGTCTGCTACGACCAAAGCACCTTAACATACTTCAATGTTTTGTTCCTCAACTCTTTTTCTGATCTTTCCAGGATTCGCACCGATTTAGACTCAAATGTCAGATCCTGATCAATGGTCAGGGGTTCTAATGAAACATGATGCTCTGGATCACGAAGGAACTTCCTCAACATAGACACGTGAAAAACGTTATGCACTCCTCGCATAGCCTCTGGTAGGTCCAAGCGGTATGCCAACTTCCCGATCCGAGCCAAGATCGTAAATGGCCCAACGTGCCTTGGGCTAAGCTTCCTCTCGTACCAACCTCACCACACCCTTAGTAGGGGATACTCTTAAGAGCACCTGATCTCCCGCTTCAAATTCCAAGTCTCTTCTCCTCACATCTGCATAACTCTTCTGTCTGCTTTGAGCTGCTAATAGATTCTGTCTCACCAAGGCCACTCGTTCAACCGTCTTTTGTACCTAGTCCGGTCCCAACACTGCCTTCTCACCCACGACTTCCCAGCAAAGAAGTGACCTGCACTTACGCCCATACAAAACCTCAAACGGAGCGACTTTTATGCTTGAATGATAGCTGTTATTGTACGCAAACTCTGCCAATGGTAATTAATCCTCCCAACTACCCTTCCAGGACAGGACACAGGACCGCAACATGTCCTCCAAGGTCCGAATAGTGCGCTCGATCGCCCATCATGCGAGAGATGGAAAGCTGTACTCAGACGGAGTTGTGTGCCCAATGCACTCTGCAAACTCTCCCAAAACTTGGATACGAACTTGGCATCCCTGTCAGAAATGATGGTCTTTGGCACTCCATGCAATCTCACAATCTCCCGCACATAGATAGGGGCCAAGTCACTAGCTGAATTGGTCGTACGGATGAGAATAAAATGTGCGGATTTGCTGAGTCGATCCACTACCACCCAAATCGCGTCCTTTCCTCGCGGTGTTCGAGGCAACGCGACCACAAAGTCCATAGAGATATCATCCCAAGGCCATTGTGGGACCTCCAATGGTTGCAATAACCCTGCTGGACGCTTATGCTCCGCTTTTACTTGCTGACAAACGCCACAAGAGGCTACATAATTAGCAATATCCACTTTCATTCTTTTCTACCAGAAGTTCTGCTTCAAATCACGGTACATCTTTGTCTCACCCGGATGAATAGTATACGAAGTGCGATGTGCCTCCTTTAGTATATCATCCTTAACTCCTGCCTTCTGCGGCACACACAAGCGACCTTTAAATCGCAAAGCTCCAAACCCATCCAAACTAAAATCTCCTTCCTTGCCCAAATCTAGACGTCTCCTGACTCTTTGCAATAACGGGTCACTCTGCTGTGCTTCCCGCACACGCTTTGGAATAGCTGACTCTAAAATCAACTGGGTCTCGGCATGAGTCGTACCTGCATAGCAATAAGATATCCCCATACGGTCAAAATCCGCAACTAGACAATCCAATGTAGCCGACATCGCCTTGCGACTAAGAGCATCAGCCACCACGTTGGCTTTGCCTGGATGATACTGAATCGTGAGATCATAATCCTTGATCAGCTCTAACCATCTTCGCTGCCTTAGATTCAGGTCCCTCTGTGTAAAGATGTATTTAAGGCTTTTGTGATCGGTAAAGACATCACAAGACTCACCATAGAGATAATGCCTCCAAAGCTTCAAGGCGAACACCACCGCAGCCAACTCTAAATCATGTGTTGGGTAGTTCTGCTCATGTTTCTTCAGCTGCCTAGACGCATAAGCCAGAACCTTACCATCTTGCATGAGCACACAGCCCAACCCAACTCGAGAAGCATCGGGATAGACCGTGAATCGCTTCCCAGGCTCAGGAATAGTGAGAACCGGAGCAGTCACCAGCTTTTCCTTCAAAATCTAAAAGCTGCGTTCACAATCATCATCCCACCGAAACTTCACATATTTTTGTGTGAGCCTGGACAACGGCTTCGCAATGATGGAGAAATCCTGCACAAAACGCCGATAATAGCCTGCCATACCAAGGAAGCTTCTCACTTCTTTGACGTTGGTCGGCCTTCCCCATTCTACCACTGTGGAAATCTTACTTGGATCCACTGATATCCCCTTATCATTTATGATATGCCCCAAGAATCCCACTTGGACATCCGTAACTCGCACTTTTAAGCTTGGCATAAAACCTATTTTCTCTTAACGTCTCCAACACCATCCTCAGATGACGCTCATGCTCAACTTCAGTCTTTGAATAGATCAAAATATCATCAATAAAGACGACGACAAAATCATCCAGATACTCATGCAACATCCTGTTCATAGTCTCCATGAAAGCAGCAGGGGCATTCGTTAGTTCAAAAGACATAACTTTAAATTCAAAGTGCCCATACCTTGTAGAGAACGCCGTTTTCTCGATATCCTCTTCTCGGACAGGAATCTGATTATAGCCCGACTGAAGATCTATCTTTGAAAATACCTTTACCCCTCTCAACTGATCAAATAAATCTTCAATACGGGGTAAAGGGTATTTATTCTTGATGGTCAGCTGGTTGAGAGCACGGTAATCGATACTGTAACATCCCAATTTTAGGCTTGTGTTTCAAATGTAAGAAAATGAGGGGAAATTAAAACTTTTCTTACATCTTGCATTTCTGTGTTATACGGACAATTGTTGTAAAGAGATTATGGGAATACAAAGATCACAAGTCATTTAAACCACATCTTATTCTTCTTAGTCATCCTTGTTCCATCTTGTGATAATCTCTGGAAATATTTTTCCTAAATTCTTGGGTTGGTATGTGACTCCTCTGGAAAATTCCACAATTTTTAGAAATTGTTTGGATCTTTGTTGGAGGAAGTCAACCCAATTCAAAATCTAGTCAAACCTTGGACCAGCACCTTGTTAAATTTTTAGAGGAAAAAGTATAGCACAAAAGCCTTTGAAAATTTTATACAAGGTCATTAACTCACTAGCAAGCTCTGTAAAAATTCCATAATTTTTGGAGTGAGTTTGCCATCTCAAACAAATCCTCAAACTCCAAATCTGTTTGAAACTCAATTTAGGTCCGAGTCAAACTGGGCTCGAGTCGGACCCAGTCGACCAGACGATCGACTCGATCGAGCCATGTGCAGCGACGCCGCACCGAGCTCGATCTCGTGCGCGCAAGGCGAGTCGTTGGATCTCCATCCGGCCGCTCCGACCTCCCGAGACCTCCTCGTCGCGCTCACGACCTCCCCACCTCGGCGATTCTCGGACGTCCGGGACCTCCCGAGCACATCCGGGACGTCCGGGACCTCTCCTTCGACTCTGTTCTTCTTCCTCTAGACCTCCTCGAGCCACGGTCATCATGGTTTTCCGCACCCGCGTGTGTCGAAAGTCGAAGCGGTTGAGGCGATGAGATGTCACCTTTGCCTCTTGTCAGCGGCTCTTTCTCTTGACATGCATTTATTGCCGATCGACTTTAACCTCCAAAGTCTTCACTGCTCTCGCCACTTGTCATGTCGTGCGTGCGGCTGGCGAGGGCATGGTTCTTGCTCACGATGGTGGCCCTAGCCCTGCCAAGCTCCCGGGCTATACATAGCACGAAACTTCCTCTCCTTTTCCTTTTCGTTCTTGGGTGTGGCAGAGCTCCCTCGATTGCGTGGTCCTCAAACCCAAACCCCAAGAACACCACCTCCTGCCTCCATTGTCACTTTTGGAGCTCTCCTTGAAGACCTCCGGGCTCCGGTGGTTCCTCATTACCTTTTGGCTATCACTTTGCTCTCTTGGTCGCTCAAGTCCCCTAATCGGTGTTGTTTAACCTCTGAGAGGTGGGCGATTCGGGAACTTGCTTTCGGAGTTGTCTTTGGTCGTCTTCCCCAACTCCCAAGCACCACCGTCACGAGCACCTTCTTCGGCATCGACCTCTCTCTCGAGTTCCTCTGGACCTTCCCTACACTCGGGTGAGTTCATTTTAGTCCCTTAGAGCTTAAGGTCTAGCTAGCATAGCTCGTGGCCTCGATTTCACCGTTTCGGTTTTGCAAAAACACTTGTCCTCCGTCATTCTCGGCTCGCGGCGTTTAAAACCGTCGCCGCCGTCGAAGTGTCTCAGTTGGTCGCGCGCTATTGTGAGCATGGTTGTGCTCTTAGTTCCGCCGGCGTGGCCTACGTCGCCCGGTGAGCTTCGTTTTGGTGCTCGGGCGTTTTGCGTGTCGTGCTCGGACGAGAGTTGTGATCTAATGATTGGCATTAATGTCGTGCGAGGATGTTTAATCTTGTCAGAGGTTGCTCTCTAAGGCCGTGTTTCTTGACAAAGCGTGCGTGCTTCAGTCCCGACCTCCTCGAGCTCTTAGTGCCGTCTAAGACCTCCCCTCGTTTAATCTCGGCCATTAAGACCACCTCGGTTAGATCTGTACCGAGATGGGTTTCGCGAAATTTCTAAGTCCCGGGACCTCCTAGTTCTACCTCGGCCTTTAAAGACCTCCCGGATTAGCTCTTGGCCAGTTAGATCACGCTCTGTGTTAAATCTTTCGCACTAGGACCTCCCGGTTAGATCCTAGCCGTTTAAGACCTCTTGGAACTCCATCCGAGCCACTAGGACCACTCCTGCGCAAAAAGACCTCCTCGTGGTCCTTTGTAAAAACCACCTCGGACCTCCATCGAGGTCCTCTTTGCAAAAGACCTCCCTTGGTCATTTTGCAAAGACCACTCGAGACCACCCTCTGGGTCGTCCTTAAAAGCCACCACGGCCTTTTACAAAGAAAACCCCGCTCGGACCTCTTAGGCTCAATCACGACCGTTCACGACCTCCCGGATTAGATCGAGCGTTAGATCTCTTTTGTCAAATCCTTAGCGCTCGGACCTCCATCAGCGTCGATCGGACCGTTCAAGACCTCCCTAGGTCTAATCTGAACCGTCCGGATCTCCTCCGATAAAACGCTATCGCTTAGGACCTCCCGAGAAGATCTTGGCCATCCAAGACCTCCTCGTGTCAATCCCGGCCGATCAAGACCTCCTCTCGGAGATCTTGGCCGTCTAGGACCTCCTCCTCTTGATCAGTAGCGTTAGGACCTCCTCCTCTGGTCTAAAACCGTTAGATTTAGATCTAACGGGTTAGACCTCCTTCTAATGGATTTAGCCGTAGGACCTCCTCTCGGAGATCTAGACCGTTGGGACCTCCTGCGTGAGATTCGGCCGTCCCGGCCTCTTTCCTCGGTTTAAAGCCTTAGGACCTCCCCTAGTGCTCGGGACCGCGGATCGATCGGCGGTCACGACCTCTGTTAGGCGCATAGACCTCCTTTGCGTGCCGTGTACACGCATGCCAGTCGTGATCGTTGGATCGGATCTCAGCGATCCGGACCTCCCGATCTGGGAGGAGGTCTTATGCGCTTGTGCCGAGGCTCGTGGCCGTCGGACCTTGATCTAACGGCCCACGACCTCTCCTTTGTCTTCTAGTTCGGTTGGACCTCCAGAGCTCAAAGTTTCCTAAGTCTTTTCTTTGTTTCAAATTTCAAAAGTGCATAACTTTGTCATATTAACTCCTTTTGAATGATTCCGATTCTTGTAGCTTTGTTATGGTATGAACTTTAATCTGAGAATGAAATTAGGCCACGTGTTGTAGCAGAAAATGATTTTAATAGCATGATCTTGTTTAATGAAAAATGAGGTCTAGGAATTCATGAAAAAATTTGTAAACCACATAACTTCCTCTCTGTAGTTGCAAAGTGAGCAAACTCAACCTGGTAAATTTGCCCTATAGACATGCTTTAAATTGATCTAGGCTTTGTCTTTATTCATGTTCCTGAGAAATGATATATGCTAGTTGTAGAACTTAGAAAAATCATAACTAAATCATCTTAACTCCAAATGACCTGAAATTTTATATGGGTTACCACTATACCAGTAGGTAGCTACCATAAAATTTCAGCTTCAAAATCTTTCTAGAAAATATTTTTGCTACAGTGCTAATTATGGTAGAAAATGAGTTTTTAAGTAATATCTTTTATGCCACAAATCCAAATTAGGTTTTCCAGTTTCTATGTCTTGGTTTATTTGTATTCTACCTTGTGTATAAATTTCGTTGTATTTGGATAATTTTTGCTTGCTCTTTTGTTTAAGTTTTGCTCGTCTTATTGGTTGTTCTTGGTTCTTTTGCCTTTAAGCTTAGGGTTCGACATTTGCGGTAACCCGAGAACGACCCTCATAACAAATTGAGCAACAGCAAGCAGGCAAGCAGTTTGACCATGTTAATCCCAATATTTTAAGTATTTATGTTGATTACAAATTCTATGTATGCATTGCTACTTTGTGTTAATAGTTGGCCTAGTAGATGCATTTCCTTAGCAAATGATTATCCTCTACTACCATGAGCCTAGGTTACTTGCTGTGATTTAGAGTTCATGGATGGGCTCTTGTCACTTAGTAGTTGCGAATTAATTGCTTAGCCATGCTTAGTTTCGGTAGAAATGGGCGGTTATCGACTTGTCGATAACCTTGATCACACAAAACTTATTATGGATTATGATTTCCACCTTGTGCCATGTCTATTTATGAAAACTAAAATTGAAAACAAAATGATTTAGACTTGGGCACAATGGTATGATGGTGTGATTCTTGGGTGTGACTGGAATGGTGCCCGGGTCAACAAGGACCGAACATCTTGTTACACTGAACCAAGCATTTTAGCGTGCTAACCACATTAGAGGGTATGGGACCTCTCTTGACTTAGTACTTTGGCGTGTATTGACTCCGAGTCGCAGGGAGTCGCAGGAGGGATGGTGTAGGGAGCATTGTAGTGTCCGAAAGACTTCACCCGTGATGGGATTTGTTGTTTTTCGGCTTGCAATGTAAGCGTATGGTGTTTCTACCCATACGAGCGGCTCGTAGTTAATACACAAGATTGGAAATGTCTGTAGGACTTAGCCGTGCGGCATACCTTGGTAGTGTGCTTGTGGCTTGAAGGCGATGCAAGTGTGGGTACATTGGTACACCCGCGAGGTTAAAACTATTCGAATAGCCTCGTCCTAGGTTATGGACACGCTTAGCAAGGTCTTTCAAGAGTTAGACTACAACCTTTTAATTAAAACTTGATGGGTGAGTGCGAATCGAGGATTCGTGCTATGTTGTGGTGACTATTGGGTTAGTCACTTCCAGTGGTTACTTATTGGCATCTTTACTTATCATTACTTTGATAACAAAATAAATTTGCAAACTTGCTTTTAAAATGTATTCTGATGTTGCAAATAAACTTGGCTTCATGCAAAATGAGACATACAACCTCCACCTAAATAAGCTTGCATGTAGTTTATGAATAGGTGCGCTATTCCACACGCGTCGATCTTCTTGGGTACAAAGACAATCTTTGTACTCGGATGCTATCTTAATTGTTTTGTTGCAGAGGAAGAAGGTGAGCTAGAGGGCCTCATTTTTGTGAGTGTGTTGTGGTAGCTATGGCGACTAGCTTAGCGGCCGGTCGGTTGCCTTGTGGGTTATGTGGCTAACAGGTCGACTTTTGTTCTAGCCATCTTATGGCGCTTTTGCTTCATTGTCATTCTTGTATATTGTTCTATTTGGCGGTCGGCTCTCTTTTGTAATAACTTTACTTATTGTATGTCGTTGTTGAACTTAGTGATGTATGTGTGTGGAATTGATGTGTAATTTTGTGATGATGTGCATATGCTGCAGTTCTGGGAAGCATATGTCCATCGAGGCGTGGTTTATTTGATTTGTCTTGTTAGGACCAAGTGGATGGTTAAGCAGTACAAGCCAATAAACAGGGTCCTCACAAAGTTGGTATCGAGCCATCGACCGTGAGAAACCCTAAGCTTGAGTCGCCTCTAGGATATTTTGAAAACTTACTTTCAAATAGTTTATGAAAACTTAAGTAAGTGCTCTAATTTTGCTCCTTACCTATCTTAGCTTGCTCATCTCACCTTACCCTCACTTAAGTTTGAAAAAGTTGTACCTCTCTTCCTTTCAAAATTAGCCTCTATCGATTAACTTGGTTTTGGGAGAACCATGAGAGCTCGGAGAAAGAAATTTGGACAGCTAGCTAGTGGTTAGAAATTAAGGTAGGAAATGAGAGGTAAATTCAACTAAAACTTGTGGGAATAAAAAGGGGTAAGTGATATGAAATTAGCTAAATGCCTATACTCTATTAGGTGGTTATACCTTGATTTTTGGTGCTTTGAGCTAGAATTTAGTGCTGAAATTTTGGGTCTTCGCAAAGCGATTGCTCGTTCTTCCATACGGGTTAGTCGTTTGAGAAGTCGATTTGGTGATTTTGGTCTTGTACTATTGGTGGTTATTCACTGAGCCCTTTTATTGAGTTTGCATTTCTTTGCTTTCTTTTATCTCGGGCTTGTAGCTAACTCATCTTAGTGAATCGGGATGGTGGTGGGACACGTGCGGCCGGAATCAGTGGGTAGTCCCGATGAGGATCTTCCCCTCCTCAGACCATGGCGGAAGTCCTCATGCAAATCGAGCGCAATCGTTCGGAGGGCCGTAGGGTGTTGGAGGTTATCGCGAGGAACACCTCCACTCCCTCTGGTGCCTCGGATCGGTGGTGGACATCGGACTCGTGGGGACTTGCGGAGTTCCTCCCGTGCTCGACCTCCTACCTTCTCGGTCAGGGGACCCCGGGCCATGAGGCGGCAGCTGCGTGCGGTTGAGCGAGCTCAACGTTGCTCGATGCCGAGGCAGCGAGGCGGGCACTTTCGCATCCCATCGCTTGGAGGTGCGGCACTCTCATGGTGGGAGAATTTCCTCGCCATGCGGCCGCGGACACGTGGTCTCGTGGGAGGAGTTCGATCGGCTTTCCGTCGGGCCCATGTCCCGGCCCGCGATGAAGTGAAGAAGAAGGAGTTCCTTGCGCTCAAGCGGGCGCAAATCGTATCATGAGTACCTCCATGAGTTCAACCATTTGGCGAGTGCGCTCTGCGAGGTGGCCAGCGTGAGGCCAGCGGGAGAAGTTCATGGAGGTTTGTGCGAGGAGCTTGAGGACAAGCTCTCTATTATGGACTTCACGACTTCGGACAGCAGGTGGACAAGGCCATCATCGCCGAGCACAAGGCGAGAGCGGCTGGCGAGTCCATAGCGCAAGTGGGAGGCCCGGTGATGCGCGCAGGCCGGCCTCGTTAGTCCCGAGTTGGGCTGCCGCCGTGGCCGTTCTTTGGCTTCACCACCGCCGAGGCTTTCGGCACGGCTCCGTCCTCCGCGGCCGTGACTCGATCCACGTGCGCTGCGACCAGCAACAGTGTTCCCGCAACCGCGGCGGCGTCACCGCCTCTCGCCACAACAAGGGCCTCGCGGTAGTTGTCCTAAGAAGAGCTGAGCGGCCCCTCGTCCTAATGGAGGGCGGGCAGGAGTGGTCACCCACGACCGAAGACCGGGCTTGGGGCGGCGAGTCAACCACATCTCGGTGAGGAGGCACGGAGGCACCGGCGTGGTGTTGGTGCAGCTCCTTGTTAATTTGCGCACTGCTACGGTTTTATTTGACTCTGGGGCCTCGCATTCTTTTATTTGAGGCATTTTGCTGTTGATTGTGGGCTTCACCGTGTTCCTCTGGGGTTCCACTTGTTGATTCGCTCTTGGGTTGGAAATGAGAGTGACCAAGTATCCGGGATGTTCCTATCCACATCGAAGGAGTGGGATTCTTGGCGAATCTTATCTGCTCGACTCGGCGCTTGGATGTGATTCTTGGCATGGATTGGTTGTCCCAACACTTGGGGCAAATCGATTGCGCCGGGAAGATTGTCTACCTCACGATCCTTGGGTGAGCAGGTTGGAGTTTCGCCACGATTGCGAGAGCCCCATCTTTATGTCCTTGAAGCAAAGCGGTGTGGAGATTCACGCGTCCCTCGTATGCGACTTGCGGATGTCTTTCACGAAGACTTGCGGCATGCCACCCGTTCGAGATCGGAGTTCGTGATAGAGTTCTTTGCCATTATCGCCCTATTTCTAAGAGGCCGTATCATGCCTCCTAATGAGTTGGAGGCGAAAGAAGCAAATCGGGTGAGCTGCAAGAGAAGGGTTTTATCAGTCCTAGCTCATCTCCTTGGGGTTGTCGATTATCTTTGTGAAGAAGAAGGACAAGACCTTGCATGTGTGTTGATTACTGTCAGCTTAATGAGGTGTGGTAAGAACAAGTATCCTTTGCCGTATTGATGATCTTTTCGATCAATTGGCCAGAACACGAGTCTTCTCAAGATTGACTTGAGGCCTGGCTATCATCAAGTCGGGATCGGAGCGAGGATATTCCTAAGGCGGCTTTTGCTACTCGTTATGACCTTTACGAGTACAGTCATGTCTTTTAGTTTGACTAATGCTCCGCTTTATTCATGAATCTTATGAACTCGGTATTCATGGAGTATTTGGATAGGTTTGTGGTGGTATTCATCGATGATATCCTTATCTACTCCAAGAGCGAAGAAGAGCATCTTTGAGCATCTTAAGCTTGTGTTGGGCAAGCTGCGTGAGCACCACCGTATGCCAAATTCGGCAAGTCACGAGTTACGTTGAAGGAAGTGGCATTCTTGGGCCATGTTCTTTCAGCGGGAGGTGTGGCTGTGGATCCTAGCAAGGTCGGTGATGTGCTATCTTGGGTCACCCAAGTCGATCCGCGGATGTGCGGAGTTTTCTTAGTTTGGTGGCTACTATCGCGCTTCATCGAGAACTTCTCCAAGATTGCAAAGCCTATGGTGAATCGCTCAAGAAAGACCGAGAAGTTTGAGTGGTCGCTGCTTGTGATGTGCGTTTTCAGGAACTCAAGAAGCGTGACCTCAGCCCAGTGCTTGTTCTCCCGATATTCACAAGAGTTTTGATATCTATTGTGATGCTTCTCGTCGGTCTTGGTTGTGTTCTTATGCGGGGAGGGCAAGGTTGTGGCCTATGCATCGCGGCGATTGAGGCCTCATGAACTCAACTATCCTACCCATGACTTGGAGTTAGGCTGCTGTGGTCCATGCGCTCAAGATTTGGCGACATTATCGATTGGTAACCGTTGTGAGGTGTATTCCGACCACAAGAGCTTGAAGTACTTGTTCACCCAACGGATCGAACCTCGGGCAAAGAAGATGGTTGGAATTGATCAGGACTATGACATGGGTATTCAGTTACCATCCGGGCAAGGCCAATGTCGTTGCGGATGCACTCGATCGGAAGGTGTATTGCAATATGTTGATGCTCCAAGAGCGACGCTGCTCTCATTCGAATTTCAGCGCCTTAATTTGGGTTTGATCGAGCGGTTCCCTTGCTACCTTAGTTGTCTGCACCAACCTTGGTGGACCAAATCAAGCGCACAATGACGATGATGCGGTGTGAGCGGATCAAGCGAACATCAAGGATGGGATAGCCAAGTGCTTTTGGAGGGCGAGCATGGCGTTGTGTGGTTTGGGCGCGTCTTGTGGTTCCTAAGGTCATGGAATTGCGAATATGATTCTCGCGAAGCCCGCGACTCTCCTTTGTCTATTCACCGGGCTACCAAGATGTATCGGGATCTTAGTCGGAGATTACGGTGGACCCGAATGAAGCGAGATTGCCAAGTTCGTTGCGAGTGCGGCGTGTCTTTGTCGTGTGAAGGCGAACATCGGCGTCAGCAGGTCTTCTTGACCTTTGCCGGTGCAGTGGAAGTGGGATTCGTTGGCATGGACTTCATCACGGATTGCCCGCTCGTCAAAGGGAATGATGCTATTTGGGTGCGTGATCGACGAGGTTGACTAAAGTGGCACATTTCCTTCCGTCAAGACTTCGACCGTGTGGGGCCTTTGGCGAACTTTATGTCTCGAGGATTGTGAGTCTTCACGGTGTACCAAAGACGATTATTTCTGATCGTGGTGCACTTTTCACCTCGCGGTTTTGGCATAGTCTGCAAGAGACTATGGGGACCCGCCTTCATTTCGTCTGACCTTTCATCCTCGGGATCGATGGCGGACGGGCGAGTCAACCAAGTGTTGGAAGATATGCTCCGTGCTTGCGTTCTTTCCTATGGGAAGAAGTGGGAGAAATGCCTACCATTTGCTGAGTTCTCCTACAACAACAGCTTTCAGGCCAGTCTTGGCATGGCGCCATTTGAGGCTTTGTATGGGAGGAGGTGCAGAACCCCGTTGAACTGGTGAGAGGCGGTGGCGGCGGTTTTGGTCGAGTTCGATCAATGAGGCGAAAGTCAAGTTGATTGATCGCGAGCATCTGCGCGCGGCCAGATCCGACAAAAAGAGCTATGCGGATCGTCGTCGCGTGAGTTGAGCTTTGAGCCCAATGACTTTGTGTATCTCAAAGTCTCACCCTTGAAGGGCCATCGGTGTTTTGGCATCAAGGGCAAGTTGGCTCCTCGATATGTTGGGCCTTACCGTATCACCGAGAGTTGGAAGCGATTGCATCTGAGTTGGAGCTACCAGTGCACTTGAGGGTGTGCATGATGTGTTCCATGTGTCCCACGAAGAAGTGCCTCCGTGTCCCGTGAGGAAGCTCAGTTGGAGGTTCTCGATGTGCTGAGAGAATTTGACCTCCGCGAGCATCTGTTCGCATTCTTGAGAATCGAGCGGAGAACAAGGAACCGTGTCATCAAGTTCCTTAAGGTTGATGGTCAAACCATTACGAAGATGAGGCAACTTTGGAGGCGGGAAGATCGCCGTCTGCATTTTCCTTCTTTCTTCTCAGAGTAAGCGGAATCTCGGTCGAGATTCTTGTAAGGGAGAGTTGTAACATCCCAATTTTAGGCTTGTGTTTCAAATGTAAGAAAATGAGGAAATTAAAACTTTTCTTACATCTTGCATTTCTGTGTGCTCTGGACAATTGTTGTAAAGAGATTATGGGAATACAAAGATCACAAGTCATTTCGACCCACATCTTATTCTTCTTAGTCATCCTTGTTCCATCTTGTGATAATCTCCTGAAATATTTTTCCTAAATTCTTGGGTTGGTATGTGACTCCTCTCGGAAAATTCCACAATTTTTAGAAATTGTTTGGATCTTTGTTGGAGAAGTCAGCCCAATTCAAAATCTAGTCAAACCTTGGACCAGCACGTTGTTAAATTTTTGGAGGAAAAGTATAGCACAAAAGCCTCAAAAATTTTATACAAGGTCATTAACTCAGCTAGCAAGCTCTGTAAAATTCCATAATTTTTGGAGTGAGTTTGCCATCTCAAACAAATCCTCAAACTCCAAATCTGTTTGAAACTCAATTTAGGTGCGAGTCAAACTGGGCTCGAGTCGGACCAAGTCGACCAGACGATCGACTCGGTCGAGCCATGTGCGCAGCGCCGCACTTTGCTCGATCTCGTGCGCGCAAGCCGAGTCGTTGGATCTCCATCCGGCCGCTCCGACCTCCCGGGACCTCCTCGTCGCGCCACGACCTCCCACCTCGGCGATTCTCGGGCGTCCAGGACCTCCCGAGCACATCCGGGGCGTCCGGGACCTCTCTTCGGCTCTGTTCTTCTTCCTCTAGACCTCCTCGAGCCACGGTCATCATGGTTTTTCCCGCACCCGTCGTGTGTCGAAAGTCGAGCGATTAGAGGCGATGAGATGTCACCTTTGCCTCTTGTCAGCGGCTCTTTCTCCGACATGCATTTATGCCGATCGACTTTAACCTCCAAAGTCTTCACCGCTCGCCACTTGTCACATCGTGCGTCTGCTGTTGGCGAGGCATGGTTCTTGCTCTGATGAGTGGCTAGCCCTTGCCAAGCTCCCGGGCTATACATGGCACAAAACTTCCTCTCCTTTTCCTTTCCGTTCTTGGGTGTGCTTGAGCTCCCTCAGTTGCGTGGTCCTCAAACCCAAACCCCAAGAACACCACCTCCCTGCCTCCATTGTCACTTTTGGAGCTCTCCTTGAAGACCTCCGGGCTCCAGTGGTTCCTCATTACCTTTTTGGCTATCACTTTGCTCTCTTGGTCAGCTCAAGTCCCCCTAACTGGTGTTGTTTAACCTCTACAGAGGTGGACGATTCGGGGAACTTGCTTTGGAGTTGTGCTGGTCGTCTTCCCCAACTCGGCAAGCACCACCGTCACGAGCACCTTCTTGGCATCGACCTCTCCTCAGAGTTCCTCTGGACCTTCCCTACACTCGGGTGAGTTCATTTTAGTCCTTAGAGCTTAAGGTCTAGCTAGCATAGCTCGTGGCCTCTCGATTTCACCGTTTTCGGTTTTGCGAAACACTTGTCCTCCTCATCATTCTCGGCTCGCGGCGTTTAAAACCGTCGCGCCGTCGAAGTGTCTCCGTTAGGTCGCGCGCTATTGTGAGCATGGCGTGCTCTTAGTTCCCGCGGCGTGGCCTACGTCGCCCGGCGATGAGCTTCGTTTTGGTGCTCGGGCGTTTTCCGTGTGTCGTACTTCGGACGAGTTGTGATCTAATGATTGGCATTAATGTCGTGCGAGGATGTTTAATGCTGTCAGAGGTTGCTCTCTAAGGCTGTTTCTTGGCAAAGCGTCACGTACTGCTGAGTCCCAGACCTCCTCGAGCTCTTCGTGGCCGTCTAAGACCTCCCCTCGTTTAATCTCGGCCATTAAGACCACCCTCGGTTAGATCATACATGAGATGGGTTTCATGGAAATTTCTAAGTCCCGGGACCTCCCTAGTTCTACCTCGGCCTTTAAAGACCTCACGGGATTAGCTCTTAGCCGTTAGATCGGCTCTGTGTTAAATCTTTGCACTAGGACCTCCACAGGTTAGATCCTAGCCGTTTAAGACCTCTTGGAACTCCATCTGAGCCACTAGGACCACTCCTGCAAAAAAGACCTCCTCGTGGTCCTTTGTAAAAACCACCTGGACCTCCACGGGTCCTCTTTGCAAAAGACCTCCCCTTGGTCATTTTGCAAAGACCACCTCGAGACCACCCTCGAGTGCGTCCTTGTAAAGCCACCTGCGGCCTTTTACAAAAAACCCCGCAGGACCTCTTAGGCTCAATCCACGACCGTTCACGACCTCCGGATTAGATCGGCGTTAGATCTCTTTGTGTCAAATCCTTAGCGCTCGGACCTCCCCGCGTCGATCTGGACCGTTCAAGACCTCCTAGGTCTAATCTGAACCGTCGGATCTCCTCCGATAAAACGCTATCGCTTAGGACCTCCCGAGAAGATCTTGGCCATCAAGACCTCCTCGTGTCAATCCCGGCCGATCAAGACCTCCCTACGGAGATCTTGGCCGTCTAGGACCTCCTCCTCTTGATCAGTAGCGTTAGGACCTCCTCCTACGGTCTAAACCGTTAGATTTAGATCTAGCAGGTTAGACCTCCTTAATGGTTTAGCGTAGGACCTCCCTGGGAGATCTGGGCCGTTGGGACCTCCTGCGTGAGATTCCGGCCGTCCCGACCTCTTTCCTCGGATTTAAAGCCTTAGGACCTCCCTAGTGCTCGGGACGCGGATCTCGTCGCGGTCCACGACCTCTGATAGGCGCATAGACCTCCTTGCGTGCATTTGTGCACGCTTGCGGTCGTGATCGTTGGATCGAGATCTCAACGATCCAGACCTCCCCAGTGCGGGAGGAGGTCTTGTGCGCGCTGTGCTTCGAGGCTCGTAGCCGTCAGACCTTGATCTAACGGCCCACGACCTCTCCTTTGTCTTCTAGTTCGGTTGGACCTCCCGAGAGCTCAAAGTTTCCTAAGTCTTTTGCTGTTTCAAATTTCAAAAGTGCATAACTTTGTCATATTAACTCCTTTTTGAATGATTCGATTCTTTGTAGCTTTGTTATGGTATGAACTTTGTCGAGAATGAAATTAGGCCTGTGTTGTGTGAGAAAATGATTTTAATAGCATGATCTTGTTTAATGAAAAATGAGGTCTAGGAATTCATGAAAAAATTTGTAAACCACATAACTTCCTCTCTGTGAGTTGCAAAGTGAGCAAACTCAACCTAGTAAATTTGGCCTATAGACATGCTTTAAATTGATCTAGGCTTTGTCTTTATTCATGTTCTGAGAAATGATATATGCTAGTTGTAGAACTTAGAAAAATCATAACTAAATCATCTTAACTCCAAATGACCTGAAATTTTATATGGGTTACCACTATACCAGTAGGTAGCTACCATAAAAATTTCAGCTTCAAATCTTTCTAGAAAATATTTTTGCTCTGATTGCTAATTATGGTAGAAAATGAGTTTTAAGTAATATCTTTTGCCCACAAATCCAAATTAGGTTTTTCCAGTTTCTATGTCTTGGTTTATTTGTATTCTACCTTGTGTATAAATTTCGTTGTATTTGGATAATTTTTGCTTGCTCTTTTGTTTAAGTTTTGCTCGTCTTATTGGTTGTTCTTGGTTCTTTTTGCCTTTCCGCTTAGGGTTCGACATTTGCGGTAACCCCGAGAACGACCCTCCGCAACAAATTGAGCAACGACAAGCGAGCAAGCGGTTTGATCATGTTAATCCCAATATTTTAAGTATTTATGTTGATTACAAATTCTATGTATGCATTGCTACTTTGTGTTAATAGTTGGCCTAGTAGATGCATTTCCTTAGCAAATGATTATCCTCTACTACCATGAGCCTAGGTTACTTGCTGTGATTTAGAGTTCATGGATGGGCTCTTGTCACTTAGTAGTTGCGAATTAATTGCTTAGCCATGCTTAGTTTCGGTAGAAATGGGCGGTTATCGACTTGTCGATAACCTTGATCACCTAAAACTTATTATGGATTATGATTTCCACCTTGTGCCATGTCTATTTATGAAAACTAAAATTGAAAACAAAATGATTTAGACTTGGGCACAATGGTATGATGGTGTGATTCTTGGGTGTGGCTGGAATGGTGCGGGTCAACAAGGACCGAACATCTTGTTACAACTGAACCAAGCATTTTAAGCGTGCTAACCACATTAGAGGTATGGGACCTCTCTTGACTTAGTACTTTGGCGTGTATTGACTCCGAGTCGCGGAGTCGCGGGAGGGATGGTGTAGGGAGCATTGTAGTGTCAGAAAGACTTCACCCGTGATGGGATTTGTTGTTTTTGGCTTGCAATGTAGCGTATGGTGTTTCTACCCATCTGAGCGGCTCGTAGTTAATACACAAGATTGGAAATGTCGTAGGACTTAGCGTGCGCATACAGCCGGTAGTGTGCTTGTGGCTTGAAGGCGGTGCGAAGTGTGGGTACATTGGTACACCTGCGAGGTTAAAACTATTGAATAGCCTCGTCTAGGTTATGGACACGCTTGCAAGGTCTTTCAAGAGTTAGACTACAACCTTTTTAACTAAAACTTGATGGGTGATGCAGATCGGGATTAGTGCTATGTTGTGGTGACTATTGGGTTAGTCACTTCCAGTGGTTACTTATTGGCATCTTTACTTCTTGTTACTTTGATAACAAAATAAATTTGCAAACTTGCTTTTAAAATGTATTCTGATGTGCAAATAAACTTGGCTTCATGCAAATGAGACATACAACCTCCACCTAAATAAGCTTGCATGTAGTTTATGAATAGGTGCTTTATTCCACACGTCGGTCTTGCGGGTACAAAGACAATCTTTGTACTCGGATGCTATGCTTAATTGTTTTGTTGCAGGAGGAAGAAGGTGAGCACGAGGGCCTCATTTTTGTGAGTGTGTTGTGGTAGCTTGCGGGCGACTAGCTTGGCGGCCAGGTCGGTTGCCTTGTGGGTTATGTGGCTAACGGTGACTTTTGTTCTAGCCATCTTATGGCGCTTTTGCTTCATTGTCATTCTTGTATATTGTTCTATTTGGCGGTCGGCTCTCTTTTGTAATAACTTTACTTATTGTATGTCGTTGTTGAACTTAGTGATGTATGTGTATGGAATTGATGTGTAATTTTGTGATGATGTGCATATGCTGCAGTTCTGGGAAGCATATGTCCATCGAGGCGTGGTTTATTTGATTTGTACTGTTAGGACCAAGTGGATGGTTAAACAGTACAAGCCGAATAAACCGGGGTCCTCACAGATACACATGCGCCAACTACCATCCTTCTTTTTGGTAAACAAAACCGGAGCTCCCCACGGAGACACACTGGGTCGAATAAGATTTTTTTCTTTTAGTTCATCCAACTGCTTCTTTAGTCCCTCCTGGAAAGGACGTGCCAGATGGTAAGGGGTCATAGAAACCGGTCGGGCACCCGGTACTAAATCAATTCGGAACTCCACTGGGCGTGGTGGAGGCATCCACGCAACTCTGTGGAAAAACATCTAAAAATTCCCGAACCACGGAATTAATTCTGCATCAAAGAGGAACTCGACTTCCCACGAGACAAAAAAACCCACTCTTCACGGCTCGACTACGGGATACGGACTAGCCAACACGCAAAGAGAGTAGGAGGGCACTCCACAAATACTACCTCACGCGGAAGGTGCTGCAAGGTTCTTGTCTTCGAAGCGAGGATATAACCGCTCGATAGCTATGCAACCAGTCCATACCCACAATAACATCAAGCGGCTCCATCTTCATGACCATTAGATTAGCAATAAATTCTTCCCCATCCAAGGAGATCACACAACCAGGACATCTTGTGGAGCTAGAAAGGATTCCCCGGAGAGTTAACTAAAGCGACCGAGCTATAGGCTGCGTACTCAACTTGGCCTGCTAGCAAACTCTAACGATACAAAGAAAGTAGCTCGAGTCAAAAGTACAAATGCCTCCACGAGTCCACTAGGAGCGTACTGTCACCACATCGGGCAGACCGCCGGCTCTGCCGTCGGCATGGCATAAGCTGGTTGGGGTGGTAGGAGCCCCAACACCTGGTATGGGGTGCGGCGGTGCGGAGTCTTGAAGGTGCCGCATGGCTGAAGCGGTGCCGCGAGGACCGGTGGCCAAAGTACCCGCGGTGGAATCCCTCCGAGGATAAGGAAGATAAGGCTGCGGTGACCCGGGCCCGAGTAGGAGTGGCGCTAACATCTGCTGCTGAACCCGAGATGAAGCTGCTCTGGTGGTGCGACAGTTCGCTCCCACTTGATTATACTGGCAGGGTTCTGCCGACACACCAACGCCTTGTGGCCCTCCCGACCACAGTGGCGACAAGATCCAGACCAAGAACACTCTGAAGCACGATGCTCATTGCCACATTTGAAACACTTCATACCTTGCCCTGGGATTGGGCGCAATCTGGGAGCACTCGCCACAGGTCGTGAAGTAGAGGATGACTGTGGCCTTGAAAACCTGAACTTGGAAGAATTCTGTGGGCCCTTAAACTTCTTAGGAACTGGCTTCAAAGATGACCCACTACCTCCTCCGAAGTTCCTCTTCTGACTGCCACCTGCACCCTCCAGAACCATGGTACCTCCTGTACCTAGTAAATCTTCCCCAAGTTGCATCTCGAGTTCCATGCCCCGGGCTTGCTCTACCAGGGAGCTAAAGTCACGCAGCTCCAGTGCCCCCAATACCTGGCGAAACTCCTGTCTGAGCCCTCTACGAAACCACTTGGCCTTCTCTGCCTCATCTGTAGCCACCGCCGGAACAAAGCGGATCAGGTTATTAAAACCCGCTTCATAACCCGACACTGACATCTTGCCCTTCTTGTAACTCTGCTGCGAGACCTCCATTCTCTCCACAAAAGATCTTTGGGTAAAACCTCCTCAGCGCTCCACAAACAACTCCCAAGTGGTGGGCCATGGGCGTGGTCCTAGTGACAAGACTCCTTCCACCAAATGTCCGCTTGCCCTTGAGTGGAAGGCCACAAGCGTGCCCTCATCTCGAGCGTCATCCCTAGTGCGCGAAGTGCCTCTCCATGTGACGCGGCCGGTTGGCGGCGTCAGCGGCGTGCCCAACCGTCAAAGGTATCGGTAGCGGGTATTCCATCGATGCAACCCCATTGTAGCGCTCGCGGGTACCACCACGGAGCCACCAATGGGCGGCAACGAGTGCGGCCGGTGGGCTCGATTCTCTTGCCTTCTTGAAGCGACCTCTTCCTCGACCCCGGGACTAGCTTCCTGACTACGGAGTTACGAGCTTACGGCGGGCGTCGCTGGCCTCGTCCGGCACCTGCCGCCCACGACCACGACCTCGCCTCTTGCCATCTCTAGACACCACAACAGAACAAACAAACATTAAGCACATAGAATAACTATCATCACGAACCGGTTAAATAATAACTACAACACTAGAGTAGCCAAAGAGTCTCTGATGCAGACGCAAAGCAAAAGAAACCCAACCCCACCTCATGCTTAGTGTGTCAATTTTTTTAATACTTCATCTTCCACGGACCTCTGACCAGCTCACGATACCAAGCTGTAACACCCCAACTCTCAAAGAGCACGGAATGCTCTTTGAAATAAACTATTCTAGCACAAATACAAATTTTTAGTGAGTCTCCTTTGTTTAATCAAGAAATCTGAGAGTTCAATTACTATCACATGGCATAAACAAAATCCTCATAATCAATTTATCCCAAACATGCATGAATATCAAAAGAACCAACCAAAGCTAGTAACCTCATTATTTCAACTAAATGATGAAATTCAACCACGCCATCCATGGGTGTTATTTAAATAGTTCATTTAATTCTAAATTTGGACTAAGCAGCAAACGCCTTAAGAATGTGATATAGTGAGTGCATCCACATCTACTCCCTCCCGATCGTATCGTTCCTGCCATGGGTACCTAAAACACATTAAAGCAAGAGTGAGCCCAACGACTCAGCAAGTATCAACAAGGCTATAAATATGAACTTAAACATAGCATCGTTAATCCGCAACAACTATACACTAAACATAGCCATCTATTTCATGACATGCAACCAATGCAATGCTCCTTTGAACTTTATCTCTTTTCGTATTTTACCGGTAATGCGGGGTATACAACCGTCGCTGTATACCCTTGCCTGTGCCATCTGGCACAGGGACCAAGAGCTTATACACCACATGTATAGGGACCTTTGCCCATCACTTAATGATGGGTGTCGAACCCGGGAACGAAGGATCCCGAATTCTCTGTGTTTATACACTAGTCTAGGATTTCCAGTGTACACAGTCATCAAAAGTGTTAGCAAAATCATATCACGCTCTTTATTAATAATATCTCAGAGTTTTATTACAACTGGGCCTGAGACCAAATGAAAAGGAAATAACGCAGCGGAAAGGTAGTAGTAGGCCACACGACTTGCCACAGGCAATCGTCTGGGGACGTAGCCTATTCGTCAAGATCCTCACCGTCCTGATAGAGGTCTTCTCCTGAATAAAGATTATTCAGCAAGGGTAAGCACAACTTCCGTGCTTGCAAGTTACACCCAATATTGAAGATTAATGCATGCATAGGGTAAACAAAGGATAATGGCAGGGTTGTTTTGCATAAACATCATTTTCAGATTAAATACCATTAATAGTTTTCTAAGGCCAATTTTGAAATCAGTGATTAAGATGACAATGAATAGTGGATAACCTCCATTAAATGAATAGTGAAGGATACCCTCCTAACACTTGGCTAACCGCCCAATTTTTACCATAGGATTATCCATCCTAAAATCAACTGTGGAAATCATTTTATAAACCAAAAACAAGTCTAACTTAGAGTGGCTTTGCTAGCATGTCCATGACCGCGGACGCGGCTATTCGAATAATTTCTACTCTGCAGAGTTTGTACAACTTTACCCATATAAGATAATATGCTTTTAATGTCGGCCAAAGCACGCTTCCGAAGGCGTGTGACTAAGCAATTATCATGAGGCCGTTACAAAGTAGTGTCTTAATGTATTTATGCCCGCTAAGGTTTCGCTACCATTGGACTAACCATCCTCCGGAAGCTCCGTCTTGCGCCCTGTGGGACTAATGTCTAACCAACACCCACACATACAACATAGCACAAATTAAATAACACTAAGACACCACAGATTATTTAGCCAAATCTGTCCCATTCCAGACATGTGGTGGTACGGTAAAGCGTAGCAAAATACGCTCAAAGACCGGTCCTTAACTGACTTGGGCGACTTTCCATTTAAACAAACCCATGGGCCTTAATCCTAACCAGATTAGGCCCGTGCATGAACCTGCACCCACCATACATCCATCTCGCCCAAGTCCAAACCCATTTTATTTTATTTAGAGTGAAAACCTCTTAATAAGCCTTTCGTGGTAAAACAATACCACTGAAACAATTTAAAATCAAATTGTAAAGGATTTGGCTAAACCTTCCCAAATAAATATGATCTAAGCATATGACCAATTTTTGTAGTATTTTGCTTAAGGGTGACATGGTATTCATATTCAATAATCAAATTGGTCATACCATGGAAGTTGGAATAACTATATACAAAAACAGGACATTCAAACATTTATATAAATATATGCATGCAATAGTAATTTAAAGACAGAAATTAAATAATTTAAAATACTGGGAACAACATGATCAATAGTGTAACCTGCCTTCGTTGAAGTCTTGAAATTCTAAATCGTCGGAAGGATCTAACTCTCCGGAGTCGTCGAGGTCTATACGCGAAAATACGATAAATTCAATATTCAAATCCAAATAAATTCAAAAAGACAATTCAAATTAACTGCAAATTGAAATATTTTACTTTAGTTAGCTTGATTATGATTTTAGACAAATTGTGCAACTTGAACCACCCAATTTGGAGTTCATATGCAAAAGTTATGAATTTTAGAAGTTTAATACAAAATCTGGAATTTAATTGAATTCTCTGAATTATTTTTCTAAAGGAAATTCTATTTATTATAGTGGCCTTGTGAACAGATTTCGGAATTAAAAGAATTTAATTAAAATCGACATGCGGGCCCATCGTAAGTGTACGGTGCTCATGGGTGAGTCCACCAGAAGGCTCGGGCTCGGGTTGTGCGTTGTGGTGGCACGCGCGGCTGACTGGCACCACGTCGGCGACACAGGGCACAAAAGCGCGAAGTGGCGGCGTGGCGGCCACATGTGCTTCAACGCCGTGACAACCTTCGGGTTTGCGGAACAACGGCGAACAGCGCCCGCGGCGAGAAGTGATCCCATCGTGTAGAGGTTAATGCGCACCTCAGGAACTAACACAGGCACGAGAGGTTGTCGGTCGCGGCGTGGCGAGCTTTTGGCGAAGATCGGTGGTTGTCGGTCGGGAGCTTGGCGACCTCTTGGCGGCGTGGTGATCGCTGGTGTAGCGAGGCACGGCGGCCGTGATGGTGCGATCGACGAGGAGGCGTCGGCCGACGGCGAGGCAATCGGCGGCGAGCCGGCGGCGACGTGCAAAAACTCAAGCTCCGGCGGCTAGGAGCGGCGAGAGGATCACGAGGTTGCGGGGATGGAATGAGTGGCGGGCGCACCGGGTGGCCTTTATAGGGCGTGGCGTGGCCGGGCTGCCGTGGAGGGCACGAACCGAGTGTTCCGTGCGAGATTTAGGGGATTTCGGCGAGAAAGGAAGGGGCGAGGCGAGATGAGTGCGGCGTGTTCTGGGGTCATCAATGCGCGGGAGATCAAGGAAGGTTCGGCGGATTTGGGCGGGTTTGGAAGGTTTCCAAATCCCGGCAATGGCGGTTCTGATCGCGAGAAAAAGGAAGGAGCGAGGAAGAAAGGAAGGGGAAGAAGAGCGCATGTAGGCGGTCCCACTCGTCGATGTGAGGAAAGAAAGAAAGGGAGCGACCAGCGGTGGCGTTCGATCGCCATCAACGGCGGAGGAGGGCAAGAGTGCGCCTGCAGCTAGGCCAAGCTGGTGCGTGCGGCGCGGAGGAAAAGCAGGCGGCGAGTTTCGCCCAAAGGTTGTTTGGGGATTTTCTTTTAGCTTCTGATTTAATTAAATGCTTATAATTCATTTAGGCTTTAGAATATAGCAAATTAAGTCCAAAAATTCTGAGAAAATTCACAGAAATTCTCTGGAGCATTTAGGACTTAAATAAAATAATTCAAGCTATTTTCTGATAATAGATTTTGCAGATAAAATTGATTAGCTTCAATTTAATCAAGAAAAAGCTTCTAAAAATTCCAGAAAATCCACAAAATGAACAAATTTTAATTCTTCAAAATTTGGGCTGTTACAATGGGGACCTCTTTATTTCATAGCCCACATTCCACGAATGTGAGGACCTTAAGCCCGTCATCTTCATGACGGGGACCTCAACTGTATGTGCTTGGTCACCACGTGACCAAGGCATCTGTATGCTCACAACATGCATATGCACCATGGTAACATATTCATAAGCAAGAATACAACAAATTCTCATTAACATGTAATCAATAACAACATCTGATAGATCCATTTAACTATACTAGCATGTCATCAAGGTAAAGCGGTACTCATCTCATAACAGCAAGCATGGCTATACTATCAAGATACATCACAAACACATCAAACAAACATACACATATAATAGCCCGAATACTTGCCTCAACGTGCGAGAACGGTGGGCGCGAAGAGGGTCTTGCCCTGAACCGCGCTCCCACTGAACATAAATGTACCCCAATCTAAGACCAACATGCGGGACCAAAAGCATAAGTAATAACACAACGAACTCGCTAACTCTCAAGTGTTAACAAAACCTCCAATTTCTAGCGATCGGTTTGGTGCTCACTTTGTGACCAAATTCTAAAATACATAACTTTCTGCTCAGGAGTCCAACTAAGGTGCTCTTAGACTTTCTGAAAAGGTAATTGAATTACCTAAATAAACCAAGGGAGGAAGGGAGTGGGACGTGGGAGAGGGGGGAAGGGGGCTATTCGGCTAGGGTTTGGGGGAGTGGCGCCCCCCCTAAATGGCCGGCCACCTCAAGCCCACATGGGCCAAGCCCAAGCCCAGGTTGATGACCAACAGCGAAAAACCCCCTCTCTAAGTGTCTAACTGAGAAAATTCCCTAAAGGTCCCTCCCGTAATTCCATTTGATCCTCCCCCGATTAAACGATCTCTCCCGATTAATTGATCGACACACTTTCGGGGTTTTACACCAACGGAGGTAATAGAGCATAGGTTAGCCATACGACCTGACAAACGACTAATGCAGAAGCTACAACGTTTCGCTCCTAGTCGACAAGAAGCCAATCGAACAGAGTTGGACAAACTCTTAGAAGCCAGTTTCATTTATGGAGTCGACCACGTGGAATAACTCGCAAACCTGGTTATGGTCAAAAAGCTAACGGTAAGTGGCGCTGTTGTGTTGATTTCACCAGTTTAAATATTGAGTGTCCTAAAGATCATTTTCCTTTGCCCCATATCGATCAACTGGTCAACTCAACAACAGGATGTGAACTGATGAGTTTCTTGTATGACTACTGAGGTTATCATCACATTAGTAAGGTAAGAGATGATGAAGATAAAACTGCCTTCATAACGCCATTCGACATTTAATACTACATCAAGATGTCGTTTGGACTGAATAATGTTGGGGCCATGTTCTAGTGCTTGATGCAGAAGACCTTCATAGATCAACTAGGGTGTAATATGAAAGCTTATGTAGATGATCTTATTGTAAAGAGCACTAAGAGCTCTAACCATTTGTCTGATCTGGTTCAAACCTTTGATAATTTGAATAAACATGGTATCAAGTTGAATCCAGAAAAGTGTACCTTTGGTGTTTCTTCTAGAAAATTACTTGGTTTTCTTATTTGTTCTCGTGGAATCGAAGCTAATCTCAAAAAAATCTATGCCATTGAAGCCCAATGATGACCTTCAACCGTGAAGGAGGTCCAAGGTTTAACTGGTCGAATGGCGGCAATAAATCATCTTATTTTCTCGATCAGGTGAACGCGAGTTACCTATCTTTAAGGTAATACACAAACAAAAAAATCACTGGTCGGATGAAGCACATAAAGCCTTTCAAGACATAAATAATTATTTGGCGAGGCCGCCAATATTGGCTTCACCTTATCCAAAGGAACCTTTATTGGTATACTTGGTTTCTATGCCTAATGTGGTCAGTCTTGTACTGGTCGCTGAACGAGGTGGAGTGCAAAAACATGTATACTATGTAGGTGAAGTTTTACATGAACCAAAGGAGCGATACCCTCAAGTCCATAAATTACTTTATGATATACTAATGGCTTCCCGTAAGATAAGGCATTATTTCCATTTGCATAAAATTATTGTGCCTTCATCCTTTCCTCTAAGGAGTATACTCCATAACAAAGAGGCAACTAGTCGTATAGCTATGTGGGCAGTGGAACTTGGAGAATTTGATATCCATTTTGTTGCTCAAACAACAATAAAATCTCAAGCTTTAGCAGATTTTATCGCGAATAGACTAATTTTGTTTCTCATTAATCGAGTGAGTCCGAGCTGAATGACCAGTGGACATTGTATTTTGATGGATCCTACAAATTTAAAGGCTTAGGGTTGGTGTAATATTGGTCACGCCATAAGGAGACTAGTTACAACATGCCCTTCAAATACAATTTTTCTCCACTAATAACATGGAAGAATATGAAGGTCTTTTAGTCGGGCTCTCAGTAGCGAAATCCTGTGGAGTCTGTCAACTTTGGGAAAAAGGTGATTAACAATTAGCCGTAAACCAGGTTAGTAAGGAATATCAATGTTCTGATGAGACAATGGCTCACTACTTAGAAGAAGTGAGTCAATTGGAAAAACACTATAGTAACTTTGAAGTCCAATACATTCCGCGAAAAGACAATGCTCTAGTGGACCAATTATCAAAACTGGGATCCTCATGATCACCTGTTCCAATAGGTGTATTTCTTGAATACTCATCTAAGCCCTCAATAGTTGTAGCAGTAGAGGAACAAACGACCACTTCAAAGGTCGCTATCCTTGAGCATGATGCAGATTGGGTTCAACGTTTGAAGAACTATCTTGCGCATGGGACAATGCCCGATGATGCACATGAAAAAGATAAGTTAATTCGAAAGGCACGTATGTACAAGTTGGTCAACAACACCCTGTACAAAAAAGGAGTGCATTGTGTTCTGATGCACTACATACCCAAAGGAGTAAAACTCCTTAGAGATATACATGGAGGCTTATGTGGAGTACATGCTTCATATAGGACACTAGTCGGAAAAGCTTTCCCACAAGGTTATTATTGGTCCACCGCACTACAAGACGCAATGCATCTTGCAAAGACTTTTGAGCAGTGTCAATTTCATGCTTGACAAGTACAACCACAAAATCAATTGCTAACAATACCATTGTCATGGCCATTCTTGACATAGGGAATTGATATTATTGGACCCCTCCTTAGGACAATTAACAGGTACAAATTCTTGTTTGTGGATATCAATGCATTTACAAAATGATACAACTATTGCGACATTAGTAGCAAAAAAAGTTCTCCATGAAGAACATGGTCACACATTTTGGGGTACCTAGTCACCATATTATGGACAATGAATCACAATTTGTCAGTGGTCTATTCCAAGATTATTGTGATGAAAATAGGCACAAATTATGTTTCACTTCAATTGCTCATCCATAGAGAAATGGAGCAGTTGAGCGTGCTAACAACCAAATTGTTGGGACCGAAATTTACACATCTGAAACCCTCTGTGTATTCTGATCTAGTCCCATGATCAGTAGCTAGCTCACACGGTGAAACATCGATGAAATACCACCCATTCAATGACTTAACTAAAAAGGTAGCAAAATAGCAAATAGTAATAACTAGACCTTATGGTAAATATTTACTTAACTTGCCATGCGGAGCTTAAGAAACAAATAAAACTCTTGTGGCGGAAAGGAAACTTGGGGATGTCATTCGACATGCCCATAGGCAATCGAGTGGAGAACGTATGCTAATTCGCAAAGCCTTCAAAGAACTCGTAGAACTCTTGAGTAGCTTAACTTTCTTTAAGTGAGTAGCAAAGTTTAAAGCCATGAGTACATAAAGTACTCAGCAAGTCGTAGGGAACACTATGCAATTAATATTCATAGAAGGCTTGATCAAAGGAATAGTTGTATGGTTGTTTTGTAGAAAGCAGGTAGTGATAGTAAATATAGTAAGTAGATTGCAAAGCGTAATTGAAATGATAAATAAGGAAGTAAACAATTTCTTTAAAACAACCATTGAACCTCTTGTTCACTTCCCATCCAAACCAAACCAAGTGAATATCGCATCCACCAAGTGAACATCACATTCAACAAGTGAACATCCCATTCACCTTCCAACCATTTTTTGTAAAAACTCTATCCCTCATGTTAAATCCTCGGGCATTGTCCATAATTGGGGACACATCTGTTTAAATAATTCTAACACTTGTGCCATTGTTTGTATACGTCCATCCGGTAACTGACACCACCAAAATAGAACTAAATTGAGACATTACTAATTAGTTAGCTTGGCTCATCCCGTATTGGACAAATGGTTGTACGATTAAGTCCTTAACAATTCACCCAGGCGAAACTACCTCATCCAAGAAGTGCTAACTGCTCCCCCTTTACTACACGATCACTTGCTTGAGCATAAAATTATTTTGTTTAACCAAACTAATGACAATCCCTAGCATTGATGCAGGCGGGGTGCCCGATCTTTCGATGAGATTGATAAATATCGATTTTGGCGGAGGTGACTCTCACGATCCGACTACAACCGTACGACAACGCTTGCGCCTTAGCAATCGTTGAACCAACTCTGAGATATTATTGACCTTGTTGGAAGCACGATCAACCTAAACATGAGGTTCAATTCCTGCGAGCAATCGAAGAACTAGCAAGAATAAGATGTAGTCAATCTGATATTGCGAATATGATTGTAGTATAGATGGTATTGAAAACAAAGGTGGCATCCCGAAGGCTATCTTGATAGGTGGTCGTCTGACACAACTGAAGAACAGAAGTTTGCACAATGGCTAAACCAAAACTCAACGAAATCCGAGTTCTAGCAAAGGAAGGCGGAGGCTCCTATATAGAGAGACAACCAGGGGTGGTGGCTAGGGAAGTGGACACAAGCCCCTAGGGTTACAAGGCCCATAGGCCCAAGTGGAGGTGTTACAACACCCTTTTGACTTGGGCTCAAAAATAGACACAGACTCTTTTGATGATTGTGGCCAGCTCGGATGGAATTTGAAGATGAGGTTGGGTCCATTGGAAAGTAGACTTGATAAGATTACAATGAAGTCCAAGAACATTCCAAACGGAGTACGTATGAAGAAGTTACAGCCTTTTGAACTTAGTATTGTCGCAGAAGTCCGAATTCGAATCCAGAAAGAGCCCAACTCGAACTCTTGCTTGGCTCGGACCCAAAGTGATGTGGTGACCTCTATTATGCCTTCCATGCATATCCATGACTCCACATGCCTCTCCTTGGTCCTTTCCCATGTTCCTAAGCATAATTAAATTACTTGTATTAGGTAGCGGTCTATTCTCAGTAATATATAAACCTAGGAACAAATTCACCTGCTAATTAAGTTGGCGAGCACAAGCTCGAGTAAGTTGTGCTTGTAACACTTGATGTGGATGAGTTATGTGTGTAGGTGCGGTTGTATCCATGGTAGGGATATCCTCATCAGCCATGGCACACAATTTTATCACAGCGACATCGGACCACAACTTGTACAACAGTAGCATCACACCACTCTTGTACAATAGTGGTATCGCATCATAATTCCATATATCATTGAGTCAAATTAACATCATTAAACATGTGACATGAGCCCATCGTAACTAAGCATGACTAAGAATCTCTACGATAACCCATGTTGGTGATACAAATATGTCCAACTATGGTGACAAAGGGTACATGATATTCAAATAATCAATTGCGGCATAATGACAATTAGGTGGTTAACTACTCCAAAAGCAGTTGATATAAAAGTAGCACGTAATTTAATATAAAACAAGTTACTTTTGAAAAAATAGGTTCAACATGATCAATAGATTATGACTTGCCTTGGCTTTACTCAGTAACCACACTTTGGTCTTCAAAACATGCTCCTGCTCCTGTTCCTTCAAAACATCGTCTAAACATGAAAGAGACAACAGACGAAGCACAAACAAAATCTAAAAACAATAAAACTGGCTTTAAAAGAAATAGCTCAACTTTAGATTGATTTAGGAACTTGAACGAATTGAATCGGAGTTCGGACGACGGAGAACAGGCTCTTGGAAGATTTTCGGGAAAGGAAAAGGAGAGGGGAAAGAATATTCTAGAGAACATTCTTTTGGCTGAAAAAGAAAAAGAAAAGGAAACTGACAAGTGGGGTCCACTTGTAAGTGAGAGAGGAGACAAAGGTTGGTGTCCTCTGAAATTTTGAATTTTGAAATAAAACAAAATCCGAAAAAAGGCATGAGAGGCTGACAAGTGGGCCCTGGTCTATGGACCAAGTCCACGAGATTGGCTCGAGTTCACGGCGGACCGGGTGCACGACTTGAGTAGATGACATGTGGGTCCCACATAGCATAGGTATGGCTCATGGTGGACCAAGTCCACGGGTTTTGGTCTAGATTTGGGCTCGATCTGCCACGTGTGAAGCCACGTGGTGCTTACAGGGACAGGCATGCGAGCGGCGAGGCTGATGTTAAGGGTAGTAATGTAATAGTCATGTATGCGTTAGGGGTAGTAATGTAATTGTAATCTAGCTAGGGTTTCTAGTCTAGGGTGAACTTGTACACTATATGTTGCCCGTTGGGCTCTTGCAATGCAATCAAGAATTCAACCCTCATTCCTCTCTTCTCTCCCAAAATCTAATATGGTATCAGAGCATAGATCCATAGCCTAGCTTCCATCCTCTTCTACCGCTGTAGCCCCAGGGGAGAAATCTCCACTCCTAGGGGTAGCATATCAGTAGTTTCTTGGTAGTTTCTTCGTGTAAATAGCAGTAGTCTTAGTCTTCAAGTCTTCATCTTCTTCCAGTAGCATCAATCTTCTTGCCCTCCACCTCACCAGATCCGATGGGATCTGGACCTTCTGCTCGACAACATCTAGACCTCACCCATCCGGAGCTCCTTCGTCGATCCGGAGCTCGTCCTCACCGATCTGGTGCGATCCAGAGCTCCTCCATCGCCGCTTCACCCGGCCGGGAGATGCCTCGCCCTCACTGACCAAATCGGTTGGTCTCCGCCGGTGCCATCATTGCCTAGGGCATCACAGCTGGTCGGATTCGGCCGGATTTGCATCACCACCGCTGGAGACGACCAGATCCTCCTCTACTCCGACTCCGACCGGGTCCTCTAGTCCGCATCACCTCCGCCTCGGGTCGCCTCGGGACCCATGCTCCCGGATCTCTTCGCGTGGAGGTCGTGCCCCTGCTCTCGAGGTCGTGTTCGTTTGGATCTGCACTGCCTTGGCCTGGATTCGTGCCTCTTTCCCCTGGAGGTTGGCCTCTTCCCCACTGGTCGTCCCCTCGAGCTCGCCTCTGGTCGTCGCCCACTGTCGCCGTCTGCCTCTAGCAGCAACTCTTCGCTCAGGCCAATGGGCCTGAGTCGCTCGATCACGCGTGCTGCCTTCGCTCGACTGGATTTGGTAGGATTCATCACTGGCTGCCTGAGTCGCTCCATCTTCACTCATGCGAGCTCAAAGCACCTCACTGATCGTCTGCTTCCTCGCCAATGAAGCATCGCCAAGCCTGCGGGGATTGTGGATCCAGCATCGCGGACGCTATCTCATCCCGTGGGGCATCTTCTCTACCTCAGGATCCTCGGGAGGATGCCGAGCGAACGACCACAACACGGATGCACTATCGGAAGCCACCACTGCTCCTGTCGGCACCGCCTCCGTCGCGGTGCTAGCCACCCATCGAGTTATGCGCTTTCGGGAGGAGCTCTCTGTCAAGCGCCTTCGCAGCCTCGCCTACTCGAAGCTTCGATTGGCCGCCTGTTCCTCCCGCTGGACAATGTCTATGGAGGCTGTGCCACCAATGGTGGAAAACAGGTGATGGAATTCCCAATCCTCCCCTATGTTCCTTTTCTTAATGGGCCGATGTGCACTTATGGGCCCGATTGGGAAGCTGTGCTTGCCCTCTGAGTACTATGGGATGAGCAAGTTGTCTGCTACTTGTTTGTGTGCTACTGCTTGAGACTTGTGGTGCTGCATTGCTTTTGGTGTTGGCCGACTGTATGCTTTGAGTAATACATTGGTGCTTGTGTGATCACAGCTAGTATCTGCTGCTGATGGTTGTATGCTACTGCTAGTATCTACTGCTACTAGTATCTTTAGTCTATTTACTTTGATTTTAAAGTCCTTTTGAATTACTGGATTAAATGAATTGATAAATCAATTAAAAACCAAAAATCTTCTTTGGGCGAATCTCAAAGACCAGCCCATTTCCTCACCGCGCCAACCCAATCCGGCGCTCAGCGCTCTCTCTCTCCTATCTCCCTCCCACGTCAGATTCAAATCAGGCGGCTATCCATCGTCCGCGCCTCCTCTCTTTCCTCTCTCCCTCATCGCTCGATCGCCATCGGCGGTCATCTATACCACACGTCACCCATCTTCTCCTTGCCGTTGGATCGAGAATCCACGGTCGGATCTTGAAGCACCTTCGTGGGTTCGAGCGTCCTCTGCTTTGTGAACTCTCCGTCGCCATCCGCGGCTATCCATCATCCGCCACCCTACCTCCTCCGCCGTTGGATGCGCATCGAGCGATCGCCAACCCCTTCTTCTTCGGCCCTTCTTCTTCCCCACGGCCTTGCGCGTCGCCATTACCGCGCCACGAGCTTCTCCTCGCCGTTTCTCTCCCTCGCTCTCCTCGCCATCGTGCGCATTCAAAAGTCCTCATCCACGCGCCCACTTCCCCACTTTTCCCTCTCTTTACTCCACGGTTTGCCGCCGTCGTGCGGCCGCCCGCGCGTGCATACGATCTTCTCACTCGCCCCTCCCGGCCCCTATAAAAGCGCGCAGGGAGCCCCTTCCTCACTCATTCTAACGCCCACCACTCCTCCTCTCGCGCGCCACCTCACGAATAGGAACCTCTTCGGCGCGGCGCCATTCCTTCCACCATCATTTGCGCCGACATTGCCTCCTCGCCGTCACAAATGCACCAAAGGCATCGCCGCTGACGCTGCTACCCCATGCGCGCCTTGGCATCGTCGGAGAACCACCGAACACCACCACCGCCGAAAGCCGCATCGCGCCGCGCTTAACATCATCGCCGGTGATCCTCGCGGCGCTTCGTGCAACCCGGTGAGCATAGTGACCCCCACTCCACTCTCGTTTGGTGCCATCCATTCCCCTCGCCGGAGCCTCTATCGCCGGCGAGCTCGCCAACCGCGGCGCGCGGCCTGCGCCTCAGTGGTCGACCACGTGATCGCCACCTCGCCTCCACCTCGGGCCACGTCGGCGCTAATGCCTATGTGGCATCCCCAGTGGCGCCATGTCAAGCCACATGCGCACGGTCCACCCGCACTAGATTCTGCGGGCTAGGTGAACTTGGTTCACCATGAGTAGAGCAGCGACATGGGCCCCACATGTCGGGTTTTCATTTATTTTCTTTAATTCCGAAAATCCTCGCTGACGTCATGCTTGCGCAATAATTAGGATTTCCTTTAGAAAAATAATTCGGGAAAATCAATAAAATCTGAAAATTAGATTTTTTTTCAGATTTAGAACTTCCCGGGGTTCGTTCTCCCTCATACGAACTCCGATTTTGTCCATTCAAATTTCTATATTCCTATAAAATCAAGATCTAGCCATATAAACCAAAATCATTTGATTTTGGGTTCTTTTGACCCATAATTCTTTTAAACCCTAAATTATCATTTCATGTAATTTCAATCTTCTAAAATTCATATCTTTTGCTCCCGAACTCCGTTTTAGTCCATTCAAGTTTGTAAATTCATATAAAATTATTATCTAGCTAACTAAAGTAAAATACTTCTATTTGGAGTTAATTTGATCTGTCCTTTTGAATTTATTTGAATTTGAGTTGAATTTGTTGTATTTTCACGATTAGAGTTCGACGACTTCGGAGAATCAGTTTATTGTGAAGAGCAACATAAGAGGATTGATTTTGACTGTGTGATCATCAACGACTTGGAGAATCAGTTTGTGGTGAAGAGCAACATAAGAGGATTGATTTTGGTGTATGATCATCGTGATCGTACACTTGGACTACTGAAGATAGTACTTGTGAGTACTAGGTGACTGTTAAGAAAACAACGTCACCTCAACACGAAGTTCTGTTAAGGTGATCATTAAGAAAAACAACGTCACCTCATCAAGCGAGGCAAGTTATACCCTTGATCATATTCATCCTACTAATTAAAATTATTTATATTCTATTTTAAATTATTACTGCATGCTTATTTATATCAGAATCTTAAATTCCTGTTTTAAATATATAGTTATGCCTAAAATCCTTTGTATGACCAATGTTGATATTGAATCAAACACATTGTCACCCTAGATCAAACCTGGTTGATACGATAGTATGAACTAGGATCATTTAAACGTATTGCTTAGCCATGCTTTTAGACCAAACTTATTTTTGGGAATTTCACCATCAATCAATTATTGATTAAATTGTACCCTTAGCATCTGTGTGTCATGGGAGTTTTGCAAATGACTTGGAAAATAAAATAAAATGATGGTTTGGACTTGGGTGGAATGGATGATTGGTGGGTGCAGGTTCATGCACGGGCTTAATCTGGTTAGGGTTAAGGCCCATGGGTTTTATTGGAAAGTTGCCCAAGTCGATTAAGAACGGTCTTGACGCATGATGCTACGCCTAACCGTACCACCACATGTCCCGTATGGGCGGGACTTGGCTAAATAATTTGTAATGTATTAGTGTCGTTTGTGCTATGTTGTTAGTATGGGCGTTGGTCAGACATTAGACCCATCTGGCGCAAGAGGGGGCTTCCGGAGGATGGCCAGTCCAATGGTAGCGAAACCTTAGCGGGCATAAATACATTAAGGCAGAACATTGTAAAGGCCTCGACACGTGCTCTAGGCCGCTTACCAAAGGTAGTGGCGGTGGCATAGATATATCTTGGGACAAACTAGAAGTCTTGTCATGTGGGTAAAGGCGTACAACCTCTGCAGTGTAAAACTATTCGAATAGCCGTGTCGCGGTCATGGACATGCTAGCGAACTACTCAAAGTTAGACTTTGGTTTTGTTTGAAAACAAACTTCTTCAAAGCGGTTTATCAATTGGGAATTAGGCAAACGACCATGTGATAGGAGGATATCCTTCACCATTCATGTGTGAGCGTTATCGACTATAAAATTGAGAATTTTATAAACTTTAGTTATAGAATAACTGTTTTGGAATCTAGTACGTATTTAAAGAAAATCTTGCTTTATGCAAATAATCATATAAGCCATCCTTTGTTACATCCATATATGCATGTCATTACATTTATTTGTGGGTGTAACTTGCGAGCACGGAAGTTGTGCTCATTCTTGCTTACGCAAACAAATTTGAGAGGACAAGGACTTTGCTACCGATGTGGATCTCGGCGACTAGGCCGCTAGCCGATCGATTACATGTGCGATTCTTTGGACCCTACTACTTCTTCGTCTTCATTGTGTTTATTTTATTGTTGGCTGTAAGCCTCTTTTGTAATCAACTCTGTTGTTATTAATAAAGTTGTGATATGAATTTGTTATCATTTTGTTTCTTTGTGTGAGCTAGCCACGATCATGGGACTAGTTCGATTATGCCTGAAGGATGCAGGTGTATTAATACCGGGTTACGGCGATTTCCATCGAGTCCATCCAAGTCCGCTGCATCTCTCTTTGAGTTTGTCGAAGTCGTGCCAGTTCATCGCATCCTTTGTCGATCAACCGATTTCTTCTTCCTTTTTCGGGTTGCCGCGGTCCATCCATTGGATCGAGTGTAGTCAACCCCATCATCGTTGTTGATGCGACTTTGTCCTCTTGGTCCTCTCTTGTAGCCATCTTGCTACACATCTTCGCATCATTGCGACTCTTGACCAATGGCCTTCTTGGTCGTTATCATCAACTATCTCTTCGTCTTTATTTTTGTTGGACGCCATATTCGACACCATCAACTCACATCTTGGGTGGACGGATCTGGTCCGTTGCCATTGCCTTCGTCGAGTGCCAGATTCAACACCGTCACCTCACTTCTTGGGTAGGCGGATCTGGTTCGTCGTCTCATCTCTATCTCTCTCTCTTCATCGGCTTGATATGACATATTTCTCTATTTCTATCGGTTTCAACATCTCCAAATCAAGACATTTGTGTGTGAAGAGCCGAAGGAATATTTTGTTCAAGAGTTGCATGCTTCGATGACATCTTCAAGCTCGGACATTGGTTTTATCTTTTATTTTAGTGTGGTCTTTTTCAAACTCAATGCTATTGCATACGCATTGAGTTTGAGTGGAGGTGTTAAGGGTAGTAATGTAATAGTCATGTATGAGTTACGGGTATTAATGTAATTGTAGTCTAGCTAGGGTTTCTAGTCTAGGGTTTCACTTGTCTACTGTATAATGCCCCTTGGGCCCTTGCAATAGAATCAAGAATTCAGCCCTCATTCCTCTCTTCTCTCCCAAAATCTTACATGTTAAGGGTAGTAATGTAATCGTCATGTATGGGTTAGGGGTAGTAATGTAATTGTAGTCTAGCTAGGGTTTCTAGTCTAGGGTTTCACTTGTACACTATATATTGCCCGTTTGGCTCTTGCAATACAATCAAGAATTCAGCCCTCATTCCTCTCTTCTCTCCCAAAATCTAACATGGTATCAGAGCATAGATCCATAGCCTAGCTTCCATCCTCTTCTACCGCTGTAGCCCCTGGTGGAGAAATCTCCACTCCTAGGGGTAGCATATCAGTAGTTTCTTGGTAGTTTCTTCGTGTAAATAGCAGCAGTCTTAGTCTTCAATTCTTCATCTTCTTCCAGCAGCATCTTCTTCCAGCAGCATCAATCTTCTTTCCCTCCACCTCACCAGGTCCGATGGGATCTAGACCTTCTTGCCCGACAGCATTTGGACCTCACCCATCCGGAGCTCCTTCGTCGATCCAGAGCTCGTCCTCGCTGATCTGGTGGGATCCGGAGCTCCTCCATCGTCGCTTCGCCCAGCCGGGAGATGCCTCGCCCTCACTGACCAAATCGGTTGGTCTCCGCTGTTGCCATCATCGCCTAGGGCATCACAGCTGGTCGGATTCGACCGGATCCGCATCGCCGCCGTCGGAGACGACCGGATACTCCTCTACTCCGACTTCGTCCGGATCCTCTACTCCGCGTCACCTCCGCTTCGGGTCGCCTCGGGACCCATGCTCCTGGATCTCTTCACGTGGAGGTCATGCCCCTGCTCCGGAGGTCATGTTCGTTTGGAGCCGCACCGCCTTGGCCTGGTTTCGTGCCTCTTTCCCCTGGAGGTTGGCCTCTTTGCCTCCGGTCGTCCCCTCGAGCTCACCTCCGGTCGTCACCCACCGCCGCCATCTACCTCTAGCAGCACCTCTTCGCTCGGGGTGATGGGCCTGAGTCGCTCCATCACGTGCGCTGCCTTCGCTCGACTGGATCCACAGGATTCATCGTTGGCTGCCTGAGCCGCTCCATCTTCGCTCACGCGAGCCCAAAGCACCTCACTGAACATCTGCTTCTGTTGCCAACGAAGCATCACCAAGCCCGCAGGGATTGTGGATCCAGCATCACCGAACCTATCTTATCCCGTGGGGGATCTTCTCTACCTCGGGATCCTCGGGGGAGGATGCCGAGCGAACGACCACGACGCGGATGCGCCGTTGGCAGCCGCCGCTGCTCCTATCGGCACCGCCTCCATCGCGGCGATAGCTGCCCATCGAGTTATGCGCTTTCGGGAGGAGCTCTCTGTCAAGCGCCTTCGCAGCCTCGCCTACTCAAAGCTTCGACTGGCTGCCTATTCCTCCCGTGGGACAATGTCCCGCGAGTGCTGCGCCAATGGTGGAAAGCAGGATGGAATCCCAATGCTCCCCTTATGGGCTCTATTGGGAAGCGTGCTTGCCTCACGAGTACTATGGGATGAGCAAGTTGTCTTCTACTTGTTCATGTGCTCTTTTGAGACTTGTCTTCTTTGCATTGCTTTTGGTGTTGGTGTTTGTATCTTTGTGGTTGCTACTTTTGGTGCTTGTGTGATCACTGCTAGTATCTGATGCTGATGGTTGTATGCTACTGCTAGTATCTGCTACTAGTATCTTTAGTCTAATTACTTTTATTTTCATCGAGTCCATCCAAGTCTGCTGCATCTCTCTTTGAGTTCGTCGAAGTCGTGCCAGTTCATCATATCCTTTGTCGATCAGCCGATTGCTTCTTCCTTTTTTGGGTTGCCACAATCCATCCATTGGATCGAGTGCAGTCACCCCCATCATCGTTGTTGATTCGAGTTTGCCCTCTTGGTCCCCTCTTGTAGCCATCGTGCTACACATCTTCGCATCATTGCGACTCTTGACAAATGGCCTTCTTTGTCGTAGTTGTAACATCCCAAGTTTTGGCTTGTGTTTCAAATGTAAAAAAATGGGTAGAAATTAAAACTTTTTCTTACATCTTGCAATTCTTGTATGTTCTAAAGAATTCTTGCAAAAGAATTATGGGATTACAAGTCACAAGTCACTCGGATCGAAAATCTTGTCTTCCAAAAACCCTTGTCTAATCTAGTGATCATCCACTAGAAATAGTTTTCTTGGGTGACCCTCTGAAAACTTTCGCAATTTCTAGAAATTGTTTGGATATTCTCAGGGGAGGTCAACCCATTCGGACCTTTGGTCAAAACCCTAATCAGAACCTTGGATAATTTATGGAGAAAAGTGCTCTGCATAAAAACCCCTGGAAATTTCACACAAGGTCCATCTCGAAGTCAGCAAGCTACCGTTAAAATTTCATAAATTTTAGAGTAGTTTGCTATCTCAAATACTCCCTTAAAGTTTCAGCTCAAAATTTAATCCCTAAGCAAGCAACTGTTCCTTGGGTTCAAGTCTAACCCGAGCCCAACGCCTTTCCCTAGTGGAACTCAACCCTCCCGGCTCGGCCCGAGCTCCTTCCATGTCGCGACCACTTCCAACCGTTGGATCCATGCCCTACCGCTGCGATCTTGGGAGCTCTCAGACCTCCCACTCGCACGACCACCTCGGGTCCGTTTTGCAAAGAGCACCCTCCCAGACCTCCTGTGGTGTTCTTGCAAAGACCACCCTTGGTCATCCCTTTCGGACCTCCTCGACCACCTTGTGCGCCTTGGTGATCGTGAGCCGTCTATCCTTAGATTTGGGGCTCGGACCTCCCTGTGTATTAAGACCTCCGATCTATTCTTGAAATCGGAGCCCTTTATTACAAATCCAACCGCCAGGATCTCCCCAGCTCAAATCTAAGTCTTCCCAACGTTGCATTCTTTGGTGGTCCTCCTCGGGCTCTTCCACGACTTGTGGACCTCGCAAGTAGTCATCATCACGTTCGCAAGCACGTCGTGTGTCGAGCTCTGGCGATTGGGCGATGCCTTGTCAATTCATGCCTTTGTCAACAGCCCTTTACCACTTGCATTTAATGCTGGTCAGGGCCATTCCCCAAAGTCTCCCCTTTTTACCTGCAATTGTCATTTCACTGTACCCATGGTAGGACCTTTCTCTCATTTCACTCCTCGGGACTCAGCCATTGGTTCACCATTGCCCTCCCGGCTTTATAGGTTCCCTATGTCCCTCCTAGCTCTTTTGGACACCATCTTCCTCAACCAAACTTCACCTCTGTCGCTCGAGCTCAAACACCAAGGGCAACCCCTCACCATTGCCGGGCTTTGGAGCTCCTCGAAGCCTTCAGGGCTCCAGTGATTCACTTGGGTTTCTTGTCCTGTCAACTAGCTGAATTGAATCACCTTGAGCATATCCCTAAGCGGCCTTGTTTGACCTCCTCGGGGATCGTCAGTTTGGGGACTTGCTCTTCATTGGTGGTTTGCTCCTTCTTCCTCAAACTTGGCTAGCACCATTGTTGCGGAGCTCTTCGACCATCCCGGACCTCCTCCATTCTCGGTGAGTACCTTAGCTTTGGAAATCCAGCTCTGTTGGACCTCGTTAGCTTTCCTTTTACCGTTTTTTTACCTCCGGCGGTCATCTCCGGCTAGCCGCCGGTAGGGTGAGCTTTAGCTCTAGTTTTTGACACATTTAGGTCCTCCTCATTATTTAGAGTTTATCCTTGTCCTTGGTTCCCGCCGGCGTGGACCACGTCGCCGGCGGTGAGCTCAAGCTCCGACTCGGGCGTTTTGTCGGGCCTTACTCGGACAAGTCCTGTAGCCCAATGATTAGCATTTAAGTTGTCCTAGAATCCAATCTCTGGTGTTAATTGTTGTTACAGTGCGTGTGTGTGCGTTTCTTTGAGTCTTGAGACCTCTAGGCTCAATCTAGACCGTTGATGATCTTCTAGCGTTAACCCTTGGCCTTTAGATCTTGGTGTGTGAAATCCTTAAGTTCGAGGACCTCCATTGCAATCCTAGCCCTTGTTGATCTCTTAGTGTCTAGATCTAAACCGTCGATCCCTTTTGGTAAAAACCTAAGTCCTAGGACCTCCCGGTTGTGGTCTTAGCCGTTCCACGACCTCTTCACCATCGATGCTGGACCGTTAGATCTCTTCGTAAGTCTCTTGCGGCGGGACCTCCCTTTATCTCAAATCTGGCCGTTAAAGACCTCAGTAGAGCAAATCCCGGCCGCTAGGATCACCCTCCACCTTGGGGTCCTCTTTGCAAAAGACCTCCTTGAGGTCCTCAGTGCAGAAGACCACCCCGAGCAAATCTGAGCCGGCGAAGACCTCCCCCTGGGAGATCTTAGCCATCGGGTTCCTCATCCGCTAAAATCCTCACCCCCAGGACCTCCCTGTAAAATCCAGACCGCTTGGACCTCCTCCGGGGTTCATCTTGACCGTCGAGATCTTCCTCCGTGAAGACCTCTGCTCTCAGGACCTCCCCCTAGTTTAATCTCAGCCGTTAAGATCACCCCCTAGTCAGATCCGTACCGTAGGGTTTTACGTGTAAATTCTAAGTCCCAAGACCTCCTAGAGTAATCTCATGCGTTAAAGACCTCCATGGTTTGGCTCTTAGCCGTTGGATCTAGCTTTGTGAAAAACCTTAAGTGCTAGGACCTCCTGGTTAGATCCTGGCCGTCCATGACCTCGTTAAACCCAATCGAGCCGCTAGGACCTCTCCTGCATAAAAGACCTTCTCGTGGTTTTTGCAAAGACCACCCAAAGACCACCCCCTCGGGGTCCTCTTTGTAAAAGACCACCTGGTCTTTTATAAAGAAGTCCTCGAACCTCAGGACCTCCCTCCTCGATTAAATCTAAACCATTCGGGACCTCCTAGCTCCAATCAGTCGTCCAGGCTCCTCCCTTAAAACCCTATCGCATAAGACCTCCCCGAGTAGATCTTGGCCATCCAAGACCTCCTCGTGTAAATCCCAGCCGTTCGGGACCTCCCTCGCTTGATCTCGACCGCCTAGGACCTCCCTCGCTTGATCGTGACCGTTAAAGACCTCCCTCTGGAGATCTAGACCGTTGAAGACCTCCTCTGTGAGATCTTAGCCGTCCAAACCTCCCTCCGTAGGTTTAGCCTTAGGACCTCCCCTAGTGCTCGGGACGCGGATCTTGATCGGCGATCACGACCTCTGATGAAACACGAGGACCTCCCCTGCGCGTTTGTGCATACTGCGGTCGTGGCCGTTGGATCTAATCTCAACGGCCCGGACCTCCCAGATCTTGGGAAGAGGTCCTTTGTGCGGCTGCGCCGAGTCGTGGCCATGCGATGAAGGATCGACGACCAACGACCTCTCCTTTTCCTTGAGTTCATTTGGATCTCAGAGAGCTCAAATTTCCTAAGTCTTTTAATGTTCCAAATTTCAAAAGTGCATAACTTTGTCATTTTAATTCCTTTTGAATGATTCCAATTTCTTTAGCTCTGTTATAGAATGAACTTTAATGAGAATGAATTTAGAGCCTTTATTATGTGAGAAAATGATATAAAGCTGCTTGATCTTGTTTAGTGAAAAGGTTGTCTAGAAATTCATTAAAATTTGTAAAATGCATAACTTATGCTCTGTTATTCCAAACTGAGCAAACTAAGTTTTGTTAAAACCCACTAGGAATGTCTTGTAGTGTAGAATAGGTCTTCATGTGATCCTTGCCATGAAATTAGTGATCTACCAGTTTTAGAACTTAGAAAAATCATAACTAATTCATTTCAACTTCAAATTGTGCAAACTCAGTTTTGCTGTTATTAAGATAACCATATCTACCTACCATAAAAATTTCAAGTTCAGATCATTCTAGAAATTTTCGCCATGAACGATAACCGTAATTAATTTAATTAGGATTTTTAGTGAGAGAACTTAGTTTAGCCATAACTTTGTCATCTTTGAGTCCAAATGACCTGTTTCTTGTTTGAAATTTGTCTAAAATCACCCTCTTGCTTCTGTATAAATTTCATTGTATTTGGATAATTTTGCTGTTGAGTTTTATTTGGAGTTCTTGTTCTTATTTGATTATCGCCTTTTAGCGTTAGGTTCGAAGGGATTATTGTTTACGTGAGTGAATCCTCTGCTGACAAGAAAGTGATCTCAGACAAGGCAAGCGGTTTGATCATATCCACTCCATCCCATTACTTTTAAAATCTAATACTTTGTTTTACTTGTATGTATGCATGCTTTTGTGTCAATGATTAATTTTGCCGAATAGAGGTAGCTAATCCTATTGCATTGTTTCCCTTAAATTGTTCACCTCTGCCACTACCTTAGGAATATTATCCTCACCGGTGAATTAGAGCCCGGTGAATGATTTAGGGCCTCTTAATTGTCTTTACGATATGATGCTTAGCAATGCTTAGTTACTGGTAGAATTGGCGATTATCGACCTAGTCGATAGCCTTGATCACATACAACATATTATCACTTATGATTTCAGCCTTGTACCATGTTTACTTGTGAAAATTAAAATCTAAAAACAAAATAATTTAGACTTGGGCACAATGGTATGTTGGTGTGCTTCAGGTGTGGCTGGAATGGTGCAGAGTCAACAAGGACCGAACATCTTGTTACACTAAACCAAGCATTTTAGTGTGCTAACCACACTAGAGGTATGGGACCTCTCTTGACTTAGTACTCTGGCGTGTATTGGCTTGAGTCGCGAGGAGCGCGGGAGAGGATGGTCTTGGGAGCATTGTAGAGTCGAAAGGCTTCCCGTGATGGTTGGTTGTCTTTGGTGGCAATGTAAGCGTATGGATCTGATCCATACGAGCGGCTCGTAGTCAATGCACAATATTGGAAAGCGTCTCGTAGGACTTAGCGTGCGGCATACCTTGGAAGTGTGCTTTGTGGCTTAAAGGCGATGCGAAGTGTGGGTACATTGGTACACCTGCGGGGTTAAAACTATTCGAATAGCCTCGTCTAGGTTATGGACACGCTTGCAAGGTCTTTCAAGAGTTAGACTACAACCTTTTAAAATTAAAACTTGATGGGTTGGTATGAATGGATATTCATACTATTGTTGTGGTGACTATTGGGTTAGTCACTTCGAGTTGTCTTTATTGTTGTTATTACTATTGTATCATTTGTTATTTCAACAATTACAATCAGTTGTCAAATTGCTTTGAATCTATTACATTATTGCAAATGAAAACTAACTTTACTGCTAAAAAGTAAGTCGAGCCCCCTCCACTTAAATAAAGCTTGCATGTAGTTAATTATAGTTTTGTTACCCTTACACGTCGTCTTGCAGTACAAAAACAATTTTTGTACTCTGTTGCTTTCTTAATTAATTGTTTTGTTGCGGAGGAAGAAGGTGAGCCCCAAGGGCTTCCCTTTTGTGAGATGTGCTTGGGTTTGACGACTAGCTTGGCGGCCGGTTGGTTGCCTTGTGGGTAAAGGCACACTAATTGGCTTTTGTTCATCGCCATCTTATGGCATTTTTGTTTCCTCTGTTTAATTGTTGCTTAGAGTCATTTGACCGGTTGGCCCTTGTTGTAATAAATCTCTTTTATGTATGTCTTTTGTTAGACTGTTGTATGGAATTGATGAGTGATTTTGTAGCAGGTGTGTATCTGCATTTAGGAAGTATACATGTCTCGGGCTTAGTTTATTTGATTTGTGATGCTAGAGTCAAGGAAGACTAAGCATTACAAGCCAAATAAATCGGGGTCCCCACGATTATCATCAACTATCTCTTCGTCTTTATTTTCGTTGGGCCTTGATTAGACACCATCACCTCACATCTTGGGTGGGCGGATCGGTCCATTGTCATTGCCTTCATCGAGCACCAGTTCGACACCGTCACCTCACTTCTTAGGTGGGCGGATGCAGGTTCGTCGTCTCATCTCTATCTCTCTCTTCATCGACTTGATTTGACATATCTCTCTATTCCTGTCGGTTTCAACATCTCCAAAGCAAGACATTCATGTGTGAAGAGACGAAGGAAAATTTTTGTTCAAGAGTTGCATGCTTCGACGACATCTTCAAGCTCGGACATTGGTTTTATCTTTTATTTTAGTGTTGTCTTTTTAAAACTCAATGCTATTGCATACGCATTGAGTTTGAGTGTGGGTGTTAAGGGTAGTAATGTAATAGTCATGTATGGGTTAGGGGTAGTTATGTAATTGTAGTCTAGCTAGGGTTTCTAGTCTAGGGTTTCACTTGTACATTATATATTGCCCCTTGGGCTCTTGCAATACAATCAAGAATTCAGCCCTCATTTCTCTCTTCTCTCCCAAAATCTAACATGTTAAGGGTAGTAATGTAATCGTCATGTATGGGTTAGGGGTAGTAATGTAATTGTAGTCTAGCTAGGGTTTCTAGTCTAGGGTTTCACTTGTACACTATATATTTGCCCCTTGAGCTCTTGCAATACAATCAAGAATTCAGCCCTCATTCCTCTCTTCTCTCCCAAAATCTAACATGGTATCAGAGCATAGATCTATAGCCTAGCTTCCGTCCTCTTCTACCACTGTAGCCCTCAGGGGAGAAATCTCCACTCCCGGGGGTAGCATATCAGTAGTTTCTTCGTGTAAATAGCAGTAGTCTCGGTCTTCAATTCTTCATCTTCTTCTAGCAGCATCTTCTTCCACCAGCATCAATCTTCTTACCCTCCACCTCACGAGATCCGGTGGGATCTAGACCTTCTTGCCCGACGACATCTGGACCTCACCCATCTAGAGCTCCTTTGTCGATCCAGAGCTCATCCTCACCGGTCCGGTGGTATCACGAGCTCATCATCACGCTTCACCCGGCGGGAGCGCCTCACGTCACCGACCAATTCGGTTGGTCTCCACCGTCGCAATCGTCACCTGGGGCATCGCAGCCGGTCGGATTCGGCCAAATCTACACCGTCGCTACTAGAGACGACCAAATCCTCCTCTGCTCTGACTCCGATCGGATCCTCTACTCCGCGTCACCTCTGCCTCGGGTCGCCTCGGGACCCATTCTCCCAGATCTCTTCGCTTGGAGGTCGTGCCCCTGCTCTGGAGGTCGTGTTCATTTGGATCCACATAGCCTTGGCCTGGATTCGCACCTCTTTCCCCTGAAGGTCAACCTATTCGCCTCTGTTCATCCCCTCGAGCTCACCTCCGGTCGTCCCCCACCGCCACCGTCTACCTCTAGCAGCACCTCTTCACTTGAGTTAACAGGCCTGAGTCGCTCCATCATGCGCGCTGCCTTCGCTCGACCAGATCCAACAGGATTCATCGTTGGCTGTCTGAGCCGTTCCATCTTCGCTCGTGCGAGCTCAAAGCACCACACTGATCATCTGCTTCCGCCGCCAACGAAGCATCACCAAGCCCACAGGGATTGTGGATCCAACATCGCCGACGCCGTCTCATCCGCGGGGGATCGTCTCTGCCTCAGGATCCTTGGTGGAGGAAGCTGAGCGAACGACCACGATGCGGATGCACCATCGGCAGCCGCCGCTGCTCCTATAGGCACCGCCTTCGTTGCCGCGCTAGCCACCCATCGGGTTATGCGCTTTCAAGAGGAGCGCTCTATCAAGCGCCTTCGCGGCTTCGCCTACTTGAAGCTCCGACTGGCCACTCGTTCCTCTCGCTGGACAATGTCCATGGAGGCTGCATCGCTAATGGTGGAAAACAGGGGAGGGAATCCCCAATCCTCCCCTATGTTCCTTTTCTTACTAGGTCGACGTGTACTTATGGGCCCGATTAGGAACCTGTGCTTGCCCTCCGATGGCTATGCGATGAGCAAGTGATCTACTACTTGTTAGTGTGCTCTTTGCTTGAGACTTGCGGTCTTTGCATTGCTTTTGGTGTTGGGTGATTGTATGCTGTGAGCTGCTGTTGTTGGTGGTTGGGTGATCACTGCTAGTATCTGCTGCTAATGCTTGTATGCTGCTGCTAGTATCTACTGCTACCAGTATCTTTAGTCTATTTCCTTTGATTTCCATCGAGTCCATCCAAGTCCACTACATCTCACTTTGAGTTCATCGAAGTCGTGCCAGTTCATCATATCCTTTGTCGACCAGCCGATTGCTTCTTCCTTTTTCAGGTTGCCACGGTCCGTCCATTGGATTGATACGGTCACTCCCATCATCGTTGTTGAGTGCGACTTTGCCCTCTTGGTCCTCTATTGTAGCCATCTTGCTACACATCTTCGCATCATTGCGACTCTTAACCCATGGCCTTCTTTGTCATTATCATCAACTATCTCTTCGTCTTTGTTTTCGTCGGACGCCAAATTCGACACCGTCACCTCAAATCTTGGGTGGACGGATCTGGTCCATCGTCTTGGCCTTCGTCGAGCGCCAGATTCGACACCGTCACCTCACTTCTAGGGTGGGCGGATCTGGTTCGTCGTCTCATCTCTATCTCTCTCCTCATCAGCTTGATTTGACATATCTCTCTATTCCTATCGGTTTCATCATCTCCAAATCAAGACATTCGTGTGTGAAGAGCCGAAGGAAAATTTTTGTTCAAGAGTTGCATGCTTCGACGGCATCTTCATGCTCGAACTTCGGTTTTATCTTTTATTTTAGTGTTGTCTTTTTCAAACTCAATGCTATTGCGTACGCATTGAGTTTGTGTGGGGGTGTTAAGGGTAGTAATGTAATAGTCATATATGGGTTAGGGGTAGTAATGTAATTGTAGTCTAGCTAGGGTTTCTAGTCTAAGGTTTCACTTGTACACTATATATTGCCCCTTGGGCTCTTGCAATACAATCAAGAATTCAGCCCTCATTCCTCTCTTCTCTCCCAAAATCTAACAGTGTGCTGCACTCATGTGGAGGATGTGGTGGCGGTGGCGTCGGCGACAACAGCGGCGGCACTCAGGAACAAAAGCTCCGGCGGCGGTGGGGCATGGTGGTGATGGTGAGGCGGGGATCGTGCAAAGGAGGCACGGTGAGGATGGTGACACGGCGGTTTTCACGGTAGCGATCATAGTGGCGGGCGAAAGGCGAAGCGGCGGCGGCCGACTGTGGCGGTGCCGATGAGGCGGCGGGTTCTCAGGGTCGGCGTTCTTTGCAACATGTAGAACACGATAAGGCGAACTCGTTTGCAATGATGGAGTGGGCAAAAGCTCATTGGCGGTGACACAATCGGCGAGGAAGAGCTCGGCGGTGCTTGGCTTCTTGAGCTTGATTCGGCGACTTGGCGGCACGGGCCAGGAGAGGCTCGGGCTTCTTGGGAAGTGAGCGGGGTGGTAGTTTTGACACAGGTGCAGGCTATTTAAACGTGAGGACTGGGGAGTTTGGGTTGGAGACGGTGAGGCCAACGTGTAGGAGCTGGATTCTGAGAGGGAAGCTAACGGGTGGGGCAGTGGCGACAAGAGAGAGAGAGAGGGCAAGGCGGAGCAGGTGGCACGTGGAAATGGGTGAGGAGATGGGCGGCGAGGAAGCGAACAGCGGGGAAAATGGCAGGGAAAGCTGGCGGGGATGGCGAAAAGGAATGGGTCAAAAGGAGAGATTGAGCCCAAAGGATTTGCGGAAAAAGAAATGGTTTTGGATTTTTTGGAAAGAGATTGAATAAAATCGAGCTCAAATAAATAGAAAATGAACTCCAAAAATTCCAAAAAAAATCCAGAAAAATATGGTACTCAAGGAACCCAAATAAAACAATTTTGAATTCAATTGAAGTTTATATAAATGGTTTTAATTTCTGAACATTCAAATTAACATTTGAACTTAAATAAGAAAATTCAAATGGTTATTTTTATTTTTAAAGACTTCAAAATAACTCCAAATTTGGCATGTTACAAATCTTTCCCCTTAAACAAAATCTCGTCCCCGAGATTCGAGCGGACTAAAGAATAGGTTCAAAACTCGAACTTTGCTTACTCTTCCAAACTACTTTCTCTTTTGAGTGAAATAAAGCTTCAACGAACACTAGGCTGACTAGAGACTTAGCTGGAATGACGTTCTAAACTGATTAAGCCTCCTCTGTAGTGACATGATTCAGTCGTCCTCTTGCTGAAGGTAGTGGAGTCCTGATGGCTTGACTTGGAGTCTGAGGCATTCCTCGTCCTACTCCTGACATAGAAGTCCTGGCTGGTGTAGCTCCCAAGTTGAAAGGAATTGGTGTTAGAGCTTGCTTTTGTGGACAACTATTGGCAAAATGACATGTCTCATGGCACTTTAAATAAACAAATCCTGAGGCTGGATTGTTGGTCCTCTAAGGTTGATGAGTGTTGCTATTATTAGCATTGTGGGGTCCTAAATGGCGAGTTAGGCAGTGCGGGGTTACGAATGCGACAGGTGAGTTATTGAAATGTACAAGCTATTGCACATTGGTTCTAGCTTTGTTGATGATTCTGATGAACTCCATATTGTATCATCTTCCTTTTGCGTGATTGTTCTAACTCACCACCATAATCTTTTATGAGTGCGGCCTTATCAATCATATGTTGGAAATCCACATAGTCGTTACATACAACTTGCACCTTTAGACTGGGATTAAGAACACGTTTGAATCACTTCTGACGTGCATTGTCTATAGCAACAACCTCTGGAGTATAACGACAAAGTTGAGTGAAGTTGTTGAGATATTCACTCAAGGACATGCTTCCTTGCTGTAAATCGCAAAATTCATTCTTCTTCATTTCCACTACTAGCAGAGTGCCTGTGCATTGCAACAAATTTGAAATCAACAACATTACATGTTCTTAAACTCCCCCAGAACAAACCGAAGCAGTTCTCTAATCTTTGCATAGGTTTACCCAGAGCAGCAGGACAATCGTCCCCCATAGACACCCCTCGTCCCCAAAAATTCTAGCGCCTACCAGTTGGGCAAGCTTCTCTGCCCATAGTCCCCAGCATAACCCTTGATAGCCATATGCTTATAGCATAACCCTTCACATCCATTTACCGTGTATAAAGCACACTATTCACTCGAACGCACAATTATCGAAGGTTCAAGTCATTTCATTGTGAAAAGCATACAAATTGCCCTCACTATTTTGCAAACTCAGACTAAAAATATCTCTAATCTAATTTTGCCATTAATAGAAGGCCCACGTTACATAGCATTTTGTAAAATTTAGATGCACTTAAATATCGACTAGGTACAAACACAAAGAATAGTAAACAAGCTTATACAATAAGGTCTCAAGTGTCCAATAAAGTGTAGAAGCGATGGAAGAGAACAATATCAATTCTTTTCACCTTCTGAAAAAAGAAACTTTTTTTGGCAATTATATCTATCATCGTGTCACCATCAAAGATGATAGTGCCCATCGAAACAGAACCGATGGGAGAAATCATACATCGAAATATGCAAAAGCATAAAAGCAGTTTATATATGCATGTGGCATGCACGATTTAAGCTTACATAATCATAAACAAAAACTAATCAGTATACAGAAGATTGCATGCCATAGCCTTTAAGCAACCACAGACCAGGGCCTTGATGTTCTACAGCTATATATCTATATTCCATCATCTGGTACACCGAGTCTAATAACCAAATGCAATGGACATTATATCTATCAAAAGTTCCCTTGTTGGCATTTACTTGATAGTTCAGAGATGTTGGTTAGCAATGAAACACCTGATATATTTGTCTTCCTTTCTTCGTAATAGAATCAGAATGAGTACAAATTTCTGTAAACTTTAAAGAGATATAACAAACATCGAATTAGCATTATACTTATTCAGAAGTAGTAAAACTTGATTTAAAATTTCTTTTAATGAATCATCGGACTAAAAAATTGTGTTTTGGCTTCCATGAAGGTGCACAAAAAGTATCATACTAAACATTATAAAACATCCTAGCTGAATGGCCATGCATTTCTACGAAATAAAAAAATATCATACTAAACATTATAAAACATCACAAAACAAACCAAAGCCATCCTTGCCATTAGGTCCTCAAATCACCTCTACTGCCCCTTTCCAACCGCATAGATGTACAAACTTAAAATTCGAAGATGAATGAAATCAACAGTAGTAATGATCAGTTGCAAGGTAGTTAGAATCGCGATCCTACTCTTAGAATCTTACGATTCTACGAACCCACGACAGCTTGTCGATCCAAATCGCACCGTGAATCGGAATCAGGTAGAATCGTGGTAGAATCGCGATCCAAATCGTAGAATCGTGTAGAATCGCAGAGTAGAGTCGTGGTAGAGTCGTTTGGACAAAAAAATTGCATTTTTTTTTGCATTTTTTTTTTGATTTTTTTAGAGGCAGGGTTTGCTAATATTTTGTTTTAGAGCAAAATTTATTGATATTAATTTCTGAGAATGAAACTATAAATATCAGTATGGTAATGCTAGTACAAATATCTATATTATGACATGAGCAATGTTGAGCTTAATAATGATAAGCTATTTTTATTCCTGTATATCTAGTTGCTTTTAAGGAACATGCAAGTGTTGCAATTAGATATTGATTTACAAAAGTTGTGAGCATTTCTCATGCAATTGTAGTAAACTAGTCATGGTCATTGGTTGTTCTCCTGTAGTTCAGAACTATATCACCTATCATGTCAGTACCATTATGCTTTTCTGTTGTGCGATAAAAAGTGCTTTGTCCCTTTTTGGATTATAAGTAAGTGGTAAACCATATAAGAATAATACAAACTTATAGTATAGGTATTAAATATGTGTATTTTTACAATTCCGTAGAATCGCCGATTCTACGATTCGATACTACGATTCGATCCTACCGGAGGCAAATCGATCCAACTTAGGATCTCGACTCTGACTACCTTGATCAGTTGGCTTTGCTTTTGCTACTATTTTTATTCTCAAATCTAACTTCTCAAGCTAGCCATGCTAACAATCAGGATGGGCTCAATTGTCATTTCCATTCTCAAATCTAACTTCCCAAGCAGCAATGTCATTTCCAACGACACCGGAACCTGATCTTCAGGTGCAAAACAATGTGTCTAAATACAAAGACATAAAAATGAAAATAATTGATAGCTTAAAAATATTTGTCATGTTTAGAAACATAGGGATAGCCTAGTTCTATTAGTGAAACCAGTCTAGACATCACATATCAAAGACCAAAAACAAACAAATAAAATTGTGAAGTCTAGAATATGACATGCCAAAAGAACATTCACAACATGACAATTGGTGATCATCTAAAAATGGCGTGAAATTTGTTGTTTGGCTGTAATAACGGTTTGGTCACTAAAGCAACATAATTAAATGTATGATTCATTTGATGAATGTGTTCGTGGCCCTACAATGATGATAAAAATCGTATGATTACAGTGGCGACTTCAATCCGATAATATAGTTTGGATTTAATTTTTAGTGGTATCAAGGAAAGAAACTCTTAGGAACTAACAACATTCTTAAATCGAATACCTTGGATGGAGTTTTAAAATGTGTTTAGACTTCACAGGGCACAGATGGAGTTTTTAAAATCTATTTAGACTTCACAAGGTTTGTCATGTTATGTTGTTTGACAGAATAGGGACAAGGATAGAATAAAAACCTACCTAATTCAAAATGAAACCAAGACTCACTTTATGTATGGGTAAATTCATACCTCACCAAAAGTTGTGTCCTGTGAAAGAAACATGCCATGTATGAGCTAAGAATTTCTTTTGTGCTTGAGATATATAATTTTGGTATAAATGTCTTAATATTCTAATTGCATGGCTCATGGAGACGTGGAAATGTCCAATTTGTCCTTCATACAGAAGACAAGGAAGCAAGTTACAAAGAATATATTGCAGCCAACAACCAACTCTTTTGGGTAGGAAATCACAGTATGCAAATAATTATGAGGATATTAGTAAATGAAACAGAAGTGCACAAATGAAATATAAACTAACATCAAAGAATAAGCATTAGAAGAGCGTACAAGAATATCTTTCAGAACTCTCGCTCTCTCAAAAAACTGCTAACTAACTTTCTTTATGAGCAGAAGTGAGAATGGGTCACTACTAACAAGGAGGGAGAAAACTGATGGCAACAAAGTTCTATAATTCACTCCAAAGCAGAAAGCAATGTGACTGCATAACATAATCTATATTGATATTTTTGCATATCAAGTCCGAACCTATCCTATAAGTTCAGATGTAGAGAATGCATAGATGCTAGCCTTCTAATGTGAAAATGTTTGCAAATAAGGATTTTTTAAAATAGCAAGGGCAAAGGGAAAAAATGTATCAACACCTTCGAAAGAAGTTGTCGAAAAGACTAACCTTCTTAAACTGAATTGGTTTCATTTGAAATCCTCGAGGTAGTTTCATCCACATCATGACATGCTTCTAGCTTGGTTAAAAGATCTTCTATAACAACAACATCGTCAACTGAGGCTCTGGAGAGTTCAGTAGCCTTCTCATCTTATCACAAATTCACAATCTTAAACCGCTGTCTTTGGCTCAAATTCAGGCACTACAACCTTACTGACTACATCAATCAGATTACTCATGTTCTTTACCCAGACAAGAATGGAGATTTTAGCATAAGTGTGTCATGGTCAAATATCCGAGAGGCTGTAACACGCATCTGTGGCGTGCGCTGCTTGTAACATCACGTGTCTTGTGGCGGCGCATGTTGTAGAATCATCACCAGCTCTTGCCTTTAGTGGCCAAGGAAACCCCCTCATCTGATGTTATATTTAGTTATTTCTATATCCTTTAGATTGGTTATTTCCATATCATTTAGGTTGGATTGTTAGGATCGTCTATTTTCTATATTAGAGATATGTTTCTTAGGGATCAAGTCAAGCCATCCCTATAAAAAAGGACATCATTGTATCATTTATGGGTAAGGAAGAAAGAAAGAATAAAGTTTATCCCAGTCTTAGTCTCCCCTCTCCCCACCATACGCATACGACCATCCTCCCAGCGGTGTTTACTCCGTTACGATCTAAGGGTCATAACAGTGCGTCTTGAGGAAACGTGTAATGTTAGTTGTTTCACACGATTAATGAAGTAATCTTCAAATCTAGCATAACAAGGTCATTAGATTTTATCTTAAATGAACTCCCCTCCTTAATACTATATGTTTGGATTATATATAATATATTCAAATTTCAAAGAAAACATTTAAAGTTTGAAGTGCCAACATGTGATAAGTGAACCAAATAAAAGAATCAAGAGTTATCTGCAATTGAAAATATGTAGTTGCATAATTGAACATATAGTGAATTAACTCCCTGGCTTTGCTTTAGGAAAAACGAAAACACAATACAAAGGGGGAAAACTAAAGCCCTAACAATAGTTGTATCAGACTATTAAGTTCCTTTTAATAATGAAGACAACAGAGACATTTACACTTCTTTTGTTGTCTAAGGTTGCCTTGCTAGTTCAAAAACAAAAAAATGTACCTCAAAACAATTGAGTAAAATTAGCAATATACACTAGTGAACAATCTAGCAAACTTTGCAACATTTGAGTTATCGAAACAAAACAATTATATTTGGCATTTAAGTACCGATGGGCATAACAAACTAATAAATAATGCGTCAAATTTGTTTAGTTCTCAAATAAAAGAAAGAGCATACTCTAGAATGCAAAAGAATGTGTTGTTAGTTTGACTATCATGGCAATTGGAAGGCATGATTAGTACATTAGGTTCAATGATAAAAACAACATGATTCGTTAAAGCAACTGAAACCAACGGGACTCTTTAGCTGCAACAATACAACATGAATCAAGCAAATTGTTGACCAACATAAACAAGTATATGAACTTGCAGCTTAGCATGCAATAAACTGGTAGAAACCTAGACAATATTTATTGGCTAGTAGAAACCACCACAGATATACGATGTGTTAATTCGATGAAGAACAACATGTACTGTTATGAGAATATTCAAAATTGATCGAGCCTAACAATTGTTTGGTTTAAATATGAAATACAAAACAAAAGCCAAAAGATGCCCCTACATCTTCATATGTTTTTGTGACCACAGAGATAATCACAACATAATCTAGTTTTATGAGTCTTCACGTCGAGCTTCATTAGCTTGTGAGGTAAGATTCCCTACCAGCAAATTCTTTCTTTACATAAGAAAAACAAAAAAGTAAACAAACCTTGAATATAGAGGGGATAAATCATACTTCAGTCTTGCCCAAATTAGGTCATCTTCAAATTTATCACATCGCTCCCTATCTAGGCATTCACATAAAAGCTAGAGCAATTTCCTAGTTTAAGAATCACCTGCTTTTCTAACAGCATATTGAGTAGGATTACATAGTGTTCACTTCATTTCTAGTTGCATGCTATTATTCTAGCAAGAAAGGAAAACTATTTAACTAACGAACAAGAAAGAACTTGATTTCGGTAATTTTCTTGTGATGAAGATTTTGGGAAGGGAAAAATATCACACCTTTGCTTTGGACACGAAAGTGGTGGTGAGGCCTGCTACATGATTTGACAAGGGGTAGGCGTGCGATGACCATAAGAACAACCAAGGTGAAGAACAACATAGGACAACCCCTACTATGTCATTGAGCTTTATTTAGGCTAAGTATCTTTCACCTTCGGTTTCTTTCTATTTTCTATCTTATCTTGTAACATCCCAATTTTGAGCTTAAAATCTTTTAATAGTTAGTAGGAAGAAAATTCACCATTTGGATTTTATTTGAATTTAATTTCAAAAGCTTAATATTGGACTTTACAATCAAAACATTTAATGTGAATAATCCCAACATGAACAATAGCCAAAACTATTTTATTTGGGTTCTATGTGCTCGATATATTTTCTAGATTTTCTAGAATTTTTACGAGTTCATTTGCTATATTCTATTGCCCATTTGAATTTACAGTATTTTCTAAATTAGAAAACCTATTTAAAATCTCGAAAATCAATCGGGCCGAATTCTAACTCGGCCCATTCTCCTCCGCCGCCGGCCAGTGCGCCAGCCCGGCCTCGCTCTTGCCTTGTGACGCTTCGCCTGCCTTGCGACATGCGGGCCCGCTCCCTTTGCCCACGTGTGGGTGGGCGCTGCCCTCTTCCTCTGGTGGTGGACCGCCGAGGTCATCGTCTCGCGCGCTTCTTCCCAGTCAGTCGGCGCCGTCCGCCATTGGAGCTTCTAGAAACCTCGTCAGACAACGGACTTTCCTAACTAAAACCTCCGGATTTACGTGCCAAACTCTATCTCTAACCTCACGCACCGTGTCTGCACTCAATCGGGATCAAGCGGACTCTATCTCGTTTCGTTTTCAGCAGAAATCCCCAATTTAGGGATTCCTTATCCGGGCACCCGACCCTATAAATAGCCCAGGATGCGGCACCTCGCAACCCGAGCCGCCACCCTCATCCCCTCCAGAGCCTAAGCGTCGCGCAATTGGAGTTCTAGGGTTTTCGCGCCGCTCTGTTCTTCGTCGTTTCGCGGCCGTCGGTCTGCGTCGGAGCTCGCCGCGCACCACCGACATCGCCGCGAGCATAAGCAATCTCTGGTCTGTCCACCCGGCGGAACATCGCGGAACTCGATCCAACGACAACCGAGCTGCTCCTCGCTTGAACCTCGCCGCCGCCATCTCGGTGTCTCGCGCTCGTGAGTGTACCATCGGATTCGCAATAGCAGGGCTTCGTCAGTACCATCGGACCTCGCCGGGCGCCGCGATCGTCGTTGCGTGCGGTCGAGCGCCGCCGTTTCCATTGTCGTCCACGTCACGCCACCTCGGCCGCGGCGCTGCGTGTCGTCTGCGTGGAGCCGTCGGCGTCCGTGCGTGGCCACCGGCGGCCACCGGACCGAGTCGAGGCTCGGTGGACCTAGTCCACCGTGAGCCTAACCGACATGTGGGTCCCATGTCGAATTTCTTTTATTATTTCTTTTCGGAAATCCTCGTGCGTCGGCATGCGCGTTAAATCTGATTTTCCTTTAGGAAAATAATTGATAAATTCATAAAATCTGATTTTGACATTTTATGTAATTTCAATCTTCGAGCTTATAACTTTGCATCCTAACTCAATTGAGCCCATTCAAATTTCTAAATTTGTCTAAATTCAAGCTCTATTTATCTGAGATTTTTATTTAATTTTTGGAGTTTGTTTTGCCTCTGTTATTTATTTGTTTTGTTTGTTTTTGTCTCGGTTGCAGTGAGCGTCGATTCGTCGGGAATTTTGTGGAGGAAGGAGCACCCCAATTTCAAGACCAGTACATAGACCTTTTCCAAGGCAAGCCATACCTTTGATCATCTTGAAACCAGTTTTCAAATTACTTTGTGTTAAATTATTGCATTCTATTTTAATTATTTATTTAAATGCTTTGGGCATAGTTATTATCAAATTGTTATCACACCTTGGCCTTGTATGTCATATTTCCTTGTCACCTAGATTGGTTACTAGTTGGTATTATTATAGCACCAACGTGGGTTGGTTAGATGCGAGTACAATTGCTTAGCCATGCCACGAGTCATCATCACATGTAGGTTGCAAATATTAATTATGACTAAGTGACTATGGAACCGTGTAAAGCTATGCGCTATGTGTTGTTACTTCGTGATGGCATGTGTTGCACTAAAACCAACTGGGTGGTAAAGGATTTAGGCGAGGCAAATGGTGGAGGCTGTGTGACATGGTGGTCTATGTGATGGGAATGATGGTCTTTGTGACTTAGTTAGAAAATGGAAGTCTTGCCTTGGTCAATTAAGGACTTCACTTTGTGCGCCATTGGCCGAGCCTTCTTTATGCGACCACATGCACGGTATGGGACGGACCTAACTTAGTAAGTTATGGATTCGGCATTGATGTTCGGTGGATAGGTTAGGGTGTGTGACGGGTGGAGGTGTGACTACTTGGTGGTTGCATCGCGGGGCGATTCGTCTTCCACATCGGTGTGTGTGTTATACCAATTCTATGTGAGTTGGTATAGTGGTTTGTAAGCACCTTGGGAATGTCAATATTTGAGATGAAGTTTCGAACTATTTTATTACGATTGGTGCTTGCTACACTAGTTGTATCTTGTGGGTAAAGTGTACAACCTCTGCGAGTGTTAATTAATCTATTCAAATAGCGCGTCAGTGGTCATGGACATGCTCGGGATTTCACACGAGGGTAATTTTCATAAAATGTTGGGATGGGGCTGTGTGACCTTAATCATATGGCTATGTGAAATAATCATTTTAGCGTGTGTCTTTGTGGAAACAAATGTTAAATTAATATTGTCTATTTGTTTTGAATTATGCTTTCAATCTATTATTCGTATTCAATTGCAAATGTTGCTTTTATGCAAAAGAACCACGAAGCCTTTTCTTTGGAATAAGCTGCATCTATACATTGCATTACGTGGTATGATTTGCGAGTGCGGTTGTGTACTCACACTTGTTGTAAAACTTGCGCCCAAGCCTCTGAGAGAGGAGGAGTCTCGCTTTGCTTTCGAGGAGGAGTTCGGAAGCTTGATCGTTCGTTAAGGTGCGGATCGATCGGTTGCTGTGGTGAATTGGTGGGATCTCTGTTGGAGTTTTCCGTTCATTCTTTGCTTTATTTCTGTTAGCCTTGCGTGGCTTAATAAGTGTAAACTCGACCATAAGGTCAAAACCCTTATTTGTTATTCAAACTAATCGTTTACTTTATTTATCGCTTGTGTGGATCGATATTTACGGATTAACCTGTGTGCACTAGCGTGATCTGGACTAGTGCGAGTATACAGAGGGTTCGAATCGTAGTGCAGGTCCCGACATATACCATGTTCAGCTGAGAAAGGCTATCGCTCTAGCTCCTTGTGCCTTTAGCAGAAAGGTGTTGCGCCTGATGTAGCTCGAGAATTAACTGGCTCTTCTCTCTATGTAACTCAACTACAAAGAAAATAAGCATCTTTTGAAATTGGAGTATGTAAGCCCAAAAATTAGCTTAACCTCTCTTGCAAAGCAAAGAAGCAAACTTAGAAATGTCACATTGAACAGAAGTAGCAGAGAAATTGACCAAAAAAATGGAATCTTCTATTCAATATGTGCACATGTTGAATTCTCCACCCTAGAATCACAAATATCAAAACCTTCCCCTGCCCAAATCTTTCTTCCAAATAGTCTCTCTACTCCAAGAACATAATAAGTTGTGCCAACACCCACTAAACGCTAAGACATAAAAAGTGAAGCTAAAAAACGTACAAGTTATATCGTGATACAAAAAACATATACTAAAATGATGCACACATTGAAATTATCCCAAATTCACCCACTCTAGCATCAGACACAATACTCGCTAGTGAACAATTAGCCACACCAACTATACAACAATTGTGGAGATATCCAATCTTCCTTCCAGTTTTCAACTCAAAATCTAACTCACACTAGAAGGACACATAGAACAACACTAGAAGTACTCAACGAGATAGGATTCTCGAGGTTAAGAAAGCTACAATTCCTTCTTGATAGAGTGCTTGTCCATATCAATCCCGAACACCTCGGGCCTTGCAAGAACCCCAAAGGAGAAGATTTAATTAGAAGAAAGGCACGGGCGCGGGCATGCTACATAGCAAAGCGAGGCGTGAGCCCTGCGTGCAAGAGGAGTTCATAGGTTGTGCCATGGTGAGGTAAGGCACGCCCACGACAACGATGGGGTAGCTCGGTGATGGTGTCAAAGTCCTCGACCGCGATCACAAGCAACTCACCAAGGTGATCCCCATCGACTCAACGACAGCGGCGGAGGTGGGCGAAGGGATGGAGAAAAGACGGCGATGATGCGACGAGCTACCATGGATGCGATGACTCGGGCCTAGGTAAGTCGATGCGGCCACGAGGACAACACGCCACCATTGAATCACGGCTTCCACGGCCACGCTGCGCCATAGGATCCCATCTTCCACAGTCACGCACCACATCCGGGCTCACTAGCGCTAGATCGGCCTCAAGTATGGCGAATCTAGGGCATAGAATCGGTAGGGCAAAGATGGGAGTGGTGGGCGGTGGGGCGCTGTCGCGCATGAGAATGCGTCGTGGGCGGTGCTTGGGAAGCGAGAGCGGTCACCTATCAATGCGCAAAGGAGAGCAGGTGGGGACACGATAACCCACATGGCACATGGACGGGGTGGGCGAGAGTCGAGGACGACGACCACCAACTCCAATATTTAAGTAGTAGAGATACCATATGGAACATGTGTTTGGCAAAAATCTGAAAACTCTCCACAAGTAATAACTTGTAAATTCTCATGGGTTGTACTATAGTTCTCCCACCATTCTACTGTTGTACCTTTCAAGCGATGTGAGGCATAAAGAACTTTCTCACGATCATTGCCTTTGAGCAATGGAGAGCTTTTTCTCAACGAGCGAAGCTAATCTTACGCTTCCAAAGGTTACGAAGAATGAAAGCGTGGCGGATAGGTTCTCATGTACTCGATAACTTGGAATATTGATGAACTGGTAGCGGTGCGGCAGCTGCTTGATTATTCTGATTCAACAAATTGACTAAAGCGTGGTAGTCGATTCTGTTTGAGTTATCATGTTGTTCATAATACGCATTATCGTCTTCATGAGTTGAGTCGAGCTACTAGAAATTGTTCCATGTTTGGATCTAAAGCTCCAGTCTTGGTGACTATCCACTAGATTTAACATTGCAATCGATATTCTCAGGCTAAAATGCGACTTGTTGTGTTGCAGTGTCAACCATCGTGACGATTCTCCACATGTTTAATAGATAAGAGGAAAAACACAATAGGTAAGAGGAAAAACACAATAGATGATATAGAACAAAGGAAAATACGAGACAACTAATTAGGAAAATAGATCAAACCCAGAATGAGCATAAAAGAAGACATAGCCAAAAAGGCTACAAAGAAAGTGGCAATAAACACAAGCAACGAAAATCCTAAAACACGCGGACTAACAGATAATAAAGCGAGAAGAGAAACTCTACTAAAGCACAATGGAGCACTACTAATCTAACTTATATGACCGATCAACTAAACACAAGCAGCGGATCTCTACGAAAACTTTAGGCCATCCATCACTTTGATCACGGAACACTCGAGTCATCTATAGAGATTAATGGGGTGAGAAAGTCAATTTAAATTTGAAAACAAAATTTCAAAAGGCAGGAGATAAGAACCTAAGAATGATATGAGAAAAGAGTAGAATATGATAAGAATAGAATAGAATGAGATGAGATGAGATGAGAAAGAACAACATCTCAAGCCAATTGATTGGTTTGATTAGAAAATAAGTTTTGAAGTTTTCTACTAAGGCGACCACACTAACTAAGGTTGCATTCTACAGATCGATATGGCTCGATATCATCTCTGTTGGGACATGGATTTACATATCGATACCCTCTATATATTACGAATTAGTCCCATGATCAATAGCTAGCTCACACGGTGAAACATCGATGAAATACCATCCATTCAATGATTTTACTAAAAAGGCAGCAATATAGCAAACAATAATAACTAGACCTTATAGTAAATATGTACTTAACTTTGCAGCGAGGCTTAAGAAATAAACAAAACTCTTGCGCATGAGGCGAAGAGGCATCGGAGCGAGGCGGCATTGATGCGGCGAAGAGACACATCGGCGATGATGGCGAGCGAAGAAACTCATCGTGGAGGTGAAGCGATATTATCACGAGCGGTTATAGTTAAAAACCGTCATAAAGTATACACATATGGTTCATGTTTAGAACCATTTGTGAAATATACAATTATCACAGAGCGGTTCGTGTTAGAAGCGTCTATGATACTTCACGAGACGGTTTTAAATATGATAAATGCGTGATATTACCTCTTCATAGATATTTTTAGCGCAACGATGCGCAGATGGTGCGTAAACCAAAATCGTGCGTGATTGCGTATAATACAAGCGGCTTTGGTCAACCGTGCGTGATGAGGCCTCCAATATTGGCCTTTTGTAGTAGTGCTATGTGCCACCGCATACGCATGCGCGCCACCAATCAAATAGGCGTTGTCGCCATTCTCCACTATTGCGATGCCTCCGTGTCGTATCATCGCATGGCAAGAATGAGACAATCATCACACCTTTGCACCATGGTAGGCGTCGTCGCTGCCTCCGCGGCATCGCACAACCGATGCCGCCCGCCCGCCCGCCACTGCGCATCTTTGTGCGGACGAGGCTAGGCGCTGGTCCATCCATGGTGAAGGACGGAGCGATGCTACCGTCGTCACCTCCGCCCCCCAAGAGGACCAGGGGAGGGGGTGGGCTTCAGGTGTGCACCACCGCTGCCTTGGTCTAGGACCAAGCACGCGCGTGCTGCCACCACAGCTCCTTGCATCGTCATCACCATAGGGCACCACAGCTGCATGCCGCCGACTGCGTGCACGTGTGTTGCAGGCGAGTCAGTTAGGGTTTGAAACCCTAGTCGATCGGCTAGAAGGTCCATTTGGCCGTACGAATTTTGCCCGGACAGGCCCGATCAACATGGTTCTGGTAAGCCTTAGCATTTTACAAAAAAATCCGTCAAGCTTTGGTATAATTATGTGCAAGTCCTTGGTTTGTTTAAATTAGGTTCTTATGGACATCAATTTATGAATTAGACCCTGGAATTTTTGAATGAATAATGCTGAAGAATCTACATCAAAAGCATTTAGTGATTATTATATGTCCTAAGACAACGGTGGAGTATTCGGTCCCACGTGTAGATTACTTATATTTCACTTATTTTATCTTTAATTGATGGATAATCATTAATTAATTACCAAAGAACAAGACTTTTGTTAGTTGTTATCTGCAGGATCCGAGGAATAGAAATATAACATTAAGAGGAAGGAAAGCAGAGTTGGATCACCACGGACCGACCCTCCAGAGAAATATGGGTTAGGGTACGACCGTACGACCTGACCGTACCATACATCCACGGCTTGGTGATACGGACTAACTTGCGTAGCACTAGTCGGTGTGTGTTTCAGTGTTTGTACCCCGTCTTTTATGTACTCCTTCTGTTTTTAAATACATAATGTTTAACTAAGTGTGTAGTTAAATTTATCTAACTTTGACTAATAATATATAAAAAACTATTTAGATTGATCATAAGTGAATAGTATCATTAGATTTGTTATGATAAATATTTTCATAATATAATAATTTTGTAATTTTTACTAATAAAATCATATGAAAAGTAATAATCAAAGTTATATAAGTTTATGCGTTTGGTCAAACATCATGTATTTAAAAGCGGAGAAATACTTGAATCAAGAGCCGTAGTACTTCTCTGAATTTCACACTCAAACAGTAAGCAACCTAACTTTGACTCAATGCAACAGCAGAAACGCACAGCACAAAACAGCACCTAGTGGATTGATTTTTCTCTTTCCAAGACAGCAAATAAGAACTGTAATGAAAATAATTTCAGCAGGAATTAATGCGCAGGCCTGATCAATGCCCAAACAGTAGTTTCTCAACTCGTTGGATCAGCGAGGAACAGAGAAAGCTCGGCTTGTAATTCTTGAGCAGATGCAACACCAAACCTTAGCACAGTAGCACCTGTCCACCGGTGCACCAAGGAACATGGTCAGAAACCGTAGGTTTGTCAAGAACTTGGGATAACAGGATATGTCGCCATCTTGACGTTTTCTGGAGAGAAACTGAACAGGAAAAATAAAACCGATTGTTGGTTAGTTTTTGTTATTTCTGTTGTGTATATGCTTTGTCATGTGCACTTTGACATGTGCACTTTTTTGGCGTTTCTAGGTTGCTTTGGATGAAACCAGTATGGGTTAGACATAAATCATTTATATTCATTTGTAAATCCTAGCAACTTGGCCTAGTTTGTGTTTTTGTTGGGTATGAATATTACATATGTGCTCATGTGGTAGTAGTTGTCATTCCATTTTGTGGATGTAGGTATGGTTGATAAATCAATAATATTAGGTCATGTTGATGTAGCTTGTTAATATTGTAGACGAATGTATGTTGGATATCGTCGTTAGAAAATATTGTTGGATTGATCAGTTCGTGTGCTACGAATTGGTTGTCCGTGGATGGAGGGGACAAGCCCCAATCCATTTGAGGGAACGGACTACTACGGTCCAAGAAACCCTGGCTCTCCCCTCCCCTCCTGATCTTCCTATTTCTGCGACTACATACAGAGCTACGAAACTTGGCCACTATGCATGTATGGACAAAGACATGCTGGTCCAGGTTTGCAATGACCGGGTGAACCCGGGCGTCGATTCTTCTAGTGCCCTCGGTTCAGGGCAAGTTATTACTTCCATTTTGCTCTTCCTTTTGTGTAATGATGCAACTCTCATACTAACCTCCTCATACCTTGGACCATGATTGTCGCTTCACCGCGTGGATAGTCCGGAGTATCCCATACCGACTCGAACATCTGAGGCCCACCTTGGGTGAGGATCTAGGAGTTCGAGGATCAACTCCGGGACAAGAGGGCCAACAACGATGAGCTCCGCGGTAGAGGCTCGAGAGAGGTACAACGAGGAGGCGGTCCAGCTTGGTAGTGACTACCATCCAATGTGATGTTACGTCGATCGAAGCTGTCCTTGCGTCTGTCCACGTAATTGCGAATTCAACAAAGACCACTCACACCAAAAAAGCGTTGGAGAGATTTTATGTTGATAAATCCCATCCGCTGGGTAAAAACATGATCATTAGGTCGCTCGAAGTGGAGAAGGATCCATATGGATCTAAACGAGAAGATGAGGATATATTGGGGCCCGAAACTCAATACTTAAGTCCTAGTGTAGCCTTATTGTATACTAGGTCTGATATTGCATTTGTAGTAAACTGTTTATAAGGCGGTGGACAAGAATTAAAGGAATCCTAAAATACCTAAGGGTATTGTTGATCTTGGACTCTATTTTCCTAAGGGTCAAGATATAAAACTAATGTGTTACTCGGATGTTGGCTATCTTTACGATCCCGTAATACCAAGTCACATATTATATGTCTTTCTAAGTGTATATACAACCATCTCTTGGAGATATGTAAAACAATCGATTGTAACTATGTCAACGATCATTCAGATTATTGCATTATATGAGACCAACCTGGAGTGTATATAGCTAAGAAGACTGATTCATCGTATTCAAGAGTTGTGGTGTAGAGGTGGATAAGCCTCACCCTCCTCTACAAGAATAATGCAACTTGAGTTGCACAAACAAAGAATAGCTATGTCAAAGTGCACATGACAAAGCATATACTCCCAAAGTATTTCTACCCACATGAGCAGCAGAATAATAGAAATATAGAAATACAGAAAATTCAAACAAGGGAGAATCTTGCGGATATATTTATTTACTAAGGCTTTGCTGGGACAAAGTTTTGATAAACATATTCATCATATTGACATGAGAAAACACAAAAGTTGTCTTTAGGGAGATATATGATCGTTGGGATGAAAGATGTTGTACTATTTTCCCTTTGTTGAGTTTTGTCCCAATGAGTTTTCTCAATTGAGCGTTTTTAATGAAGCATCATGTGCAATAATAAGAATGCGAGCTATGTACTCTTTTTCTCTTACCATTATTTCTCATTGAATTTTGGAAGGAGTTTCTAACGAGGCATAAGCATAACATTGACAAAGTATCCAAGAGGGGGTTTGTATATCAGTTCATTTGAGGTCTAATAGGTGTGCACACTTTACTTAAACTAAGCCCATTCGGGCAGTTGGGCCTGAGGCCTATTAGTGTAGTTTAATTCCATATTGCTTATTCTATTGTTATAACTCTCCACCTTCCCTATATAAGGTGGAATAGTAATTGCATATTGTATACACCACCCCAGAGTAAAGATCAATAATGTTGAGAGAAACCTCGGATCTATATCTTGTGTCTTTTGTTCTATTTTTATATTGTAAATTGAGTGCTTAATCGTCGGCAATGTGACTCAAATATACAACATCTTTAATATTGTCCAGGCCTTTTTGATCTGACCGTTCTACTCTATGATACAGATACAAAGATACTGTTGATAGAATCGTTTGCTGGAGAATCGCATTTGGAACGCAAGAATTTTAAAGAAATTTTGCAAGAGTCCGTAAAATTCCTGAAATTCGTATGGAATTTCCATTCCAAACGTCGCAAGCATATATAAGTACGCAAGGATGACTAATACGAGGACTCCACTCGAAAATATAAGATTCTGCTTTATTTGGTTTATACACTCCTAAACTTAAACTATTAGCTTTTGTTTAGTATACTATTGAAAAACTAAAAAATTGTGATCACGGATTTGCAACCGGTATAGTACTTTCAAGTTGCAAATCCGTGCAATTCAACTGGTTCAGCATGTCAATATCCATCCATTCATAACCATCATGAAAAAACACATGGAAGTAATGATCCTGACCTCTTGGTGCATCTGGATTGTAAGAAACAAGAAGGTTTTCTAGAAGATCAAACCGAATTTCGAAGACTGGAAGCATAATCTCAAACATGAGTAGTATCTATGCACTCAAAGCATGTGAGCATGGCTAGATAACCTACCTTAATGCTAGTTTTTGTTGAATATATGAGCATTTTTGAATTACTTTAATCCAGAAATATACTAGATAAATCATGCAAATTACTCTAGCCATTTTCACAAGCAGTAGACAAGAACACTATAGAATCACAATTTCTAGAAGAACGAGAAACTAGCATACCTATCTCAATGTTGAGTCAACAACGGATAATAAAGCTAAGTAAACAACAAGTGCGAGATTGACATACCCAAATCCAGCGGAAGGAGCGGTAGAAGTAGAGCGAAGTCTTGGTGAGGTCGTGCGTTAGTCATGGCGTAGTGGACATCATGGTAGTAGTTGTGCGGATGTAGGCGTGCGAGAAAATCGGATAAGCCGGCGATCGCGCGAGCGCTCCCAAAACCTTATTCGTCTCGCTCGTCCAAGCCTTTGGGGCGAGGGTTCGAGGCCTACTCTCCCGGTATGGCCGTACCGCGCGTCTCGCCGGGATGGAGATCGCGAGACGACAACAAGCTTGTTCTATGTTCTTCTTAATAGCAAAAGCGAAGAGGCGAATAGTGTTAGCTGCAGCCATTACTCAATAGTAGCTGCAGCCATTAGTCACTAGTAACGCACCGTTCGCCGGCCGTTCGTTCTTGCTATTTACGGCGTCGGCACATCTTGCGCACCACGCACGCCGCACGGCGCGGCACGCGGCGCGCTTAGCTCGGCGAGGTGAGCGTGGCGAGCGGCGAGCAAGCGCTGCGTGTATTGGCTCTCTCTAATTCCACAAGGGACTCTGCGTTCCACCTTTTAAAGTGGTATAACTCTCATTCAACTCTCCATATGGGACTAAATAGTTTTAAGATATGCACATAGGCCTTTGGGATTTTCTAGGAATTAATTAGAATTAAAATTGGGCTTAGCCGTATTAATTCAACAATCCCCACAGATCCCAAGGACACATGTCAAATGCCTTGATCCACGATTTTGTTTTGATATACGGTGTTTGATGGAGACAGGTTAGGTTGAACACCCACCTAGAGCAGAAGCTACACTTATCCACAAGTGCACAATGGACTAAGCCTTGAATTAACAGTTTTGTGTGAATAAATTTCACTTAGGTCCTTAACTGATACTAGGTTGCGGGCATCCCAGCAGGTTAGAGCATATAAGTCATACTTCTGGCCTATTCATGAGCTTCCTAGAGATTACCCTATCTCATAGACTGTGACTAGCAATCGGGCTCATATAGGTGTGTTCTTTCAATATTGCTCTGTAGGACAGCATCTTTGCTTAAACAAGTCACATAACACACTAAAATAAAAATTAACCTCCATACAAATTTAGGAGAGAATTGCATCTCCAATGGAGTAAGTCTATAATGGTACTCTCCTTCCAGTTAACCAATAGCTTGTTTCGCCAATCCGATCATATAGGATGGGTTACCAATATGGCCTAACACATGTGGGTCTCAAACCCATCTCTCTCGATGCATTGTCTATCACATTCCGTGATAAACCCTTTGTGAACAGATCTGCCAGATTCTTAGCTGTTTGGATATAATCCAAAGCTATTACTCCGGAGTTTCTTATTTTTCTGACAGACTTCAGTCTTCTCTTTACATGTCTTGATACCTTCATATTATCCTTAAAATTGTTCACTTGGCGATCACGATCGATTGTCACGATTCATCGAATAGTCGATGCTGGTTTTCAACCACCAACAAATCCATTAAGAGCTCACTAAGCCATTCGGCTTCATGATGGCGATATCTAATGCTGTGAGTTACGCTTCCATTGTTGACCTCGTTAAGATGGTGCGCTTGCAACTTCCATGAAACAGCGCCACCTCCAAGTATGAAGACATATCCACTTGTGACCTTAATCTCATCAGCATCAGATATCCAGTTTGAATCATTATAACCCTCTAGTACCTTAGCGTACCTGGTATAGTGAATGACATAGCTCATAGTACCCTTTAGATAACGCATTACCCTCTCAAGAGCGTGCCAATGATCATTTCCCGGATTAGAAACAAAACGGCTTAGTTTGCTCACAGCAAACAAGATGTCAGGTATGGTAGCGCTAGCTAAATACATGAGTGAACCAATTATCTGAGAATATCTCAATTTGTCTCTGGCTATTCTCCTATTATTTCTAAGCAACACGCTCGGATCATAAGGTGTTGGAGAGGATTTACAGTCGCTATAGCCAAAACGACTCAGAACCTTTTCCACATAATGGGATTGTAACAATGTAATCCCACCATCATCACCTCTCAACATCTTGATGTTCAAGATAACATTAGCTACTCCTAGATCTTTCATCTCAAAATTCTGGGACAAGAAATCCTTGACCTCCTTAATCACATTAAGGTTAGTCCCAAAGATCAGTATGTCATCAACATATAGACATAGAATAACTCCCTCGCACCTACCATGGCGATAATACACACATCATCGACTTCACTCACAATAAAGCTGCGGATGTTAAAGTTATGTCGAACTTTTCATGCCCTTTCAGTGCTTGTTTAAGACCATACAAAATTTCAACAACTTGCACACCTTTCCTTCTTGACCATCTACTACAAATCCATCTGACTGTTCCATGTAAATTTCCTCGTCCAACTCTCCATTTAGGAAAGTCATCTTAACGTCCATCTAATGAACGAGAAGACCGTGTGAGGCAGCCAGAGATAGCAGTACTCGAATAGTAGTCAATCTAGCCACAGGTGAATAAGTATCAAAGAAATCTTTGTCTTCCTTTTGGGTATAACCCTTGGTCACAAGCTGTGCCTTGTACTTCTCGATAGTACCATCAGGCCTAAGCTTCTTTTTTAACACCCACTTACATCCTACAGGTTTACAACCATAAGGGCCTCGGTGATCTCCCAAGTTCCATTAGAGATAACAGAATACATTTCACTACGGATTGCTTCCTTCCAGTGTTCCGCATCTAGAGAAGCATATGCTTCAAAAATGGTACTTGGAGTATCATCCACAAGGTACACAATGAAATCAGGACCAACAGACTTTGCAGTCCTTTTTCTTTTACTCTTCTTTAGAGTTTCATTGTCTTCTTTCTCAGGAATTTGCTTAGGGGTTTTCATCGAAAAAATATCCTAAAAAATGTAGCATCTCTGGACTCCATAATTGTACCGACATGCACGTCAGGTACCCCAAATTTCACCACTAGAAATCTATATCCAACGCTACGGTGAGCATAGCCTAGAAAGACACAATCCACGGTTTTTGGTCCAAGCTTACGCTTTTTGGAAATTGGCACATTGACTTTCGCCAAACAACCCCAAGTGCGCAAGTATGAAAGTGATAGTCTTTTCTTCTCCCATTGTTCATATGGGGTTATCTCTTTATTCGTTGTGGGAATCCTGTTTAGGACATGACATGAAGTCAATATAGCCTCCCCACCATGCCTTGGAAAGACCCGCTGTTTCTAACATGGCGTTAACCAAATCAGTTAGAGTGTGGTTCTTTCTTTCAGCAACCCCGTTTGATGGGGTGCATAGGGAGACGTCCTCTCATGGATTATACCATGTTCCTCACAGAATAAACTAAACTCATTAGAAAAGTACTCACCGCCACGATCAGACCTAACCCTTTTGATTTTCTTTTCAAGTTGGTTCTCAGCTTCTGCCTTATAGATTTTAAAGTAGTGAAGGGTTTCATCTTTAGTTTTCAAAAGATACACATAGCAGAACCTAGTGCAGTCATCAATCAAAATTATGAAATATCTCTTACCACCTTTCGTCAACACACCATTCATCTCACACAGATCTGAATGTATGAGTTCTAATGGTGCCAAGTTTTTACCTCATGACCTTATGAGGCTTACGAGGTGCTTTGATTACTGCTTGTAACATCCCAAGTTTTAGACTTGTGTTTCAAATATAAGAAAATGAGGAAAATTAAAACTTTTCTTACATCTTGTATTTCTTGTATGCCTGGACATTTGTTGTAAAGGAATCATGGGAATACAAAAATCACAAGTCATTTTAGCCCACATCTTATTCTTCTTAGACATTCTTGTTCCATCTTGGGATAATCTCCTGAAAATAATTTTCCTAAATTCTTGGGTTGATGTGTAGCCCCTCTGAAAAATTTCACAATTTTTAGAAATTGTTTGAATATTTTTGGAGGTCAGTCAAACCTATTTAAATTCTGGTCAAACATTAGCCCAGCACCTTTTAGAATTTTTGGAGGAAAATGTACAGCCCAAAAACCTCTGCAAAATTTACACAAGGTCTATGACTCAGCTAGCAAGCTCCTGTAAGAATTTCATAATTTTTGGAGTAAGTTTGCTACCTCAAATAAATCCCCCAAACTCCAGATCAGTTTGGAACCCAAATTTAGGGCTGAGCAGGACTCGGGCTCAGTCGGACCAGTCAAACCAGACCAGCGGCTCGGTCGAGCGAGTTCAGCCGAGCTAGGGCTCGGACTCGTGCTTGCGCGTGTTCGGGGCCGTCGGTTGTGTCGTGGGGCTCCCAACCTCCCGAGCTCCTCTTATGTTCTTCTTCCTCCTCCGCGTGCGCGCGTCGTAGGTGGCGATGCGAGCTCCAGTCACCTCGTGGGACCCTGCAACGGCTCGGAGCCCCCCTATTGTCAATTGTGTCAGCTTTGCCCTGACTTTACCTGCCTCCTCGCCTCGTTTTCTCGCGCAGCAACCCCCCTTTTGTCCCGTCGCCATTAAACCATCGTCCTCGTGCTCAGTTGGCCTCCGGGCTACATGAGCGCTCCTCCGAGGTCCTCCTTGAACCCCCCCCCTTCCGCTCTCAGCCACCCTCCTAGCTCACCTCCAGTGTGTGGAGCTCAAAAACTCCTGAGGTTCCCAAATCCACCATTGTTGCCGGGAAGCTCCACTGGTGGCCTTGGAGCTCCAGTGGTTTTAATTGCAACTTGGAATGCCAACTTGTTCAATTAACCACCCGGAGCCTTTTTCCCTAACTCATTTTGGTTGATTTCACAGAGGAAGTCCCTAGGGAGAACTGTTCCTTGAGGCTTCTTCTGTCTTCTTCCTCGACTCCGGCGAACTGCTCCACCGCTGGGTCTCCTCCGAGTTCCTCAGGGCCTTCCCTACACTCGGGTGAGTTCATTTTAGTCCCTTAGAGCTTTAGGTCTAGCTAGTTTAGCTCGTGGCGCTTGTTTCGCCGTTTCGGTTTTGCGAAAACTTATCCTCCGCCCTTCTCAGGCTCGCGGTGTTCTAAACTTTGCTCGCCGTCGAGAATGCTCCCATTAGGTTCGCAATAGTATTGCGAACATATTAACAGTTAGTTAGCACCGCCATGGCTTTGGTGCGTCGGCGTCGTGCGTGAGCTCAACGTCGAGCTCGTACCTTGTCGCGATTTTGTCAAGTCACGGACCTCCTCGGGTTAATCGTGGCCGTCCACGACCTCCCGAGTTTAGATCGGCGTTAGATCTTCGTTGAAAAGTCCTTAAGTCTTGGACCACCCTCGCCAAATCCCGGTAGTCGGGACCTCTTGAGATTAGATGCGGACCGTAGAGCCCTTGTCGATAGAAGCGCTAAGTCACGGGACCTCCTTAGATCCATCTCGTGATAAAGACCTCCTAGGTTAGCTCTAGGCCGTTAGATCTGGTGCTGAAAACTATTAGTGCAGGACCTCCCCTAGAGTCGTCCCAACCGTCTAGGACCACCACAGATTAAATCCTAGCGTTTAGATCTTCCCCGTGCAAAAGACCTCCCTTGGTCATTTGCAAAGACCACCCTCGGGGTCCTCTTTGTAAAAAGCCACCTGGTCTTTTTATAAAGAAAACCTCGAGACCTCCTCGCTTTAATCTGGACCGTTCAGGACCTCCTCCGTGAAGATCTTAGCCGTCCAGATCTCGTCCGTTTAAACTCTGTCCTTAAAGACCTCCCCGCGTAGATCTTGACCATCCATGACCTCCCTCGGTGAGATCCCAACCGTTCAGGACCTCCCCCACGAGATCTTGACCGCCTAGGACCTCCCTCGTGTAAGTCCCAACCGTTCAGGACCTCCTTTGCTCGATCGTGACCGTTAAGACCTCCCTTGCGAGATCTTAGCCATTCAGGACCTCCCCCTGGAGATCTTAACCGTCTAGGACCTCATCCTTTAGATCCGTAGCTTTAGGACCTCCTCCTCAGGTCTAAACCGTTAGATTTAGATCTAACGGGCTGAACCTCCCTCCGTGGATTTAGCCTTAGGACCTCCTCGGAGGTCGTGCATCGAGATCTTGATCGGCGGTCCGACCACCTCTAGCGCGAGGACCTCCTCTGTGTGTGCTTGTGCATGCCTTTGAGTGCGTGGCCGTTGGATCTAATCTCAGCGGCCCGGACCTCCCAATGCGGAAGAGGTCTCTCGGTGCGGCTGTGCCAGTCCGTGGCCGTGCGATGAAGGATCGACAGCCACGACCTCCTGTTTTTCGTTAAGTCATTAGACCTCAGGGCTCAAATTTTCAAAGTATTTGGATTGTTCGAATTTCAAAAGTGCATAACTTTGTCATTTCAGCTCCTTTTTGAATGATTCCAGTTGCTTTAGCTCTGTTATAGAATGAACTCTAATCGAGAATAAATTTAGGCAGCATTATGTAGCGAGAAAAGGATATAAAGCGCATGATCTTGTTTAGTGAAAAAGGTTACCTAGAAATTCATTGAAAATTTGTAAAATACATAACTTTTCCTGTAATTCCAAACTGAGCAAACTCAACTTGGTAAAATTTATCTATAGACATGCTTTAATATGAACTAGGCCTTGTCCTTATTCATGTTCGTGAAAAGTGATATATGCTAGTTTTACAACTTTGAAAAATCATAATTAATTCATTATAACTCCAAATGATGTGAACTCAACTTTGCTGTTCTAAGGATGACCTTAGCTACCTACCATAAAAATTTCAGATTCCATATTATTTTAGAAATTTTGCCATGAGCGATAACGAAATTAATTTAATTAGGATTTTTAGTGAGAGAACTTAGTTTAGCCATAACTTTTTCATGCTAAGTCCAAATGAAGAAATTATTGTTCCTAAAATTGTCTAAAATCAACCTCTAGCTGCTGTATAAATTTCATGGGATTTGGATGTCTTTTCTTTGTTGAGTTTTGTTTGGTGTTCTTCGTTCTTATTGGTTTTATCGTATTTTCGCGTTAGGTTCCGAAGAGTTTAGTGAACCTAAGAATCCTCCTCTGCAGCAAGAACAACTCCAGCAAGGCAAGCAGTTTGATCATGTTAATCCCTGTATTTTCAAGTATTTATGTTGTTTACAAATTCTATGTATGCATTGCTAGTTTGTGTTTAACTATCTTCGTTAGTTGACCTAGTAGATGCATTTCCTTAGGCAAATGATTATCCTTTACTACCATGAGCCTAGGTTATTGCTGTGATTTAGAGTTCGTGGATGAGCTCTTGTCACTTAGTAGTTTGCGGATTAATTGCTTAGCCATGCTTAGCTTCGGGTAGAAATGGACGGTTATCGACTTGTCGATAACCTTGATCTATAAAACTTATTATCACTTATGATTTCAGCCTTGTGCCATGTTTACTTGTGAAAACTAAAACCTAAAAACAAAATGATTTAGACTTGGGCACAATGGTATGTTGGTGTGCTTAGGTGTAAGCTGGAATGGTGCCGGGTCTTAGGACCGAGTTACTTGCGCCACGTCTTGAGCATTTTGCGTGCTAACCATACTAGAGGGTATGAGACCTCTCTTGACTTAGTACTTTGGTGTGTATTGGCTTGGTGCGAGAGTCGCGGGAGGATGGTCTTTGGGAGCATTGCGGTGTCGAAAGGCTTCCCGTGATGGCTGGTTGTCTTTAGACTTGCAATGTAAGCGTATGGATTCCGATCTATCTGACGGCTCGTGGTTAATACACAATATTGGAAAACGTCTCGTGGGACTTAGTGTCTTTGGCATACCTTGGAAGTGTGCTTTGTGGCTTAAGGCGGTCTAAAGTGTGGGTACATTGGTACACCTGTAGAGTTAAAACTATTCAAATAGCCTCGTCTAGTTTATGGACACGCTCGGATCGCCGTGAGATCTAGACTACAACCTTTTAATTAAAACTTGGCAGGTGAGTGCAGATCGAGGATTCATGCTATGTTGTGGTGGCTATTGGGTTAGTCACTTCAAGGTGGTTACTTTTATTTATCATTATTTATTTGTTATTTTAGCAACAAAACAGATTTGCAATCTTGCTTTTAAATGTATTACATTATTGCAAATAAAGTTGGCTTTGTGCAAAATGAGACATCGACCTCCACTTAAATGAGCTGCATGTAGCATATGAATAGTCCTGCTATTCCACACGTCGATCTTGCAGTACCTTTGTGTACTCGGCTATCTTCTTAAATGTATTTGTTGCGGAGGAAGAATGTGAGCTTGAAGGGCCTCACTGCGTGAGTTGTGTTGTGGTAGTCTTAGAGCGTCTAGTGGCGGCGATCGGTTGCCTTGTGGGTTGTGTTGGCTAACGGTCGACTTTTGTTCTTAGCCATCTTATGGCGCTTTTGCTCATTGTCATTCTTGTATATTATGTCATTTGGTCGATCGGCTCTTTTGTAATAACTTTACTTTATGTATGTCGTTGTTGAACTTAGTATTAATGTTGTATGGAAATGATGTATAATTTTGTGATGATGAGCATGTCTTTGCAGTGCAGGAAGCACATGTCCATCGAGCTTTGGATATTTGATTAGTAATGCTAGAACCATATGGAGGTTAGGTATTACTAGTTAAATACACAGGTCCTCACACACACAAACTTGACACTTAGAACCTTTGGCAAGGGTGAATTTAGATTAACTCTAAACTAGCTAACGCATCATGCAACAAAATTTATGTGACAAAGCCGTGAGTGCCAAATAGTAGTCTCATTATCAATGAAAGCATGGTTCACAACATTATTACACAAATCTGAAAGAGATAGACGGAACAAGCCTCCGCACACATAGCCTTTACCAACAAATTATCCACACTTGGACATTACAAATTTATTGGACTCAAATACCAGTCTAAAGCCATCTCTATATAGAAGAGATCCACTCACGAGATTCTTATTGATAGATGGCACATGATGCACGTTCTTCAGTTGCACAATCTTCCACAAGTAAACTTGGATCGGCCGTGCCAACACCATGAGCAGTGGCATGTGACCCGTTCCCCATTAGACGGTGAATCGAGTGACACTGGTAAGAAGAGAACAATGAAATATCAGCACACGCATGTATATTAGCACCAGTGTCTATCCACCAATCGGTAAATTGACATACGAAAAGAATAGTAGGTAAATTACCATACCCTGATGTTCCCGTCTCAGTAGTACCAACAACAACATTAACAGACTTGGAATTCTGCCCTTGTTAATTCTTTCCACCCTTGCGTTGGCTGCAATCCTTGGCCCAATGACTAGGTTCGCCACACACAAAGTAAAGGTCATCCTTTGTGTTCTTCTTCTTCTTCTTCTTGAAGCTAGTTATTTGTGCAGTCTTGTTCTTGCCTTTGAATTTTTGAGTTTGGCCATTCTTCTTCTGCACCACATTGGCACTAGAATGTCCCTCATTACCTCTGATGTGTGTATCTTTTGCCCTCGCCTTCTCTTCAACATCAAGAGACCTAATGAGATTTTCAACAGAAAACTCTTGTCTCTTGTGTTTTAGGAAATAACAAAATTCCTCCAAGAAGGAGGAAGCTTAGTAATAATACCTCCCACGACAAACTTGTCAGGTAACACACAATTGAAGTGCTCAAGTTCTTTGGCCATGGATTGTATCTCATGAGCACTGCTCAACTCTTGAGCGACAATCAACCATTCTATAGTCATTGTATTGCTCCATGAGATACAATTCACTTTGCTGCATCTGAAACCCCAAACTTGGCCTCGAGTGCATCCACATCTCTTTTCAGTTTTAATTACCACGTGCGCATCAACTAACTTCTCACCAAGAATGCTAATCACGGCACCTTTAAAAAGGTTATCGTGACCTCGAGCGCTTGCTCCTGTTCGAGTAAGTATTCCTTCGAGCTTGCCACTTGCTACATGAAAACGTTCATGGCGGTTAGCAAAGCACCATCTTGGTGCATCACCTCTGTAATTAGCATCATCGAATTGAGGGGTTTTAAGCGCTTGACAAAGCGATTGATGAAAAATGCCTATAATAAGGTTTTGGATTGTTGAATATATGAGCATTTTTGAATTACTTTAATCGAAATATACTAGATAAATCATGCAAATTACTCTAGCCATTTTCACAAAGTAGGTAGAAAAGAACACTATAGATATACGAATTTCTAGAAGAACAGAAACTAGCATAACTATCTCAATGTTCGAGTCAACAACAGATAATAAAGCTAAGTAAACAACAAGTGCGAGATAGGCATACCGAGATCCAGCGGAAGGAGTAGCAGAAGTCTTGGTGAGGTCGTCGTTAGTCATGGCATAGTGGACGTCGTGGTAGTAGGCATGCGAGATGTAGGCGTAGCGAAAAATCGAGATGAAAGCGGCGATCGTGCGAAGCGCTCCCAAAACCTTATTCATCCTCGCTCGTGCAAGCCTTCAGGGCGAGGGTTCGAACCCTACTCTCTCGGTGTAGCCGTACACGCGTCTCATTGGGATGGAGATCGCGAGAGACGACAACAAAGCGTGGAGTTCTTTTTGAGAGTTTTTCGTTTGGAGATTAGTTGCGAGCTAGTGCTTTGTTCTTCTTAAGAGTAAAACGAAGAGACCGAAGCGTTTGATTTTGAATAGATAAAGAAAAACACACCGCACCCGAGCACACTGCGCTGCAGCATGCGCGCGCGCACGCCACTGCGGCTCATTCGGCGGCGTGGCGGCTGGCAGCGGCGTGTGTATTGGCTCTCCAATTCCACAAGGGCTACCACATTCCACCTTTTAAAGTGATGTAACTCTCATTCAACTCTCCATATAGGACTAACGGTTTACCACATGCACATGGGCCTTTGGGATTTTAGAATTAATTAGAATTAAAATTGGGCCTAGCCCATATTAATTCCAACGATTTTGTTTTCCTTTAATTTCTTTTATTTTGTACATACTTTTTGAACTCAATACTTTAGTGTGTGTGTGTATAGTAGGATCCTTGGAAAAAATGCCTTTGCCAGTAGTATCTATGCAACAAAACTACAGCAACTACGTGCGTTCGACTTGGCAAATCGCCTCACATTGAAACACACACCTTTACTCACAAAGTGTGCTAATCTTTGAACATTCCATTTGGGAGTTAGCGTCTCCTAGTTTTCTTTTCACTAAGGGCAAAAGTTACGCCATTCATTTCAAGAAGAGAATTGCTTTGGTTTTGAAGGGGCGTCATCTCCAAGGGAGAAACACCAATACAGAGGAAGGGCCCCACCTAGAACTCCTACCAAAGCAATACCCACTCCAACAGGCAAGAACCAGTGGACAACACAAAAACCTCACCCACGGCAGGAATGAAGCAAAGCACGGAGGCGAAGAAACCCTTCTCACGAGAAGGCTTGAAGTACAACCGTCCACACGGAGTGCTGCACGGCGGCAGCAACCTTGGTTCCTGCGCAAACCCACCCAACACCATTAGATTACGCCAACCCAACACCGTGCCACGACGACAACACTAGCACATGGAGCAACAACAAGCATGAGGAGGCGTAGCAAGAACAACACTCCGAAAGAACTTGGCCAAGCGAACTTGAAAGAAGTGGGTGAGGAAGCAGCCCATCGCTCTCACCACGAAGAAGATGAAGGACAACACGCCGGTAGTGACCCAAGATGGCGTGGCGATCGTGCACCTTTGTGCCATGTGCCACCTGTAGCACGCAGGCGCAGAAAACACACCACCTCGGTGCACAAATCAATCGCGCAGACAATGACCACACCACGGCGTGTTACACCCACCGATGCCACACCACATGTCATCGTCATCACCCATCGCGCGTGCGTGAGCCCCATCACGACACCTAGAGGCGCCGCTGGTTGTGCACCACCCGTGCATGACGGAGTGTGCCATGCCTCCCATGCACTCACGCCACGACCTTTGCTGCCCGCCATGATGTAGCACCTCCAACTTCATCGTGACTGCCTCACTAATGTGCAAAACTCGCCACCGCGAGTGCCACCCCAACCACCGAAGCTGCCACACACGCATTGAGCAAACCTAGCCAAATCCAGGATGAGGAAGTCAGACTTGACCCGATCGAGAGGTGAGCATGTCGGGACCCATATATGCAAATCTGGACCCTCTGTGTATAATACATTAGTCTAGGATTATGCTAGTGCACACAGTGTCAACATAGATGAATATCATTTCACACAAGACGAATATAAGAATATACAACTAATTTGATTAATAAATAATGGTTGTTACCTAATGGTTGAGTTCACATTTATTAAGCCACGCGAGCTAACACTAAATAAAGAGACGGTAGTAGAGCGAAAGCAACTCGGCGAAAACCTATCAACTTATGACGGGCAGCAGTGGGATCAAGACCTAGCGATCATCATCCTCATATAGCTCCTTCTCAAAAGCAGGCGAATATTCCTCCACTTCAGCCGAATGATTGCAGCAAGAATGTGTACTCTGAGTACTCAACAAGTTATATCACAGAATGCAATTGTAGATGATAGCTTATTTCAAAGGAAATGGTTTCTGTGGTTCTTTTACATAAAAAAACAACAGTTTAGTTGAATATGAATAATAAATTGAAAGCATAATTTAAAACAAATAACAATAATAGTTTATCAGTTATTTTCACAAAGCTCACATAACCTAATTAGTTTCTTTCACACAGCAGTATAAGTTTACTCACACAGCTACCCCTCCCAATTGTTTTATGAAAATCTACCCTTGTGTAAAATCCCCAAGCATGTCCATGTGTGGGCGCAACTATTTGAATATATTGATTAATACTCTGCGGATGTTGTACACTTTACCCACACGATATAACCGGTGTAGCTAGCACCAATCATAACAAAATCTTTGAAATTTCATCTCAACAAATGACTCTCTGATGTGCATACAGTGAACTCAACCTCACTCGCTGGTCGGCGCACACCGTTGGACCTAGAAGTGGCAAACCATCTACCGATGTGACTTACAGTAGTCTACACCTCCACCCATCACTAACCTACTACAGGTAGTCAATGTCAAAACTCCACAACTTACTAAGTTAGGCTCGTCCCATCGGGCATGTGGTTATGCTGATTGTGGCTCGATTCAATGGTGCACAAAGTTAAGTTCTTAATTGACCAATGCGAAATTTGCTAAAATCTACCTACTATGTAATATTTATGCTTTTGGATGACTTTAATTTTTTGATATATTTGGTGTTATGTGTTCTTATTTGCTTATCGTGTTCGTTCGTTAGATTGCAAAGATCCGAGCGAGTTCAGTGTGATCCTCCACAATGACAAACCGGTTATCCTCAACAAGGCAAGCGAGGCCCCTTTGATCATATTGATCCTATTACTTTCATTACAAAATATCTTGTTTGCAACTTGTATGTATGCATGTTCTACTTGAATGAATATTTTTAGTTAGAGTAGTTATTCCTATTAGATGCATGAGTTGTAGCAAATGTTTATCCTTGCGATAACCTAAGTTATTATTCCTACTTATGTTAGTGCTCGGTGGATGATATAGAGTCTATACATGTATATGTGATGTGTTGCGTAGTCATGTATAGATTAGATAGAATTGGCGGTTATCGACTTAGTCGATAACGTTGATCACACAAATCATTTTATTACTACACTATATCCAGCACCATGTGCTATATTACTTTGAAAACTAAAAGTGTAAATAAAATGATTTAGACTTGGGCAGCGGTTAGATGGTGCGTTGTTGAGTGTGTGAATATCTTGCCTAGGTCAACAAGGACCGAACATCTTGTTTCACCAAAACCAAGCATTATTGCATGCTAACCACATGAGAGGGATATGGGACCTCTCTTAACTTAATACTTTGGCGTGTGTTGGCTCCGAGTCGCAGGTGGTGGTTGTGTGTTGTGTTAAAAGAAATGTTCTGTGTTTTTGGGTGTGCGGGGGTGGGTTCATGTCTAGGTTCTCCACACCGGGGAGCATCGGTTCTTGTCTAAGGCCGATGACTCCGACACAATGTATGGGTTTTCATCCATACGGGTGGCTCGTAGTTAATACACAATATTAGAAACGTCTCGTAGGACTTAGCCTTGCCGGCATACCTAAGGAAGTGTGCTCTATTGCATGGAAAAAAAGCAGTCTGGCATGTGGGTACATTGGTACACCCCTGCAGGGTATGAACTATTCGAATAGCCTCTTCCTAGGTTATGGACACGCTTGGGGTTGTACTTACAAGAGTTAGACTTAACCTTTTGGAACTTTAAACTTAAAAACTTCTTCGGGTGGCATTGAGATTGGTTTCATGCTATGTTTGTGAGCTGCGGGGCAGCCACCTGTTGTTGTTTAGATGCTGTCAAATAATGTTTACTCACTATTATTTAATGTTATTAAAAATGTTTGCTCACTTGCCATTTCAATCTATTACTTGTACTTCAAATGAAATATTGCTTTATACTGAAAATTACCTAGTATAGCAGCCTTCCTGTGATACATGAATGCATCTAAATATTCTTTTGCTTGTAAGTCTTGCGAGTACAATTGTACTCAACCCGGTTGATGTAATTTCAAATAAGTTTGATCCCCAAGGGATCAACTATTATGACACCGACTTCGCGTAGGACGACCACTAGCTTGGCGGTTTCCGATCAGGTTGCCTTGTGGGTAAGGGCACATTGGTCGGCCTTTCTTTTGGTGCCATATTATAGGCGTGTTCTTTTTGCACTCTTAATACTTTTATTTTTCTTTTGGCGATTGGCCATATGTATGAAAACTAAAGATGTGTGACTATGTTGTAACCTTTGAGACTCTGATAATGTAATGTTGTTGTATGGCATTGATATTGATATTGTTTTGTGAATGGTGTGTGTATAATACATCAGGGTGGGATATTTAGTTTGTAATGCCAATGGATGGTTAAGTATTACAAGTTAAATACCCCGGGCTCCCTCACACAAAGGTCGAATCGGTTGATCCTATGAATCGAGTATGAAATCAAGTGAGGGGATGGCATTAGTGGTGGTGGGAACATGATATGAGCGGTAAGGGTGATACAAAACCCTTCACGTGTCGGGGGCGAAGGTTGTGGCGCCGCGGTCGAATTAGGGCTCGCACCCCTTGAGCTCTAGAGCTCGATTTAGTGGAGAAGGAGAGGTGAGTGAGTGCACTAGCTTGGAAAGGAAGATCGTAGCTCGGGGTGTCTATTTATGGCGAGATTGCGAGAAGGCTCGAGCGGTGCGGGCAACGCGTTGGAGCTTTCGGCGTTGTGCGAGAAACGGATGGGCGTGGCTTGATGGCGAGATAGCGCGGCGGTGTGGTCGATGGCAAAACCGTGGGCAATGAAGGAAAGCGGTGGGCATGGCGAGAGCTCATTGTGCCACGCTAGTGTGCCCACGTGCGAGGTGGGCGAAGGTCGGCAAGGGTGAGAGAGAGGTTTAGGATTTTCTAAATAAATTTCATATAAATTCTTTTGTGGACTATTCCTAGGATAAAAAGCCCAAAATAATTCTCTCAACAATATATTTTCTTTGTTTTATCTATTTCCTTTTTAGCACTTATCTAATTGTAGTTCAAGTTTTCTTTTAATTTCAAAACCAAATTCAACATAGCAAAATTCATATGCAAATGATCAAAGTGATTTTCCTAATGCATTTATGCTACATAATCAAAATTAGGATTTTGGTATATTCTGAGACCAACCCTCCTTTCAAAGAATCTCATCCTCGAGATTCAAAGGAATTAGTGAAGAAGATTGGGAATTCGGCTCTAAGATGATCTTCTCATTCCCTAGTAGCTTCATCTTTAGTGTGGTTCCTCCACTTTGGATTCTTAACATCTTGATAGCACAACTACGTGTATGATGCGTGGCTTCATCAAAATTCGGATTGGGTGCTCACGGTAAGATAGATTCGGTTGGAGATCAAGGCTTTCCAATGGAGCGGACATGGTAGGAGTCGAAGACATTTCTTGAGTGGGATATGTGGAAGACATCATGTATGTCTAAAAGTTGAGGTGGTAGCTTTAGGCGATAGGCTACTTTGCCTTTCCTTGCGAGAATTCGATGCGGACCAATGTATCGAGTGCTAGTTTCCCATGTACTTGGAAGCGACGGATACCTCGTAGTGGTGAGACATTGAGGTAAATGAAATTGTTTACTTCAAAGCTCGACTCACGGCGACAACGGTTGGCATAACTCTTTTGTCTTGGTGTGCTTCTTTCAGTCTCTTTATTGCATCGACTGCTCTTGAGCCTCTTGGATGATAATTGGTCCAAAGAATTGACGTTCTCAACTTGGACCGAACAAGGGTGTTACGCATTTTCTCCATACTGATGCTTTGAGCGGAGACATTTGAAGACTGGGTGAAAGATGTTGTTGTCGAAAACTCTGTGAGCAGTAAGCATTTCTCCCAATTCATGCTATAGAAACAGCTACAGGCTGCAAACATGTCTTCTAGAATTTGATTGGTTCTCTTTGTCGACCTCTTGTTTGGGGGTAGAAAGTCGAGTTAAAGAATAGCTCGGTTCTTAACGATTCATGCACACTATCCCAAAGCGGGGTGAACTACGGTCCTCGATCGAGAGTCATGATCTTTGGCACGCCATGCAAGCGGATGATATTATCCATATAACGCTCTACAAGCTTGACTCGTTGTAGGTGGTGCTAACGAAATAAAGTGAGCCACTTTGGTTAGGTGGTCCACAATAATCCACATGGAGTCGTGCCCATTTGGGTCTTTGGCAACCACAGTAATGAAATCCATATCGATCTCATCCTATTTCCACTTGGGGATATTCGAAGTCGGAGTAACCCTGTGTTTATTTGGTGTTCTGCTTGACACGTTGGCATATGTCGCCTTTGGGCAACATGTGCGGCAATGTCCTTCTTCATAACGAACAATCAAAGCGCTTCCAGAGATCTTGGCACATTTGGTGCTTACGGGATGAATAGAGAGGGAGAGTCATGAGCTTCTCTAAGTATTAGTTCCTTGATATCATCATCTTTTGAACACGAGCTCTGTCTATGTATAACTAATCCACTCATGTTCTCAAAAATTCGATTTTATGTTATCTCGTAGGTTGAGCTTGATTTGGCGATTCTTTGGATCCTTGAGTTGAGCGGCTTGGATATGTGATTCGCGGGTAGGTTGCGGTGCTAGAGTAGAAACATAACATTCCTCAACCATTTCTAAGTTGAGCTTCGGAACTCTTCATGCAACATCGGTTGATTTTCTTCGATTGATGCGTTCAAGAAGTGAAGTTTCCGCTAAGAGTATCAGCTACTACATTGACTTTACCAGGTGGTGCGAACACCTAAGTCGTAGTCTTTGATTAATTCAAGCCATCTTTGATGTCTCGAGGTTGAGATCAGCGAGTGAAGAAATGCTTGAGCTTTTATTGTGCAGTATATCTCACAAGTTAGATAAGATAATACCTCTAGATTTTGAGGGCATGCACCACACTTGCTAATTCCAAATCATAAGTTGGATAATTAGCTTCATGTGGCGCAATTGGCGTGAGCATAGGCCACTACTTTGCCTTCCTACATCGACACACAGAGGCCGTGGTGGGATGCATCACAATACAGTGAAAACCTTATGTATATTAGGCAAAGTGAGTACTAGGGCTGCTGTGAGCCTCTTCCTTAACTCATAGAAACTCTCGTCACATGGGCGAACCATTTAAACTTCTTTTCCTTCTTAAGAAGTTGAGTCATCGGTCTCGCAACCTTGGAGAAGTTCTCAATGAAGCTGGCGGTAATATCCCGGACCGAGAAACCGGACTTGGGAATGGTTTGGGGCTGCTTCCAATCTAGAACCTCCTGGATCTTGCTCGGGTCTACTGCCACACCTCCTTTGGATAGAATATGGCCTAGGAAGCTAACTTCTTTTAACCAAAATCCACACTTGCTGAATTTGGCATACAACCGATTTTGTGACTTGTGGAGAACTAAACGCAGATCTTGCTCGTGCTCTTGCGGTCTTGGAGTAGATGAGAATGTCATCAATGAAGACTACTACGAGTTGGTCCAAATACTCCATAAAGGTCTTGTTCATGAGATTCATGAAATTTCGCATTGGTAAGTCAGAAAGATATTACGGTGTACTCGTATAGAGCCGTAACGAGTAGTAAAGCGATTTGAAATATCTTGAGTTTGACCTTGAGTTGGAAATATCGGTTCTCAAGTCAATCTTGGAGAAGATACATGCACCATTCATTTGATCGAATAAGTCATCAATCCTTGGAAAAGGATATTTGTTCTTGATGGTGACCGTTCGAGAGACGATAGTCAACGCACATCCATAGGCTGTCGTCTTTCTTTGTGACGAACAAGCGGGACTTCCTATAGGGATGAGCTAGGGCAAATGAATCCCTTGCCTAGCTGTTCCTTGAGTTGTTTCTTCAATTAGTCTAACTCATAAGAATCCATACGATAAAAATTTGTTTAGATATAGGTTCCATCGTGGGTATTAAGTCGATGACAAATTCCATGTCCGTCGAGCGACATCCTGGCGATTCATCGAGAACATGTCGGGATATTCGCACACCAGACTTGATTAAACTCTAGAATCGATATGGAATTAAGATTGGGCATTGCAATGGAGCGGCATATGTGGAGGTAAATACGATGCGCTCTCTGTCAAGGTTGACTAGAAGCTGCTCGTTTTGCGCAATCGATAACTCCTTGATATGTAGATAACCAATCCATTTATCCCATTTATTTCTATGAGAACTTCAAAACATCCGAGTTGTGTCCTTAGGGCGGACCGGATGAATGAATTAGAGGATGCTATCTAACAATGTAGTTTCAATTGTTGATACATAGAAAACTTCTTGGAAATAAAGGAATGAGTTGCTCGAATCAAATAATGCTAATGTAGGTACAGAACCTATGAGAATCGTACTAGTCACCACATTAGGCGATGTGTCAACTTCTCGGCAATAGCATTGTTGAGGCGGCGCGTCAGAAGCCTTGTCTTGGCTTGGGCGCTTGCATCCACCTGGGCCTTGAGTGGAGCCCTAGAGTCACCTTTGGATTGCAAATGGCTAGGGTTGGGGTGCCTGGAATATTCTTCCTTGGGCACTTGTTGGCATAATGTCCGCTCATTGCAATTGAAGCACATGACATTTCTTTGAGTTTTGGGTACGGATGGTGACCACGGTTATATTGTTGAACCGTTGTAGGTTGAGGTGGGAATGCGGCACCTAAGACCTCAAAGGTGGTGGTGCTGAAGAGGCGAGCATTTAATTGTGCGGGCATGGGCCTTGGCGGACCAACGCTTGCTGATTTTTGTGCAAGCCACTTGCGCTTGCTTTGTTGGAGATATGCCCTAGAGGCAATCATATTGATGATGATATTTCATTGTATCCATGATTTAATAAACGTTCCTTGAATATTGCCTTTGTGTTGATTAACAAGTATGTGACTTGTTTGTGAAACTCTTTACTTCTATGGTTATTCTAAAGTTGTCCCTAGTCGGAGTTCATGTGAGGACACACGTGAATGATGGATTAGCACATGTATCGGTTGATGACCATGTTTCACAGGTCATAGACATGGAGATGTCAAACCAATAATGTGGACACATGTTTAGAACATGGGGTTGGACCGACCCAACATGAGACATAGTAATTATTCTTATGGTTCTCTCTACACAATGTGTCGCCTTGTCCTTAGACACGAGATTGTCGCATGTACTTGAGATGTGAATCGACCTACTTAGGGAGCTATCAAACGCTACTCAAATGGCTGGGTAGTTATAAAGGTAGCTTTGGGTTTGTCATGAAGCATCTTTGCGAGGCATGGTCGATCGAGATGGGATTTGCCCTCTCTACAGAGAGATATCTCTGGGCCTCGGTGATCGGATCGAAATGCATGGCCATGCTACTTAAGGTTAAGAGTTAACCTAGTAAGGGATTCGGATCACGGGATCGAGAAAGAGTGGTCATCTTGGAGCTCGGCCAGAATATCGTGAGGCAAAGGGATTAGCATGTACATAACGTTGTGATGGTTCGTCAGATATGATCTTTACGTATGTTTAGGAGTTGCACGTCTTGCTAGAGGCGCTACCAACTATTGACCAAGTATGTGTACTCGCGTCATGTCTAAACATATGTGAACCATAGGACCACACACTTAAGGGTGAAGCCTAGTCGGATTGGATCCGAATTGGTGAGCATTGAGTCCTAACGAATTAGGCGGGCATTGAGTCCTAATGGGCCTCTATTCGTAGAAGCCCATTATAAGGGCGTCTATAAAGGAGGGTAGGCGCGTGGTTGAGGTTGAGTTTTCGTGACATCCCAAACCACGCCGCCACCCTCCCACGCCCTAGTCGCTCGCGCGATCTAGTAGTCCGGCGCGTCGCTTCCTCCCGTGCGTGTGGATACCTTTGGCGCCGCGCATACGTGGCGTTGGGACGAACCGCAAGAAAGGAGCATGCGTGGGGCGCCACGGCGGGGCGAAGTAGTGCGACTACTGCGCTGACGTCTTCGCATCAACGATACGACTACTGCGCCCGACCATGCTTTGCATCAACTTCCGCTTTGCGCGTCTAGTGGTAAGACCGTGATCTATAAGCTGCAGTGATCTTTGTTCTGGTAGAATTTTTTAATTTGCGCTCGTGTAGCCTACCCGTTTCCCTACACTTGCGGCTCTCCAACACTGTCCAGGTGCCATCCTTGACTTGGATCGCCTTGTTGATCAAGGTCTGGAGGTTGGGGATGTCGTGGGCAACAAGTGACCACTTCATCTCGTCATTCAGGCGCTCTCGGAACAGAGCAACCTGTCTTGCCTCATTTGGTATCTCAGACGTTGCATAGCCTGCGAGATAGTTGAAGCGGTGTAAGAACTCCATCACTAACGAGTTCCCTTGTCAGAGCTCATAGAACTTCCGCCTTTTAATGTCCATAAGACCTGAAGGGATGTGGGCATTACGAAACCCTTCCTTGAAGGCGGCCCAAGAGATAGTCTAGTGTGAGACCCCAACGTATTTAGCTTGTAATGCTTAGTCTTCCACTGACTCTAGCATCACAAACAAAATATACCGTGCCTTGGGAAAATGTATACTTCCCAGAATTGCAGTATACAAACCCTTTTACAAAACATTGCATCAATTTCATACAACACACAGAACCAAAGCTTAAGCTTTACAAGCAAAAGACATAGTAAGGTTATTACAAAAGAGAGGCCAACTGGCCAAGAACAAGCTAAATGAGCTAAACAACAGCGGAAGCAAAATGCCATAAGATGGCTATAAACAAGAGCCAACCGGGTTGCCATATACCCACAAGGCAATCCGACCGGGCCACCAAGCTAGTCCTCCACACCGCAGCAAGACTCACAAAAGTTGATCCCTTGGGGATCAACCTCCTCTGCAACAATTAAGCAAAGCAAATGAGTACAAAAATGTACTCACAAGACTTACGAGTAACAAACCTAGATATTACTAAATGCAGGCTTTAATCAAAAGAGAAGGCTAAAGGTTTGTTTTCAGCATAAAGCAAATTTTATTTGCAATAAGTAATAGATTGAAGGTAATTTTAACAATCTGAATTTTATTTGTTCAAATAACAGCAACACAATCAGTAGTAACATAAAGACATCCTGGAGATGACTAACCCAATAGCCATCACAACAATAGCACAAATTATCCATTCGTACCACCCACATCAAGTTTTAATTAAAAGGTTGTAGTCTAGTTCTTGCGGGAAATAACCAAGCATGTCCATAACCTAGGACGAGTCTATTCGAATAGATTTGACCCTGTAGGGGTGTACCAATGTACCCACACTTTATACCGCCTTTTTGCCACTAGATTAAGCACACCTCCTTAGATATGCCAGCACGGCTAACTCCTACGAGACGTTTCCAATGAAAAATGCTAATTAAGAGCCGCACGTATGGGGGTTAACCCTTAGTGATCGGCCAGCGACGAAGATCACAAGGACCCATATGTAGAGTAGGATGTCTGGCCCGTGTATGCTGCGGTGCTCCCTCCTTTCCTTGTCCCATGTTGCATATAATCAAACATACAACCCACCACGTGACTCATTAATTAACACCCCAAAGTACTAAATCAAGAGAGGTTCCATATCCCTCTAGTGTGGTTAGCATGCAAAATTGCTTGGATCAATGGCGCAAGTAACTCGGTCCTGATGACTGGGCACCATTCTAGTCACACCATAAGATCACACCATCATACCAATGTGCCCAAATCCAAAATATTTTATTTTAGTTTTAGATTTCACAAATAAACAAGGCACAAGGTGCTAAACATAAGTAATAATAAGTTTTGTGTGATCAAGGTCATCGACTAAGTCGATAACCAGCCCAATTCTACCGATAACTAAGCATTGCTAAGCATCATATCGTAAAAACAATTAAAAGACCATAAATCATTCATCGGGCTCTAATTCACCAGCGAGAATATTAACTTAGGGTTGTGGCAGGGGTGAACAATTTCAGGGAAACAATGCAATAGGATTAGCTACCTCTAAACGACAAAATTAACTTTGACACAAAGAAGCATGCATACTTATTCTTTGCAAACAAGATATTAGACTTTAAAAGTAATAGGATCAATATGAACAAATGATGATACACCTGCTTGCCTTGATGGAGATCACTTGATTGATGTAGAGGATCACTCTCGTACTCAATAGTTTCTTTGGAACCTATCGCAAGAACGAGAAAATTCAATAAGAACGACGAACACCGAAAAACACTCAAAAACCGAAGTCATAAAAAATCCATGAAATTTACACAGCAGGTAGAGCATGATTGTAAATGAATTTAGCAATAAGAACCATTCAATTTGGACTAAGTATACAAAATTATAGCCTAAACAATTTCAGTCTGCTGGAAAAATCAAATAAATTGCTTTCTGTTACTGTTCATTGCACAAATTTCTAGAAAGTTTTTGAACATGAAATTTTTATGGTAGGCAGATAATGACATCCTAAGGTCAGCAAAATTGGGTTTACTTCATTTGGAGTTAAAATGAATTTATTATGATTTTTCTAAGTTATGGAAATAGTGCATGATTAATTTCATAAGCAAAGACAATATTAAAACCTATTCGACACTAATGCATATTAACTAAGGAACCTAACAATTTTGAGTTTGCTAAATTTGAAGTTATAGAGAAAAACTTATGCAGTTTACAAGTTTGAACAATTTTTAGTGCAAGAAAAAGCTAAACCCTTACGGTGGAGAGGTCACGAGGAGGTCCTAGGGTCAAGATCTAGCTGAGAGAGAGATGCGGCGGCTAAGATCTCACGAGAGGAGGTCTGAGCGGTCAAGATCTAAACTAAGGGAGGTCTTGTGCGCTAAGATCTCACAAAGGAGGTCCTAAGCGGTCAAGATCTAAATCGAAGAAGTTCTGACGACTAAGATCTCACAAAGGAGTCCTAACGGTAAAGATCTACAAGAGGAGGTCTGAGCAGGCGGGATCTCCACGGGGAGGTTCTAAGCGATATCTTTACAAAAGCTCAGGGGTCTTGTGGTCGGATCACGTGGGAGATCACGGGCGGCCTAGATCAACAAGAGGTGGTCTGAAGCTTGTCAAAGGTGGTCTAGCTTACAAAGCGGGAACATGGCCCACACATAATTGACACAAAAGCCATTTTAGACAGCCATTAACTACTAAACCAATGATTAGTAATGATTAGTTCATTAATGCTGCCCTAACGACAATGCAACGAGAACTACTGTCCAGGCAAAGGCGGGGAAAATAACGGCTTGCCACCGGCGATGAGGACCTCGCGGCGCCAACCAAGGGCACCACTAAGTGCACAATAGCTTTGCGCACCTACTAGGCCCACTCTCGGCGGCGGCAAACATTGGCGAGCCGAGAGAAGCGGTGGTGATCAACACGGCGAAAGACAAAAAGCAAAAGGAGCTCGCATTGTTACGAGCGGTGCCCAAGCCTCTAGGGACTAATAAGAGGTTACTCGAGCACGGAGAGAAGGCAAGAAGATAGCGGAGAAGCTCAGGGGACCAAGTAGCTTGCTAGAGTTGAAGAAGATGATGGAGATAGGGAGGTCGGAGTTGAGGAAGAAAGGGGTTGAATTCGGCAATTTGAACAAACCCCAAAATTGATAATCTCACTAGAGCACCTTGGTGGCAATGAAGAACTTCAAGGTCCAACAATGGCAAAAAAGGGCTCTCGGGTGTTTGAGCTCAAGCCACAGAGATGGAGCAAAGTGAAAGCTGCGGGTGTTGAAAGTGAGACAGTGGAGCTCTGAGCTATTTATAGCCGGAGGAGCTAGGGTTAGCAAAAGCAAAGCTCGGGGTGAGCTCGGCAGAGGCATTGCCAGGGCGAGCTTGAGTGGGAGTAGGTAGAAGGGGACTTTGGGGCAAAGTCAGCACGCATTTAATGTTGGCGATGAGAGCCGTTGACAGGACGACGAAGAAATGACAAGGCTCTGCTCCTCCTCTACCATGGCGCTCATGAGCGAAAGGTGATGATGACTAGGCTCGAGGGTCCCACCTCCGGTGAAAGAACCCAAGGTGGACTAGTCAAAAGAACGAAATGTTAGGTTAGACTTAGATTTGAGTCGATGAGTCTTGGTGGTTGGATTAGAAGCGGAGGACCCGATTTAAAATAATGTTCGGAGGTCCCAAGCGTTCAAGGAGATCGAGACGAGATCAAGGCGTGGGCGGTCCACGATCACCTAGGCGCTACACACACGCCCAAGGGTGGTGCGGAGGGTTGTCTTTGTAAAGACCATCGGGTGGTCTTTGCTAAAGCATAAAGGTGGTGCGAGGATGGTCTTTGAGGAGGTCTTTAAGGAGGTCTTTGCAAAAGACACGAGGTGGTCGTGACCAAGGGTGGTCTAGGCGAGGAGATCCGATCAAAGTGGATGGCCCGATGGAGATCAACGGCTAGCATAGCTTGCGTGCTTGAAAGGGCCGAGCGGTGCGGGGATGGTTGGGTTCAACAAGACAAGGGTTTGGGCTCAGTGCGCATGAGCCCAATAGTAGAGTTGACTTAGGGTTTTAGATTAGCTGAAACTTTGAGAGATTTTTAGAGGTATCAAACTAACTCCAAAATCTCTGAAATTTTACAAGAGCTTGTTAACTCTAGGATTGACCTTGTGTAAAATTTTCAGAGGTTTTACGCAAAGTATTTTCCTCAAAATTCCTTAATGTCTTGGTCTAGGTTTGACCCAAAGTAAAAGCGGTTTGACTGGCCTTAAAATATTCAAACAATTTCTAAAAATTATGAAATTTTTCAGAGGAGTCACACAACATACCTAGAACCAAGGAAAATTATTTCAGATGATGATCACAAGATTAGCTAGAAAAGTTTTCAAGGGTCAAGACTTAGTTAAAAGTGGCTTGTGATTTTGAAATCTTTATAATTCCTTTACAAGAATCATAGAAAAGTTCAAAAACAACAAAATACAATAAAATTTTAATTTCTACATATTTTCTTACATTTGAAACACAATCCAATATTTGGGATGTTACAAATCCCCACCACAAGAATCTCGTCCGGAGATGGCTCCAGGTTGCCACGATCGGCGACTGACGAGTAACAACATCTGATCAAGCGAAAGCAAAATAAACAAATGTTCACCATATGAGGAATTAGCAGGAGTTAAGTGGTCAACAAGTATCATCATTCCAAACTAATTTAGGCTATTCTAAACGATAGCATGCATATCTTTAAGTTTTAGGCAAAGACACATGAATTCTTAACATACTAGTTAAACATCACATGGCGCACATGCCGTTGTTCCATATTACCAAAGAGGGAAAATAGAACAACACAAGTAGTACATTACAAATATTTTACAGCGAGGTCCCACCTCGATCTACTGCTACAAAATGTCCAAAAGGACTTACTCTAAGGCCTGCAGGTGAGCTCTAGACTAACTCTGCGAGTCTAGGCATCCTAGTCACGCGAAGCGCTCCGAGGACTGGGGATAGCAGAGGGTGGAGTGCTCACGGTGCTATGAAGGATCCACCCTTTGGCGTGAAGGCCATCACCAGCGGCGATTTTCGATCACCGACATACGGGGGCGTCGGGTATGGGGGCTGAGCGAATGATGGTGAGGCAAATCCTCGTTGGCGCCGAGCGCATCTTCTCCATACAACGGCTCCACAGAGAAGAAGCCCGGGGCCACCATGGGGCAATGCTGTCCTCCATGTGCGAGATCCTCAGATGAGCCTCCGGCTCGTGAGACACTCGGAGATACCCATCAAGGACCTTACAGTGCTGCGTGCGCGAGTGGGAGTGAGGAATGCCTCCCTTCCACGATAGGTGGGATCCTCCTTGTCTCTGACCACTGGTGGAAATGAAAGAATGATTCCTACGATGTCGGCGGCTCGTGTCGAGGGCGAATGATGGCGACATAGCGCATCAAGCCGAGACATCCGGACGGTAGAGCTCCTCCGTAACAATGAGAAAGATGGGTCGCGAAGCCCTCCACGGAAAAGTACACGAGTGAGATACTCGGTGAATGTTACACTCACGGTGCGTGGCGGCCGTGTACTACGAGTGTCACGACCACTCGATCTATTGTAACATCACCCACAGTGTCTTTGCGGCGTGCCTTCCTCAAAGGCACTCGTGCGTCTGCGGCTCCCAACGGGTTGGCCATCTACATGTTTATAAAGAAAAGGAGAGTTAGGGATCAAGTGACAAGAGATATGGATAAGAAATGACAGTAGACAGGAAAGAAATTTCAGCACATACTTTTAACCATTCTCAAGTTCACTTAACTAATCCTTAAGGCTTATAATCAGGTATTTCTACCCCTTGGTCCTTATAGAAGTAGACCTTTATATTATCACTCAAAATTACTCCAAAAGAAAGTAGGTAAGGATTATAAAGGAACATTACATCACAAAAAATTTAGTAAGTACATGTTCTGAAATTTTGAGGAAAAATTCATCCAAAACAGCATCTTCAATAGCATGATGTAGAATCTTCAAAAGAACTTTGGGTAGGATGTTTTAGGGACTTTTTGAAATCATTTTGGCTCTATTTTTAAAATCCTAAAGTGATTAAAAACTTTCATTTCAGAGAGCACCCCTTCTCTCAAAACTAGACTTAGTTTGGATCAAGATGAGAGAAGATGACCAAATAGAGACCTTGGATGAGAAGAGAATGCTAAGAGGGAAAAGATTAGCAAATATTTCTAGAACCATTCCTATGGTTAAATTAGGTTAAATTTTATTTCTATGCCTAATCTATTAACCATTCTACCTAGGGTTTGTCCTACAGTCAGTATGGCTCTGATACTAAGCGCTGTCGGACCCCTGGGCGTGGAATGCCCGAAGACCCTATGTGTATACCGTGCTAGTCCCAGGATTAAAGGCTAGCACACACATTCACAACATTTGGCAATCACATCCATACATTCCCATGCCAAGTAAGTAAAATGGCACTCTAGTTAAGCTATTAGAATTCATTAATACATTTATGGCAGACTGGCCAAATAAAAGCAGTAGTTAGAGTAAAATATAGCAGCGGAAGACATATAGTAGTAGCAAAAGTCCAACGATATGCCTATCCAATCCTGTAGGCAACCGACAAGGAACAAGGCCTAGGTGGATCCGTCACCGAACCCTTTGGTGCCGGAAGCAAAGAACTCGTCGTCTGGCATCTGCGCATCTTTGATCCCTAAACAATATATTAAGCAAGATTGACTACTTGTGTACTCAGCAAGACTTGTAGTGTATCACAAAGATTATATTAGATGCAAGGCTGTCAAATAAAGAGGATCTAATCTACAAGTTATTTTGCTCAAAGCGATTTTTGTTTGAAATATTCATAAGTAATAATTTGCAACAAAATTTGAAAGAGCAGTATAAATAAATACAGGACAGTAAGTAAAGTACTGAAAAAATAACAACAACACCACCAACCCTAATCAGTTGCAAGAAAAAATATAAACATGTTCAGCCATAGAAATGACACTAACAAATTCAGGTTCAACCATAGAAATGGCAGTCCTACTATAGACATAGCAGTCTAACCATAGAAATGGCAGTTAACTCAACAAATGAAAACCCCACATCATTACCTAAGTTTGTGACAAAAACAATTTTGGAAAAACAAAGCGCATCGCCATACTAGCACTAAGCATAAGATGCGACAGATCATCCTTCATCTCTTCAAGTGTCTCAGCGGTATTTGTAGATGGAGTAGGAGCCAAAATAATGTTAGTATTTTCAGTTACCTTAGGTTGCACCTCGCTTGTGACTGTGGGTGGTGGAGGTACAAAACGACGTTGCAATTTCTTCTTCATCTACTCCCATGTGTACATGTAGTGGTACTCGAGATTCCACCACCAATGTTGAACATCACCGATCAGCGCCGTCCTTGCCATGTTCATCTTCTCATAAGGATCAAGGTCCTGTCTTTCAAAGTAGCTATCCAACATAGTAACCCACAGGAAGTAGTCCAACGATGTACTCTCAGCGGTGAGTGGCAAGATGTATGCCGAAAATTGTTTCCCTTTGAGTTCAAATCTGCGCGCGATGTCATCATAATCTACCAACTTCAACCAACATGTCATTGTTAGTAGAAATAAGGAAACAAATCACAAGTATATGTCCCTATCAACTGCTAAGTTATGGCGTTTCAACAGTCACTCACACTCAAGCTTATACCAAGTTCTTACAAGCTCTTACCAATGCAGCAAGGAAATAATACAACCGGTGGCTGGTTCGTGATACTCTCACTCGTGAATAGCCCAATGATTGCGAGGAACGGTACCTACTGAATTAGTAGGAAGTGGAGCTCGGAAGGCTTCAATATGTTAGCAAGGATCAGCAATACTCAAATCAGTTAATACAATTTCAAAATTGTTCAAAGTACTAGTCAATGTTGCTGATCCTAGTCTAATCAAAGCTAGCAAATCAAAGCCCTATGAAAAGAAGTGTAGGAACACACACACAAAGATCAATATGACTTGACGTAAGCAATGGAAAACCTCACAACAAGTGCTAGGAGAGATGCTAGCCACCTAATCAAACTTCTGTCAAGAGCACAAGATTGTTCCCATGACGTAGAGCACAAAAGACAGCAATATCGGTGCAAAGCAAACAGCACACTAGATTGAGCAGAAACAACAGCTAGTCTCAAATGATGAAAAAATAAAGTTTTATATGGCTTATATATGCTCATTTAAAAATTTTCGATTAGATCTATAACTTTGCAGTCGAGGCAAACCCCAAATTCCAAAGGGAAGACCGAAAGAAATGGCAAAAACAGAAACCGAAAACTTGCGACGCGAATTCAGGGCTGAAGATAGCCAATTTTGGGGCCCCTGGAGGGTGACTAAGGGCTTGGATGGAACTGATGTGCCTCATTCTTAGCTTTCAAACGAGTATAAGAACGTCAAAAACGGACATCGTGTGCAAAAGTTATGCCCATTTTACTGAAGGTGTCTCAGAAACGGAATCCTACTCGGACTAGAAACCGTCTCGGGTTTAAATTTGAAACAGTTATATCTTTCAAACCCATGGGCCAAACTTGCTGAAATTTTTTGTGGAATCTTGTGGCTATATGTAGAAAGTCTTCACAATTTTTAATGTGCTTTTCTTTTCTTTGCCTTCCTCTCTTTTTTTCTACCACGGCTTTTATTCTTGCGATTGCCTCTTTCTCCTTCTACTATCCGCCACCCTATGGTTTGCGCAAGTCACAAATAACATCAACTCTCCCAAAAGATCACAACAATACTATCGGGTTTTTGGATTAACAACAATACAATTTCCTATTTTTATGCGGATTAGAGGTTCTAACCCACAATTTTATACAAAACTAAGAACCCTAAAAAAACAAACAAGCAACATGAAGGAAAACACGAGAAGCAATCTAGACAATAACCAACGAGACAATAACTAGAACTAAATATTAGCAACTAGACACGACGATGCAACCAATGATTCAACGAACAAAAATCGAAAAGAAAAATTGCAATGGCTCAAAGGGGTTGGGCGAGGGATGATAATGGCGCAACAAATAATTTTTATGGGCAATTTTCTAGACTCTAAGTATGAAAACGAATCTACTACTAGAAAAGAAAATCTCACCGATCAATGAAGACTCGATACCACTTGATGAACCACGAATGTCTGTTTTGGCCCGATCTTTCGATGAGAAGGTAAGTTCGGTAGTAGTCGCTCAACTCTCACAATTCTGCTACGAACTGCAAGGCTCAAAACCACGCGATCCATCGAATTGCTCGACAAGTCGTTATCAATCGTGCACGAATACTCGGATGACACGATCGAAAGATCAATTCCTTCATATATAGAAAAAGCACGCAAAAACAAGATAATAAGCTATACGAAATTGCTAATAGGAATTAAAATTGTATTAATAAGTGCGGTTCCGAAGAACAATGTCGCTGATCTCACCGAACAAGAGGACAAAGTAGTAAAGCTAAACTTCAATAAACAAAACCTGAGGAACTAGATGGGGGGCGGCCACTATGTAAAGGAGGAAGAGGAAGGGGCGTAGCACTGTTCATGTGTGAATAGTAACCACATGAATAATATGGACCTAGGGTTTATATCCGAATTACAAGGCAGTAGCCCAAATAGGTGATGCAACACCTTTTTATGATTATAGTAGGCAAAGAAGGAATTTGGAGCTGAGGCTAGATCCATTTGAAAGAGGACGAGATAAGCTTTCAATCAAGTACTTGTGGACCTCAAGCGGAGTCCGTATGCAAAAGTTATGCACGTTTGAAGTTAGAGCTATCTCCGAGAGCCGAATTGAATTCGAGCGTGTCAACTTAAACTCTTGCTTAGCTTGGACACAAAGTGACGTGAAAACCTTCATTGTACCATGGCGTGGAGTAGAGGCGTATCGGAGGGTTGATGTCCTCATCAGCATGTATTGCACTTAACCAACAGGGTGGGAAAAGATTTAAACCGAGGCAAGTGGATGGAATTGTGATATCTGTGTGCGTTTCGGAAATATGAATATTGGAGTTGAAAGTAGTTTGGTAGTCTCATCTTGGTCAATTGAGGACTTAACTTTGTGTGACATTGAACTGAGCCATAATTTTACGACCACGTCCTGGTATGAGATAAGCCTAACTTAGTATGTTATAGAGTCTTAACATTGATTCCTCAAGAATGTAGGTTAGACTGTGTACCAGGGTGGAGGTGTGATTCTATCTCTGTGGTAAGTCACATTTGAGATGAAATTTCATAAAGGTTTTGTTATGATTGGTGCCAGCTACACTGGTTATATCTTGTAGGTAAAGTGTACAACCTCTACGGATGTGTTAATCAATCTATTCGAATAGCGCGTTAGTGGTCATAGACATGCTCGAGGATTTTACATGAGGAGTAGATTTTCATAAAATAATTAGAAAGGGATAGGCGTGTGGTTAAACTCATGTATGCATGTGAAATAAATTGATTAGGCCGTGATCTTTGTGAAAATACTTGTTAAATTATTATTTTCACTTCCAATCTATTATTTTGTATTCAAATGCAAGTATTGCTTTTGCAAAATAACCATAGAAGTCATTTCATTTGAAATAAACTATCATTTATAATTGCATTATGTGGTACGACTTGTTGAGTACTCAGAGTACTCGTTCTTACTGCAATCATTCCACTAAAGTGGAGGAATCTTCATCTGCTTTTAAGGAGGAGTTTCACAAAGAAGTTGATCGCTATGTCTTGATCACAGTCGGTTGCCTATGGCAAGTCGATGGGTTTCATTGGAGTGTTTTCATTGCGATGTCGTCTCTTTACTTAGTGCTCGATACGTGTGGCTTAATAAGTGTAAACTACGACCATAAGATCATAACTATTATTTACTAATCAAATTAATCGTTTATTCTCGTATTAAGCCTTGTGTGGAATGATATTCATCTATGTTGACACTGTGTGCACTAGCATGATATTGGACTAGTGTATTATACACGAGAGGTCCAGTTAGCATATTTGGGTCCGTAACCTCCCACCTAGTCGGCCTCCTCGACCTTACGTAGCGAGGAAGGCTCTAGGAGTTGCGGCGGGGAGGGCTCCACGAGATGGGGCGGGCGTCTAGGAGGCTCCACGGCCGTGGTGGGGGTGGCGGCGGTGGTAGGTCGGTTAGGAGGGCTCCGCGACACAGGCGGCGATAGCGGCAAGCCGGCTAGGAGGGCTCCACGAGCTCGCGTGGGCTGCGATGGGCGGTGATAAGGAGGCTTCAAGAGATGGGGCGGTGGCGGTGGAGTGGTAGGGAGGGAAAATCAAGCGAACGATAGATTAGGGAAATATTGAGGGCAAAATCGGTGACTTGCCTTAGGCGATGTCGGCACATGCAGCAACTTTGAGATGCTTGCTCCTTGCCTTTGAGGGCTCCCTTCTCAAATCGATGCTACTTCTTCCTACTGCTCAGGCCATCTAGGTCAAAGAGAAAGAGGTTATGAGAGGCAGAGGAGAGTCTAGGGTTTTTGGGATGCAAAAGCCTATGCTTCTAGCGGCTGCTCAATGCTTGGGCTTGGAAAGGAAATGGGATGGTGGCTTTACGTCCTGATCCATAAAGATGGATGGTTAAGAATACAAATTCGTAGGATCAGTTATAGTTGCTACAAAATCACGATTCTACATGGTTCTACTCTTTGGATCGTGACTCTACGATTCAACTGATTACGAATCACGATGCGATGCGGATCGACATCTGTCGTGGATTCATAAAATCGCCCAACTCTGCGTGGGATCGCAACTTTAACTACCTTGTAGTAGACACTCTAGGTTGCAAGAGTTATTGCAATAATGTGATGATCCAAAAGAGTGACCCAAACTTCATGAAGAGTTTGAGAAGATAAGGTTAGAGTTGGTTCCCAAAGTTCTGTCCACCATGGAGGAAAAGCCAACCTTGGAAGATCAGTTCGTGAAGCCCGAAAAGGCAGCGTCAACATCAAAAGCATCAAGCTCAAGATGAAGAGTGGTAAATCGAGATTTCACCGGGATTATCAAGGAGCTTTGTGGTTCAAGGAGCAAGTTTGTGTACCCAATTAGAAATATCTCAAGCGGTGATACTTAAGGAGGCTCATGACTTGAAATATTCGATACACCAAAGCACAAAGATGTATCAGCACATCAAGGACATATTTTGGTGGCAAGCCTAAGCGAGAAGTTGTTGGAGATGTCACTATGACATATGTCAAAAGTAAAAGTAGAGCATCGAGACCCCGAGGTCTACTACAACCATTGAAGATTCCAAAGTGGAAGTGGGAAGAAATGAGAATATATTTGATCACTGGTTTGCCCACGACACAGTCTGGTTATGACACTATTTGGGTAATAGAAGATTGTTTGACAAAGGTTGCTTACTCCATATCGGTCAAGACCACTTACCTTGGAGACCGTTTGAGAGAATTGTATATGTCAAAGATAATCAGTTACATTTAGTTTCAAAGAAGATTGTGTTAGATCGAGGATCCCAGTTCACTTCGCAATTTTGACATAGTCTGCATGAAGCCACGGGAACTCATCTGAAATGTAGTACTACATACCATCCTCAAACCGAGCGAGCATGCGAAAGAGTGAACCAAGTGTTGGAAGATATGTTGAGAGCTTGGGATCTAGCTCATACCACCGATTGAGATAAGTGTGTGCCATCATTTGAATTTAGTTACAATAATAGCTAGCGAGGCGGTTTGCATATGTCCCCATTTGAGGCACCATATGGTTGACCACATGTCGAACTCCATTGAATTGGAAGGAAGCAGGTGAGTGTCTTGAATCCTTGTGTCGATTTTTTATTGCTTAATATGTTCTATTAATGTTTCAATATCGATTTCAACTTATTATTGGTATTCAATTGCAAATGTTGCCTTACTTTGAATAAATGTGGAAGTTATATCCTTTGGAATAAGCCATCATATATACTTGCATTATGTGTGCACACGTGTTGAGTACTCTATTTGCTCACCATAAAATAATCATCACTCAATTGTGAATTGGATGAGTCTACACCTACTTTGGACGAGGAGTACTATGAGGAAGTCGATCGTTAGGTCTTGTTCCCGCTTGATTGCATGTGGCAAATCAATGGGTTTTGTTGGAGTTTCTTTCATTCTTTGCAATTATCTTTATTTAAAATTAATCCCTACATGGCTAAATAATTTTAAATGGACTATAAGGTCACAACTCTTATTTGCTTATCAATTTAGGTCGTTTACCCTTAATCCGCTATGTATGGATGATATTTTATCGATGTTGACCTTTGTGTGCACTAGCGTGATTACGGAATAGTACGGTATACAGGAGGATTTGAATTTGCATATTCGGTCCCGACATCCAATACTCACCCACAGTAGATTAGGACTCTCTTGAATGTACATTAACGTGTTCGACTGGACTCTCTGGATTCCTAGAGAACTCACAAAAAATTAAGCATAAACTCCTTTTACATCTCGAGCTTTACATAACCAACTCGGCTTTCTTAAATAAATAAAGTAGATAGACTAGGACTCCTAGTGCGCCATATTGTTGTAGTCGCGGTGGATGGGTGGACCCCAACCCAAATTGCGTAAGGAAAGGATGAATGAAAATAAGGATTTCCATGTGTAGCCCTTAATCCAATCGGACTCCACATGCTCTCCCGACCTCCCATGTTCTCAGCAGAAAGCATCCCATCTTATCTCTGTACTTGGAAACGTGTAGGAAATGAACTCCTCATTAGGTTGAAGTTAGCATGATATTAGGAAATCCTCTCGATCAAATCTTGGAGTCTTGATTCCCTTTTTATTGGTGCACAAAACGGATCGACTCGGGCTCCTTGGTATAGTCCAAAACCAATTCCTGGCTCATGCGCCCTCTGGACATGAGCTAGTAGGTTTAGTAGTTGTGGCCGCATCGGGGTTCTTCTGTTCTTTCCTCTCGACTCCTAGATTCGCATGGTATAGTTGGTTGCCCTAGAATACCTTTGAAATGTGAGATCCTTCTTCATTCCTTCGAGATAAAAAATAATAGTAATAAATATGTAGAATAATAGTAATAAATATGTATAAAAATACGTGCATCACCCATGCAAACAAAGGTTGATGCTTTGATACCATCTGTAACACCTGCGCCCAAAATCCACTCAAGCGCGCCCACCATGGGAGGGCCCACACTTGCATAGTACCACACTTATACTTTCGTCCTCGATTCGTGTAAAAAAAGTTAATCCGAAGGTGCTATATTTGGATTCAATAAGCATTATATGCTACTACAACTTACTCTAGACAAGTAATATGAGACTAATCTCACTACCACAACTCCACGTGGCCACCATACTAAGGGGTCGGGTATTACATGGCCATCGTAACAGCTAGTGGAAGGAGACAACAACTTGCTCCGCGACGTCGCCGTTCCAGCAAGAGGAAGGAGACAACCCTATCTACCTTTGCTTTCTCCTCATGGCAGATTGGTCCCATCCTCAAGATTTATTTTTGAAAATAAAAACAACTAGGATGATAGCGCGCTACGTTGCGCCCGTAGAGTGCATTGGGGGACTTCGACACGATTTCGAAAATCACAGGGGAGTTTTCACAAAAACAGAGCAGGACTTCGACGTTATTTTGGAAACCACAGGGGGCTTTTCAAGAAAAATCGATGTGGAGGACCTTGACGTGATTTCAAAAACAACATGGGGCTTTCCTCAAAAAACTATCGTGGAGGACCTAGATATGATTTCGAAAACCTCAGGGGCCTTTTTGCAAAAAGGCCTATGGAGTCCTTCGCCTTCGAGAAAGAGAATATGTCTGAATAATCATTGAGCTGAGGATGGACTCTTGGCGTGTTACCCTACCTTGGTCCTTGGGTAACATGCCAGCTGCTGGCCTGGGCAGTTAGGACCTGCTGATTTTGTGATCTAAACGTGCAACTCGTAAGTACAGTGATCTAGATGAAGCAGCGCTACAAGTTCAATGATCCACCATGTAATTTACTATATAATATACTATTGAAAGAACTAAAAATATGGTACTGATACTGATGCAACAAAAACTAAAAATTATATTGAATAATAAATACAGATAACCGGTGAGACTCATGGCATCTCGTTGACATTAAGGTAAGAAATCTCACAATAATAATAAAAAAATGTTCTAAAAATTCTAGTATTAATTGTTGAAAAAGAGAGAGGAGCTACTCCGCTTAATTTGGTGGGCAGGTTATAACAGAGCAGATGTGAGGTAGAAATCATAATTGTATAACAAGTACAACTGTTGTTTTTCAATCATAGACAATAAGATTGTTTAGCAAAGTCAATCTGTGTCATATAATATCTGGCTGCGTAACGCACGGTAACTCCACTGGTTGTCAGTTGTCACAAACAACAGTGTGGTGGGTGCGCAGCATGAATAGCTCAGTACGTACGGAGTTGAAGGTGAAACATGCATGATCTGAGTGATAGAATACGTCACGGATGTGTTCCGCAACAGTGCAACCGCAAAGAAAATCGTTGAACATGTGCATGTTTGCACACGCTTGGACCATCAAAAAGAGAATATGTCTGAATAATCATTGAGCTGAGGATGGACTCTTGGCGTGTTACCCTACCTTGGTCCTTGGGTAACATGCCAGCTGCTGGCCTGGGCAGTTAGGACCTGCTGATTTTGTGATCTAAACGTGCAACTCGTAAGTACAGTGATCTAGATGAAGCAGCGCTACAAGTTCAATGATCCACCATGTAATTTACTATATAATATACTATTGAAAGAACTAAAAATATGGTACTGATACTGATGCAACAAAAACTAAAAATTATATTGAATAATAAATACAGATAACCGGTGAGACTCATGGCATCTCGTTGACATTAAGGTAAGAAATCTCACAATAATTAAAAAAACGTTCTAAAAATTCTAGTATTAATTGATGGAAAAAGAGAAGGATCTACTCCGCTTAATTTAGTGGGTCAGGTTATAACAGAGCAGATGTGAGGTAGAAATTATTATAACAAATACAACTATTTTTTTCAATCATAGACAATAGGATTGTTTAGCAAATTCAATCTGTGTCATAATATCTGGCTGCGTAACGCACGGTAACTCCACTGGTTGTCACAAACAACAGTGTGGTGGTGCGCGCTAGCAACATGAATAGCTCAGTACGTACGGAGTTGAAGGTGAAACATGCATGATCTAAGAGATAGAATACGTCACAGATGTGTCCCGCAACAGTGCAGCCGCAAAAGAAAATCGTTGAACATGTGCATGTTTGCACACGCTTGGACCATCAATCATAAGCGTAATAGGTCAGTATGTTCTGAAGCAAGGCCACGTTGGTCAACCGATCAGCGGAGGATTATCGATCGAGCTTTAGGCCGCATTTGTAACATAGAAAATCAGTAGGAATTTTGCATAAAACAGTCCGATTATCATAAAAATTAATAAAATTTACGACTTCCAAAACAAAGCCTTAATTAGCACTGCTACCTTGTTCTTTTCTGTTTATCACTTAAGATATTGATACTGGACATCAAATTTGACTATTCAAAAATGCTATGCATATGATAATTATTGTACGATACTAGTACGATGTAGGGCCATCACGTTGATCCTGATGATATTCTCGCTCTGGCGTCCGCGTATCACTGCTGTTGACTATTAGCTTTTCTAATTATAGGTTAGTATGAATTACTAGAAATATAGTCATATGAAAGCACTACGGTGACAAATTTACCAAAGCAACATACGCTACACAATCACCTTTTTTGCACTCATCCAATCAAGTTTCGGTTTTGACGCCAAATCTACGTGAAAAATCCAAAAAAAAAAACTGACTGTTGCGATACCGCTGTTATGCAACAAGTATATTCTTGTATGTGGTGAAAGTTTTCAAATGAGTCCTTTTTTTTGGGAGAAAGGCGCCAAATAATTGAAGCCACGTGTGTTACCATAATTCGATTAATTAGTTAAACAGATTAATTCGATTAATTAGAGAGCCTTGCTTGGAGCATCTACAATGGTATAGACGATTGATGTCAATAATACTCTTCATATCATCTATAGACAAAATTAAAGACAACTCATACAATGAATTGTCTTTAAGTTATGTATACATGATCCCACAAACTGTACAGACAACATGGATACAACAACGAAACAGCCATCTATATAGGCTTTATAGACTGTCTATTGCATGCCAGACAGATTTATTCTCTCTCTTTGTTCTCTCTCAACTACATTATTAAAAATCTTATATAACAAAGGTTATAGACTACTGATGCCATCTCACTGTGCATGCCCTTATGCAAGTCCTTGCGGGTGCTCTCACTCGTGACAGTTACGTGCTATTCAAAATTCGACCACTCGAAGAAAGACACACCTGTTTTTGGCTGACATGGCAAAGCACCCCCAAGTAATTAAGTGCACTACCTACTACACAAATGAATGTCTTCAAAATAATATGTTACTATTGCGGCCCTTCATCATCATTTGTATTTTACTATTGCAGCCCTTCATCATCATTTGTAATGCCGTAACAGTATCGTATTCACTTACCAACATATACATATGGAGGAGTAAATTGCAGTAACACACAATGCCCGGTGCTCAATTTACTCCATCAGGAGGAGGTGAGCTGGTTCACTTGGCTAAAGTTTGGAGTTGCTAAGTAGCCCATCTGAGGTTCGAGTCCTAGACTCGGCAGGTGTTTTATCCGGTGCGGTTTGGGTGTGTGGGTGTGGGGGGGGTGAGTGTGTGTGTGAGGTTAGTTTGAGGATTGAGCTGGGCCTCAGTTGGCAGAGGGGAGTTTTAGGCTCTCAGCTCGCCACAGTGTAAGCGTTGGCTCCCGTTAGTCGTCTCGCGAGTGAGGGTGCTCTTCTTTTTTAAGGCTGTCTAGATGGGAAATCCCAGACCTCAAAAAAAATTACTCCATCAAGAATAGCTAGAAAACAATTATTTTGTAAGAATTAAGACCTAGCTCAGCTAAGGCTCTATTTTGGAACGCTGGAATTTTGAGGAATCATAAAAACTCTCGCATTCCACATGGGCCTAAAAGCTTGGCCGAATTAGGCAGCTACAGTTGAGTAGTCCTGCTTCTTATGTTCTTTTAAACTCAACTCAATTTTCCGAGTTTGGGACACCCAAATCACGATGTAAAATATGGTTTTTTTAAATAATTTGCGCATATATTTTGTTGCAAAATAACGAAAGGTAAATTATTAATATTTTCACGCTTCAGGTTGGCCTTATGCCCGTCCTTGTCCTGGCATTTCAAGGTCAGGCTTAAAGGCATGATTGGACGCTTGCCTCGTGGTGCCACATTTTTTTTGTGGTGCCAAAAGTGTGTAATGCCGCAGTTTTTGTGGCAAGCAAATTATTGGCCACACGTATGGGAAAATTTAGCAAAAAAAAATATGTCTATCACATGTGAAGTATGGTGCTAAGAAAGTGTAGCACACCATAAGTTAGACAATGAAGCAAACACCGCATAAATATAACGCACCGGTCCAACACTGAGTTTGAAATGCTACTACTATCCACTTTCACCCCAATTTAAACCGCTATTACAAGACTTCAGCAACACCTTTCCTCGATATACTACTCACAAAGGATAATCCACATGGCATTACCGGTCTACATTATAAGATATTCACGCTAAGAATGAATTTAAGCAAAACACATATAAGCCTGGGACCTCGCGCCCAAGAATACCTGGGACCTCGTGTCGGAGAACGCCTGGACCCATGCGCCTAGGAGCATTACCTAGCATAAATAACTAGCATCAACATAAAGATAAACAATCGATTTAGTTTGTCAACAGCTATAAACCGTATTTTCCGCACACGACTAAATATTACCATTAAGGTCAACTATTAAAACAAACTAGCTAAGCAAACCAATAAAGTATGAATATGACAACTAAAAGTGATATCAAAATTATTGATTGCACGTGAAATGAATGTGCCACTCCCGCCTATGCATGTCGCATTCAATGTTCACATAAAAACAACAACAAAGCAAGAGTTGATCCAAACACTCGACAAGTACATAATAAAACGGTAATCATTAACCAAGCCATAAACACAACATAATCATGTCAATATCCGTATATCTCTTTTTTTGTTAATGCAATGCCATGCCCATATGCACCTTTTAAGCTCATACTGGTATAGCTGAGGGAACACACGTCGATGTACACCGTCGACCTCCAACCCATGGAGGTGCCTACCGAAGTAGGTCTTTCTCAAGAGCACTCCAGACTAGTCATATAACTTTCTCACTGACCTAATTCATGCACTCCGTACTAGTTATATGACTTTCTCACTGACCTGGCTCAAATGCACGACTTTCTCACTGACCTGGCTCAAATGCACTCATTTCATAATGTGAAAGGGGAGGAGAAAATGGAGAGAAGCCTGCCAATTCTGCCGTCCGCGACGCGTACAACTAGGGTAACCATCTAAGACTCTCCCCGTGAGTTTTGATCAGCTTAGCATGGAACATTGTAGTTTTGGTATGCATGTAGATGCTAGGGTTTGGTTTTCAAATCTGTATCATGCTGTTTTGTAGATCGAATTGTCACTAAAATATTGTGTCGTATTTTTGGGGTTTGTTCGGGCTTTTTCATGGAACTTTCATAACATTAATAATGTAGATAATTTGTTAAGCTTTCCATAGAGTGCTAGAACACTAGATTTGGATGAGCGGTTTGAAATTTATGGCACTAGGAAGGCTGTTGTCCAGAATTTTATAGTCAATCGTCGCAATTGTATTAGTTGGCATATTAAGCTCAGTAGATGCTCGAATTAAATTGTGGTCGGAGTGGTATGGTTTTGCACTTTTGGTGTGGTAGGAAAATAGATATGAAATTGGTAAGCTTGTTATCCAATGATGCAACAGTTTGACCTTCGGGGCTGAAAACGAGGACTTAGTGATGAGGACATCCCTACCACTAATACTACTACTACTCCTACTAGCAAGAATACACCAATTGGTCCTATTACTCGGGCTAGGGCTAAGCTTATTGACCAATAGGTGAATCTGCTCCTTAATGAGTTTAATTGTGATTTACATAAGAATTGGCTACTACCAAATGCAAATACTTCGTGTGTACTTAGGTTTGATAGAGATGGAGCTTTGCAAGACGAAAGGGAGAAAAGGGAAGGGAAGGAGGTGCAAGCCAAGAGGGAGGAGGAGCACTTGGACAAGTTGGGCGTGGGAGCACATGTGGCCAAGGGAGAGCTTCGGTCGAAAGAACGAAAGAAGGAAGCAAAGCCGAATTGGAGTCCACATTGCTTGTCTGAAATCAAGTTGGCAGCAAGTCCGAATTGGAGTCCAATGGGCTTGTTCGAAATCAGGGTGGCATCAATTCAAAATTGGAGTCCACATGGTGTGTCCGAAATCCACTTGGCAATGCCATCCAAATTGAAGACCAAGCCCACTCCGAATTCAGCCCAACATTGAATCAAAATCAGAAGTGAGTTCAAATCCGAATTGGGTTTCAACTTTGAAGATGGATCCAAGGGGGCTTGCATACTCAATATTTGGGCCACATATCTATTTGATCCGCCCATGTATCTTTTATGCTTTGAGTCTGAACACTTCGAGCTAGGGTTTAACATGTCTAGGGGTTGTATTCGGCCTTTGTGATCGAATCTGATTTGGGCCTTTGTTTCGGCCGAACCAAGGAGAGGTGTGCCCCTATATCTTTAGCTGCACCCTAATGTTTTGCATAGACCACAATTAAATGTTTTGAGAATTATACTCTTGTTTCCTAGCTTAGCCAAGTGCACCTTTTTAAGGGAACTGGGAATTTCTCACCGTCGTTGTTCTTGTGTACCTTTGGGTTTTGGCAGGACAATCGTCACATCTACTTTTGCATAGTCGGGTAGATGGGATCACGAGCATGTGGTTGGGCAAATTCTTTTGTCGCATGTTGTTGTTTTGACAGTGATTGGTGCCATCGATTCGTCAGGTAGCACGGATCCAAAGTTATCCTTGATCCAATGTTATGAAGATCGGGCACCCCGTATCTCTTAGACGACTAAATCATGAAGCTTGCATAACTAGAAATATGTTAGAAATTTTGTGTAGATTACAGAACACATGTTGTTTGGTTTGTTTGGGTTCTGGAACTAAAAGTTATGGAAGTTTGATCATCGAGATAGCGGATGGTTTGTCCCGTGTAGTGGGGTTAATTAGATCGGGTTCACGTTGCCACCTTATTTGAAGTATGTGCACTATCGCAACATGTTTAGAGATTCGGATAATGATTGTTCAATTGATGGTGTCACTTGAGGGTTGGTATCGCCTACACATCATCTTGGCCCTTGTGCTCAAAAAGGCAAATGCATGGTTAGATTTGATTTATACTATCACCATTTAACAAATTAATGGTTTATTATGCCCATAACAAATTAATAGTCAGATTTAATTTATGGGTCTATCTACACAAAATATGATAATTTTCATTGTATAAAACTATCAGATTTTGAACCATTAGATCAAAGAAGCAACATACAAGATCAAACAACAAAATACACATACATACAAAGCATTAGATCAAAGAATCTTTGTTTTTTGTTTGTTTTTGCTCAATCTCTCAACTCAAAGTATATGTTAAATTTTGAATATTGGGAGCCTCTATGCTTTAGGTGACTGGAATTTCTTTATCCATTAGTCACCTTTTCTCACCGTTCGATCAACATTCTATGGGCCAAATTGTCTCCTTCTCACCAATATAAACTTATATAAAAAAATCCAAACTAGACAAAAGTAAATATAGGTGAACCCTACAAATACAAAAAAAAAACTAAACTAGACAAAAGTAAATCTATGTGAACCCTACAAATACAAAAAAAAAATTCTAAACTAGACAAAAGTAAATCTAGATGAACTCTACAAATACAAAAAGAAAATACAAATACAAAAATAAATATAATTAAAAGTTACAGCAAAGTTGTGCTAAAATTAGCAAATCCGTTGAATCATTTTATAGAAATATGAGTTATTAAGACCTTCAAGAATAATTACAATGACCACGAATAAAAATTACATAAATAATTTACTATAATTTATGTATAATAAAGTTGTAAATGAACTAAAGTTTCTCTCTCATTAGATGAATTATGATGATTAGTCGTCCACTACTTCATCTCAACTCTCAAACGATGAATTCTGATTAGACGATACTCGATCTCTAGTAGATCTTATGTTTAATTGCCCATGCTTTTTTTTTGAATCACCCAGTACAACACATATACGCCCACACACACACACACCACCACACGCATGCACTCACACACACGACGTCTACTGTCGACCGGACGAGCGGAGCTTGAAGAAATGACGAAGTCACCATCGGCGCCTTGCTTGCGACGGGTACGTCGCCTCCCACTGAAAGAAAATCCTCCTTAATAAGATACACAGGGTCAAACCTGGGGTTTGAACCCTGGTAGGCTGATGGTACAACCACCTCCACTAGTCATCCAAGCAAAGCTTGGTTCTTTAATTGCCCATGCTTTTCCAAATGATGACATATTGAAACCGTGACAGTACATGGATCCACATGTTGTGTACGTCCGGGTGCACCTCCTGGCCTAGCACATGAGTCCCTAATCGACAACAGTGAAGAAATCTCACTGTATATAAGCAAATCAACACGAATCTTATAGCACATCTAACACACAAAAAATAACAGTTTTAGCATTAAAAAATTATCAAAAATTACGTAGCAATTCCCTTAACGGATTTGCTAATTTTCAGTTGCCTGAAATCTTCTTATCGATCAGTCACCTAAAGTTGCATAATACTAAGTCTAAAATTGCAGTACCAAGTGATGTACAATTTTTGCACAGCTCTACTGTAACTTTTAATTCTATTTGTTTTTATATTTTTTTTGTATTTGTAGGGTTGTAGGGTTCACTTAGATTTACTTTTGTCTAGTTTAGATATTTTTTATATATTTTTTTGTAATATTTTTTTCTATTTTAGAAAGAGACAATCTGACCAATAGAATTGATAGATAAAGAAACTTCTGTAGTCACCTAAAGAGTAGACACTCCCTTCCCTTAGTTTATACTACCATTATATACTTACCAGTAGAGTTTACGTAAGATTTCTCCTTATTAATACCGCCATTTTATTACCCACCAAATTCAATTTTACAACAAAATTAATACACACACGCACGCCTCTCTCATCTCTCACAACAGCAGAACACTGCTCGTCTAGATTGGAGTACTAATTAAGCACCCTCAAAAGTCCACCCTTATTTGCATTAAAAATAAAAACTTAACCCTTACTTCAATAAAACTAAACCTCATTAAGCTCCTCCCCCTTAAACTCGTACACCTCGCTCTTCCTGACGGCGACGAAGAGTGACTCCTTCTTCCTGGTGGCGAGACCGAAGCTCTCGTCGAGGTTGACGTCCTCGGGGCGCACGCCGGCCGGCAGCGCCCAGTCGAAGTGGTACAGCAGACTGGCCAGCGACACCTGCACGGTGGCCAGCGCGAACGTGTAGCCCGGGCACCCCCTCCGGCCGCCGCCGAACGGCAGCAGCTTGTAGTCGGGGTCCTTGAGATCGATCTCGCCGCCGCCGTTCTCGAACCGCTCCGGCGAGTACTCGAGCGGGTTCTCCCAGATCTCCGGGTCCCGGCCCATGGCGAAGGTGTTGATGAACACGCGGGTCTTGGCCGGGATGTCGTAGCCGCCGAGCGTGCACGGCGCGACGGACTCACGCGGCACGAGCAGCGGCACCGCCGGGTGGAGGCGGAAGGTCTCCTTGATGACGGCACGCATGTAGTGGAGCTCGCCGAGGTCCGACTCCTCCACAAGGCCCTTGGCGCCGACGACGCGCCGGACCTCGTCCTGCGCCTTCTTGAGGATGCGAGGGTGGCGGACCAGCTCCGTCATCACCCACTCCAGTGTCGCGAACGTCGTGTCCGTGCCGGCGACGAACATGTCCTGTAACCCACAACATGGAGATCGGTAAGCACCCAATGTAACAACGAGTCGGAGTCAGTAGTCAACTTTCACTAGTAATCACAACACCAACACAAGATCCGAACACGAAATATTAAGTTGAAAAGAAAATTATACAAATTCGATCTGCACCATTAGGTAAACACACAAGACTCGTCAATTTTGTATATTATTGATTAGTATTAAGAAATTTGCGCAACATCAATCTCCATACAAATTCTATAATCACAAAAATGGTAATTTACGACTAGCAAAACCGTACTTAATTTAATTATGACAGTGGCGTACCAGGACGAGGGCCTTGAGGTTGTCGTTGGTGAGGGGGACCTCGAGGTCGGGGGACTTCTGGACGCGGAGGAGGACGTCGACGAAGTCCTCGTCGCGGTCGCTGGGGATGTGGGGGCGCTTGCCGCTGATGTGCTCATCGACGATCTCGTCGCATACCTCGCGGAGGTCGGCGAGGCAGCTCTTGAGCCGGCGGCGGAGTCCCGTGACGGTGCTAGCCACGGGCTCGAGCTCCGGGAAGAAGTCTCCGATGGTGAACCCGGCGAAGAGGTCCTGGGCCTCGGCGAGCACCGCACCGAGCTTATCGCCCTTGCCGTGCGGAAACCGGCGACCGAAGGCGACCCGGCAGAGCACGTCATTGGCCAGGTTGAGGAAACACTCGCTGAGGTCGATGGGGGTCCCCGGCGAGGTGTTCTTGGTGAGGTGCGCGAGGAGGCGGCGGAGCTCCTTGACCCGGACGCTGCCGTAGGTGGCGACGCGGCGCGCCGAGAGGAGCTCGGAGACGACCACCCTCCGCGCCATGCGGTGGTACGGCCCCGCCGGCGCGAACGTCACGTCGGAGCACCCGAACGACAGGAACTGCCCGGACAGGAGGTGCGGCCTCGACGCCAGCGCGGCGTCGTTGCTGGTGAGCGCGGCGCGGGCCAGGTCCGGCTTGGAGATCACCACGGCCGGGATGCTCCCGAGCCGCAGCCGGAGCAGCGGCGCGCGCATGTTCGTTGCCAGCTCGGCGAGCGCGTGGTGGGGCATGTCCGACAGCAGGTGGAGGTGCCCGATCACCGGCCACCCAGGCGGCGACGGCGGCAGCCGCCCCGGCGACCGGCTGCGCGTCGTGTAGTAGACGTACACGGCGGAGAAGACGAAGAGGGCGAGGGACACCGACGAGACAAGGTTGAGCTCCATGACGTGACTGCCTTCCACTAGCCTCGCTGTGTTGTGTAGTTTGGCTTTCTGTGCCAGTCCAAGAAGCTATGGATGGAGTTAACCGTGGTTTAGTGCGTGGTGCTTTTATAGTTCAATCTAACCAGGAGGGGTGTGGTTGGTGAGAACAGAGAAGGCGAGATCATGCTGGAGACTTGTGCTGCGTTGCGTGTGAACGTGTGAACGATTCTTTACTTTGTGACTTTGTCCAAGAAATGTCTGATTCCATTGGATTTTTTTATCTGTTGAAAAGATCAAGTTGGAAGATGACATGTACTTGGACCATGTAACTTATCTGAGTTGCTCAGTTCAAAATACGAGTAGACGATGGAATTATTAGAGAGTTAAGTGGTGAACAATTTATGTTTTGAGAGATAGGTCATGTAGGTCATGGAAGATAGTAGCCAATAAATTGAGAGACCAAGAATATGGATTACGGAGTAGTACACACCTCTTATCATGCCAATAAATTGAGAGACCAAGAATATGGATTACGGAGTAGTACACACCTCTTATCATGCCTCTGGTGAGGAATTTTGGACACTATTGACCTACAGTTGATTCTAAATTTTAAATCTAGCCCTCGTAACCGGTAGATTCCATTTCTAGCCCTCCCCTCCAGCGTCTTCTTTGCCAGGGCAGCAGCAGTAGGTGATATCGTCGAGGGTAGCGCGACTAGGTGCTCTGTCGGGGACTCTGACAGTATTGTAGCATCAGTAGCGGTATTTTCCCGAAATCCATTTAAGTATAATTTTTGAAGAAATTTCTAAATATAGAAAATAATTATAAAATATTTTGTCGAGCCTTCCAACAAAGTTTCCTTGCTTGTGTAATTTTTTCAAAATTTTATCCATTCTGATTTTTTTCTCTAAAATTCATTTAAATATATTGTTTATAGGAATTTTCAAATATAGAAAATGAGGTTCAAACATTATGAATTTTTTTTTCAGACTCCTTACATAGTGGACTTGATTGTGTAATGTTTCCAGAACTTTATATATTATGAAATTGTCTCAAAAATTAAAGGTTTAGATCTCGAAAACTAAGACGAAAGGTTTCAGAAATTAGGGTTTCACGATAGTCACCAAGGGGCTGGCGCTACAATTCCAGTTAATGTTAATCCCCAAGGTGCTAGATCCAATGGTAATTGGCCGACACCGATATGCAAGTGTACTGCTGGGAAGTGCAGAAAATTAACAATTAAATGGGTAGATTACTAGGTATATCCTATACCAAAGTTAATCTTTTTTTTATTAATGTTCTTATCTTCATTTCTCTCAAAATGTTTTAGTATACACTGTTTTGTTATTTACAAGATATTTTAGTTTTTGATAGAATAGTGTTTCTTCTATTGTTTGTACTAGTCCTTAGAAAAACTGCCAAAAAATAATGAGAAGCTTAAATTGATAATCTATTATATAATAAAGCTTACGATGATGTATGATTAAATGGTTTCATAAAAAAGAGAAACATGCTAAATCTTCTCACAAAAAGGGAAAAACATTAGCCCTCAATTTAGTGGGTCCTAACGATGACGCGTGGTTAAAAAGAGAATTGATTCTTGTTGGCGTCTTTTGTCGATTCCTGTGTCATCCGCAAGTTCAAACCAATTCACACATTAAATTTTAAAACTATTATCCTCAATCAATAATAGAGCATAAAAGATTTGTTACTAACTTGCCATGGCCCTACCACTTAAATGGATTTTTGGGAAAATATCTCTATAGTGTTGCAGTCACCTTGTCTGCAGTCTGACAATGAGACCTAGTCTTTCGCCGCTTCGACAAAGAAGACCTACCGCTGCACTTGCAGGAGAGAGGAGCTAGAAATAGAATTTACAGGTTACGGGGGATAGATTTGGAATTTAGAAACAACACGGCGCCAACAGTGTCCAAAGTTCCATGGTAAGAGGATACATGTGTAGGACCCATATGTATTATTCTCTTGGAAATTATCGCACCAGTGAGATCCGCTCTCTCTTGGAGAGTCAATAGGTAGGATTCACCATGTTTATTTACTACAAAAAAGGGAATTTTTTAAATAATATTATCACTGTGTTTATTTACTAAAAAAAAGGGATTTTTTTAAATAATATTATTCTAAAAGATAATTGCAAAATTAAATAGCCAATTTTTTTTTACAAAACTATGTCCCTGTCGCGTCATTTCAAATGACGACAGGCTCCCGTTGCCATTTCAATTGGTGATAGGGACTCTGTTGACTGTCTATCGCCAGTCCAATTTTCTATCGACATTTGGACTGACGACAGAATATGAACAGTGTTCTTGTCACCTGTTCACTGCATACTTAAAGCCCAAAAAAATCAGTGGAAATCTTATTTTAAAATTAAACAAAAGTTAGGTTTATCTTCAAAATTAACCAAACAGTAGGACCAGTTAGCATTGGATCTACCAACATCTCTGATCCAGCCGATGGATTTTGATACATATCTTCTAATCCAATGTGTGTGAAGAATTCCAGAGCTCTTCAAGCAAATTTTTTTTCTCCAAGCGTAAGCTTAGATCCCGAGTGTGTAACACCGGAAAACTGGTTATATCCGTTGAAATCTACTGGTTGGGCTTAGAGATATTTGAAGGATCCTTACCAGAAAAAAATCCCTTTTAATCGAAATGCATCATGTTTATTTACTAAATAAAAATAATCAGGCATAAATATCCAGCAGGTTGTATTTAGATTAAACAACACGATAATGGGGGCACAACTATTGGCGTTCCCGACATTCGTTACCTGACACATGTCCACTTCGAATCCAATGTGTGTGAAATCATCCAAGTGTTCATAAATCAAAATGTTTCTCCATACGTAAGCATAGATCCTTAGTGTCAAATGCTCAAAAACATTTTTGTTATACTCTCAGACACATTCTTATGCACGGCAGTCCTAAGATCAGATCAGATCAGATATACGAGATACGGTATGAGTGCACGGTATTAAGAACGAAGTAGATGAATCCCGTATAGAGAACCTAATAATGTGGACGAAATAATCATGATGAGAGAGAGATTTGGTGAAACTGATCGTAAATTTTTTTAAGCACAACCTCAAAAGAATACAACGGATTGTCGTCGCTCTCTCACGATGCTCTCAAACCTTTTAGGACCCTCGGATCCTTGCACTATACAAAAATCTAGTGCTAAATAATAACCTAGTATTTAACCATCTCGTACGCCTCTTGCTTTGGATGAGTTAGTTTGTGACTTATGTTCTCTATGACCACCCTATGGCTTTATATAGTACCCCTAGTTCTCCACAAAAAAGAAGTAGGACAGGAATCTTTGTAAAATATATCTCCAAGTTTTAGTATGTTAGGATATTAGTCATCTATACTCAACAATCTCTGACTTAAGTCATATCCGTTGAGGTCACTTTGTTCCTCCAAGGATTCGCTCCAAGTCGGTTCCACTATTTTTATTTTTTCTATTTTCAAAAACCTTTGGGAGTGCCCACACCACAGGGCCCCATGCACATCACCGCAACGTACATGTCAGTATCCGGGTTAGTCCATCTGGAAACTCCACCACATAGCTCCTTTGTTGTATAGTTTAGTTAACTACACCTCCTGTTCCTACAGCTCTCCATATCATAGGCTCGTATCGCCTCCGAGCTCCACCTGCTCGTCTGTACCACGTGGTTGGTCCTACCATGTCTTTTTTCTTCTAACAGCTTGCACCTTCGCTTTTGCGTCTGCTAGATTTTTCAACCATGTTTACAATTTTGCACATAACTACAGATAAAATCTGAGCACCTACCGCGGATGACATGGTTTACTTCTTCTTGTTAGGATTTTTATCAGACCTCCCATTGATTGCTCTTCCTTGATGATTACCCATCGATCGGTATCCTCCATTGCTACAGATACTTTTCATGATTACCTGCCGATTGCAAGTAACTTGCATGACTCCACCTCGAAGTAATACCTCACAACCTTCAAGTTCAATTGACCTCACAGATATTAGATTTTTCTTTAAGCTGGAAATATACCGAACTTTCGTCAACGTGCGATGTGCTCCATTATACATCTGCAATGCAACCATTCCTACCTTAATAATTGCATACTCCTTGCAATCCGCTAAGTGAATCGTTCCCTGCACCAGGCATAGAGATTCTTCGTCAAACATTCCCCTCATCGAACATATATAGAAACAACAATCTGAATCTAATATCCATCCATGATAACTACATGATTGACTAACGACTAATATGTCTGAATCATCTTTAGCTACCATCACTAGGCATGCACCCCTCATTTGCTTCAAACTTGGATAGTCCTTGCTCTTGCCCTTCTTCTTCCTTTGACTTTTGTTTTCGGTTGCAACATCTATGGTAGCCAATGCTTGATTACCCGAGGATGAAAAATCCGATAGTTTTTTCAAGGACTCCACCTCCAATAGATATGCCACTGCCTCATGGAAGTTAGTTGAGAGCGATTTTTCAGACGAAAATATTTATTACCAATTGCTCCCATGATGTTGCTAGAGATCACACCAATATGACAATCTTATCATTTTTCTCAATTTTCTCACCCACACTAGTCAGCTGTGTGATAAGTTTGTTGAAGATATTGAGATGATCAACAAACCGTGTGTCTTCCTCCATGCGTAACCTGAACAGTTTTTGCTTTAGCACCCATCGATTTGTTAGCGACTTTTCTATATACAATTCTTTCTAAGTTACTTCATAATTTCTTCAAGTAATTCTCCTTAATCATCAAGTACTTTACATCATCGAGAGACATGAACGAATTGTACTAATAGCCTTCCACTCCATTACCTTCCGTCTTCATCGTACATCTTTTCGATTTGTCCCATTCAAAAGCATCGATTAACCCTTAGTTACTAGACAAGAATATTCTTCACCACACATTGCCACACGTTAAAATTTTATCTGTCGTTAAATTTCTCCACTTGATTCCATATCGTAGACATTGATCTTGATTTTGTGCCACCTGATGCTTTGCCGACCTTCTCACAAATTAAACTAATCTGGCATTGGTTCTGATTCCACTTATTATACTCGATATCTCTTATTATGCACAGGACTTAGATCGGATCAAAGTTGTGAGATACAACACGAGTCGCACAATATTAAGAACAAAGTAAATAAATCATATAGAGAAACATAATAACAACGATGAAATAATTACGATGAGAGAAAGATTTGGCGAAATCCATCGCAAATTCCTTAAATACAACCTCAAAAGAGTATAAAGGATTATCACTCTCTCACAACCCTCTCGAACCTTTTAGAACCCTCGGATCCTTGCTCTATACAAATCTAGTGCTAACGGGTAACCTAGTCTCTAATCCTCTCGTGCGTATCTTATTTTGGATGAGTTGGTTTGTAACTTGTGTTCTTCATGATTACCCCTCATGGCTTTAATAGTGCACCCTAGTTTTTCTGCAAACGAAAGTATAAATTCCAATCCTAACAGGATTATAATAGGAATCCTTGTAAAACACGTCTTTAAGTTATAGTATGTTAGGATATAAGTCATCCATACTCGACACATTTTATATCCGTTAAAATCTACTTGTTGAACTTAGGGGAGATCTCGAGGATCGTGCCCTGAAAATCTCCAATGTAATGATAGCGGGCACCTTATTATTTCCACACTACTACAAAACAGGTCATACTGGACGCCACATCACAGACGGTTCCAAAGGAGCCGTCTGTGTTTAACTTATACAAACGGTTCCCTTTGGAACCGTCTATGATAGTGCCTCATCACAGACGGTTCTTATTACCAACCGTCTGGGAAGTATCACAGACGATTGGTAATAAGAACCGTCTTTGATAGTTCCTCATCACAGACGGTTCTTATTACCAACCGTCAGGATACTTCCTGCACGGTTGGTAATAAGAACCGTCTGTGATATACTCCTATCACCGACGGTTCTTTAATAGAGCCGTCTGTGATGCTATTATCACAGACGGTTTCATGATAGAATCGTCTGTGATATTTCTTTCCTATCTCTTCGCCTCCGTGCGATGTGTCTCTTCATCTCACCATCGCACAACCGTCTCTCATGCTTCTCTCGTCTCCCGTGCGGTTACTCCTAGTTTTATAAGATGGCATAATCGAAGATTAAACCTCTCATCGCTCTTTCTCACGAAGACGGCAATCGCCAAGGTGAGCATGCGAGCATGACGGCCAAGCACCAAGGCGAGGAGGTCGGTGATCGCCGCTCTTTCTCACGATGTCGCTCGTCGACATCGCCGTCCGTGTGGCCGCTTAGCTCTCCTCAGCCCATGGAGGACCTATGCAGCCTACGATTAACGTGACGTACATATTTATACCTACAAAATAAATGACGACGCACTACTATTTATTCTAACAAATTGAATTTTGTATGTACATATATTGGGTTGCAAGGCCTTGTACAAGGTGTCCAAGAAACGCCGTGGGAAGCGCGTGGCGCTGGAGCGAGAGGAGGCGATGAAGTGGCAGGACAACGAGCACTACCTCGCCGTCGTCAACCACCTAGCCGGCGCCAGCAACCCGGGGGCTTGTTTCATCGTCGGCCTCGGGCTTATCTTCGCTCCCCAAGACATGCAGCGCAGCCTCATGTTCCTTGAACGGGCGGCCGTGGCCGGCCACAAGGCTGTGCCCTACGTGCTCGGCCTCCTCCTCTACACGGCTGGCGAGACGCGCGACGTTGGGAAGCACTACATCAGCCAGGTCGAGGGCAAGCCGACAGGCGGCGGGTGCGAGACGGCCAAGACCAACCGGGAGTGCAGGCGGTGCCAGAGGCTCGCCGCGGACATGGTCCAGCGCGCGTGGGAAGAAGGCCGCCACCGGGCCGGGTGTGGCGCTGTCGGAGGATGGCCACCGGTGCACGAGCACCGGCTGCGGTGTGGAAGGGTGGGACGACTACGTCGTCTTCTGCAGTGACGACTGCAAGATTAGGCATGACTATGCTAGTTTCTTTGCAAAGGTGTTGGACTATTTGCCATAAAATTTCAAGTTGACATCAAAATATACCTACGAGAGATTACAAGTCCATAACACATGATGTTATGGAATAAATTAATTACAATGGAATAATTTCTTAATTAAAATATAGCCCTTCATGATGATCGACGCGCATATAGCTAGCTTCCTCACTAGGTTCTTCCTCGAGCCTGATGCCGTCTCCAAAAGGAGGCAACTCGTCAAATTGATTGTATTCTTCCTCGTCCACTATATCACAGACGGCTCTATTAAAGAACCATATCACAGACGGTTCTTTAATAGAACCGTCTGTGATATCCTTTTTATAAAGAGGCGCACCGCTAGGGTTTTGCTCTTTACTCGTCACTTCCTCTCCCGCGCCCCTTAGGCTCTCGCGCGCTCTGTCGCCTCCTCTAGGGTTCGCCCGTTCACCTCCCCGACCAGAAGCCCCGCCGCCGCCCGACATCGACGACGCTGCCTCCGCCTCGACGCGCGACCTCCTCCCCGTGTCAGCCTCCTCCCTCTGCACAGGCCTCCTCCCCGCTCTGTCCTCCTCCCCTGCACCGGCCTCCTCCCCGCGCCGTTCTCCTCCCCGTGTCGGCCTCCTCCCCTGCACCAACCTCCTCCCCGCGACTCCCTCCTCCCCTGCACCGACCTCCTCCTTGCACGAGTTGTTGTGCGGCATCCTCTCTGTGAGTATTCCTATATTACGATTTGTCCCCGTGGATATATTGACTTTGATAGTTGTAACAGCCCCAAATTAGGATTGTATTTTAAATGTATAAAAGATTAAAAATTTAAAAACTTTTGGTTGTATCTTTTGATCATGCTCATGATTTCCAAAATCTTGTGCACAATTTTAAAAATTTGGAGATTGTATCAAAGTTTGTGTTGAAATTTTAAACTTTTAAACTTAAATTCCATTTCTATTTGAATTCTAGAAAAATATGTGAATGAAAGTTTCCAAAAATAATTTATTAAAATACTATATTATTTATCTTGATTTATAGTTATTTTTACCAAATTTTTAGAAGTCATTTTACCTTCACTAAAATTCAAATGAAATCCCAAATGCAGATTTGAAAACAATTTAATTCTAACAAATTTTAATATAGAAAGTGTTTGAAATTATTTTTCCTAAGTCCCTTGTGAATCTCAGAGTGTCCACAAAAATTTTCAGGATTTTTAGAATTTTAATTCTACCTCAATCGGCTAGTCAAACTTCTACATTTTTCGGTCAACAATGAAATCCTAAATCCTAACTTACCTCACTGCCAGGTGGGCCCCACCCGACAGGGTTCTTCCTCCACCACGCCCTTCGCGCCAGCAGCTCGCCTGGGACACGCGCCTTGCGCCGCGCGTCTCGCCGGCGCCATCAAACGCCGCGTTTCGTGTGCATCGCCCTCGCCTTGCCTCGTGGCCTCGTCTCACCGCCACGTCACCTCCACGCGCCGCTTCGCGCCGAGCGTTGGCGCCATGTCAAGTTTGCCCTGTCGTGTGCGGCTCAAACAAACGCCACCGAGCACAACGTTCTCTTGTGCTCTCCGCCGTTTCGTCTATAAAGGAGGCACTGTGCTCGCGGACCTTCCTTTGCTGACCTCCCTTCGCCCGGTCTCCTCTCCATCCCACCCTATCTCTTCTCGAGCTTGAACCAAGTTCGAATGTCGGCGCACCGCCTCGAGCTCCTAGCCACTCCGGTGAGCTTCACCGCTTTAAACCGTGTCACGGCGCGTCCCACCTCCCCAAGAGACAAACCCTCAAGAGATTTCAGATTTTATCACCCGAGGACCCGCGTGGTTTCTTCTCCGACTCGGCTCCACCGCTCCACCGCCATGCCACCGCCACGAGCTCTAGCTCAATTCCTCCTCCGTGAGCATCTCCTAGGCTCCTTCTTCCTTCCCGATCATTCACTCGCGTCGCTTTGCTACAGTGACCCTCCACGGTGAACCACCCGCGCCACCGCCGGCTCGTCGCCGGCCCTCTCGCCACTCTCGTCATCGCCGACCACCCGTGCCCGTTCGGTACCTCACTAGTGCTCATGCTCCTCCATTTGATCTCAAATCCACCCGAGCTCTGCGGCCACGTTTCACCTCCACGGCGGCCGTGCTCCTTCGCCCGCCACACCGCACCTCCGCCACCCCGAGACCACCTTTAGCATCCACGAGCCTCCCTTGACCCATTTTGGCCATCACCGGGGTCTCCCCGCCACTCCAGCCGCCGGCGATTTGCCGCCCCAAAGTCCAGCCCGAGCCTCCCTGTTTTTCAGCCATGTCTTCCTCTGTCTCACTGAAAAGTGGGGCCCACTCCCTAAGCAAAAATCTTATGCTGCTAATAAATTTTGTGAATGTCTATTAGTTCACTCACATGCATTAGCAAATTTGGAGTTGAGTTCGAAAGAAGTTCGTATATGAATTCTCTGAAAAAAATTTCTCTGTTGTCAGTAAGACTGAAAATCAGGTTGTAGGAGAAATGCATTAGCAGAGAAGAAAGTGAGTAGGAAGGAAACTTGTTCTGGTCAGTAGAACTCCCTTGTTAATCAAGTCATCTTCTACTAACAAATGTTGTGGCTGCCACTTAGGTCACTAAAATGGATTAACAAACTTTGAAGTGCAGATCTGTCGGAATTTTAGAAAGTTCAGGATCTCAGTTTTCTAACAGATATGGCAGTGGTGTCCACACTGGACTAGATTAGTGTCTAGCTATTCAGGGAGTTAGCTGGTAGTAGTATGTTGAGGCTAAGTGAAGATAGCTTCAAATCTGGTAGAAGTTTAAATAGGAATCATCTTGAGCTGATTAACCATTAGCACTTACTCTAAAAATAAGTAAAAACTAATTAGAGGTCTAGAGTTAGACTCTATAATTATTAAAATGACAGTAACCTTATGGCATGATATGATAGTAGCAGTAGTAGTACAGGTGATAAGTAAAAAGATTAGCAGGAGTTTGGGGGTCAGTTATCAGTGAACCATAAGCTAACAAGCATAAGCTAGTGCTTCATTAGAGTATGACTGCCAGTAGACCAACACAAGTCCAATGATTATTTAGAAGACAGGTAGCAGTGTTATATGATAATGGGTCATAGGATATTAACCCTCTTTAAGTGCTTTCAGTGAAAGGTACAATAGCTATGGCAATCAGCTTAGATAGTTAAAGGCTAAGATGATATAGGAGAGGTCAGACATATGCTAAGTCAAACCGTAGGTAGTAAGCAGTTAAGTGTTAGTTAAAGTCATTCATTGACCAAATGGTATTAGGGGTAGTAGTATGGCATTAACTATCTTTGTAAGGGAGTAAGGTTAACTAGAGTAATAATATAACCAGTACAGGTTGCATAAATTAGCTAGTTAATTAAAATGTGGTAATTTGCTGCTCGGTTAATAGACGTGCACACAATCACCATCAAAGTCTGTCGAAAGAGGAAAATGTATAAGAGGATTGTTTTTTACTGTATGATTATCGTGGGAAATAAGTAAGTTTGGAAAGAGCAATCAGAACAAATCTTAAACTAATTTAAATAAACTCCGAATCAGCTAATTGTTGTTCCTGAATTCATGATCTATCTTCTGTGTTTTTGATTTTTGGATACCTTTTGGCATTCTGGTGTTTATTCGTTGTTTTTCGCTTTGGCAGTTTTTACCGTTAGATGACGTTGATATCGAGAGTGATCCTCTGCAGCAAGTCGAGTATCTCAAATAAAGCAAAGGCAAGCAGTTTGATCATATCCAGTTCATTCCCATTATTTTCAAGTCTAATATTTTGTTTAACTTATATGTATGCATGCTTTTGTGTCAAAGTAATTTTGTCGATTAGAGGTAGTTAATCCCATTGCATTGTTGCCCTGAAAATTGTTCACCCCTGCCACTAACTTAGGAATATTATTCTCACTGGTGAATTAGAGCCCGGTGAATGATTTAGGGCCTTTTATTTGTATTTACGATATGATGCTTAGCCATGCTTAGATACCGGTAGAATTGGGCGGTTATCGACTTAGTCGATAACTTTGATCACACAAAAATTAGTATATAACTTTATGATTCAGCACTTTTGCTATGTTTAATTGCGAAAACTAAAAACCAAAAACAAAATGATTTCGACGCTGGCACAATGGTAAGATGGTGTGATTCTTGGGTGTGACTGGAATGGTGCCCGGGTCAATTAAGGACCGAACATCTTGTGAGTGAATTTTTATCCAGGCATTTCGGCGTGCTAACCACACTAGAGTATATGGGACCTCTCTTGACCTAGTACTTTGGCGTGTATTGGCTCCGGGTCGCAGGAGGTCGCAGGAGGGATGGAGGTGGGAGCATGGTAGTTGTCCAAAAGCTTTATCCCGAGTGGGTAGTTGTCTTTCGGCTTTACCATGTAAGCGTATGGATTTCTATCCATACGAGCTGCTCGTAGTTAATACATAATATTGGAAAAAGTCTCGTAGGACTTAGTCAGTGCGCATACCTTCGAAGTGTGCTTTGGCTTAAAGGCGATGCAAGTGTGGTGCAATGGTACACCCTGCAGGTTAAAAACTATTCGAATAGCCTCGTCCTAGGTGATGGACACGCTTGGGTAAGCTTTTCAAGAGTTAGACTACAACATTTTAATTAAAACTTGATGGGTTGGTATGAACAGCGTTCATACTATTGTTGTGATGGCCATTGGGTTGGTCATCTCGGGATGTCTTTTGTCACTACTTCAGATCATTGTTATTTCGCAAATAAAAATTGAATTGTTAAAACTGCCTTCAAACTATTACAAGATGTGCAAAGAAAACTCTTTACGCTAAAAGTAAGCCCGAGCCCCTCCACTTAAATAAAGCTTGCATGTAGTTAAATTATAGTTACATTACCCTTACACGTCGGTCTTGCAGTACAAAGACAATCTTTGTACTCGGTGCTTTGCTTAATGTTTTGTTGCAGAGGAAGAAGGTGAGCCCCAAGGGCTTCCCTTTTGTGAGATGTGCTGCGGGTTTGACGACTAGCTTGGCGGCCCGGTCGGTTGCCCTGTGGTTATGTGGCTAACCGGTTGGTTTTTGTCTTAGCCATCTTATGACATTTCTGCTTCCGCTGTTTATTTATTTGTTTTTCTGTCTTTTATTAGACTTGTATTTATCGTAATGTATGGTTTTGATGCATAATTTTGTATAGAGGTGTGTATACTGCATTTCTGGGAAGTATACATGTCCTGAGGCTTGGTTTATTTGAATTGTAATGCTAGGGTCAATGGAAGGCTAAGCATTACAAGTCGAATAAACCGGGGTCCTCACAATAGTCTTTGATAATATGTGAACTGAATCTAGTACTAAAGATATTGCAAATTGATCAGTGGGCTTTGTTGACATGCTCGTGATGAACTTTGTCTTATACTTGAGATTGAATGTGATAGTTAGTGCATTCTTGAGCTCTATTGTATTACTTGCTCTTGTCAATTTGATATCTTTGTTAATTTGTTACTTTCGGTTGAATGCTAGTTATTCGATTCTTACGTTCGCTCTGTGATGAACTTTGTCTTATACTGAGATTGAATGTGATAGTTAAGATCATTTTCTGAATGATTGAGATCATTTGACAGTTAAGTAAAGTATTGTTTAGAGCTCATAGTTTGAATTTATACTATCATATTCATTTAATGAAGAGTATAGATAATAGGATTGAGATGGCAAAGACTTGTTCTTTTGCAACTCTCCTTCTGAGAGCACAAACTATCATCCATCCTTCTTTATATATTACGTTTGTGCATCATTTTCGGTTAAGTTGAGTAAATCTGCTTGAATCTGGTCAGTTAGAGCTTAAGCATATTGCTTCGTGCATATATAGATAGCAAGTAAGCGACATGGCGTCCGCACCGTCTTCGCCGCCGTCATCGACGTCGCCGAATGCGTCTGGATCTCCGAGGAAAATTCCTCCGGGCCTAATGACCGTCACGGAGGTCAATGCCAATGGGATCCCTGTGAGTCCCCCCAAAGCAGCGGCGAGATTCCGGACCATCTCCGGGATACTTGGAAGGGAACGGGTCCCCATCACCACACTGAGCTAGGACACTGTGTTGGCTGATCGGAGACACGAGTTGTGGGACGAAGTTTTAAAATCGTTCACTTTCCCAGCCGCAGACCTGGCGCGCGTGGAACGGCAGGCGTTGCTCTCGATCGGAAAGGCGTGGAGGAGCTTCAAGAGCGTGCTTGTCACGAAGTACGTGAACACGGGTCAAATGCCCTTCACGGCGTATAAATTCTTGTCACGGGATATATGGGACGCCTTTGTGCAAATGAAGACGACGGTCGAATTTCTTGAGGAAAGCGCGACGCACAAGGCTCTCCAAACACTGAACACTCACCCCCACAAACTCGGCACCGCTGGGTACGCGGGTAAAAATGCGCAATGGGCGGCGGAGGACGAGAACGAAACAAGGCCATTTGCTGAGATCATAGACAAGCGCGCTCTCTCCTGGTTAAGAGCGAGGGCATCAGTCACGTCTTCGGGCGAAATCTCTTTCACAAACCCGGCAGACCGGGATGTGGCCAACCGTGTGGTAAATATGTCTTCAAACTACCTAGTTGTTAATAAGTCCATAACTTCATAATGTCTATAATAACATGATGACCTCTTGAAGCAAGAATTGAGTTCCGCATGTTCCGAAGGGTCCTTCCAAGCAGACAGGGAGAAGGATATACTATCTATGGCCCTGGGAAACAAGGAGCACCCGGGTCGCACACGAGGCAAAGGGGTTAACGTATCTTGGAGGATGGATTCCCGGGCGACTCACGCACGTATAGGAGCAGAAGAGATCCAAGGCCAAGTACGACACAGAGTTGGAACATGTGCTTCTACAAAATTTGAAGGAAGAGAACGGGTGCTTACTGCAAAATTTGAAGAAAAGATAGCAAGATTGCAGAACCAAGTGAATCAACTCCTACTCCTCAACCAGTCGCAAGCCGCCCCTGTTGTTTTGGGAGCGAGTCCTCCTCAACATCGGAGTAGCGTCGCATCCACGCAAAATTATGAACATGATGACGTCCAATTACCTATCGACGACATCAAGATAATGTACATCTCTGGAATGCTCCAAACATAGACCTATGGAATGCTCTAAAGATAGACCTATAGGACGCCTTAGCTAATTGCATATCGTTTTGTAGGAGCCGACGCACTACACGCTCCAAGTGAGGATGGTTGGGATGTCTATTGAGGCTGGGCGGGGGGTGGCGTATCCATGCAAGGAAGGGATAGTCGAGCACGGTGCCCAGGTGGCGCAGGGTTACGCCAGGGTCCAGGTGGACATGGTACATGACAATTTTAGGGCCGTCCCAATGGAGATTCGCCCGAACGACGACATCAGAACACTAGGTGATGCCATGTACAGTTTTATCCAGTGGCCCGAGAAGGACATCGCCCTGGACCCTGCAGTGCCGCCTCAACCTTTGATGACTCCACCCCAACCATCTCGACACGACCATGCCTCTCCAATAGGACCCTCCATGACTACACCTCAACCTTCACTTCAGAAGCCCGCCTCATCGGCTCCCGTGGAGAAGACACCGAACGAACAAAAAAAGCGTGTCGCCGTATCGGCTCCCGAGTCATCTCACAGGAAGACGCGTAGCGGGCAAGTCGTTCAGGACAAATCGAAATCGAAGAACATTAAGGCGCTTCCGCCTCCTAACCCTAAGAAATACTCTTTCGAAAGTCCGTTGACGACCACCACAGTATTAGCCTACGCTGGATTAGGTTGTCAGAGTTTGCATACCTGGTACTTGCACAAGACCAAAGAGAAAGGGTGCGTTGATGGAATCACCGTCAGATACACGGAGGAGTATTTCCTCCACGAGCCAGCCCCCTTCGTCGTGGGCTTCGACGACTTATTCGACCTATTCAACCTCAAAGCCCTCGATGTCTCACTTCTACGATGCTAGACACTGTAAGTGTGTACAATCAAGTTCTACATTCACGTAATACCGAATATTACAACTCATTGCTTATGTATATATACATGATTAAAAATGCCCGGCGATTGAAAGAACCGGTGGGTTTTATCGACCCACACGTGGTCTCCGAGCAAACCATCTTGGCAGACGCATCCTACGTCGAGAAATACATAACGACAGGATTGCTTACTCAAAACGACAAGGACTACATAATAGTGCCCAACAACCAGAAATAAGTGCTTCACTACTTGCTATACAAATTTCATTTGTACTTTATACGCAGCACGAACTTAGGTTTAATGACTCAAGCGACATACATGAGTAGACACCACTGGATCCTTTTAGTCATTATACCAAAGAGGAACCAGGTACTACACCTTGATTCCCTAGTAAAAAAAAGTCACGACTTCACCCTTGTGCAAGGAGTACTCGACATGTGTCCTCATTTCCTCCATACATAACTCTATTGTAATCTTCCTTCGTTTGAAATGGCCGAGATTAACTTTTTAGAAACATGTAGGTCGTTCATCTCCTATATACCGAGGGAGGGCTATACAAGGGAACGAACGCCACACTTAATCACAGGACGCGATTTCTGGTACGTGCTACAACACAATAATCCTATATCATACTTCGTAATAATGCGTCTCGAATCGACTATACCTATATATGTAATTCTATTTTTGCGGTCACAAGAAAAGCGTAAGAATGTGCATTCTACGTTTGCCATCATATGCAGATTCTCATGAGTACTAAGTTGAAGGATCCCGAGGTTGGTCAATCTCGCAATAATTATTTCCTAATTATAAATTTAAATATATATGCTTACTACTTTACTCTTGCTAGCTACGGTCTTGAATATAGATTTAGATTCACTGCTTGAGAGAGATCTCGGATGTTCGAGGAGGCCCCGCACCTTCATCAAGACGGATATCATTGACGCCGACGGAGAGTTTGATGACTCAACACACAACGACCTTAAAACAATTGGTTCATTAATTGTAATTCACTTTGAATAGTTGTAATTCAATTGTAACTCTAGCGACAATATTTTATACATATTCGTTTCTAATTGATTTTGAGTTATAAATGATCACTTTGAGTTGTCAACGATTGATTCATCTGTAATGTATCTATTTTCTGTCTGCTTGTTTTCAGAGGGCATGGCTAGCAATTCCTGAGGCTAGCCGAAAATCAAAAATAAATTAGTTAGGCTGAAAGAACTATCACAGACGGTTCATAATAAACACCGTCTGTGATATATGGATATCACAGACAGTTCATAATAAACACCGTCTGTGATATATGGATATCACAGACGGTTCATAATTAGCACAGACGGTTCTAGTTACTAACCGTCTGTGATATCCATATATCACAGACAGTTCTAGTTACCAATCGTCTGTGTTGTGACTTATCACAGACAGTTTTTTAACCATCTGTGATAACCGCCAGTTATCACAGACGTACAAAAATACAGACGGTTACGAACCGTCTGTGATAACGTTTTCTGTAGTAGTGCCATGAGCTTATCTAAACACCAATTCTTTCCTCCTTCATGTACATGTCATCTCTACTCAAGCTTCACTAGTAGCAACCGATGGACTTATCGAAAACAATTGGTTGTATTTTATCTCAATAATCTAATTTCCAATGAAGGATCACGTGCATTAAAAAAAGTGTATACATTATCATTTGAGCGGAAGGTAGAGGATCGGATTTAGTGTGTATAAGTCATAAACCGTGATCCTAAACAAGGCCACTTGTAGGATACAACATATTCATTTACCGGAGAAAAACTCGTCAGGCGTCAAAAATCACAGAAGGACGCCTTCCAAACTATCAGAGCTCCAAAAGTCTACTTGGTAGATTTTGACACATGTCAGTTTCCGTGGCGGACCAGGTTTTTCAGGATAGCAGCTTGGAAGTTAACAAAATTTTATTCGATGAAAAATGTTAATGATTACATTAGCAATAATCAACGTACAAAATGTTCATACTAGAAACAATATCTTGAAATAATTTAGAAGGTGGTATGTAGCAATTTAGTTGTGTTGTCACCTAGAAGATGTCATATTATTTTTGAAAAAAGTTATAAAGGAGATGAAAAATGTGGGAACATACAATATTAAATTGCTAATCTTATAGGCCTTACAGGTTTTGAAATACATTTAAAATGCATTCTTTTATATTTATTTTCCAAAATAAAATGTACAAGCTATTAAAAAAAGTACAAGTTATTGAAATAATAAGAAACAACATAAAAACAAGATCTCAATAACTTTTACACCAATTAAACTAAAAGTGAAAACAAACAAAATTACGATGGTGGGAGGATTCAAACTTAAGACCCAGACTATGAGAGAAAAACTCAATGACCAACTGAACAAAACTAGTTTGTTGTCAGACTAAGTGATTTTGTCAAATATTTTGGGTGTTCTACTCGTGAACCATTTTAGGTCCGCCCATGTCAGTTTCAAATCCAATCTATGTCAAACATTGAGAGACATTTGATTTGTTGGAACCTACAGGTTGGACTTTCGAGAAATCACAAGGATCCTTGCCCAGAAAAATAAACCTTTTCTCATGGGAGCAAGCACCTAGAATGAAACGACACCCATGTTTTCCTCTCTTCCGTGCCGTCACCTCTGCTGAAGCATCGCCGCGCGCCACCAACCCGTTGGACCTATGCAGTGCATCCACAGCGGGAGGTTCCAATCCGCACGCTAAAACCTGTTATATCACTACCACATCACATAGATGTTAAGTTTATATTTCCCTCTCTAGTGTCCAGTACGTCTACTATCTCCAAAGGTGGGACTCACTCTAATTAAATTAAAAAGATATTCCCTCACTCATCCCCTCACCCGCCAGTACCATCCCATACCTCCGGTTTTCTCTATTGTGGGCACGCACCAACCTCGCTGCCGCTGCCGATTCCATTGGCTCCGGCGACCACCACCTCCATCCTCCGCACTGCCCTCCCGCACTTTCCCCCTTCGCATCGGCTTCCCCCTAAATTTCATTGCGGCCGGTGCCACCAATTTTCTCGCTGACTGGATCCGGTGGGCGACCATCGGATCCAACTGATGCGCATCTTCCTTCGGTGGCTAGGGTGACAGATCTAGCCTATGGCGGCGCGGCTTTCTCCGCCCAGATACGGTGGCTTCCTCGAGCTCGAGCGCCATCCTCAACCTCGGCCGGCAGCGGTGCGGCTTCCTCCACCATATCCTGCAGCTTCCTCGAGCTCGGGCATCCTCCTCGACCTTTGTTGGCGGCCTAGATCCAGCAGATCTAGCGGCTTCCTGGAGCTCAGGCGCCGTCCTCAACCTCGACCGACGATGGCACGACGTCCTCAAGCTCGGGCGACAGCCAGGATGGCGGTTGGCAACAACCACCACGACGACACCCCTCCTCCCAGCACGGGCAACAACAACCATGTAATGTCCTGATTTTTGGGACCATTAAACCCTTCACAACCGCACAGGATGTGCAGTTCTAAAGTAGTAGCATTTCAAATAAGCTTCCGATTACGATAAAAACCAGACTTTTATTACATAATATTAAAGCTTAACAGCCAATTTTAACCTGACACGGGCATCCAAGCCCAAAGTTGATATACTACAAGACAAAAGAACTTCCAAACCACAAGCACGCTTGAGTGCAGTTGAGACCTAATAACAGTAATCATTGCCATCTGGTGATCCTTCCATAACCTTCCTCATTAAGATCCTCTAGGTTTTCCCAGATTTCCTTTGTAGACGGTTTGCAGATTTTGCAAGAATAAGTACACAACCGTACTCAACAAGCCACATAAAAAAGCTAAATAATTACATGCAAGGGGTTCAATGGATTTGTTATGGTTTACCATATCTGGCATATGTGGGTGCATTTTGCGTTTAAAACAGTAATAAATTTAACATCAGGGGGTTTCAACAATTATAATTACCAACTTAACATCTTAAAAGCTTTACTTATGCCTCATGTACTAGAATCAACCATTAACACAGCTTCATTAACCGGAAGTACGGTGTATTCGAATACCTTTAATTATACACTTTGCAGAGTTGTCCAACTTTACCCACAAGATATCGCATGCTCATAATGTCAGTACATAGACACGCAACACGTTAGCACGCGACTGAGCTGAGATAACAAAGCTTTTTTACTGCTCAACCTTTTTAGCCTCTACCCGGTAGGTTCAAATTTCATCTGACCACGAGACCACCGCCAACAAAGAGAATTCGCGCTACGATACTAACGGGACCATGCCATTGTGTAGTTCAAATGAGTGCCCTAACCGATCCACTCTTGACTTACCCCATTCGCGCCGCCTATCACACAAGCAGCAGTTGACATCCCATAGATATTCAATCGGAAGAGTAGTGTATTAAGCCAGGGAGTAATGACCACACTTGGGGTTGAGCGGTTTCTGTGTCAGTCACTTGGCATAAGGTTCTTGTCCTTACCTGTCTTCTAGTGAGGTGATGGACCAACACCAACACGTGGTTGTCCACCCTCACCTTCGACTCACTTTTTAACGAGTCAATTGGGTTGTCTAACTTCTTAGTCTCAACCCTCAACTCTCCACCAAAACCATTGGCAAACAGCCAATGCACTTTTCCAGAATTTTATAAACATATTGTGTGACAATGCTAATTATATAGCTATCATTTTATGTAAACTTGTTAAGGTGAATATAGCTTACAAAGGATGTAAAATTATCAAGATGAATATGGCTTACAAGGAACATGTGGGTTTGTATGTGGGGCAGTAGGATTTATCTATTCATCATAGTATTCAAAAGTATTATTTCAATATTTAAAGTAATTGGTGCAAATACAGTAATGAAAATAATAATATAAATACATGAAATGTAGGCTCAAAATGATAAAAGGAATGCGACTTGCCTCCTTGCACAAAGTCTCTTATTAATTCTTCTTGTCCGACGTCTTCTGTAGCTTGGTCTCGAAGTCGTGACCTAGCGCAAAATAAGATAAACAAAATAGAAGTCCAGGCTCAACAAGGAATGAGCTGGGAACAACAGCAAGTTAAGAAATTCATAATAGAAACAAAAAGAAAGGTGGTGTGGTGGATAGGAATTTATTTGGTGTATAATTGGACTGAACAGAGTGAAGAAATAGATTCACAGCCTCGAAACAGTTGAAATGAGTATAATATGTCGAATTAGGGTTTTGAGGATGAATAGTATCGGATGATGAATAGTACTTTTTTTACTATTTATGTATGAAAAATGGATTAGTGGACAGTAACAGGAATCACTATTTTCAGATAGTGAATAGTAATTAGGGTTTGTTGTTTCTGAAAAATAAACAGTAATTAAACTATACTATTCATAGGCTGAAATGAATAGTGCTTAGGCCGAAAAGGTTAAACACTAATTGGGCCAGGCCACCATCGAGGCGCCCACAACCAAAAGGCCCAGCTCTAGGCGGCAGGAGCCGCATGCCAAAGGCACGTCGCTTGCCCAAGTAGAAGAGGTGGAAGGCCGACGGTGTTCCGGCGGTCGACGGGGAAAAAGGGTGGTGCGGTGAGCACCAGCAAGTGATGGGGATCACGAAGGTGGTGGGGATGGTGCTCGGGAGGCTTCATGGCGGCGGCGACCGAGAATGGTACGGCGGGAGGGTGGTGCCACGAGACTCGATGGGATTGGTGAGGAAGATGGTGGGGAAAGCCATGGGAGGGTGAGGGGGCTTACCACCGGCTCAATTGGGAGGTTGGGTGGACGGAGGTGGTGAATCGGCGTCGGGTTCATCGGAGAAGAAGAGTTGGGCGGCGGCGATTCTCGAAAAATTGTCGGCTCTGGAGGGAGAGGAGTAAAAGAGAGGTGGTGTGGTTGGGGTGGGAATGAAGACGAGCCAGGAGTGGCTTTTATAGGCCAGGAAGAAGCGGCGGGAGTAGAGAGGCGGTGCGGCAGTGGCGGCGACGTTGTTGATCGCACGTGGTTGGGCGACGTCGGGAGAGGGTAAGGTGGTGCGGCGAAGGCGATGGAAGGTACTGGCGGAGGCGAGGTGGCCGCTGACGGGAGCGAAGGAGGAGGCGGTGACGTGGGGGAGGCAACGCACGGGAAGAAGAAGGGTAAAGGCGCATCCGGGGAAATGCGCTTTCGGCTGAGAGAAGCGAGATTCCGAAAAGGGAAAGCGGGATTTGGATTGTATTTCCGAAAAGAGAAAGAAATTCAAATTCAACCAAAAGATTCAGAAATTTTTTGAAATCTTGAATTTTCGGGTTGTTTCAACCATGGTGACACCTCCCCTCTCAGTTCGAGCGATCATGGCGGGTGCACGCCTAACAGTGGGTTCGCGCAACTTTTCTTTTTGCTTGGTGCCTGTACCAAGCTTTAGTATCAGTACGTGGCTTGGTAGCGATACATTATTTTTACTCTAACGTGTGGTTCCGGCACCAAGACCTCCCCTCACTTCTTATTACCGGCAAAAAAAAAAACGCACATCGGAGATGCTCTCGGAACCACTCATGCTCTACGATATCAAGTTCTCTTGAGTCTCGATGGTCCAATTTCCGATTATCGATCTGACGTACGTATTTAGAAAAAACGCATACCCTGTCGTTTGAATATTTGAGCGAAAGACGGTTGATGATCTGATTTAGCCAGACCAAGCGTGTAAAATCAATTGGTGCACAAGAACCTGTCACCCCGGGAGGAGATCGAGCGCCGCTGGTTTCCACGTCTTTTTCCCCGCCGGGAACGAGGACTTGCGCCGCGCCGGAGTCAGGCAGGCAGGCAGCTGGTCAGCTACGGGACCTGTCCTTGCCGATTGACCGGACGGAGTTTGCCGCTGCTGCTATGCGGCATGTGTCGTGTAAAACTCCTGTTTTGACCGGGCGTTTCGTACTGGTACGTTCCTGGCGGCACGCACATGATCTGGAGAGAGGTAGGTAGTAGGTGTGGCTGTATGTGTCATGCACGGCGGTTAACGTGTACACACTATGACCACCTCTCTCCAAATATATATAAAAAAAAGAATAGTAAACTAGGGACAGTCAACCTCGTTTGTGCTACGTCAATTGGTTCATCCGTACCTGTGAGAGACTAAAGCTATTAGATCTTTGCTATATTTGCTTTGTTATATATGTGGCTGCAAATCCTTTTTGTAAATTAAAAAAAACTATTGTTTTGTTAGGTTTGAGTTGAATATGTTATGGTTGTGTTTTTGTAATGTCTAATTCTCCACTTTTTTTTGGTCAGTTGAAACAATTAATTTGGTTCATTCTAGCTTCTTAAGCTTCACTTAGGCATTTAGACAATTGTTGCCGTCAAATTTTGGTAAGGCAAAATCTAGTCAGCCTCGTCGGCAAAACGAGGTCGTTAGAGGAGAAGTCAACGAGGAAGCCTCCAGTAGAAAGGACAAACAACCATGAAGCTGACGACCAGAAAGAGATGGCAAAAGAAAGATACGCAGCTGTTAGATATATATGTATAGTGTGTTATTCCCCATTGTTATGAAGGATTATTTGTATATTTACCACCTATACTTTGTGTATATATACTGATCCATTGGCCTCATATTGAATACAAGCGTTATTCATAACATGGTATCAGAGCAAACTTAGGGTTTGTTTTCGTCGAGCCGAAGCTGGTTTGTTCTTCCCGCCGCCGCCCGACTTCACCGCTTGTCGTCCAGACCCGGACTCGGCACGCCTTGCTTTGGCGTCGCCTCCAATACCGCTGCCTCGGTGTCGCCCGGCGTCGCCTCGTCCTCAGCGTCGCCACCGTGCCTGAAGCCGACCGGGAGCTTGTCGCTCCCTGTATCCTCCTCTACTCGGGCTGACGAGCCCGACGCCGCACGCCGACCTCCTCCCGCCATCGCGGGATCCTCCGCACGCTGGATCTGCATCACACGTTGGAGCAAAGACGCCGCCGCCACCGCGGGATCCTCGGGACGCATGTGAGGACGTCGTCGCTCCATCCGAAGGCTTCTTCATCCCGCCGCCTACGCCCGCTCCGCCGTGCTGAATAGCTCCGGCCGCCTCCTCGCGCGAGGTCGCCGCGCACGCGGCCACTCTGGATCCGGGCTCCCCGCGCTTAATCCCTCCACGTGTGGGTCGCCGCCGCTGCTGTTGCCGCTCGGAGCCTCCTCTTCCTCGCGCGTGTCGTCGTGAGGACGCCACCGCCGCCGCCGCTACCAGGGGAACCTAGTCCCCGTTCACGCCGCTCTCGCCCTCATGTGGGCCTTTGCTTTGGCAGGGCGGGAGTTTATTTGAGCTAGCCCGAGTTAAAAAAAATCCAAAAAAAACGTCGATCTAACCGCCGCGCCGTCCAGCGCCGCCTGTTAGACTTCGTTGCCTTGGTCGCCGCACCGTCCAGCGCCGCGTACCGATGGCTTCCGTTCGCCTGAGTGGTGCTGGTCTGATGCCACTCCCCTCCGTGCTCACCGCTCGTCCACCTGCTACACCAACTGCTCCACGTTTCAGCACACTGCCTCCTCCAGCGGCTGCCACAGGTGGTCGTGGTCGTGCTCACTGCTCCTACTGCGACAAGGTCAGCCACATTGAGTCCCAGTGCTATAAACATTTATGTCTTCTCGTAGTGAGGCCTTGTCTATCTATAAACAATTTGCAACTATGGTTCGCACACAGTTCTCCACTCCTATTCGTGTCTTTCGTTCTGATTCTGCTAGTGAGTATCTCTCTCGTTACCTGCATAGCTTCCTTGCTGAGCAGGGCACTCTCGCTCAGTTCTCTTGTCCTGGTGCTCATGCTCAGAATGGTGTCGCTAAGAGCAAGCATCGTCACTTCCTTGAGACGGCTCGTGCACTAATGATTGCCGCCTCTACTCCACCTCAATTTTGTGCTGAGGCTGTTTCCACTGCCACCTATCTCGTCAACATCCACCCTCTTACGCTCTTGAGTGCGATCCTGTTGAGCGTCTCTGTGGTCTTCTTCCTAACTACTCGCCTTCGTGCATTTTGGCTGTGTTTGCTATGTTCTCCTCGCTCCTCGAGAACGCACCAAACCGATCGCGATCTATTGAGTGTGTCTTTCTGGGATACAGTGCTGAGCACAAGGGCTATTGGTGCTAGGATCCTGTTGGTCGACGGATGCGGATTTCTCGGGATGTGACTTTCGATGAGTCTCATCCCTTCTACCCACGTCATGTCTCTCCTTCGACTTCCTCTATGGAGTCTTTGTCTTTTTTGACCTTTCCAGATACACCTATATCTGTCTTGCCCTCGTCCACCCGTCCCACTGAGTCTCCACATATTCCTCCTATAGCCTCTCCACCGTTGTCGCTGCCTGCTTCGTCTCCTGTGGCTCCTCAGGCTCCTCCCACTACAGTACCTTTTTCCCCTGTCTTCTACACTCGTCGACCTCGTATTGAGGATCTTCCGGATGAGCCATCTTCTCCTGATGTTCTATCTTCTCCTGATGCTCCATCTTCCCCTGATGGGTCATCTTCTCCTCGCTACGCTCTCCGCGATCGCCAGTCGATTCGGCCCCCTGCCCATTTTGCCTTTGCTGGCGCAGCTACTCGTGAGTCTGTCTCCTATCGGGATGCTGTTACTCATCCTGAGTGGCAACATGCCATGGCCGAGGAGATTGCTGCCCTCGAGCGTACTGGTACTTGGGATTTCGTTCCTTTTCTATCTCACTCTCATCCTATCACATGTAAGTAGGTCTATAAGATTAAGACTCGCTCTGATGGCTCTCTTGAGCGCTATAAGGCGCGTCTTGTTGCTCGTGGCTTCTAGCAGGAGCATGATCATGACTACGACGAGACTTTTGTTCCTGTGACCCATATGACCACTGTCCGCACTCTTCTTTCGGTGGCGTCTGTTCGCCACTGGTCTGTTTCTCAGCTTGATGTCAAGAATGTCTTTCTTAATGGCGAGTTGCGTGAGGAGCTCTACATGCATCCGTCACCTGGGTATTCTGTTCCTGAGGGTATGGTCTGTCGCCTTTGTCGATCTCTCTATGGCCTTAAGCAAGCCCCTTGTGCTTGGTTTGAGCGCTTCTCCTCTGTGGTCGCTGCTGCTGGCTTTTCAGCTAGTGATCATGATCCTGCGCTCTTTGTCCACACTTCATCTCGTGGTCGGACTCTTCTTCTTCTTCTGTATGTTGATGATATGATCATTACAGGAGATGATTCTGAGTACATTGCCTTTGTCAAGGCTCGTCTTAGTGAGCAGTTACTTATGTCGGATCTTGGTCCTCTTCATTACTTCCTTGAGATTGAGGTTACTTCCACTCCAGATGATTTCTTTATGTCCCAAGAGAAGTATATTCAGGATCTCTTTGATCGCGCTCTCTCAGCGATCGGCATACCGTTGAGACTCCCATGGAGCTCAATGTTCACCTCGACTCTATGATGGCGAGCCTCTTTTGATCCGACTCGCTATCGTCATCTTGTTGGGAGTCTTGTCTACCTTCTTTGTTACTCTTGGATATCACTTATCCAATTCACATTCTGAGTCAGTTCGTTTCAGCTCCCACTCAGGTCCACTACAGCCACCTTCTTCGAGTTCTACGATATCTTCGTGGGACTATATCTCGCCGTCTCTTCTTTTCACGTTCTAGCTCGTTACAGCTTCAGGCCTATTCGGGATGCTACTTGGGCCAGCGATCCCTCTGATCGCCGTCTATCTCTGGCCACGCGTTTTCTTGATGGTTCTCTCATTGCTTGGAAGACGAAGAAACAGACTGCAGTGTCCCATTCGAGTGCAGAGGCTGAGTTGCGAGCTATGGCTCTTTTGACAGCAGAGATTACTTGGCTATGGTGGTTACTTGAGGATTTTAGTGTTTCTGTCACTACACCGACTCCTCTCTTGTCAGACAGTATATGTGCTATCAGTATTGCCCGTGATCCTGTAAAACATAAGCTCACCAAGCATATTGGTGTTGATGCTTCCTTCATGAGGTCTTGTGTGCATAATCAGGTGATTACTTTTTAGTATGTGCCTTCAGAGCTTCAGATAGCGGATTTCTTCACTAAGGCTCAGACTCGAGCACAGCACGACTTCTATCTTTCCAAACTCAGTATTATTGATCCACCATGAGTTTGAGGAGGGTGTTAGAAATATATGTATAGTATGTTATTCCTCATTGTTATGAGGGGTTATTTGCATATTCACCACCTGTACTTTCTGTATATATACTGGCCCATTGGTCTCATTTTGAATACAAGCGTTATTCATAACAGCAGCAAATCGGAATCGACACAAATACATCATTCAAGAAAGGGAAAGCGTCAGCTGAAGGAAGGTATGAAAGACGGAGATGTAAAGAAGAGAAGCTGGCTGGCCGATACAAAGTAGAAGTTAAAGAGTTCTAATCCATAGTTCAGTTAGCCATGTTTAGATATCAAAGACGGAGATGTAAAGAAGAGAGGCTAGGCCGCTAGGCCGATACGAAGTAGGAGGTAAGAGTTGAGTTAGCCATGTTTAGGATAAGATGTGTTGGCTATATAAGCAGGGGCGGATCTAGAACAAAAATGACCAGGTGTCTGATGTCTTTCATTTGAGCTAAGGGGTGTCCAGTGCTGTTCATACATGGGATATATGTATAGAAAATAATTTTAGATCCGGTGTCCTGTGTACCCTAGTGGCTTTTCCTGAATCCGCCCCTGTATATAAGCCCTCTGTATTGGTTGAAGGGCGAGAATGCACACGCCAACCTTTACTACCTAGCATGCACATGCATTTACTTTTTCTTGCCCTTAGGAGTAGCTCGAGCTTGGGGTCTGGCCAGCCTCTGGCTCATTGCCAGCGATAATACTATGTCATGCATGCTTATTACAGTACATTAAAGGGAAAAAAGTATTTAGTTTCTCCTTTGCCAAGTTTGGAGCTCTGTACATACCAAATCTTCTATATAAAGTGTAGGCTTAATTTGGCCTCCATACCGTTCTAAACTGCTCCAGCTAGCCTCCACGCGCTCATGGCTTTCAATCTCGATCGACATAGACATATAGCTGACATTTCCGCCCACAGAATATCTTTCTCTGAAAAACGGAAAAAGAAAAAGAGAAAACGTTCTGGATAGGTGTGGTCACTGATTATGCAAACATGCCTATAACGAGAGCATAACAGCCTAAAAATGCTCCCCGTCAACCTGGCACGTGCGCGCGTAGGCCTCCGTGCAATTAATTCGAGAATTCATGCATATATGCGTATCGTAGTCTGTCTATGTTTGCTCTTCTACACGCCGTTGTAATGTCTACACATATGACAGCGGCGGCCTTCCAGAAGTCACACAGTAAGAGTATATACAGTAGTTTGGTTTTTTAGCTTGTTACTAAGATAAGAGAGTCATCAATCTAATAAAAAGAATAAACCTTCCAACAGATTGTTTATTGAATTTGTATCTAAGACTTTAATTACTACTTTAATTACTACCCACAAAACAAGTTTTATGTAGCAAACAAGTGTCCAATAGCTATTTTGTTATTTCTTATGTCTTGCTATCAATAATTTGCTTGTTTCTTCATCTAGAAACAAGTTCATCTTCTCTCCTCACCATCTCTCTTCCACGTCATATAAATACTGATGTGTTCATCTCTTAGTAACAACTAACAAGTGATATGAAATATTGTAGATGCTTTAAACCCTCTGTTAATCAGACGGCTACACTACTACAGAAAGCCTTGTCATAGACGATTCGGAACCGTCATCACAGACGGTTTCCAACCGTCTGTGTAAAAGTACGTCTGTGATAACAGGCGGTTATTACAGACGGTTTTGGAGCCGTCTGTGATAAAAGCTATCACAGACGGTTCGGAACAAGAGCCGTCTGTGAAAACAGCTATCCGCAGACGGTTCGAACAAGAACCGTCGTGATAGTTGTTTTCCACATCGCTCTTGTTGAGTAATCGTGATAGTTTTTTGATTGCAAAAAAAATATTGTCATTTCATGGATACACTCATATACATACACTGCCATTTTCAAAGCCTCCCAAACATGGATTCATTGATACACATACATGGATTCCCAACTCCTAAGCCTCCCAATAAATTTCTCAAACCATGAATTCATGGATATACGCATACACTCGATCATATACAAGTACCAACAGAAGTAGAATCTGGAGGAGAATCTAACGGAAATCTGGATATAAATCTAACACAAGTACCACAAGCTCATACATACAAATCTGGATTTGAATCTAATAGAACCTCATATACAAAAGTACCAACAGAACCTCATATACCAGAGACATCGGTGTCGGAGGAGGACTGGAGGAGCTCGGCGTCAGAGGAGGACTAGAGGAGGTCAGCGTTGGTGTCGGCGTCGACTCTCAGCTGTTGGGGAGGAAGACCACGTCGAAGGTTGGGGACTGCGGGAGCAAGGGAGGACCGGAGCCTGGAGGTGTAGCGGGGGCCACGGAGCTATGGGAGGACCGGAGGAGCAGCTACCAGCCGGAGCTCGGAGGAGGACTGCCGGAGCAAGGGAGAACCAAGCCCAGAGGAGGACCGGGACTGCGGGAGTGCGAGACTGAGCGCCCAGAGGAGGTCGGCCATAATATATAAGGACATATTTTGCCTCCTGCGCACGCGTTCAAAATTTTCAAATTCCCGCGTTGCGAATCACAGACGATTTCATACAAAAACCGTCTGTGACGACAAATCACAGACGGTTCGTATCACGAACCGTCTGTGATAAGTAACTCATCATAGACGGTTCTTAATACAAATCGTCTGTGATAAGTACCTCATCACAGACGGTTGGAATTAAGAGTCGTCTGTGATTTGGATTTTACTATGGCTTTAAAATCCAAATCACAAACGGCTTTTAATACAAACCGTCTGTGATAACTGTTTTGTCGCTGCGGTTGGTATCACGAACCGTCAGGAAGTATCACGAGCGGTTCATGATACCAACCGTCAGCGATAAGGTCGTTATCACGCACGTTGGTATCACGAACCGTCAGTGATACTTCACAGACGTTTCAAAGGAACCGTCTGTGATATAACAACACATATGGTTTCAAAGGAATCGTCTGTGATGAAACGTCTACTATGACTTATTTTGTAGTAGTGCTAGCAGGAGGTGCTAGCTTGCGTGTTTGATTGGAACAGTGCCAGCAAGTAGATATTTGATTTTGTCTGGAGTGAACCATAAACAATAACAAGTCTGGCTAAACCAGAGAGCAGCAGGGCAGAATTAGATGACAAATTCCGACACCAAATCGACCCCGAATTCTCTCCTGTCGGGGGTACGCGTGCCGAGTCCCAGCTTTTTCCTCGCCGCTCGTCATCTGCCTGGAGATCGTACTATATACGTACTACTCTCTAGCTTTCATTTACTCGTCACTATTGACCGGTGCACATATAACTAGACAATCAAGTTTTGGATATAACGTGACTAAACTACCCTCAGGTAATATCTCTCGTACATGTAAGATGAGTATTAAAAATAGGACGAATAAGTAGGTCCTATAAGGGCTTGTTTGAATTCAAGGGAGCAAAATCCCATGGAAGAAAATCCCTGAAGGGGATTTTGAGGGCACATAAAATTCCCTCAACTCCAAGGGAAAATCTTCCCGCTCGGGAATAAAATCCCTGTTGCTGTTTGGAAACAACAGGGATAAAAATCCTGGCCTTAAAAAAAATTCAGAATTTTTTTAAAAAAATTCGTAAAATTCAGAAAAGTCGTAAAACCCATAATTACAAATAAGATAATAAAAAAGTAATTTTAAAATCACAAAAATGTTGAGAAAATGGTACTAAAATTATGTACCAACATTCAGATCAAATCATACATCCAAACATGCATATCACATTCATACATGGTAAAACTTAAACTTGTTTAACTAGTACTACTTGTACCTATAACATTCATCATCAGTTACATACAACCAAATTAATCAAAGTGGTTCACGGTTTGTACCAGAGAATGCTTTCGGATAGTAATTCCATAGTGCAAATCTAGCATATCAAACAGTACATGAGTAACACAAAAGAACAAATCTAGCAGATGCATATCAAGTCTAGCAATTTCTTGCAATAAATCACACCAGTTGAGAAACAAACAAAGGGTCACAACATCGTTCAGCATTCATCATTCCAACACAAAACCCTGAACCAGTTCTGCACAAAGAAGTTCCCTCCAGCTGGCAGCAAATGGAACATCTGCAGAAACAAGGAATCACAAGCTTGGAAAACACCATCCTTACCAAAGTAAACTGGGTTACTTTCTTTTCGAAAAACAGAGAACTGCACAATGTAATTTTCATGAACTCTATATCAACTCTTTTCGAAAAATAGAGAACTGCACTAAATAATCAATAATAATTTTGCAACCAGTGCACACGCTCAACCTTCACTTAAGCATACAAAATCACAGCATGCAGCAAAGGTAATTAACTTACTTATGGAGCAATCTCGCTCTTAATCCAAAGCAATCGAACACTTGGGTTTTTGGTGTTGATAAAAATTTCTCTATTCAGCTCACACTTAAAGAGTCGTAGTGCTTTTGCCTTCTCCATATCCGTTAGGTCTTCAATTGATTCTAGTGCAGCAACACACTTCCCAATAGAAAAATCATCACTCTGACCATGTCTTGTTGTTTCATTTAGTTCTTGGGTAAATTTTTTGGTTTGCTCCTTGAACTCCAAGTAGCTCTCAAGGACTCGACAATTTGACTTTGCTTTCTCTTTTCCATTATCATCTCCTTTCTGTCGGATGAAGTAGAAGGAGCATGTTCCACTTCTTCTACTTAGTATGAGCACTAGATGTTGCTTGCCCTTCCAGATTTGTAGAAAAAGGGTTTAAGCCAACATCATGGGCATCATTGTCATTTGATATAACTTGATGGAGTTGAAGGCTCTACTTGTTCAATTGATACAAAATTTAAATCTCCGTTGTTGTACTTCCTATTTCCATATAAGCAATGAAATAAATGTGAAGTTCATGATATGAGACCATATATGATTAATAGAATCGGAAATCATGAAATGAACATTGAAGCATGAATGAAACAATATAGTTGAACTTCACCTTCATACAATGTTTGCTAGGTAGTTAAAGAGAGGAATGGCTTGTTACTGGAACTTCTTCACCTTTGGATGATCCTATTGAATGCAAGAAAAGAATATAGTTAGTAACAAAACACATCACAAAATAATACTATTAGTTAAATAGAGTAAAGAGTCTTACACGAATAATTTTATCCCAAATACTTGGTTCAGCAACAATCATGCACAAAGAATCATCCCAACCTGTACCACTTTGTTTCCGTGTATCTCGTATTGCCTTGTAATTCCCTTTCAGTTCCTTCTCTTTTTCTTGAATTTGTTGCTTTGTGAAATGGGCAGTTGGAAACTTTTCATTGAATTTACTGACTATGCTTCTCCAACCATCAGTTACCCACCAATTTTGTCATCTGAACTTTGGGTTGTTATGATCATGTAGTATATCGGAAAGAGCTTTCTCATATGAGAAGTTCCATGAGGCTCTTGATCCTTCTTTAGCCATAGCTACACTAACCATAACATATTGAAATGAAAAAATGGCACAAGAGTGTAACAATATATTTAAAAGAAATAACCACATAATATGAAAACAAGTCACACAAATGAAGTGTACTACTTATTACACATCATATAATTTAAGTGTCAAGGGCACAAAATAGTAATACTGCTTTGTGAAATGCCATGTCCAACTAATGATTGTAGTCAGCCCACATTTGCGTTGCAATTTGATCTCTAAGAGAACTTCCCGCATTTGATTCGATATCATTTTGGTAATTATTGTCACCCTCTGGTACATCAACAAAATCATCTGGTTGAATGTAGGAAGGTTGGTGATCCAACCACCCCTCCTGACCATTTTGACCTCTAATGATGTTGTGAAATGCAACGGTTGCAGCTGGGATCTTAATCTGAGATTCAATGGGATGAAATGTACCAACTTTCAGGATTGGAAATCTCTTCTTCAGAACACCAATAGCCCTTTCAATATGGTTGCGAAGGAGAGCATGACGATGATTGAAAAGTTCTTTGTAGTCCGCATAATCATATCTTCGAGATGAGCGGCGCCTCCTAAATTCACCAATATGGTATCTCACTCCTCGATATGGGGCAAGAAAAGAAGGTGTGTTTGCGTATCCACCATCCACAAGATAGAATTTACCCTCAGGAACCCGAAAACCCTTGCTAATAGCAGATCGAAGGACTCCTGCATCTGATGCTGATCCTTCCCATCCACATGAAATAAATGTGAAGTTTAGATCAAAATCACAAGCTAGCATCACATTTTGAGACAAGGTCCCTTTCCTATTCCTATAAGGAGCCGCTTTCTCTTCAGCAATAGTGATGGGGATATGTGTGCCATCAATAGCACCAATGCAGTTCTGCGCATAAACATAGAAAATTAAATAAAGGAAAATATTGGGAAAAGTTAGGCGTCTAGTGTGTATGGCTCACCTGAAAATAAGGCCAAAATCGTGGATCCGATACAATTTTCATGTGAGTTTGGTTCGAACTTGGGAGCTTGATAAACCTATGGGTTAGAGCTGGAATTATATCAAAGATTTCCTTTATTTTCCTATGAATTGTTTCACCTCTGTGTTGGAATGCTTTCTGAAGCTTTTGGTTGCTAGCATTATGAGAAATCATGTACATAAACATCCCTAGTTGCTCCTCGTGATGCGCCCTTGTGTCATGCATCAAACCCTCCTTCTAAGGAAATCGATGTAGCCACAGATATCTCTCGCTCCATCCGAACTCAACCCTACACCAACTCTCATGGCCTTCTAAGATCTCCTTAACTTTTTTAGCGCCGGTAAGAGCTGATGTGTGGACTGGTCTTTTTTCATCATAAAGGCATGAAAGCAAAGTAGGAACCAAGACAATAAACAACTCATCGTCCTCCTCTTCTTCCTCGAGCATAAATTTCCTAATGAGCTCCTTTCTAGTGTCCATTTGCTAATACATGCAGATTAGTAGTAAATAAGCATATTAGTAGTAAGAAATGGTAAGACAGTAATGAAGAGGCGCTACTATGTGTATGGCTTGTTTTATTAAAAAATATATTTTGAGATTAGATGCCAAAATAACATATTTGAGATCATTTTGGCATCCCCACATATTTGAGATACTAATAATACTAATAATAATAATAATAATAATATATAACTGCACTCACACTAATACTATTAGTTCAACATGTTACAAACAAAAGCATAAGCTACAAACAAGGGAGTTATAGGATACTTACTAGTAGTTGCAGGAAATACTAGTAGGAGACTTTTTTTGACTCAGCTTCTAGAGATGGGACAAGTGAAGTTCCTGGTGGAGTCAGAAGCCTGAAAGTGAATGAGTTCACTGTGAGGAATGAGTTCACTGTCAGAAGCCTGAAAGTGGAAGAAAAGTCTAAAACTACAAAAAGCCACCAATACTCCTGAATCTTGTACAATGGAGTGTACAATGGTCATGTGGTTAAGTACTCCACTCATGTACAAAAAATCAACAGAAGTTAATAATCCCACGTATTAACAGGGCTGAATTCCCAGGCAGGAACTCTTGTCCATGGAGTCCACACAACAGGATCCCCGTTCAGGAGAAGACACTGAAATAGACATGCAAGGTGTATTCTGATCTCACCTACGGTGCTTTGAAAAATAACCTGCATCAGTTGAGACGTATAACAACTACTAGTAATTAATAGTTAACCAACCCAAAGCTGTAACCACAAAGATTCTGTAGTTAATAGTTAACTACATATAAATTGCTTATTGCTCTGAGGTCACAAAGGTGTGAACAGTGAACACAGCCTACTTGCAGGGAAGCTGCAACCACACATGGGGCCTGACTGGTTATAGCATGGCAGGGAACATCTACGTATGGTCACAAAGAAGAAAAGCAGAGCAAATGGCACCACTTTGGGCAGAGCAAATGGCCTACTTCGGACCGAAGAGACACAAGGCCTAGGAAAGAACCAGAGAAAGCAACTAACATGAGCTCCCTGACCATGAAGTGCTTGTTCTTCACCTCAGCACTTGCCATCCTTACCCTTCTCCCCATTGCCGCTGTAGGTGCCGACTGAAGGTCGGGTTCTACAAGAAGACACGCCATCGCCAGAGACCACAGTGCAAGAGCGGTGTCTGCTGCCTTCAAGAACAACAACAGCATCGCTGCTGGCCTCGTCCAGCTGCACTTCCACGACTGCTTTGTGAGAGATTCAGAGGGAAAGAAACTTGTACAATGGAGTGTACAATGGTCATGTGGTTTCAGATGATCCACCGAGCTCCCTGGCAGTAGGACCCCGGCTGCCATCCTACCACATAGACTCACTTTCAATAATAAGAAGCATCTCTTGCTTCCCCATCACAACAAACAAATACTCTCGAGTTTTTTCCCTTGGAAGCAAAGAGTGGTGCAATATTGAATTCGATGTCTACCCCTCTGAGCAAGCAGGTCTCCTCCAAAGACAGACGAAATCGGTATATAAGATGAGCCAATGCTAGTATAAAGTGCACATAAATGCAATATCCAAGGTTCAATATCTAGACAACGGAATGAACACGAGATAAAACCAACTCCACATAAACTAATAACTATGAATTAGATGAACTGATCAAGCACGGGAACTCCCATTCCAAGACCATTGCATAAATCTGAAATCTCTACAGCAATCACAAGGCGATGCAGGCGAAGTACCATAACATAAGATACTGACTCGGCTCATAGGATTTGATATAGCACATAACCAATATCACAAAGCATAGATGATCGGATGGCATTAGAAGCTACATAAAGTTTTACATGGATTCCACTCTAGGTAACATCTAAGCATACAAACCAAACAGATCCTAAGTATTAACCATCCACGATCTAGGTAACCACTAAATCACATCAACACAAACTCAAAACGTTGTACTCACCGGCAATAATCACAAGTAGCGAGTGCGCAGTTCAAGGAAGCATACATATCTAAGTTCGTAATAGAGATTGAAGCAGAGTAAACTAGAGCCTCAGATCCGAAACCGGACGAAACCCAGTAGATCTGAGTAGCCAGACTGATAGAAACTCATATCTGAAACCGGACGAAACCCAGCAGATCTGAGTAGCCGGATGATAGAGCCTCGATCCACGGATCTAACACACATAAAAACAACAAGAATAGAGCAGACGGAGAAGAGATGCGGGGTGGGAGGAGGGTAGGAGAGGCGCTCACCAAGACGGTGTTGATGGGGTTCATGGCGACTGTTCTTGGCAGCATCGCCGATGATCCTCTCGAGTCGGTGAAGGCGCGTAGGAGGGCGTGGTGCGGTTTCCTAGTCGTTGGCGATGATCTCTCGCAGATCGTCTTGCCACACGCCGACGCACGAGTAGGTGGTGCCAAGGTCGGGAGGGAGGCGGTGGAGCGCCGGTTCGGACTCGGGAGCGAGACGAGGAGCGGAGGAGGAAATCCCGACCTGGGGTGGCGTCGCTTTTCTCCCCCGGGGATTAGGCCGATGGGCCGGTTTCCCGCCGGCGTCTCAAACAGAGCAACAGCATCGACCGGAAAAATTACCCACGGGAGGATTTTTCCCCGGGATTTGGCCGGGATCCCGGCCGGGATTAGCACTCCCAAACAAGCTCTAAGGGTGGTTTGGGAAATTTTACCTAGGGATTGGCAAACTGACAATTATTTAGAAACAAAGTTTTGGGTCAAGAGTGCTAGGTAACTAGAAACGGGGAGTATACATTTGTACGGTGCCATGTCTTGACCGGCTCCGCCTGCACGGTTTTCACTTTCCTCGTCGATTGCAAGCGCGAAATTTTCCATGGAATGGACGCGTGATGGAACGAGTCGAATCTTTTGGATCGGATCGGTATACGTTTGCTGGTGCGAGCGTAGGGCGTCAGTCCACGACAAAGTTTACATGTTCTGCAGCCTGAACGCAGACGCACGCCGCACGCGTACTTTTAGTGGCCGGCGGACATGAACTTACCGGCCTCCCAAGTCCCAAGGCGTCGAATGGTAAGTAAAAGTTGATGGATCAGCGCCTTGTTTTCCTCCTCATTTTGGATCTTCGCTCTTTAGTCTTTACCTACACCCTCTCGAACTGAGGACCTAATTGGCAGAGCACGGAATTCCTAAACTAGTTCCACATGCATTAGAATTCTAATTTTAGCCTCTGGCAGCCGTTCAACACAGTAGCAGTTGGGCTTGACAGCAGCCAACGTGCTGCCATAGCCGAAAGCACCAGCAAGGTACTGCCAAATCCCACAGTAGCACCTTGCCCTCCTGCCACAAGGAGAGAAGAAATAGGGAGAGAAAGAAGAAATAAAGGGAAAAAATAGAGAAATATCAACAAAAAAACAGAATTTTGTTTAAAAAAAATTGGAACATGAAAAGGTTTAATAAAAAAAATTGAATTTAATAGAAGTTTATTTTACTCATTTAAATTATTTTTTTATTTTCTGAAATTTTCAATTAAGCTCTAAGGGCTTGTTTGGAAACAAAGGGTAGGAAAATCAGGGGACAAAATCCCTGTAGAGGATTTTGAGGGCACATGGAATCCCCCTCAATCCCGAGGGAAAATCTTCCGTCCAGAACAAAATCCTCTGTTGTTGTTTAGGAGCAGCGGTGATAAAAATCCCGACCATGAAAAAATCAAAAAATTCAGAAAAAATAGCACAATTAATCAAGCATTCACATTCTTGAATATTTATCTAAAAAACTTTCGAATATACACAATTTGATCAACCTCTTACATGATATTGTTTTGATATGATATGTTATACATGCTAGCTCATTTCAGCTGAAAAGCACTAGTATGGATTAATCAAATTAAAAAGAGGTGTAAACGACAAGCAATTGAACATAGCGTGGGCAAAAAAATTAACCCCAGTCCCATCTCTTGTTGCATAATCATTTCCTAATATTGTCAGAGCTGGCATCCTCGCCAACAGCTACTTGCTGAACAAAGGGCATAAGATTGTTGGCAATTCCACATGGGTCCTCACCAAGGTATCTACTGGGATAAGCCCCAACCGGATTGAAGTACCTAAGTAAAGTGATCTTCCATTCAGGATCTGTACGGTAGATATTACGGCAAATATCCTCAACGACAAGCTGCAATCCATTTGTAAAATCGCAATCAATTTAGAGAACTCACGAACGTTAGCAGATTCACGCACTCAAAGAAAATTGACAGGCCTGGACCTTGGTTTTGCCATATCGATTGTTTGGAGTCGAGGAAACTCTTACATGCGGTGGTGAGTTCTTGGGTGATCCATAAACTGCAGCTTGACAATGAGAACACCAACTACAACATTTGAACACATATACAAGAAAAGAGGTGCGCATGTCGCTGCGGAGATGACGATGAAGTAGTGAACTAACAAATTCAAACACCAACCGATTTGTTGTCAGTTCAAAGCAATAGTAACCAAATGGATCATATTGAAAAGTGCAAACATACAAATTTGATATTGTGATCATGTCTAGAGGATGACAACAACCAATAGTGATAAAAACTGGAATGGACCAGATGGTCCAAGCAGGGTTGATTAGAAATGGGTGTCATTGCAGATCAAATTCACAGGTCAGATTAGAATAACAAACAAATCAGTGCAACTACAAAAGCCAACAGATTTTATTGAGTAATGAGAAATAACTAACAATATCCTGTCCATGTTAATTATATCAAAAAATCATATGCCTAATGAGTGCATAGAAATGCCCAAACTATCCACCTTGCATTCAGAGTAACTACACATTGGCCAGAGCACACAACACACCTCTGTTTAATAGCCTTAATTAGAAAGATGCATCACTCGTGTAATAGCATGATTTAGAAAGATGCATTACTCAGTAATGGCATAAACTACAAAGATGCATCAAAACCGACAACCTCCATAGCGTATCATCATATTTATCTTTTGAAAAATTAATGTGATCTAATCTGTTGACATAATAATTCAAACAAAGACATCTTAACAAACCGTAGCAATTACTTAAGAGCTCGTAATTACTCTTCAATGCACATGGGACATGGTACAACAAAATCTAGAGAATGAATAAAATGGCCTAAAACTTTTGTTACATCAAAGTAATGATTTGAATATAAATGCGATAAATTCGCAAAGAAAGCACTCAAAACGATGGCTCCAAATGGTGTATGATATATGTGTATAAAGTTCAAAAGATAAATACCTTCTTACATCCATAAGCATACATAACTTCCAGAAGATTTATTGTGCCACTGGACAATAAATTCAGCTGAAAGAGCATGCATCCACCAGACAACAAGAAGCAAACATTTCTCTGCCAGGTACACACAAAAGATGCATGCAAGACAACTTATACATGATAGCTGCATCATCTGTAAGAGTCAAGCGGGAGGAGGCGATGAATCGAAGATGATGGCAATAAGCTCCCAAATGCACTGCAAATTCCATGTAAACAACAATTTCCTTTTAGATCAAGCAGTCTGCAGTCAATATAACTTTTTTTAGGAAGAAGAACCAGATATTACCTCAAACAACTTATTTTTTGATTGAGCATCCTGTGCAATGGCATATCCTTCATTGTCTCCGTAATAACAGCTTCTCTTGCGCCAATCGTAACATTAGACAAGTAGCAAACCATAAAGCTGCGAACAACAAAATAACATAATTGAATGCCTCCTTTTGGAATCTCTATATACCTTGAGGTCAATGTGATGCCGCAGCTCACGCCCAGGATATGTGCAAAGACCAAAATATGTGTCAACCCCACTCCCCACAATCAGTTCCCTGCATTTAGTCGAGGAATGTCAGTTGATTCAAATCTGCTTACACATCTAAACAATTCACCCAAACCAAATCTAGACACGATGAGCGCGACGGCAGAAATTTCTTCCAAAATCCAAATCAAATCACACACAGAGAGAAAACTAAAACAAAGAACAGGGCCATTGGCGGAAGCGCCTACCGATTGCCGGAATCCATGAGATCAAAAAAGAAAACGTCAAGATCAAACAAGAATATGAGGGAAGGGGGGGAGGTGTACCACCGCTGCCGTTGCGGCCTGGATAGGTGGTGGTGGTAGGAGAGGAGTATCTCTATCTCCCTCCCTCCTCCTGACCTTCCTCCTCTCTTGTACTCGCCAAAGTCCCTCCTCCTGAAAAGGCCCCAGATGGCGGTGCTTCGACAAAGAGGGGAGCGGCGCGTGTGCAAGATGGAGGCGGAGTGTGCTGAGGAAGGGAATCCGACGCGGATGCGGTAGGGGTGGGGCGTCGTAGGGGCGATGGCGGCACGGTGAAGAATCTAGACCCGCTATTATGTGTTAATGGAGTTTTGGTTATTAATGACAAATCTATTTCTGAGACTAACACTCTTTTTGATATACCTACTGTTTAGTCTCAAATGGATAAAGAGGTAAAAATCAAATGAGGTATGTTTTCCAAATGACAAATCTTTATAAGACTAACACTTCTATTGTTATACAAATTGCTTAGTCTCAGCTTAGAGATAAAAAGGAAAAATCCAAACAGGTATGTTCCCATTAATAAATCTTTTAAGAGACTAACTCCTCTATATTGCTATATCTCATGTTTAGTCTCAGTTGGATTTAAAGATCAAAGAGGTATACATTCGACATCATTTTATTATATCTTGTTGCATTCCTCGGACTCAAAATATAGGTTGAACTTCACCAAAAGGTTAACTTGAATATGTGCATATGTCTTTATTACACACTCGTGTATGCACACATTTAGGGGGAGTTCACTCTATATTTTGTGGTTTCATTAGTATTGATCCATATTCTTATGTCCACATATATTAAGGATCTTTACTTTGAAATATATCCTTGAATATATACAACTTGTGTAGTTCGTATATATTCATATGGGCATATGAGGCTTGCGTAGTTCATATATGCTCATATATCTTTTGAGTATACATAACCTTTGTAGTTTATATATACTCATACCAATTACATTCAATTACTTGTTATTCAAGTGATTATCATCAATTACCAAAGAAGGAAAGATTGCAGTATCTTGTCCCACCATTATCAGTTGATGGTTTGATGTGGTAATTTATGATAATCATATTGTGGAACTAATTATTTTCTATAAGTTGGTGAAATAGGTTATGTTTCATGAGGTCGAAGACTTTGGATGACATCATGTGTTGATTGTCATAAGTCAAGGATCGGGGTAATGGAAATCATCATGTGTTGATGATGTTCGAGTCGAGATCCCGAAGTGAAGAGCTTGGAGTAAAGGATGCATCATGAGTTGATGCATATCAAGTTCAAGAAGTGGAGATGATCATGAGTTGATCATCAAGTCAAGAAGAATTCATCATGTGTTGATGGAGGTCAAGTGAAGAGTTTATCATGAGTTGATGCATGTCAAGACTTGGGATGAAAGATGTCATCATATGTTGATGGACATTAAGTCAATAACCCGGACTTGAAGCGAGGATGTGCGTCATCAAGCTTCAAGTGGTTGCGCAAGGAAAAAAAAGGTATGACTAGCTAGGGCTAAGGATTTGTTCCTAGTCTTTTACCGGTCTCGGTGTTTGGTTGGGAGACCGAATTGCTAGTATAGGTTGCCGTACTATTAAGATGGGTCTTAATTAGTAACATGAGTTGGTCATGTGTTGATAGCTCATTGTGTTTGCTCTAGCTCAACTTAACATGTTGCCAATATTTGCGAATGCATTTTGCAAATAGTTGTGGCTCATGGTGATTCCTTGTAGCATGTGACTTTTGTTTGCGAATGTGTTTTGCAAATGGTTTAAGTCCATGTACCTTATTCCTTGTGGCATGATTCTAAAAGTCGGCAAAATGTGTTTTTGTGACTTATTGAGAATCTAGCTTTCATCTCTTGTGTACATGTTGCATCAATTAGCAAATATGTTTTGCAAATTGAGTTGAAGCAAATGTGCAAAGTCTGTTCTCAGTCTTGGTGACTGTTGGCGGTCTGACCGCCTCTGGTAACAGTCTGACCGGTGGTAGCGGTCTGACCGCCATGGTATAAGCGGTCTGACCGACCTACGGTTGTACCGGTCGTAAGAATCGGCACTACCGGAGTGCGGTAGTACCGATATTTACTTGACGGTACGTGTTTTCCAGAAGAGATGTTTTCTGGTTTGCTCGGTTGCTCAGTTGAGCGGTCTGGCCGGCCCCTCTGGCGGTCTGACCGGTTTGAGCGGTCTGACCGGCCATTGGTTGGCGGTCAGACCGATTGTGAGTCTAACGGCTAGTTTTATAGCCGTTGGCGCTTGAGCGGTCCGACCGGCCATTAGTTGGCGGTCAGACCGATTTCGTCCAGATTCTCTGGAATCTCTCCACAACGGCTAGTTTTTGTGTGTGGGTTATAAATACCCACCTTGGCCGTGTGAGGGAGAGTTGCTTGTGCCCCATTGAGTTCCTTTGAGCTAAGAGCAAGCTCTCTACTCCCATTTGTGCATGTGTTGCACTTAGTGAGGTTTGAGAGGCAAATCCTATTGCATGTGTTGCATTAGGTGGTGGATTTAGTATCCACGAGAGCTTTGATACTTGATTGGTTCAAGTGAAAGTTGGAGATTTGTTACTCTTGGTGTTTGCCGACACCTAGACGGCATGGAGGCGTCATGCGTCGGTGATCTTCTCAAGTGAAACTTGTGAGAAGACCCGAGTGTTTGTGAGTGGCTTGGTGCTCGCCATCTCCGGAGTGGAGTAAGAGCAACCCTAGTGAAGCGAGGTGGTTGATACCTCGGAGGAAGGCTCAATTCGTGGAGCCAGCCCAATTGGTTTGGGTTTCCCTCAACGTGGATTAGGGGAGACCGGCAAGTCTCCGAGCACCACGGTAAAACATCGCTGTGTCATCTTGTGGTTTGCATTCTTGAGCTCTACCATATTCCAATTTACATTCATATAATTAAGTTGCTTATTTATTGTGTATGAATGCTTGCCATGCTATGTGCTATCTTCATTGCTTAAATTGAATTGCTTACAAGTCCATGCTTGATTGATTATTATCATTAGACTTGTATTGTTGGTGCACTTAGTTGAGACTAGTGGTTTTAGGTCTTAATTGTGCAAAACCGTATTTATATTAACTTCCGCATTAGAAATCGGTTTTAGAGCATAAAAGTTTTAAAACGCCTATTCACCCCCCTCTAGTCGGCCTACTCGATCTTACACACGGGTGAGGGGAGGAAGGCAGCGCTCGCGGGGGGACGGGGCGGCTCGGGTGGGAGAGGAGGGCGGTGCGGGTGGGGAGAGGTTGCGCGAGAGTGGGGGAGGCAGGCGTGGCCGTGGCCATGGGCGTGGCCGCGGGTGGGGAGGGAGGGAGGGAGGGCGCCGCGGGTTGGGGCGCAAGTGGAGGCGGTCGCGGTCGAGGGCGCGGAGAGTTTTCCCGACGTGGGGAGCAGAGGATTGTTTCCCTGTGGAAACAGTATGGATTGGGGCAGGAAATCCCTGTCTCGAAGGCATCCAAACAGACAGTCTAGTTGGCCCATGGAAATTTGCCCTACGGATTTCTATCCCCGGGAATTGGCCGGGATCCCGACCGGGATTAGTTCCCAAACAAGCCCTAATTGATACACTAAAATAGAAATGGTTTATTTTATTTTTTTTAAGCTTTGAAAAGAGTCTGAAAAAGAGAAAACTGAAGAGAAATAATATCTTGATTGCCACGGTTGTTGATCACATTACTTCTTGAATTTTTTTAAAATAATCTATTGTATGATGTTATTTTTTCGAAAATAAAAGTGTGGTGACAACGTTGGTTGGTCTGTTTGTTATTTTCGTAGAATATTAAGGGCACAAAATTTGTCAGACTCGCAATAACATTTTGTGATCGTCGTATATTGTTGTAGTGCCCTAAATTTCTGAAGAAGTTTGTGAGGACGATTGAGATAGTAATGAGTCATAAGTAGGAAGGTAAGTGATATTACGATGCGCCAGGGAATAACACTCTGGGGTACAATTAGCAAATAGTTTGCGTTATGTTACTGCTAATAGAGCTACCATGTTAATCCATATTTTCAGCAGATGGTGAAATGGATCGATCCCTGAACATTTAATAAAAAAAAATTAATTTAATTGAAGTTTATTAGATGCTTACATTAAAGGGAAAAAAATATTTAATTTCTCCTTTGCCTAGTTTGGAGCTCTGTACATACCAAATCTTCTATATAAAGTGTAGGCTTAATTTGGCCTCCATACGTTCTAAACTGCTCCAGCTAACCTCCACGCGCTTATGACTTTCAATCTCGATCGACATAGACATATAGCTGACATTTCCGCCCACAGAATTTCGTTCGATGCCGCAAAAAAAACCTTGAACATGTTATCGCCCCGGCCTTTAGCCGCCGGTACTATGAATATCTTTCTCTGAAAAACGGAAAAAGAAAAAGAGAACGTCCTGGGTAGGTGTGGTCACTGATTATGCAAGCATGCCTAATACCAGAGCATAACAGCCTTAAAATGTTCCCCGTCAACCGGGCACGTGCGCGCGTAGGCCTCCGTACAATTAATTCGAGAATTCACGCATATACGTATCGTAGTCTGTCTATGTTTTTGCTCTTCTACACTACACGCCGTTGTAATGTCTACACATAGGACAGCGGCCACCTTCCAGAAGTCACAGTAAATCCTCTGTTAATCAGACGGCTAGGCGCTAGCTTGCGTGTCTGACTGAAACAGTGCCAGCAAGTAGATAGTTGATTTTTGTCTCGAGTAAACCATAAGGTCATCTCTAATAGTATCAAAAATCAACGTCATCGAAAAATAGATTTAAAGATAACACCTCTAATAAACTGTCTCTGGCAAGTTATCTTTAACATTTATACTAAACTTATAATATTCTCGCTCCTTCACCCCTCTCACATACACTGGTTTATTTATCTTGGTTCGTGTGTATAGATAGTTATTTGAGAAAGAGACGACTTCTCTCTTCTACCTAGGATTTTATTGATATAAAAAGAATAATCGACGGCTGATATGATACTATTAGAGATGTAACAAAGTCTGGCTAAAATGTGAAGAGAGCAGGCGAATTAGATGACAAATTCGACACCAAATCGCCCCGAATTCTCTCCCGTCGGTAGGGGTGGGATTGGGTTGATCCGGACGGAGTTGCCCCGCACGCCCGAGCTTAGTAGGGGCAAAGCAGGTCGGTCCTTTTTCTAAAACTTCTTGACCCTAATGATCCATTGGGTCTTGTGGGTCGCTCCGGTTCGCGTCGCCTACCGACGGCGAGCGCGCAAGGAGGGCCGAAGAGAGAGGTGACTGAGGGGCGGCGGCGACGAGGGCCACAATGGGAGGCCGACCGACGGCAACAACGACGGGATCCCCACCTCCGCTCCTACATCTCACTTCCATCTCGGGTTTCTTCCTCTCCCTCACTTTGGGTGTGCCTTCCTCCCCCAAACTTGAGCCACGACGGGATGCCGATCGACGGCGACGGGATCCCCGCCTCCGCTCCTGCATCTCACTTCCATCCCGGGTTTCTTCCTCTCCCTCACCTTGGGTGTGTCTTCCTCCCCCAAACTTGAAAGTATGGAACCCAAATCGCTGGAATTACTAGATTATGTAGTTGATCTGTAATGAATGTTGGTAGATCTGGCTGTCGCGCATGAACTTTGCTATTCATGGTTATTCCCCATTTCTATTGATGAACTCAAGTCCGGCGGGTTCCCATTGGCTGCGCAGTAGGTTTTCCCTCTCCCCATCTTGCACCTCCCTGTTGGAAATTAGCTATTTAAGGTCATACTCTAGCAATTTGTACTTTAGTTTAGTGGGTGTTCATCCGAATAGATCTGTTTCTTGTGTGTGTTTTCCCCTGCTCTTTGTGTTAAAAAGACATAGTTCTTCCGGTCCATGTTTTCTTGTTATTAGTTCAGAATCATCTAGATCTTGTACCTCCACTAATTTTGTGCTTGCTGTTAGTTCGGGACCATCTACGTCGCGTCCGCTCTTTTCAGCCTTGCTTCCTTTTTATTTTATTAATCGTTTTGGAAGTTGACATGATTTTTAATGTATGTATTTGGTTATTATTTCTCTAATCGGGAGAACGGCAATGAGAGAAGGGTTATTCCGTGTGATCCAAAGGAGCAATAGGTTAATGAACCTTTTGCTCCATTATTTTTATAGATCGCACATCTAGTTCATTTGTTAAAAATTTAGAAACAGTTAAGTTATCCAATAAATCGCATTGAACTATTCCCACACCTACCTCACGGGGGTACGCAGACGAGTCCCAGCTTTTTCCTCGCCGCTCGCCATCTGCCTGAGACTGTACTACTATATACGTACTCTCTAGCTTTCATTTACTCGTCACTATTGACCGGTGCACATATAACTAGACAATCAAGTTTTGGATATAACGTGACTAAACTACCCTCAGGTAATATCTCTCGTACATGTAAGATGAGTACTAAAAATAGGACGAATAAGTATGGTTTGGGAAAATTTTACCTAGGGATTGGCAAACTGGCAAGTATTTAGCGGCTGTTTGGTTTGTAGCCATCAAAAACTTTACCAAAATTTGATAATGCCCTCAAAATTTGGCTAGCATTTAAATTGATATCAATTTTTTGAAGTGCCCTGGAAGATTTGACGGCGCCAATGCATCTATGTGTATTGCTGGGGCGATTCCTGGACAAGCAAAACGCTCGCCTCAGTTTTGGCAGCACCAATGCCCAGCTTTGGATGATGTGGCAGCAGTCAATAGGCTGCATTTAATGCGTATTTTTTTATTAATCAATTTCAAATAATTATATTTCCTAAATTAGGTAATCTGATTTGTGATCCGTTTGAATCGTTGTATTCCTTATCATTTAATCAACAAAACAACACTCATGTTGGCATATTTTGGGGAAAAAAATATGTATGCAGGATCCACATGTCATACTCACAATTTTGGTGAATTTTGGCAAGGCTGCAATCCAAACATATTAATTTCGGCATTGCTCGCGAATTGGTATAGCTACGATCCACACGCTATTTTTTTGCCTTGGTTTTGGCATTATTTGAATTTTGGTAATACCAAAATTTTGATATGATCACTAGGATCATAAACCAAACAGACCATTAGAAACAAAGTTTTTGGTCAAGAGTGCTAGGCAAATAGAAACGGGGAGTATACATTTGTACGGTGCCATGTCTTGACCGGAGCCTGCACGGTTTTCACTTTCCTCGTCGATTGCAACTTGCAAGCGCGAAATTTCCATGGAATGGACGCGTGATGGAACGAATCGAATCTTTGGATTGGTATACGTTTGCTGGTGCGAGCGTAGGGCGTCAGTCCACGACAAAGTTTACATGTTCTTCAGCCTGAACGCAAACGCTCGCGTACTTTTATTGGTCGTCGGACATGAACTTACCGGCCTCCCAAGGCATCGAACAGTATGTAAAAGTTGATGGGTCAGCGCCTTGTTTTTCAACTCATCCTGGATCTTCGCTCTTTAGTCTTTACCTACCCCCTCTCTCGTTGCTACAATGCTACGTACGTGTTCGTGTCCCTTTCGGAGTTTCGTATACGTTTGTTGACATCAAGACCAACCTGTGTTACTCTAATCTTTCTTGGGTCACGGTCACGGTCATTCATCCATCATCCATGCGTATTTTGGTGTAACATACTGGCATAATGCGCTTGGATTCGTCATATCCCATCCTGTTCGTGTCCCTTTCAGATTTTCGTACACGTTTGTTGGCATCAAGACCAAACTGTGTTACTCTAATCTTTCTTGGGTCACGGCCTCGGTCATCCATCCATCATCCATGTGTGTTTTGTTGTAACATACTGGCATAATGCACTTGGATTCGTCATATCCCGGCCGCTAATGAAACGAAGAGCTGTGCTTGGGGAGAAATTATCCTCGTTCTGATGCTTCACCGTACACTTTGTTTAGGATATGTACGTACTCGCTCAGTTAGGAATACACGTCGTTTTGGATATCGTGTACAGTCAAACTTTTGAAGCTTTAATTATTAATATCTTTTCAAATATTTAGGTTGGATATATAAAAATCATATGCGTAGACTTGTCACCAAAAATAATTTCATAATATTACTATTTTATTGGGATTTAAAAATATATCACAATAAAAATTAGTGATCAACGTTGTGTTTTGGGGACCGTGTCGATGTCCAAAACAACATGTTTTTTTTACCGGTAGGAGTATATACCTAATATCGAGATAAGTTGTTGAGCTAATAGCCCAAATAGACTTATATATTTTAGTAAATTTCACAAGACTACAACTTCAACGGTGAAACACAGAATGATGCTCTCAATGAAGAATCTACATAAGTTCTACAATTACGATAATCTTCCATGGGTGAAGTTGATCTGAGAGAGGTATTACATAAACAATATTCTTCACAATACAAGGAATATAATAAAAGGCATTACGATTTATCGAGGAATTGCTATGGCAATAATTGATGTGGGTACATCAGTGTCATTTTGGTTGGATCTTTGGAATTCTAACCTTTACTGTCGAAATTATCCAATGCTATTCACCTTTTGCTAAAAATCAACAAATCTCGGTGACTAATCTACTTCAAAATTCAGGTATAAGAGAACAGTTCAACCTACCATTATCTATTGAAGCTTTTAAGGAATATAATATGTTTATGGAAGACATTAGGCGTTTTCTGTCAGCTAATAATGGTTAAGATAGTTGGACATACATATGGGGGCCAGAACAATATTTATCTTAAAAATACTACAAACTCTCTTTTAATACTCTCATGCCATCACGGTCACTCAAATGAATTTGGAAAAGCAAATATGTTATAAAACTTAAGATATTTGCATGGCTACTCTCAATTGATAGATTGAACATAAAAGACATGCTACGCAAGTGATATTATAATATCGAGGATGATCAATATTGTGTCTTATGTTCGGATAGAGAGGAAGAAACTTCACACCACTTATTCTTTGGCTGCCAATTCAGTTAAGCATGTTGACATATTATTGGCATTAATTGGGATGATATGACTAATGTTCAACTTAAAGTGGAAAGAACAAGATTAATCTTCAATTCTGTGCTCTATATGGAAATCTTTATTATCACAACATGGCACATTTGAAAACAATGGAATGTCAAGATGTTTGAGAACATAATACCAAATATTTCTAGTTAGAAAAGCCTCTTAAGAGTGAACCCACGCTACATGTGTACCGAGTCAAAGAAGGCTATAGACGATTTATCTTTGATTGGCTAAAAACGGCTCGCTGAAGGTGCAGTTTGGCAAGCTCAGGTATGGTGAGGGGAGACGACCGAGATCAACGGCGAGCCCCAAAATGGGTCACGGTGCAAGGAGTTCTTGATTCCCATTCGAGTCGGCGCATGGACATGCAGGCAACGACGACGTAGCTGTCGTTCCGTGCGTCCAGGAGGACGGCCTGGATGTTTCAGACTCTCACAACGAGACAGTTCTGAGGGCCTCCCCTAGCTCGCCGAGTCGTTCCCATGGCAACTCCCCTGTTTCTCTCTCCGTTCAAATCGGGGGAGAAGGTGCCCATGTGACCATGAAAGGTGGGTCCTAGTTGTAAGGACACGTAGGAGTAACGGAGTTGTAGCTCGGTGAAAGAAATAGCTCGCTAAAGCTACAGCTCCATGAAACACAAAACAAATGTTGCAACAAACTGATAGTTTACCACTAAAGTTGCCGTTTCGCGAGAGATCGTCGTGGTGTTTATGCGTGGCGTCCCAATCAGCACCAATCTGATGTGGCCTGCATGCATTCTCGACGAATGGTGTGTTTGGTTGGACGTTTCAGGCTGAACGAGATCATTCCGTTCGAGAAATGAGTATGTTCGGACGTTTGGTTGGTTGAATGGTACCAAACCATCTTGAATAAAATGGTTCAAGAAATGAGAATATTCCCTCAATATACTGTATCATCCCGTTCGAAAAAAAAAAACCCAACCACACGGTTCAATTTCTAGCTAGCTATTCGTTGCAATTAATGCATCAATAGTTTGATTTACGAGCTTCAAACGATTATATTTTCTAAACCGAGTATCCAATTTGCGATCCGATTGAACCGTTGTGTTCCTTGTCATTTAATCAACAAAACAATACCACTGTTGGCATATTTTAGTGCAAAAAAGAATATATATCATGCGGGTCCCACGTGTCATAAAAATTAATAAAATTATTATTTTTATTGGATTTAAAGTTGATATTATTTTTATTAAATTCAAAATAATTCTAGAAATTTTTGTGAATTTTTCTAGAATTTTAGGAATTTTTTTGCTATTTTATAGAGCCGGGGTCTGTTTGGACGGTCTAATTCCGATGAGATGTTCGGATCGTCCGAACAGGTCTATCTGTCTGGACCGTCCGATCGGAATCGGACAGTCCGATCGAAGGTCCGAACGTCTCCTCCGATTGGATCGTCCGATTCCGATCGGACGGTCAACAAACTCGGCTCTATAAAATAGCAAAAAAATCCTAAAATTCTAGAAAAAAATTACAAAAAATCCTAGAATTATTTTGAACTTAATAAAAATATTTTATGTAATTTTCTTGAGAAAGGAAGAAAAGAAAAAAAATTATGGTCATCCAAATACAACCTCATTCATCAAACCAAACACCATCTTGAATCATCCAAACCATCCTATTCAAGCAACCAAACAAAATCCTGTATTATCCTATCCCACCAACCAAACACCATACTTGTATCATCTCATCTAGGATCATCCCATCCATCCTGTACCATCCCATCCCATTCACCCTAATTCACCCAACCAAATCCACCCGAAGTTGCAGTTCCGTGAAGAAGAAAAAAACATCTCGCTAAAGGTGCAGCTCCATTAAACTCAAAACAAATGTTGCACTCAACTTTGTCGTCTTTTGCTGATGGACATTCAAAAAACGTAGCTTTGCCAAAAAACACACTTAAATTTTGTGGATATTGGTTGTAGGACATTGATGCGAATACAATATCATTTTCGGGCTGAAGAGAGAAAATGATAGTGAAAAGTCTATTTTGGCCTTCATCTTCTTTCTTCCTCTTGTTCCCATTTTCTCTTCTTTCTTCCCCTTCTCTCCTCCTCTTCCTCCCCAGCCAGACCGGCTCGATTCAGCCGTGGGCCACCCCCCTGACCAACCGCCGTCGCCTCCACCTGTTTGTGCGTTGCTGCCCACGACGTCCTTCTCTCCTCTTCTCTTCCTCATGGGCCTTCCCTCGGCCCAACCGTCGTCACCTCCACCCGTTTATGCGCCCCCCCCGCCCACGATGTCCATATCACGAATGTCACCTTGTGTTGCGCGCCTTGCGACCCACCGCCTCTAATGCCCTAGCGCTGTCGCTGGAAGACCTCGTCGTTGTACCGCGTGAGCTCGCCGGAATTGGAGCTTCTCCACCGTCGCCATTGACGCCACCCTCAAGCTCTTCGTCATCATTTTGCGCCGCCGCCGGTGAGGCTCGATCCTGCCGTCGCTTTCCCCAAGATCCCCTCATTGAGCTCCACCTTGTACAACCATCGCCTTTCCTTATCAGTGGCCGTCATGTCGTCCTTGTCAAGATCCAAGCATTGTCGTTTGCCATTACTGCCCTAGCGCCGCCGTAGGTGAGCCCCTCTTTCCCTTCCCGCCGATCGCCGCGACCTCGTCCTCCCTCCTTTCCTCTCAGTGCGCCGCCCGCTGCGCCAATGCCGCTTGAGGAAGCTCTCCAGGTCGGCGCAGACGTTGGCCTTGAGCTCCGGGTCCATGGCTACCGTGTTGAGCGTGGCAGGGTGGGTGAGTCACACCGACGCCCACCGCGGCGTGAGGGTGCCATCGCTGCTGGTGTTGGCGTACAGCTGCAACTCCATCTCGTTAGTGACGGACTCGAGATGTTGCAGGTACCGCCATAGCACACGGGTTTGGAAGTGGCAGCGCACGCGCAGGACCAGGTGCTCCCAGCCACCGACGTCGTCCCCTATGCCGGCGTTGGTCCACGCGAGGCGCGCGCCAAGGAACGTGTCGTGCGTCGTTTGGCCAAGCCCCAACTGCAACGAGAAGTTCTCTGTTTTCTCTCTATGTTCTCCTTTCACTAACCGCGGGCCCTACTCGTCATAGAGGGAAGGGTGTAAAGGTCATTTTGTAGTGTTTCTCTCTCCAAAACAACAGATAATAATATAATACTCGCATCAATGTCCTACAACCAATATCCACAAAATTTCAATGTGTTTTGACAAAGCCACTTTTTTGTATGTCCATCAGCAAAGGGCGACAAAGTTCAGTGCCCTGTAGCCAATTTTGCCTTAAAGCTATATATATTGAGTAAGAGTCTAAGGGCTTGTTTGGATCTCAGATTTTACCAAAACTAGATTTTGCTCAACACGTTTTAGAGCCTAATAACCTAAAGCTTTGTTTGGATGATGTAACAAACTTGCGGATTACAAAAGCTGGTTTTTTGGTAAATCCAGATTTTCAAGTTTTTGAAAAAATGAGTATACGTCATTTTTAACAAAACAAGTTTCATGTGAACTTCTCAAATCTCAAGAACCCAATTGTATAGCTATTATGTGCGCCCCTGCCTCCACCATCCGCACCACACCGACCGGCGCCTCCGCACAGCGCGTCAGCCTCCGGCCCTCATTTCCACTTGACTTGTCACCCCCGCCTCCACCACCACTAGTACGCGCGACACCTCCCGCCACCTCAAGAAATGCGGCTGCAGTCACTGGTCGACGTCATTGTGCTCATCCGGTGCTCCTTTAGCTCGAGAAAGTACTAATCGAAAACAAGTTAGGATCATAGTTTGTGGCATCAATTTGCATTCTTGTTGCCTCTTGTGCTTTATTCTAGAATTGAAAGAATGCGAGTGAGTGCGGCAAGCAAGATATTAAATGTAGAATCAAGTAGTCGATAGCTAAAATGCAACTGGAGCGAGCACCCATCATAAGAACAAATCAAACTTAGAAGACATAGTTAGAGCTCTAAAACTACCCAATATAGACATCACAATGATCATCTCTCCACATGAGGATCCAATCCTACATACCAACCAACAGACCAAGAAGAAACAACTCATGAGCATATCCATGGAGCCCACAAACTCACGAGGAACACCACTCATGCCCAAAGAAAACGAGTACTCAACATTGAACACTTGCCGCTCACGAGAATGGCACATTGGCCAGAACGAAAGAGACCAGTATGGTCGAAAGACTCAGGGCCACTATGCTTGCGCTGTTCTTCTTGACGTTGGCTTTGTCCGCCTTGTCTCCCGTGGCACGTCAGCGGGTCTTCGACGTGGAGGCTTCTGTTGCTGGAGCCATCGCAAGTCGGTCCAAGCAACGAAGAGCCATCGAAGAGCCCCGCCGACAGTGAATCGATCGGCAACACGATCAACATGGAGAGTGGGGAGGGAATGGGGAAGTAAGAGGTGATTGATCGATGTACTAGGTGGTCAAAGCGGAGAGAGATGACGAAGGAATGGGAAAGTAAGAGAGCGGATGTGTGGGAGTTGGTGTCAGGTTGGTAAATACATTTTCTTGTTGATTGTGTAGGAGTTGGCGTCAAGTTGGTAAATATATTTTTAATTTGGGTTTGCGACCGTAGGGAGTCATACCAAAATTTTGGCAATGCCAAAACCTGGGTAAAAAAATATTGTTCGGATCATAGCCATACCAATTCACGGGTAACATCGAAATTAATGTGTTTGGATTGCAACCATGCCAAAATTTGTTAAAATTGTGAGTATGACATGTGGGTCCTGCGTGACATTTTTTTACTCTAAAATATGCCAATATGGGTCTTGTCTTGTTGATAAAACGATAAGAAACACAATGGTTCAAACGGATCACAAATCGGATACTCGGTTTATGAAATATAATTATTTTAATGCCTTGAATCAAACTTATATGCATTTAATGTCACTAATGAAGACGAACCAAGAGCTGACACGTGGCTTGGATTCTTGTTTCCTACCAAACCAATATTTAGCGGCCAAATTTGCCACCGATGTTTTGCCAGCCAATTGGCTAGAAAATTGAGGGCATTACCAATTTTTTTAAGGCAATACTAAATTTTGGTATCAAACCAAACACTAGCCAAAACACAAGGGTATTACCAATGTTGGGTAAAGTTTACTTTAGCGTTGAACCAAACAGCCTCTATATTTTCTTGTTCCTTCAGCCAAACATTGTGCTAGTAAAACTCAGTTTTCAGTTTGTGTCATCCAAACAAAGAATTCTATAGATGCATGCTAACAGAATAACCACCTAAAACTGGTTTCCTAAAATTCCTAGGAAAACATGTTTAATGAAAACTGATTTCTATTGTATTAGATCCAAACAACAACTAGGACATGATCAAAGAAGAAAACGAACAAGGTGACGACTGACGAGAAACAAGAAAAGCATTTACTCAGCCCACCCTCGCTCGCCTGCCTCATGGAGCTGCCAAGTAAAGATTAATGTGGCGGCACACAAACAGCCAACAAGGCTGAGGGTGAAAACTATTCAGAGCTTTTTCTGTAATGATATATACTCCTCTAATCACAAATACATATCGTTTTGGGATGTGTGAAGTCAAACTTTCTTTCGAAGCTTTAACTATTGATATCTTTTTAAATATTTATATTGGATACATGAAAACTATATATATATATATATATATATATATATATATATATATATATATATATATATATATATATGTGTGTGTGTGTGTGTGTGTCTCAAAAGTACTTTCATAGTATTATAATTTTATTGGGTTTATGAATATATTACAATATAAATTAGTGTTTAAAGGTGTGTTTTGGGAACCGTGTCAATGTCCAAAATGACGTGTATTTGTGACTAGAGGGAGTAGGTTGACTTGAGGAGCAGTTCTCCTTTTCCATCAATAAACTGAAGAAAATGCAAAAGTGGAACTGCAACATAGTGAACACAAGCACAAATAGTCAAAAGACCACGCTCTAAAATGAACAAATTCTAGATGACTATATTAAAAAGACCAAACACTCATCATAAAGTAACCATAGTAAGAGAACAAATAATTAGTTCGAAGACAAGTAAGCAAAGTTCCAAGTTGGTTTAGGAGATCGTGTTAACTAATAAGTATTCAAATGGTAAAAAGTCTCTTAAAGACATAAGCTAGTATATCTTCTGGGAACTTCCTTGGTCCAGTTAAAATTAAATATGCAGACGGAGTCAAGTATCTTCAAAAACAAAATCGTGAGCTTACGAATTATGAGTATGACTGAAGAAACCGGAAATGGACCCTTAATATAGTTTGTCATACTTAACACATTAGTATGGACTAACCAGGAGTATGACTGAACAAAACCGGAAATGGACCTTAATATAATTTTTCATACTTAACACATTAATATGGAATAACACATTACAAGTGTAGTTTTACCGGCATGTTTGAAAAACTAGAGTGAATGATTATTTCCCACTTGTATCTATCTTGCGTTCTCAAGTTAATCATTATTTGATTCATCATATGCCTTCAGTTTAAATGATTATATATATTTGTTTATGGTTTACCTCAATTATCATGCCTTAAACTATGGGCTAAGAACTAAAACAATGATTCCTAGGTAAATGTAAATCAATTCATAGCAACTCTACGTATTGCTTTGACAATTAATACCACAAACTGGCACACAAAGATACTATGGTAAGGATGCTTTGTGGGCAGAAAAGAAGTAAAGCTCAAATACTACAATTCACTATATGCATGGTACAAACGGATAACGAAGGATTGCAGGGACATAAGTAAACAAAGTCCAATCAGAGAAGGAGAGGACTGAAACTGAAATAGCTGACTGCAACAAGTCAACGTGCTAGATAGTTGTATTTATTTAAATGCCTAAATGGTGTAATAGTTCTCTAGAACCAATATGAGGTTTACACTGATCTGAACAGAAAATGCCATGCACCTCACTATCTCAGTGATCAGCTAATGTCTACCTATCAAACTGAGCGCAGACTAGATATATCAGATGTCAGTGTGGTAAGAGAAAGCAATCAAAGAGGGAAAAATATGTATTGATGTGAAAAGCGTACCCTTGTTATGGTGAAATAATGCCAAATGCAAGAGAAATCAACTCGTTGGACAACAAAAATCCATCTGGGTCACTCAGACGGATGAAGGCAACTTTGCTTCCAGTCTCACTCTTGTATTCCAAGTCCAACTCAAACTCAATAGGTTGCAAGGCTTGTCGTTCCGCATCCATGGCAATTACAAGTCCACTCTTCACAAAAGGCCTAAATGTGTTACACAATGACATCGTCAGACTCTTTCCAAAGGATTTACTGAAACTTTGCAAATCTAGCCCCCCAGCTGTTCTCAGTGATAGCATCACGATATCCATTGCCATGTCCTTCATCTCAGAGCTGCTAGACTCATGGCTCCATGTTCCATCTTCCAGCTTCTGAACCCACTCTGCATACTCCTTCATTCTTCTGGGCCTGGAGAACCTGACACCGTTGATGTAGCTTGCCGATCCAAGACCAAACGCATAGAATGACCGGTTTTGCCAATATGTTAGATTGTGCTTGCACTCATAGCTAGTCTTGCAGTAGCTACTGATCTCATAGTGTTTATATCCTGCTTCAGAAAGCCGCTTTGAAGCTATCTTGTAGAAGTTTGCAGACTCTGTCTCGCTTGGAAGAGGATATACACCAGGAGTATATCTGCAACATATAATATGGAAGAAAAGGATTGGCATTAATTTGCCACTCGAAAAAATTTGCCCATGGAGCTGAATTCCTACTGCTGGTTTATACCAATATAAAACCCGAGTATTACATATTTACATATGAGAATCACTTCTTCCATGAAAAAAGCTCATTGGAAATTAATATGTAACAAAATCGTTAGATACTTAGATGTAACATAGCTGGAGACGACCATGGCCACGTTATGCATTAAGTAAGTTTGTATACGGTAGTATATTGCAATTGGTTGTAAATTAAAACAATTATTCCAGTTGAGCATTTTATCTTTGCAACTACCATCATCATGAGTTTGAGAAGAGGACTGAACTTCGACAACACAAACAACGCACGGGCATTGAGCTAGTGGAAACAAGACTTCTGATTAATTGTATGATGATGATGATGATTCTAGTGTATCTGTTTCCCCAATTCCTTTTGTCTATAGCAGCATTGAACCCCAAAACTGAATCAGAACAAGAGGCTACAATACACAACCCAAAAAAATATCTTTATGGAACCGATGAAGTTTGCAAGATAGGCATGGCCAGAATAAACTCAGTCAGTTGCTAAAACACTTACATTTGCCCAAACTTGGTGCCCTGCTCGATCTGCAGGTCATATACGGACACATGCGTGGGCCGGGCATCCACCGTGCACCTCAAGCTCTCCTCCCACATCTCCTCGGTCTGGTTCGGCAGCGAGGAGATGAGGTCCATGCTCCAGTTCTGCAGCCCCTCGCAGCCGGTGACGATACCGACCGCCTCGTGCACCTCCCGCAGCCCGTGCGCGCGGCCGCACGCACGCAGCAGGTCGTCCTGGAACGCCTGCACGCCGAGCGACACCCGGTTCACGCCCACGCCCACCAGCTCCCTAAGCTTGGCGGCATCGAACGTCCCGGGTCCATCTCGATGGACACCTCGGGGGACGCGGACAGGCCGAACTTACCACGCAGCACGTCGAGCACCGCGGCGACAAGCCTCGGCGGGACGAGCGACGGCGTGCCGCCCCCGAAGAAGACGGTCTCGAGCGGGACGCCGTCGTCCGACACGGGCCGCGTGGCGACGACCTCCCGGAGCAGGAGGCGGACGTAGTCGGCGATCCTCGGGTCCTCGCCGTCACCGCGGGGCGAGGGCGGGGAGAGGGAGGGGGAGGAGGAGCCGAGCGCGACGACGGGGAAGTCGCAGTAGTGGCAGCGCTTGCGGCAGAAGGGGAGGTGGACGTAGGCGGACGCCGGAGGGAGCGGCGGCGGCGGGGGGGCAGGGGCGGCGGAAGAGGCATATCGACGAACAGGTGGTGAGCGTGGGCGGATAGGGGGTCGATTCCTTGGTGGGAGCTGGAACACGAGCGGGAAGGTTGATCTTAGCATTACCGGCTAGGCGAGTGAAGTGGTGGAGCGAGCTCGACACCGTACGGGGTGGGCTTGGAGGGAGGAAGTGCCGGAGTGACGTCGCGGACTCGCTGTTAGCCGGTTAGTTGTGGCGGCTGCTTCGCCGGATGAGTGGTGGTTTACTTCAGTTTGGGACGCAGAAGCTGGCTGTATTGGGTTGGGCTGGGCTCTGGTCCATACGTCTCTACGAGATAACATGCACTGTAAGGTTATTCAAATTTGCTCCCGTGGAGACAGGTCACCAAACTTAGAAAGTAGGTTTCCTCTGTAAAAAGACTTGGAAACTGTTAAATAATAGAATCCGTCGGTAGAATCTCCAGAATAATCCTTAGTAGAATAATAAGAAAAATCATACAATGAACACCAAGAGGGACAAGATGAAGACATAATATGTGGAACATCTTTATTCATTGATCAATCTCTTTCTGAGTACAAAAATGTCCTATTTAAAGACTAAAACCCACTGGTGGTAGTTTCAGTGTTATGCCTATCAACCCTTAATCCAGGGTTTCTTAACACTCCCCCTTGGACAAATACCACATCATACACATGTCTCATTAAAAACTCCTCTCAAAAACTCAGTGGGAAAAAAGGGATCGGAGAATAGAGTACATTGCATCCGCAAGCTATATTGCATCATTGTCTCGTTAAAAACCTTTATATGAGAAATCTTCAGAGAAAACTCACTAAGGAAAAAAAAAATTTGCAACCTTTTTACCTTCTGGGTTAATCTTCAGGATTAAGGTAAAACTTCAGGACCTTGAGTGGATTATGATTCAGGAGATTCTCCCCCTGATTCCTGTAACTCTCCAAGCCACTTCATTTCAATACCACAAACGCATCATTGGAAACTGGACATGGGCAGAGACTTAGTGAATAAATCAGCCAGATTTTCATAAGATCTAGTTTGCAGGATCTTCACCTCATCGTTCTTCTCGAGTTCATGAGAATAAAAGAATTTGGGAGCAATATGCTTCGTGATATTACTTTTAACATAACCCATTTTTATTTGTCCAACACAAGCAGTATTATCTTCATAGATAATTATAGGGGTATTGACGATGTTAATGCCACAATACTTCTGGATGTGGCCAGTTACACGTCTGAGCCAAACAAATTCAAGTGAGACTTCATATAGTGCTATAATCTTTGAGTGGTTGGTAGAAATAGCTACCAAGGTCTGCTTAGATGATTGCCAAGAGATGGTTGTACCACCACAAAGTAATATAAATCTATTTCAAAATTTTGCACTATAGAGATTTGGCAGGTATCTTCAGGATTTAGTAATGATCATCAATATCTCTGCATGATCTTTGCACTATCGACCAACTGGATCTAAACTGTTAAGTGGTAAAACCTTCAAGGTGAATTTAATCAGTAATCATTGTATCAACACCATCTAGGCTTGACTAAGATTTTCAAAATCTCAAGTATGATTATCAATATTTAGCACATGCTCCCCCTGAAGACAACTTCCGCTGAAGTCTTGTTGCTCCAATGCATTTCATACACTTTTCAAAAATGAACATAGGTAAGAATATTGTGATCAAATCTACTAAATTATCACAATGCAGAGTCTTGCATACAAATATCCTATTACTCATTGGAGGTTTAGGATAAACACTATTTGGGAGTAATATGTTTAACTTATCAAATACCATTATTTAATTATGCAACACAAGTAGATTATCCTTGCAGAGGATATAGGATAATACTAGTTGCAAAGTCGTATACCTTCTGGATGTAATTTATCAAAGCCTTTCAGGGTCTTAATATTTTATAACTATCTCTGGGTGGTTAAAGTTACAACGAATAGTCTGTTCTACAGAACTATAAAGTATAGTTGTATCACTCTAGAGTAAAATATAACTAGTCTTAGTTTTGGCGTTTAGGGGATTAATTACCAATATCACTAATGTATGTCATACTGTTGGACCGAAAAGACGACTAGAGGGGGGGGTGAATAGGAGCACGAACTCTTTTTCTCCCAAATTGAATTCAATACGAATCTCACTCCAATAGCTATGAAAGCTATGAAGATCAATCAATCATGCACAGCGGAAGACTTGTATTGAATCAACTCAAAACCCCAAAGTAAAATCAACACAAAAGCAAAACACGAAGACATCGGCGGTCGACCTCTCACGGGCGGTCGATCCGGTCACCGGGCGGTCGATCGATCCCAGCGGTCGACCGTTCCTCGAGCGGTCGGACCGATTTCACGGAGGTCGGACCTCTCGTTCGATGAACGATAAAAAAAACGACAAACCGAAACGCAAATTGATCAAACTTTTGATTCGTATGCGCCCAAACTTCGTGAAACTTGACACACAACTTCCTAAGGATGTCGGGAACCTATTCCAAGCAACAATTGTGATAATTCTTGCTCAGTTCAGACCTTTTACCGCTTGAGCGAAGTTAGGTCAAAACCGAGTGAAAACGAAAATATGATCTTAAGACTTGCACGTGGGTGATTGATGATCTTGATGATCCTAGATGTATTCTCACACGCCACGCAAGCTAAATCACGTTAAGAAACTAAGCAATAACTCGCGGATCAAACAAAGACTCAATTCATCAAAAGAGAAAAGAAAGCACATGAACTCACTTTTGAAGAAACTTTTTTGGATTGATTTGATCTGCTTACAGACCACTCCATCAATGGATGGCAAAGACTCAATACATGAGCACGAAATCAAATCCAACTCTCAAGAACCCTAACCTCCGCTCCTCCTCTCCCTAAGCAAATTAGGGTTTCAAAAACAATGAAAGGGTCGAAAGGGTGCTGCCACCTCCTCCTCTATTTATAGTGGAGGCTTAGGTTTCTAATAGAGTCTCCTAATGGGCTCCGTTAAGGCCCAAAACAAGCGGGTGACACACGCACGCATTTTAAAGCGCCGTGTTCATGTTGTGCGGCACTCGCTGCACGCCACGTGTAGGTTGATCCAACGGCTCTCATCATGTCGGCAAGTCTCTCCCATCCGGCTCCCACCGAAACCACCATGGCACTTGCACCGACCCCGTGCCGCTTGATTCAACCGGGCCGCACCGCCGGCGCCTGTTCGGTCACCTTTGTCCATCTTGCACCATACTTGAGTCCAATGACTTCACCCGGCATCGTCGATCGTTTTGAACCTCGCTCTCCAAGCCTAGTCCCGATCATCCTCGCCGTTGACCGTCGTTGACCACCAAGCAACTCGCACAACAATAGACAAGCAAATCGAATTCGGAACAAGTTCTTCACAACTTGACCCACGTTAGTCAAAACATGCATCATGCAACACATATGCTATGAAATCCACGAACTTGACCTAACAAGCAACCATCGCCGCCACACTGAGCGACGACTTAAAAAAACGGCCGACCGCTTGACTTTGGCGATCCTCGGCCATGCACGGCCGTCGACCGCCAATGTATAGGCTGGCTCGACCGCCACAAAGGACTTAGCCGAAATTTCAACGCGAAATCCGCAACCTCTCGGAAATTTAAAACGAATAGAACTTTTGACCGAAGCTCAAAAATTATGAGACCAAGTGCGTGAGAATCTCTCACTTGCCTACACCTCTATTTTTGGCCCACCTCAAACTCCAAGGTCACTCAACTTGCGGCCCGATCGCTCAACAGACGCCGGCCGCACCGCTACCAAATCGGTCGGACCACGACCGGCGGTCGGATCGCCAAAGAATTCACGAGGCATGGGCGGTCGATCGCCACGTGGATCGGCCTGACTACCGAGACTGACAGAACTCGAACTTTGCCGAAAACTCGTGTTTCGCAAACCTTCAACGTCATTGCCAATTGACACATCATCCTAAGATCATGAGCATATCCCCATGATATCCACACATACCTTCATGGTACTAGAGGAAACCACCATTCCACTAACTTCTGGTCTTTAGGTTCCTCATTACATTCTTTAGGGTCTTGATGAGTCCTTGTCCACTTTATACGTGCTTATATGGCGCACTTCTGGTCTTTAGGTTTTTTATTACATTCTTTCGGGTCTTGATGGATCCTTGTCCACTTCTAGAGATCATATAATCATTGGTGTGATTAAGAGATCAATTGGTAAGGTAATTTCCCTTCAAGGAGAAGCTCTCTTGTAACATCCCAATCTTGGGATTGTGTTTCAAATGTAAGAAAATCAGTAGAAATTAAAACTTTTTCTTACATCATGTATTTCCTGTTGTGCCAAACAATTCTCGTACAAGGGATTATGGAAATACATTGCCACAAGTCTAGTTGATCCAAATCTTGACATTCCAAAACAATCTTGTCAAATCTTATGATCATCCTCTGGAAATATTTTTCCTAAGTCTCTGTGATGGTATGTGACCCCTCTGAAAAATTTCACAATTTTTAGAAATTGTTTGAATATTTTTAGAGGCAGTCAAACCTGTTTGACTCTCAGTCAAACATTAAAACAGAGCTTTGCAAAATTTTTGGAGATTTATTCGCAGGATAAAAACCTCTGAAAATTTTACACAAGGTTAATATCTGTGTTAGCAAGCTCCTGTAAAAATTTCATAATTTTTGGAGTTAATTTGCTACCTCAAATAAATCATTCAAAGTCTCTGTTCTTGTTTCAAACTCAAACTTGGTTTTACTGTTACTTGGGTTCGAGTCAGACTCGGGCTCGAGCCAATTGATTCGGTCCAGTCAACTAACTGCACCGAGCCTCTCTTTAAAACGCGCGTTGGATCTCAACCGTTGGATCTAAATCGCACGGCCCGCACGCATGTAACCCTTCGGACCTTCCGGTTGCAAGTTTGATTGTCGACCGTTAGATTCCCATCCAACCGTTGAGATTCTCCGAAACTTTCGGACCCTCCGGTTGCATTTTTGAATCAGAGCCGTTGGATTAAGATCCAACGCCCGCGTGCCCCTTCGTTGTAAACCGCGTTTGCGACGTGGGGCTATCTGAGCCGTTCATTTCTAATCGTAGGGCCCGGAACCTCTCCGTTGTGTTTTAAAGCCCGGAGGCGTGGCGCTATCTTAGCCGTCCGTGTCTCATCTAACGGCTGTGAATCACCGAGCCTTTTCGCGGGTCTTCTTCAACCTCTAGCCGTGCATGAACAGTAGGGGGAGTAATGGCAGTGTCATTTCTTGCTCCCTAAAGCCACCCTAGCCGACGTTTAGGGGCATGGGAGGTACACTTTCGGCCATGCCATGCCCTAGTGCACCAGCTATTATCTTTTCCATGTCGGCCACGCATTGTGCTTTGTGTTTTGCCGCCCGAAAGATGTGTGGTGCAAACCCTAATGCTTTCATGGCTTTATAAGCACTCTCAATGCTTCCTAGTATCTCTTTAGACCACCATCAAGCTTCATTCTCAATATTGGAGCTTAACACCTCAAAAATGGCAAATCGCCATTGTTGACCCGTGGAGCTCCATTGGTGTTCTTGGTGTTCCAGTGGTCCTCCTTCACGTTTCTTTGCCCTAACCTTATCTATTTACTTCCTTGAACATTTCCCCTCACTTAATTTTGGATTTGATTCTCAGGAATTGTCCAATTTGGGGTTTGTTCAAATTCGTAAAATTGGTCATCTTCTTCCTCAGCTCAGGTGAGTGCTCCATTTTCTAATTACTTGCTCATGTAGCTTCTGTGAATCGTTATGAAGCTATTGTGATGCTTTGGTATCACTCATTTGGCTCAGGGTGTCGTTTTCAACCTTTCTTCTTCTGGTCCGGCGAGCTTTCACCGTGATCAAGCAACTCCGGCCATCTTTGAAGCTTCTTGTCACTAAGGTAGCTTCTTATTAGTCCTTAGAAGCTTTAGCACCCGCATCCTAGGCTTGCAGTGGAGCTCATCGCGATTTTCGTGTTTAGCAGTAAGCTCTCATTTTCGTTTTTCCGGCTAGCCGGCGTTCTAGTCCTTCGCCGTCGGTGAGAATGCTACCATTAGATTAGTTGTGCTATTGCGAATCCATTTTGGTCCTGGTGGCGCCGCCATGCGGTGTCGCGGCGATTTGCCGTTGAAACCACTCGGGTTTTGCCGGCACAGCGCTCCCGTTTTCGTCACCTGATTAGGACACATTAATTGCTAATCATTAGTTATTAATTGTGTCTTAATCATTGTCGTTGAGCCACTGACCAGTGGGCCCAATATCCTTAAATCACTCTCTGGTTCAATCCCGCACTGTTCCGACATCATTAATGTTAATCATTGGTTAATTAATGCGTCGGCATTTAATTCCTGTCGGAAATCTCCTGTGGGTCGCTGACTTGTGGGCCCGAGGGATTAAAATCAAATTCCAGTAGCCATTAGTGTCTCTCTTAGATCTAATTAATGGTAATCATTAGAATCTTTAATCCTGTCCTAACCGCCACTCTCGATCGACGACAGTGGGCGGTGCAGCAGTGCACGTGGGTTAAACCAGCGCGTGGGTGACTCGAAGTCACTGACATGCGGTCCCACATGTCAGCACCTCTCTTTGAACTTCGATCTTTAGCCACCGTTCGTTTCTAGATCTGCGGCCCAGATCTCTGTGTGCATTCGGACCCTCCGGATGCCTTGATCATTCTCGACCGTCGATCTTGAGATCAACGGCTGAGATCGTATGTGCAATCGGACCTTCCGACCGTTGGTGCGCTCTGGACCGTCCATCTGCAGATCTGCGGGCCGATTGGCCCAAGCAACCGCACCGTCCGGATGCATACACTCAGGTGCGCCGTTGGATCTTGATCCAACGGTGGGCTCCGATTAGGTTTGGCGCGCGTGCGCTGTTTTTCGGCGCGCGTGAGCCGTAGGATTTTAGATCAAGGGTTGGGAGTTGTCCACGTCTTATTCTTTTATTGGAGTTTGTCTGTATTTCGGTAAGTATTTATTTAACAACTGAAAATGATGTAAAAACTTTAGAAACTCATAACTAATTCATTTTAACTGCTTTTTAGATAATTCCAACTGTAATAAATTGTGTTATCACTTTAGTTTATTATAAAAATGGATTTAAACATGTTGCAGTAGCAGAAAATTGTACATCTAGAAATAACTTGATTTCTGTCATTTTGAATATTCCAGAAATAGTTTTAATCTTGAAAAATGCATATCTTTTTCTGTATAAATCCAATTTGTGCAAAATCAATTTTGTTAAATCCATCTGTTAGTATACTTTCATATGGAATGAGATTTGAGCATGTTCATAATTCTGTAAAATGATTTGTATTAGATTTACGACTTAGAAAAATCATAAGTAAATGGGTATAACTCCAAATTTAGTAAATCCAACTTTGCTGTTATTAGGATGTCATAATCTACCTGCTATAAAAATTTCAGACCTTAGATCATTCTAGAAAATTTCGCCATAAACAGTGTTAATTATTAATTAGGTTGTTATAAGGCTGAGAAAGAGTATTCTGTTCATATCTTTTGCATGCTTAGTTCAAATTGCATAATTCTTGTTCCTATCATTGTCTTAGATCTTTCCTAGTCAGTAGTGTGAATTTTATTAGTTTTGGATGTGTTTTGTTGTTGGGATTTATTTGGTGTTCTTCGTTCTTATTTGCTTATCGCCTTTTAGCGTTAGGTTAGAAGACAATATTATTAATCTTGATATTGAGCCACAGCAGCCTTGGACTCTGCACTTCACCAGCAAGCGGATGTAGCATTCATTTGATCATATTGTTCCTACTATTTTCAAATCCTAATATATTGTTTTCAAATTCTATGTATGCATTGCTATGTTGTTTTAAACTATTGTCGTAGTTGGCCTACTAGATGCATTATCGTAGGAAATGTTTATTCCTCTACTCATCAAGCCTAGGTTACTTGCTGTGATTTTGGGTTCATTTGGATGGACCCTTGTCACTTAGTAGTTTACGTGTCATTATGCTTAGCCATGCTTAGTTATCGGTAGAAATGGGCGCTTATCGACTGCGTCGATAACTTTGATCACACAAACTATTACTATGTGTATGTTTCACCTTGTGCTTTGTCTAAATTGCAAAACTAAAGTGAAAATGAAAACAATTTAGACTTGGGCACAATGGTAAGATGGTGTGATATTTTGGGTGTGATTGGAATGGTGCCCGGTCAATTAAGGACCGAACTACTTGTGAGTATCTCATATCCGAGCATTACGTGCGTGCTAACCACACCAGAGGGATATGGGACCTCTCTAGCCGAGTACTTTGGGCTGTGTTAATTAATGAGTCGCGTGGTGGGTTGCATATTTGATTATATGCAACATGGACACGCTTGTAGGAGGAGAACACCGCCGAGGCGGTGTATCTTGCTCCACGTATGGGTCCTTGTGATCCATATTTCGTCGCGAGATCACTAAGGATTAACCCCATACGTGCGTCTCTTGATTAGCATATTCCATTGGAAAGGGTTCAGTAGGACTTAGCCGTGCCGAACATACCAAAGGAAGTGTGCTTAATAGCTTGGCAAAAGGGTGCAAGTGTGGGTACATTGGTACACCTCAGAGGATTAAAACTATTCGAATAGCCTCGTCTAGGTTATGGACACGCTTGGATTAGCTTTTCAAGAGTTAGACTACAACATTTTAAAATTAAAACTTGATGGTGGTATGAATCGTGGATTCATGCTATGTTGTGGTGGCTTTGGGAAAGTCACTTCTAGGGGATACTTGTTACTTATGTTTACTCATTGTTATTTAAATGCTTAAAACAGATTTTACAAATCATTGCTCAATCTATTACAATATTGCAAATGAATCTTGCTTCATGCGTCCAAAGAACCATATAACCACATTCCTTTGAATACAAACTTTCATGTAGCTATGTATAGGCTTGCTACTCGTAAGTCTTGCGAGTACATTTTGTACTCACTGCATTGCTTGTGTTGTGCAGAGGATGATAGTGAGTCAGTTGGACCTCACTTTTTGTGAGTTGTCTTTGTGGCGCTTCTGAGGCGATTAGCTTGGCGGCCGGTCGGTTGCCTTGTGGTGTTATGTGGCTAACCGGTCGTCTTTTGGTTTAAGCCATCTTATGGCAACTTTTGCTTCACTGTTACTTATTTGCTACTTATGTCATTTGGCCAAGTACCGTGTTGTAATAACTTATATTATGTATGTCGTTTGGTAGACTTGTTATATTACATTGTATGGAAATGATGCATGCTTGGAATTGATGTATGTGTCTTTGCTTGTTCCGGGAGGCACATGTTCATCGAGACGCGGATTATTCTATTTGTGATACTAGAACCAGTGGAAGGTTAAGTATTTGTGAGGACCCGGTTTATTCTGGCATCTGTTTAACCATCCACTTGGTCCTAACAAGACAAATCAAATAAACCAAGCCTCGAGATATGTATACTTCAAATGCAAGATACACACCCCGTTACAAAATCATGCATCAATTCCATTCATACACATAGAGCCGAAGCAAAAGCACAACTGAGAGACATAGATAATATAAAGAGAGTTATTACAAAAGAGAGGCCGACCGGCCAAATAACACATAAGCTACTAACTTAAATAAATGGAAGCAAAAGGGCCATAAGATGGCAATAAACAAAGCCAATCGGTGTGCCTTTACCCACAAGGCAACCAACCGACCGCCAAGCTAATCGTCCCAAACAACACAAGAACACGACTCACAAAAGTGAGGCCCTTGGGCTCACCTTCTTCCTCTGCAACAATTAATATTAAGCAAGCGGATGAGTACAAAACTTGTTTTTGTACTGCAAATCGACGTGTGAGATAACAGAACTATAATTAACTACATGCAAGCTTTATTTAAGTGGATGAGGCTCGGACTTATTTTCACATAAAGCAAGTTTCCATTTGCAATAAGTTAATAGATTCAAAGCAAGTTTGCAATTAACTTTTATGGTTCAAATAAAAGAGAGACAATTATAACAATAGATAGATGACAAAACCAACCTAGAAGTGACTAACCCATAGTCACCACAACAATAGCATGAAGTACCCTTCATACCACCCATGTCAAGTTTAAGTTTTTTAAAAGGTTGTAGTCTAGTTCTTGTGGAAATAACCAAGCGTGTCCATAACCTAGACGAGGCTATTCGAATAGTTTTAACCTGCGGGTGTACCAATGTACCCACACGATAGACCGCCTTTCCACCACCACTGTTAGCACACTTCCTTTGGTATGCAGGCATGGCTAAGTCTAACAAGACGCTTTCCAATGGACGATGCTAATTAAGAGCCGCAACCCACGGGAGAAAGACACATTAGACAACCTAACCGGTCTGCCAATGCTCCCCTCCAAACACCACACACAAGAACACACCCACCAACCAGCTCATAATTAACACCTCCCAAAGTACTTAGTCAAGAGAGGTTCCATATCCCCCTCGTGTGGTTAGCACGCAATAATTGCTTGGATCAATGGCACAAGTAACTCGGTCCTTAGGGACTTAGGCACCATTCAATCACACCCAACAGATCGCCCAACATACCATTGTGCCCAAGCCAAGATATAATTTTTGTTTTCAGTTTTTGATTTGCAAAATGGTAAAACACAAGGGTTGGACATAATGGAATAATAATAGCAATTGTGTGATCAAGATCACCGACTAAGTCGATGATCGCCCAATACTACCGATACTAGGCATGGCTAAGCAATGTTTATCCGAAATCTACTAAGTGACAAGAGCTCATCCAATAACTCTAATCACAAACAAATAACCTAGGCTCGTAGTAGAGGATAATTATTTACCTACCGATTATGCAACTAGAGGTCTAACTAATCAATTTAACAATAAAATAGCAATGCATACATAGAAGTTAAACAAAATATTAGACTTTAAAAGTAATGAGATTGAATGGGAAATGATCAAACTGCTTTTCGCTTGTCGTTGCTCAATTTGTTGCGGAGGGTCGTTCTCGGGGTTACCGCAAATATCGAATCCTAAGCGAAAGAGCGAAAACAACCAATAAGACGAGCAACACTTAAACAAAAGAGCAAGCAAAATTATCCAAATCGATTTAAAATTATACACAAGGTAGAATACGAATATACCTAGACATAGGAACAGAAAAAATCTAATTTGGATTTGTGGTGCAAAAGATACTCTCTAAAAACCTATTTTCTACCATAATTAGCACTGTAGCAAAAATATTTTCTAGAAAGACTTTGAAGCCGAAATTTTATGGTAGCTACCCACTGGTATAGTGGTAACCCATATAAAATTTCAGGTCATTTGGAATTAAAATGATTTAGTTATGATTTTTCTAAGTTATAAATCTAAGACATGATTAATTTCAGATTAAAGACTCTTGCAAAACCTATACTAAGCTAAAGTACTTTAACAGATGCATTTATAGAACTTTAGTTTGTTAAATTTGAGCTACAGAGAAAAGATATGCAATTTTGAAGTTTAAAACAATTAATATGTGCAAATAAAAGCTCTCGGAACTAAACTGAAAACCAATAAAATCGGGAGGTCGTGGGCGTTGATCAAAGATCGCACGGCTCACGATCTCGATTCTAAAACCCGCACGAGCTCCGGGCGCAAAGACCTCATCGCGCCTAGGGAGGTCTTAGCCACGATATTGAATCCAACGGCTACGACTAGTGCACGACAAGCGCACACGGAGGAGGTCCTCGCGCCTAAAGGTGGTCGGATCGTTAGATCAAGATCGACGGTCCCACCTCCTTAGGAGGTCCTAGGGTTAAATCTACGGAAAAGGTCCGGGCGGCGAGACCGGAAGGAGGAGGTCTTTGACGGCTAAGATCTCTGAGGAGGTCTTAATCGCCAATGACTCCACCGATGGATTTAGATCCAATGGCCCACGTGAGATGGGATGTTCGGTCCATCCGAGCGCTCAACGACCGGGCCTTGGATCTTGAGATGGACGGCCTAGATCAAGATTGCATCGGAGGGTCCGAATGTTCTCCGGTCCGAGCCGTAGATCTAAAGACGAATGATAAAGAGAGAATCAAAGCGGTAGAGTTGCAAATAGGCGAAGAGGTTCAGCCCGTTAGATCTAAATCTAACGGTCCCGAGCCGGCGAGGAGGTCCTATACGGTCAAGATCTCCGGAGGAGGTCCCGAACGGCTATGATGAAGTGAGGAGGCCTGGCGGTTCAGATCTCCGTGGGAAGGTCATGAACGGTCCCGATCCGAGCGGAGGAGGTCCTACGACTTCTTCACAAAGGGCGAGGTGGTCTTTTTGCAAAGAGGACCCTAAAGGTAGTTTTGAAGGTTCTCTTTACAAAAGACCAGGGGTGGTCTTTTGCAAAAGAGGACCTTGGTGGGGTGGCTCAGGGGTGGTTTTTAGAAAACGACTAAGGAAGGACTTTTTGCAAAGAGGACCCCAAGGAGGTCCGAGAGGGCGGTTTTGACAAAAACGACCGGGGTGACCTTTTCGCACAGAGGACCTCAAGGAGGTCTTTTGCAAAGAGGACCCCAAGGAGGAGGGTGATCCTAGCGGCTGGGATTTAACCTACGGAGGTCTTTAACGGCCAGGATTTCAGCCGGGGAGGTCCTGGACTTAAAGACTTCACACACGAGGATCAACAACGGTCTAGATCGACAATGAAGAGGTAGTGGACAGCTAAGACCACAACCGGAGGTCCTACACGGCTGCGAAGAACTCGGGGAGGTCCTGGGCCATAATGACACCTACGGCTGCCGACAGGAACGACATTAACTACTAATGATTGGACTCGCGGACAACTTAAATGCTAATCATTAGATTACAATACCCGCACGAGTAAGGCACGACAACAACATGACTACGGTTTTTAGCTCACCGCCGGCGACAGGGTCTTCGCCGGCGAGAACCAAAGGCACGGCTAGGTTCTAAATAGCGAGGAACCTACAGAGCCAAAAGCTACCCCTTAAAACACCGCCACCGCATGCCGTATGAGATGGTCACGGAGGCAAACACGCCAAAACGAAAAGCTACCGAGGCTCAAAATGGCCGGGCTTTCAACACTAAGGCACTAACACAGGAATGAAGGAGGTCCAAGAATGGTCGCAGGAGCTCGGTGACGTGTGGAGGTCGCCGGAGGTGAAGAAGACGGCTCCGGCCACGAACAACAAGCTCCTCTTTGTCAACCTCTGTGAAGGTTTAAACAAAGCAATTTAGGAGATTCGGAGGTGACCAAGAGAACAAATGACAGCCAACAATCGCAATAATGAACCACTGAGCTCGGAGGTCGCGGAGAGCTCCAAGGTTTAGCAATGGTGGCAGAGGCTTTGGGTGACTTGAGCACAAGAGCGAGAAAGAAACTAGGGGTGCAAGAATGGATCCAAAGAAGCTTAAGGGAGAAGCTCGGGCTCAATATATAACCAAGAGCCAAAATGGAAACAAGGTCACACCCACCCGGTGCACTGAGCTAGGCATCAACGACATGATGGGAGCGGTGTCGGTGACTTTTGAGCAAAAAGGTGCCGCCAGACATTTAATGTTGGCAAGACATAGCCGTTGTCGACCCTAGAGTTGACAAGGCATTTGCTCCCACCGCCACGCACAAAAATTGATAATGCTCGTGCCCACCCGATGATGAGAGAAATAGGAAGAATCGGTCAAATGAACTCAACGGCTAAATCGTGCCGAGCTCCACCAGGAGGTCGTGAGTGTGGGATTGAAATCAAGGGCTCGATTTTTGGCGAAGTATTAGAGGTCCTAACACTCGGGGAGGTCCGAGCCACGATCCAAGATGGGCGCTCATGATCACCCAAGTGCTAGGGGTGGTCGTGGAGGTCCGAGGAGGTCGCCAGGTGGTCTTTGCAAAGGTGCAAAGGAGGTCTGGGAGGTCCTCGAGGTTGTCTTCGTAAAAGAACTGAGGAGGTCGTGGGGTGGAGGTCCTTTACAAAACCCGAGGAGGTCTTTGGCGTCGGATTTAAAATCAACGGCCTGCACCACTGCGCCAATTGCCCGAGCCCGACACGGCTCAAGCGGCTCGGTGCGACCAAGACACGGAGGTCGGACACAGGTTTAGGGTTTATTTTGAACCGGGATCTTGAAGGGACTTTTAGAGCTAGCAAACTAGCTCCAAATTCTATGAAATTTTGTGAGAGCTTGCTAACCTTGAGTTGGACCTTGTATAAAATTTTTAGAGGTTTTGTGTTTGAGCATTTTTCTCCGTAAATTATACAATGCTTAGAGCTAGGGTTTGACTACAAGTCAAGCAAGTTTGATGACCCATAAAACTCTTCAAACAATTTCTCAAAATTGTGAAATTTTTCAGAGGTCACGTATCAACCCAAGAACTTAGGAAAAATATTTCCCGGAGATGATCAACAGACTTGTGACTTTGTATTTCCATACCACAGTGCAATAATTGTTTAATACACACAGAAACCCATGATGTAAGAAAAAGTTTTAATTTCTACTCATTTTCTTACATTTAAAACACAAGTTGAAAATGGGGATGTTACAGTATTACAAGTTTAATAAACCGGGGTCTCACATCTCTCTTCTGGGAGATGCTTTTCCTACCGGTAAAAGACTATTAGGTATGAGTTTTATATATATTACGATTTTGTTTACTTTCTTACTAGAAATTTTGAGTCCTCTCAGAATCTCATCAAGGATTTCCAGAATCCATTTACTGCATATTTTATTTATTTGTTCATGATATATGCCAGAATTATTGTGCAACGGAACATTATATCATTCATAATAGGAGAGTAACAGTCTCTACAGGTGTCGGGACCCAAAAATACAATTCTGGACCCTCTGTGTATACTGCACTAGTCCAGGATCACGCTAGTGCACACAGTGGCAACATCGATGAAATATCGTTTCCATATACAAAGATGACTAATAAATAGGCAAATAACAATAAATATCAGAGTAAAGACCTTAAGGTCGAAGCTTACAATTAATGCCTCAGAAGGCGAATAGCTCAATGAAGCTGCAGCGGAACGAAACGGAATAACTTCAGTGAAGCCCATCCATATGCCCACAGGCAATCGGCTGGGGTGCGCGACCTAGTTCTTCTCGATCCTTGAAGTAGACCATGTTGACCGACGATTCCTTCACTCTGTAGGTTTGGGCGCAAGTTTTACAACAAGCGTGAGTACACAACCGTACTCGCAAGTCATACCACAGAATGCAATGTATAGATGCAGGCTTATTCCAAAGGAAATGGTTTCTGTGGTTATTTTGCAGAAATGCAACATTTGCAATTGAATACAAATAATAGATTGAAAGCATAATTCAAAACAAATAGACAATATTAATTTAACAGTTGTTTTCACAAAGACACATAGCCTAATCAAATTCTTTCACACAACCATATGACTTAAATCACACAAATTGTCCCTTCCCAATTGTTTTATGAAAACTACCCTCGTGTGAAATCCCGAGCATGTCCATGACATGACGCGCTATTCGAATAGATTATTTAACACTCGCAGAGGTTGTACACTTTACCCACAAGATGCAATCAAGCTGGATCGAGTGATCACAACAAAACCTTTGAAACTTCATCTCAAACATTGACATTCCAGGTGTGCTTACAAACCGCTATACCACTCACATAGAATTGGTATAACACACACCATTGACGGGAAGCGACGAATCGCCCCGCGATGTGCACCCAAACACGATGGTACACACCTCCACCCTATCACACGACCTAACCTATCCACCCAACATCAATGCCGAGAATCCATAACTTACTAAGTTAGGCCCGTCCCATACGGGCATGTGGTCGTACAGAAGAAGCTCGATTCAATGGCGCACAAAGTTAAGTCCTTAATTGACCAAGGCAAGACTTCCATTTTCTAACTAGATCACAAAGATTATCATTCCCATCACAAAGTCCACCATATCACACACTTCCACCACTTGCCCCACCCAAATCCTTTACCACCTAGCTTCGTTTAGTGCAACACATGCCATCACGAAGTAATAACACATAGCACACAGTTTTACACAAAGTTCCATAGTCACTTAGTCACATTTAATAATTGCAACTTTCATGAGATGTGAGACTCGTAGCATGGCTAAGCAATCTACTCAGACTAACCAACCCACGTTGGTAATACCATAGCACCAACTAAATATGAACCAATCTAGGGTGACAAAAGATTATGACATACAATAGACAAAGTGGATATAACAAATTGGATTAATATCTAAACCCAAAAGCATTTAAATAATTACTTAAAGTAAATGCAATAATTTAAATCAAAGTAATTTTGAAAACTGGGTTCAATATGATCAAAGGTATAACTTGCCTTGCTATAACAATGATGATCTTATTTTATCTTCAATCTTCTACTTGCTTGATCTTCAGCTCCTTCGGACGATTCCGGGACTTCGGCGTCTAACGAGAAAGAAAGCGCAAAAAAACTAAATTCAAAAGACAAATCAAATAAACTCCAAATTGAAATTGAATGGTACTGGAAGGTAGATATTGAATTTAGATGAATTTAGAAACTTGAATGGGTTCAATCAGAATTCGGATGAAGAAGATATGGCTCTCGGAAGATTAGAATTCACATGAAATGATGAAAAAGCTCTATGGAATATTCTCGAATATTCTATTCCGAAAATATTAAAAAAGAAAGAGTGTATGATAGGTGGGACCGATCTGGTATTTATGAATTTCTAGAATTAAAATAATTCCGAAATAAGGTAGAGAGAGTGACAAGCGGGACCAATAAGATAAAAGGATTTTCAAGAATTAAATTAATTCCGAAAATAGAATTAGGGGTTGACATGTGGGCATCGGGTCTATGGACCTGTCCACGGAGATATGCTAGTCCACGGTGGACCAAGCTCATGAACTAGGGTTGACCAAGGGTTGGTGACATACGGACCCGCATGTAAGAGAGAGAAAATAAATATGGTGTTTAATTGGGTGGATGACATGTGGGGACCACATGTAAGATATATACATATATAGATATACATACATACATATATATATATATATATATATGGATGGCAAAGGTCCACATGGAAGTGAGAGAGATATAGGTAGTATGGCTTGAATTGTTTGGATGACAAGTGGGACCGAATAGGAGAAAGAAAAGGTGTTGACCACGTTGACCAAGTCAATAGAATAGAAGAAAGAGCATACGTTCTGTTGTTGAAGAAAGAACAGGAAGTCGCTACATGCGATTTCAGTAAACAAGGTGGTGATGGTGAACTGAGGCGAACCAACTTCGGCGAAGGGCAAAACGGAAAGGAAACGACGAGCGGAGATGATGACGCGTCCGACATCGAGATTTTGCTCCATGCGACGACAATGACGCGAAGAAAGCCGACGACGGCGCCTCACGCGCGTAACACTTCCGGCGACAATCTGCGAAAAGGAAGGTGAGCACCGCGTGAACGCGGCGACGCGAACTCAACGGTGGTGGAGTTGAAGGCGGGGATCAACGGTTGCGAGTAATTGACCGGAGAAGGACGACGAACAAGAGGCGAGAGAACGCCAAATTCTCGCGCACGGTGGATGAAACTTGAAGCTACAAGAGGGGAAAGATAGGTATTGACGAGGGCACAAGATGACGCGATCGGATTTTGGAAAACTCACCGAGGAAGCGAGGAACGCGATGAACACGCTTTCGGCTTTAGGGCTTGACATGGCCGACGGTGCTCGGTGATCTTCGGGTGAAGAGGAAGGAACCATGACGAGAATGCGACGACGCGAAGCCAACGCCGCAGACGGTTCGACCGGGACGCCGGATGAAGCCGTGAGTTCGCGAGAAGAACCTCGGTTGGAGCTCGGTTTTCGGAGATTGCGGCGAAAATAGATTGGTTTGGAGGAAACCAATTCAGGGGATTGGAAGAGGATCAACACGGACGCGTGAGCGCAAACGGCTCGCATTTATATGCACCGTGGAGGAAGATATGGAAGTTTGAATTTTTCGGTTGGAGACGTGCACGAAACGAACGCGTTCTGATCTCGTTCTGGAAGATGAACAGTACTCGCAATTTACTGTAGCATCGGCAGGAGAGAGAAAATCTGGATTTTCGGAATTAAAAGAAATCCCAAAAATCAAGGAGGTCAAATAAAATAGCAAACAAATCCGGAAAAATCTCAGAAAATACCCAAAAATTCCTTGAAACACAAGGAAGCCAAATAACACAGGTTTTTATTTAATTAACGTTTATATTAGTCAAATTAAATATTTTTAATTTAGGAAAATTCCAATTAAGCTTTATTAATTCAAATAAAATTGGTGAAATTTTCCAGAGACCTAAACTACTCAAAAGATTTTTGAAAAGCCAAATTTTGGGACGTTACAAACCTCCCCCCCTTAAAGGAATCTCGTCCCCGAGATTCAGGCTAGCTATAGAATAGGATAAGGAACTCAGCCTTCGGGTTCACTTCTTGCTTTCAAATTGCTTTGACTTTGACAGAATCGCTCTTCTGACCACTTACAGAACAACGCCTTGCTTCTTGCTAAACTTCTCGCTTCACTGAAAACTTGACGAACTGGCTTTTGGCTGGAAGGCATCTTGAAACTTGATTGCTTCTACCGGGGCTGCTCGATCGGTGCTTGAAGACACTTCTGAAGTGGAGGAAATCTTGCTGCTGACTGACAACTCAGGTTGGCAAACTATCTCTTCTTCCGCGCTTCGGAATCTGAACTAACTAACACATTTTGTCAACTTTGTCATACAATTCTTAGCACAGAACTTCAACAGGTATTCTAAAGATAGACATGGCTTCGAAGGTGATAATCTGTATAATCTGTGTAGCTTTCCTTCTTGAACACCGTTACTTAAATTCCATTTAAGATTAAGGACCCTTGGTCTTCTGCTTCATGATTAATGCAACATCCACATACTTTGTAATTTGATCTGCTCCTAGCTGAGCGATGACTTACACGATCAACCACTCTGAACTTCAGAGGGTGACAACTACGACTGGCTGACATCTGGGTTGTAGAGAAACTCTACACATAACACTTACTTGCTCGACTTGGTACTCTGAGTTAAGGCACAACTCATTAATCTTTTCAATCGTCTATTGATTCGTAGGCGATTCACAATATCGAATCAAATGATCACCCAAGCATCATGCGGACTCATCGCTAACACAAGATAAGCCGATCCTTGGTCCGACACTAACTTCTCGATCGTCGTGCAATTTGACCATCTCTCGAGATCCGACATCGCACTCCATGCCGACGAATGTCATATCTCTGTCAGTATACAACCTCTCGTCATATACCACTCTGCTAGGCGCCTCAAACTAGGTGATATTGACAGAATGAAGCGATAAATTTCTCACAAATGATCAACAATCACCCTTCAAGAAATTATATCCCGATTGGGTCCCGGAGATCCCATATCTGAATTCTCGTGATAGAAGTACTGACTAGCCCCAACATTTTGGCTGATTTTCTGACATGCCAAACACATGGTAACCCATTCTGCGATATTTCACTTTATTTTGGATCATCACAATGCCACTTTGAGATCTTTGTACACCTTGGTACTTTCGAAGAAAAGTAGAATGCTTACACTCAAATGTTGGTTTGAGCATCAACTACTGGAGTTCCTTCTCATTAGATATGCAAATATACTCATTGATCCATGGATCATTCTGTTTGCCTTCGTGGTTCTCACTCTTTCCTTGGCTTTACGTGAGGACGGATCACTTAACGTTCTCACCACCTCACTGATTTCTAGCATCGGTCCGAACTCTGGGGTTCAACAGATATCCTTGCAACTGACTCAAGATCCAAACTCTGAATTTCACAGGTAACTTTAGCTGACTGATCAACAGATCCTTGTGGTAGCTCTTCTGTTTCAAAGTATCTGTCGCTGTACTGGTCTGGTCTGAGGGAACGGATTCCAACCTCATGGTTCTCAATCCAATAACCATCTTTGTTGCTCCACGGTAGCAACTTCGAATTATGACTAAGATAATTCACCACCTGAAACTTCTTAACACACCAATTCTTGAATGTTTCGTGATAAAAGCTATCAAGGTTCTTTCTGGTATCTGACAATACGAACATTGGAGTTGTGATTAATCTCTTCTGAAATTCTTACAAACACGGTTCACTTCTAGCGGCCTGGGCGAACTTCTCTTCTTGCAACCGGTGAGGGGTCTTGGCTAACTTGAAACGACTGTCTCATTTATCTTCAACTAACACTGTCTCAAAACGACTGCTTCACTGGTATTCAACTGACACTTCTAAGCTGACGGGTTTGATTTGCCACTGCCTTTATCTGATAAAGTCATCTGATCTACTCTATCATTTTTGGCAAACTCGTTGGCAACTTTTGTCATAATTCATCTGTGACGTAATTCCTTCTGGAATTGACTGATCCTAGGTACCAAGTCAGAGACGAACTTGACTTTGAATATGGTTGCATGCTGCATAGACCACTTGCAATGAAGACTGCATATTCTCTTGCGGATACAGACATTATCCATTGATTAGATTCTTCAATCATTTACTATTGTCTCACTGCTATGCAAAATGATGAGTTGGAATTCAACATCACATTCCATAGTTACGGCTCTACAGCCTTCAATCATCATGACTTAACGCTTGATTACTCAACTTGCAAAGGCAGACTCTTGGAAATGTATCCAATGATTTAATATCCAATAATTTCTTTTTCTCCGTAACTTGCATGCAAAGATGTCCACATTTTTGCTTTCTAACAAAGGAAAGGTTACAATGATTCCCTGATTTTACTGCTACTAACAGAGGCATGACACTGCATGATCTGGTATCACCAATCTAGACTTTCTTGGTAACATCATCATTCAAACATCTCTTCTTTGACTACTTCATTGGGCAAACGGATCCTGGTGCGTTACCAACTGCTCTAGGAGTTAAAATCTTAACTGAGCTGACTTCTGGTATTCTTGCATCTGGAGTGAGTGACTGGTTCCACTGAGGACACTAGCTGACGTAGTGACCTTTTCCATGATTGTTGTAGCATAGACATGTCGAACCTTGTGACTTTTTCTGAAGAGGTCAAGGCAGAACGATTATTTTGGTGTTCTTCAACCTTCAAGAAGGATAGTCGCTTTGTAGGACATCTCTTGGCATAATGGTCTTGCTTACCACACTCGAAACAATCTCCTGACGATACTGGCTTGTTTCTCTTTTGAGGTGGGCTGCTGAGGTCAATATTCTGCTTTTGTAATTCTTTAGCTGACATATCTTGTACTGACAATGGTTTGCCTTCTCTTGCTAATGTTCTGACAGTAGCTCGAAAGTTTTCACGACGTTGCATTGCAAAAGTCAACACGAAATACATAGGCAATCGCTCTGACAATGATCATCGCTTTCACACAAGAAACATGTGATCTTACTCATAGGACATTTTCCAACGGAATGGTTTCCTTCGCAACTGGAACAATTGATATTGTGCTCATCGGCACTATGGCCTATTTCTCCGCAGTGGGTACATGTACAATCTTCTGACTTATCTGGTTGGCAGCACTTCAACTGACAACGGCTAGATTTGGTGTAGGATATCGAAATAGTAGGTTTTTCTTGATCACTTATGCTTGATATCGCATGCTATTGGCACAGAACGATGGTGAACTCTGCCCAAGTGATGGTGTGCTCGTCCTGATGGGCAGCGCGAAATTTTTCCCACCAATCTAATGCAACTCCTTCTAAATGATGAGTAGCATAGCAAACTTTTTCATTATCATTGCATTGCACAACAGCTAGCTTTTCTTCTATTGTGCGAATCCAAGATTCTGCATCCTTGAGTGCGGTTGAACCTTCAAAGATAGGCGGCTTGGTCCTTAAGAACTTTGCAAACTTGAACTGAAGGTGTGTCTTTGGGATGGCAACGAGTTGTGCACCATTGCAAACATTACTAATGTCCGACGATCGCATTGTTGCTGGCATGAGTTGATTCTGGTGGCGTGAAATCGGCTCGGTCCCGACGTGTCACTACCGCATCGAGATTGTTGTTGGTCATCGTGCGCTCGTATCGACATCGACGACGGCGACGATGACTTGCTTGATTATTCTGATTCATCAAATTGACTAAGGTAGCGGTGGTCTGATTCCGCTGGGTCATCCTGTTGTTCATGTTCTGCATCATCGCATTCATGAGTTGAGTCTGAGCTACCAAGAATTGTTCCATGACTGGATCTGCTACTCCTGAATCGACAATCGCCCACCGGGATTGACAGTGGTCTCGAGCCGGTATGCATCGTCTCAAGATTACCGACAAGGTCGCTTCACTGGCTTCTCCATCCGCCGGTGACCGTACTAATAGATGCGAGGAAAAGCACAAGGTAAGGGAAGAGAATCTACTAAGGGAGCGGTTTAACCCAAAGAACACCAAGGAACACACAAATAGCCGGAAAGCTATTAAGAAGCATAAAACTCACAGCCAAACTACACCGAAAAAGGGAAACAAAGATCTAATCGTCTAGTCGATTAAACTCTAACTTAACAGGGCGACTTGGCTCAACACACGGGAGGAACCAACACTAATTTATCCTATATGGCTGGTCTGAAAAAAACTCAATCTGATCACGATCTTCGTTAAACATTGACTGCTTGCGATCCTTGGAGGCGAAGCTTGAAGAAAGATGGAGGCGACGCACAACTTCTTCTTAGTCTTGAATTTTGCGACGCACTTGTCTTGAACACTTGGGAGATGTTGACACGTTGTTGTTTGTTGCGTGGTCTTCAAACAGCTTGCTCAAAACTGCTCTTGGGCATCCACCAAGACATTTAGCACGAATAACGATGACTATAGAAGTTATGAGGAGAGAGTCCAATTTAATACTCAAAATGGTGAGGACGAATATAGATGAGAAAGGAATAGAATGGAAGAGTATAGAAGCTAGACAAGATGAGAATAGCACATCATTAAGATTTTCCATTTGTAAAATAAGTTTTGAACTTTTCCTTACAACGGTAATTCTAACTAAGGTCACGACCTACAGTCGATATGGCTCTGATACCACCTCTGTCGGGACCCAAAAATACAATTCTGGACCCTCTGTGTATACTGCACTAGTCCAGGATCACGCTAGTGCACACAAAGGGCAACATCGATGAAATATCGTTTCCATATACAAAGATGACTAATAAATAGGCAAATAACAATAAATATCGAGTAAAGACCTTAAGGTCGAAGCTTACAATTAATGCCTCGTAAGGCGAATAGCTCAATGAAGTCGCAATGAACGAAACGGAATAACCGGTGAAGCCCATCCATATGCCCACAGCAATCGGTGGTCGCGCGACCTAGTTCTTCTCGATCCTTGAAGTAGACCATGTTGACCGATGATTCCTTCACTCTGTAGGTTTGGGCGCAAATTTTACAACAAGCGTGAGTACACAACCGTATTCGCAAGTCATACCACAGAATGCAATGTATAGATGCAGGCTTATTCCAAAGGAAATGGTTTCTGTGGTTATTTTGCAGAAATGCAACATTTGCAATTGAATACAAATAATAGATTGAAAGCATAATTCAAAATAAATAGACAATATTAATTTAACAGTTGTTTTCACAAAGACACATAGCCTAATCAAATTCTTTCACACAACCATGTGACTTAAATCACACAGCTGTCCCTTCCCAATTGTTTTATGAAAACTACCCCTCGTGTGAAATCCCCGAGCATGTCCATGACCGCGGACGCGGCTATTCGAATAGATTGTTTAACACTCTGCAGAGGTTGTACACTTTACCCACAAGATGCAATCAACTGGATCAGAGCTGATCACAACAAAACCTTTCAAAAACTTCATCTCAAACATTGACATTCCCAGTGTGCTTACAAACCGCTATACCAGCTCACATAGAATTGGTATAACACACACCGCTGGACAGGGAAGCGACGAATCGTCCCGCGATGTGCACCCAAACACAGTGGTACACATCTCCACCCTATCACACAGCCTAACCTATCCACCTGAACATCAATGCCGAGAATCCATAACTTACTAAGTTAGGCCCGTCCCATACCAGGCATGTGGTCGTACAGTAAGGCTTAGTTCAATGGCGCACAAAGTTAAGTCCTTAATTGACCAAGGCAAGACTTCCATTTTCTAACTAGATCACAAAGATTATCATTCCCATCACAAAGTCCACCATATCACACGCCTTCCACCACTTGCCCCACCCAAATCCTTTACCACCTGATTCTTTAGTGCAACACATGCCATCACAAGTAATAACACATAGCACACAGTTTTACACAAAGTTCCATAGTCACTTAGTCACATTTAATAATTGCAACTTTCATGAGATGTGAGACTCGTAGCATGGCTAAGCAATCTACTCGTACTAACCAACCCACGTTGGTAATACCATAGCACCAACTAAATATGAACCAATCTAGGGTGACAAAAGATTATGACATACAATAGACAAAGTGGATATAACAAATTGGATTAATATCTAAACCCAAAAGCATTTAAATAATTACTTAAAGTAAATGCAATAATTTAAATCAAAGTAATTTTGAAAACTGGGTTCAATATGATCAAAGGTATAACTTGCCTTGCTATAACAATGATGATCTTATTTTATCTTCAATCTTCTACTTGCTTGATCTTCAGCTCCTTCGGACGATTCCGGGACTTCGGCGTCTAACGAGAAAGAAAGCGCAAAACAAACTAAATTCAAAAGACAAATCAAATAAACTCCAAATTGAAATTGAATGGTACTGGAAGGTAGATATTGAATTTAGATGAATTTAGAAACTTGAATGAGTTCAATCAGAATTCGGATGAAGAAGATATGGCTCTCGGAAGATTAGAATTCACATGAAATGATGAAAAAGCTCTATGGAATATTCTCAGAATATTCTATTCCGAAAATATTAAAAAAAGAAAGAGTGTATGATAGGTGGGACCGACTGGTATTTATGAATTTCTAGAATTAAAATAATTCCGAAATAAGGTAGAGAGAGTGACAAGCGGGACCAATAAGATAAAAGGATTTTCAAGAATTAAATTAATTCCCAAAATAGAATTAGGGGTTGACATGTGGGCCATTGGTCTATGGACCAGTCCACGGAGATATGCTAGTCCACGGTGGACCAAGCTCATGAACTAGGGTTGACTAGGGTTGACTGACATACGGGACCCGCATGTAAGAGAGAGAAAATAAATATGGTGTTTAATTGGGTGGATGACATGTGGGGACCACATGTAAGATATATACATATATAGATATACATACATACATATATATATATATATATATATATATATATATATATATATGGATGGCAAAGGGTCCACATGGAAGTGAGAGAGATATAGGTAGTATGGCTTGAATTGTTTGGATGACAAGTGGGACCGAATAGGAGAAAGAAAAGGTGTTGACCACGTTGACCAAGTCAATAGAATAGAAGAAAGAGCATACGTTCTGTTGTTGAAGAAAGAACAGGAAGCCGCTACATGTCGATTTCAGTAAACAAGGTGGTGATGGTGAACGGAGGCGAACCAACTTCGCGAAGGGCAAAGCGGAAAGGAAACGACGAGCCGAGATGATGACGCTGTCCGACATCGAGATTTTGCTCCATGCGACGACAATGACGCGAAGAAAGCCGACGACGGCGGCCTCGCGGCGCGTAACACTTCCGCGACAATCTGCGAAAAGGAAGGTGAGCACCGCGTGAGAACGCGGCGACGCGAACTCAACGGTGGTGGAGTTGAAGGCGGGGATCAACGGTTGAGGAGTAATTGACCGGAGAAGGACGACGAACAAGAGGCGAGAGAACGCCAAATTCGGCACACGGTGGATGAAACTTGAAGCTACAAGAGGGAAAGATAGGTATTGACGAGGGCACAAGATGACGCGATCGGATTTTGGAAAAACTCACCGAGGAAGCGAGGAACGCGATGAACACGTTTCGCTTTAGGGCTTGACATGGCCGACGGTGCTCGTGATCTTCGCGAAGAGGAAGGAACCATGACGAGAACGCGACGACGAAGCCAACGCCGCAGACGGTTCGACCGGGGCGCTTGATGAAGCCGTGGTTCGCCGGAGAAGAACCTCGGTTGGAGCTCGGTTTTACGGAGATTGCGGCGAAAATAGATTGGTTTGGAGGAAACCAATTCGGGGATTGGAAGAGGATCAACACGACGCGTGAGCGCAAACGGCTCGCATTTATATGCACCGTGGAGGAAGATATGGAAGTTTGAATTTTTCGCTGGAGACGCACGAAAACGAACGCGTTCGGTCTCGTTCGGAAGATGAACAGTACTCGCGATTTACTGTAGCATCGGCAGGAGAGAGAAAATCTGGATTTTCGGAATTAAAAGAAATCCCAAAAATCAAGGAGGTCAAATAAAATAGCAAACAAATCCGGAAAATCTCAGAAAATACCCAAAAATTCCTTGAAACACAAGGAAGCCAAATAACACAGGTTTTTATTTAATTAACGTTTATATTAGTCAAATTAAATATTTTTAATTTAGAAAAATTCCAATTAAGCTTTATTAATTCAAATAAAATTGGTGAAATTTTCGAGGGACCTAAACTACTCAAAAGATTTTTGAAAAGCCAAATTTTGGGACGTTACAACAGGGACCTTTGAACCATAGCTTTCACCACTTCGTTATATTCATAATGACCTATCAAGTCTGAACTACTTGATTTCAAGACTTTTATTTAGCAATTATGGTTCAGTCTCATATGTTTTCATTATGTGACCCGATATGAATGCTTCAAGCACTCGGTCATGGGCTTTAGTTCTGGATCTGTGTTCTCATAATAGAAACTTTAGCAATTGTGGAGGCAAAGTGATTGTCAACAACTTTTCTCCCATATCCTCCAAATTGATGGTATCTCAGTGTTAACCAGATCTTTGCCATTTTCCAAACAAAAGATTCTTAGTCGTTCCGCATTCCTAGCATTGTAATATGTACACATCAAATTATTGGGGCTTTCATCTTCATGATGAATCTCTTCATGAGGTATTTCACCTTCAACGTGGGTTCTCTTCAAGAGAGTTAAAGGAGTGATTAATAATTATTTTGACTAGTTTCATTAGATCTTAGAGCCGTAAGCATCCCCACCGATTTTAGATCAAGAACTAATAAGTCAATATCGCAGAGGTTGATATACTACTCAACCCAGGGTATTCCACTCTTAGCGACGTATTTACTGCAAGTAAACACTGTGGCACATAGAATTTTTCATATCTTACGTTCCATTCCATAAATCCCTAACTACATCTACGCATAATGGCACTCGGAGATGCAGCACATCTTCTTCCAATAGATCGACGACCCAAACATGTACGATAGGCGTTCATCGAAGTATACATTTTGAACTATGCGACTGAGCGAGACCTTCAAAAGCTAGAAACCTTACGTAGGAGCCCAAGAAAGCGTGGTGATAGTGGAGGACCCTCCGAGCAGAAGCCGAGTACGACCGGGCAAAGTGCGTGATGCATAAGGGAATGCTCACGCTAGTGAGACCGGCGGCGTACTAGCGCTCCCGTTGCATGGCGTAGTCGAGATCGAAGAGATAAGTTATATTCAATTTACATCCTGATTATTAATTTGGCCTTGCGTTGTGTTATCCTAACATCATTCAATCGTCTAGCCCATCTTACAGAACACGGCTGACTTCGAGATTGGCCGCCACTGCGGGCAGTCACGAGACAAAGGGAAGGGAGCGATAGACTGCCAATACTAATTAACTTCATTCCAATCGACCTTTTTTCGATACCAAAAAGGCGCACATGTATCATAGGTGTATTTCGGTTTGTTGATTCATGCATGATGTCATTTCTAATACACGTAACTAAACCCTACACACCATGTAATTCACAACTATATTATAAAGTCTATTTCAAATTTTATTCTCTTTTTTTAATGGAATCGTTTTTGCAAACACTACAACCATGACAACGGCGCGTGTGTGTACCCTAAACCCAAATATTTTCAAGATAAGGGCGCAAGTTTGGAAAAAGATCTACTGTCTAGGGTTGGACATGCAGTTAGCTCCGTTCATTTCTTGCTAGCTCAAATCTGGTTTACATTTTTTTTTATCAATTTTCTATGTAAAATCAAATGCTAAATACAGTGTACATAGGCACAGAAAATAGTGAACTTGTGAAGTGATTACCATGCTATGTTTACAATTGGTAGTCATGCGCCTGAGGAAACCGTTCATCTTTCCACCCAAATGGTCCATGTAATTTTGCAACAATTGTAAGATTTCTTCATCTAGGAACCCCTTCCAGCTATGTGAGCTGAAATTTGCGGCTTATATCATATGCAAATTCAATAAATAAACACATTTCCTAGATAACCCCCAAACACACACACACACACCCAAAGTCACTAACAGTGTGAAGTAGTCCTAAAAACTACCGTGCAAATGATTGAACAAATGAGAAGTAGTCCTAAAAACTACCGTGCAAACGATTGAACAAATGAGAGCAAGGAAAGATGATATTTTTTTAACAAACAAATTAAAACACAGAACTGAAGAATTGCTCTCGCCTCTATCACTATCTTGCAGCAAGTAAGACATAGGCGGTCACACCATCGACATAGGCGGTCACACCCTCGCCTTTCCCCAGAAGCTCAACAAGCTAATGTAGTTTTGCAGAGAAGAAGGCTCAAAGCTTCAGACGTCCATACCAGTGATATATATACAGGCCAACCCACATGAAATTAATATACACTTGAGTAGCTGACGAATTTGCAAGTAATCAAATGCACCATGGAGCATCAAATGCAGGTTTGCCACGCTAATACACTACTACAAAAGGCTAATACTGGACGCCTCATCACAGACAGTTGACTAAAATCATCTGTATTAAATACAATCACAAACGGTTTTGGTTTAGCGACCGTATATGTTATTGACTACGCTAAAAACCGTATGTGAAGAAGTAATATCACAAACAATTCGTGTTGAAAACCATATATGAAGTATCACAGATGATTCTGAATAAGAACCGTCTATGATATTACTAAATCAGAGTGTTAGTGATTTCAAGCCATGGTAAAATCATAGAGTTAGTGATTTCAAGCCATGGTAAAATCAGAGAAGTCATGGCAAAATCAGAGTGTTAGTGATTTCAAGCCATGATAAAATCATAGAGTTAGACATTTCAAGCCATAGTAAAATCACAGAGGTAGGCATTTCAAGTCACAGAGTTAGGTAAAATCGGGAGATACTTATCACAGGCGGTTTTTAATATAAATCGTGTGTGATACTAGCTTATCACAGATGGTTTTTGTTTGAAACCGTTTGTAATTTGCGAAAAATTTTAAACGCTTATGCAGGAGGCGAAATATTTTGACGCTGTCCTTATATATTATACCCACCCTACCTTGTCTTCCGTCAGTCTCTCCCTCTCCATGAGGAGGAGGAGGAGGAGGAGGAGGAGGAGGGACATGCGGGAGCTCCATGTCTACCGCAGGAGGTAGACTACCGGAAGGTACGTGTATACCCCCAAAACATACACAATTTGTTAACTGTTTGATGGTTCTTATTTTATTTGTACCTAGTGCTAGAGCGCCGCCAGAGGTTTTCGATCGTCTCTCATTTTCCTTGCCGACGAGCTTGAGTCGAATTCGGACGACAGGCAAGAACAGTTTGTGATATGCTGGTAAGGTACATAGAGGAGCTCACAAGACCAATCCAAGAAGTCGATGAGTTCTTCAGGAGCTTAGAGGCACAGATGGATTCTAGCTAGTTTAACTTTGTAATTTATTCTTTTTCCCATTCTGGAGGACGTTGTTAAACCTTTTGGTTTCCCTTTTGCTAGATAGGTCTCTCCTACAACGTGTTTGCCATCAGAAGTTTAATTGGATTTTAGTTGTCTTGCTAGAAGTTATATATGGAAACTACTGTCTAGCAATTAATTGATTTGGCTCAAAATCCAATTTTTTTTCAATAGAAAAAACTATCATGATAGGTTCATCTGCAGCGGTTCTTGTTCGTAACCGAATGCAGAAAAATAGACTACCATAGACGGTTCTCGAACAAGAACTTTGCCACGCAGCGGTTCTTATTCGAACCGCTCGCGATAGTCTATTTTCACAGCATGGTTTAAAACCGTGCAGTGGCGACCTCATGTCATTATCGACCCATAAACTCGGATGGCTCACGAAACCGCCTCGTGATGGCGTTTTGAACCGTCTGCGAAGACCTTTTTCGTAGTAGTGAATGGGCGTAGCGCAAGGTGACTTGGCGACATAGTTTAGTTATGCCATTAACTATGGCGTGGCAAAGGGTTCTACCACGCCATGAGTATCGGGCGTGATAGGACGAGCCACGCAGTTCTCCATGATGGCACTCGCGCACTGCGGCTTGCATGACGAGTTTGACCACGCCGAGGAAAGTGGCGTGATGAATGGTTTGGCAATGCCACGAGTTATAACGTGATCAAAAGGGTTATAATTGAAAATAAAGTTAGCGATGGATTAGCTTTAAAACATTATTAAAAAAGAATTAAATAATAAAAAAATTCGACTCAAGAAGGGATAAGTGTGACTCAAGAAGGGACATGCCGCCCACTAAATCGATTTTGGCACCTTGCACCCTCCTCTCTAAGGCACCCTCAAGTGTTTCACGGGCGGCCCACGGTGGCAAGCTACAAGTCGGCATGTGTCGCACCTACGAGCAGCGAACGTGTGCGAGCTCACGCGTGCTCCCTTTGCCGAGTCATGGGTCGCATGCCCGCCACCGAGACCATAAAGGCACCGAGCGGTGGCTTGTCCAACTTGTGCCGCACGCCGAGGTCTTAGTGTGCGCTACCCACGCCTTGAGGCGATCCATGGCATATGGCATGTTTGGTTTAGATCCAAACTTTGCCACACAAATTATGGCAAAGTGGCATGTTACATATTTTCTCGGCAAACCAATTGACCACAATCGTGGTAAAATTGGCACATAGACCAATTGACCGCAATCGTGGGCAAAATTTGGCACATATATGAGTCTATGACGAGTGGGTTAAGTAGCTACGAAAGTGTGGCATGCTACAAGTGTAGCTACGAACCAAACACTAGCATCACTTGTCAAATTTGTCTAAAACAAGTGTGGCAACCTTATGCTCTAACCAAACACCCTCTAGGCCAAGGGTCGCTAGGGTTTCGAGCTTGGGTCTAAGATCAAAACCCGTATAATTTCATTGAGAAATTATAAAGTTTCTAGAGTGTATGCAGAGCACACACTAGCCCGACCGGGCTTGACCCTTTTCTCGCTCCTCTTTGTACGCAGCTACCATACTATAAACGAAGTTGTCCACTTTCCCATGTATAGATTGGTGGAACATTGTTTTCTTTACCTATTGCGCGAGTTGTCACCGGGTGTTCTTGTTCCTTCCCTGCTCTAACCGCCGCCTTCACCGTCACCTGTATCCTCCTTGGCGCGCGGTCACCGCAAGGTCTCGCCGCCTCCCATGTCTTGGCCGCCACCTCTTCTCGCGCATTATGGAGCCACCGATTTGCTAGCACGGGCGTGGTCACCAAGGCAAACCGCCACGGAGTTTGTACATTGTGTGGCAAGAGGAGGGCGACGCATGGCCGACAATGAGTCCAACCGCCAGAGTTGTCACCGAGAGGAAGGAGAGATCAATCGCCACATGGACGACATGTCAGCACCATGTCACCTAAATTCAAAGCCGAGCTATCTTTTTGGCCCATTTAACCTCAAGGGCCAAAATGACCCTTTGTCGTGAGGTACTAATTTGGTGAAATTTTTGCATATTTGGCCTGTAGCAATTTTAAATTTCAAAATAGCTCCTTCAAGCGAAAATTTCAAAATAGCATCTGCGACAAGGCACGCATCAGCTGGTACCGAGGGCGCAGACACCGCCTCGCCCGGCGCGGCAATCGACTGCCGCCCGGGCGCAGAGCCACCGCCCACGCGCGCAGAACGCCTCCTTTCGTAATTTTTTAAAAAGGAAGAACATGTAAAAATCTTAATTTTTTTAAAAAAATTAAATAAAATTTGGAAAAAATTACAAATTTTTTTGAAATATTACATATTATAAAAAAATTTAAAATAATGCCACCTCGGCTCATGCGACTACGCATGTCGTCGTAGGCCCTCGCCGCGCCAGCGTCTTTGAGGTCGCCTCGGCTTCAGCGCCGCATGCCGCAGCACCGAGCGACGCGGCAGCAAGCTCCCCACTTGGCGGTGGCATGCGCGCCGGCGTTGCTTCGTAGCGTCGGCTTTCCACCAAAGCAAAAACGCGTTTTGTTTTTCTCTTTAAATCACGTCGAAGTCACATCGCTTCACATCGTGTCATTCGCCGCTGTTTGCGCTGCGTATATGAATGAACGCCACGCGCGCAATAGCCATTGAGGCGCAGCGCATTCCAGCGCTGTGATTAGATTAGGTAATGACGTATTTAAATTTTTCTCTTATTGCGCTTTGTAGCGTTATATCGCATTTAGATTTCACTAAGCGTTAGTTGTTCTCTATTTGTAGCAATGGCACATACTCTACCACCCCTACTCGAGGAGGCATGGGGCGCCCGACATCGCTTTGCCACGCTTGGATCGGTGGCAATGGACCGCCAACTCGTGACACGGGGACCGAGGAGACTTGGCCGTTGGGCGAAGCGATGCGTTCCCGAGACCGTCAATCTGGACTGACAGTGTTCGCTCGGATCTTTGAACATGGGGCAAAACCTCCCGATTGATGCCTGCTTCTTTCCGCCTGGTTGATCATTGGCGGCGGAGACCCACACGTTCACTTCCGGTGGGGAGATGACCGTGACACCGCAAGGCGTCGGCTTCATTACCGGCTACCGTTGCGTGGCGTGGCGGTTGTTCCTCCTCGAGTCGGTGGGTGGAAAGCGCGCCTCCATCATCGCCGGGCATCCTATCCCCGAGAGGTCTAAGGGCGTTCGCGACGCACCGCTGCGTCAATTCATGCATTGCCGAATGACGCAAGCGAGGAGGTGGTTCGATGCCACCTAATTGCACATTTGTTGTTTATTTTCTAGTGGGTCATGTTCCCGAGCACACAGGAGACATGGTGTACCCGAAGTTATATTCACCTTGCGGAGTCCATCGTGGGCGCCGACGATGAGATGTGCCGCAATACAATTGGGGTTCACCAGACCGTAGTATGCGTCATCGTGGCTCGTGGCGACGCCAGTGTCGCCGCCGACGGGAACAGAGCCGTTTGTCGGGCCGCCACACGCTATTACACCGTGGGTCGGGAGCACTTCGCGGTCGGACGATCGTACTTCGCTAGCCCACCCTTACCCGCGCACACAACATTTCTATGGTTGGGCGGGCGACGAGATCCGTGGAAGGCCCAACCATGGGATCCCGATGGTATGGCGGCAAGACCGGGTGGTCTAGGGATAGGCGCGTCGTATATACCCCGAGTTCCACAGCGAATTCGAGGTCTGCGCACGAGGACGATGTAATATGGGCTCCTTAGACGGATGCCTTCGTGCAGAGCCACGCGCTGACGGGTTGAGCTTGCTATGCCACCAGATGCGCGATCGAGGACAACTTGTCATCTGGTCTTCTCCCACATGGTTGAGGCCTACAACCCACAATCGTGATGAGGCGCCGGCGCACACTCAGAGATCCCCTGCTCTAGGGCGACCGCTTGCAGGCGCAGATCACTATAAGTACATTGCATTGCTTAATAATATTGTAGGTCATTTAGTCATATGTTATGTCGGTACCATAATTTGTTGTGTTTATTCCACCGCAGAGCGACGAAGGGCCGCAAGAGCGATGGCGGCTTGACGCAGCGGCCGTGTAGTAGATGCATGGCAAACGCCACGCGATTCCATTTTGCGGAGGTGCGGCCTTACGATGAAGGGACTTACGATGCGTGCACGGGAGTGCGTACGGCACACGCACACGAACGAAATGACGAGCGCCCCGGCCCGACATGAAGATCCTACCACACCGAACGGTTGGGCTTGGGCTGGACCCGCATCGTGCAAAGACGGCGTGGCGATTAGACGTTCAAAGATGTAGTATATTAACCACCCTCCGCAATAGGGTTAAGTAACCAAATTTTGTTTGTTTGGTAACCATCTAGGTGGACCTGGTTGAGAGCGTTAGAGCGCCGGCGAAAACTCGAGCGGGGCACGAACAACACGTTGGCGTATTTTTCGTGATGAAGACGCTTGTTGACGATGTTAAGCAAGTCGTTCGTAACATGAGTCGTGGAAGGCCCACCGATGTCGCACTGAGGCATCGGAGGGAGCATCGTCGCGTACCCTCACCCCCATCTTCCCGTCCGAGCGAAGTCGACCCGTGGCGCAGAGAGCATGGCGGCGGATCATCTTTGCGATTGCCATGCGCGGGCCGTGCGATGCCGCGTCGTCGCCGATGGAACCTCTGACGCCGATCCCGCCTCGTCGCGGAGGGGCCTACGCCGATGCCGTCGTCATCACCACGGCGGAAGGCGACATTAGAGACCGCACCGTGCAACCCGGCAACCGAGGTTATCCCAGATTCTCCCTCCCAGCCCTTCACTATCGGGCAATTTCCAATGGGGGATACGGCGCCATGGTATCAGTCCGGCTACACACCGTACCCTGCGCAGTTCACCTCGCAAGGTGAACCGCACTCAGAGCGATTCCCCGATTCACCTCGCGGTGAGCCGAGTTGGTGCCCTTCCGTGGATCCTGCTGCGGATCCTAATGCTAGGATCACCGAGCTGTTGTCAATACCAGTCCCGCAGGTGATGCCCCCCGTGCACGAAGACACGGCTGTTGAAGAGCCCCGCTATGACTTGCGGCATAACCCACGGTCACCTGATAGGCTGACGTTTTCACGGGGGTAGATTCGACAGAGACCTACAGCAGCAACACGGCGCGCGGAAGGCGGTCAGGTCCTATGCCGTGCAAGATCGAGGAGCAGCGAGGAGTAGTAACATTAGAAGTCTATTATATGTTGTAACTTGTAATCCAGTTGCTTATTTGAATTGTAATTGCACTTATTTAGTTCGTTGTCTATGTAAGCAGAACAATTTTATTCTCATTCATGAAGGCCCGCGACGCATAGATGAAGAGTGTGAGTACAAACCCAAGTAGAACTGATGCTCTACTTCGCAAGAAATACATACAATAGAAGAAACACCGCGAAACTAACTAAGTTTACTAATTTGTGAAGCATCTTCTCAACTCTTACCATAGTGGTCCCTGCAACGAGGGCAAACCAGGTGCTGTCGTAGTGATTGTAACTCTCTGCTCACTCGAAAGTTAGATGAAATGAAGACATCTTGTTTGCTACTGGAAGAAATGAGAACACTAAGAGATGGCGAGGTGAATCACGGTGAAAGTATCCTTATATAGCGTTCCGACCAGAAGGGCCACACCTGTGGAAAGTGCGATTTCTCGCCCACCGTTAATTCATTTTATTAGAAAATTATTTATTACCACAAGGTTTGAAATACAGATGCAAGAAAAGTTTTAAATTTCCACACATGTTCTTACATTTCAGACACAAGTCTAATACTTGGGATATTTCACATAGAAAGTAGTACAGGTTACAACACAAATGACTACAACACTGGAATCACTACAACCAACATGATTTAATACACCGGATAGCTTACAGGTACACAGTGGCGTCGGAGGAAGAAGGTCTATTCGGGCAGTTCCTAAATGAGTGGCCATGAGTCTTGCATAGCCTACACCTTTTGGTCTTGGTTGATCTCCACATTGGCTCGCGTCCATGTCGTTGCGGATGCGCCTTGGTAGCGCCTCCACGGCCGGGATGTCGCGTTGCTTCATTCGGCGACCACTTAACTACTCCCTGCCATATGTCCCTGTAGTGGCCTTCGACACCGTAGGAGTTGAACTCTCCGTTCCAAGAATCATACAGGTGTCGTATGCCATAGTACTCCGACGTATACATGCTACAAGATTGGTGAAATACGGCACATGCAAAGATATACGTGCGAGCAAGGCTTGTGCAGGAGTTGAGGCTTATTGCAGGTGCAAACTGCCACATCGCCTATGGTGCAAACATGCTTCCGGTCACCTCTCATGTGGCCACGAGCGTACTTGTCCCGCAGCGGACCTCGAACTTCCTCCTCATGCCATCCATTGTGATAGCTACATGGGATCGGGCCGTAATCTTCTTGTCCATGTAGGCGAGGTAACCTCCGAGTCTTGCGCTCCTTCGTCCAAATGCTTCTTCGCCATTGTTGCCCGATTGATGAAGTAACCGATCAGTGCGGTTCCATGTCTCCTCAACAACAGGTTTGTGATGGGCGAGGCACGAACCCCTTTCAACACACCGTTGTAGACTTGGACATGTTGGTTGTCATGATGCGTCGCATCGAGCACCATAGGTGTCGTGAAGAAGGGACCATTTCTCATAGTCGGGGCATGCAAGCGTATCCACTCGGCCGAACTCGCTTTGCGATGCGCTGGGTGCCGAACCTCCACTAGCACGCTCGGTTTCGACCTCGAGCTCCACCACCACGACATCGAACTTGCGCTCGTTACGCAGGCAAAGCTTCTGAACTTCTTCATGAGGTCTTTGCTCTTGAAGCGCGTGTGGAAGTTGGTGGCTTGATGCGCATGCACCAGCGTGTGCGCATGTCGTTCCATTGGAGCGGTGGGCTCATCTACCATCTTTGTATGGTGAGCAGCGCGGACAACAACCCGACATAATGATCGGTTATGACGCACACATTGGTCGGTCCCTTACAACATGTTGCTTTATGTTCGCGGAACCACAACCAAGCCCGTTAGTGCTCTCGCTCTACAATGGCAAAGGCAGCGAGAACATCGGTCATTGCCATCGGCGGCAATAAGCGGTGAGAATGGTGCCCTTGTACTTCCGCAAAGCGAAAGTACCGTCCATAGTCGGGATGGGACGGCGGTGGGAGAAGCCCTCATTGCCGGGCCAAATGCCCAAAAGACTCGATCAGGATAAGGGAATGTGGGTTGTTCGGCCGGTCGGGCCTGTCCTCCCTATTGACACTGTCCCAGGATTGGCATCCGCAATTTGCTTAAGCGTGCAGGGACTAGATCGTGCGCCTCCTTGTAGGTATTGTACAACCCTTCGAGGACGATTCGCCGCGCGCCATACCTTCTGTACCTAACGGCATACCTAATGTATTAGTTCGTGAGCCATGAGGACCTTGGGCGAAAGCGGTCAAATCGGCGACAACTATATGGCTTACGATGCTCGCGATATGCGCAGAGGTTACATTGGATACATTTGCAATGGCTCTTGAAGCTCACACGTGTGACCTATGGCTTTATGTCGCGGAAGGCCGTTCCGCGCCAGGAATCTGCGCACGAACTTTGCGGGGCAAGAGCTATGCACACTTAACTATGTACATGTCGAGGATTAGACTGCGGTAATGGAAACCATATAATAGTTAGTGCGACTTCATCGTACATAGTTCAAAGCAACAACAAACAATGTCCGAACTCACTGTAAGCTCGGTAAGTCCGATTGGTCTTCACCGCGAAACTCACGATAGCTTGCTGTGGCGACCTTGTGTGGGAACTGTTGGCCCACAAGTAGGGTGTCGCGCCGAAGGCCCACGAAGACTCGTGCTCGTGGGACGGAACAAGGAAAGAGGCCACTTGGCAATCCAACGGACTTGGAACATAGTCCGTGTCGGTCAAAACAATGCCACCGGCGATCCGCGGCCGTCGCCTTCATCCTCATTGGATTGCGAGTCAAAATTTGCCTCATCTTGGTGGCGGTGCCATCGGACATGCCATCAATAATCTCGTGACAATCAACACGAGCACCACTCCATTTGTCGACACCTTCATTCGGTTGAAACTGCGAATCTCCATCTCTTTGAGCACGGACATCTCTCCGTCGTCAACAAAGCGAGAGGGGAGAAGAGCGTTCTTTGCCTCCTTCAACGCGCCCCGCTGAAGGATTAACTGGATAAACAAAATGGACATACACCATGGGTCATCGATAGATCGGGCGTGAAGATTGCTAACAATCTCCATGTGATGTGCCCACATGGCACTGCTGGTCACCTTCGCGAGCCACACACCATGTGCCGTGTGGAGCGACCGTGTTCGCGGTGATCGCCTCTATTACTATCTTATTCCTAGCGGCGTGCCTATCGAACAATCCGCCGAATGCGTCGTAGCTCGAGCAAATCGGCGTGTGCGGGTTGGGAATGTTAAGCAAGGCACGTTGGCGGTGGACAAATCCACTCCGTCGGGCGGACGCATATTTCCGTGGAACTGCGTCTGACGTCTCCATTTACGACGAAAATAAGACAATATTTCATCAAAAACACACGAAGTAAAAACCGTGCGCGTGTTGCTGAAATAAGCTTACCGAATTCGGCGACTTTTGCAAATGGTGCGAACAGCGGACAAATAAAAATTTGACCACATGGGACGGAGGCACCTCGAAAGAGGGGAATGATCGGCCGAGTGTGTGTCCATGCGTTTATATAGCCAGCATGGGAGGCGCGATAAGACCACCGCGGGCGACTTTGCGTGGCGACAAGACCACGGTCGACTTTATGTGGCTTTGCGGCGACAAGACCACATGGGGCGACTTTTGCGCGCTTTTGTGCGGCGATAAGACCACACGGGCGGCTTTGCGCAATGACAAGACCACGAGCGGCTTTGCGCGGCTTTGCGTGATAAGACCACACAGGCGGCTTTGCGCGGCGATAAGACCACACGGCCCAGTTTTGCACAGCGACAAGACCACACGGGGCAGCTTTGCGCAGCGATAAGACCACACGGGGCAGCTTTGCGCAGCGACAAGACCACACAGGCCAGCTTTGCGCAGCGATAAGACCACACGGGGTAGCTTTGCGCAGCGACAAGACCCGATGAGTCAGCTTTGGGCAGCGACATGACCCGACGAGTCGGCAACTTTTCAGAAATACAAGACAACACTCTGCCTCGCCAGAAACTTTGTAGAAAGACAAGACAATACTCTGCGTCGCCAGAAACTTTTCAGAAAGATAAGACATCACTCGCCTGCGCGAAACTTTTCGAAAGATAAGGCGACCACGCTACCTCGTGAGGCTACTCGTGAACTTAACCATCGTGACCACCCACGAGAGCTTATAAAAGGGTGACACCTTTGGGAGAGAACACTACACAACCAAACCCAACACTACACAAGAGCTTCCTTCACCACGTCGGGATGGACAAGAGATGTAGAAGAAGCAATGGGACAAGATGACAAAGCAATGGGAACAGATTTGCGGACTAGCAAGAGTCTGTGGGAGCGGGGCGACCAAGCAAAGGCTCTGCTGGCCGGGTCCGACAAGAGGCGCTTGCTGGGATGGCGAGCTCTCGTAGTGAGGCCCCGTAGCGACAACCCCATCTCGAGCGTTCCAACCGGCGTTAGCGCGGCCACCCACTAGAGAGGAGACGCCCCCTCTGCGGTGCATGGACCCATGCAAGTTCTTCAAGTCTAAACGCGGCTAAGCTGGGCATGCGTTCTGGGGTTGTGCGAACTACTCCTGTGACTATCTCGACCGCGTTGGGACACACACGACTATCAACAACCATTAAGGTCGATTCTGATATGTTCTTATACCCTTTCTCTTTGAAGTATGCACTAACAACCTCTCCCATCTACATGTAGTCCTCGGATCGCTATGTGGCTACCGCAAGTGGATCGACCACGAGATCACCCACATGACCAATGGACTCGACTTGAGAGTGGGATGTCAAAGGGCCCGCGAGATCCGGAGGACAAGCGCCGCAATGACGAGCAAAACAGCGTATCGTCGGAGACAAAAGCTCATCTCGAGGCGTGCAATCGCGAGCGTATGAGGCTCGCGAGGAGGCGCGAGAAAAGAGAAATAGCGGCCAAGGCCAAAGAGGCCAGCCGAGGAGTTCAACGCCGAGCTCACAAGGAAGGAAAATGGCCCCGATCCTGCGCGATGGTCGGGCCATTCCGTAGTAGTCCTTCATCCTACCCGCTATGTTTTTACTATCCCCAAAGGCATGTATACTTACATAGTCCGGATGCTTGTGTCGCTTTGCATCGTAGTAGTAGCAAGGATGACTCAAGCAATGCTTGAACTAGCATGCCATGTGACCACGTGTAATGTGCCTCTATCTTGATTCTAATCTACGAGTCGACTTTGCGTGATCATGTGACCCGGCGAGTCGGCTTTGTCTGATGATGTGACCGGCAGTGGAGACAAAATCTAAAAGACATCACGCAACACCGCCAAATGATTCCTCCTCGGGCGGCCTACCTCGCGGACACGAATATCCTTGAACCCATTGCAATTTAGCCACGGGCTATATATGAATGCTTTGGCGACCATTCACCTCACTCTTCACTTCCTCTTCTCCTTTCTTCCATTCTATAACAACATGTCTTGACCTCATCTAACTTTCGTGTGAGCGGACAATTAGAATCGCTCGATGACACCTGCGTGTGCCCTCGTTGTGAGGATCCGGCAAATGTGTTCACCTCGCATCGCCAGCGAATCCATCCCGAGTGTTCATGAAGTGTTCAAATCTTCGGTGAAGTAGTGCCTAATCATCCCAAATGAATTCCATTCGAAATAGCACGCTCTTTTTTCACTTGAAGCTGCAATTCCTTTTGAGAACACGACATGCTGGTTTTGGCGGTGGGTGATGAAGGCGCGATGGTTTGAGATATTGCAATGCAAATTCTCGCCTTACAAAAACACACAGTGGTGTTCTTTGCATTTAAATCCAATGGCTCGACCCTCGATCAACCAATGCAAAATGAAGCTATGACTTAAACAATGGATGAAAGGATGGAAAGGGTTGAGAAAATGCTTGAAATTACTTCACATAGTTATTTTTGCGGTATTTCTTCTATTATTTCTTGTTCTTGCCAAGTAGAAGTCCGTTGTAATAAGATTGTAATATTCACTCTTTATATATGTATCGTAGTCCTTCATGAATAGATCAAGCATCGTGTATCCACGCATTACATGACGTATGCCTTTGCGACATTGTTGTACTTTGGCGATAGACGTTCACAAAATATTATTAGAGTCTAACAGATAGTTTTCGGAGAATGCGGAAAGTATAGCATATTTGGAATATCTCATAACCTCCTCTAGACATAAATATACCTTGCTATCAACATCCGCAAACCCTACTTTTTTCCATTTCGCAAACCCTAATCGAAATGATGAAGAAAATTGTGCAAGGCATATAGAATGGAACCACAACATTTCTAGCCCCAACATTTCAATGTCTTGTTTAGGCCATCTTCATAATCACAACGAGCGTTCTTTCCCTTTAATTTTATTTTGTAGAAGCTCCATAAAGTAATATGCTTTAACTCGTCATTTTTAACAAGCGCATCGTAATATCACTTACCTTTCTCCTTACGACTCATTACTATCTTAATCGTCCTCGTAAAATTTCTCAGAAATTTTACGCACTACAACAATATACGACGATCACAAAATGTTATTGCGAGTCTGACAAATTTTGTGCCCTTCATATTCTATGAAAATAACAAACAGACAAACCAACGTTGTCACCACACTTTTATTTTCAAAAAAATAATAACATCATACAATATATTATTTTAACCAAATTTGAGAAGTAATGTGATCAACAACCGCAACAATCAAGATATTATTTCTCTTTAGTTTTGTATTTTTCAGAGTCTTTTGAAAGCTTCAAAAAATTAAAATAAACCATTTCTATTTTAGAGTATCAATTAGAGCTTAATTGAAAATTTTAGAAAAATAAAAATAATTTAAATGAGTAAAATACACTTCTATTAAATTCAATCTTTTTTAACAATTTTTTTCTGTTTCGTCCTCTATTTTTCCTTTATTTTCCTTTTTTCGCAACCTTCTTCTTTCTCTCTCCCTATTTCCTAGCGGCAACTTTAAATTTATTTTTTAAAAATTTTGTAATCTTTTTTAATATTTTCAAAAAAAAATCTAATTTTTTTCCAAATTTTAACAAGGGGACTCTTTGGCGTCGCTCGAATTACGTGCGCACGACGCGTATGTGCCGAAGCGCTGCGACACTCGTTTCAAAATTATTTTTTAATTATTTTTATGATATTTAATATTTCAGAAAAAATTTGTAATTTTTTCCAAATTTTATTTAATTTTTTTAAAAAAATTAAGATTTTTTTACATGTTCTTCCTTTTAAAAAAAAATTTACGAAAAAGGGGGGCCGCGTCTCCAGTGCGGGAGGCGGTAGCTGCTGCCGGTCGGGGCGGTCACCATCTTGCGGGGCCGGGGCGAGTGGTCTGCCGCCCTCATTACCAGATGCGTACCTTTGTCAGGAGGCTATTTTGAAATTTTTAGCAGAAGGGGCTATTTTGAAATTTAAAATTGCTACAGGGCCAAATATGCAAAAATTTCATTAACGCTAGATTTTACCCAAAAAAAAAGATATATAATTAAATCTTGTACCTTCGAATACATATCAATAGTTTCTTTCAAATCTCTACTAGTGTAAAAAGAGGACGTTTTTCTCTGCTGCATCCACCCATGTTTGTGTACACATAACTGTTCTAACCCTTTGAATCGTCCGCATTGAATGGCCCATTTTCGTTTCATATCCTGACAGTATTTAATACCATAATTACCTACTAATCCCTCTCAAAAAACAATTACCTACTAATCCATCTAATAATCGCGTCACCATTAAGGATTTAAGTGGGCCAAGCCCTTTCCATCCATTAAAAAAAATTATCATGCCACCCACATTAGTTTTACTATCATGATTTCCTTGGTCCCTTTAATGTATGTATTAATCATTTAGTTGTCCTAATCACACCATTAATCAGGTTGGTATCCTTGTTGCCGAGAGCACCTACATGTCCACACATTCCAAATTTTCAATCGAGAACGCCTTTGCTAACATCACCGTACTCCTTCACCTCCTTCGTTGTCCCCCTTCAGCATCGTGCACGTCGCCCCTTGATGTCGACCCCGGTTCTCGCCTGAGCTGCCTCCATTGTTGCGGGTTGTGTCACCGTCGCCCTTGTTGGCTGTCATTATCATCACCCAAGGTCTCCTCCATCCCTTACGTCTCCTACCTCTCCTGCAAGTGAGAACCGCAGTGACCAACATGTAGCTATGATGAGAGGCATAACTTAACGGCACCACCAACTAGTAGTTTTCTTTCCCTCTCATCAAATATGTTTCTTTGTGACGACACTAGGATCAAGTCAGATCCGGAGACAAGTTCTCATTGAGGAGATGATCACCAATAACAAGGGCTCCCCCTCCATTCCTGGCTCCCTCTTCTCCTTAATCAGTAGCGATGCAGTGACGGTGTTAACTGAAGGCAAGTGGTGTAGAAGCGGGCGTTAAAATTGTTATTGTGTTAGCATAAATTTGACATTAAAAAACACTAATTTGATATTGATGTGACATGAAACATTAAACTGAACCAAATACTTATCATTATTTCATGAGGTATTTCACCTTCAACGGGTCTTCTTCAAGAGAGTTAAAGGAGTGATTAATAATTATTTTGACTAGTTTCATTAGATCTAGAGCCGTATATCCCCACCGATTTTAGATCAAGAACTAATAAGTCAATATCGCAGGTTGATATACTACTCAACCTGTATTCCACTTCAGCTACGATTTATTATGTAAGTAAACACTGTGGCATATAGAATTTTTCATATCTTACGCTCCATTCCATAAATCCCTAACTACATCTACGCATAATGGCACTCGGAGATGCAGACATCTTCTTCCAATAGATCGACGCACCCAAACATGTACGATAGGCTGCTCATCGAGCGTGGCACATTTTGAACTATGCGATACGAGCCGAGACCTTCAAAAGCTAGAAACCTACGAGGAGCCCAAGAAAGCAGTGGTGATAGGAGGACCTCCGTGAAGCCGAAAATGACCGCAAAGCGCGTGATGCATAAGGGAATGCTCCCGCTAGTGAGACCGCTGCCGTGATTTAGCGCTCCCTGCATGAGCGTAGTCCGCATCAAGAGATAAGTTATATTCAATTACATCCCGATTATTAATTTGGCCTCGTTGTGTTATCCTAACATCATTCAATCGCTCAGCCCATCTTACGTACCACCGACTCGAGATTACCGCCATCGCGCAATACGACAAAGGGAAGGAGCGATAGATCGCCAATACTAATTAATCTCATTCCAATCACCTTTTTCGATACCGCCAAGCACATGTATCATAGGTGTATTTCGCTTGTTGATTCATGCATGATGTCATTTCTAAACACGAACAACCCTACACACCATGTAATTCACAACTATATTATAAAGTCTATTTCAAATTTTATTCTCTTTTTTAATGGAATCGTTTTGCAAACACTACAACCATGACAACTAGCAAGGTGTGTACCCTAAACCCAAATATTTTCAAGATAAGGCGCAAGTTTGAAAAAGATCTACTGTCTAGGTTGGACATGCAAGTAGTCTGCTCATTTCTTGCTAGCTCAAATCGTTTACATTTTTTTATCAATTTTCTATGTAAAATCAAATGCTAAATACAAAGGTACATAGGCACGTAAAATAGTGAACTTGTGAAGTGATTACCATGCTATGTTTACAATTGGTAGTCATGCGCTCGAGGAAACTGCTCATCTTTCCACCCAAATGGTCCATGTAATTTTGCAACAATTGTAAGATTTTTCATCTAGGAACCCCTTCCTATGATTGAAATTAAATTATATCATATGCAAATTCAATAAACACATTTGATAACCCCACAACAAACACACACACACCCAAAGTCACTACCAGTGTGAAGTAGTCCTAAAAACTACCGCAAATGATTGAACAAATGAGAAGTAGTCCTAAAACTACCGCAAACGATTGAACAAATGAGAGCAAGGAAAGATGATATTTTTTAACAAACAAATTAAAACACGTAACCAAGAATTTCGCTCACTATCATCTTGCAGCAAGTAAGACAGGCGGTCACACCATCGACATAGGCGTCACACCTCGCTTTCCCGTAAGCTCAACAAGCTAATGTAGTTTTGCGAGAAGAAGGCTCAAAGCTTCACGCCCATACCGTTGATATATATACAGCAACCCACATGAAATTAATATACACTTGAGTAGTTTAATAATTGCAGGCAATCAAATGCACCATGGAGCATCAAATTTTACACTAATACACTACTACAAAAGGCATATCGACGCCATCACGCATGCTGACTAAAATCATCAGATAAATACAATCACAACGGTTTGGCTTTATAATCCGATATGTTATTGACTCACGCAAAAACCGATGTGAAGAAGTAATATCACAAACAATTCGTTGAAACTATATATGAAGTATCACGATGATTCTCGAATAAGAACCGCCTATGATATTACTAAATCGAGTGTTAGTGATTTCGCCATGGTAAAATCATAGAGTTAGTGATTTCAAGCCATGGTAAATCGTAGAAGTCATGGCAAAATCAGAGTGTTAGTGATTTCAAGCCATGATAAAATCATAGAGTTAGACATTTCAAGCCATAGTAAAATCACGCAGGTAGGCATTTCAAGTCACAGTTAGTAAAATCGAGATACTTATCACGATTTGCTTTAATATAAATCGTGGTGTGATACTAGCTTATCACGCATGGTTTTTGTTTGAAACCGCTTGTAATTTGCAAAATTTTAAACGCTACAGAGGCTAAATATTTGACGCGCCCTTATATATTATACCCAATCTACCTTGTCTTCCGTCCTCCTCCATGAGGAGGAGGAGGAGGAGGAGAGGAGGAGGGATGCGGAGCTCCATGTCTACCGCAGAGGTAGACTACCTAAGGTACGTATACCCCAAAACATACACAATTTGTTAACTGCTTGATGGTTCTTATTTTATTTGTACCTAGTGCAGAGCGCCGCTGAGGTTTTCGATCGTTTCATTTTCCTTCCGATTTGAGCTTGAGTCGAATTCGACGATTAGCAAGAAACAGCTTTGTGATATGTCGGTAAGGTACATAGAGGAGCTCACAAGACCAATCCAAGAAGTCGATGAGTTCTTCAGAGCTTAGAGGCACAGATGGATTCTAGCTAGTTTAACTTTGTAATTTATTCTTTTTCCCATTCTGGAGGACGTTGTTAAACCTTTGGTTTCTTTTGCTAGATAGGTCTCTCCTACAACGTGTTTGCCATCGTAAGTTTAATTGGATTTTAGTTGTCTTGCTAGAAGTTATATATGGAAACTACCGTCTAGCAATTAATTGATTTGGCTCAAAATCCAATTTTTTTCAATAGAAAACCATATGGGTCATTGCATCGTTCTTGTTCGTAACCGTCAGAAAAATAGACTACCATAGACGGCTCAACAAATATCTTTTAGCACGATTTCGCCTTATTCGTAACCGCTCGCGATAGTCTATTTTCACATGATGTTTAAAACCGCCGCGAATTCTCATGTCACATCGACCCATAAACTCGTATGGCTCACTAAACCGCCTCGTGATGACGCTTGAACCGCCTGCGGAAGACCTTTTTCGTAGTAGTGAATGGACGTAGCGCAAGGTGATTCGGCATAGTTTAGTTATGCCATTAACTATGGCGCGGCAAAGGGTTCTACCACGCCATGAGTATCGGGCGTGATAGATTGTGCCACGCTAGTTCTCCATGATGGCACCGCGCGCACAACGCCAGATGACAGTTTGACCACGCCGAGGAAAGTGGCGTGATAATGTTGGCAATGCCACCAGTTATAACGTGATCAAAAGGGTTATAATTGAAAATAAAGTTAGCGATGGATTAGCTTTAAACATTATTAAAAAGAATTAAATAATAAAAATTCACTCAAGAAGGGATAAGTGTGACTCAAGAAGGGACATGCCGCCACTATATCGATGGCACCTTGCACCCTCCTCTAAGGCACCGCGTTTCACACGGCAAGGCCCACGGTGGCAAGTTACAAGCCCAAGATGTGTCGCACCTACGAGCAGCGAACGGGCGAAGCCACGCTGCGCTCCTTTGCCGAGTCATAGCGGTGCATGTTCGCCACCGACATAAAGGCACCAGAGCGGCTTGTCCCACCAGGCCAGACGCCGAGGTCTTAGTGTGCGCTACCCACGCCTGCAGGCGCATCCATGGCATATGGCATGTTTGGTTTAGATCCAAACTTTGCCACACAAATTATGGCAAAGTGGCATGTTACATATTTTTCTCGCAACCAATTGACCACAATCGTGGTAAAATTGGCACATAGACCAATTGACCGCAATCGTGGGCAAAATTTGGCACATATATGAGTCTATGAGTGGGTTAAGTAGCTACGAAAGTGGCATGCTACAAGTGTAGCTACGAACCAAACACTAGCATCACTTGTCAAATTTGTCTAAAACAAGTGTGGCAACTTATGTTTCAACCAAACACCCCAGGCCAAGGGTCGCTAGGTTTCGTGCTTGGTCTAAGATCAAAACCCGTGATAATTTCATTGAGAAATTATAAAGTTTCTAGAGTGTATGCAGAGCACACACTAGCCCAAAGCTTGACCTCTTTCTCTCCCTCTCTCTGTACGCAGCTACCATACTATAAACGGTTGTCCACTTTCCCATGTATAGATTGGGAACATTGTTTTTACCATTACGCGAGAAGTCACCGGGGTTCTTGTTCTTCCTGTCTAACCGCTTTCACTGGCCTGTATCCTCGCGCGGCCACCGCAAGGTCTCGCCGCCCCATGTCTTGGCCGCCACTCTCTCGCATTATGGAGCCACCCCTGTTAGCACGGGCGTGGTCACCAAGGCAAACCGCCACGAGTTTGTACATTGTGTGGCAAGAGGAGGGCGACGCAAAGGCCGACAAATGAGTCCAACCGCCAGAGTTGTCACCGAGAGGAAGGAGAGATCAATCACACATGGACGACATGTCAGCACCATGTCACCAAATTCAAAGCCGAGCCATCTTTTGGCCCATTTAACCTCAAGGGCCAAAATGACCCTTTGTCGTGAGGTACTAATTTGGTGAAATTTTTGCATATTTGGCCTCAGAGCAATTTTAAATTTCAAAATAGCTCCTTCGCTAAAAATTTCAAAATAGCATCCGCGACAAGGCATCGCATCACGAAATGAGGCAACACCGCCACCGGCGCGCAATCGATCGCCGGCCGGGCGCGCAGCCACTACCAACAGCGCGCAGAACGCCTTTTCGTAATTTTTTAAAAAGGAAGAACATGTAAAAATCTTAATTTTTTAAAAAATTAAATAAAATTTGGAAATTACAAATTTTTTTGAAATATTACATATTATAAAAAAATTTAAAATAATGCCACTCTTCACAAGCACTCCGCAGGTCGAGGGCCCCCGCCGCGCTCGCTGCCGAGGTCGCGGCCAAGGCCAAGATGTCGCAAAGCACCGAGCGCGCGGCACAAGCTCCCCTACCGCGCAACAGTGCGCCAGCAGCGCGGCCCTACGGCCACCAGCAAAAACGCTTGTTTTTTTCTTTAAATCACGCCGAAGTCACATCGCTTCACATCGTGTCATTCGCCGCTGCTTGCGCTGTGATATGAATGAACGCCGCGCGCAAGCCATTGAGGCGCAGCGCGCATTCTCGACGCAGTGATTAGATTAGGTAATGACGATTTAAATTTTTCTTATTGCGCTTTGTAGCGTATACGCATTTAGATTTCACTAATCGTTAGTTGTTCTATTTGTAGCAATGGCACATACTCTACCACCCTACCGAGGAGGCATGGACGCCAAGATCGCTCGCCACGCTTGGATCGGTGGCAATGGACCGCCAACTCGTGACACGGGACCGAGGAGACTTGGCCGTTGGACGAAGCGGTATCCGAGATTCACAACTGACTGACAGGTCGCCTGATGCGAATATGGGCAAAACCTCCCGATTGATGCTCCGCCTTTTCCTCCTCGTTGATCGGCGTCGAGACCCACACGCCCACTTCCTGGGAGATGACCGTGACACCGCAAGACGCCGCCATTCACCGGCTACTCCAAACAACAAAAGGGTAACTCAGCTCGGTTTGGTACTATGCAGCAAGAACTTGGCCAAGTAAATGCAAACCTGCAGCCCTGAAAACCTCCCAAACCGGGCACAGATTGATGCTCGAACTGGAAGGAGGAATCTTGAACTTGAATTGATTCACCCACCAGGGGATCAATTCGTGTAGCAGAAAACAAAACCGTAGCAGTTACCAAGCAGCAGAGATAAACAATTTGACCAGCAGTCTCGACGTAGATTGAATCCGCAGCCAAACAAATCCTCCAACCCGTGAGCAATGAAGACCATGAATTAGATGGGATGAATCACCAAGATTCGGTTTGGCAATTCCGAAGCCGACGCTCGAAATCACACAACAAACAAAGAAACCCATAGATCAGTTTCACCAAGAACTCAGGCACAATTTTGGGTCGCCGCCATGGTGTTTTTCTGGAGATATCTCTCGACTCACGCAAAAACTAATCCCCCTTTTCACGGGCACAACCCTTGGCCTTTATAGGCTGGCTACACACGCACTCGGACTCAAAATCGACAACCGACTAAAATATCTATTGGACTCATCTAACTAAAGATAGCACACGCAGGTGCTTGACCCTGACTCCACAAGCAAAGTTTTGAGGAACCGTCGCTGGTGAGTCCAGTCCGAGCGATTACCTCGTAGACAAGCGTAGAATCGTAAGAACAATGCATGAACAACAAGAACATAATAAGAGATAGAACACAGAGATGTAGGGGGACTTCTTGCTTCTCTTTATTCCTTCATCCATCGATCAATCCTTTACAATGAATAGCACCCCCTATTTATAGGCTACGACCCTGCTAGGGTTTGGGATGAGGAGCCCACCTTGGGCCAGGACTCCCGGTCCCCGGGCCCGTTTCCTAACACTCCCTTGGGCACTCATCCTTCATGCCCATGCCTCGTCAAACTCCATAAAAACCAAGTGGGAAAAATTTGGAGAAAGAGTACATGAATCATGTTCTGCTATGTCGCATTTAATTGCCTCATTAAAACCTTAGCCGAGAAACTTCAGAAAACTCGTCAAGGGAAAAAGAGTACAATCCACCCAATTTCATTTAATCTTCAGATTTGCTCTTTGGGTACTCGATCTTCGTGATCAAGCTTTAGTAATGAGTTTGTGAAGATTCTCCCCGACTCGCACTTCTCTAAGTCTCATCATTCCAATTTCCAGATATGCACCTTTCAAAGCTAGATGTCGAAGTGACTTAGTGAACAAATCTGCAAGATTTTCACATGACTTAGTATGCAAGACTTAATTTCGCCCATCTTTTGCATTTCATGAGCATAGAAGAACTTGGGGTTGATATGCTTTGTGAGAGGATTCTTCACAATAACTCATCCGCACTTGTGCAACACAAGCCGCATTATCTTCATTTATAATAGTGGGGTTGGTGCGGTATTCTATCCACATAATCGCTGGATGTAGTGAATCATCCGCCGGCCAAGTACATTCTCGTGAGGCCTCGCACAATGCTATTGTTTCCGAGTGGTTTGTCAAGTCGGTACAAGACTCGCTTAGACGATTTTCATGGAATTGCGCCCACCACATAGGAGTTCATAGCCTGCTTTGCGATTTATTGTATGCGGGTCCTACAAGTACCCGTTTTCTGCATTGCCATTCATAGTTAAGTCTTTGTTCTTTCAGAGAATGCACCAAGTTCTTTGCTTCCTTAGAGGTATCGGAAGATATCCTTTATTCCCCGCCAATGCCTTTGGTAGGTTCTCAGACTATACCTTGCAAGTAGGTTCCTGCAAATACAATGTCCGTTCTAGTACAGCTTTGCTAAATACATTAGTGCTTCTATTGCACCTCGCGTGGGAGTTCCGGTCCCGTGACTTCCTCCCCTCTTCTTTAGGTCTCAGATGAGTCTTTGTCTTGTCGCAAAGATGTTTCACCATTGGCACTTTCAATGGGTATGCCTTTGCCAAGTCGAACCTTTCTAACACCTTCTGAGTGTAGGCTGACTGATGCAATAATGTTCCTTCAGGGGCATGCTCAAACTGCAAGCCTAAGCAATATTTGGTTTTACCCAAACCTTTCATTTCAGATTCCAACTCCAGGTAAGAGTTTGCTTTCTTAATATCCTTCAGGGTTTCGATAATATTCAGATCATCTTCATACACTGAGATTATACAAAATTCATTTTGGAATTGTTGTATAAATACACAGGGTTTATTCTCATTGTTCGTGTAGCCTTTCTTACATAGAAAGTCGCTTCAAGCGATTATACCACATTCTGCCTGATTGCTTAAGTTCGTACAATGACTTTCTGAGTTTCACACTGTACATATTTCTATTTGCTCTATCTTGGTTCGGACAGGATACATTCGTGTATCTTCATATAATTGTCCGAATCCAATATTTCATAAAGGTATGCTGGTACCCCATCCATCAATTTCAATTCTAACTTCAAGTTCACTGCCATTGAGATAAATGTCTAAAGGGGGTTCTGCCCATGATCGGGGAATAGGTTTCTTCACAATCATCTCCTGGATGTTCAATGAAACCTTATGCAACGAGCCTTGCTTTTTTCATTTTTCTTTCGAACAAATATCCACTTATGCCCTACGGGTGCACAAGGAGGCGTGCGCCATGTGCCCAAACACCATTCTTTATTCGAGAGAATAATTCAGCTTTCTCGCCTTCTTTCAATCGATATTTTCTTTCATTCAATGAGCGATACAGCTCAATCAAGATTGATGATTGTGACAAGTTTCTTTGCAAAGTATATGTCGACATTGGTCGTTGTCATATTCAAAGATTCTCCGAGGTCATAAATTTTATAGTTATTTCTTCAAGGGGCGATTCTTTTAATGCTTCTACTTGCTCACCGTTGCTTTCAATTGCGGACAAGTCCCTTTAGTTTTTCACCCGATGTGTGCGCACACATCCATGCCGATGCCTCCTTCATGGGGATGTTCAATTCGTATGCCTTTTCAAGGTTCCATACCGATGCCGTGTCTCAACTGCTCCCCTTCTCGTTCGGGCACTTTGATCGGCCGTGTCAAGTCCTTCTTATCCTTTTTCACCAGCGCCCCCTGCTACTTCGATTCGAGGGACCGAGTTCTCGCCCTTTATTCCGAGGCCTCGGACGGGATTAGGATACCTTCAATGGTATTTCAACCTCTCCTGCATTGCTTGCGTGCAAGTGCTACTTATTCACGCCTTCAAATCACTAAAGTAGTCGCGCTTGATTCGCTAATACTTGCGAATCAATTATCTTCTGACTTCAATTGTCTTCTAGACTTCAATTCAATTATCTTCGACTGCAATTATCTTCTCGACTTCTATTTGCTTCACTAGTGCGCGGTCATATGCATAGATTTCAATTATCTTCGGACTTTAATTGTCTTCTAGACTTCAATTATTTCCGACATTATCATTAAGGGTTGATTTCTCCCCTAATGACGGAAACTAACCTCATCTAATGTACTATCGAATCGGCATTATACAAATCTCCATCATATGGTCCAAATACTTGATTATGGATGCCGCCTCATAACCAACGATATTCCGACTTTCGAGAAGACCCATTTCGCCACATGGTGGTGGTATAGGTATATAACCCTTGCAACCAAACCCGCAAGATGAGGAGTTTTCAAGATCGACTTTGCGCTAGTTGCATAGTTGGATGGATGTTATAGGCCGACGGTCTAAAATTAATGAGAGTCGCACGAGCAGATCAGCGTGTCCCCAACATATAGTTGGTAAATTACAATTCTTCAAAGTTCGCTAGTCCATTCGGGTGTGGATATGCGTGCATGTAATGCTCAACTTTTAATTCCCATTTTCATGCAATAATCATCAAATGCTTTCAAAGTAAATTCTCCTGCGTTGTCCATTCAGTGGACTTCATATGATGATCGGGAAAATATTTCTAATTTAATTATCTCATGAGATTGGCTTTGCAAAAGCTTGATTTCTCGTGAGACAATAAACATAGTGCGACCATTCCGAGGAAGCATCGATGAGCACTATAAAATACCTCAAATTACCCTTACAGGGCTATATAGGACCGCAAAGGTCTCCCGATACGGTCCAGAATGCAGGGACTTCATCCTTCGCTTTGAGCAAAAGGTCTAGTAATTAATTTCCAGGCACATGCGGGCACACAAAATCTTCCGATTCGAGAAATTCTTTATATTCATATTATGTCCCTATGAATTGTTAATTATATCTCTCATTATCTTAAGACCTAGGCGACATAAGCTATCATGCCGTAGATAGAAAAGTTCGAGCTTCTAAATACGCTTTGGCAAGACAGTGCCGAGGTGCCTTAATATTAGTGTAGTATAGCCCAGCCATATGAAGGAAGATATTCTAATACTATTTTTCACTTTCTTCACGTTTTGTAATGAGCAGTATGTCTGACCATACTCTTCTTCGCCTCTACATGGAAACTATTAGCGAAAATATCCTTGAGAGTTCTAGTCGATTCTGGGTACAACAAGTCTTCTTCAATGACCAAAATTGTGCCCGTTGGGAGTATAATTATAGCCCTTCCTGAGCCTATTATACAAGTATCGCTGCCTGCGATTGTCGTAAGACTACCAGCATTCTTGCTGATTGACTGGAAAAAATTCCATTTCTCTCAGGATGGTATTCGTTGTCCGCTACCGCTAAGCACACTTCCTCCATAGGGCGCCACACGCTGTTCTAATATAATGTACTTTATTAATATGTAGCGAAAGCAAGCAACACATAAATAAAATACTTCAGATATCAGAACATAACTTGCTATTATAAAAACGGGAAAAATAAGCTTTGCAGGACTCATAATAAGAATTTAATGCTTTGCTCTCCTAGAGCTTGCAACCTTTATTCAATAATTCAAAATTCTGCTTCAATTACAAACCGCAAGTTTCCATAAAGGTCCGAGTGCAATGCGTGCATTGGATCTAACAGCGTAAGTATTCGTGAACTTCGCCAAATCGCTCCATACGCGATCTTCTCTCTTGAGCAAATAGGTCGCGGGTCGCGATGTCCAAAGGAGGGATGATGGGGTCACATCGGGTGTTCACATTCATAAGTGCAGCTAATGGATGTGGATCCTCCGTGCTCGCAATGGCGAGGTATGCCTCATGCTATCATTTGCCCTTCTTAGACCGAAAGCATCAATAATGTGCGATGCACGACCACCCTTCTTGCTCCTCTCATTTGTGAGAGCTTCATCACCTTGTAGTCGCTAGCAGAAGGGCTTCATGGCCAACATTGCTACTAGGTGGTCGCAAGATGAAGTTCTTTCCTAGAACATCACCTTGAGCTTCCGCAACTTGCATGATGTCAATTAATTCGACATACTTCATGTAGCCGTCTTGACGATAGTTGCGTGTGGATTATACCGCGTTTGGGTGAAAGGTAGAAAATCTTCTCCATCTTCGCTCATCCGTGATTACATTACCACGCACTGAGACCGATATAAATTCTATACAAATTACGCCATATCATCGGTTCTTCAATTCGATTCGTGATGCAAGTCATCTTCATATTCATGCAAAAAGTTCAAAGGATTACTGCTGGTAATCTGCATAAAATGGTTGCAAAATTCTCACAATGCTCTTCAACCTGTGTTCAGTGTTCGCATTTTTCTATGCATTTTTCATGATTTACCGCTATTTTCAGTGATTAAAAGCAATATAAACAATCACAGATAATCAAAACAGTAAATACGAGACATAAATTGCATAGAAATAATAATAACAAAGTTAAACATGCTTCAAATGCGAAAACTGATTCAAAATTCGGATTCCCTAGGCCTTTTTCTGCTGGAAAAGTTACTTTTCGGCGAAAACTGCAAGTTTCAAGGGTTAAAACGCGAAATATCAGTTCTGAGAAAATTTGCGTAATATGCAAATATCTGGGGGGTTATTCTGCAAGAATTTCTTTACCCACAAAAACCTCATAATTTTCATAACGTAGAGGTTTTATTTGCAAAAACTAGAATTTCTTTTTCTACCTTTTTTTTTCTTCTTCTTTTCACCCGTTGGCCCTTTTTTTTCTTTTGACAAAATCCCATGCAAAATCGTAGGCCCATGCAGTCACGTTGCATGGCCTTTATGGCTACTAGGCCACGTTGCCAAGGCCTTCAAGGCCCACTCGGTCCCTTTGTTTTTCTTTCTTTGGCTGCAGAGGGTTTCCTCCTTTTTCTTACAGAGGCGCATGCTCCAAAATATGCCTGAGGCGGCTGCTCCAGCGTGTGTTGCTCCGGCGTGCGGGCCGGCGAGTGGGCGCGATCGCGGGCTGCTCCGGCGCGTCGGCGGCGAATGGGTGCGCCGCGCGGCCAACGAGTGGGCGACCGAGGTCACGAGCACGGCAGCCGCCACGGCGTGGATGTGGGTGGCGCCGCACTACGGTGCGAAGTGAGGCTCACCGTGCGCGCGCCCCAAAGTTGGGTCAAGAAAATAATTTCCGTGATACCGGTGCTTGTGCTCTCGTTGGGAATTCATGCATGCTTAGAAGCCATGATCTCAACATGCAGGGCTGCATGCACACGTCTACACATTGATGTGTCTTGCATCTACGTGATGCTTTTGCAAAACTGCTTGTGTGCACACTGCTTCTTGCGGCCGTGCGTGCATGCTGCTGCTGCTTGCGGCCGTGCGCAGCCATGGTGACTGCCGGTTGCAGGCGCTACACGCGGGGGCCGGCTGCAGCCGCGGTGCGCTCATGCGAGCCGGCAGCATGACGAGGCCGTGCGAGGCCAGCCGGGGCGCGCGTGGCAGGAAGCCCGTACGGGGGTTGACATGGCTAGCGACTAGCGCGTGCGGCGCGCGGTGGTGGCAAGGCCACATGCGGGTGGCTGGCGGCGAATATTGCGACTTCGTGGCCATGGATTTTTTTACTGTTCATGCATATGCATATGTATACGATGCAAAGTAATGTAGTACAAGATTGCAACGGAGGCGCGGCTTCATGCCGTCATGTGCATGTCTGCCGCGTGCTAGCGGCGTGACTCTATTGTCGCCTCCGTGGCGATGCGTGATGGCGGACTATGCCGACCGGTAACGTGTCGCGAAGGTAGCGACACCGCCACGAGCGTGCGCGCACATGATGCCTTTCATGCGATTGCATCTACTACCTACGGTACAATCATCATCTACTCTTTCATGCACCACACGATCGGCTTGGCCGGCGACTTCAAGTCGGCTCGCGGTAGATTAGAGCGGATTTGCACCGTAGGAAACCAATCTAGAAAGCCAAATTTGCGAATTGAAAGCAACTAGAAAACGATTCAATCTACGAGTGTCGCTCATCGACGGTTACCTTTTCGATGCGAGGAGAGTCGATCGTGGCCGATAACGCTTTGAGGAACCGTCGTGGCGAGTCCAAATTCGAGCGACACCTGTAGACAAGCGTAGAATCGTAAGAACAATGCATGAACAACAAGAACATAATAAGAGATAGAACACAGAGATGTAGGGGGACTTCTTGCTTCTCTTTATTCCTTCATCCATCGATCAATCCTTTACAATGAATAGCACCCCCTATTTATAGGCTACGACCCTGCTAGAGTTTGGGATGAGGAGCCCACCTTGGGCCAGGACTCCCGGTCCTGGGCCCGGTTTCCTAACACAAAGCATGCATGCACTCGGACTCTATAGAATTAAAAGAAACCGACACCTAATATGCATGCCACTTGGATTAAAAATTCTGTAAATAAACTAGAAATCGATCTAGCTCAATTAAATAAAGTTTTAAACTCTCCAATTTGAACCAGAACTCAGACATCCTCGCACAAGTGCAAAACACTGCGCTCGGCCATCACCTGTTTTCTCATGCTGTTTGTGTCTCACGCGCGCCGCTGGCTCAATCATTGCATGCATGCTAGTCGGCCCACGATCGAAAGATCCACGAGACTATAATCTTTTCTCTTTTCCATCCATTGCACCAAGACAAGATACAACCTCAGATTGTGAGTTGGAAATAGAACCCAAAGTTGGAGTAGCACTTGGGGTTGTATCACTGCTTCTTGAAGCAACTCCAACGCCATAACGCGCCAGCATCGCGAGCCACCTTTGTGCCACCACTGATCAACGTCGACACACTTCTCTGGCCATCCCCTAACATCATCTACACCCTTGGTGAGCTCCTAGTAGTCCCCTTGTGCTTCTGTGCGCGTTAGATCGAAAGATTATAGACTTCATCGTGGCTGCCCATAGCGCCGCCACGGGAAAGGTTATCGCCGCCGCTCCAGTGACCATTTGTCCCCGAGCCACTGCCTATAGCATCGTAGTCATCCCCTAGAGACAATGCGCACCACCCTTCGTTGTCGATTTCCTCCAAGCGCGAAAATCATGTCAGACCCGAGGCACCTCGCCACTTCTCGCCAGCATAGCGCCACCTTCGACCATCTCTCCAGCCCCTACCACCACCCAGTGGGATTGCCCTCAAGAGGGGAACCCATTTTGCCCATCCCCCGAACCTCTCTGTGCCTGCCTCACTGCTGGCGTGCTCGCCATGGCGCTCGGCCGCGTGCAGCTCAGCTACTCTTCTCTTTCTCTCTCTGACAGTGGGCCCAGGTGATTAGGAGATGTTTAGCGCTAATTAACAGAGCTTAAATAGTATTGAGTCTATGACAAGTGGGACCGATAAAAAATTTAATAGAAATCTAATTTAAAACGTAGTTAGAATATGAATCACCGACAAGCAGGCCCCACATGTAATTTATTAAAACAACAAAAAATGAGAAAAATCGCATTTAGTTCAGAGGTGAATACACTTTGTCTACTGGAAAGCGTAAACCTCAATAGAACTCAGAAGAAAATACACTTTCACTGTTGGAAAGCGTAAACCTCATAAAATATACTTTCGATGCCACCTTTTTTAATTTATGGAATTTTCAAACCGAAGCAAATTAAAAGTTAATAACTTTTGCATACGAACTCCAAATTGAATGACTCTTTTTTTCAATTCATATAAAATCATGCTCTATTTGGATATGAAAAAATATTGGGATTTTGTTGCTGTTGAAATTATTTTTCTATATTTAATTTGCTTCTTGCTCTTTTGATTAGACGTCGATTGTTTGAGCGAAATTTACAACGATCATCCATCATCTTATTCAGAGCAACCAGAGAAAGGCAAGCACCTCCTTTTACCATTATTTCAATTATCATACTTCTTTTTGCAAATATATTATGCATATGTGTATGTTTGCTTAAAATTACTATATTTGGGGATAACGGTAGTTATATTCTTGCTCGTTGCATGATCCTCCTTGAAATATTGATATCCTTATTGTTGTAGCCATTAGGGTATGGTTTAGACAATGAATAATGTTGAATACGGTTTTTTGAATGCGAATATTGCATAAATGCTTAGCCGGGCTTTAGTCTTTACTAAAATTGAAAAAATAGATGACATGTTGAATATGAGTTTGAGAGATTTTGAAATGATGGTCCAGAGGGGTTTACCTCTGTTATTTTGTATAAAAATAAAAAACTTAGTTTGTGACACGAGCGAGTTATATTATAATTTGAGAAGTGTGAGAGGTGTATCTCACAAGTAGATAGGAAAAGATCCTCGTCCAGGTCAATTAAGGACTGAACACTGGTATATCCGACCTAAGTGTAAGCGTACAACTATATGTGTTGGTATGGGACAACCTTAGCTAATTAAGTCATCAAAAACTAGCCTTGCATGTTGGTAGACCGTAGTAGTGCGAGCATGACTGGTATAGGTATGTTTGAAGGGGCTCCCTTCACCACGGTATCGAGAACAAAGCTTGCCAACACGAAGGTAAATGCCTCACTGAGATAGGGGTGTACCCAGGTGAAGTGAAGGTGCTCATTCGCTAGGCTAGTGCAAGGTCAGGACTAGGTGATGTAAAGGCTTCAATACTTACTCTAGACTGCTTACCTAAGGATAGTGGGCGGTGGTATCGATGGATGTCAAACAAACTAGAGATTTCGTATGCTGTGGGTAAAGTTGTGCACCTCTGTAGAGTGTAAATTTGTTTAAATAGCCGTCCTACCGGTGATGAACGTGCTAAGTGTAGTATTGCCAGGTATAGTCTTGGTTTTTATAAAAATAGTTTTTGTTATAAAATAAGGGAATGGTTTTGTTGTGTTATTTGAGTTGAGTGCCATGTCTATGGCTGAGAGTAAGATGTTGATTGTAGCTGAGGAGGGTTGTGATTTATTATTTATCAATTACTTACTTGTTGTCCTTTATCTATTTAACTGCTCTTTAAATTTTCATTGCAAAGTACTACATATTGATATTACAAATAAAACTTGCTTAATGCTAAAAATAACTTGTAGCATAGAGCCTCATCTTTTGTTAGCCATACATATATATAAACTTTGCGATACACTACAAGTCTTGTTGAGTATGTAATGTACTTTATCTTGCTTAAATTGTTGTTCAGACTTCGAGTATGAGCCTACGCCGGACGATGCGTTCTTTGCACCCGGTATCGGAGGGTTCGGTAATGGGTCCTTCTAGGACTTGTTTCTTGTCGGTTGCCTAAGTAATTGGATGGGCATACCACTAGACTTTTTAGACTTTATACATATTATGCTTCCGCTATTTCATTCGCTACTTCTGATACTTGAGCTTTTATTTGGCCGGTCGGCCCTTATGATGTAAAGTTTGTAATCACTTAAGTTGTGTATGCCAATATTTTGGATGCGTGTACTAGCCGCTGATCATGAGACTAGTACGGTACACACACGAGGTCTTTGGATATTCAAAGCCCGGGGTCTGACAGTCCTACTCCTGATTCCCTATCCTTGTGGGGTCCCACATGTTACCCTACCACCAACACTACTACTCTTCTCTCTCTCTCTCTCTCTCTCTCTCTCTGTGTGTGTGTGTGTGTGTGTCAGCTCCTCTCCCCCAAATGCAGCACTCTACTCCTCCCTGGCGACCTCCAAGAGTTTGTTCTTGCGATTGGACAAAGTGGGCTGCTTCGTGGCGAGGAGATCGGAGGTGGAGATAACATCGCTTGCTGCCAACGAGGAGGAGAGGCAAAGGTTGGAGTTGGATCTGGCGGCTACAATGGCAGTGACAACAACAGTTTGGAGATGGCGGCGCTTGCTGTCGGTGAAGAGGAGAGGCGCATGCCAGAGTTGGATCTAGCTGTTGCGGTGGCGACAGCATTGTTGGGACCCAAATATGCAAATCTGGACCCTCTGTATATTCACTACTCCATGATCACGCTAATGCACACAATATCAACATAGATGAATATCATTCCACACAAGGCGAATATAAGAATAAACGACGAATTTGATTAAATAACAATTATGACCTTATGGTCAAGTTTACACTTATTAAGCCACGCAGGGCTAATCACTAAGTAAAGGAACAGCAGCAGAATAGAAGCTACTCCAGTGGGAATCCATCGACTTGCCACAGGCAACCAATTGGGATCAAAACCGAGCGATCAACCTTCTTCTGAAACTCCTCCTAAAAACAGGCGAAGACTCCCCCACTTCAGCTAAATGATTACAACAAAAATGAGTACTCCGAGTACTCAACAAGTTGCACCACATAATGTAATTATACATGATGGTTTATTTCAAAAGAAATGGCTTCTATGGTTATTTTTGCAAAAAGCAACACTTACATTTGAATACAAATAATAGATTGAAAGCTTAATTTAAAACAAATAAATAATAATAATTTAACAAGTATTTTCACAAAGATCACATAGCATAATCAATTTCTTTCACACAACTATATGAGTTAATTCACACAGTTGTCCCTCCTAATTGTTTTATGAAAATCTACCCCTCGTGTAAAATCCCCGAGCATGTCTATGACCGCAGACGCAGCTATTCGAATAGATTAATTAATACTTCGCAGAGGTTTGTATACTTTACCCACAGGATACAACCAGTGTAGCCTACACCAATTATAGCAAAACATTTTAGAAACTTCATCTCGATAGTTGACTCTCCCAATGTACATACAGTCGACCCTAACCTCACTGCTGGATGACCAGCCCCTGTAAGTTCAAGAAGCATGGCTGCCAGGAGAGCTCGAGTGTGTCAGGTTCGATGATGTAGGATGTCGCTGCTGTCTCATCCTCCTTATGTTGCGTGTACGACCCCTGCTGGAAAAAAAATCATGTTTCGCAATTTGCTTGGTTGCTTTCTTAGGAGTACTCGACGTCTTCTTCAAAGTAGCCACATATGAGAAATAAAAAGGAATACTAACCTTAGATCACGAAGAATAAATAAGTCTACAAGCACACTTGAAAATCTATGCTATTTCTTTCACAAAACGTGCTCTAGAGCCGACCGCCTCCTTCAAAGCATGTACCCGCATATCAGAGACACTTCTCACTAGAGATAGATCTAGATCTAGTCAGGACGACCAGATATATAATGCATATCACAGATGGTTCTTAACAAGAACCGTCTGTGATGAGTATCACAGACGGTTTTAAATAAAAATCATCTGTGATATTAGGAGATGTCACGGATGGAACCGTGTGCATTATTATAGACGGTTCTTAACAAGAAATATCTGTGATATGCCAATAAATATATGGTCATTTCGACATATCCGCTCTCAGGGAGATCTCACTCACTAAGCATCGATCGCTTGAAGGAGGCAATGGTCTCAAATCGCAGAAATAAATACCGTACATTTGCAAGTACATGTGCAAGGCGTGATCTAAGGTACGTTTTTATTCCTTTTTATTTCTCATCAAACAAATTGAATGTCATATTGTTCTGGAAATCCTAGCTATTCTTAGCATGATATTGGGGAATCTTCTTGTTATTATTCAAACAAGCATGAAACGTATGCTTGCATATTTGTTCATAGGGCAAATCGGATATGTAATTATTGGAATAATTGTTGTAGACTCAAATGATGGATATGCAAGCATGATATATATATATATATATATATATATATATATATATTGCTTCATGAATATTTCGTATATAGCTATTTTAGGAGCATCAATCTAATTTAACACTAATTTGTTTCATGCGTTAGCGAGATGAACAAACCTCAAGTCGATGTATGTTGAGAACGTCGTGAGTGAAGAGTACATTGATGGCGTGTCTGCTTAGGGGAAAAGCGCGAGCGGCGACCTAAGAGCCGCCATGAAAGGTGATATGTGGAAGAAGAGGATAAAATTTATGTACTGTCCATACATTGACTGCGATAATCTGAAGATGTTTACCAACCCAGCGCAGATCGAAGCGCACTTGATTCAAATGGGTTTTAAAAAGGAGTATACATGTTAGACCAGCCATGGTGAAGATCAGATTATACTGGAAGGTAGTAACATCATCGAGGAAGACAATAATATGCCTGGATGTGGACTGTGCTTTCAATGAGAGTAGGTTGCATGATTACAATCTGGATCAGATGCTACGCGATGCATAGAGGAACTATAGTGAGAGAGAGTTTGATAAGTTCAAGGGCTCAATGGAGGACTCAGGGAAATCTTTGTTCCCGTGCTGTAAGCCGGAATACACAAGGTTGTCGTTCGTGCTTGAATTGCTGAAATTGAAGACAAGCAATGGTTGGTCCGATAAGAGTTTCACGGTGTTGTTAGATCTCCTAGCAGGCATCCTTCTGGAGGGAAACGTGTTGCCCAGAACCACCTATCAAGCCAAGAAGGTTCTTTGTCCATTAGGAATAGAAGTAGAAAGAATACATGCATGTTCGAAAGATTGTATCCTCTACTGTAAAGAGCATGCAGACATGCATGTATGTCCGGTGTGTAAAGTATCCCGATACAAGCATAAGAATCACTCCTATGATGGTGAGGGCATCGATGTAAAGCAAGGACCTCCTACTAAGGTGTTATGGTATCTACCTGTAATTCCCCGTTTGAAGCGTTTATTTGCGAACCGAAAGGAGGCAAGATTGTTGTGTTGGCACTCGGAGGAGCGTAAGAAAGATGGAAAGATAAGACACCCTACTGATTCCGCCCAGTAGAGAAACTTTGATTGGAGCTTCAAAGACTTCGGTGCGAAACCGAGAAATATAAGATTTGGGTTGAGTACAGATGGAATGAATTCTTTTGGTAACATGAGCAACTGACATAGCACTTGGCCATGAATCTATGTATATACAACCTTCCTCCTTGGCTATGTATGAAGTGGAAGTATATTTTGATCTCACTACTTATCCAAGGGCCGAAGCAAGCTGAGAACGATATTAATGTGTACCTAGATCCTTTGCTGAAAGATCTTGCTATACTATGGAACGTAGGGGTACAGTTGTGAGATGCATACAAATGAGAGAACTTTACTTTACGCGCCATGTTGTTCTGCACCATCAATGATTTTCCTACCCTCAGTAATCTATCAGGATTTAGTACAAAAGGAGTAAAAGCCTGTCTACACTACTTACATGATACCAAGAGTGTGTGGCTGAACAAATCGCGTAAAACTGTGAACATGCGTCACCGTTGGTTCCTTCCTAGGTATCACCCGTACACAAGACGAAGAAATAATTCGATAGAAATAAGGAGAATGGTTCAGCTCCAAGGGCTTTTAGAGGGAAAGAGGTTTATGATATGGTTAAGAATATCGATGTTATGCTTGGAAAGGAATATAAATTGAGGACCCATTAGAAGAATATTTGGAAGAAACAGTCAATTTTTTGGGACTTACCTTATTGGGAGCACTTAGAAGTTCACCACTGCATCGATGTCATGCACATGTTGAAGAATGTATGTGATAGCTTGATTGCTCTCTTGCTGAACATTCGTGACAAAATAAAGGATGGTGTCAACGCACAGCGTGACTTGGTTGACATGAACATAAGGACCTAGTTAGCACCGAAAGAGACCGATAAAGGACAAACATACCTTTCTCCAGCTTACTACACTCTGTTCAAGGTTGAGAGAAAGGAACTGTGCTAGAGCTTACATGGTGTGAAAGTTCCGTTCGGTTACTCCGCCAGCATGAAAAAACTTGTTTCTATAGAAGATTTAAAATTAATTGGTATGAAGTCTCGTAATTCATGTGGTGATGACACAAATGCTTCCTGTTGCAATTAGATGTATTTTGCTAAACAAGGTTCGAGTGACAATCACGAGGCTGTGTTATTTCTTTAACTCAATTTCTTAGAAGGTCATCGATCCCAAAGGACTAGATGCTCTGTAGGCCGATGTAACATCCCATTATTGGACTTGTGTTTCAAATGTAAGAAAATGACTAGAAATTAAAACTTTTTCTTACATCGTGTATTTCCTTTATGTACTAAACAAATCTTCTATGAGAAGTTACGGAAATACAAAGTCACAAGTTTTTTGATCCAAATGTTGATCTTCCAAAAATATAATCGTGTCAAATATTGTAATCATCCTTTGGAAATATTTTTCCAAGTTCTAGAGGTGATATGTGACCCCTCTGAAAAACTTCACAATTTTTAGAAATTGTTTGAATGTTTTTAGAGGGCAGTCAAACCTATTTGACTTTCAGTCAAACCACGAGTCAGGACCTTGTAGAATTTTTGGAGGAAGATGCACTGCATAAAAACCTTTAAAAATTTTACCAAAGGTAAATATTTGAGTTAGCAATCTTCTTTAAAATTTTCAGAATTTTTGGAGTTCATTTGCTACCTCAAATAAATCCTCAAAAGTCTCTGTTCTATTCAAAACCCAAAACCTGGTTCGCACTGTTGCTCGGGTTCGAGTCTTTTGATCTGGTCGAACCAGCTAAACTGCACCGGACCCTCTTTATAAACCTCCATCCGTTCCCAACCGTTGGACCATGATCCAACCGCCCCGGTTGAGTGTGACATTCGATCGCCCAAAGGGCACATTCAATCGTTGCCGTCCAATTTGAATCTAAGGGCTCAGGATCACCTCTATGTTTCTTAACCACCAGGGCCTCGTAATCTCAGTCGTTCACGTTCAATCTAACGGCCGATAATCGCCCGAGTGCATTTCGTGTCGTCTTCAACCTCGCATCGCGCGTGAATAGTAGGGAGTGATGGCGGTGTCATTTCGTGCTCCTACACCGCCCTAGTCGACATTTAGGGTTGTGGGAGGTGTGGTCGGCCGAGCCATACCCCATACCATCATCTACACCCCTTTTTGCTTTCGGCCATGCTTTGTGCTTTGAGTTTTGTCTTCCGAAAAGCTCTTTTGGCAAAACCCTAGTGTTCCCAAGCCTTATAAGCACCTTCAACACTTCCTGGTATTCTTTTAGACCACCCTCAAACTCCATTTTCAATCTTGGAGCTTAACTCCTCAAAAACCCCCAAACCGCCATTGTTGACCCGTAGAGCTCCATTGGTGTTCTTGGTGTTCCAGTGGTTCTCCTTCATATTTCTTTACACCAATTTAACCTCCTCACTATCTTGAACATATCCCCTCACTTAATTTTGGAATTGATTCGTAGGAATTATCCAATTTGGGATTTGTTCAAATTCGGCCGAATTTGGTCATCTTCTTCCTCAGCTCAGGTGAGTGCTCTATTTTCAAATTGGTTGCTCATGTAGCTTCCAGGAGTCGTAATGAAGCTATTTTGACCACCAGTGGTACTCATTTTGACCCAGATCATTATTTTCATCATCTTCTTCCTCGGGTCCGGCGAGCTCCACCGTGGACAAGCTTCTCCGGCCATCTGTAAAGCTTCTCTTCATTAAGGTAGCTTCTTATTAGTCCCTAGAGGCTTGGGCACCCGCTTCTCTGGACTGCAGCGGAGCATTTTGCTATTTTCAAATTTGTAGTAAAAGCTCCATTTTCGTTTTTCCGGCTAGCCGACGTTCTGGTCCCTCACCGCCGGCGAGGTTGCCACCATTAGGTTCGTGATGCTATTGCGATTCCATTTTAGCTCTTAGTTGGCGCCGCCGCGGCCGGAGTCGCCAGCGACAAGCCGTTGAACTCGCTCGGAAGTTTACCGTCGTAATCTTCCGTTTCCGTCATTTAATTAGGACACATTAATTGTCCAATTATTGTTAATCATTTGGTGCATTAATCATGTCTTAACCGCCGTGCCACATCGCCTTGTGGGCCCAAGTTAAAGTCAAAGCCGTGGTTATTAGTGTCACTCTTAGGTTTACCTAGTGCCGACCATTAGTGGCATTAATTTGGTCCTTAGCCGCCTCCTTCAGTCGCTGCCAGGTGGGCCCCCATCTTTTAAATCCACCTCTGTGCAAGATCGTTAGGGCCCATTTAATTCTAATCATCACTAATTATTGGTCATTAGTACTTAAATCGCTGTCCTTAATTGACCCTCGGTCTCACCGCATGTGGGCCCGCTTTGAAATTCCTCCCGCGACTTAAGCCCCGCGTAGCACTTTGTTGATTTTGGACCGTCGATCTCGTGATCAACGCCCGATCTTGAGAACATTCGACTCTTCGTGCTCGATCTCTCGATCGCTCGTCCGCTGATGAACGGCTGAGATTCGTTTGCATTCGGACTCTTCGAAGGGAGGTGCGCTCCGAGCCGTTCATCTTGAGATCTGCGGCTGTGGATGACCGAGGCAACCGCACCGTCCGAATGTTTCCCTTCTCGTGAGCCGTTGGATCTTGATCCAACGGTGGGCTCCTTTTGGACTCGCGCACGTGCGCTGTTTCTGGCGCGCGTGGGTCGTAGGATTTTAGATCAACGGCTGATGAGCGTCCACGTCTTTTTCCTTTTTATTGGTTTTGTCTGTATCTCGGTAAGTAATTATTTAGCATCAGAAAATTGTATAAAAACTTTATAAATTCATAACTAATTCTTTTTAAACCCTTTTTAGTTGTTTCCAACTGTAATAATTTTGTCTTGACCTAAAGTTTTATTTTAAAATGCTTTTAGCCTTGTTTCGGTAATATAAAATCCTGTAAACACTTAAAACTTGTCTTCGGCTATTTTAGTTTTTCCGGTAATTGATTTAAGTTTTGTATATTGATTTTCTTTTCTTGTGAATCTCCAAAATGAGAGGTTTCAACCTTGATAAATTTGTTATTAACCAAACTTGAATATAAAAATAACTTTAGGCCCAGAAAAGCACCAGGAAAATTGTTAATAAGATTTAACCTTATTTTTAGCATTTAGAAAATCCTGTCAATTATGTAAAAGACCCAAGTAATTCCCTCTAATCCAAAATATATAAAATCAATGCTATAAAATCTCTCTGTTAGCATACTGCATAGTAAAATAGGTTTTTCAGCATGCTTATGTTTCTGGAAATGTGATATGCTAGGTTTTCAGCTTAGAAAAATCATAACTAAATCCTTATGACTCCAAATTTAGTAAACTCAACTTTGCTATGATTAGGATAACATGTACTATCTATCATAAAAATTTTAGGTTCCAGATCATTCTAGAAAATTTCGCCATGAACAGTACCTGTAGTTAAATTAGGAAATGAATGAGCTGAGAGAGAGCTAGATTTCACCATACCTTTTCATGCTTATTCCAAGCGTGGAATTTCTTGTTCCTGAAATTATTTAATTTCTTGTCCTTGCTGTTGTGTGTATTTCTTGCGAATTTTGGATCTCTTTTGCTGTGGGTTTCTTTTGGTGTTCTTTGCTCTTAGTTGATTATCGTCTTTTCGCGTTAGGTTCTGAAGAAATTGTTAATCTTGATACTGAGCCACAATAGCCAGATTCTGCACTTCACCCAGGCAAGCAGATGTAGCATTCATTTGATCATATTGTTCCTACTAATTTCAAATTCTAATATGTTGTTTGCAAATCCTATGTATGCACTGCTATGTTGTTTTAAACTATTATCGATAGTTGGCCCAGTAGTTGCATTATCAAGTAGGAAATGTTTATTCCTCTACTACTGAGCCTAGGGCTACTTGCTGTGATTGTGTGTTCGCTGGATGGACCCTGGTCACTTAGTAGTTTACGTGTCATTATGCTTAGTCGTGCTTAGTTACCGGTAGGAATGGGCGGTTATCGACTTGTCGATAACCTTGATCACAAACTGATTATGATACTATTGTTTTCAGCTCTATGCCTTATTAATTGCAAAACTAAAACTGAAAACAAAATGATTTGGACTTGGGCACAATGGTATGTTGGTGTGCTTTGCGTGTGACTGGAATGGTGCCCGAGTCAATTAAGGACCGAACTACTTGTGAGTACCTGTTATCCGAGCATTTCTGTGCGTGTTAACCACACTAGAGGGATATGGGACCTCTCTTAGCCGAGTACTTTGGGGTGTGTTAATTAATGAATCGCGTGGTGGGTTGCATATTTAATTATGTGCAACATGGACATGTTTGTGGGGAAGGGGAGCACCCGCCGAGGCCGGTGTGTCCTGCTCCACGTATGGGTCCTTGTGATCCATATTTCGTCGACAGATCACTAAGGATTAACCCCCATACGTGTGTCTCTTGATTAGCATATTCCATTGGAAAGGATTCGTAGGACTCAGCCGTGCCGGCATACCAAAGAAAGTGTGCTTAATAGCTTGGCAAAAAGGCGGTCTGGAGTGTGGGTACATTAGTACACCCCTGCAGGGTTTTGATCTATTCGAATAGCCTCGTCCTAGGTTATGGACACGCTTGGGTAAGCTTTTCAAGAGTTAGACTACAACAGTTTTAATTAAAATTTGATGGGTGGTATGAATCAGGGATTCATGCTATTTGTGGTGGCTATTGGGTTAGTCACTTCTAGGTGGTTACTTGATACTTATTGTTACTCGTTGTTATTTTAATGCTTAAACCTGAATTGACAAACTGCTTTCAATCTAGTTACATTATTGCAAATAAAACTTGCTTTATGCGTCCAAATAACCATATAACCAACCTTCCTTTGATACAGCTTGCATGTAGCTATGTATAGGCTTGTTACTCGTAAGTCTTACGAGTACATTATTGTACTCACCTGCATTGCTTATTGTGTGCAGAGGAAGAAGGTGAGCCCGATGAGCCTCACTTTTGTGAGTTGTGCTGTGGCAGTGTGTGGGGCGATTAGCTTGGCGGCCCGGTCGGTTGCCCTGTGGTGTTATGTGGCTAACCGGTCGTATTTTGGTTTAAGCCATCTTATGGTATCTTCTGCTTCCGCTGTTACTTATACTCTTATCATTTGGCCGGTCGGCTGTTCTGTAATAACTTATATTATGTATGTCTTTTGGTAGACTTGTTATATTATGTTGTATGGAATTGATGCATGCTTTGGTATGATGTATGTGTGCTGCATTTTCTGGGAAGCACATGTTCATCGAGGCACGGGTTATTCGGTTTGTGATACTAGAGCCAGTGGAAGGTTAAGTATTACAAGCTTAATAAACCGGGGTCTCACAGCTGAGGTGGTGACGACTCTATGTCATCTTGAGATGTATTTCCCTTCGTTATTTTTCGATATCATGGTCCAACTTATTATTCACCTTGTGAAAGAGATAAATATATGCGGCCCTATGCTCCTACGTCATATGTACCCATTCGAGAGGTACATGGGAATTCTCAAGTCCTATGTACGGAATCGATCTCGGCCAGAGGGCAGCATCATCGAAGGTTATGCAACCGAAGAAATCATTGAGTTCTGCGTCGACTACATAGCTCAGGTGGAACCGATAGGTGTGCCTCTATGTCGTCATGAGGGGGGCCTGGAGGGTATCAGGACCATCGAAAGGAAAGCAATTACTCCCGATCTGGATATGTATGCTCAAGTCCATTTCACGGTTTTGCAACACATGACCGACGTGTCCCCATACATCAACGGGCACAAAGACATGATACGCCAACAGAATCCAAGCCAGTTAGAGGCTTGGATCACGAAAGAGCACAACCGTCGGTTTAACGAATGGTTAAAGGTGCGATTCACTAGGAAGTCATCAAGTGATGATATGATGCAATGGTTGGCAAGAAGGCCAAAATTTACAATTATGATATGGCAAGGATATAACATAAATGGGTATATATTTTATACGACAGCTCAGGATAGGAAAAGCATAGTCCAGAATCGTGGTGTCTGCATAGATGCGTTTCGCGAGCAATTCAATACCGCTGGGTTGATGTAACATCCCAATTTTGGGCTTGTGTTTCAAATGTAAGAAAATGAGTAGAAATTAAAACTTTTTCTTACATCATGTATTTCCTATATGTACTAAACAATTATTGTACAAGAGTTATGGAAATACATAGTCACAAGTCTTTGATCCAAAACTTGATCCTTCAAAAACATTCTTGTTCCATCTTGTGATAATCTCCTGGAAATATTTTTCCTAAATTCTTGGGTTGGTATGTGATCCTCCAAAAATTTCACAATTTTAGAAACTGTTTGAATACTTTTGGAGGTCAGTCAAACCTACTAAAATTCTGTCAAACTGGGACAAGCACCTCGTGGGATTTTTGGAGGAAAATGTATAGCACAAAACCTCGGAAATTTTATACAAGGTCAATAACTCAGCTAGCAAGCTCCTGTAAAAATTTCAGAATTTTTGGAGTAGTTTTGCTACCTCTTTTAAATCCTCAAAAGTCTTAGCTTTAATTAAAACCTAAAAGCCCGATTCATCGTTCCTTGGTTCGAGTCGGACTCGGCTCGAGCCACTTGGTTGAGCTCGATCAACTAATCGCACCGAGCCCTTTCTAGCACGCTGCGATCAATTTCGCCGTTGGATTTGCATCACTGCCTCGTTGGTCGATGCCGCTCGCCACCGCGATCATCACATTCTTTTGAGTCGCTGGATTAAGATCGGCCGCCCTTATTGAATAGACTGCTCGTCACCCGAAAGTCCCAATTGATCTCACTGCTCAATCTTGATCGGCCGCCACGATTGCTTGGGGCATTAGAAACCTCACCAGACCCTTTCAATCGCAGCCGTCCATCTCGATCGACGGCCACGATTTCCTTCTCTGTTCTTCTTCCTCCTCCGGTCCTCCGTCTGCGCATGCAAGCAATGGCGAGAGAGAGAGAGAAAGAGCGGTTGCGCATTGTCAAATCGAACTCCTCTCGTCAACATCACTCAGTGGGGCATTAAATGCACCCTGTGCTTTCGGCTCCTCCATCCCGAGTCTCACTGCCCCATCATTTCTTGGTCCATGACCGTGCCATGATCCGAGCTCACCATGGACTCATGTGTGTGCTCGAAACCCTAATCCTTCCTCTATAAATAAACCCTTAGTCCCTCCTGGTGTTCCTTTACACCACACTTTGCTCATTCTCTGTATTTGAGCTCAAAACCACTTCAAATCTTCAAAACACCATTTTCAACCGTGGAGCTCCAATGCGGATCTTGGTGTCCAGTGGTTCACCTTCAATAATTCTTGCACCCTTTTGAGCCCTCAACTTCCTTTATATTTCCCTAACTTAATTTTGGGCTACATTCACAGAATCACTCAATTTTAAGTTTGGAGATTTTCAATGATTTCACCCCTTTCTTCTCCAACTCCTAAGTGGTTCTTTTGCAATTGCTTACTTGTGGAGCTTGTGGGAACCCTAATGATGCTATTTTGATCACCCATTGGTGTTCATTTTGCTCGATTGCCGCTTTCCACTTCATCTTCCTCGGCTCTGAACTTCACCGTGTTCGAGTCTTCCCCGGCCATCTTTGAAGCTCGTCTGCGTTAAGGTAGCTTCTATTTAGTCCCTAGAAGTGATGACACTCGCTTCTGGACCGCAATGAGCTTTTTGCTATTTTCATGTTTTACCGAAAATGGCTCCATCCTCGTTTCGGCCACGCGCTTCTAGACCTCCACCGCCGAGGGTCATCACCATTGTCCGCAACGCTATTGCGAACCCATTTTGGTATTTTGTGGCGCCGCCATGATCGAGTCGCCACGACAAGCCTGCTCGCTTCGCTTTTTGTCACCGAGAAACTCCTTTTTCACAAATTATTAGGACACGCTTAATGCAATCATTGTCAATCATTAGAAGTATTAATTGTGTCTTAATCGCCCTAAATGTCTCACTAACATGTGGGCCCAACCCTCTGTAATCACCCGCTGGCATTAACCTAGTGTTTTCGGACATCATTAATGCTAATGATTATCATTAAATCCCTGTCCTATCATTAATGTGTCTGAAATGGTCTTTTGGGTCACTGACGGGTGGGCCCGTAGGCCTTAAACCTCAGTCCTGGGGTCATTAAGACTAATTATCGAGTTCATTAAATGTTAATCATTGTTAGCATTTAATTGGTCCTAAACTGTCCCCTTGTGCCACTGCCAGGTGGGCCCCCAATCACTTAAATCACCTCTGTTCAAAATCGTTAGGACACATTAATTGCTAATCATCATTAATCATTGGTCATTAGTAATTAATTAGTTGTCCTAAAGATCCTCTTTAAGTCACTGCCATGTGGGACCCGAGCTCTGTGCACGTGTGTTAAAGCTCGCATGTGTGACTCTCAGTCACTGACATGCGACCTCAGTGCTCCTAATTGCACTTCGTTCATTGACCATCGCCCATTTCGCGATCTGCGATCCGGATCGTTCTTGCCGATCGGTCACCCGATCCTCTCATCGCTATGGTCGTTCATCGCTTGATCGGTGGCCGTGGTTCGTCGCGCTGTCGGTCACCCAACCACACTCATTATGGACCCTCCGATTCTTGATCGACGGCCGTGATGTATTGAGTCGCTCGTCGCTTCGCGCACCTTCGCGCACACCGCTGATTCCAAATCAAAGGCCCATAGTTGTCCACGCGATTCTTTTCTCGTTAAGTGTTGTTTATTTCGTAAGTAGTTATTTGTCAATCAAAAATTGTATCAAATCTTTAGAAATTCATATCTAAATCGAATAGATCCTTTTTAAATGAAACCAATCAGTAATAAATTTGTATTTCACTAAAGTTTAATATAAAAATGCTTTTAGCTATGCTTCGTGGTAGAAAATTCGTAATCTTTAATAGCTTGTTTTCTCGCCATATTTGTATATTCCGTAATTGAATTAAAACTTAGAAAATGCATATCTTTTTCGCATATCTGCAAATTAAATGATTTTAACTTTGATAAATTTGTTATTAACTAAATTTCAATCAAAAATGGTTGTAGGCTTAAATCAACACTGGAAAATCATAATAGATTTAACCTTATTGGTAGCATTTAAAAATTCATTTAATATTGTAAAAGAGACAAGTAATTCTGTAAGTCCTAAAAATATAAAGTTGATGCTAGAAAATCCCTCTGTTATCATGCTTTGATGTGAAATAGGTTTTGCACATGTTTATATTTCTGGAAAGTGCATTATGCTAGTTTTGCAACTTAGAAAAATCATAACTAATTCATTATAGCTCCAATTTGTGCAAACTCAGTTTTGCTGTTGTTAGGATAACCATATCTACCTATCATAAAAATTTCAAGTTCCAGATCATTCTAGAAATTTTCGCCATGAACAGTAACTCTAATTAATTTAATTAGGATTTTCCGGCTGAGAGAATTTAATTTGGCCATAACTTTTTCATACTAAGTCCAAATGAAGTGATTCTTGTTTCTAAAATTGTCTAAAATCAACCTCTAGCTGCTGTAGAAATTTCATGGGATTTGGATGTCTTTTGCTGTTGAGTTTTGTTTGGTGTTCTTCGTTCTTATTTGGTTTATCGCATTTTCGCGTTAGGTTCCGAAAAATATATTGAACCTGAGAATCCTCCTCTGCAGCAAGAGCCAGACCAGCAAGGCAAGCAGTTTGATCATGTTAATCCCAGTATTTTAAGTATTTATGTTGATTACAACTTCTATGTATGCATTGCTACTTTGTGTTAAACTATTGTCGTTAGTTGGCCTAGTAGATGCATTTCCTTAGCAAATGATTATCCTCTACTACCATGAGCCTAGGTTATTGCTGTGATTAGAGTTCGTGGATGAGCTCTTGTCACTTAGTAGCTTACGAATGAATTGCTTAGCCATGCTTAGCTTCCGGTAGAAATGGGCGGTTATCGACTTGTCAATAACCTTGATCACATAAAACTTATTATGATTATGATTTCCACCTTGTGCCTGTAGGGAAACGGGTAGGCTACACTAGCGCAAATTAAAAAATTCTACCCGTAAACCAAGATCACTGCAGTTATAGATCACGGTCTTACCACTAGACGCCGCAGTGCGGAAGTTGATGCACCAAGCGTCGGGCAAGTAGTAGTCGCACTGTTGATGCAAGACGTCGGCGAGTAGTCGCACTACTTCCTCGTCCTCGCCGTGGCGCCCCACGCAGCTCCTTTCTTGCGGTTCGTCCCAACGCCACGTATGCGCTTTCAAAGGTATCCACACGTCCGGAGGAAGCGACGACGCCGCATCGCTAGATCCGCGCGAGCGACTAGGGCGTGGGAGGGTGGCGCCGTGGTTTGGGGATGTCACGAGAAACTCAACCTCAACCACACCCCTCCCTCCTTTATAGATGTCCTTATAATGGGCTTCTACGAATAGAGGCCCATTAGGACTCAATGCCCGCCTAATTCGGATCCAATCCGAATTAGGCTTCAAATTTAAGTGTGTGACTTATGGTTCACATATGTTTAGACATGACGCGAGTACACATACTTGGTCAATAGTTGGTAGCGCCTCTAGCAAGACGTACAACTCCTAAACATACGTAAAGATCATATCTGACGAACCATCACAACGTTATGTACATGCCAATCCCTTTGCCTCACGATATTCTGTCGAGCTCCAAGTCGACCACTCTTTCTCGATCCGTGATCCGAATCCCTTACTAGGTTAACTCTTAACCTTAAGTAGCATGGCCATGCATTTCGATCCGATCACTCGAGGCCCAGAGATATCTCTCTCGTAGAGAGGGCAAATCCCATCTCGATCGACCATGCCTCGCAAAGATGCTTCATGACAAACCCGAAAGCTACCTTTATAACTACCCGATTCACGAGTAGCGTTTGATAGCCCCTAAGTAGGTCGATTCACATCTCAAGTACATGCGACAATCTCGTGTCTAAGGACAAGGCGTACACATTGTGTAGAGAGAACCATAAGAATAATTACTATGTCTCATGTTGGGTCGGTCCAACCCCATGTTCTAAACATGTGTCCACATTATTGGTTTGACATCTCCATGTCTATGACCTGTGAAACATGGTCATCAACCGATACATGTGCTAATCCATCATTCACGTGTGTCCTCACATGAACTCCGACTAGGGACAACTTTAGAATAACCATACAAGTAAAGAGTTTCACAAACAAGTCACATACTTGTTAATCAACACAAAGGCAATATTCAAGGAACATTTATTAAATCATGGATATAATGAAATATCATCATCAATATGATTGCCTCTAGGGCATATCTCCAACAGTGCCATGTCTATTTATGAAAACTAAAACTGAAAATAAAATGATTTAGACTTGGGCACAATGGTATGTTGGTGTGCTTCTGGGTGTGACTGGAATGGTGCCCGGGTCATTAAGGACCGAGTTACTTGCGCCACCGTACTGAGTATTTTGCGTGCTAACCACACTAGAGGGTATGGGACCTCTCTTGACTTAGTACTTTGGCGTGTATTGGCCTCGGGTCGCAGGGAGTCGCAGGAGGGATGGAGGTGGGAGCATTGTAGTGTCCGAAAGGCTTCCCCCGTGATGGCTGGTTGTCTTTCGGCTTGCAATGTAAGCGTATGGGTTTCTATCCATACGAGCGGCTCGGGGTTAATACACAATATTGGAAAACGTCTCGTAGGACTTAGCCATGCCGGCATACCTTCGGAAGTGTGTTTTGTGGCTTAAAGGTGGTCCAGTGTGGGTACATTGGTACACCGCAGGTTAAAACTATTCGAATAGCCTCGCCCTAGGTTATGGACACGCTCGGATACGCCCCGTGAGAACTAGACTACAACCTTTTAATTAAAACTTGATGGGTGGTACGAATCGGGGATTCGTGCTATGTTGTGGTGGCTATTGGGATAGTCACTCCCAGGTGGTTACTTGTATGTATCTTTATTACGCTTTTATGTTGACAACAAAATAGGTTTACGAACTTGCTTTTAAATGTATTATATTATTGCAAATAAAGTTGGCTTTATGCAAATGAGACATACAACCTCCACCTAAATAAGCTTGCATGTAGTTTATGAATAGGTCTGCTATTCCACACGTCAGTCTTGCGAGTACCTTTGTGTACTCAGTTATCTTGCTTAAATGTATTTGTTGCAGAGGAAGAAGGTGAGCTCGAGGGGCCTCACTTTTATGAGCTTTGCTGTGGTAGTCTTCGAGGCGTCTAGCTTGGCGGCCCGGTCGGTTGCCTTGTGGGTGTATGGCTAACCGGTCGACTTTTGTTCTAGCCATCTTATGGCACCTTTTGCTTCCGCTGTTATTCTTGTTTATTGTTCTATTTGGCCGGTCGGCTCTTTGTAATAACTTTACTTTATGTATGTCGTTGTTGAACTTAGTGTTGTATGTTGTATGGAAATTATGTGTAATTTTGTGATGATGTGCATATGCTGCAAGTCTGGGAAGCATATGTCCATCGAGGCTTAGAATGTTTAATTAGTAACGCTAGAACCAATTGGAGGTTAAGTGTTACTAGTTAAATATTCCGGGTCCTCACAGTTGACCTCCTACTATAGGTTTGTAGAGGAGATATGGGAGATCGACTACGTACTTTTCAAGATTCTCATGTTTCGGTGCCATTGGGTCAAACTTCCATAGAGTGTGAAGGTCGACAAGTACGGCTTCACTACTGTGGACCTCGAATGTGTCGAATACAAGGATGAACCATTCGTACTCGCTAAGCAAGTTGTTCAAGTTTTTTTTATGTAAATGACCCGGCAAATAAGAAACGCCACATAGTTTTTCATGGAAAAAGAAGGATTGTCGGAGTTGAGAATATCGTGGATAATGAAGAGTACAATTGATATGATGAGTTGCCTCCTTTTGGTGATGGCATCAGGCTCGGGGAAGAACCCAATGAGTAAGCTAGTTATATGCGCATCGATCATCGTGAAGTGCTATTTTTTCAAATGAAATAGGCAAGTGGAATGATCCCACACGGTGAACAGCAATTTGGAAAATTGTTCCATAATGAAGAAACTTGACATGTAATTAAAAAGTTATTCGATTGTAATTGATTCACTAATTAATAAATTATTTCATCTATGATTGTATCTGCTTTCTTATTTTCGGAGGGCATGGCTAGCATTTCCTGATGCTAGCTGAAAAATAGAATATTTTTTAGCTATATAAGGAACTATCATAGGCGGTTTAGTGGAACAAACCATCTGTGATATATGTAGCACATGCGATTCCTAATGCGCCAAAATATTTTGCCACCCGCGCACGCGTCGAAAAGCGCCAAAATATTTTGCCTCCCGCGCACGTGTCGAAAAATTCCCTGCTACCGGCGCCGAGCATCATAGACAGTTCCATAATAGAACCGTATGCGATACTTATCACAGACGGTTATCAAATATAACCATCTGTGATATGCTCGCTTATCACAGATGGTCCTGGACTGTCTGTGATATAGAATATCATAGACTGTCTTTAATAGAGCCATCTATGATATCCCTTTATAAGTAGGGCCCCGCTAGGGTTTGCGCCCTTACTCCTCAAAGCTTACTCACCCGTTCGCCTCCCCAGCGCCCTTACTTCCTCTGTCCCGCTAGGGTTTGCGCCCGTACTCCTCAGAGCTCACTCGCCTGTCCGCCTTCCCAGCGCCCTTACTTCCCGTGTTCCTCTCGAGCCTCCTCCCCTACGCCGCCATCATCCCTGCCCTGTCCTCCTCCCCTACGCCGCTGTCATCCCCGCGACGTCCTCCTCCCCTACGCCGCCTTCATCCCCGCGACTCCTCCTCCCCACATCAGCGTTCTCTCTCTGCGACCCCCAACCTCGATGACACCACCCCCGACCTCGACTCCCGATCTTTGTCCACGCCTCCCGTCAAGATATGAGCTCACCGCTTTGGATTGTGCTAGTAGAAGTTTCAGATTGTGCTGATTTGATTGACTATACCACTAGGAAATATTGCTTAGTAATGTTGTGGGTTTGGATTAAAGCTTGTTGAAGAGTTGTGGTTCACTGTGATTATTGTTCAATTATTGTTTATATTCATGTCAATTGAAATATTATGTAGTTGGTTCAATTGTAATATTGACAAGATTTGTTTTAAAGTGTCAAAATAGAGAAAGCAAGATTTTGTAAATCTCAAGGCCTAATTTATTTTGAGTGTAATTGTCATATTTAATTTGTGATAGAATCTTGAGCAGCCTGACATCTGAGAGCAGAAAACAACAACCTAAATCTAAGCATTATGCTGATTTATTTTGTTGTGAAGTTCTATCTTTTGAGCATTTTATCCTGATTGATGCAGTACTAATTTGTTTATCTTGCAGTAATATCATTTGTTGATGTAGTAGTCATTTGTTAATCTTGCATTAATATCATTGATTATTGAAGTACTGATTCGTTGATTTGTTAATATTACAGTGATGCCATTGAGTCATTTACCTTTTGCTAACTATGTTGAGTTGCATTACATTCCTAATGTTAAACAAAAAATTTCAATCAAGAACAATTTCGTTTGTCTTTTGGTGAAAAGTTTGCACAGATAGTAAGTAAGCGAGATAGCATCCGCACCGTCTTCGTCGCCATCATCGACGTCACTGAATGCGTCTGGATCTTCGAGGAAAGTGGTACCTGTTGGGACCCAAAATTACAATTCTGGACCCTCTGTGTATATTGCACTAGTCCAGGATCACGCTAGTGCACACAGTGGCAACATCGATGAAATATTATTTCCATATGCAAAGATGACTAATAAATAGGCAAATAACAATAAATATCAGAGTAAAGACCTTAAGGTCAAAGCTTACAATTAATGCCTCAAAGGCTTAATAGCTCCATGAAGATGCAATGAATGTAACTAATAACTTCAGTGAAGCCCATCCATATGCCCACAGGCAATCGGCTAGGGTGCGCGACCTAGTTCTTCTCGATCCTTGAAGTAGACCTTGTTGACCGACGATTCCTTCACTCTGTAGGTTTGGGCGCAAGTTTTACAACAAGCGTGAGTACACAACCGTACTCGCAAGTCATACCACAGAATGCAATGTATAGATGCACGCTTATTCCAAAGGAAATGGCTTCTGTGGTTATTTTGCAGAAATACAACATTTGCAATTGAATATGAATAATAGATTAAAAGCATAATTCAAAACAAATAGACAATATTAATTTAACAGTTGTTTTCACAAAGACACATAGCCTAATCAATTTCTTTCACACAGCCATATGACTGAAATCACACAGCTGTCCCTTCCCAAAGGTTTTATGAAAATCTACCCCTCGTGTGAAATCCCCGAACATGTCCATGACCGCGGACGCGACTATTCGAATAGATTGTTTAACACTCTGTAGAGTTTGTACACTTTACCCACAAGATGCAATCAACTGGATCGAGCTGATCACAACAAAACCTTTGAGAAACTTCATCTCAACATTGATATTCCCGATGTGCTTACAAACCGCCAGACCAACCCACAAAGAAAGCCAGTCCGACACACACCGCTGGACAGGGATGCGGCGAATCGTCCCGCGATGCAACTACCATGTAGTCACACCTCCACCCTGTCACGAAGCCTAACCTATCCACCTGAATATCAATGCCAAGAATCCATAACCTACTAAGTTAGGCCCGTCCCATATCAGGCATGTGGTCATACAGTAAGACTCAGTTCAATGGCGCACAAAGTTAAGTCCTTAATTGACCAAGGCAAAACTTCCATTTTCTAACTATGCCACAAAGATTATCATTCCCATTCACAAAGTCCACCATATTACAAAGTATCAACCACTTGCCTCAGTCTAAATCCTTTCCCACCCAGTTGGTTTTAGTGCAACACATGCTATCACGAAGTAATAACACATAGCACCCAGTTTTACACAAAGTTCCATAATCACTTAGTCAAATTTATAATTGCAACTCAGGTGATGATGATGACTCTTTGCATGGCTAAGCAATCTACTCGTACTAACCAACCCACATTGGTAATACCATAGCACCAATTAAATATGAACCAATCTAGGGTGACAAAAGATTATGACATATAATAGACAAAGTGGATATAACAAATTGGATTAATAGCTAAACCCAAAAGCATTTAAATAATTACTTAAAATAAATGCAATAATTTGAATCAAAATAATTTTGAAAACTAGGATTCAATATGATCAAAGGTATAACTTGCCTTGCTATAGCAATGATAATATTATTTTATCTTCAATCTTCTACTTGCTTGATCTTCAGCTCCTTCGGATGATTCCGGGACTTCGGCGTCTAACGAGAAAGAAAGCGCAAAACAAACTAAATTCAAAAGGCAAATCAAATAAACTCCAAATTGAAATTGAATGGTACAGGAAGGTAGATATTGAATTTAGAAACTTGAACGGGTTCAATCGGAATTCGGATGAAGAAGATATGGCTCTCGGAAGATTAGAATTCATATGAAATGATGAAAAAGCTCTACGGAATATTCTCAGAATATTCTATTCCGAAAATATTAGAAAAAGAATAAGTGTATGATACGTGGGACCGACTGGTATTTATGGATTTCTAGAATTAAAATAATTCCAGAAATAAGGTAGAGAAAGTGACATATGGGACCAATAAGATAAAATGATTTTTCAAGAATTAAATTAATTCTCGAAAATAGGATTAGGGGTTGACATGTGGGCCACTGGTCTATGGACCAAGTCCACAGAGATATGCTAGTCCACGGTGGACTAAGCTCATGAACTAGGTTTGACTAAGGTTGACTGACATACGAGACCCGCATGTAAGAGAGATATATAATCTAGGGTTTTAATTAGGAGGATGATATGTGGGGTCTACATGAAAATGAGATAGATATATATGTATGGATGGCAAAGGGTCCACATGGAAGAGAAAGTATTAGATGTATGGCTGTGATTAATTTGATGGGAAAGAAAGACAGAGAGGAAACTAGAGATGCAACCAGAGGCAACAGGAACAGAGGTTTGTTCAACCTGATCATGGCGGCATGGGGGCATTGACATGGTAGAGAGATGGCTAAGCAAAGAATAAATGTTTGGCTCTGCACAACAAAGAAAGGAAAGGAAGACAGAGAAGCAACAGAGAACAAATTGCTTAGATGCTGCCTGTACATACACGAACAGAAAACATAAACGAAGATATGATATAGAGAACAGATCTCATGATTGCTTCATGGCACATGGTGGCCTGAGACTTCAATTGATATGGCAAGAATTAGCACCGGATGACAAAGCAATAAATAAAGAATAGAGACTTGAGGCTTCACAGCAAGGAAAGACAACACAGAACTATATCAGACATGAACAGTAACAGAAGCTACAGGCTGATATTTGGTACATAGCGATGGCAAGAATTTTGGTGTTGGGAAGGCAAAGCAAGGAATAAAGAACTAACAGAGAGGATGCATGGATTAGTTAGATGACCAGAGACTCAAGCTACAGAAGGGCAAAGACAACTAGAACCAAACACACACGCACTGCAGTCTGCACCATAGACATGAACAGTGTATGGTTGTTTCTAGCGCATGGTTTGGCCGGCGGCCGGAGGCGATGCGGCACCGGCGAAGGGGCAAAACGAAAAGGAAACGACGAGCCGGACGTGATGGCGCGATCGGATTTTGGAAAAACTCACCGAGGAAGCGAGCAACGCGATGAACACGGTTTGGCTTTAATGGCCAACGGTGCTCCGGCGATCTTCGGGTGAAGTGGATGGAACCATGACGTAGAGGGCGACGACGCGAAGCCAACGCCGCGGACGGTTCGGCCGGCGGACGTCGGACGAAAGCGCAGTTCGCCGGAGAAGAACTTCGGTTGGAGCTCGGTTATCAGAAGATTGCGACGAAAATAGATCGGTTTGGAGGAAACTAAATCAGGGGATTGGAAGAGGAGATCGAGACGGACGCGTGAGCGCAAACCGCTCGCTTTTATATGCACCGTGGAGAAAGATATCGAATTTGGAATGTTTCAGCCCAATATGTACACGTTCTGAACTCTCTATGCGGTTCGGTTCTGGAGTGGGAAGATGAACAGTAAATCATGATTTACTGTAGCACATGGGCAGGAGAGAGAAAATGCTGATTTTTGGAATTAAAATAAAAGGCCGAAAATCAAGGAGGTCAAATAAATAACAAACAAATCCGAAAAAATCTCAACAAATACCCAAAAATTCCTTGAAAGATAAGGAAACCAAATAACAAAAGTTTTTATTTAATTAATGTTTAGATTAGTCAAATTAAATATTTTTAATTTAAGAAAATTCCCAATTAAGTTTTATTAATTCAAATAAAATTGGTGAAATTTTCCAGGGACCTAAACTATTCAAAAGATTTTTGAAAAGCCAAATTTTGGGACATTACAAACCTCCCCCCTTAAAAGAATCTCTTCCCCGAGATTCAGGCTGGCTATAGAATAGGATAAGAAACTCAGCCTTCGAGTTCACTTCTTGCTTTCAAATTGCTTTGACTTTGACATAATCGCTCTTCTAACTACTTACAGAACAACGCCTTGCTTCTTGCTAAACTTCTCGCTTCACCGAAAAGTTGACAAACTGGCTCTTGGCTGGAAGGCATCTTGAAACTCGATTGCATCTAACGGGGTTGCTTGATCGGTGATTGAGGGCACTTTTGGAGTGGAGGAAATCTTGCTGCTGACTGGCAACTCGGGTTGGCAAACTATCTCTTCTTCCGTAGTTCGGAATCTGAACTAACTAACACATTTTTGTCAACTCTGTCATGCAATCTTTAATCCTTAGCACAGAACTTCAACAGGTATTCTAAAGATAGACATGGCTGTGAAGGTGATAATCTGTATAATCTGCGTAGCTTTTCTTCTTGAACACTGCTACTTAAATTCCATTTAATATTAAGGACCCTTGGTTTTCTGCTTCATGATTAATGCAACATCCACATACTTTGTAATTTGATCTGCTCCTAGCTGAGCGATGACTTACACAATCAACCACTGTGAACTTCAGAGGGTGACAACTGCAACTGGCTGATATCTGGGTTGTGGGGAAACTCTGCACACAACACTTACTTACTCGACTTGGTACTATGAGTTAAGGCACAACTCATCAATTTATTTCAATCTGTCTACTAGTTCGGGTGATACACAATACTGAACTGAAATGACCATCCAAGCATCATATAGACTTTGTTGCTAATACAAGATAAGCTGGGATCCTTGGTCTGATACTAACTTCTCTGACGTGTCGTGCAAATTGACCATCTCTGTAGATCTGACACTGCACCCATGCTGACGAATACCATCTCTGTCGTATACAACCTTCGTCGTATACCACTCTGCTAAACGATCTCCAAACTGGGTGATATTGACAGGAATGAAGTGACAACTTTCTGTCAAATGATCAACAATCACCTTTCAAGAAGTTACATCCCGATTGGGTCCTGGGAGATCCCTTATCCGAATTCTCAGTGATAGGAGTACTTTGACTAGCGTCTGACATGTTGGCTAACTTTCTGACATACCAAAGGGTAACCCATTCGAGATATTTCGCTTTATTTTGGATCATCACAATTCAACTTTGAGATCTTTGTACGCCTTGGTACTTTTAGGGAAACTGGAATGCTTACACTCAAATGTTAGTTTGAGCATCAACTACTGGAGCTCCTTCTCATTAGATATGCAAATATACTCATTGATCCATGGATCATTCTGTTAGCCTTCAGCGGGTTCTCACGCTTTTCTTTGCTTTACGTGGGGACAGATTTCCTTGGCAAAACTGTCATCTTACTATCTGGTCAACACTAATTTCTAGCATCAGTTCAAATTCTGGGTTTCAACAGATATCCTTGCAACTGACTCAAGATCCAACTTCTGAATTTCATAGGTGACCTTGGCTGACTGATCAACAGATCCTTGCGGTAGCTCTTCTGATTCGAAACATCTAACACTACACTGATTTGTTATGAGGGAATGGATTTCAACTTCATTGTTTTCAATCCAATAACCGTCTTTGTTTCTTCATGACAGCAAACTTTGAATTACGACTAGGATAATTCACTGCTTGAAACTTTAGTTATTAAGAAGTGCGGGCGAAACTTCTTAACACACTGATTCTTGGATGTTCCGTGATAAAAGCTATCAAGGTTCTTTCTGGTATCTGGCAATACGAACACTGGAGTTGTGATTAATCCCTCCTGAAATTCTTTCAAACTCAGTTCACTTCTAGCGATCTGGGTGAACTTGTCTTCTTACAACAGGTGACGGGTCTTGGCTAACTTGAAACGACTATCTCACTGATCTTCAACTAACACTGTCTCGAAAGGACTGTTTCACTGGTATTCAACTGACACTGCTAAGCTGATGGGTTTGATTCAACACTTGAAAGCATCTAGGCCCCTAAAAATTGGTTTGGTAATTAATGATAATATGTGAATATGGGACTTATGTGTTTGTTGAGTATTTACTAGGTTAAGTCCAAATGGTGAGTATGATCTTGAAGATGCATGCTAAAGGATATCGTGAAGATTAAATATGGATCAAAATCAAGGTACAAATAGCCTAGGATCCTTTTACTTTTTACCGATCTTAGGAGAAATAGTTGAAAGACCGATTATAGGATAAATACTGTACTATTAAGAGGGATCATGTCCAAGTAACTTGATAGCATATTCTTGTGCTTTGAGGATCAATTTAGGATCATGCATGCAATTGACTTTCTTTTTGAAAAGCATCTGTTGCACTGTTTAGATAATCGGTAGTATCAGCGTGTTCACGCGGTACTACCGGAAAACGGTACAACCGGGCTTGTAGTGCGGTATTACCGCACCCCGGTCGTTCCGTGTAAAAAGTGGTATGTTTTTTCCAGAGAACATGTTTTTGGGTTGGTTCTGTGAAAACCCTCAAAACGGTAGTACCGCTGTTCAAAAGCGGAACTACCGCTCACCCGTAGTAATCGCGATTATGTGACGACACATTTTTTCCAAGAGCAACCATTTTGAATTTCGTGGAACGGTAGTACCGCGCTTGAGCGGATGACCGGAAAGCGGTAGTACCGCATGTTCTTGGCGTAGTACCTCTCAAACTCTAACGGCTATATCGATTGCATTTAATGTCTTCCTTTGTAGTCATCTTGTCTTCGGTGAAGTGCGGTAGTACCGCATATACTTGGCGGTAGTACCGCAATTCGCTGATTTCTGGGGATTTCCTCCCCAACGGTTATATTTGTTGGTTGGAGGTATTTATACCCCCCCAACTGCTCAAGGGCTGGCTGCTAGAGTTCATTTTAACATCAATAGAGCCTTGAGAGCCTTGAGCATTCACTCAACACCAAAATTCCCTTGTGCATTCATTGTGAGGTGGTTGAGTTCTTTCAAGTGCATTATTTCATTCTAGATTGATCCCATTGCACTTGTGAGTTGTCAAGCGAAGGTCATCGATTTATTACTCTTGGAGTTTTTGCCGAACTCCTAGATGGTTTGGCGGCGCTTGCACGGTGATCTCTTCAAGAAGATTGTGAAGAGACTCGGTGCTGAGATTGTGAGTGGTTTAGTGTTCACCATCTCCGGAGCGGAGGAAGAACAACTATAGTGATCGAGGGAAGGCTTAATTCATAGAGCCGACATGAGTGGTCAAGCTTCCTCAACGTGGACTAGTGAAGACCGGCAAGTCTTCGATACCACGGGAAAACATCGTTGTCTCATTGTGGTTATTTCTAGTCTTTACTCTTCAGTATTTATATTTCTAGTTTGATCTTTGTGCTTGTATTGCTTAGCTAGAAGTATAACTTGTTTAGACTAAGTTGTTAATTGGCTTAACTTGTTAATTTGTTAAAAAGTTTAAAAACCTCCTATTTACCCCCCTCTAGACGGTTATCCTTGATCCTACAACACTGCCTTTATCTGAGAAAATCATCTGATCCGCTCTATCATTTTTGCAAACTCGTTTAACAACTTTTATCATAAATCATTTCTGACGTAATTCCTTCTAGAATTGGCTGATCCTGGGTACCAAGTCAAAGACAAACTTGACTTCTAATACAGTTGCATGCTGTATAGATCATTTGCAATGGCAATTGCATACTCTCTTACGGATATGGACATTATCCAATGATTAGATTTTTCAATCATTTACTGTTATTTCATAGCTATGCACAAGACTGAGTTGGAATTCAACATCACATTCCATGTTACAGCTCCACGGCCTTCAATCAACATGACTCAATGCCTTGTTACTCGACTTGCAAAGGCATATGCTGAGAAAGGCATCCAATGATTTAATATCCAATATTTCCTTCTTCTTCGTAACTTGCATACAAAGATGTCCACCTTTTTGCTCTCAAATAGAGGAGAGGTTACAATGGTTCCCTGAATTTACTGCTACTAACGGAGGCATGACTCTACATGATCTGGTATCATCAATCTAGACTTTCTTGGTAACATCACCGTTCATACTTCTCTTCTTTGACTGCTTCGTTGGGCAAACGGATCCTAGTGTGTTACCAACTGCTCTAGGAGTTATGATCTGGACTGATGCATCTTCCGGCATTCTTGCATCTGGAGTGAGTGACTGGTTCCACTGAGGACACTAACTGATGTAGTGACCTTTTCCATGATAGTTGTAGCATAGGCATATCGAACCTTGCGATTTTTCTGACGAGACTATGGCAGAACAAGTATTCTGGTGTTCTTCAACCTTCAAAAAGGATAGTCGCTTTGTAGGGCATCTCTTGGCATTGTGGTCTTGCTTACCACACTCGAAACAACCTCCTGACGATACTGACTTGTTTCTCTTTTGAGGTGGGCTGCTGAGGTCAACATTCTGCCTTTGGGATTCTTTAGCTGACATATTTTGTACTGACAATGGTTTGCCTTCTTTTGCTAATGTTCTGACAGTAGCTCAAAAATTTCTGCTGACGTTGGGTTGCAGAAGTCAACACGGAATACATAGGGCACTGGCTTGGACAATGATCATCGCTTTCACACAAGAAACATGTGATTTTGCTCATTGGACATTCACCAACAGAATGGTTTCCTTCGCAACTGGAACAATTGATATTGTGCTCATCAACACTATGACCTATTTCTCCACAGTGGGTACATGCATAATCTTTTGACTTATCTGGTTGGCAGCATTTCAACTAACAGCGGCTAGATTTGGTGTAGGATATCGAAATAGCAGGTTTCTCTTGATCACTTATGCTTGATATCGCATGTTGTTGGCACAAAGCGGTGGTGCACTCTGCCCAGGTGATGGTATGCTCGTCCTGATGGGTGGCGCGTAATTTTTTCCACCAATCTAATGCAACTCCTTCCAATTGATGAGCAGCATAGAAAACTTTCTCATTATCGTTGCATTGCACAATAGTTAGCTTCTCTTCGATAGTGTGAATCCAAGATTCTGCATCCTTGAGTATGGTTGATCCTTCAAAAATAGGCGGCTTGGTCCTTAAGAACTTCTCAAGCTCGAACTGAGGGTGCGTCGTTGGGATGGCAATGAGTTGTGCACCATTGCAAATAGTACTAATGTCCAACGATCGCATCGTTGCTGGCATGAGTTGATTCCGGGCGGCAGGAAACTAGCTCGGGTTCTGATGTGTCACTACTGGCACTGGAGATAGTAGCTGGTTATCGTCTGCTCTGGCACTAACACTGGTGATGGTATGACGGCATGCTTGATTATTTTGATTCAACCAATTGATTAAAGTAGCGGTGGTCTGATTCTGCTGGCTCATCTTGTTGTTCATGTTCTACATCATCGCATCATGAGTTGAGTTTGAGCTACCAAGAATTGTTTCATGACTGGATCTGCTAATCCTGATGCACAAGCCCACCGGGATTGACAAGGTCCAGCCGGTATGCATTGTCTCAAGATTACTGACAAGGTTGGCTCCACTGGGGCTCTTCATCTGCTGGCTGACCAGGGCTTATAGATGAGAGGGAAAAGCACAAGGTAAGGAAAGACAATCTACTAAAGGAAGCAGGTTTAACCCAAAGAACACACAAATAGTTGGAAAGTTATTAAGAAGCATAAAACTCACAGCCAAACTACACCGAAGAAGGGAAAAAAAGATCTAATCGTCTAGTCGATTAAACTCTAACTTAACAGGGCGACTTGGTTCAACACACGGGAGGAACCTATGTTGATTTATCTAATATAGTTGATCTGAAGAAAACTCAATCTGATCACGGTCTTCATCAAACGTTGACTGCTTGCGATCCTTGCAGGCGAATCTTGGAAAAAGACAGGGTGACGTACAACTTCTTCTTGGTCTTCAAACAGTTGCTCAAAACTGCTCTTGGACATCCACCAACACATTTGACACGGATAACGATGACTATAGAAGTTATGTTGGAAGAGAGTCCAATTTAATACTCAAAATGGTGAAGACGAATATAGATGAGAAAGAAATAGAATGGAAGAGTATAGAAGCTAGACAAGATGAGAATAGCACATCATTAAGATTTTCCATTTGTAAAATAAGTTTTGAAGTTTTCCTTACAAACGACCATTCTAACTAAGGTCACGACCTACAGTCGATATGGCTCTGATACCACCTCTGTCGGGACCCAAAATTACAATTCTGGACCATCTGTGTATACTGCACTAGTCCAAGATCACGCTAGTGCACACAGTGGCAACATCGATGAAATATCATTTCCATATGCAAAGATGACTAATAAATAGGCAAATAACAACAAATATCAGAGTAAAGATCTTAAGGTCAAACCTTACAATTAATGCCTCAGAAGGCGAATAGCTCAATGAAGCTGCAGCGGAACGTAACGGAATAACTTCAGTGAAGCCCATCCATATGCCCACAGGCAATCGGCTAGGGTGCGCGACCTAGTTCTTCTCGATCCTTGAAGTAGACCTTGTTGACCGACGATTCCTTCACTCTGTAGGTTTGGGCGCAAGTTTTACAACAAGCGTGAGTACACAACCGTATTCGCAAGTCATACCACACGCGTGAGTACAATGTATAGATGCACATACTTATTCCAAAGTAAATGGCTTATTCCAAAGTGGTTATTTTGCAGAAATACAACATTTGCAATTGAATATGAATAATAGATTGAAAGCATAATTCAAAACAAATAGACAATATTAATTTAACAGTTGTTTTCACAAAGACACATAGCCTAATCAATTTCTTTCACACAGCCATATGACTAAAATCACAAAGCTGTCCCTTCCCAAAGGTTTTATGAAAATCTACCCCTCGTGTGAAATCCCCGAGCATGTCCATGACCGCGGATGCGGCTATTCGAATAGATTGTTTAACACTATGCAGAGGTTGTACACTTTACCTATAAGATGCAATAAACTGGATCAGAGCTGATCACAACAAAACCTTTGAGAAACTTCATCTCAACATTGACATTCCCGATATGCTTACAAACCGCCAGACCAACCCACAAAGAAAGTCAGTCCAACACACACCACTGGACAGGGATGCGACGAATCGTCTCGCGATGCAACTACCATGTAGTCACACCTCCACCCTGTCACGAAGCCTAACCTATCCACTTGAACATCAATGCCAAGAATCCATAACCTACTAAGTTAGGTCCGTCCCATACTAGGCATGTGGTCGCATGATGAAGCTCGATTCAATGGCGCACAAAGTTAAGTCCTTAATTGACCAAGGCAAGACTTCCATTTTCTAACTATGCCACAAAGATTATCATTCCCATTCACAAAGTCCACCATATCACAAAGTATCCACCACTTGCCTCGCCTAAATCCTTTCCCACCTGGGTTGGTTTTAGTGCAACACATGCTATCACGAAGTAATAACACATAGCACCCGCTTACACAAAGTTCCATAATCACTTAGTCAAATTTATAATTGCAACTCAGTGATGATGATGACTCGTTGCATGGCTAAGCAATCTACTCAGACTAACCAACCCACGTTGGTAATACCATAGCACCAACTAAATATGAACCAATCTAGGGTGACAAAAGATTATGACATACAATAGACAAAGTGGATATAACAAATTGGATTAATAGCTAAACCCAAAAGCATTTAAATAATTACTTAAAATAAATGCAATAATTTGAATCAAAGTAATTTTGAAAACTGGGATTCAATATGATCAAGGTATAACTTGCCTTGCTATAGCAATGATGATCTTATTTTATCTTTAATTTTTTACTTACTTGATCTTCAGCTCATTCGGACGATTCCGGGACTTCGGCGTCTAACGAGAAAGAAAGCGCAAAACAAACTAAATTCAAAAGGCAAATCAAATAAACTCCAAATTGAAATTGAATGGTACAGGAAGGTAGATATTGAATTTAGATGAATTTAGAAACTTGAATGGGTTCAATCGGAATTCGGATGAAGAAGATATGGCTCTCGGAAGATTGGAATTCATATGAAATGATGAAAAAGCTCTACGGAATATTATCATAATATTCTATTCCGAAAATATTAGAAAAAGAATAAGTGTATGATACGTTGGACCGACTGGTATTTATGGATTTCTAGAATTAAAATAATTCCAGAAATAAGGTAGAGAGAGTGACATATGGGACCAATAAGATAAAATAATTTTTCAAGAATTAAATTAATTCTCGAAAATAGGATTAGGGGTTGACATGTGGGCCACTAGTTTATGGACTAAGTCCATAGAGATATGCTAGTCCACGGTGGACCAAGCTCATGAACTAGGTTTGACTAAGGTTGACTGACATACGGGACCCGCATGTAAGAGAGAAAGATAATCTAGGGTTTTAATTAGGAGGATGATATGTGGGTCTACATGAAAATGAGATAGATATATATGTATGGATGGCAAAGGGTCCACATGGAAGGGAAAGTATTAGATGTATGGCTGTGATTAATTTGATGAGAAAGAAAGACAAAGAGGAAACTAGAGATGCAACCGGAGGCAATAGGAACATAGGTTTGTTCAACCTGATCATGGCGTCATGGGGGCATTGACATGGTAGAGAGATGGCTAAGCAAAGAATAAATGTTTGGCTCTACACCACAAAGAAAGGAAAGGAAGACAGAGAAGCAACAGAGAACAAATTGCTTAGATGCTGCCTGTACATACACGAACATAAAACATAAACGAAGATATGATATAGAGAACAGATCTGGTGATTGTTTCATGACACATGGTGGCCTGAGATTTCAATTGATATGGTAAGAATTAGCACCGGATGACAAAGCAATAAATAAAGAATAGAGACTTGAGGCTTCACAGCAAGGAAAGACAACACAGAACTATATGAGACATGAACAGTAACAGAAGCTACAGGCTGATATTTGGTACATGGCGATGGCAAGAATTTTGGTGTTGGGAAGGCAAAGCAAGGAATAAAGAACTAATAGAGAGGATGCATGGATTAGTTAGATGACCAGAGACTCAAGCTACAGAAGGGCAAAGACAACTAGAACCAAACACACACGCACTGCAGTCTGCACCATAGACATGAACAGTGTATGGTTGTTTCTAGCGCATGGTGTGGCCAGCGGCCGGAGGCGACGCGGCACCGGCGAAGGGGCAAAACGGAAAGGAAACACGAGTCGGACGCGATGGCGCGATCGGATTTTGGAAAAACTCACCGAGGAAGCGAGCAACGCGATGAACACGATTTGGATTTAATGGCCGACGGTGCTCTGGCGATCTTCGGGTGAAGTGGATGGAACCATGACGAGAGGCGACGACGCTGGCCAACGCCGCAGACGGTTCACCGCAGACGTCGGACGAAGGCGCGTCACGGAGAAGAACTTAGGTTGGAGCTCGGTTATCTTTAGATTGCGACGAAAATAGATCGGTTTGGAGGAAACCAAATCAGGGGATTGGAAGAGAAGATCAAGAGAGACGCGTGAGCGCAAACCGCTCGCTTTTATATGCACCGTGGAGAAAGATATCGAATTTGGAATGTTTCAGCCCAATATGTACACGTTCTGAACTCTCTATGCGGTTCGGTTCTGGAGCGGGAAGATGAACAGTAAATCACAATTTACGGTAGAACATGGGTAGGAGAGAGAAAATGCTGATTTTTGGAATTAAAATAAAAGGCCGAAAATCAAGGAGGTCAAATAAATAGCAAACAAATCCGAAAAAATCTAAGAAAATACCCAAAAATTCCTTGAAAGACAAGGAAGCCAAATAACACAAGTTTTTATTTAATTAATGTTTAGATTAGTCAAATTAAATATTTTTAATTTAAGAAAATTCTCAATTAAGCTTTATTAATTCAAATAAAATTGATGAAATTTTCCAGGGACCTAAACTACTCAAAAGATTTTTGAAATGCCAAATTTTGGGACGTTACAGTACCTAAACGAGATGGTAGAGGAATATCGAAAAGGCCTGAGGGTCGGATGACCATCACGGCCGTCAGTACCGCTGGGTCCCTTTGCTTCCTAAGAAAGCAGCAGCAACATTTGAACCACCTGCGGTATACTTGGAAGGGAACGAGTCCCTATCACCACAGAGAAATGGAAGTCTCTGATGGAGGACGAGAAAGAGCAACTGTGGACTGAAATTACGTTGTCGTTTGAGATCCCAGTAGAAATCCTGGGACTTGTGCACGACAGGCGTTTCCCGCGATGGGAAAGGCATGGAAGACCTTCAAGAGCAAGCTTGTCACAAAATACGTGAACAAGGGTCTGACACCCTGCATGAAGTATCATTTCGTGTCGTCGAATACATGGGATACCTTTGTGCGGATGAAGACGACAACTGAATTTTAGCAGCAAAGTGCAGCGTACAAGGCTATCGAGACACAAAAAACTCACCCCCATAGACTCAGCACCACTGGGTACGCGGGAAAAATCGAGCAATGGATGAGTGATGACGATAAGGCAATCCAGTAGAAGGTCTCCCCACCATTTGCCTGGTTCATAGATGAACGCGCCCGAAATTGGTTAAGAGCGAGGGCCTCAATCACGTCGTTGGGTGCCATCTCTTTCACAAACCTAGCAGACGAGGGAGTGTCACAAAGCCTAGTAAGATATGTCAAACTACCTAGTTGTTAATAAGTCCATAACTTCATAGGATCTAAAATAACATGATGGTCTCTTACAGCAAACATTGAGTACCCAATCTTCCCAAGACTCCTTCGATGTAGTTAGGGAGAAGAATATACTATCCACGGCCTTGGAAAATAAGGAGCACCCAGGTCACATGCGAGGCCTTGGGGTTTACGTACCTTGGATGTATGGATTCCCATACGACTCCGAGGCGTATATGAGTCGGAAGAGATCCAAGGCTGAGTGCGAGGAGAAGTTGAAAGAGGAGATTAATGCAAAGATTAGTGCACAATTTCAAGGACAGATAACATCATTACAGGAACAAATGAATCAACTCATCAACCAGTCGTAAGCCGCCCCCGTGATTTTTAGAGCTAGTCCCCCTCAACATCGAGTAGCGTCGCGTCCATAGTTGCACTTTCTAACATGATGACGTCCAATTACCTATCGACGACATCTAGGTAATGTACATATCTGGAATGCTCCAAAGATAGACCTGTAGGACGTCTTAGCTAATTGCGTATCATTTTGTAGGAGCCCACGCTATGCATGCTCCAAGTGAGGCTGATTGGGTCTATTTCTCTTGAGGCTGGGCGGGGATGGCGTTTCCATGCCAGGAAGGGATAGTGTTGCATGGTGCCCAGCTGGTGCAGGGTTACGCCAAGGTTCAGGTGGACAAGATACATGATAATTTTATGATCGTCCCACTAGAGAAGCCCCCGAATGAAGACATCATAACACTAGGGAATGCTATGCACACTTTTATATAGTGGCCCAAGAGGGACATTGCCTGGCCCTGCGGTGTTGCGATTGGAACACGACCATGCCTCTCCAACAGATCTCTCGATGATTCCACCTCAACCACCGCGCCAAAATACCTCTGTACCAGCTCCTATGGAGACGGAGCGAACAAACAAGAAAAGTGTGCTGAGTCGTCTTCTAGGAAGACAAATAGCATGATAACTCCACCTCAACCCCCGCGCCAGAATGCCTCCGTACCGGCTCCCGTGGAGACGGCAGTGAAGAAACAAGAAAGCATGCCGAGCCATCTTTCAGGAAGACAAATAGCACGCGAGACGCTAAGACCAAATCGAAGAAGATTAAGGCACCACACAAGCCCAGGACGTTCTCCCTCGGAATGTTGTTGGTCCCTGACACAATATTACCCCACCTTGGATTTGGTTGCGCGAGTTTGCATGCCTGGTACATGCGGCAGACCGACGAGGAGAGGACAGGCCGGCCTACTACTGAATTCACCGTCAGCTACACGGAGAACCATTTCCTCCACAAGTCGGGCTACTTCGTTGTGGGCTTTGAACACTTATTTGTACTATTCAACCTCGATGCTCTTGACGCCTCACTTCTATGATGCTAGACACTGTAAGCGTGTACAATCAAGTTCTACATTCACGCACTACCAATAAATGCCATGACTCATTGCTTACGTATAGACACATGATGCAAGAAGCCTGGCGACGGCGAGAACCAGTGGGTTTCCTCAACCCACAGTTGATCTCTGAGCAATGCATCAACCTTGACGCATCCTACGTTGAGAAATACATAACGAAGGGGTTGCTTACTCACCAAGACAAGGACTACATACTGGTGCCCTACAACCAGGGGTAAGTGCTTCACTACTTGCTATACAAATTTCATTTATACATTATACGCAACACGAACTTAGGTTTAATGACTATAACGACATACATGAGTAGGTAGCACTGGATCCTTTTAGTCATTGTACCAAAGTAGAATAAGGTAATGTACCTTGATTCCCCAAACGACAAAAACCACAACTTCACCAAGGTGCAAAAAATACTTGACAAGTATACTCATTTTCTCTATATATGACTCTATTGTAGTCTTCCTTTGTTTGAAATGGTCGAGGATAACTTTTTCGAATCACGTAGCTCGTTCTGCGCCTATCTTGCCGATGGAGGGATACACAGGGAACTGAGTGCCACACTGCAACACAGGACGGGATTTCCAGTACCCGCTACAGCACAATAATCCTATATCACACTTCTTAACCTGGTCTCTTCAACTGACTATATCTATATATGTAAGTTTATTTTTGTAGTGCCACCTGCAACTACAAGGCAACGTATGTGCATTCTACGTTTGTCGTCATATGTAGGAAATCATGGGTGCTAAGGAGAAGGATATAGAGGTTTGTCAATCAATCACTCAATAATTATTTCCTAATTATCAATTTAAATATATGCTTACTACTTTACTTCTAGCGACAGGGCATGACGATCGATGATAGGGCATTCGTATTGGACGAACTCTCGGACGATCGAGGGAAGCTCGCCATCTTCATCATGGGGGAGATCATTAACCTGAATGGAGAGTTTCACCCCGGTGACATCGATGATTAATACATGTTCAATTGTAATTCTAGACAATACATGAACATTATTTTATAAATCACTTTGAGTTTTAAATCACATTGAGTTGTTACATATCAAATCAATTTGATATATCTGTTTTCTGTTTGCCTGCTTTCAGAGGGTATGGCTAGCATTACCCGAGGTTAGACGAAAAATAAAAAAAATATTTAGGTATAGAAAGAACTATCACAAACAGTTTGTGGTATCAACTGTAAGTGAATGTTGCCGGTAGCCGTATGAATTCACAGACAATTGATACCACAAAACCATCTATGATATATCGGATATCACAGATGGTTTTTTTACCAACCATCTACGACATGTATCAAATTATAGACCGCTACTACTAACAACTGTATATGATATGTCCAATATCACTGATGGTTATTTTTACCAATCGTCTGTGATATGTATCGAATCACAGACATCTACTACTAATAATCGTCTATGATATCGGGCATATCACAGACGGTTCTAGCCGTCTGTGATATGTATCTAATCACAGAAGGTTGGTATATATAACCGTCTGTGATAGTAGTCTTCACAGACGGTTTATACAAGAAAACCGTCTGTGTTGTTACTTATCACGCATTTACTTAAAACCATCTCGTGATAATCGCTCATTAGCATAGACATAAAAATCGCGGTTGAGTAAATCGCTCAGGATGACCTTTTAGTAGTAGTGAGACTGGGTCTATGGATTTTGGTCCACAGGTGTACAACTCATGGGTCTATGGGCTAGGGCTCCAACATGTGGGGTCCACATGTCAGTGGCTTGGTCTACCGTGCACCAAGTCCACGTGGAATTGGATCGGGTGTGGGTGCATAGGCGAGCTAACGCAGTGCAAGAGCTGAGGTGGCAGTGACATGGCGGACACATGGCTTTTCGGCAAATTCTGCAATTTCCAGGGGTTAATACGCAAAATTTCAGTTCTGAGAAAAATTTGCGCGCAATCTTCACCAATTCCGAGGCCCTTTCTGCACAATTTCCTCACCGCATAATTGTCCTCGTAATTTTCAGAATCCCGAGGGGGGTTTTCACGAAATTTCATTATACGCGAAAGTTTCCGTGCAATTATGAAAACTTCAAGGTTCCTTTTGCAAAATGCCCTTTTTCATTTTTTCTTTTCCGAAAAATAAGGTGGGCCGACCTTCATGGGGCGGCCTCCTTGGCCCATGCGCTGGTTAAAAAGTGGGGGGAGGGTTTCTAGGGTTTCCCTTGCCCTTTCTTTTAGGGGCGGCGACGGCTCCCCGTGTCCGACGGGGGCGCGCGGCGCGGGCGGCCATCGGGAGCACGCGCGTAGTGGCGGGGAAGCATGCTGCGCGGCGACCGTCTGCGCGGCAGATCGCTGCCCGGGCCAAACAGGTCGGGCGCGACGGCGGCGGCGATGGCGCCGTCGGCGCTGGCCCGGCCGAGCGGCTTGGCGCAATGGGCGCGGCGAGCGCGGCGTGGCGGGCGGGCGCGGCGTGGTGGCGCTGTCGGATCCGAGCGCACGACTCTCCCCTTTGCTCCTTTTTTTTTCTTTTCTTCCTTGCTCCGGGTGGTGCGCCGCGGAAGGCGTGCGCCGGCGGCCGTGCGAGGCCAAAGCCATGGTGGTGTTCCGGTGCCAGTGGGAGACGGAGGCGACCGTGAAGGCCCATGCTGGGCGGTGGCCCGGCTACAGGCCGGTGATGGGGGTGCTTGTGCGCGGCCAGCGGCGACTCCGGGCCGGCGGCGGCGCGGCTCTACATGGCCAGCAACTGTTTTTTTTTCATTATTGTTCATGCAATGCAATGCAATGTAGTGCGGGATTGCATTGGTGGCGCGGCTTCGGGCCGACGTGTGCATGCTTGCCGCGTGCTAGCGGCGTGGCTCTGTCGTTGTCTCCGTGGCGATGCATGATGGCGGGCTAGCCGACCGGTAACGTATCGCGGAGGTGGTGACAGCCACTTGTAGGCGGTGCCATGCACATAGCGCCTTTCGTGCTATTGCATCTACAAACTACAGTACAATCATCATCTATTCTTTCATGCAACCCACCGATCGGCTTGCGGCGACTTCAAGTCAGCTCGCGGTAGATTAGAGCTGATTTGCACCGTAGAAAACCAATCTAGAAAGCCAAATTTGCAGAATTAAAATCAATCTAGAAAATACGATTCAATCTACGAGTGTCGTTCATCGACGGTTACCTTTTCGATGCGAGGGGAGTCGATCGTGCTGATAGCGTGTTGAGGAACCGTCGCTGGCAAGTCCAGTCCGAGCAATTACTTCATAGACAAATTGAGAATCGTAAGAACGATGCAAGAATACAAGAACGAAATAAGAGATGAACACAGAGATATGAGGGGACTACAGACTTCTCTTTATTGCTCTTTCAATCAACGTGTACAATGGGCGGATGTCCCCCTTCCTATATATAGACTACGGGTGAATGAGATGCCCACCTGAGCCAGAACTCTGGCGGATCCGATTTCTTAACAGAACCTACTAAGAATTGACATCCAGAGACCAGAATTCCAAGTCCAAGGCAATCCATTATCTTTGCAGACATGCGGCCCTTCTCCGTAGAGAACAACGAGGGCCCAGTCATTGCCATTGAATCGGCTATTGGATGCCCGGAAAATACGTGTGCCTACCAACTTACTTCTCTTTCCGACCGAACCTCACGTTCCTTTCGGGCCGATCGGACCAAGCCTAAGCTCAGCAGGGCCCCAACCCCTTCCGCCTCCGTCCCCGCGCCACCGGCAACCCCCGCTCGTCTTCTCCGGTCATCTCCGCCGTAGCAGCCTTCTCGTTGCCTACCGACCTCGATCTCCTCTGGAAGCACCGGTCGGTTACTTCCTCCTCCACCTCTCTCTACCCATCTCCTGGATATATACGGACACGCATTTCTTGGTTCCTGGTAAGCCCTAGTCTTGGTTGTTCGGATCGATTTTACTTTTCTTTTTCGTATTTTGTGTTTACTTTTCATGTCTGGGTGAAATCCTTTTCGTCCTCTGAGCAACGTCCGTTTTGAGATGTTTCGGGCAGTATTCAAGGGAATTTCGGGGCAAATTTGTGACCCTTTTCTTCTCGGGTGTGTGGTGGGGGGGTTTTCACGAAAAGAATGAGGAGGTTGAGGATTGAATGCTAGAAGTTCCGCAGCATTTCTCATTCCTCATCGCTGTAGAAGGGGAAATTTGGAGGAGCTTGGTTGATGCCAAATTTGGTTGATTTTAGATTAGAAATGCGGAATGGATGTCGACTATGATTATTATAAAGTGAATTTGGAGGAGTTGTGCATACCTGCAACAAAACCATGTGCGTTAATCCTTGATAAACTAGTTGATACCCCGCGCGCCGCTGCTGGAAATTTTCATGCCCTTAAGTAAAAGAAAATAAAGTAAGGTTGACATGGAATTAAAGATTGATGACTATTGATACTGATATTTTAAACACAACAGACACATTTTAGTCCAGACTTACAGAGAAATAGCACTAACATGAGTACCCTCAATTCAAGCTTGTCAAACCAATGGATTAATTGTAGTATATTGGACATTGATCTGGTCTAAACATTCAATACGACTTACAAGAAAGGACACAATGTATTTTTCTTAAGGATATATAGTAATGTTCGAGCCATACTAACTACTAACCAATTATGACCATCATTTTCCCCATTTAGTTATACATTCATTGGAGTTTGGTATCGACAAAAGAAAAGCAAACCTAGTTCTGCACAGGCGAAAATTCCTGAAGCCAAAGAACACCAACTCAGGCCTGTTTGGTAGAGTTCCAGATTCTCATTTTTCAGATTCTGCTCCTAATTCTCTGATAATCCACTTCTCTAAGAATCTGGAGCTGTCTGTTGAAAGCGTTTGGCTAGTAGGTTGGCTCCAAAAACCATATGATGGATGATTAGAGGAAAATAGACCATATTACCTCTGGTTGTAATACTTCAATTATATTTATGTCTTTCTTGTATGTTTTTGTGCACAAATTATAGAATTTTCCCCAAAAATTGTTTAGACTATATAAATGTATATACGTTATATTTGTACACAATGCTAGGTTACATTGCATTTACACTACATGATGAGTACAACGGTTGGCAAAAAACGAAGGCTTGTTCTACTGTTTGGAGGTTGGTAAGTACTAAAGAATGTAAAGTGAGGTTGGTACCATTCAGAAATCTAATTGCCAACTTGGCCAGTTATTATCTTATTCGAGCAGTTGTACTATGTGCACTTGATTACTAATTCACCAGGTTATCTTCTACCATATGCACCTTATATGAGTAGTACTAATTTACCAGGTTGTCATCTTTTGAGCTAATTCACCAATTATCTCAACTTCAGGGATTTGCAAGTCTATTTTTCAGAAAATAGTATGGATTTGCAATATTTGCAGACCAATTCAGTACTCTGTTAGCTAAAGAAACATTTCGAGAATACATAGGAACTGAAATTTTCATATAAGGCTCTGTTTAGTTGTTTCATTTCAGCTTTCATTCTTGATTCGCTCATTAGTCTTACGAAACATAATGGAACATCATACGCTTTACTCGCACAAGATAAACCGATAATGATCAATATCAGACAAGACAACACGCCAGCTCAAGGAGTCTTTAAGTTTCATGAAAATGTTAAACACCAAATTACATCATATTTCCAGGATCACATTCTGCTTCAAGTCTCGTCTTCCCAATCTTCAGGTCGTCGTTGCGTTCTTCACATGGTCTTGTTGTCACATAGGTACAGTGACACATTTATAGGCTTGAAGGGCTCAAAATCAATAGTAACTTTATTTTCCTTTCCATCTTCAGTAACAATGGTTTCAGTGTAGAGAACCAATCTATTGGGAGGAACTTTGTTATAGAGCTTCAGCCTCTGCTGAGTTGAGGTGATGGCACCCAAAACAGATTGGTGATTAACTCCACTCTTGATGTTTGAAGCAGTACCATATTCATCACCTAACATCTTAGCCACTCGGTCAATCTAGTCACATGGAGGCATAATAAGAGAGATCATGCTTGCACCATTGCCTCTATTAACTCCAGTGCCTTGATTAGCTTCTTAATCTTCCAGATATCAATGTTCCTATCAGTTTCCTGGCTGTCAGATATCTTGACATCTTGACAGAGCCTGGATGTCTAGTTCACCTGACTGCCAAACGCACACACCAACAGAAATATGAGGGACATGAAGAAAAACATGAGGTGGCCAGCCCAGCCCCCCCAAAAAAAAAAGCTTGTAAATAAACTTAATGAAAATGGAAAAGCCATAAAAACAATTCACTATTTTAGGAGATCACTAGAGGTGTTGCATACACATATTTTACTTGTTAGCGCAAGTTGCATTGCTGATTTCACAATTGGACCAGCATTAAGGTCCAAATGATAGTATTAAAATGGATATGTGCAAGATTTCTGCAGCAATTGACTATCAGACCACCACAATGTTCATCAAGCATAGTTGATTTGTTTCCTAGTGGGAAATGGTCAACTACACCACACTAGGAAAAACTAAAGTCCGATATACATGTGAATAGAGAGATTCATTTGCAGACATGAGACATTTCAAATGATTTTGCAGCCAACATAGAACAATCGAGCATATACAGAAAAGGTTATTGGTAGGTTGCAGTGTGCAGCAAGCATTGGATAAGGAGTTTTCTTTTTGATTTGGACAAAACAAAGAAATAAGTTGAAGCAGCCAGATAACTGAAGGACCTACATAACCATGTTAAGTTCAGATCTGAAGTCCTCCAGTAAAACTATACTACGAAGCTAGAATGTACAATCATGAAACAAATGAAAAGCGGTCCTAGGACTAGCTAGAAAAATTGGCTTCACAAATCACAAAACCGAACATAGGCCTCTACCCAATCCCCCAACTCCTACTTTCATATATATCCAACAAATCAAGCCAAGTCCCCAGCAAGCAATCCCAAACAGAGCATGGATCGACTACTATCCATCTAAAAGCTCACGACCTAACTGGGGAAATCGGACAAAACAACCGACTAGCGCACTCCCCTCGCGCAGATCCAGATTTCGCAAGTAACATCCTCACCATGTGAGCTAGAAATCTCAGACAAAGCCCCCCTCAAATCAACTCAGAACTAGACAGAATCAGACCAAAACTACATCGCGCTACGAGTACAGGGGTACCAACCTCTAATCGCAACCAAATCTAATGGGCACATGAACGAACGAAGCAAGCAAACGACACGATTCGATCGGATCCAAGCGACCTCCGATTCGCAGATACACAGCTCCGAAGGATTGAGGGGGGAAAAATAGCACCACGGCGAGATCCAATCGGATTGAGGAAACGCGGATCGGGCTAGGGTTCCTTACTGAGGAGGGAAGCGAAGGGGGACGAGCGCTGACTTCTCACGAGTGGAGGGCCGCGAGGATCGCACCCGGGGGGTCTCTAGGGTTTTGAGGGCGGCGCTCGTGTGCTCGAGGCAGCGAAGTCCGATGCCTGCGGCGGCGCAGTTGAGTACCGTCGGCGATGTAGTCGAGGCCGTCGCTTACCGCGATCGAGGATCGCCGTGGCGTAGTTGAGGACCGGAGGCAACATGGTGGAGGCTCAAGGCGATTTTGCCTTTCTCGCGAGAGCACGGGAGGAAAGCAAGGGGAAAGGCGAAGAGGTACGCCTGGGGGTTGCACGGTGGGATCTCCAAGGGTTAGTTCAATGGCAATTGCGGGTAAATACATCAAACTTCTAGGGGTATTTTTATTTCTAGAGGTTGGATTCTCACGAGAATCTGTGGGAATGCCGCTTCTCGTTGCTAGTTCATTTTCAAGACAGCTTCTTGTGAGAAGCAGAATCTGGTGGTTTCGAGAATCGGGGTGTTTGGTACGGCTCTACGAGAATCGATTGAGAAGCTGGGAGTAGAAATTGTACCAAATAGGGCCTCACTCATTATGGACCAACAGCTAAGGAACAACAACTCACTTATTATGAACCAACGTTGTGTAGATGTGAAGCTGTATTATATGTAATGGAGCATCTTTAGATGTATGTAGGATCGTATAGCGCAATTAGAGGGGGTGAATGATTATACCGATTTCTTGCGCACAAATAAGCCAAAACTCGCCGTGCACATGCACTGCTCAAACAAGAACAATCCTGAGACAATGCTCAGAGAACTATGTCGCCAAAAGAAACAAGAACTTCTTGAATAGATCTCTTATTTCTCAATCTTGTTCTTTCTACAAAGTGCTTTTTAAGCACCCCTCAAAGCTCTCAATTCAAAAGACCTTTCTAGCTCTACCGCAAAAGCCACGTAAAAGCTCTGTCTAAAGCCTCGCAAAAGCACAGGAAAATACTTCCCCTCTACCTCCTTTTATAGGCAGAGGCAACTCCGTATCGTCAACAACATGGACACCACATCCTATATCTTCCGAGAACTAAGGGACCTGAAACCCTTCCTAACACGGGTTTTCTAATATCTCCAAGACCTTATAGACACCTTCCATATCTCCTCACACGTTGTGAGCCTTCAGGACTCCACTTCCCGAAGCTCCTCCGTGTAACAGCATCGCCTTTAATCTCCACGTGCTCCAGCATGAGCCCAACCACCTCGTGACATCCACGACCTCCTAGACCTCAGATTTCCCAATCCTAGTCCGGGTCTTCCTCGTCATCGACCATGATCGTCTCCATGCTCAACCTGCACATGCCAAGATCAAAGAACACACATCCGGCATAAGTTCTCCAACTTGACCACTAATTAGTTCACACACGCATAACACACTATCATGCATCCATAAACACATACCAGAACATCTTTGAAATCAACGATCACTTCACACAAAGTCCATGAAAAAATATAATGCTCAGACCTCCTAGGATGTCCTGAAGACCTCCTTAAAGACCTCTTGGGAGGTCCTGGAGAACCTCCTCAAAGACCACTTGGGAGATCCTGAGTAACCTCCTCATCAAGGACCACTTGGGAGGTCCCGAGCAACCTCGTCAAAGACCTCTTGGGAAGTCCTGGACGGATGAGATTGATCCTGGAGGAGGTTCTGGATGGTCCAGATTGAGTCCACGTGTTTGCTCTCGAGGAGAACCTTGAAGACCTCCGGTGGACTTGGAGGGTGGTCTTTGCAAAATTGAAAGGCAAGACCCGAAAAGGGTGATCTTTGCAAAACAGACAGTCACGACCAAAAGGGTTGTCTTTATAAAACGGGAGGTCATGACCTAAAAGAGGTGGTCTTTGCAAAACAGCAGGTCGTGAGGACAAGAAAAGGCGCCAAAAAGATGTGACGTTCGGACCATCCGAACTCTTTATCTCAATCGAGCCGTTAAAACTTGATCGGACGATTCACAAGACCTGGGAACGTTCGAACCGCCCGGACCTTCCAACTCAATCGGGCTGTCCAGATTTGATCGAATAGTTCACAACAACGGAAGAGCGTGAGGAGCGCGGGCTCTCGAGCAGACAACGGAGGAATTCAAATAACCCCTCAACAAAAGCATAAATTATACCAATGCAACCCAAAAGCCATTTAATCAATAGCAAACCACCACGACCAAGAACCAATATCTTTCGTGTATCAGTGCAACTCAAGAGTCAATTATTCATCAGCAAACCACCATGATCTAACAATCTCCTCTTGATGAATACATTGACAAAATTTCAAAAAGGAAGGTTTTAAAATTCAAAAACCGCCAGACACAACTCCCCCTCAACACAAGCACTATGTCTCCTATTTTTCTCCCTCTTTGGCAATGTACATATCAAGAACTTCAAAGAAGGAGTAAGGAGAGTAAAATGCAAAAAGCTATGTAGATTATTCAAATCAATTTAACAGTTTAACCAAGCCATCTTTTTTAGTAGAACTCACTGGATCATATAAAGTCATGTACATCTAGCAATGTCAAAACAAGTCTGAAGAGTGATTAAACAATTTTAATTCAATGACAGACATCTCAACAATGACTAAACCGATTATCAACACCACAAAGAGATATCACCATGAAAAGTTAAAGCCTATCAGTGAGGCAAACTTTAAATCTAGATGAGCCAATAGTCTCATGCAACAACCTTAATACTTCACATTCAATTTTTATTTGCATGTGGCGTGCTTGTAGCATACTTTTTTTTCTTCATTTGAGCACTTTTTGTTTGTGCAATTTTTTTAAATATATATGCATGGTATGTTTGAAGCATACTTCTTTTCATTTGAGCACTCTTTGTGTGTGCATTTTTCTATATATACGCATGGCATGTTTGAAGCATACATCTATCAGCAACTTGAGACTCTGTATCAATAAAATTGTTGTGGACTCATTTGTCGGACAAACGTATCAGCATCGGCATAAGACTATTGTGTCCGGTTCGGACACTACAGCAGTTTCGGTTTCAAAAGTTTCTGATGATGCAGTTGCAATACTTGACAAATCTGAGAGATGTTCGGCAATACTTGGCGTCTGAGATAGAGTCCGGTTCGCTACAACGTCTTCACGTCTGACTAAAGAGTAGAGTTCGGATTAACTAGTATTTGCTATTCTATAGATAGATGAGTTTGTTTCGGAAGTTGTAACTTAATGATAGAAAGTCTATTATTAGTATGGTTTGTTCGGAAGGGCTCTCATGCATATAAGAGATGCCGGCTACTATTTGAGAAGGCAATAAAGAAATTACTCCTAGCAAGCAACAAGCAGATCAGAGCCTTCGTTGATTTGGAACCAGCCAAACCAATGTAAGGGAGATTTGTACTATCACGTATACGAACTGCAACCAAGCCATAACATCTTTGGTATCAGAGCCGACGATTCGCCGGCGAAGTTCTCTGCGCGTCTCGCTAGCCAAAGTCCCCTGTGTTCTGATCGCCGCCGAAGTTCTCTGCGCGTCTCTCGCTTGCCGAGTCGCCGGTGTTCTTGGTTCGTAGTATTCAGCCATGGACGATCACATGAAGACACAACTGGACACAATGCTACGTATGCTACTGACTCGATCGCATCAAAGGAGGCTATGGATAATAGAATTGCAGCGTTGGAAGCTTCTGGCCGTGAGGACAATTCCGGCATACGAAGAGGAACCGGTCACCCTCGACCGAAGGACGATGACGGGGATTACACTTCTGGAATCCGCGGAGCGCCTCGATTCCATAAGTTGCTATTTCCGACTTACGATGGGAAAGAAGATCCGTTATCATGGCTAAATCGTTGCGAGCAATTTTTTCAAGGACAACGCACGATGGAGGAAGAAAAGGTGTGGCTAGCGTCATATCACATGACAGGAGTGTTAGTCGCTGGACTCTTACTATTGGTGATAGCAAGATCCTTACTCTCATGGAGAGGATGACACTTGGAGATGGGGCAATTTTTCTTGTATATTTCTCTTCACAATGCCATACCAACTTTGAGGGTTGGGGATACATATTTATAGGGCTAAACAGACCAAGCATATGCAGAGCATATGCCAAGCATATGCTAGTCTAGGATGCTCTGTCCTAGATGCTCTGTCCTCTATGTCCTCTAAGATGCTAAAGCAAGATCTTGTCCTAGATGCTAGTCAAAAGCTAGTCTAAGATGCTAAAGCAAAAGCAAAAGCTAGTCTAAGATGCTAAAGCAAAGCAAAGCTAGTCTAAGATGCTAAAGCAAAAGCAAAAGCAAAGAAGCCGACACACAAAAGCCACACAGAGACTTATCCATCAATCTCCCTAAGTCTTGTGTGTCTCCTTGTGAGGAATCTGAGCCATCCCGATCCCGGCGCGAAGATGGCGGAGCCGCGCCCCTTGATTTCCACGCCGGGCGCCCCAGGCAGACGGAGTTCGGGCGCTAGAGTCAAGCTCGCGAAGAACTCCGTCAGCCGGTCATGTCGTTGCGGAGCCGCTGCCGAGGGGCGTGTTTTGGCTCAAGGTGGAGGGGCGGCCGCATGCGCGTGCCGCTGAGGTAGTTCAATGCTCGCCGAGCAATGAGCGCAGCCGTGCTCCTCCTCCTCACTTTGTCGGCGTGGGCACGGCCGCGTCGTGGTATCGACAATCCACTCGCCCAATGACCAAGCTTGCGCGATTGTAGCAAGAGTCGCGTCGTGCGGCTCTTGCTTGCCGTGGCGCCGCCTCTGGCGCCTCGCGGTCATCACCTCGCGACGCGTCCTCGTGCCCGTGCATGGCGTCTTTGCGCGGCTTGCGCGCTTGCCACGCATGCGTCGGCCGCTGTCGTGGAAGAAGGCTCCTTCTTCCTCGTCACCTTGGCCGGCCGCCCGCTCCCGAGTGAGAGGAGCTTCCGCCAATGGTGGCGGGTCCCGAGAGGGACCGCGGCTCATCATCGCTGGCGACCTTGAGGCGACCTATCGCCTCCTCGATCGACATCGTGGAGGTCCAGCAGAGATCGGATCGGCCGAGCCATCGCTTGTACTTCTGGGCGGCCGAAAGAGCTTCTCGGCGACTCTCTCTCCTCCATTTGTGGTGTCGTCGCCGAATCGTACCAACCTGCAGAGTGTTGAGGCGAGAGCAAAGTCATCGTCCTCACTTTGGCTTGAAGGCGTGTCTCCCGCTCGTCGCGAAGTGCTCGCGTGGACTTGCTTGGCGCGATCGCCGCCGATCGTCTGCGGCAATGGCGTCCCAAGCCTCCTAGCGATGCGCTTGTTGGAGAGCGAATCGCATCTCGGCGGATCGCGGCGATGAGGGCATCCGCCTGTCGATCTGGTCGTAGTCGGCGTCGCCGCACGGATCGCCCTCCCACATGCGTGCTCGGAGCCTCGCCCTTCATCACGCGCCCGCTCGGCGTGGTTGGCCTTGGTGGTGGTACCACCCGCCGGGCGGCGTCCCTAAAGCGACACGAACCCGTGGTAACCACGTGCCGGTCGGGAGAGACCACGCCGCGCTGTGAAGGCGCTCTCTATCGACCCGTCTGCCGCCGTTGTCGCGGCGCGCTCTTCCGAGCGCCACCGCCGGCGCGCCTCCTCGAGGCGCCACCGCGTCTGCGCCTCTCCAGAGCGCCACCGCGCGCGCCTCCTCCGAGCGCCATCGCTGTGACCGCGCTCGCAGATCGCCGCCAAGCTCGTGGGCGTCGCGCGGCTACCCATCGCGCTTCGCCGCCTCGCCGCCCTCCTCTCCAGCCGCTCAAAGTCCGCGTCGGCTGTCATCGCGAAGATGGAGCTGCTGCCGCTGCTGCGCAGACCTTGACCTCGCTGCGCCGCGCGCAGCCGTGACTGCATCTGCGCCGCTTCTGCTTCCGCCTCCGCTGCTGCCCGCTCGCCAGCCGACCTCGGCGCCGCTGCCGCAGCTGCGGTCTCTGCGCCGCTTCCTTCGCAAGCTGCTTTACCTTGCGAAGCTCGGCCGTCACGCCGCCACTTGCGCGTGGCGGCGGCCGACGAGCGAGATCGCTCTGCGGACATGGCGCGCTGCGGGGTGTTGCGTGGAGAGAGGCCGGCGGCTGCTGCGTGTGGTTCGGAGAGGAGTGGCGTGGGCGGGATACTGCTGTCGCCGCTGCATTGGGAGCTGCGAGGCGGAGAAGGAGATGGCAGAGATGCTCGAGCTCACAGGATACACAAGCTCGATACCACTTGTTAGTCGCCGGACTCTTACTATTGGTGATAGCAAGATCCTTACTCCATGGAGAGGATGATACTTGGAGATGGGGCAATTTTCTTATATATTTCTCTTCACAATGCCATACCAACACGAGGGTTGGGGATACATATTTATAGGGCTAAGCATAGCATATGCAGAGCATATGCCAAGCATATGCTAGTCTAGGATGCTCTGTCCTAGATGCTGCATCCTCTATGTCCTCTAAGATGCTAAAGCAAAGATCTTGTCCTAGATGCTAGTCAAAGCTAGTCTAAGATGCTAAAGCAAAAGCAAAGCTAGTCTAAGATGCTAAAGCAAAGCAAAAGCAAAAAGAAGCAGACACACAAAAAGCCGACACAAAGACTTATCCATCAAGGAGTCGCACAAAGAATGGTATTACCGACTCGAGAGAAATCAAGGCGTCCTTCGTGGCCACGCTTTGTGGACCATGTAAACCTTCGTTTGGACCACCCATCCGAAGCAACGCCTTGGGCGAAGTTCATTCAACTCGACGCACGGCACGGTCGGCGATTATCAAGAGCGGTTCTTGGCTCTCTTATGTCGTTATGATGACATGGCCGAACGACAACAGGTACAAATTTTTACCAATGGGTTATGCAATCCCTACGCACCGATGTGGAACTTGTAACCCTACAACCACGAAAGCGGCGATGAGCTTGGCACAAGCTTATGAGAGGCGCCTGAGGTCGATGATGATGATGACGTCCGACCGATGATCAAAGCACCTAGCTAGTAGGATGGCCAACTCCAACCACGGATCCTTGTTAGGATTCAACACGCCCAGGCAGCTCGAAAGGATCCCAAGTCGGTGCACCCACAGCAGCGATCCCCGCACTTCACGGCATGAAATCGCCAACTCAAAATTCGTGGAGTTTGACGTCAGAGGAGATGGCCGACCGCCGATTGAAAGGTCTCGCTTCAACCGCCTGAAAAGTTTTCACGTGATCACATTAGCAAATGCTCTATGAAGGAATCCATCTACTAGGACTTGACGAAGAAGACACCGTGACCACTCCTCTAAAGATGATGTGGCAATCTCATTACACGCGTTGATTCGAATTCGCATGGGAAAGACCATGCAATTGCGGTGGACATCCATGATACACACATGCGGCGTTGATAGATTCGGATCCACACACACTTTATCGGCCAAGAAACAATGAGACACTTAGGACTTACACCGTATGCGACAATTCACCGCGGTCGCGGCCGCTAATGGTGATAAGGTAGCGATCTGAGACTCTTACATGGCGTTCGTCTTGGATTGCCCAGAGGAGTTTCTCTTGGATTTCTATGTCATACCGCTCATTGGATTTGATATAGTACTCGCTGCTCAGCTGGCGGACCTTGGGACCGATCATGTGGGATTTTGATCACTAACTATGGCCTTACGCAACACGACCACGTGTTCATTGGCATGGGTTCTGAACTCGTCACAACAAGCCAACATATCGCTTTCTGAGGAGACACATTCCCGCTCCTAGCCGCATTGTTTGTGCGCGCCTTAATCGTGGAGTTTGGGAATTGTTGGTACAATGGATGGGTCGTGCTCACGGATGCTACTTGGGTGCAATTGACGGATTTTAAGGATCGGTATCCACATTCCGGCTCGAGGACGAGCTGTTTCAGAATGAGGGTGGAAGTGTTGTGGACTCATTTGTCGGACAAACGTATCGGCATCGGCATAAGACTATTGTGTCCGGTTCGGACACTCAAGCAGATTCGGTTTCAAAAGTTTCGATGATGCGGTTGCAATACTTGACAAATACAGAGATGTTCGCAATACTTGACGTCTGACGATAGAGTCCGGTTCGGCTACAACGCCTTCACGCATAACTAAAGAGTAGAGTTCGGATTAACTAGTATTTGCTATTCTATAGATAGATGAGTTTGTTTCGAAGTTGTAACTTAATGATAGAAAGTCTATTATTAGTATGGTTTGTTGGAAGGGCTCTCATGCATATAAGAGATGCCGGCTACTATTTGAGAAGGCAATAAAGAAATTACTCCTAGCAAGCAACAAGCAGATCAGAGCCTTCGTTGATTTGGAACCAGCCAAACCAACGTAAGGGAGATTTGTACTATCACGTATACGAACCTGCAACCAAGCCATAACAAAAATGCATAACAATGTCTCTCTTTTCCACATGGTCTTTAAGAAAATGATACCGAATATCAATGTGCTTGGTTCTTGAATGTTGCACAGGATTTTTAGCAATACAAATAACACTAGTGTTATCATAGAAAAGTGGGACACTATCCAAATTTAAGCCAAAATCCTTAAGAATAGAGTCATCCAATGCAATTGAGAGCAACAAGAAGCAGCAGCAACATACTCAGCCTTAGTTGTGGAAAGTGCAACAGACAATTGTTTTCTAGAAGCCCATGACACAAGAGATATGCCTAATAAGTAACATGTGCCAGAAGTACTCTTTCTATCAATTCTACAACCTCCAAAATCAGCATCTGAGTAAGCTCTAAGGGTAAGACATGAAGAAGAGGAATACCATAAACCAAAGTCTAAGGTTGATGAAGATACCTGAAAATTCTTTTAATTGCTTGACGATGTGAAGCATGTGGAAAGCTTGAAAACGAGCATATAGACACACAACAAAATGAATGTCTGGCCTTGAAATAGTGAGATATAAAAGTGAACCAATCATGCTTCTGTACTCTTCCCATCCTCGTCGGGGTCTAACACTGCAGTGGATTCCATTGGTGTGGAGACTGGTTTGCTTGTCCCCATGTCAAAGCGACGAAGGAGATCTTTGGTGTATTTGGTTTGATGAACAAAAGTACCCTGCTTTGATTGCTTGATTTGAAAACCTAGGAAGAACGTGAGTTCTCCTATCATACTCATCTCAAATTCTCTACTCATAGTATCTGAAAACTTAGAAACAAGAGCATGAGAGGAACCATCAAAGATGATATAATCCACATAAATTTGAACAAGTAAAAGATCATTGCTATGCTTGAGTGTAAACAAAGTTTTATCTACCTTGCCCATCTGAAGTCGTTCTTAAGCAAATATGATTTAAGCCTATCATACCATGCTCTCGGAACTTGTTTTAACCCAGATAAAGCTTTGGACAGCTTGAAGACATGATTAGAAAACTTAGGATTTTCAAAACCAAGCGGTTGTCTTACATAGACCTCTTCCTCAATGAAGCCATTAAAGAAAGCACTCTTTAACACTCATTTGATACAACCTGAAACCCTTAGAGGCAGCAAAAGCTAAAAGGATTCTAATGGTTTCTAATCGAGCCACAGGAGCAAAAGTTTCACTAAAGTCAAGACCTTCCACCTGGGTAAAACCCTGGGCCACAAGTCTTGCCTTATTTGGACAACAACACCATCCTCACTTTGTTTATTCTTAAAAACCCATTTGGTTCCAATGACATTATGACCACAAGGAGGTGAGACTAAGATCTAGACTTTGTTGCGCTTAAAATTTTCTAATTCCTCATGTATGGCATTAATCCAAGACTCATCAGATAAAGCGTGATTTACATCTTGGGGTTCAAAAGAGAAAACAAAAGCAGCATGAGCATATGTTGCATTGGAGTTATACCTGTTGCGAAGAACCCTTTGATCTAACTCACCAATTATTTGTTCAGGAGGATGACGTCGTTGAATATGCAGAGGAGCCTGAGGAGTAGTTAGTGACATAGGTGTAATAGTAGTGGTCTCTACCTCATTGGAGGTAAGAGCAGAGCCACTAGGTGTATTCTCCATCGGTGGGGTGTGAATCTGAGTTATTTTTTCATTGTCGTCAGAGTCATAGAAGATGTCCTCGGGTGTGTCATTTTCCTGTAGACCTGCTTTGTTGATTCTAATACCAGGACTAGCCTCATCAAAAGTGACCTCGCAGGTCTCAACAATTTTGTTAGTTTCTAAATTGAGTACACGATAACCTCTTGTGTGAGCTGGATAACCAAGAAAAATACCATCTGATGATCTAGATTCAAATTTAACAAGATTTCCATGTTTAAGAATAAAACACTGACATCCAAACACCCTCAAATGAGAGATCTTAGGAGAATGACCAAAGTGAAGTTCATAAGAGGTCTTATGCAATTTAGCACTCAAAAATACTCTATTAGAAATATAGCAAGCAATAGAAATAGCTTTAGCCCAATACTTCCTAGGAGTAGCATGTTCATTTAACATTGTTCTTGCCATCTCAACCAAGGTTCTATTCTTACGCTCTACAACACCGTTCTGTTGGGGCACACGAGCTGAAGAAAATTGATGATCTAAACCTTTTTTAGTACAAAAGAAGCAAATAGTGTGTTCTTTAATTCAGTTCCATTATCACTTCTAATTACTCTAAGTGCTCCTGGGAGTTCAGTGGTAAATCTAAGGACAAGCTCTCTAAAGTGACCAAAAACTTCGTCCTTAGATGCCATGAGAAAGATCTAAGAGTACCTAGAGTAATCATCAACAATAACAAGAACAAACCATTTACCTCTAGCTGACTGAACTCTAGCAGGACCTACAATGTTCATGTGCAACAATTGACCAGGTGCATCGGTCATAACAAGGGTGAGAGGAGGATGCGATGCCGACATCATCTTACCACGTCGACAAGGTGCACAAACAAAATCCATTGATCTTTCAATTTTCAAATTAGGTAATCATCTAATGTTGTGGTCGTTGGTTGGGTACGAGTCCGAGAACCGAGAGTAGGGCACTCGCCCTCATCTAACTGCCGGTAGGGCTCTTCCCTGTTGAGGTAGTGAGGCTCTGAAGCTTAATTGAACTTTTGATTTCTCATTGCTTGATTGATAATAGATACATGCTATCTCTTTTATAGGGACAGTCCGACTTGACGTCTAAGAAAACCTATAAGAAAATCTATCAATCTAATCTAATTTTTCCAACTATGAAAAATAACCTTACTAATAGATAAGATCATATCCCTAATAATAACTTGATAGATAAGGAATCCTAAAATAACCTGCCTAACCAACTATTCTTTATTCTAGAAAACCAATTGACACATGGAAATAGTGATGCTCTGATGCCATTGGAGTCTTTTTCACGTGTCTTCTGATGCATGTGGTGCTGTTTGCTTGTCATGTGCCCGCCTCGCGCTTTTCTCCATAACATTACACCCTTCGCGGTAAGGCAGCTCGTCCTCGAGCTGCGGTGGTGGCCACGGTTGAAGTACTTGGTGATGGATAAGTCTCTGTGTCGGCTTTTTGTGTGTGGCTTCTTTGCTTTTGCTTTGCTTTAGCATCTTAGACTAGCTTTTGACTAGCATCTAGAATGACATCTTTGCTTTAGCATCTTAGAGGACATAGAGGATGAGCATCTAGGACAGAGCATCCTAGACTAGCATATGCTTGGCATATGCTCGGCATATGCTTGCATATGCTTGGCTTGTTTAGCCCTATAAATATGTATCCCCAACCCTCGAAGTTGGCATGGCATGTGAAGAGAAATATACAAGAAAAATTGCCCCATCTCCAAGTGTCATCCTCTCCATGAGAGTAAGGATCTTGCTATCACCTCAAGCAAGAGTCCAACGACTAACAAGTGGTATCGAGCTTGTGTATCCTGTAACTGAGCATCTCCTGCTCATCTCCTTCTCGACCTCATGGCGCCCCGGCCGTGCGTGCAGCGGCTCGGTATCCACGCTCATCCTCTCCGGAGGCGGCAGCGGCTTCGTCGAAGCGACCCTTTCTCCACGCACCACCGATGGCGCGCCATGTCCGCGAGCGATCTGGCGTTGATGCGCCTCGAGCACCTGTCGTGGCGAGCCGGCCAAGGCTTCGCCAGCGCCAATGGCAACCGGCGGCAGCGGCGAACGGCCGCGCAAAGCGGCGCAAAGCGTCGGCGGGGCGCGAGCGGCGGCGAGCGGAGTGGAAGCGGCGGCGGCGGCGGTCGCGCGTGCGGCGCGGCGGGGTCAAGGTCTGCAGCGGCGGCGGCGGCTCCATCTCTGCGATGGCGGCGCGCGGACCTTGAGCGGCGGAGAAGGAGAAGCGGCGAGGCGGCGCGCGTGATGGCGGCCGCGCGCCCGAGCTTGGCGGCGGTCGAGCGAGCGCGGTCGCGATGGCGCTCTGGAGGCGCGCCTGCGGTGGCGCTCTGGAGGCGCGCCGCAGCGTGGCGCTCTGGAGAGGCGCTCGGCGGTGGCGCTCTTGGAAGAGCGCGCCGCGACAACGGCGGCGAGCGGGTCGATAGAAGCGCGGCCTTCCGGCGGCGTGGCTCTCTCGCCGGCCGTGCAGTGGTTTACCACGGTTCGGTATTGTCGAGGGCCGGCCGGCGGTGGGTGGCCTACCTCGCCAAGGCCAACTTCGTCGAGTGGGCGCGGTGATGAGTGAGCTCAGTGCGGCACATGTGAGAAGCGGTCCGTGCTGGCGGCGTCGGTCGACGAGATCGGCGAGGGCGGATGCCCTCATCATTGCGATCCGCCCGAGATGCGATTCTCGCTCTCCAACAAGCGGTGCCAGAGAGGCTTGGGCGCCCTCCATTGCGACGCGCGCCGGCGGCGGCAAGCGCGCGAAGTCCACACTACGAGCGCCGCGCGGGTGGAGACCACGGCCTTCAAGCGGTGAGGGCGTTGATGACTTTGCTCTCGTCTCAACACTCTGCTGCGAAGTTGAGTACGATTCGGCGGCGACACCTACGGCGAGGAGAGGCGGCGAAGCTCTTTATTTGCGTCCAGAAGTACAAGCGGATGGCTCGGTCGATCCGGTCTCTGCTGGACCTCTCCGCGATGTCGATCGAGGCGATAGGTCGCCTCAAGGTCGTCCAGCGATGATGAGCCACGATCCTCTCGGGACCCGTCACCATTGGCGGGAAGCTCCTCCTCGCTCGGGAGGAGTGGCTGCCGACAGGTGACGGGGAAGAAGGAGCCTTCTTCCACGACGGCGACGCATGCGTGGCAAGCGGCGGCAAGCGCGCAAAACGCCAGGCATGGGCACGAGGGCGTCTTAGGGTGATGGCCGTGGAGCGCCGGGCGGCGCGGCAAGCAAGCCGCGCGAGGCGACTCTTGCTACAAGCTGCGGCAAGCTTGGTCATTGGGCGAGTTGTCGATAGCCACAGCGCGGCGAGGCCAGCGTCGCCTGCAGCGGAGGAGGAGGCACGCGGCTCTGTTCATTGCTCGAGCGAGCATTGAACTACCTCAGCGGCTTGCCGACGCGGCTCTCCTCCACCTTGATGAGCCAAAGCACACGTCCTCCTCGGCGGCGATTCCGACAGCGACATGGCCGGTTGTGGGAGTTCTTCAGCCCGAGCTTGACTCTAGCGTCAGAGGCTCCGTCAAGTTTGAGGGCGCCTCGGCGTGGAAATCAAGGCGTCGGCTCCGTCATCTTGCGCGCGGGATCGGGATGGCTCGATTCCTCACAGAGTCACACAAGACTTAGGGAGATTGATGGATAAGTCTCTGTGTCGGCTTTTGTGTGTCGAACTTTTTTGCTTTTGCTTTTGCTTTAGCATCTTAGACTAACTTTTGACTAGCATCTGGGAATGACATCTTTGCTTTAGCATCTTAGAGGACATAGAGGATGAGCATCTAGGGCAGAGCATCCTAGACTAGCATATGCTTGGCATATGCTCGGCATATCTTGGTTTTTTAGCCCTATAAATATGTATCCCCAACCCCTCAGTTGGCATGGCATTGTGAAGAGAAATATACAAGAAAAATTGCCCCATCTCCAAGTGTCATCCTCTCCATGAGAGTAAGGATCTTGCTATCACCTCAAGCAAGAGTCCAGCGACTAACACTTGGTAGCCCCATGTTGACAAGAGTATCTGGTACCGGCGTCAGTTCGCTTGAGAGCAAATCAGCGACACTCTGACATATGGCGCCCAAGAAAGAAACACCTTAACATGATGTGGCATCGAGGAAGACGCCGACGACATGGGCAACCGGCATGGGGAAGCAGTGACGCCCGTACTACCACGAAGCGTGGTGATCGCGGGGAGGACATGACGGTGGCGTTGGCCCCTCAGCCATTGTCACCTAGGGCACGGTGTCGACTGACCGCGTGGAAAATACCACCGTTGGATAGCGGCAACCCTCGGCGAACGCACCAGGGGTGCAGCCAACGGCAGTGTTGCCCGTTGAGGAGGTGTTGGTGACGACGGCCGAAATGACATTATTGGCGGTGCTAGTTCTGGAGGTGATGGAAGTGGTGGCGCAGTCGTGTTGGCGACGACAGACGTAACCTCGTTTTGCACCATTTTGGCCAAGGTCGCAGCTGGCGGGGTTGCCGTTAAGGCCAGCGGATTGGTGGAACCTTCCTTGCTCCTGGCGTGGCTTCTCTCCTCCAGAGCACCAATAATGTTTTAAAGCATCTCAATCATGCGGCCCAACATGTCGCTGATTGTCATGGAGTCGAAACCCTCGCTGCCCGACATGGTGGAAGGGACAACGATTGGCTCTGATACCAAATGTTGTGGTCGTTGGTTGGGTACGAGTCCGAGGACCGAGGGTAGGGTACTCGCCCTCATGTAACCGTCGGTAGGGCTCTTCCCTGTCGAGGTAGTGAGGCTCTGAGGTTTAATTGAACTTTTGATTTCTCATTGCTTGATTGATAATAGATACATGTTATCCCTTTTATAGGGACAGCCCGACTTGACGTCTAAAAAATAACCTATAAGGAAATCTATCAATCTAATCTAATCTCCCTAACTATTAAAAATAACCTTCCTAATAGATAAGATCATATCCCTAATAATAACTTGATAGATAAAGAATCCTAAAATAACCTACCTAACCAACTATTCTTTATTCTAGAAAACCAATTGACACGTATGGAAATAGCGGTGCTACAGTACACATGGTACTGTTTGCGGCCGCGCTGCACCGCCTCGCGCCTTTCTCCATAACATCTAACAAGATTCAAATTCTTGTCTGAGCAAGATGATCAAAGCCAATATGAAAAAAAAAAAAAAAAAAAAAAAAAAAAAAAAAAAAAAAAAATATGAATCTAAAAAAAAAAAAAAAAAAAAAAAAAAAAAAAAAAAAAAAAAAAAAAAAAAAAAAAAAAAAAAAAAAAAAAAAAAAAAAAAAAAAAAAAAAAAAAAAAAAAAAAAAAAAAAAAAAAAAATTTTTTTAAAAAAAAAAAAAAAAAAAAAAAAAAAAAAAAAAAAAAAAAAAAAAAAAAAAAAAAAAAAAAAAAAAAAAAAAAAATTTTTTTTTTTTTTTTTTTTTTTTTTTTTTTTTTTTTTTTTTTTTTTTTTTTTTTTTTTTTTTTTTTTTTTTTTTTTTTTTTTTTTTTTTTTTTTTTTTTTTTTTTTTTTTTTTTTTTTTTTTTTTTTTTTTTTTTTTTTTTTTTTTTTTTTTTTTTTTTTTTTTTTTTTTTTTTTTTTTTTTTTTTTTTTTTTTTTTTTTTTTTTTTTTTTTTTTTTTTTTTTTTTTTTTTTTTTTTTTTTTTTTTTTTTTTTTTTTTTTTTTTTTTTTTTTTTTTTTTTTTTTTTTTTTTTTTTTTTTTTTTTTTTTTTTTTTTTTTTTTTTTTTTTTTTTTTTTTTTTTTTTTTTTTTTTTTTTTTTTTTTTTTTTTTTTTTTTTTTTTTTTTTTTTTTTTTTTTTTTTTTTTTTTTTTTTTTTTTTTTTTTTTTTTTTTTTTTTTTTTTTTTTTTTTTTTTTTTTTTTTTTTTTTTTTTTTTTTTTTTTTTTTTTTTTTTTTTTTTTTTTTTTTTTTTTTTTTTTTTTTTTTTTTTTTTTTTTTTTTTTTTTTTTTTTTTTTTTTTTTTTTTTTTTTTTTTTTTTTTTTTTTTTTTTTTTATGGACAACATTTCACTTGTATATCAATAATAGATTAGCCATGCGAGCACATTCACAACATGATGCAAAAAGCGAGGCAAAGCGAAATATAAACTATAGGTGCATAGCATCGATTTAAAATGCAAGAAGAAAACAAACCCAAAGAAAATAATTTCCGTATCTTTCCATGATCGCGAGGTTGCTTCTACCAAAAACACCGCACAATGAAACCATGGTTATTAAGGCGGTAAGGCGAGACGAGGCGACTCACCCCTCACACCTTTTAAGCGGTAGGCGTAAGCGGCGACGCCTTACTCCGCTAAGCGCTAAGGCAACGAATAAAATGAACATTTTAGCAAGACATGTACCTTGTTGTTGCAAATTTTTGAGATCATGTAGCACCCATCCCTCTTTCCAATTGCTCTTCTCTCATGTAGCATCCACCCCTTACAAGTTTCAATATATAGATTGTTATAAATGTAATAGATACAAATTGTATTCCAATTAATTGAATGCTCTGCATTACATAGAATTAAAGTAAAGCAATGCTTGAATGCTTCAATAAGTATACAGAGCAATCTAGCGATATGAATCATATGAGTAGTAGCAAAGCAATGCTTTGTCACTAACATGAGCCAGGTCATGCCGATGAGCGAGCACATAGAGCAACTCCAACCATCTGCACGATGAGCGAGAGACCAAGAGAGCTAAAGCAATCTCGCTCCCCTCCTCCCAACACGATGCGCAGAAGAGAGCTAAAGCGGCGAGCAGCAGCGCTAGCGAGAGAGCGGAGATGGCGACGGCGACAGGGATCGGCCTTCTCCACGTCCGCGATCCGGACTCTCCTCCGCGCCTTCCTTCGCCGGTGGAGACGCGGACGCGGGGAAGGACGGAGCGAGGAGTCCGCGCCTGGCGTCGGGAGGAAGACGGAGGAGGCCAGCGGAGGAAAGCGAGCAAAGCGGGAGAGGACAACGGGCGTACCTTGTTGCCTTGCGGGCGACGACGATGGAGAGAGCGACGACGACGCAGAGCCGCATGGCGAGATGGAGGCGACGCCAAGATGGGAGCCTGGCGAGATGTAGGCGCCGTCGCCGCGGTTCCAGCTCAGTGAGTCGCGCTCGCCTTCCCCTTTGGACTAATTTCTCTCTCTTTGATTCGCGCTCTCTCCATTTTAGGGTTGCTGCCTCTTATTCCGTGCTCCTCCTCTCGATTCGCGCGCTCCTCGCTTGATGGCGTCGCTTGAGCGTAGCCGACGCCTAGCTTCGCCTTGAGACGCCTTTGCCGACGCCTTGTGCGAGGTGGAGCGCCATACGAGCGCACGGCAAGGCGAGCCGACGCCTTGACCCGCCCTCGCTTTGTCGCCTAGGCGGCGCTCCGACGCCTCAATAAGCGATGGATAAGTCTACGTGTCGCTTTACGTGTGCCTTTTGTTTCGACCTTTTGCTTTTGTTGTCTGTGGTCTTTGTGGGGTGTCTGACATCTTAGACTAGCATCTTAGCATCTTGACTAGCATCTAGACAACATCTTAGGACAAGCATCTTAGGACAGCATCTTGACTAGCATCTAGGACATACATCTTAGACTAGCATCTTAGCATATGCTTGAGTGGTTGATGACCTATAAATATGTATCCCCAACCCCTCGAGTTGGCATGGCATTGTGAAGAGAAATATACAAGAAAAATTGCCCCATCTCCAAGTGTCATCCTCTCCATGAGAGTAAGGATCTTGCTATCACCTCAAGCAAGAGTCCGTGACTAACAAGTGGTATCGAGCTATACTATCCGTAGCTCGAGCATCTCTGCTCATCTCCTTCTCGCCTCGCAGAGCTGGCCGTACAGAGCGGCTCTATCACGCTCGCCCCTGCAGGCGGACGGCACTCTCGAGACGACACGCCTCTCTCCACGCAACACCCCCGAGCGCGCCATGTCCGCAGCGATCGCCTTCGATGCGCCTCGAACATCGCGTCGTGACGGCCGAAAGCTCGCCATGCGAGCGCCTAGAGCGGCAGCGAAGCGCAGCTGCGCGGGAAAAGAAGCGTCGGTGCGGCAGGCTACCTCGTTTGCACCATTTGGCCAAGGTCGCAACGGCTGGTTGCCGTTAAGGCGGATTGGTGGAACCTTCCTTGTTCTCGGCGTGGCTTCTCCTCGGAGCACCAATCATGTTTAAAGCATCTCAATCATGCGGCCCGACATGTATCGGCGATTGTCATGGAGTCGAAACCCTCATTGCGGAGCATGGTGGAAGGGACAGCGATTGGCTCGATACCAAATGTTGTGGTGCGTTGGTTGGAGTGCAGTCAGGGGCCAGGGTAGGGTACTCGCCCTCATATAGCAGTGATAGGAGCTCTTCCTGTCGAGGTAGTGAGGCTCTGAGGTTTAATTGAACTTTTGATTTCTCATTGCTTGATTGATAATAGATACATGTTATCCCTTTTATAGGGACAACCCGACTTGACGTCTAAAAAATAACCTATAAGGAAATCTATCAATCTAATCTAATCTTCCTAACTATTAAAAATAACCTTCCTAATAGATAAGATCATATCCCTAATAATAACTTGATAGATAAGGAATCCTAAAATAACCTGCCTAACCAACTATTCTTTATTCTAGAAAACCAATTGACACGTATGGAAATACGCGCTTGCTCTGATGCGCATGGTACTATTTATACGCTGTGACTGCTGCCGTATCGCGCCTTTCTCCATAACATCTAACAAGATTCAAATTACTGATACGAGCAAGATGATCAAAGCCAATATGTCCTAACCTACGGTGCTATTGGAACAAATCCTTAGAATCAGATGAAACAAAGACACCTAAGATAAAATGAAGTAGAGTATGCAAAATCACCTTTAAACAATCGACCAACTCGAGTAATCTTACATATGAGATCACTAGATGCATCTAAAACGCAGCAAGAGTGTTTTTTAAAGTTTACCTCAAGATTGTCATCAATCAATTGTGAGACCGAAAGGAGATTATAGCTTAACTTACTGACAAGAGCCACGTCTTTTAAAATGAACTTGTCGTTGATGCGCATAGTACCTCTTGCAAGAACTCGTCCTTGCACATTGTCCCCAAAAGTAATCATCTCATCACCGGTGGCATGAGTGAGGGAGGAGAACCATCGTGAGTCTTTGGTCATATGATGAGAGCAACCGGAGTCAATGAACCAAATGTTCTCCTTTCGCTTGCGACGAGCCTCATCGGGATCGCAGTCATCTTCGTTGTCGTTTCTTGCCATGAAACACATGCCCGTGAAATCATCGTTGTTCTTCTTTCCTTTTGCATCATCGTTGTCGTGATCGTCGTCATCGCAACTCTCATATTCTACATCACTTAGACCAAGTTGCTCAATAGTCGAAAGAACTTTTTCAGCAAATTTTCGACGGAAGTTTCCGCCCTTGCTTTTACTGTTCTGGGATGACCGACCACGGTAGTTCTTGTCTTCCCTGGTCACTTTCCCTTTAAGCATGGGACAGTCAACCTTAATGTGACCTGACTTGCCACACTCATAGCACTTGATCGATTTTGACACGTCGCCTCACTTCCTAATGTTGTTGAGTGCCTTGTACGCCCGCGAGGAGATCAATACCAAATCCTCTTCGGAAAGCTGTTCGAATTGTTCTTCTAAAAAAGAGGTCAAAGCAGACACAAAAAGGGAACTCGAGTAAGCAGCCTGCACGGGGTTAGTCATAAGTGCTAAAGATGAAGATTTATCGATCTGAGAAAACAAAACTTCCATCTCATAGGTTTTCAATCTAGAAAAAAGATTATCCATGGTTAAAATATCTAGATCGATAGTTGTGACAACCATCAACCATTCAGAACCTAAAGACCTCAAAATTTCATCAGTAGGAATAACATCAACACCACGCAGATTACTCAGTATCTTCTCAAAGCGAGCAAAAAGATCATCGAGAGATTCACCAGATTTCATAGCAAAATTAGAATACTCTTTTTGATAAAGATTTTTACGCACTTTCTTCATTTTTATGGTTTTCTCATGATAATCGCAAAGAGTCTTCCATATTAAGTGAGCAGAGTTAATATAAAGCTACGCGATCAAATTTCTTGCGAGAAATTCATTGAAACAACAAGTTACGAGCTTAAGCATTTAGATCAACATCTGTTTTATTAAGATTCGTAACAGTAGCAGGAATCTCATAAGGTCTAAAAATCTTATTCCAGACATCATTACCTTGCGCTTCAATGTACGCCTGCATACGACACTTCTAAAACGCAAAATCAGAACCATCTAGCATGGGGGGACGATTCATATACCTCTCTGACGCCATAGCAACCTCGCTCTGATACCACTTGTAGGATCGTATAGCGCAATCAGAGAGGGTGAATGATTATACCGATTTCTTGCGCACAAATTAGCCAAAACTCGCCGTGCACATGCACTGCTCAAACAAGAACAATCCTGAGACAATGCTCAGAAAACCATGTCGCCAAAAGAAACAAGAATTTCTTGAATAGATATCTTATTTCTCAATCTTCTTTCTACAAAGTGCTCTTCAAGCACCCCTCAAAGCTCTCAATTCAAAAGACCTTTCTAGCTCTACCGCAAAAGCCACGTAAAAGCTCTGTCTAAAGCCTCGCAAAAGCACAGGAAAACAGTTCCCCGCTACCTCCTTTTATAGGCAAAGGCAACTCCGTATCCTCAATGATACGGACACCACATCCTATCTCTTCCGAGAACTAAGGGACACGAAACCCTTCCTAACATGGGTTTTCTAATATCTCCAAGACCTTCGAGATATAGACACCTTGCATATCTCACACATTGTGAGCCTTGAGACTCCACCTCCACGCTCCTCAGTGTATCGGCATCACCTTTAATCTCCACGTGCCCCGGCGCGAGCAAGACCACCTCGTGACATCCACGACCTTCTAGACCTCGGGATTTCCCAATCCTAGTCGAGTCTTCCTCGTCATCGACCATGATCGTCTCCATGCTCAACACGCACATGCAAGATCAAAGAACACACCTCCCAGACAAGTTCTCCAACTTGACCAATCATTAGTTCACACACGCATAACACACACTGTCATGCATCCATAAACATATACCAGAACATCCTTGAAATCAACGATCACTTCACACAAAGTCCATGAAAAATATAATGTTCAGACCTCCTAGGATGTCCTGAAGACCTCCTCAAAGACCTCTTGGGAGGTCCTGAGGGATCTCGTCAAGGACCACTTGGGAGGTCCTGAGTAACCTCATCAAGGACCTCTTGGGAGGTCCTAGATGGTTTAGATTGAGTCCACGTGTTTGCTCCTGAGGAGAACCTTGAAGATCTTCGGTGGACTTGGAGGGTGGTCTTTGCAAAATTGAAAGGCAAGACCAAAAAGGGTGGTCTTTGCAAAACTGACAGTCACGACCAAAAGGGTTGTCTTTGTAAAACGGGAGGTCATGACCTAAAAGAGGCAGTCTTTGCAAAACAACAGGTCGTGAGGATAAGAAAAGGCGCAACGAAGAAAAGCTATCCGATTTAGATCGGGTGGTCCAGAAAGATGTGACGTTCGGACCATCCGAACTCTTTATCTCAATCGAGCCGTTAAAACTTGATCGGACGATTCACAAGACCTGGGAACTGCCTGGACCTTCCAACTCAATCGGGCTGTCCAGATTTGATCGAACAGTTCACAACAAGGGAAGAGCGTGAGGAGCGCGGGCTCTGGAGCAAACAGCGGAGGAATTCAAATAACCCCTCAAAAAAAGCACAAATTATACTAATGCAACCCAAAAGCCATTTAATCAACAGTAAACCACCATGACCAAGAGCCAATATCTTTCGTGTATCGGCAGCAACTCAGAGTCAATTATTCATCGACCAAACCACCATGATCTAACAATGTATATTTTTATGGACAACATTTCACTTGTATATCAATAATAGATTAGCCATGCGAGCACATTCACAACATGACCTGCAAAAAGCGAGACAAAGCGAAATATAAACTATAGGTGCATAGCATCGATTTAAAATGCAAGAAGAAAACAAACCCAAAGAAAATAATTTCCGTATCTTTCCATGATCGCGAAGTTGCTTCACCAAAAACACTCGCACAATGAAACCATGGTTATTAAGGCGGTAAGGCGAGGCGAGGCGACTCACCCTCGCACCTTTTAAGCGGTAAGGCGTAAGGCGGTGCGGCGCCTTACTCGCGCTAAGCGCTAAGACAATCGAATAAAATGAACATTTTAGCGGCACATGTACCTTGTTGTTGCAAATTTTGAGATCATGTAGCACCCATCCCTCTTTCCAATTGCTCTTCTCTCATGTAGCATCCACCCCCTTACAAGTTTCAATATATAGATTGTTATAAATGTAATAGATACAAATTGTATTCCAATTAATTGAATGCTCTGCATTACATAGAATTAAAGTAAAGCAATGCTTGAATGCTTCAATAAGTAGCCGCATGAGCAATCTAGCGAGATATGAATCATATGAGTAGTAGCAAAGCAATCTTGATCACTTAAGCGACCATGAGCCAGGTCATTAGTGCCTGATGCGAGCACAAGATAACAACAACCATATCGCACACGATGGCCAGGAGACCAAGAGAGCTAAAGCAATCTCGGCCTCCTCCCTCCGTAAGATGCAGCAGAAAACTAAAGCGCCTGCGCCGTCGCGCTAGCGAAAGCGGAGATGGCGAGGCGACGGCGGCGGATCGGCCTTCTCCACGTCCTCGCATCCGGACTCTTTCTCACTCCGGCCCGCTTTGCGCCGGTGAGAACGCAGGATGCGAGAAGAGGCCGGGCGAGAAAGGAGTCCGGTCGCGTGGCCGTCGGGAAGGGACGGAGGAGGCCAAGCGGAGGAGAGCGAGAGCAAAAGCGGGAGAGACAACGGCGTACCTTGTTGCCTTCTTTGGCGACGGACGATGGGGAGAGGGCGGCGGCGATGGCAAGAGACCGCCGCCAGCGAGATGGGCGACGCCAAGATGGGAGCCAGCGAGATGTAGAAGCCGTCGCCCAGCGGGTTCGGCCTTCAAAGTGGAAGTCGCGCTAGCCTTCCCTTTTGGACTAATTTCTCTCTCTTTGATTCGCGCTTTCTCCATTTTAGGTTTAGTTGCCTCTTATTCCGTGCTCCTCATACGATTCGCGCTCCTCCTCTGCTATGATGTGCCGCTTGAGCGTAGCCAGCGCCTAGCTCGCCTTGAGGCGCTTTGGCATATGCCTTGCGCGGTGGAGCGCCATCACGAGCGCCTGCGGCAGGCGGCCCGGCGCCTTGACCCGCGCTCCGCATTGTCGCCTAGGCGGCGCTTCCGAGCGCTCAATAAGCGATGGATAAGTCTCTGTGTCGGCTTTACGTATCGGCCTTTTGTTTGACGCTTTTGCTTTTGTTGTCTTGTGGTCTTTGTGGGGGTGTCTGACATCTTAGACTAGCATCTTAGCATCTTGACTAGCATCTAGGACAACATCTTAGGACAAGCATCTTAGGGCAGACATCTTGACTAGCATCTAGGATGAAGATCTTAGACTAGCATCTTAGCATATGCTTGGTGGTTGTGACTTATAAATATGTATCCCCAACCCCTCAGGTTGGCATGGCATTGTGAAGAGAAATATACAAGAAAAATTGCCCCATCTCCAAGTGTCATCCTCTCCATGAGAGTAAGGATCTTGCTATCACCTCAAGCAAGAGTCCAAATGACTAACAAGTGGTATCGAGCTATACTATCTCTGTAGCTTTCAGGCATCTCTGCTCATCTCCTTCTCGACCTCGCGGCTGACCCAGTGCAGAGCAGCAGCGAAGCTCGTTGTCCGCGCTCGCCACTCTCGGAGGCGGACGGCTCGTCGAAGCGACCCTCTCCGCAACACTCCCGATGCGCGCCATGTCCGCGAAGCGATCGGCCTTCGATACGCCTCGAACATGCGGCGTCGTGACGGCCAGGCTTCGCCATTGCAGCAGCGGCCTGGCGGCGGCGGAGACACCTGCCGTGTGAGAAGAAGCGTCGAAGTGCGGCAATGGCGAGCGGGCGAAGCATGAGAGCGGAAGCGGCGGCGGCCCAGCATCAGCAGCGCCAGCGGCGCAGCGAAGGTCGAGTTTCTGCGCGGCGTGCAAACAGCGGCTCCATTCTGCGTGATAGCGGCGACACCTTGGAGCGGCCCGGAGAGGAGGAGAGGCGGCATGAGCGGCGCGCGATGGGCGGCGACGCCGCCACGCCAGCGGCGGCCAGCCTGACAGCGCTGCACGCGCACGGCGCTCTGGAGGAAACACGCGCGGCGGCGTGCGTGGTCGGCGGAGGCGCGGCCTTCACAGTGCACGCGACTCTCCTGCCGGTTGGATGCCGTGGTCACCACGAGTACCAGTACAGCATCGAGGACGCTGGCTCGTGGCGGCGGCGCCTACCCTGCCAAGTCCAACTACGCCGAGCCAAGCTGCGGTGAGGAGGGTAAAGCTCCAGCGCGGCATATGCGGGATCTGGATCCGGACGGCGACGCCGTCCACAACCAGGATCGACCGGCGCCGGATGCTTATCATCGCAGCGATCACCCGAGAATGCGATTCTCGCTTACCAACAAGTTGATCGCCATGAGGCTTGGGACGCCATCGTTGCGCAAGCACGCACGGGCAATGCGGCACGCTTCGCAAGTCCACACCGCAAGTACTTCGGACGAGCGGGAGAACCCGGCCTTGTTGCGGTGAGGACGCCGATGACTTTGCTCTCCGCCTCAACACTCTGCTGCGGAAAGCCAGTGCGATTTGGCGACGACACTTACAGCCGGTGGAGGCAACGCCGGAAGCTCTTTCGCCGCGCCCCCTAGAAATACAAGCAGATGGCTCACTCGATCCGGCCTCTGCTGGATCTCCACGATGACCCGATCGAGGAGGCGCGGTCGCTCGGGTCGCCGACAATGGCGAGCCACGCTGCCTCTCGGGACCCGCTCACCATGGCGGAAGCTCTCACCGCTCGAGCAGCTGTGAAACGCCGGCCAAGGTGGCGGGAAGAAGCTGAGCCTTCTTCCACGGCGAGCGGCGCATGCGCGTAGCAAGCGGGGCAAGCCGCGAAAGACGCCCGGGCATGGGCGCGAGGACGGCCGAGGATGATGATCGGAGGCGCCTGCATGCGGCGCGCGCAAGCAAGCGGCCGCAGACGACACTTCGCCACAATCTGCGGCAAGCTTGGTCATCGCTGTGAGAGTGTCGACGACCACGACAGCTGGCCGAGGCCACGCCGCGCAGCGGCGTGAGGACTGAATAAAATTAACATTTTAGCGACACATGTACCTTGTTGTTGCAAATTTTTGAGCTCATGTAGCACCCATCCCTCTTTCCAATTGCTCTTCTCTCATGTAGCATCCACCCATTACAAGTTTCAATATATAGATTGTTATAAATGTAATAGATACAAATTGTATTCCAATTAATTGAATGCTCTGCATTACATAGAATTAAAGTAAAGCAATGCTTGAATGCTTCAATAAGTATACAGAGCAATCTAGCGAGATATGAATCATATGAGTAGTAGCAAAGCAATCTTTGGGCAACTAAGCGATGGCGAGCGGTCAAGCGCGCATGGCGAGCACAAGGTAACCCAACCATACTTGCAAGATGGCGGAGAGACCAAGAGAGCTAAAGCAATCTCGGCCTCCTCACTCCGACACGATGGCGAGAAGAAAGCTAAAGCGGCGGCCAGCGCGCCAGCGAGAGAGCGCGAGATGGCGAGGCGACCCGACGGCGGATCCAGCCTTCTCCACGTCCCGCATCCGGACTCCTCCTCTCCGGCCTCGCTGCGCCGGTGGGAACGCGGGACGCGGAAGGCGAGGCGAGAAGTCGGGTCGCCGCCGGCCGTCGGGAGAAGGGAGGAGGAGGCCAGCGGAGGAGAGCGAGCAAAGCGGATAGAGGGCAACGGGCGTACCTTGTTGCCTTGCTGGGCGACGGGCGATGGGGAGAGGGCGACGACACGACGCCGAGACCGCAGCGGCGAGATGGAGGCGACGCCAAGATGGGAGCGGCGAGATGTAGGCGCCGTCGCCGCGGTTCGGCTTCGGTGAGTCGCGCGCTCCTGGCCTTCCCCCTTTTGGACTTCTTTCTCCTTGATTCGCGCTTCTCTCCGGTTTAGGGTTGGTGCCTCTTATTCCGTGCTCCTCCCGATTCGCGCGCCCTCACTGCTATGGCGTCGCCTTGAGCGTAGCCGCGCCCTAGCTTCGCCTTGAGACGCCTTGCGACGCTTGGTCTGCCGAGCGGACGCCATCGGCGCCTGCGGCAAGGCGAGCCGACGCCTTGACCCGCGCTCCCGCCTTGTCGCCTAGGCGACGCCTTCCGGACGCCTCAATAACCATGAATGAAACAGGATGGTAAGATTTGAACAAACTAAATGGGATACTTAAATTCCATACATACACATCATCTTACTATGCAAGGTGAATTATAATTGGTCTGCCATCTAATTTGAAACTCAAAAGGACATAAGATTTTCCAGGTGTGCTGGTCACATATAGCAGAAGACATCAAGACATCAATAAATAGGTAGGTTCATGCCATTGAGGGCGAGACTAATTGAGGACCAAAATAAAACGATTCTGTGTTGCGTTAAATTAGTGAGCAATGGATAAAAATACAGAATCTAATGATAATATGAGATAAAGGATAGCTCAAATAAAAATGGGAAAATGTGAAGGAGGCTTACAGGCGTGCCAGGTGTGACGCTCTGCAGCCCCACCATTGCAATCAAAGGATGCAAACAAATAATATGTGAATGTAGAAGAAAGATATTGTAACAAATAACATTGCAAAGATTAGGATTAGGCATCAAATGGAGAAGACAGAATGTGAAAGCTCTGAGGTTAAGCAGGCGCACAACCACCCAACATGAAGTCGATAGCGTATTGGCAGCTTAGCTAGTGTGGGGGAGGAGGATTGGGGCTAATGGTTAAAGAAGGCATACATGAAGGGGCAAGTAGCAACTAGCGTCGATCTTCAGCTTGGATTAAGTGCCTCCTTTGCTGTAGAAATGGATGTCCACATGGATGAAAAATGGATTTGCACTTTAGAATGAAAAACTACATTAATTAAAACAGATACCGGATCAGCAAATTAATTAGAATCCCCATCTTTGACCTGAATTGTGACTTAGAACCCAAATGCAGTACCTCCAGCCCAAGAACCCCCTAAACCTCACGTAAAAGAGAAGAAAAAAGCAAAGGGGGCTGGGGCTCACCAGACACAAGCTGCACGCTGACGCAGAACCCAACGCTAGGCAAATTGGATGACCACAATAGGTGGGTGGAGATGGCTGGAGAGAAGCTCTGACCGGCGGCAATGTCGATCGAAGCCAGGCGGATCTATCTAGGGCGAGGCAGCTACAGTTGAGCTCGGAGTAGGTGTCGATCCATGTGTGGCGGTGTCGATCCTGACAGGTGGTGGACAACCTTGATGGTGGGCCACGCTGCGGAAATAGGAGGTGGGTAGTGGAGCTTGGAGGAGATCTAGCAGAGGAGGATAAGGCATCGTTTGGGAGATATCAAATTTATGTAGCTTTCGGTTGTTGCCAGGGTGGTACTATTCACCGTCCAAGCACCTCCGATACTTTTATTGTAACCATCTGTTGTAATCCCGATTGTATGACTAAGCAGTATAAATACACGAGAGACCCAAGAGGCTCTCATACGGTGCATACACAAACTTTCACATGGTATCAGAGCCTTGATCGATCACCATGATGACAAGCTCTTCTTCCTTGTCTCTTGTTTCATCTACTACCCTAGCTTCAACCACATTTTCAGCCGGCCTTCTACCAACACCATCCTTTAACCACTTCATCAATGTCAAGCTGACTTGGGATAACTTTCTCCTATGGAAAGCTCAGCTAATCCCGTATCTGCGTAGACAAAACCTTCTTGGTTTTGTGGACGTATTTGCTGTCTGTCTAGCACCGATCATCAACGTCACAACAGAAGCAAGGTGGAGCAAGTGCCAAATCCTGCACATGCGCTTTGGCTTCAAAGAATATCGGTGTGGAAGATCATTGTGTCGCGGCCTAGCAAAGAAGCAGAGCATGCATGAGCAATGTTGTGGATTTGTTGTGTCGCGGCCCTAGCAAAGCGGCACGGCATGCATGAGCAATGTTGTGGATTCCTATTGGTTGAACGGACGTTGGGCGAAGCATCAACAAAGGAAAGCTTGGAGCGTATACGATAGCGATATTGTAATTAGGTGGTTTCCAAATGAGTTACCGAAGTCTGTTTCAAATACTAGAGTTTGTTTACAATTCGGTTTAGTGAGTAGCCTTTAAATAGTCGTAGAGGTTACGTAATCAAAGACTCAAGTCGAATTAATCTACTATCTTCCGGTTGCTATCTTCGGTCTTCGATTGCTATCTTCTAGTCTTCCGAATTTCTCTTGTTCTTCCCTACTATCCTGCTATTGACCACGACGGCACCTTCTCGCCGAGCTCGACGTCCATGTCGAGATCGAATCACCAGTATAACTGCGGCAAAGCGGATACATCAAAGACATCGGAGCGGCTCTTCCTCGTGTTCGAGCGAGGATCATGCAAATCAGGATGCAATGGGCAAATTTATAGAAAAACGAGATGGGCATCACTGAGTACTTCCAAAAGGAAAGAGCCTGACCGACACGATGGCATCTGTCAGTCGTCCACTTGATGAAGATGAGATTGCATCCTATATGCTTGTAGGTCTTGGTACAGAGTATGACTCGCTGGTAGCGTCTGTGGCCACTTGTCCAAACCCGATCACACTGAGCGATCTGTATGCCCACATGGTGAACTTTGAGATGAGGATCGAGCGTAACAACTCGTTTCAATCTCAACCAACTGGCAACAGCGTCTCGCGTGGTCAACGGAAGGGAAGAAATTTCAGCTCTTCCAAATCGACGCGCAGCTATGGAGATGGACGCGACAATAACCAGACCTGGCAAGGCTTCAACAATAATTCCTGTGGCAACAACAACACTAACAGACCCATCTGTCAAGTGTGTGGGAAGCGAGGCCATGATGCACTCAAGTGCTATCATCGCTTTGATCAAGGCTACGGGCGCGGGATACTCGTGTGGCGGGAGCGCGAACACATAGTACAATGTTGACACTAACTGGTATGTCGACACCGGCACGACGGACCATCTGACAAGCGATCTGGGCAGGTTATCAATTAAGGAGCGATTCAAGGGCAACGATCAGGTTCATGTGGCGAATGGAGCAGGTTTGTCAATCTCTCATATCGGTCATTCTAGTATTGCTGGTTCTTCTCGTCCTTTGCATCTCAAACATGTTCTACATGTGCCCAAAATTGATAAGCATCTTCTTTCCGTTCATAAATTTGCTTGTGACAATGATGTGTTCTTTGAGTTTCATCCACATTTCGTGTGAAGGACCGGATCACGAAGACAACACTTCTGGAAGGCAGATGTAGTGGGGGTCTATACCCCCTTTCCAACGCACATCGGCCTTCCACCAATGAGCCGCACCAATCCTTCGCCACCTCCAAGGTTTCTCCGGAACTGTGGCATCAGAGACATGGCCATCCGTCGTCAACCATTGTATCTGCAAACCTTCAGTCATATAATATTTCTAGTGTGTCAAATAAAGATCCTCATATTTGTGATGCCTGTCAGCAAGCTAAAATACATCAACTTCCTTATAGTTTGTCTAGTCGTCAGTCTAGTGCTCCTTTAGAGCTTATTCATTCTGATGTATGAGGACCGACAATCTCCTCTATCGGGGTTTTTAAATACTATGTTAGCTTCCTTGATGACTTTAGTCGCTTCACTTGGATTTATTTGTTAAGGAATAAGTCTGAAGTTGAAAGAGTTTTTATTCAATTCCAAAAGCATGTTGAATGCTTGCTTGACACTAAAATCAAATCTGCGCATAAGCGATCGGGAGAGAATGTTGGAGGTCAGATCAACACCTCACTTCTCCAGGAATATCACATCGCATTTCATGTCCTCACACTCACCAACAAAACATCATTGTTTGAACGTAAACATCGCCACATTGTGGAGACAAGACTTGCACTCCTTGCGCAAGCCTCAATGCCTGTCCGGTTCTAGGATAGGCATTTCTTACAACATGTCATCTTATAAATTGTCTCCCCACTCGTGTTCTTGATGGTTCCATTCCCCTTGATCGCCTCCACAAAATCAGTCCAGACTACACCATGCTCAGGACGTTTGGCTGTGCATGCTAGCCCAACCTACGACCATATAATCATAGGAAGCTAGAATTTCACTCTCAACGATGCGTGTTTCTTGGGTCAGTGAGCTTGCATAAAGGCTACAAGTGCTTACATCGATCCACGAGCGAGTTTACATTTCCGTAATGTGGCCTTGATGAGTCCATTTTTCCCTTTTCTCAAACCATGCCTAACACCCATACATTTGCTCATAAACATCCTTCCACTGTCACACTTCGTCCGTTGCTTTTACCTGTGCCAACTGATCCTTATGAATCAGCAGTTCTAGATGATTGTAATGGGATTGCTCACCGGTTCGACTAATTCTTCTCGCCACGTAACTTGTTGCACTGTAGGTATTCCTCGCCGACCAGTACTCCTATCAATCCTGAGCAAGGGGAGGTAAGGACGCGGCCAAGAATACGACTGCAGAACAAAATTGTTCAGCCAAAGGTGTTTATAGATGGCATCGTGCGGTATCCTCTCAACCTAAGAGGGTTCTTGGTTGTCACTGACACCGAACCCACTTCACATTCAAGCTATGGCGCATCCAAAGTGGAAAGAAGCAATGGATGTGGAGTACAGTGCACTCATGAGAAATCATACTTGGAAACTGATTCCACCGAGTCGGGGACAGAATGTGGTTGGGTGCAAATGGGTGTTCAAATTGAAGGACAAGTCAGATGGCAATAGAGAGATACAAAGCTCGTCTGGTTGCTAAAGGCTTTAAGTAGAGGCATGGTATAGATTATGCTGATACGTTTAGTCCTGTGGCAAAACCCATGATTGTACGACTTATTTTGTCCATTGCAGTGTCTGAAGGATGGAGCTTGAGGCAAATAGACATCCAAAATGCATTCCTACATGGAATACTTGAAGAGGAGGTTTTCATGAGTCACCAACAGGATATGAGGATAGTAAGCATCCGGAGTATGTATGCAAGCTTGACAAGGCATTGTATGGGCTGAAGCAGCGCCTAGGGTGTGGTATGCACACCTTAGTACGGTTACAAGAACAGGTTTTATAGCTTCAAAGTTGATACTTCTCTGTTCATCTTCAACAAAACAGGTATCACCATCTTTGTTCTAATCTATGTTGATGACATCATCATCGCTAGCTCCTGTCAGAGGCTACAAGACAGCTCATTCCACACTTACTAAGGTGTTTGTAGTTAAGGATCTTGGCAAGCTAAGTTGTTTCCTTGGTTTTGAAGTGACACATAAAGATGACAGTCTAATTCGACTCAAAGGAAATATGTGGCGATCTGCTGAATAGAGTCAACATGCGAATTGTAAGCCACTCCAACTCCTATGGTCAGTTTGAAAAATTGTCCAAAGAAGGAGATCGATTATTAGAGGCCGATGCTTTTATTTATAGAAGCACTGTCGAGCTCGCAATATGTCACTCGACACGACGGATGTTTCCTACTCGGTTAATAAGGTGTGTCGATTCCTTGATCACCTACAGACAAGCATTGGGTAGCTGTTAAGAGGATCTTAAGGTTCCTCAAGGGCACTATAAGTTTCGGGCACTGTGTCCGAAAGTCAAAATCCCAGTTACTAAGCGCATTTTCGATCTTGACTGGTCGGCCTGATGATCGACGCTCAAAAAGTGGGTTTGCAATTTTCTTTGGACCAAATTTGATTTCTTGGAGTGCCAGGAAACAACCAACGGTGTCTCGCTCTAGTACTGAAGCAGAGTACAAAGTGATTGCAAACGCCACTGCCGAATTGTTTTGGCTGCAGTCTTTGCTGAAGGAATTGGGTATTTTCCAAGGCCGAGCTCCACAGTTGTGGTGTGACAACTTAGGTGCGACTTACCTCATAGCTAACCCAGTGTTTCATGCTCGAACCAAACACGTAGAGGTTGACATTCATTTTGTGAGAGAAAGAGTTGCCAAAGGAGCGCTTCAGGTTCGCTTCATCACCTCAACAGATCAGCTTGCAGACATCTTCACAGAGGCTCTGTCCAGAGAACCGTTTGATCGACTACAACACAATCTCAATTTAGTTGGTATAAGTTGAGATTGAGGGGGTCTGTTAACAAACGTATATCTTGTGCATAGAGTCCAGGATAGATGGTCTAGTGTAGATATCAAATTTATCTAGCTTTCGGTTGTTGCCAGGGTGGTACTGTTCACCGTCCGACACCTCCTGATACTTTCGGTTGTAACCATCTGTTGTAATCCTGATTGTATGACTAAGCAGTATAAATACATGAGAGACCCAAGAGCCTCTCATACGGTGCATACACAAACTTTCACAACTGGATGGGGGTAGTCGGGGGGTTGCAAAGGAGGCGAAGCGGTTGAGGCAAAATAGGGGACGGAACTCGAAAGGGTGGAGTTGGATTTGGATGGGTTCAGAGTTGAAGGAAATTGGTGGTACAGAGTATGAATCCAACGGTCAAAACTATACATGAGTTTGGTAGGAAATCTAAGACGCACAGGATCCATCTAACAGCCAAAATATTAAACAACCATCTGTACCACTCAATTCTCATATAAAGGTTGAAAACAATAGGGATGATGTGGTTGCATGAGAGAAGAAATAGCATTAACTACAGTTAGTGGGGATTACTTGTTTAGTATTATAGGATAAGAAAGAACTATGAATTATCATGTCATGTTTGCATTTGTAATGCTTAAACTGTGAGGGGACGGGGCTACGCTTGTAAATTTTCACTCTGGGGGCTGAATGGTTTTGTTCAATGTACATTACTACCTGTGGACATTATGATCTGTGAGCTACTTTTTATAGGCAATATCAATGATGACCTGACTGTTTTTGATACATAGAGCTTGTTTCTAGAGCTTAGTATGATCAAATTTCTAGTGAGAGTCACCATGGTTGTATGGTTTATGATGCTGGTGCAAGGTCAAAGAGATAATAGAGCAGAATTTTTGAGTTAAAAATGAAAAAAAAAGCTGGTATGGTGCCCACATAGTCTAAAATTAATTTATAGTATTGTGACCCTAGGAATCATCAAAATATGTTTCTTAAAAAAGGTTGATAAACTATATATTACTGTTGTTTCATGGCCTATTAGCACATCCTAGTAGTTTCCTTCAGCAAATTGATCATGTTAGTCTGTACATATCAATAGCTTTTCTGCCACCATCTTTCTATAACCGTTGATTTTTGTTGCAGCTTGCATAAAATATATTAGTAAGAGCAAATATGGCTACAAAAGTTCGTCCACCCTCTACTGATGCCGAAAAAACGGAGGTTGGAGAGATAGACACAAGGGCTCCATTTGAATCTGTCAAAGCTGCTGTGAGCTTATTTGGGGAAGTCCGGTTTTCATCTGACAGATCAGCTGCAAGAAAGCCAAAGGCTCCTCAAGCAGAGGTAGGTACTTTTGAAATAAATTTTGCATGTTAGAATACTTAACATGCACACATATAAGTTTGTCATGATTGCACACACATATTTGAACATGAATGTTGAGGATGCCAGCTCTGACCTTCAACATCCTTGTAAGTATAATATTGAAAAAAAATGCAGACGTCGTTGTTCTTAAGCCTCATTCGATCATTGATGCCAAAACTGCTAGCTTCAAAGCTTATATTAGAATGTTCTGACCTAAAAGTTGTAGATGTTTCATCAGATGCCAATATGACATAATTTTGATCGTCCTTCTTATCCCCTTTAAAACATTTAATTAGGTCGCATATGGCGTTTGGTTAAAATTGTTGTCTTTATTCCTTTTTTTGGTTGAATTTGTCATCTTGCTAATCCTCTTGTTTCCCTATCAGTTATGTCTTGGTACCCACTCGCTATTTTTATTTATTGGTATTTTTTTGTTTTCTTTCCCATATAGAAATTTCATGCTTTTCCCCAGCCTATTTGTTTTTTTACCTTTCCTATGGAAATAAGGAGGCTTCTTAACCACATGGATTATTGCTAAATCTACATCCTCCAGTTATGAGTCTTATGGCAATGAAATTTTGTTTTGTGTCTCTGGCAGAATATTAGTTCCGCATTCTACTTTTACTTTGATTGTTTATCTTGATAATATTGACACCTCTGAAAGTTTTCCACACTTAGTGCAATTTCTCATGGCAGATATTTTTTTTCCTCTTCTTTTTTTATTTTATTTTTTGTGACTACTATGTTTTTAAATTGAGCTGATTTTTTCAATTGGTTTATTCAGGTTTCGAATGGGCAATAGAAGGAATGGCAATTAGAAATGATAGCTGAAATTTTGCTGAATTGTAGTGACTTTCTAGAAATTACATGTGCAAAATAATTGAACACAATTCTTTACATAGAGGGGGATGAATTCACAATGCCCAATGTTGGGATGTCCTCTAATATAGAGGACCAAAATTTGTCAACTGGCTTCACCATCCGCTAACTCTGTCACCTGACATAAAATCCATGAGGTCTTTGTCAGTTGTTTCCCCTGTTTCCAATTTTCATAACTTTTGATTGTACTTATATTTTCTTTTGAGGATGCATTTTAATCTTGTAGATAACAGGTTTTCTCATGCATCTAGATTTTTTGCGTTTAGGAACAGATTGTATTGCCTGATTACTCCTTTGTATTTCGCTCCTAGAGTTTACATAATTACTGATACATCGGCATGGTTTAACTAATATAGTTTCTACTTTATTATCCATGGAATGCATTTCACCCGATTTATTCGGTATCTGGTTGTCCAAATGTACTCTGACACTTGTAATTTTGAAATCGTATTTGTGGCAGAGGGTATTAGCTAAGGAGACAGAACTGCATTTGACCCAGAAAGAGTTGAATAAATACAAGGAACAACTGAGTAATGCAGAGACAACCAGAGTACAGGCACTATCTGAGCTGGAGAAAGCTAAGAAAACTGTTGAGCAGCTAACCAATAAGTTAGATGTAATCAACAAGTCCAAAGAGCTGGCTATTCGGGTAACAGAGGATGCAAAGACTCAAACCAAGCAGCTTGAAGGTGGAAACTCGAATGAGGCTGTTGGAAATGATGGTCCTTTGAAGTATGAGCTGGACAGTGCAAGGGAACAGTATGCTGATGCTCTGGTAGATCTTGATGCAGCAAAACAGGAGCTTAGAAAGCTCAAGAAGGATTTTGAAACCTCATTGGATATGAGGCTGTCTGCTGCCCAGCAGGAAGAGGAATCATTGCACTCAACTGAAGCCAACAATGAAAAGGCTGCTCAACTTTGTAATGGGATTGCAGCAATTCAAGAGTCACTCATGCGTGTCAAGGCAGCTACAGAGCAAGCACACGAAGAAGAGTCACAAATCATTTCTGAGAAGGATGTTGCCAGGAAAACTTACAAACAAGCTTTGGAAGAAACTGAGAAGCTGTCATCTTTGAGAAATGATTTTGATCCTGCCGCTTATGAAAGGCTTAAAGAAAAGCTAGATAAGACGAATTCTGAGATTGCATCTATGCAGAAAAAGATAGAAGATGCCCGGGCTCTAGATTTAGAGTTTGTTGCTGCTGTCAGCACAGAGCTGGATGATGCCAAGGAAATGTTGCAGAAAGTAGCAGAAGAGGAAAGTTCTCTTCGGAGGTTAGTGGAATCACTGAAACAGGAGTTAGAAGTTGTAAAGCAGGAGCACAGTCAGCTCAAAGAGAAGGATACAGAAACTGAATCCATTGTCGGAGACCTACATGTCAAGCTTCAAAAATGCAAATCTGAGCTTGAGGCAGCTGTAGCTGCTGAATCAAAAGCTACATCAGCTTCTGATGACTTGATGTTGGCCCTTCAGCAGTTGTCTTCTGAATCAAAAAGTGCCCTGCAGGAAGCTGAAGTGATGCAGAACAGTGCAGCAGAGTTACGAGATGAAGCTGAAGCAGCACGTGTTGCATTAGCAGAAGCCGAGCAAAAGTTGCAGTCGGCTTTGAAGGAAGCAGAAGAAGCAAAAGCAGCTGAAGCAAGGGCCCTTGATCAGATCAAGCAACTTTCAGACAGAGCAAGTGCTGCTCGGGCCTCAACTTCTGAATCCGGAGCAAAGATCACAATTTCAAAAGAGGAATTTGAATCTCTTAGCCGGAAGGTGGAGGAGTCAGAGAAGTTGAGTGAGATGAAAGTTGCTGCTGCTATGGCTCAAGTGGAAGCTGTCAGAGCCAGTGAGAATGAGTCAATGAAGAAATTGGAAACCGCCCGGAAAGAGATGGAGGACATGGAATTGGCAACAGAGGAGGCACTAAAGAGGGCGGAGATGGCTGAAGCAGCAAATAAAGCTGTAGAAGGTGAGCTTAAGAGGTGGCATGAGAAGGAACAGAAGAAAACTGCGGAGGCCCAGCCTTGCGCAGAAACACAAGCATATGCAACCGCATCTCTGCCTGTACAGAAGGCTTCTGCTGGAAAAGCTACTGAGAAGAATGATGGGCATCAAAGGAGCAGCAGAACGCTACTGAAAAAGAGCTTTATGCTGCCAAACATCACAAGCATGTTCCATAAGAAGAAGAGCCATGCCAATGGCAGTTCATCACATCTTCCTGGGGGGAAATCTGTATAATCTATCTGTGGCTTTCGTTTCCATGTTCTGATTCCAAACTCGATTACATAGTTGGATGCAGTAATTTGTATAATATATTTGTAGTTGCTGGCAGTATGTTCTGGACATAATTTTATCCTGTTATATATGTGTATATTGCCTGTTCTCTCTCCTCTGAAATTCAGTCTGGTTTTATTTATGCCAGTGTTTTTCTGTTTATCAACATAACATAACCACATTTTAGTCTGTTCTGATTTGCTTTCAAATAATGTAATGTAGAGAGGCATCGCACACGTGCCGAATTATTGCATTTATGATTTCTAGAGATCGCAATCATAAAAGGACATGAAGATCTGGACATCGTGCTTTGCTGGACTGTCATATTCTTTAGGAATTAGGTAGTGTTGCCTTATCATTGGCTTAATAATGTGATGTTGGAAACTTGGAATAGAATATGTGCACCATCAGTCATCAGGTGTGTGTTGGGATCAAAATCCCTGCGGTTACCGGCATGATTACTGGTTTTACGGGAGGGCCTTGTATGAACAGTACTGGTAAAAAAATTCAAATTCCCCTAGATTTCTTACAGTAACTGGCCCCCTTACTTTCCCCTTGGATTCCTCCCCTTGGCCCCTCTTGCTTTTCCCCTTGGATGCTCTCCACTTGCCTTCCTCTTGCTTTTCCCCCTTGGATGCTCTCCACTTGCCTCCCTCTTGCTTTTCCCCCTTGGATGCTCTCCCCGTCTCTCTCTTGCTTTTGCACTTTTGATTAGTAGCTAGCAGCAGTAGGAGGCCGCGGCAGAAGTTTGTTTTTCTCCATTGGATAGTCTCCCCCTGCCTCTCTCTTGCTTTTGCACTTTTGATTAGCGGCAGGAGGCAACGGTAGAAGCTTGCTTTTTCCCCTTGATGCTCTCCCCCTACCTCCCTCTTGCTTTTGCACTTTTTTCTATGTTCTTTCTGGTTTTCCCCTGGTTTTTCGGACCAGTTTTCCGGTAATCGTTCCGGTAACCAGTTTTGAAAACTCTTCGATTCAAACTTCAGTTCTTGAAAAACATCCGGTTTTTTCCCGGGATTTCCGGTAACCGGCCTGTTACCGCCCGCCGGCCGGGATTTCCTCTGGTTCTGGGTTTTCTATCCTTGGGTGTGTGAACACATATAGAAGCAAATCTCCAGCACCATAGGTGTTTAGCCCTTTTCTTTTTCTTTCTTTTCTTTTTATTGAAGAGCATTGAAGGACATAAGATATCCGAATGTACAGAATTTGTTCCTTAAATAATCATTGCTTTGAGCTTCAATTTGGAAACACCATGTCTGCATCCCATTTGAGATTGTTACACACAAATTGTTCTAGTTATTTCTGTGGAACCTAGAAGTTTGCAAGATGCCATGGAGGTGAGAAAATTCTGATTCTACAAAACACTTGAACCTACCATGCGGATTGAGCCTACTGAACCACTCAAACCAAATGAGCAATTGGAGTTTGGTAAACATTAGGAGACAGAAGAAAGAAATTGAATACGAAGAAATTCAGGTTACAGAGTTGGAGCCTTAGAGTTCAAGAGGATCCTGAGTTCCTGATTTCTGAAGAAACTGAAGTTGTACATGAAATTAATGCTATGCGTGATAGGGGCAACAAAATGGAAGATGTTGATTAGCAGGATGGAACCAATGATGGGGATGAAAAAGAGGGGTTGCGGAGCTTCTTGATCTTTCTCGTGGATCTGAAGTTTATGCTGGGGGCCTCTCAGGTGACGCATCTTCTCTAGATCTGAAGAAACTGCACGAACCTACTTTCTTTCGTTTACTTAACATTTCTGTGTGTTTTTCCTTGCATCACAGACTCTCTTTTATTTCCCTGCAGGTAAGAATGATACAAGCAGGAAGGATAAGAAGGTATACAATTATCTTACTTTCAGAACTAAAGATTGGGAAAATTTGCTCACTAACATTGCAAAGATGTATAAATTGTAAAATAACATCTAATGTGAGGATGATAGGTGGGGTCTGGGATGATAATAATGATGTCTAGTGTCAATGATATTTACCAAAATGGTTTTTTAAGTTTGCACCCAAATGATGGTTTTCACTGGTTATGTTCCTGAATATTGAACTACTATCCTGCAAACTTTGACAGAATTCTAACGTAGTCCGCTGTAGTACCAGCCGTACCTAAATTGTTTTTTCTCATGTTTGTTATGATCTCTGTATTTTGACTTCAATCCTCTTCAATAGAAAGATGGCAGCTCTCCTGCTATTTTGATTTAAAAAAATAAATAAATAAAGGTCTACGACTGCTGAAACAATGCGTCGGTATTCATTTCTGTTCAGTTGAATCTATATGCTAACCTTTACTTTAGCTTGCCTCCATAATTCACCATAGCATCATAGGAGTAATAGAATTGGAAGATGATATGTTTTGTGTAGAAATATACACATCTCATCAGTCCAGAGTGCACAACTGCTGTACGATTGTCGACCTGTCAGGTAGCCATACAAGTATAACACATAGCGTGTTGTCTATAAGCATGTGCAAAGTGCAAAATAAAAGAATGCTAAGATACAGTATGCTTCTTCTATGTACAACCTCTGCAAAATAAAATGCTAAGATACATGTAGGCACAAGGTGGCAGACACTTGGCGGACTTGTTGCTTTCTGATGATCCTGCATCAATCATCTCACAGATCAAACATGATACTAATGGCCTGTTTCACAAGAATTCCATAGGAAATTTATAGGAAACAGTGCAATTCCTCCTAATTTCCTTTGGGAGTCCTCTTTTCCGAACATGCATGAAAAGATGTGTTTCTATGGGAGCTACTCTGAACCCACAAAGGAGGCATGTGTCTGGTAGAGAAATCAAGTAAATCCGTCTAGTCAATCCTTTCAAGATTATATTTCACCATGTTCTCAAGCGTACTTCTGAACTCGCTCCACTGAAGGCACTGCAGATTTTGGATAGCTAAGTCACCCTTTTCTCTTGCAAGCTCATGAGCTCTCCTTATTCCACCACTTCTATGAACTAGCTCTATCGCAGCAGCTAAGGAGTCCGTTTCACTGAACTCGGAATCGATGATCTCCCTTAGCTGTGGTTCATCTTGCAAAGCAAAAATGACTGGAGCTGTCAAATTTCCCTTTGCCAAGTCACTTCCTGCTGGTTTGCCAAGTTGTTCAGCTGATTGGGTGAAGTCAAGAATGTCATCTACTACCTGGAAGGAGAGTCCAAGATTCCTGCCATATTCATACATTTGTTCACATATAGCGGTGCTGACACCACTAAATATGGCAGCTGACCTTGTGCTTGCTGCGATCAGAGAGGCAGTTTTGTAGTAGCTCTTGAGCAGGTAATCATCAAGGGTGATGTCACAGTCAAAAAGAGTAGATGCTTGTTTTATCTCGCCACTGGCAAAATCCTTGATTACCTGTTAGAGCATCATTTTCTGTAAAGCAAATCATGCATAGGTTTAAATAAGATATGAAAGCTTGCTCGAGTCTTTGCTTACCTGGCTGATGAGCTTTATAACTTCAATGTTTTCTAGGTTTGCAAGAAACCAAGAAGATTGTGCAAACATAAAATCACCAGCAAGTACGGCTACCCGTGTTCCATATAGTTGATGAATAGTTTCCTTCCCTGAAAACAATGCAATCTACTTTAGACTAATCTGGTGAATTTTTTATCCCCCTTTTGAGCTATCTCCTTCCATCACTATGAATAAGAGAGTATTAAATAAATATAAAATGAAGCTTGCCATGTCAAAATAAAAAAAGCAACAGTTATTGGAATAGGCGGACACAGGCATATGTTGAAGTTAGATGAAATTTGAAATATAATTGTTGAAATTTTCATATGAGCTCTGTTTATTTACAATCATGATATATGCTGTAAAAAGGATGTGAGAAAGAAGAAGGTAGCAAAAGGAGAACTCGCAAAAAAAACCTGATTTCCAAAGTAATACATGCCTCCAAAAAATTAGTTAAAGATACCAAGTGTCATGTTATGCCATGCCAAAAATATGCGGACTTGTTCTAAGAACATAAGTTTGTAGCATATGCATCTACAAACCAAAAAAGGAAAAAGAAAGAAAGAAAGAACAGTTTCTATTGTCAGTATCGCGGACTTGTTCGAAAATAACATCATATGTACCTCTTCGCATTCCACTATCATCGATGACATCGTCGTGTATTAAACTCGCAGTGTGAATCATCTCTATGATCTCTGCTAAGCGCTGATGTTTTGTAGTTAGCTCCCTGGATTCCAAAAGGAAAAGGTCTGATTAATTAATTTCAAAACAATCTCTTAGAAATGGTAAGTTTGCAAAAACAAAAGGAACTTACGACAAACCAGCTAATTCAGAAGTTGCTCTGGACACCAGAAAAACTAATGCTGGTCTCAATCTCTTTCCACCAGCACCAAATATTTGTTCCGCCGCAGAAACTAAAACTGGATTTTCTGCACCAACAAGCTATTGAAGTTATGTCAGCTAGATATTGTGGTAGGTAGGAATTCAATTTAATAAGAACTACTAAAGTAAATTTTCCCTGTTCGGCTGTTCATATAATGCAGATATTAGTATTTGATATGTAGTGCACTGAAGTTTGGTCTGTTTCTTATACAAACAGCGAGGATCTGTGGATGACGGGTTTAAAAGAAGATATTATGATGTAGTGTAAACCAAGATTTCTGTGACGTGGAGACCCCAGAAAAAGGTATTTGAGTCAGAGTAGGACAACATGTCAGAGTTCAGAAAATGTGGTGAAGTTTGCAGTAAAGGGCACACAAGGCCATGGAAGAAGTAATGGAGGCTGCAAAAACACCATATTAGAACCAGGGAAAGCCATCATCCCACCGTGGTGCTGGCAAGCTCCAAGCCTCCAATTTATCAAAATATGGGGCCAATACATGAAGAAATATAGAATGGTTTGAAACTCAAAGGGAGGCACATTTAGGCAACCTCACTCTCTACTCATCTCTGTAAATTATTCCCAAGCACTCAGAAGTCTACTTTTAGAAAACAAGTGCACACTGTGCAAGCAAATGATGGTAACTTCTTTCCTTTAGGAGCTACATGTATATTTGTCATGAAGAGCTCCATGAACATGGGAAAATTTCTCCACAAGTCAAGTATCTATACTCATGATAGCATATAGCTTTTACATGATTTTCAATCCACTTACCAACTGTCCGTTAACAGCTTTGGCACGTGCTTCCAATTATTTCACAATCAAAATTCTGGGTTTGCCATTTCAGCAATCGAAATGGGTTCTCTCCATCTCTTAATTTAACTCTTCTAATTGTAGCTTCTTCACAACTTGATCCTTCTAATTGTAGGCATGTATCTTCTTCCTATTCCTAAATAGAATTAAGAAGAAGAACGAGTAACCGGTACATGCTTAGAGCCACACACCCAGAACACCTGCAGAATCATCTCAAATTAGGTTCCTCCACCACCCCAACACCTTTTTATTTTGCAGATGCTCTGTTTGATATTTCTGTTCTACATTAGAGAAGAAGCAGTGCTTGGTTTGAGGAATATGACAAGACCAAGGCAATTTCAGTTGATATAACTTCTACAGCCGATCTGGAAGCAATTTCTACACAACTGCCTGAAAATTGCTACCGTTAAATGCAAGCATGATCAATATGAGTATTCATAATTGGCTTTACTCATTGCAACTACAAGCTTTCTATCACATGTACTCACGCAAAGAGAAACTACTTAGTCACACATAGTGAACTGAACAAAAAGATGTGGATTTTAGAAGAAGCAATTTCTACACAACTGCATGAAAATTGCTACCGTTAAAGAGACTGCAAGCATGATCAATGTGGGTATTCACAATCGGCCTTACTAACTGCAACCACGAGCTTTCTACCAAATGTACTCACGCAAAGAGGAACTACTGTCATGCATACATGTCTTACAATAATGCAAAATGCATCCCTTTCCAGAGCAATAATTTTGTGTTAACTGAACAAAAAAGATGCGGCCTTTAGAAGAAATAGCAGAAGCTCACCGATTTCAGATTGTTGTTGAGCTTCAGCAGGTCGTCCGATACAACCTCCAACAGTGAAGAAACCGAAGTGCGCTCGGACATGCTCGTCGTCATAGCACTAGCAATCGTCGCTGCCGGCACATCAATCGCGGCAAGACCTACACAAACACGCCACATCAGCCTCACTTCCACACAGCCGCGCTGCCGAAAGGACGCAAAATAGTATCAACAGAAGTCGCAAGAACCTGACTGGCTCGGTGAGACCACGAAGCAAACACCTGGCGCACGCCGCCTCGGCGCCGGCCGTCCGGACCAGCGGCACCTGGGCACCTTGCCGGACACGGCGGCAGCGACGACGCGCTGCGCGCGGCGGCGGCAGCACCCGGGCCGGAGCTGCTGCGACGGCGCTGGCGACGGGGCGGAGGCCGCGGCGGTGGTGCGGCGGGAGAGGTGGGAGGACGCGAGGGAGGACGGCGCCGCCATTTCTCTCTCCGCTGCGACGCGCGGTGGCGTTGGTGATAGCGTGTGCGCCTGGGCTCTTTTTGGATGTTTGTGAACGCAATGCGGCAACAAACCACAGGCGAGCGGGGGCGCGGGACCCGTGCGCGCGCGAGTTCGCGGCCACGGCTTCTTTGTATGGCCGTCTGCGCCTTATCGGCGCCCATGGGATAGGGTAGTCAGGGCCGTAGATTTTGCCACGTATGCGCGCCGTAAGGTGGCGCGCTACAACAGAATTTTTTTTAATAATATTAATTTAAAATATAATTATTAAAAATAGTTGAGATTTTTTAATATAAAAATAGGCCAATGTCGCCATTTAGAATGGTGAAATTTTTATGTCGTCATTCCAATTGCGCCAATTGAAACAATGCGGAGAGGTTTCTATCGCCAATTAAACTGGTGACAGGACAATTTCGCTAGTTCCATTGGCGATAAGGATACTGTCACCAATTAGAATAGCGACATGGCCATAATTTTAAACTTTTTTAATTTATGTGTAGAGAATCCAGCCTAAAGATTTAGTGTAGATAATCCCGTGGTAAATACGGGATAGCCTGAGCATTGGGTGCTGTAGTCACTCAATGGTATAGGAGATGGGATCTCCACTAATACTTTACAATAAAACTCAGTTTATGAAAAACCTGTGTTAGTTAAAATACTAAGTCTCAGGTTTTGTTACTACTTATCCTATTTCAATAAATGGCTTTGTGCAAAATAAAAGAACCTTTGAACATCCCACTTGTTTAGCCTTGCATATATATTAATTGTATTGTGTATTGACTCACGAGTACGGTTGTGTCTTCATGCTCACCATTTATATTCTTTTAGTCCGTAAGCACAAAAGAAGACTATAGGAATAATTATGAGCATTGGACATGACTGAAGATCAAGAAGGCCAAGAAGTAGGTCGCGGGCCCACAGTCGATTGTCGGTGGTATATCGAGAGGGTTCCACGTGTTATACGCTGAATCTACTTCCACTGCTATTCATTGAAAAGTATTTGGCTTGTACGGCCATTCTGTAAGTCAAAAAGCGTAAGGTATATTTACGCTTTGTTTAATATTACACAATAGCTTTATATTTTCGTGATATGTGTTTGATCCAATAATGTAACTGTGTGTGCTAGCTACTGATCTAGGGAATGACACAAATATACACAGTGGGTCCCAAGTTCCAAATTTGGGGTCTCACAAAGGCTCAGGCGGTCGAGACACCCTACTGGTGCGAGTAGCCTAAGGGGTGTTGTGAGAGGGTGCTGCATTGGCTGGCTCACTCCGGGTGCACCGTGTAGCTGTGAATCCCCCACATAAACTTGGCTGCTCTCACCGTGCGAAGGTCCACCGTCACCCTGGTCGAAATCGAAGTCCTCAGAGCGTGACTCCTTGTGCGACACCTACTCCTCGTCCTAAAGGGGTGTACGAGCTGTAAAACAGTACGTTATGCATGTAAACATGGCAAAAATGATAAAATAATATATTGTGCATGCAAACAAGATAGACATACCTCGTTGCACGAAGGTAACAAATCGCTCCGCGTACTTCTGCCCCGTGCATGTAAACCTGTCAGAGAAAATTGTTGTAAGTAACTAGTGGAGTTTGAAACAAACAACCAGGCGTGAGTGTTTCATGTAGACCTGCGAACTGTTCCAGGATACTCCCAGCACGGTGCCACAAGGACCCACCTGCCGCGTCCAGGGGGGAGCCGTGGGGTGTGACGTACCATGGCTCACCCCCATCCACGCATAGGTGGGCCCACTACCTCCCCTGGCCTACGGCAAGACGTCAGTTGGATACCTCGTCTCGTCTTTTCAACGAACTGGTCCATGACCTCTCTAATCTCCCGTGCTGTCATGTTGAAGCATTCCCCGAGCGTCATACGACGCACAGAGATCGCCAGCTCGTGCATCTACCAATGCAGATCAACCTGTACACATAATTAACAAGTTAGAAACTGAAAACTTGCGAAGTAAATAAGATGTACGGATCGTTCAATACGTTCCACCCGATGGAATGCGGAGTCCGGCTTGGTGGGGTACGTGTCGGACGTTGCGGCCTCGTGTCGTGGTGGGTCATCCACGACCCTGACGCAGCGAACCTTCGTCCGACTAGAGTACCACTCGATGTACTCCTCGTACGTCCCGGGGTCGTAGGGAGCATTCTCCTAGACGACATCCTCCAAGGTGTAGAATCAACCCTGAACCCAAGGGAACATCCTATCCGTCCAGGAAGTCCTAGCAGGTACTCCCTTCCTAGTGTACCTATGAAAGGCAAAACGATTATCTCGTAGGTACATAAGGCAAATGGTATGACAAAAGTAAGCGTAAACTTACACATAAACATTGGCGCCACCCGATGTCCCTAAGGATTGGGACCTTTATCGCAGACCAATCGGTGCATCACCCGATACACGTCGTGCTCTCCATGAAGACATTGTGCACCAAGTTCCTTCGTGTGTACCAATACGTGTGGTCTCATGTGCACAGGCTCAACAGGCCTCAGGGTGCTCGTGCGTACACCCTGTCAGGAGTGTACGGTGTCCAGATGACGTGGTTATCTGTCAACTGATCGAACATCGCAACGTAGTTGTCGGACACAGGAGTAACACTCCCAAATCATCTCATGTATTCTAAACTAGTTCCTAGAATAGTAGTGTATTCTACACTAATCTTTGGAATAGTAGCTAGTGTACACAGTAAATAAATATGGTAACAACCACATCTCGCACAATTTTATTTATAAATATCAGAGTTTATTACAAGAAAGGGCCATAAGCCAACAATAAACAAATATAGTGGAAGATGAAGCAGTAATAGAGCCCAGCTAATCTACCACATGCAATCGACTGGGGTAGCGGCCTAGTCATCGAGATCCACACCGGTAGCGAAGTCCTTCTCCTTTGAACAACATTTTATTAAGCAAGGTGAACACAAAATGTACTCATAAGTTACACCCATAATAGAGTTAATGCATGCATGGATATTATCAAAGGAAGGCTTATAGGGTTATTTATGCAAAAGCAACATTTGTCATTTTAAATACAATAACTAAGTTCAAAAGCTCAAGCTTTACTATATCTAAAATTGAGTTTTAACTGAATTAATAAAGCTAGTGTAGGTACCAACCTAACACTAACTTAAACACGAGCACCAACCCGGGGCTTCACTCCATAATTTTTCTCATGAACACCTATCCATGTCATAAACTATTTTATAAAATATTTTTTAAAATGAAATCAAAGTCTAACTTCGTGGCTTTGCTCAGCATGTCCATGATGATGGACACGGTTATTCAAATAGTTTTATACCCTGCAAAGGTTGTACAACTTTACCCACAAGAGATAATCGTCTTATACTATCTGTTTCACACACTTCCGTTGATATGCGACTAAGTGATTATTACAAGACCTTTACAATGCTTCATTCCAAAGTAGTCATGTCCGTTAAGTTTTCACTTCCATCGGGCTAACCACCCGCTAGAAGCCTCCTCTTGCGTCCAGTGGGAATACTGTCTAACCGACGTCCACACATCAAAATGACACAACTAACAGTGGAATGTTGCAAATTATTTAGCCCAGTCTGTCCCATTCCAGACTTGTGGTAGTACGGTGGAGCTTTGCAATATGCAGCTTGAAAACCAGTCCTTAACTAAGTTGGACGACTTCCAAAATAACCCTTAGGCCTCAACTGTTCACTGAATTGAGCCCGTACATAAACCTGCACCTACCAACTATCCATTTTGCCCAAGTCCAAACCAGTCAAGACAACTCAATTGTACTTGTCTTCCGAACTGCGATGCGTTAGGAGGTAAGGATGAAGCCTCTAATCTCGAATTCCCTCCTCCTACATAATTTAATTGCTTGAATAATAAACAACATGAATAAGATGCTACCCGTAACGCCTAATCTCATATTCCTAAACCCAAGGTTCATATAACTATTCTATACAATAAAACCGACAGTCTAGCAGGACGATAATCTAGACAGCGGTACTAAAAACATCATATCTTTTGCTCTGAGACTTGAAACGGAGTGATCTCAGATCCTTTGAAAAGGTATAAAAAAACCTCCACATTAGTCTAGTTGGCTGAAACTTTCAATTCGGCCAAAAACCTAGGCTAACATTCAAGTGAAAGTCTAATATACAATCTGTCTAACAAAATTGGACAACAGTAAAGAAACAATCATATCTTTTGATTGGCTTAACCAAAAACCAAGATTTTTATCATTCTAGAAGGCTAAAAACATAACCTTCAAAAGTCTAGTTGGCATGATACTCAGGTCTTGCCTTTAACAAAATGTGGCACACGGGTCAATTTTACTATCAGAAACCAACATACAATCTGGATAGTCAAATTAAAACGTGCATAACTTTTGTTCTACAAATCCAAAGAGGGTGTTCTTTATCAATACTGAAAGCTAATGAGATTATCTACAAAAATCATTTTGGGCAACAATTCTGAATCAGCCTCTATCCTAGTCATATTTTAATAAATACAGTGACTGTTAATTCTCGTTAGACTTTTGGGACAGCATAAAAGAATTCATCATAACATTTAAACCGTAACTCAGAATTGGGTGATCTTTGAGTCTATTGAAAGCTAAGATCGAATCCCACATAACTCTAGGAGATGGAATCCTCTGATTCGGCTTCTAAGAACACGAAAACAATCACACAAGTACTTAGACAGAATTTGTTCTACTCGCGGTAGGAATACGATCCACTAAGCAAGCCAAAATTCGCATCTATTACGATCCAAATAGTGAAGAACATTGGTCGTTACCCTTGTCAAACCACAAGAGATTGCTGATCGAATCCCTCGAAGAAGTTCTCCTTCCACTCCCTCTTCCTTCCTCTCTTTTGGATGGCAATCCCGCAGTCTTCCTCTCCTTCCTTCGCGTTGGCCGGTAGCAGGGAGCACCAAAGGCAGGAGGGCAGCACCAATGGAGATGAATTGCCCGGGGTAGCCACTGGTCGTGGGGAGGGGGTGCGGCCAGGAGGTGGAGAGGTGGTGGCGGCTGCCAAGGGGGAGAGGGGAGGCGCACAAGGGAGGGGAGGGGGTGTTAGGCGGCTAGGGTTAGGAGGAAAGGGGTGGTGCCCTCCCCTTATGGCCGACCCCCCTCTTGGGACTTCTGGGCCAAGGCTTGGGGCCCAAGTTGTCAAAATTTCGCAGATAAACCCTTTTCAATTGATTATTCTCTTATTTCTTTATTGCGATCACTAACGAATATTGAATAAATTTCCCTCTCTGAGTAATATTCTCCCTAATTTATATTCGGGGTATTACACAAGCACAGGGACCAAGAGCTCATACTTCGCAAGTATGGGGACCACAAGCCCACACTCCATAAGTGTAGGGACCACAAGCCCGTCATATACATGACGGGGACCTCAAAATCAATACTTGGTCATCACGTAACCAAGTCTCAAGGATGATAGCATGATGCATATGAAACAATCCTTTTATCCAACACAAACATGTAATAGCCAGCAGCAACATACATGAGTAAAGAACACATTCATACTACTAGCATTCATGAACAAAGAACATACTCATCATGCTAGCATACATGAACAAAGAACATACACATACTACTAGCATTCATGAACAATCACGCTTAATTGTTCTACCACTACTTGCCTCAACCGTGCGAAGCTTGATGATGCGGAGAGGGCGCTGCCCCGGGAATCAATCCGCCTGAATAAATATAACAACCACACTAAGAGGATATTTCTGGACAAGACTTTGCTAGAAATAAGTACACAACGAACTACGCTCCCTAGCGTAACCCAAAACACCAACTTCTATAGGCATCGATCTGTCCCAAAACAGAACAATCTTCTTCCAAAATTTATAACTTTTCGTATACTTATCCAAATCTAGTATTATTTGATTATCCTAAAAACTTATTAAATTATCCACATAAAACTGGTTGGTGAGATTCCCAGATTTTGTCATCTTCTATCCATACCAAATAGATTACTAGAACTACTAAATCCCGTCAGAGGTTCTGGACAGTGAGACTAAAACTAACATATCTTTCAGTACACTTATCCAAAAATTATGATCTTTAGCTCTCTGAAAAGCTTACAAGCATACCTACAACTTTTGTTTGGGTGAGATTCTCTAAATAATTTATTAACTATTTGCTAATGACCGATTAACATAGACTGTCAGAATTATGAAAGAACTGCAGAATAGCGATACTACGAAAATCATATCTCCTGATCCGCTCATCCAAACGACCTGATCCAAGAACCTACCGAAAGCTACCGATGTTATCTACAACTCTCTAGGAGATACCCAGACCAGATATCGTGGCTAATAGCCCCAAATCAAACAAATACTACAGACTGCCAGAGAACCGATCTAAAACCGACAGTACCTAAATACAAAATTATGCTACCAAATGAACGGATTCGGGATTATCCTTGGAGAACCGCTGAAGAACACGAAACCGATCATGAAATCACGTGAAACCCTTCTTCTCCTCCCTTCGTTTCTTTCCTTCTTCCTTCCTGTTGCTGATTTTCCTCTTCCTGGCCAGCAGTGGAGGGGAGGCGGCACTATAGTACCTCATGCGCTACAATGCAAGACTGCTAGGGTTTGGATTTCCCCCACCCTCATAAGCCGGTTCTCTACTTGGGCCAAAGAGCTTTGGGCCGAAGGCCCATGTTCTAATACTCCTAAATTCTAAAATTTTTCCTTTCTAATTATATTTAATTTTAGTAATAATCATTTATTTGTTGTATGTTTAAACATGATATTACAAAAACTAGAAGAAAATACGAACTCTCTATAATCTTTTGTGCAACCCCAACTCCAAAATCCTAAATATCAATCTGTCCCCTCAACAGACAGTTCCCTTCAAAAATTCATGACTTTTCAACCAGAGATCCAAATGTGGTGTTCCCAGAATAGAGGAAGGCCGGGGAGACCACCATCATCGGATCATCAACATGATCGCCGGAGGGTCTTCGCTCGGCGTTTCGTCCAAAAGACAGCGCCGCATGTATGCTCGCCAAATCCACCATCTCGCAACGTACCCGGTATCCAGCCCGCCTCGTTACGCCGAGATACCCATCTCCTTCGGCCCCGAGGACGCCCGGGGGGTGTACATCCCACACCAAGATCCCCTCATTGTCTCCGCCAGCATCGCTGAGTTCGAGGTCCGGCGAGTCCTCGTCGACGGGGGAAGCTCGGCGGACCTCCTGTTCGCCGACGCCTTTAAAGGATGATGATCCCCCCGACCGCCTGTCGCCCCCGGGCATGCCCCTCATAGGCTTCGGCAGGCGGCCCGTGATGGCCCTGGGCCAGATCGACTTGGGCGTCACGTTCAGCGATGAATTCGCCTCCCGCACCGAGGTCATCACCTTCGAGGCTTCGACGTCGTCCAAATGCCTTACCAGTACAACGCTATCCTGGGCCGGGCTACGCTTAACGCCTTCGGCGCCATCGTCCACCACAACTATTTGTGCATGAAGATCCCGGCACCAGCGGGCATTGTCACAGTGCGAGGCGACCAGGACCTCGCCAGACACATAGAGCTGGAAACCATCTCGCCAGCACGATACGTCCACACCGTTGGGCCGGACAGACGCGACCAGGAAGCCGCGCCACCAGCCAAGTGGGCCATGAAGCCAAAGCCGCACGGGGAGCTCCAGAGGGTCCCCCTAAGCGACGCCTCCCCAGAGAAGACGGTAGCCCTCGGGCGGAGCTGCCGCCGGCAGCACACGAGTCCATCCTCATGGTGCTCCGCGCCAACGTGGATGTCTTCGCCTGGGGGCCAGAGGACATTCCCGGCGTGGCAAGAACTACAGCCGAACACCACCTGGACCTCCGGGGCGACGCGGTGCCCAAGCAAAAAAGTTGCGGCGCGTAATCAGCGAGCGCTGCGCCGACCAAAAATGAAATTGCGAAGCTGTTAAAGGCGGGGGTCATCAGCGAAATTAAGCACTCGGAGTGGCTGGCCAATCCCGTGTTTGTGCAAAAGGAAATGGGCAAGTGGCGCATGTGCGTCGACTTCACCGATCTCAACAAAGCCTGCCCTAAGGATGACTTCCCTCTGCCTCGCATCGACCAGCTCGTAGACGCTACTTCGGGCTGCGAGCTCATGAGCTTCCTCGATGCGTACTCCGGATACCATCAGGTGCTCATGGCCAAGGAGGACGAGCCGAAGACCGCGTTCATTACTCCCATCGGTACTTACTGCTACACCTGCATGCCCTTCGGCCTCAAGAACGCGGGAGCAACCTTCACCCGCCTCATCTCGAAGGTGCTGGCGAACCAGCTCGGCCGCAACATAGAAGCGTACGTCGACGACATCGTGGTAAAGAGCAAGCTCGGAGAGACGCACGTAGACGACCTCCAAGAAACCTTCGCTAACCTTCGCTCGGAGGGAATAAAGCTCAACCCGCAGAACTGCGCTTTCGGGGTAAAGGCTGGCAAGCTTTTGGGCTTCCTCGTCTCCGAAAGGGGCATCGAGGCCAACCCCGTCAAAATAAGGGCCATCCAAGAGATGAAGCCCCCCCATAACGCTTGTGAGGTACAAAATCTCACGGGCCGCCTCGCCACCCTCAGCCGTTTCCTGTCCCGCTCGGCCGAAAGGGCCCTACCATTTTTCAAAACACTTCGGGGGGCGGAGCCATTCCGATGGACGGACGATGCCGACAAGCGTTCAAGACCTCAACAAGACATCGCCCGACTACTAAGCTTGACTCAAATTTCAAATTTGAACAAACCCCAAATTTGTCAAATCCTGTGAATGAAACCCAAAATTAAGTGAGGGGAAATGATTAGGATAATAAGAATTAGAAAAGAGTACAAGAATATTTGAAGAAGAACCACTGGAGCTTCATGACCCTCAATGGAGCTCCACGGGTCAACAATGGTGTTTTGGTGTTTTTGGTGAATTAAGCTCCAAAAATGAAGGAGGAGCTTTGGATGGTGTAAAGGAACAACAGGAAGGGTGTTGGGGAGCTTATATAGCTAAAGGATTAGGGTTTGGCAAAAAGGAGCCTCTCGGGTGACAAAAGCTCATGGCTCAAGATGTGGCTGAAAAGAAGAATTGATGGGGGTAGATGGTGGAGTAGGGTAATGGCACGGCCGAAAACACCCCGCAATCCCACAATGTCAGCTAGGAGTGGCTTTAGGGGAGCAAGATTGGACAACGCCATGCCCTGCACTGTTCACGCACGGCTCAAGGTTGAAGACGACACGAAAAACACTCGGGTGCTTTTGAACCTGCTTAGATTCAAACAAAACAACCGGAAGTCCGAATGTCTCCTGCGACGAGGACGGGCCGATTTTGATCCAACGGTCGAGATTAAAAGCACGCTTTAAAAAGAGGCTCGGTGTAGTTAGTTGACTAGACCGGGTCAAGTGGCTCGAGCCCGAGTCTGACCCGAACCCAACGCACAGTGAAATGAGGTTTTGAGTTTTAAACTGAGCTAGGACTTTGAGGATTTATTTCAGATAGCAAAACAACTCCACAATTTCTGAAATTTTTACTGGAGCTTGCGCACTCAGATATTAACCTTGTATAAATTTTTCAAAGGTTTTTATGTTGCGCACTTTTCTCCAAAAATTATGCAAGGCTCTGGTTTAAGGTTTGACTAACAGTCAAACATGTTTGATTGCCCCCTAAAAATATTCAAACAATTTCTAAAAATTGTGAAATTTTTCAGAGAGGTCACATACCATCCCAGGAACTTAAGAAAATTATTTCGAAAGGATGATCACAAGATTTGAGATGAATGTTTTTGGAAGACAAGGTTTTGGATCAAAAGACTTGTGACTTTGTATTTCCATAATTATTGTACAGAAATTGTTGAGAACATACAGGAAATACAAGATGTAAGAAAAGTTTTAATTTCTACTCATTTTCTTACATTTGAAACACAAGTCCAAAATTGGGATGTTACATATTACACAATTCTTCGATTCTTGATTCTAACTAATGTTTCACATGAATTGATCCATGAGAAAAACATAATAAGTCATTAAACACTAGTTTGTACCAAAATGTCCAAAAGAAATTGACTATTTCATCCACATTTTGTCAAACCCTAGAAAAAGGGGATAAATGTTAGAGAGAATAAGAAACAAGGGAATCGAGGCAAACACCTTAGGGATTGGATGACAAGAGAGTGCTAGAGTTGATTTCAACCAAGAAATCCAGGAAAACATCACTCAATCGATGGATTTGAGTTTAGGGTTTTGAGTGGAGCACATGAGGAGAGAGAGAGAGAGAGAGAGAGAGAGCGTGGTCGGTGGTTCTGAAAGGAGGAGTGCGGTAGGAATGGTTGCAGGGAGGTTTTAAAGAGCTAACAATTCAAAAGCAACCGCTCACAAACCACCAACTGAAGTAGTAGTACTGGCGTTAAAACGCGGTATACCGTTTTCCAAACAAGGTTGAAGCTGAATAGAAAATGCAAATGATCCTTGATTCAAATACTCAAATAAATATTTCTAGGATCATTATGCATGAGATAGATAATAGAAACTTCAATGAATATAGTTTTATTAAAAAAATGAGAATTTAAGGTAGATTTTGAAACTATTTTCAAAAATAAGTTGTGAATACCAAAGAGAGCAAAGAACATGAGGCATGAGTTTCAACCAACATTAGAATAGTTTCAACCAACATTAGAATAATCTATGATATTTAACTCATTTCTCAACTTGCAAAAGTGGCTCTCATCTAATGGTTTGGTGAAGATATCGGCTAAATGATCATCGGTCTTTATGTGGCTAATTTTCATATCTCCTTTTCCCACATGACCTCTCAAGAAATGGTGGCGGATATCTATCTACTTAGTTCTAGAGTACTGGACCAGGTTATTTCCAATCTTCACGACACTATCATTATCATACAAAAGAGACATATTATCAAATTTTATTCTATAATCCATCAAAGTTTGCCTCATCCATATCAATTGAGCACAACAACTACCCGCGGAGACATATTCGGCTTTGATGGTGGATAGAGCTACAGAGTTTTGTTTCTTGGATGACCATGACACTAAAGATCTCCCTAAGAATTGACAACTATCTAAGGTGATTTTTCTATCCACTTTGCAACTTGTATAATCGAAATCCGAATATCCAATTAAATCAAAATTTGCACCTTTGGGATACCACAAGCCAATACTAGAGGAATGTTTTAAATATCTTAGAATTCTTTTCACGGCCACCAAGTGATATTCTTTTGGTGATGCTTGAAACCATGCACACATGCAAACACTAAACATTATATCGAACCTAGATGCGGTAAGATAAAGCAAGCTACCAATCATAGATCTATAAAGCTTTAAATCTACCAGTTTACCTCCCTCATTAAGGTTAAGATGACCGTTGGTTGCCATAGGAGTCTTGATTGGTTTTGCATCTTCCATGCCAAACTTATTGATCAAATCTTTTGTATACTTGGTTTGGCTTACAAAAGTTCCATCCTTGAGTTGCTTGATTTGAAGTCCAAGGAAGTAACTAAGTTCTTCGATCATGGATATTTCAAATTCCCTAGACATCGTATGACCAAACTCCATGCAAAAATCTTGATTAGTAGACCCAAATACGATATCATTAACATAAATTTGGCACACAAAAAATCACCATCTATGACTTTAGTAAACAAGGTTGAATCAATTTTTCCAATTTTGAATCCTTTTGAAACTAGAAAATCTCTAAGGTGTTCATACCATGCTCTAATAGCTTGTTTAAGACCATAGAGCGCTTTAGAGAGTTTATAGACATGATTAGGGTTCTTAAGATCTTCAAAACCGGGAATTGAAGTTGATCAAGCCAAGATTGAAGCAATACAGAGTTGACCAACTCCCAACACGGTCACATAGGTACGAAGCTTTTTAGGACTTGTTGGATTCTACCGCCGCTTCGTGAAGGATTTCAAAGACCATCATCGCACCATTGAATGAGCTCACCAAGAAGGGCGTGCCATTTGTTTGGAGTGCCACACAGGAGAATGCCTTCATCACATTGAAAGATAAGTTCACACATGCACCACTACTCCAACTCCCTGACTTTAATAAGACTTTTGAACTAGAATGTGATGCGAGCGGAATTGGTTTAGGTGGTGTATTGCTACAAGAAGGTAAACCTATAGCATACTTCAGTGAGAAATTGAGTGGGCCTAGTTTGAACTATTCTTCTTATGATAAGGAATTATATGCACTATTTTGAACTTTGGAAACTTGGCAACATTATTTATGGCCCAAAGAATTTGTTATACATTCTGATCACGAATCTTTAAAGCATATTCGAAGTCAAAGTAAATTGAACCGTAGACATGCAAAGTGGGTTGAATTTATTGAGTTTTTTTCCTTATGTCATAAAACACAAGAAGGGAAAGGAGAATGTTATAGCTGATGCTTTGTCTAGGAGATATACCATACTTTCACAACTTGACTTCAAAATTTTTGGATTGGAGACTATTAAAGAGTAATATGTGCATGATGCTGATTTTACAGATATATTGTTGAATTATAAATAAGGGAAAACGTGGAAAAAATTTGTCATTAATGACGGGTTTGTGTTTAGAGCTAACAAGCTATGTATTCCAGCTAGCTCCGTTCGTTTGTTGTTGTTACAGGAAGCGCATGGAGGTAGGCTGATGGGACACTTTGGCATGAAGAAAATGGAGGATATACTTACTGATCATTTCTTTTGGCCAAAGATGAGACGGGACGTCGAGCGCTACGTTGCTCGCTGCACTACATGTCAAAGAGCTAAGTCACGACTTAATCCTCATGGTTTATACAAGCCTCTACCAGTTCCCAGCATTCTGTGGGAAGATATTTCGATGGACTTTGTTTTAGGATTGTCTAGAACAAAGAAGGGGAGCGATATTATATTCGTGGATGTTGATAGATTTTCTAAGATGGCTCACTTTATACCATGTCATAAGAGCAATGATGCTGCCAATATTGCTGATTTATTTTTTCGTGAAGTTGTTCGATTGCATGGTGTGCCTAATACTATAGTTTCAGATCGTGATGTTAAATTCTTTAGCCATTTTTGGAGAACTTTATGGGCTAAATTGGGGACTAAGCTGCTATTTTCTACTACTTGTCATCCCCAAACTGATGGACAAACTGAAGTTGTGAATAGAACTTTATCTACAATGCTTAGGGCTGTGTTAAAAACGAATTTAAAAATGTGGGAAGAATGCTTGCCTCATATTGAGTTTGCTTATAATCGTTCGTTGCATTCTCTACAAAGATGTGCCCTTTTGAAGTTGTTTATGGTTTTGTGCCTTGTGCTCCTATTGATTTAATGTATATTCCATGTTCGGATAAATTGAACTTTGATGCTAAACAACGTGCTGAATTGATTTTAAAAATGCATGAGACAACTAAGGAGAATATAGAGCGCATGAATGCTAAATATAAACTTCTTTGGTAGTCGGGAGAAAACATTTAACTTTTGAACCAAGAGATCTTGTTTGGTTGCACTTGAGAAAAGATAGATTCCCTGAATTGAGAAAGTCAAAATTGATGCCTCGAGCTGATGGCCCTTTCAAAGTGTTAGAAAAGGTTAATGATAATGCATACAAACTTGACCTGTCTGCAGATTTTGGGGTTAGTCCCACATTTAACATTACAGATTTGAAGCCATACTTGGGAGCAGAGGATGAGCTTAAATCGAGGACGACTCAAATGCGAGAAGGGGAGGATGATGAGGACATCCCTAACTTGGATACAACCGCGCCTACACACACAGCTGATCCACAACAAATGTTACAAGGACCAATGTCAGAACCCGGGATTACCATCACCCAGATCCTCTGTGCATTTCTGGACTAGTCCCATGATCAGTAGCTAGTCCACACAGTAAACAAAATGATAACAAATTCATATCACAACTTTATTAATAAATAACAACAGAGTTGATTACAAAGGAGGCTTACAGGCCAACAATAAATTAAACACAACGGAAGACGAAGAAGTAGTAGGGTCCAGTTAATCTGCCACAGGCAATCGACTGGGGAAGCGGCCTAGTCATCGAGATCCACATCGGTAGCAAAGTCCTTCTCCTCTGAAATTTGTTTGCATAAGCAAGAATGAGCACAACTTCCATGCTCGCAAGTTACACCCATCAAGTAACAGAATGACATGCATATGGATGTAACAAAGGATGGCTTATAAGGTCATTTGCATAAAGCAACATTTTCTTTAAATCACGGTACTAAGTTCCAAAGCAGTTATTCCATAACTAAAATTTATAAAATTCTCAATTTTATAGTCAGATAACATTCACACATGAATGGTGAAGGATACCCTCCTATCACATGGCTTCCTACCCAATTCCCATCTGGATAAACCAGTTTTGAAGAAGTTTATTTTCAAACAAAACCGAGTCTAACTTTGAGTAGTTCGCTAGCATGTCCGTGAACAGTGGACACGACTATTCGAATAGTTTTACACTCGCAGAGGTTGTACACTTTACCACAAGAGATAATCAACTTTCAATGTCCGTCCGACACACTTCCAAGGTGTGCGACTAAGTGATTATCACGAGGCCTTTACAATGTTCTCGTCTTAATGTATTTATGCCCGCTAAGGTTTCGCTACCATTGGTGGCCATCCTCCGTAAGCCCTCTCTGCGCAAGATGGGTCTCTTGTCGACCAACACCCATACCAACAACATAGCACAAATGACACTAAGACATCACAAATTATTTAGCCAAGTCCCGCCCACACAGGACATGTGGTGGTACGGTAAGGCATAGCATCATACGCTCGAAGACCGGTCCTTAACTGACTTGGGCGACTTTCCATAAAAACCCCTGGACCTTAACCTGCACAGATTAAGCGGGTGCATAAACTCGCACCCACCAATCATCCATTTCGCCAAGTCCAAACCCATTTTTATTTTACTTTTCAAGTCATTTGTAAAAACTCCCATGACACACCAATGCCAAGGGTACAATTTAAACAATAATTGATTGTTGGCTGAAATTCCCCAAATGAAACAAGTTTGGTCTATACGCATGGCTAAGCAATACGTTTAAATGATCCTAGTTCATACTATCGTATCAACCAGGTTTTATCTAGGGTGTCAATGTGTTTGATTCAATATCAACATAGGTCATACAAAGGATTTAGGTATAACTATGAATTGAAAAACAGGAATTTATATTACCGAATATAAATAAGCATGCAGTAATAATTTAAAAATAGAATATAAATAAATTAAAATAATGGGATCAATATGATCAAGGGTATAACTTGCCTCGCTTGAGGTGACGTTGTTTTTCTTAACAGATCACCTTCACAGAACGTCTGGTGTTGAGGTGACGTTGTTTTTCTTAACAGGTCACCTAGTACTCACAAGTACTATCTTCAGGTAGTCCAAGTGTACGATCACGATGATCATACAGTCAAAATCAATCCTCTTATGTTGTTCTTCAATCGGCGTTGAAATCTGATTCTCCGAAGTTGTCGAAATCTAATCGTGAAAATACGACAAATTCAACTCAAATTCAAATAAATTCAAAAAGACAGATCAAATTAACTCCAAATAGAAATATTTTGAATTAGTTAGCTAGATAATAATTTTACACAAATTTTGCAACTTGAACCACCCAAATCGGAGTTTGGATGCAAAAGATATGAATTTTAGAAGTTTGGAATTACATAGAATAATGAATTAGGGTTTGAAGGAACCATTGGTCAAATGAACTCAAAATTAAATAATTTTGAGTTAGATGGCTAGATCTTGATTTTATATGAATTTAGGAATTTGAATCGACGAAATCGGAGTTCGTATGAAGGAGAACGAACCCCAGGAAGTTCTGAATTTAAATAAACCCAAAAATCAGATTTTCTTGAATTATTTTCCTAAAGGAAAATCGGTTTATTGCGCAAGGCTGACATCAGCAGGGATTTTCTTTTCCTGGCCGAATTAAATTTGGAAAGAAAAATAAAATCAGCCACTGACATTTGGGGCCCACATGTCAGTGACTTGGCTCACGGTAAACCAGGTTCACCGAGCCCAAGGAATCTGGTGTGGGTGGACCGTGCGCATGTGGCTTGACGTGGCGCCACGCGGGCGAATGCGACGACGTGGCGCCGAGGTGGCAAACGCGGTGGCGCCGAGGTGGCGATGCCACATGAGCAAAAACCGACGGCGGCTCGGCGTCGGGCCCGCCGGCGAACGGTGGCGAGATGGCCTCCGGTGAGAGTACCAGGAGGACGATATGGCTTCACTGAGTCGGTGCTCACCTCGGGCACGAGAGCTGGCGATTCGCCGCGGCGAGGTCAAAGCGGCAGCGGTGTTGGGCCTGCGGCGGCGATGGGGCTCCGGCGGCGCTCCGGCGATGGCGAGGTGCGCACCGGGACGGCGGAGGCACGGCGATGCCGAAGGTGGCGGTGGCGAGGACGCGGCGGTGGTGGCGGCGCTAGAGCGGCGGAGTCTTGCGGTCGCGGCGACAAAACCTCAAATCCGGCGAGATGGAGGCGAGAGGAGAGTGGGTGGTGGCGGCGAGGAGGAAGAGGGCTCCGGTGCTCGCTAAATAGGGCTCGGGAGGAGAGGAGGAGAGATCGGTGGCGCGGGTTTACGGCGCGGATTCGCTCGGCGATTTCTCGCGGACGAGGCAATGCCCGAAATGGGGCGGCGTGATGCGGGGCATTATGCGCGCATCCACATGTGGAAGGGAGGCGGAGATCGCGGCTGAGACGATCGCAACGCGGTGCGGTAATGGCGGCGGGGTGAGGTTCTGCGCGAGGAAGAAAACGCGGGGAAGAAGAAAGCGTGCGACCGGTTGGATCTTGATCCGAGGGCTGAGAATGACGTGTGGCGTGGGGATTTGCTGACCGTCCGATGTAGTCATGTAGATCGGAGGGTTCACAGCAAGAGGGCGTTCGGAACCCCCGAAGGTGCTTTAAGATCTGACCGTGGATTCTCGATCCAACGGTGTGGAGAAGTGGGATGGTGTGGGAGAGTGATAGCCGTCCGATTCAAATCGGACGGTGGGGAGAGAGAGGAGAGAGGGAGGTGCGGCGGCGGTGGGCTGGGCTGAGTGGGCCGAGTGCGGACGAGACAGGAATGGGGCCGGGAGGTTTAGGCCCAAAAGGGATTTCTGATTTTTAATTGATTTTACAATTGATTTAATCCAGATAATTAGAAAGGATTTTAGAAAATAGCAAATTAAATCCAAAATTCTAGAAAAATTAACAGAAATTCCTAGAGGCATTTTGGACTTAATTAAAATATTTCCAACTTATAATTGGCTATAGTTTTTGCACATAAATTTATTTTGGCTCTAAAATATTTGGGAAAAAGCTTTTAACAACTCAGAAAATTCCAGAAATTAATTAAATTTTTATTTTTCAGATAAAACCAAATAAGGCTTCAAGAACTTCAAATAAATTTTGAATTTTGATTTTTAAAACTTCAGAAATTCAAATAAAGCAATCAAACTCGCAAATTCTCGGAAAACCAAGAAATAATAATTTTATTTATTTTATTTTGTAATGACACTTTGGGATGTTACAACCAATTACTCGAGCTCGTGCTCAAACTTAATCACCGGTGAATTCGTTCATAGGTTTATATATTACTGAGAATAGATCGCTACCTAATGCAAGTGATTTAATTGTGCTTAAGAACATGGAAAAGTACCAAGGAGAGGTATGTGGAGTCATGGACAAGCATAGGAGGCATAATGGAGGTCATCATGTCACTTTGGGTCCGAGCCAAGCAAGAGTTCGAGTTGGGCTGTAACACCCCAGCCAACACCTAGCCTGGAATGCCACTAAACTACCTTTTCAACTAAAATTCTTTAACACACTATAAAATTTCAACAACCAAAGTATTAATAAACCCATATATGGGTCACAATAGAACAAGAATAAAGACCTGTCAAGCATGAATAAATAAACAAGGAAACCATAACAAGATAATAAGCCTAAAATAACACCAAATATACTAGTCCAAAATATTCATCTAAGATTATTCAATCTCTAACATGTACTAAAAGTAGTCTGTCAATAATGAATCAAATAGTTCTCATGGCAAAATATCATGTGTCTGACGTATGAAACTATCCCATGTGCGCTAGTCCCTCTCAATCGTGATACCCTCAACGATCACCTAAAAACAACAAAAGAGCAAGGGTGAGTCCACGACTCAGCAAAAACATCAATATACAACGAACAATGATCAATCAACAGTATTCAATAACTTCATTATCATCACATGTCCTTCTATTAATATTCTCATGCAGTTCTCTTCTCTTTGTTTTCACACACATTCATCTCATATCTCAATGCAACTCTACTCTATATGTCCACATGCACTCCTTCACGTATACCGGTATAGCATGAGTGAACGCTCGCGACAACGTTCACTCTCAAGCCCGCTCCTCCTCGAGGATCGGGGACCTCCTCCACTCCGTGGAGTTGTGATCAATCATGATCACCTGCTCATATGCAAAGATGCTTATGAATGCAAAAATACATAATTTTATCATATTCATCATATCCAATTTTCCTCATGTTCGTCAACAAGATATAGTCATATCATTCCATTGATTACAATTTAATACAAATAAAAGCACAACAATAATGGTAATGAACGATAAAGAAATAAAGAGATCAATCATTGATCATTGTCTACCATGCACTTGCCTTTACTAGTTGCGCGCGCACTGCCGCTAGAAGGTGGCAACAAGCACGGCGCTCTCCTACATTAAACACTCAAATTTCAATACAAGCTACAACATCACAAGAACAACAATTAAATGACATCGCTCCTACACGTCCCCGAAATCCACAACGCTTCCCCAATACTGAACAGTCACCCCTTACTATCCTAGTACTAAAAAGGGCGTAACTTTTGACTCACAAGTCTGATTATGGCAAACCACCCCATTATGGAATCTACACAAAATTCCCTACATTTTCTTATATTACCACGACTTCTAATTAAATCATGTAACCCCTCATTTTTATCCCAAAAGACCGATATGTCATCTTCTGGACAGCGAGCCTTACTAAATTCATAACTTGAAAATTACTCGTCCGCTCGACATGATTAAATACTCTATCGAAAGATACTAAAATTATCTACAATTAACTAGTAGATAACATTCCCAAAATTCACCATTAAGGTACCCGAATAAATCGTACAATAGAACAATAGACTAAACCAATATACTGCTCGATCTCTCCCCGACTAGAAACATGCTAATAATTTCCCCTACTGTTCCAACAAAACATGCTAATAAAACAAGCAACACTAACTAGCTAATGACTCACCTTTACTATTCAAGCATGCATACATACCAAAAGATCTTGCACTACTAGTTTGCTGCATGCACCCAAAGCTACGTGACTAAACTAGTTAATGCATACAAAACATCTTGTACTACTAGATTAATCTCTCTCCCCTCCAACTCCAATTAAATAATCATAGCAACAACCAGCCGATGCATCCCTAATTAACCCAATTAAATAATTATCATTGACCAATGGCAAGGAGACAAGTCACGGAAGGACAAAACTAATTACTACTCGTTCTTACCCAACGATGAATAGCGATGAATTACGCATGCATTTCAAAGAACGAAGGCATCGGCCACGCGGCAGGCTTTCGCGGTGGCAACGCAACCACGCGGCGGTGAACACGCTGGCCGAACCGAGGTTTCCACGCTACTGGGTGACACGGGCGCAATGCAAGCACATGGGCGGCAACAGACGCAGACAAGTGCAAGCACACGAGTAGATGGCGATGTGGCGGTGGCGCCGCCGCCGAGTAGTAACAAGGCGATGGCCTCCACGCGCTGAGCGAAGAGAGAAACGATGGCGGCGCACGGGAGATAAGAAAAGACTGCTAGGTTTTTAGAATCCACTCTCCCATGATCTTTTTATTCCAGTACAAACCAACTCCTTCCTAAAAACTTTAAAATATTCTATTTTTACGTATTCCCTTTCGTCTGATTACACATAGGCCCTTAAGGTTATATTCAGGATATTACATTCTACCCCTCTTAAACAGAATTCGACCCCGAATTCTACTCATCGTTCTACACGAAAGAACCACCACAACTGAAATTAAACAACAAACATAACACGTACCCATCGTGAACAACTCCGGATATAGCTCGCGCATGCGAGACTCAAATTCCCAAGTCGCCACTCTCTCGGACTGATGTGACCACATTACCTGGACGTAAACTGTTGTCTTACGCCCAAACACTCAACCCGACCTTTCGAGGTACACCCAATGGACTGGACTTGAAGGTATAGTCTTACTCGTTGGTCAATGACTCTAACCGAACCTCACACGACACTGGGTTAAACAAAACGTTGTGTACCTCGCGCTAGGACTTGAGATGATCCTCGTGAAACGCTATCTTCCAAAATTCTCATAACTTCCAGAAACAAACCAATGTACCTTTAACTAACTTTCCCTTTGATACCAAACCACACAACTTACACAAGACACATGGAACTCTTGTTCCCTTCTATCAACCAACCACTTCACCTTTGCAAGGGGTATCCCCTTAACAAGGGGCGCACAAATAACCCACATTAAACCAATCTTCTTAAAAGAAAAACAACTGAAGAAGGAAGGATCCTCATCGCAGCCACGCATTACCAACTACCCTCTAAAAGAGTAAAAACCAAAATTGAAGACTCATCATGGAAAACCTTTTCACTTTTTAGGTAGACAGTTTGCAAATAAACACCACAAACCAAAAGCGAAATCATTTGAATGCCCAAAATAACCATTTCCTTTCTTTTCTTAATTGGAAAGAACCATGCATACACCAACATAAAACCAACCCGATTTGCAAATGGCATCCATCATGAACACAAACTCAAACAAGAACCAAGAGAGTATTTCACTACTCAGGGAAACTTTTTTTTCCTCCACCTTTCTTTTAAGAATTCAACTTTCTCTTAAACCATGGGATTCTAAATCATCCCACTAACTCCTTCCTCTTAACCAACAAACTCAAAGTGATGCTCAACCTGAGAGCAACAACCACACTCATCTAGAAAGACTCTACTAACCCACAAAAAGATACTCTAGTCCACTCCTCTACCAAAGGAATTACTTTAGCAAATAATTCTCAACGCACCTCAATATAGATTTCAGCCACAATCACATCACATCAATCCTTTAAGGATAATCAACTCAAAATTCATATCACACACTCTCATATACTACATCCAAAGGATTCGATCAAAGGTCATCACAACTCTTGGACCCTGATCATGGGCAACCAAGGTGCCAGCATAAAAATGCAAAGCCCAGATTCAACCTCTAAGACTCCTAAAATGAACTTCTTGTATACTTGATAGGAAATCCTCATATCCGATGACTAAAATTCGCATAATCCAATCAATATCCTCAATCATTAATATCACATTCGTCACCAATCAAGTTACCATCCAAAACGATTAACTTCACCAATCTTGAACCCACTAAACCGCACCATTCCATTCCACCCACACGACCATAACATACACATTCTCAATACTCTAACTAATTAACCAAGATTCAACTTTTGAATATTCCAATATTTCACCAACATGAACAATGGTTCTTGAATTACAATTCACTATTGATTCTACTAATTGTAACAACATAACCAGTTTTGCCCAGTAACCATCATTCCCTTTTAGATCCAATTCTCTACAAGACTTATATCACGAAATCAATTCATCCTCCAATGCTCCTCAATTAACTTGCAACACACGGTCTCAGAATATCATATTCTTAATCACTATTAACCACATACCACTATACACTCTATAAGGTTTTGTAAAATAGATCCATTATCCCTTTCTCAAAAGAAGAGACAAATAAAAACAATTCTCAGCACACAGAAAACATTTACCAATCACAGTAAACACAAGTCCAAAAGAAATAGTCAAATAGCAATGATCTCAGAAAGCAAAAGAGATTCCATAGTTGAGGGCACAAGTCCCACAAAAAGATAATATCAAACCTCAAATAAGAATAAAGCATTGCTTTTGAAAATCGAGAAACTCTTATGGGCAAAAACAGGAAGTTAGACACACTTCAAATAAACTGCGAGTTATAAAACTTGACTTTCTCAAATACTTCTACTTCACTCTTTCTTTAACAAAGAAAGTAATTTTCTTTGATTACAATGTCACTTTGCCAACTTAAACAAGAAGCGCTCTTAAGACCGGATCACAAGAATCACTTAAGAACCAATTAAGTTTTCCAACATGGCACTTGCTCAAACCAATTTCATCTACCCAATAAATCATGAACTCCAAAAGTTCACGAATCAAAACTCCAAATATTTCATTTAAACGATACCATGAATGATGATCAAATTACTTTCTTTCTATAAAAATCAACAACAGACTCATAATTCACTACTGACAATCTTACTAACCTCTAGAATAATACACTATTAACAAAAATCACCATAGTCTACTCTTCCATTATACAGCACTCCAAAAACCCACCAAATTGTTTCATTCTACTTTATCATCTCATCCTCAAATCGAGAGTCGACCAAACCTTTACAAACTCACAACAACAACAACTTTATTCTAGCAGAGATCTAAAACACAAATTAAAAGGTTTTACCAAAACCCTTTCATCAAGGACATGCTATCATCTGACAATTCCACAATCATGTAAGCATAATCCATCTATTAAATCACATCAGTTCAGCTCTTAGTGATGCTCAATAGTAAACTTCAACACACAACAATTGCACTCCAACAATTGTAGCTATCAACTGGGTTCATCACGAAAATCTCGATGCTACCTACTTTCCTTTCCAAATCACATGAACAATTATAAACATATATTCAATCGTTCCACCCCATGTTCATACTTTGGTGCAAAATCACACTTAAAACTTCGAGAATCGAAATCTTCCATCAACCAAAAGTCTCAACAATACTAATCGAAATCTTCCATAAACCAAAAGTCTCAACAATACTAAAACCAAATGCATCCCATCATTCTATATAGAAGAACTATCCATAACTTCTCTCATAAATTATAGATCCACCGATACTCAATCCGTTCAATCTTTTGTATAGAAATCTAACAATTAATCATGGTAAGAAATATATATATATCTCGTAGCTATATATGATCACCAAGTATCTATAGAAAAGATAACTCCAAGATTAATACCCACTAAAGCAATAATCTAGCATCTCCTCAACTTTCCCTTCCCATAGTTATATTAATCCATTGAGTCCAAGTAATCCAGCAAGTTTAGCAAACTAAGCAATTTTAATGATTAAACCATTTCATCAATGTTCCACACTTCTTTCTTAACAACTCATTTGACTCTAGTTAGGTATGGACATACTCTTAGTCACTATTTATCATGTAATTATACTAAGACAACATCAAATTAATCAACTTCACCTCCAAGGATATTGGTTAAGATCGATTATGCACTACACTACAGACCCAACTTAATAACCCATACCGTATCCATTAATTTCTTTAATTACAACATCTCACTTAATCATAACAAGACACCACTAAAGTGGTTTTAACTCTTTCTTTCATAAAAGGGAGGCACTCAACTTGAACACTCAAAATGCCTAAAAGAAATACATGGGGCCAAAACTTTCACATGCTAAAGAACTTGCAAAGGAAAACTTCTGTTATCCAAAATACCAAGCAAACAAATGAGTCTTGTTCCCCAACAAGGAAGACAGAACCCTCGTGAAAAGATCAATCTTGCCAATTTAATGACATTCACAAGAATCAACAACAGATCAACAGTCAGAAGACCAGACAATCACTTTATGGAACTAATAAAGACCAATGGAAACCCATCAGCTGCATTGTAACCACTATCCGAAGAAAGTTCATCAACCACAAGAAACTACCACCAGAAAACCAAATACAAACTCAAGAAAGACAATAACCTCCCTAAAGAACTCATTACCAACCTCGGTAACTAAATTACCCCAGAAAAACCATTCACTATTCCCATACCACGGACGGTGGTACAACCTGGCCATGCCTATGGCCACAACAATGATCTCTACCTCTTGGCATAGCTATCAACCACAAGCAACAACACACAAAAGGTTAGAAGAACAAATATCAACTCATACATTAGTGTACCAACATTTCAAAAGCGTAAGAGCAATACTCGTTCCATCCCCATCCTACTGTGCACTAGTGTGTCAAATTTTAATTTAATTAACCATTAGCAAATTTTAGTTAATTTTACTAGTCCTAAAACAATTTTTTGCAATTTTTGGTTACCTAAGTTGTTAATCTATTCACCACGGACCTAAAGCCCGCTCTGATACCAACTGTAACACCCCAGCCAACACCGAGCCTGGAATGCCACTAAACTACCTTTTCAACTAAAATTCTTTAACACACTATAAAATTTCAACAACCAAAGCATTAATAAACCCATATATGGGTCACAATAGAACATGAATAAAGACCTATCAAGCATGAATAAATAAACAAGGAAAACATAACAAGATAATAAGACTAAAATAACACCAAATATACTAGTCCAAAATATTCATCTAAGATTATTCAATCTCTAACATGTACTAAAAGTAGTCTGTCAATAATGAATCAAATAGTTCTCATGGCAAAATATCATGTGTCTGACGTATGAAACTATCCCATGTGCGCTAGTCCCTCTCAATCGTGATACCCTCAACGATCACCTAAAAACAACAAAAGAGCAAGGGTGAGTCCACGACTCAGCAAAAACATCAATATACAACGAACAATGATCAATCAATAGTATTCAATAACTTCATTATCATCACATGTCCTTCTATTAATATTCTCATGCAGTTCTCTTCTCTTTGTTTTCACACACATTCATCTCATATCTCAATGCAACTCTACTCTATATGTCCACATGCACTCCTTCACGTATACCGGTATAGCATGAGTGAACGCTCGCGACAACGTTCACTCTCAAGCCCGCTCCTCCTCGAGGATCGGGGACCTCTTCCACTCCCGTGGAGTTGTGATCAATCATGATCACCTGCTCATATGCAAAGATGCTTATGAATGCAAAAATACATAATTTTATCATATTCATCATATCCAATTTTCCTCATGTTCGTCAACAAGATATAGTCATATCATTCCATTGATTGCAATTAAATACAAATAAAAGCACAACAATAATGGTAATGGACGATAAAGAAATAAAGAGATCAATCATTGATCGCTGTCTACCATGCACTTGCCTTTACTAGTTGCAACGCACGATCTGGCTAGAAGGTGGCAACAAGCACGACGTCTCTCCTACATTAAACACTCAAATTTCAATACAAGCTACAACATCACAAGAACAACAATTAAATGACATCGCTCCTACACGTCCCCGAAATCCACAACGCTTCCCCAATACTGAACAGTCACCCCTTGCTATCCTAGTACTAAAAAGGGCGTAACTTTTGACTCACAAGTCTGATTATGGCAAACCACCCCATTATGGAATCTACACAAAATTCCCTACATTTTCTTATATTACCACGACTTCTAATTAAATCATGTAACCCCTCATTTTTATCCCAAAAGACCGATCTGTCATCTTCTGGACAACGAGCCTTACTAAATTCATAACTTGAAAATTACTCGTCCAGCTCGACATGATTAAATACTCTATCGAAGATACTAAAATTATCTACAATTAACTAGTAGATAACATTCCCAAAATTCACCATTAAGGTACAGAATAAATCGTTACAACGAAACAATAGACTAAACCAATATCTTGCTCAATCTCTCCCCGACTAGAAACATGCTAATAATTTCCCTTACTGTTCCAACAAAACATGCTAATAAAACAAGCAACACTAACTAGCTAATGACTCACCTTTACTATTCAAGCATGCATACATACCAAAAGATCTTGCACTACTAGTTTGCTGCATGCACCCAAAGCTACGTGACTAAACTAGTTAATGCATACAAAACATCTTGTACTACTAGATTAATCTCTCTCCCCTCCAACTCCAATTAAATAATCATAGCAACAACCACCGATGCATCCCTAATTAACCCAATTAAATAATTATCATTGACCAATGGCAAGGAGACAAGTCACGGAAGGACAAAACTAATTACTACTCGTTCTTACCCAACGATGAATAGCAGTAGTTACGCACGCATTTCAGCAACCAGAAGGCATCGGCCACGCGGCAGGGCTTTCGCCAGAGTGGCAACGCAACCACGCGGCGGTGAACACGCTGGCGCGAACCGAGGTTTCCACGTCTTTGGGTGACACGGGCGCAATGCAAGCACATGGGCAGCGTTGCGCGCGACAAGTGCAAGCACACGAGTAGATGGCGATGTGGGCGGTGGCGTCGCGCCGAGTAGCAACAAGGCGATGGCCTCCACGCTGGCGAGCGAAGAGAAAGCGATGGCGCGCGGGGAGATAAGAAAAGATCGCTAGGTTTTAGAATCCACTCTCCCATGATCTTTTATTCGATGCGAACCAACTCCTTCCTAAAAACTTTAAAATATTCTATTTTTACGTATTCCCTTTCGTCTGATTACACATAGGCCCTTAAGGTTATATTCAGGATATTACATGGGCTCGTTTTGGATTCGAGTTCGGACTGTTGCGACAGCACTAAGTTCAAATGGACGTATTCTTCTTCATACGGACTTCGTTTGGGACGCTCTTGGACTTCATTGAAAGCTTATCAAGTCTAATTTCTAATGGATCCAACCTCAGCTTCAAATTCTAACCGAGCCGGCCACAATAAACAAAACAATCCACGTCTGTTTTTTTGTCCGAGTCAAAAACGGTGCTGCGCCACCTCCTCTTGGGCCCATGGGCCTTTTAACGCTAGGGGCGTCGTCCACTTCACTGCGCCACCTCGGTCGATCTTCCCATATAGGAGCCGTCGTTCCCCAGGTAGAACCGGGATTTCGTTGAGTTTAGGTTTAGCCATTGTGCAAACTTTTGTTCTTCAGTTGTGTCGGACGACCACCTATCAAGACGACCTTCGAGATCCCACATTTGTTTTCAATACCATCTATACTACAATTTCTATTTACAATATCAGATTGCCTATATTTTATTCTTGCTAGTTCTTGATTGCTCGCGAGAATTGAACCTCGTGTTCGATTGATCGCGTTTCGGCCGGTCAATAACGTCGCGAGTTGGTTCAACAATTGCTAAGGCGCAAGCGTCGTCGTGCGGTTGTAGTCGGATCGCGAGTCACCTCCACCAAAATCGATAGTTATCAATCTCATCGAAAGATCGGGAACCCCGTCTCCATCAGATTTGTAACACCCGATCAGACATGAACTCGGAGCACAAAGGAATGGAGGTGGTGGGAGGTGGAGAGGTGCGCAAGGGAGGGTGGAGGGAGGTGGAGAGTCGAGATGGGAGGTGGCGGCCGGTTGGGGAGTGGGGAGGAAAGGGAAGGGAGGGGTCGGCTAGGGTTGGGAAGGGAGTGGCGCCCCTCAGGCTATGGCGGCCACCCCTTGGGCCCCTCTTGGGCCATGGGCTCTAGCCCAGGTTGCCGCAAAATTGCTCTTTCCCCCCTCTACAACTGCAGCACTGAAATCTTTCCAATTGGTCCCTCCCGACATTCCGTTTAATATTCTCCCGAACCGATTCTCCCTTCTGACTTCTAGTGCAACACACCACCGGGATATTACATTCTACCCCCCTTAACAGGATTCGACCCCGAATCTAAACGCCCACTTCACGAGTTAAAACCGAAACTGGAAACTAAGCAACAAAAGAACACACCTGAGGTGAACAAGTCTGGATAAAGCTCGCGCATGCGAGACTCCAGTTCCCAAGTGGCCTCCCTTTCAGTCTGCTGGGACCAAAGCACCTTATCATACTTCAGGGTTTTGTTCCTCAACTCTTTTCTCGATCTTTCCAGTGCCATGTTTGGACTCAAAGGACAGATCCTGCTCAATTTATAGGGGTTCTAATGCAATAAGATGTTCCGGTCCTCAAGTACTTCCTCAACATGGACACATGAAAAACATTGTGCACTCCACGCATAGACTCTGGCGCAGTCTAAGCGATAAGCCGCCTTCCGATTCGAGCCAAGATCGTGAATGGTCCTATGTACCTTGGGCTAAGCTTCCCTCGTGCAGAACCTCACCACACCTTTAGTGGGGACACTCTCAAGGGCACCGATCCCCACTTCAAATTCCAAGTCTCTTCTTCTCAGTGCGCATAACTTTTCATGCGCTTTGAGTGCTAATAGGTTCTGTCTCACGAGCCACTCGTTCTCGATCTTTTGTACCCAATCAGGGCCCAAATCGCCTTCTCACCTGACTTCCCAGCAAAGGGGTGACCTGCACTTACGCCCGTACAAAACCTCGAACGGAGCTGCTTTTATGCTTGAATGATAGCTGTTGTTGTACGCAAACTCAGCTAATGGCAATTGATCCTCCCAACTACCCTTCCAGGACAGGATACAGGACCGCAACATGTCCTCCGAGGTCTGAATAGTGCGCTCTGACTGCCCATCTGTTTGAGGATGAAAAGCTGTACTTAGACGGAGTTGTGTGCCCATTGCACTCTGCAAACTCTCCCAGAACTTGGATACGAACTTGGCGTCCCTGTCAGAAATGATGGTCTTTGGTACTCCATGCAATCTTACAATTTCCCATACATAGATAGGAGCCAGGTCACTAGCCGAATTGGTCGTGCGGATGGGAATAAAATGTGCAGATTTGCTGAATCGATCCACTATAACCCAAACCGCATCCTTACCTCGCGGTGAACGAGGCAACGCAACAACGAAGTCCATAGAGATATCATCCCAAGGCCATTGGGGGACCTCTAATGGCTGCAATAATCCTGCAGGACGCTTGTGCTCTGCCTTCACTTGCTGACAAACTCCACAGGAGGCTACATAGTTGGCAATGTCTACCTTCATCCTTTTCCACCAAAAAGTCTGCTTCAGGTCGTGGTACATCTTTGTCTCGCCCGGATGTACCGTGTACGGAGTACGATGAGCCTCCCTCAGAATTTCACCTTTGACTTCCGCCTTTTGTGGCACACAAAGGCGGCCTTTAAATCGCAACACTCGGACCCATCAAACCGAAATCCCGACTTTGCCCATGTCCAAACGCTTTCGGCCCTCGCAAAAGCGATCATCTGTTGTGCTTCCCGCACCCGCCTGGAATGGCCGACTCAAGATCGGTTGTATTTCAACACGTCACGATCCCGCATAGCAAATGATATACCCATACGGTCAAAGTCGCAATGAGATAATCCAAGGTTGCGGCGCCGCCTTGCGACTCGAGCATCGACCACTACGTTTGCCTTGCCGTGATGGTGCCGAATAGATAGGTCATAATATTTAATCGGTTCCAACCACTGCACGCCTTAAATTCAAATCTTTACGTGAAAATATACTTAAGACTCTTGTGATGCAGTATAAACATCACAACCTCACCATACAGATAGTGTCTCCAAAGCTTGGGGCAAACACTCATACCGCCAACTCTAAATCATGAGTTGGGTAATTCTGTTCATGCTTCTTCAGCTGCCTCGACGCATAAGCTATCACCTTCCCTTCCTGCATAAGGACACAACCCAACCCAATCCGAGACGCATCAGAGTACACCGTAAATCGCTTCCCAGGCTCGGGAAGTGTAGGGCAGGGCGGTCACCAACTTTTCCTTAAGGGTTTGGAAGCTACGCTCACGGTCGCCGTCCACCTAAACTTCACATCCTTCTGTGTGAGTCTGGATAAAGGTTTGGCAATAATGGAGAAATCCTGCACAAAACGCCGATAGTATCCTGCCATGCCGAGGAAGCTTCTCACTTCTTTGACATTGGTTGGCGTCTTCCATTCTACCACTGTAGAAATCTTACTTGGATCAACTGTGATTCCCTTATCATTGATGACATGCCCCAGAAACCCCACTTGAGACATCCAAAACTCGCACTTTTGGTTTGGCATAAAACGTATGCTCCTTAGCGTCTCAACACAAGCCTCGGTGTCGCCCATGTTCACTTGATCTTTGAATATATCAAAATATCATCAATAAAGACAACCACAAAATCATCCAGTACTCATGCAACATCCTGCTCATAGTCTCCATGAAAGCGGCGAGGCGTTCGTTAGTCCAAAAGACATAACTTTAAATTCAAAATGCCCATACCTTGTGGAGAATGCCGTCTTCTCAATATCCTCTTTTCGAACAGGGATTTGATTATAACCTGATTGAAGGTCGATCTTTGAGAACACCTTGGCCCCTCTCAACTGATCAAATAAATCTTCTATGCGAGGCAAAGGGTATTTATTCTTGATGGTTAGCTGGTTAAGAGCACGATAATCAATACACATGCGCCAACTACCATCCTTCTTGGTAAAAAGAACAGGACCTCCCCATGGAGACACACTGGGACGAATAAGATCCTTTGCTTTTAAGTCATCCAACTGCTTCTTTAGTTCCTCCTGGAACGGATGGGCCAACCGGTAAGGGGTCATAGAGACAGGTCGGGCGCCTGGTACCAAATCAATTCTGAACTCTACGGGATGAGGTGGTGGCATCCCTGGTAGCTCTGCTGGAAAAACATCCAGGAACTCCCGAGCGACCAAAATATCTTCTCACTACTGAGCGAACTCGGCTTCTCCACTAGAGACAAAAGAAACCCATTCTTCGCAAATGCACGTACCGGGAAAAAGGCTAGCCATCACAAAAAGTGAGTGAGATGGAGCGCTACATTGGAATACTATCTCACCTTGACGGAGCTTGCGAGGTTATTGTCTTCCAAAACAAGAAATGACAACACGGTAATTATGCAACAGTCCATCCCAAGGATAACATCAAACACTCCATCTTCATAACCATCAGTTAGCAATGAATTCTTCTCCATCTAACGAAATCACACAACCAGGACAAATCAGAGCTAGAGAGAATTCCCCGGGAGAATTAACTAGAATCGTGAGCTATTGGTCGCAAACTCAAATTCGCCTTACTAACAAAATCTAGTGATACAAAAGAAAAGGTAGCCCCAGAATCAAATAGAACAAGTGCCTCTCTGAATCCACCAAGAGCGTGCTGTCACCACATCGGGACGACTCACCGACTCTGCTGTCGGCATAGCGTAGAGAGCTAGCTGCTTTGGGGCGGTAGGCTCAGGCACCTGATGCGGTGGTGCGGAACCGCTGGAGGTCTTGAATGCGCCACTCTCGAAATGGGGCCACGGGAGGCGTCCAAAAGTACCACGTGGTGGGGCTCCTCCAGGTGCAGGAAGGTAAGGCTGTGGCGGTGCCCAAGTAGGAGTAGGAGTAGCCGCTAACATCTGAACCGACCCTCGAGAAGAAGCTGCTGGCGCTGGCACTGACACTAGAACAGGTTCCCACTTGATGATACTGGCGGGATTCCGCCGACAAACCAATGCCTTATGGCCCTCCTGACCACAATGGCGGCAAGACCCGAACCAGTGCACTCTGAAGCTCTATGCTCATTGCCGCGCCTTGAAGCACTTCATGCCCTGCCCTGGGACCGGACGTAACTTAGGTGCAGTTGCCGACGCTTGCGAGGTGGAAGAAGACTGTGCCCCTGGCTTGGTCTTGAATGATTTCTGCGGCCCTTTGAACCTCTTGGAAGTGGGCCTCTGGAAGGTCCCACCCACCGCCAAAACCCTCTTAGGTGCCACCGCACCTTCGAAACCACAACGCCTTCCGCTCTGGCGGTTCCTCACCAAGCCGCATCTCGGCCCATGCCCCGGCTTGTTCGACGAAGAACTGAAATCCCGCAACTCCAATGCTCCTAATACTGCCGGAACTCTTGCACGAGCCCCTCTGAAACCTCTTGGCTTTTTCTTCATCATTTGTGCCACAATGAACAAAACGAACCAGGTTGTTAAAACCCGCTTCATACTCACATCCTGTCATCTTACCTGCTTGAAGTTACGCAAAGAGACTTCCATTCGCTCCACATATGACGCTGGATAAAACCTCTTCTGAAATGCTCAACAAAATGTTCCCGAATGCGGTCCATGAGCCGTTGTCGCCATCGGACTCCTTCCCACCGATATCCTTTGCCCCTTCAATTGGAAAGCCACGAACTTAGCCCTCATTTCGAAGTCATCCCCAGAGCTTGAAGTGCCTCTCCATGTGTCGCACCAATTAGGCTGCGTCGACGACGTGTTCGACCGTCGAAGGTGTCCACCTCAAAGCGTTCCATTGATGTAATCCCATGGCATACACCGCGGTGCAGCTGCGGGGCCACCACGGGAGCGACAACGAGCACACCGGTGGGGCCTGGTTCTCTGTCTGCATGAAGCAACCTCTTCCGCCGACTCATGAGGCTAGCTTCTCCAACTACGGTTCGAACTCTGGCGGGCGATGCGGCCTCGCCCCTCCTGCCGCCACGACCACGACCTCGGCCTCCACCCCTTGCCATATCTAAACATCACAGCAAAACAATCAAACAATAAGCACTTACAATAACTAGGACCACAAGTATAGTCTAACTAGTAGCTATCACACAAGAGAAATCAAAAACTCAATAGTAGCGTAATGCAATGCATTGACCCATTCCCACCTACTGTGCATAGTGTGTCAAATTTAACTTTTCATATACCACGGACCTACAGCCGGCTCTGATACCAACTGTAACACCCCAGTCCAACATGAACCTGGAATGCTACTAAACAACCTCTAATAACTCTAGACTAGACAATCTTAATAAAATTTCGGCAGAACCTCCCTTGTAAAGGTAATTACACGAAGGTTCCAACACACAGATTAATCAAATATTAACTAAAACTTTCATCCAAAGACATCAAAAGATAATCAAAGACATGCTAAGAATCCAACATAACTAGAGAGATATAAAGATCCACTACTCATCATTATTACATTTAACCCATTGCATAAGACAAAACATAATAATCTAAAATCAGTCACGTTCTGAAGATCATTCAACTTTATTTAGTTCATGTGGTATGTGTGTGACTAGCGATCTACTTCCCCATGCATGTCACTCTTGGCTCAAGTACCTAAAACAACAATAAAAGCAAGAGTGAGTCCATAGACTCAGCAAGTACATAAAGAAACTATAACATCAACATACATATAAAGGAGATCAACATTAGAACATCTCATATGCAAATGCAATGCTCAAGGAACATTTATCTTTAACTTTCGTGTGCATTACACCGTAATGCAGAGTATGCAACCGCCGCCGCATACCCATGCATGCGGCGCCGCGCACGCGGGGACCAATTGCCGTTACTCCGCAAGTAACTGGGGACCTCAAGCCCACACTCCACGAGTGAGGGATCTCGAGCCCGTCACATTCATGGCGGGGTTCTCAAGGAAACATGCTTGGTCACCGCGTGACCAAGCCTCAATATGCTCTCAATATGCAAATGTTCATCTCTCATTCATTATCAATTTTACAAAAGACAACAACATTGAACCATAGTAAGCATAAGCATCATTTGAGCAATCACCATACTTAAACATTCATTAAGTAAGCCATCTTACTATGCAACCATATTTCAAATAACACCCAACATAGCCAATCAATCACACCCAATTAACAACAATGCACTTGCCTCAACTGGTGCGAAGGTGGATGTCGAGGATAAGGTACTGCTCCGAGCCAAACCCACACTGGACATACAATTGAGACAAGCTAAGGCTACCATAAAGGTCTAATAACAAAACCATTAACACAAAATGAGTACATCGTCCACTAAACGCAATCCCCAACTCTAATGCTGGCTGTCAGATTTCTTTTCCAGAGAACATCCCCCTTCGAAAAATCATAACTAAATGTACAGAAATACAAATGGAATGATCTTGGACAATCTGAAAAGGTTATTGAATTCCCCTTCTAAACCTAGTTGGTGAGGTTATCTGATTCGGCCCTTTACTAGCCCTACCAAACTAAACAACAGAGTATCAATTCTCGCGTCGGGTCTCTGGACAGCAACAATGAAATTATCATAACTTTCTCTACGTTCGTCCGACTTCCATGATCTTTAGTTTTCCTGAAAGCTGGAAGGATTATCTACAACTTTCGTTATACTGGGGTTCTCAGATTTCCACTTTAACCATCAGTTTTAATCGGCTTTCTAAAAACTGCCTAATTGCTGACAGAGCAGCGGAACAGCAATCTTAGAAAAATCATAACTCACTAACCGTTAATCGGCTTTGGGTGAACTTGGCGGCCACTGAAAGCTAAGACCATAACCTACAACTCTCTAGGAGACCAAAACTCCAGATTCATCCTCTAACCACATGAAATTTACCCCGCAAGCCACTGGACAAAACAGCAATACAGCAGGCCGAATGCCATCTAACCAAAGACTAACCAAAATCTCTTCCAAGACTAATTACCCTACAAGAACATCTCGTTACCCTTGACGATGTGCTGAACGAAGATGATCAGCCCCGAAGACGATCCTCCTTCTCCTCTCTTCCTTCTCTTCTCCCTCTTCTTCTTCCTCCTTCTCTTCTTTTCCCCTTCTTCTTCCTCCTTGGCCGGCTGCAATGGAGCTCCTTCTCCTCTTTGGCCAGCAGCAATGGAGGTGGTGGGGAGGTGGAGAGGTGCGCAAGGGAGGGTGGAGGGGAGGTGGAGAGGTGGAGAGGGGAGGTGGCGGCCGGTTGGGGAGTGGGGGAGGAAAGGGGGGAAGGGGAGGGGGTCGGCTAGGGTTGGGAAGGGAGTGGCGCCCCCCCCTTAGGCTATGGCCGGCCACCCCCTTGGGCCCCTCTTGGGCCATGGGCTCTAGCCTAGGTTGCTGCAAAATTGCTCTTTCCCCCCTCTACAACTGCAGCACCGAAATCTTTCAAATTGGTCCCTCCCGACATTCCGTTTAATATTCTCCCGAACCGATTCTCCCTTCTGACTTCTAGTGCAACACACCACCGGGATATTACAAGATTGGATGGTTGATCAGCTTCCTTGTTGTCCTCTTTATCAATTTGAATAGGACTTGTTGTGCAAGAGGTAGGAGGTTCAACTTGAGTAGAAGATGATGGATCATCTTTAGGCTTGATGTCGCATATTTGTATGTTCTTGTAACATCCCCATTTTGGCTTGTGTTTCAAATATAATAAAATGAGGGTAAATTAAAACTTTTCCTTCATCCCTTTACTCTTGAAACTTTTCTGAAATTCTTGTAAAAGAATTTTGGGAAATTCAAAATCAAAATCCTCATTTATCTCAAGTCAAAACCTTCTGGGTGAAATCTTATGTCAAACCCTTGGTAATGATTTTACCTGGGTTCTAGGGTTGCTTGGTAACACCTCTGAATTATTTCATAATTTTTGGAAATTATTTGAAATATTTTAGAGGCAAGTCAAACTTGGTCAAACCATCAAATCACCTTCTGGAATTTCTTGAGAAAATTTCAGTGCATAAAAACCTCTGGAAATTTTATGGAAGGTTAACCCTAAGGTCAGGAAGCTCCAGTTAAAATTTCATAAATTTTGGAGTTGATTTGATGCCTCAATTAAATCCCCAAAGTTTCAGTTCAAAAATCAAAACCTAACTGGTTTGCACTGTTCCTCGGGTGCGAGTTAGGCTCGGGCTCGAGTCACTTGACTCGACCGAGCCAACTTAACTGCACCCGGCGCGGTCGAGCGAGCACACGCGTCATCAGCCATTAGATCTCCATCGGACGATTCTCATTCGTGTAAGCATTCGGACAACTCCGGTTGCCCTATGATTCTCAGCCATTGGATTTCAATCGGGCGGTCGACGTTCATCCGATGCCGTTTCAACGCGATCGCACGCTAACCCCTGGATGCAAATCGGACGGTTGGCGTCGTCGCCTTCCTCTCGCCGCGCGGCTCAGCCGCCATGGCGGAGCCGGCGTGGCGCGCGATGCCTTGTCCCATCCGGCGACCTGCAAGCGGGTGTCTGCGGCGCATTAAATACCCGTCCTCCACCGCCCGTTTAGTCGTCGTCTCAATCGCTCCGTCGCTCACGGCGACCGTGGCGGCAGCAGAACCGAGCGAGCAACGGTGCTCGTGCTCCTCGGCCTACTTAAGCCCCTGGTCACCTCCGTTGGCTTCCTTTCCTCTCCCGCAGCTCTCTCTTGCACCCTCTCGAGCTTGAGCGAGCCCATACCACCCAGCGCCCATTTCCGCCATTGCCGAGCTTGGAGCTCTGCGCGCGACGGTGCTCCAGTGGCTCCCTCGCCCCGATTCTTCCTCCTGCTCCTTCCTCTTACCTCTGTGGTGCTTAACCCTCACCCTATTTTGGGTTTCCTCTACAGAGGCAGCGGGGATTGGAGTTTTGGAGCTCGCGGCCGCCAGTGCCCCCTTTTCTTCTCCGGTGCCGGTAAGACCCCCATTTCCCAATACCTGCCTCCTGGAGCTTCTCTGTGGTATTGCGAAGCTCATGGTACCACCCGGTGTTGCTAGTTTGGCCCAAGTTGACCCCTCCACGGTGAAGCTCTTCTCATCACCGTTGGACTTCGTCGCCGGGCTGCTTTGATCATCCTCCGTCCACCCCAACCCCGTCATCGTCTTCAGTGAACCCCTGGTGAGCTTAAGCTTTTCCCCGTTTAGCTTTTGCTGCACCGTAGCCATAGTTCCCTGTTTCGGTCGCGCCGCCGCCGCCGTTAGCCTCCAGCTCGCCGCCGGCTACCGTTTGGACCCCGGTTGGTCGCGTTAAGTCCATAGGACCCCGTCGTAGCTTTTGCACCCGTCCATTTGCCCGTAGCTTAGCCATATCATCGTTTTCGGCCGTAGCACTCCTCCTCGCCGCGCGCGCGCGCCGCGTCAGTCACCATTGGCCTCGCCCGGTGCCATCAGTGCGCAATAGTGCTAGGATCCGTTTGGCCCTTGGCGGCGTCGCCATGGCGATTCGCCGGCGACAAGCCGAGCAAGCTCGCGGCGAAACTCCTCTGTTGTCGGGCGGGCTCGGTCGAGCGGCGTGTCTCATGCGGTCGTTCGATCTAGAGATCTACGGCCCTCAGCTCTCCACGTCGCTGCCCTCTTCTGCGCGCTCAGTGCCTGTGTCGCTCGGGTTCAACCGGGTACGTCCGATCTGAGATCGACGGCTCTCACTCGTCCACGTCTCCGGGTATTAGGAAAGTCCCGAGAGTGCTAAGTCCAGAAATCAGTATCACATTAGGGTCTTGTCATTTTCATATCTTTGTCATCTTAGCTCCAAATTAGATGATTCCAATTTTTTTAGCTTCCTTATAACTTGAACTTAAATATAAAAATAACTGGAGACCATGATAAAACCTGGAAAACCATTTTCAAAAATAGTAAACAAGTGAACTTAATACTGTTTTTCAGAACTTTAGCAAACTTGTAAAATGCATAACTTTTAATCTATAGATCATTTTTGTATGAATCCAATTGGATTAGCTTCCACTGATAGTGTAATTGCTAGGAAAATTGGTTTCACAAATTTTACTGTTTTTAGAAATCATAAGGATCATAATTTAGTTTAATAGCCTAAACAATTTAGACAAATCATAACTCTTTCAATATAACTCCAAATGACCTGAAATTTTATATGGGTTATCACCACACCAGTAGGTAGCTACCATAAAAATTTCAGCTCCAAAATATTTCTATAAAATATTTTTGCTACAGTGTTAATTATGACCGAAAATAGGTTTTTAGAGAATATCTTTTGCACCACAAATCCAAATTAAGTTTTTCCAATTTCTATGTCTAGGTTTATTCCTATTCTACCTTGTGTATAAATTTCGTCGCATTTGGATAATTTTTGCTTGCTCTTTTGTTTAAGTGTTGCTCGTCTTATTGGTTGTTTTCGCTCTTTCGCTTAGGATTCGATATTTGCGGTAACCCCGAGAACGACCCTCCGCAACAAATTGAGCAGCAGCAAGCAGGCAAGCAGTTTGATCATTTCCATTTGATCCCATTACTTTTAAAGTCTAATATTTTGTTTAACTTCTATGTATGCATTGCTAATTTGTTGTTAAATTGATTAGTTAATCCTCTAGTTGCATAATCTGTAGGTAAATAATTATCCTCTACTACGAGCCTAGGTTATTTGCTGTGATTAGAGTTCGTTGGATGAGCTCTTGTCACTTAGTAGATTTTCGAATAAATATTGCTTAGCCATGCCTAGTATCGGTAGTATTGGCGATCATCGACTTAGTCGATGGTCTTGATCACACAAATACTTATATTATTCCATTATGTCCAACCCTTGTGTTTTACCAATTTGCAAATCAAAAATTGAAAACAAAAATTATATCTTGGCTTGGGCACAATGGTATGTTGGGTGATCTGTTGGGTATAATTGGAATGGTGCCTAAGTCCCTAAGGACCGAGTTACTTGTGCCATTGATCCAAGCAATTGTTGCGTGCTAACCACATGAGGGGGATATGGAACCTCTCTTGACTAAGTACTTTGGGAGGTGTTAATTATGAGCTGGTCGGTGGGTGTGTTCTGTGTGTGTGTTTGTGGTGTTGGAGGAGCATTAGCGGGCGGTTAGGGTGTCTAATGTGTCTTTCTCCGTGGGTTGCGGCTCTTAATTAGCATCGTCCATTGGAAAGCGTCTTGTTAGACTTAGCCATGCACGGATACCAAAGGAAGTGTGCTAACCGTGGTACGGTGGAAAGGCGGTCTATCGTGTGGGTACATTGGTACACCCTGCAGGTTAAAACTATTCGAATAGCCTCGTCCTAGGTTATGGACACGCTTGGTTATTTCCCATAAGAACTAGACTACAACCTTTTAAAAACTTAAACTTGACATGGGTGGTATGAAGGAGTACTTCATGCTATTGTTGTGGTGACTATGGGTTAGTCACTTCTAGGTTGGTGTTGTCATCTATCTATTGTTATAATTGTCTCTCTTTTATTTGAACAATAAAAGTTAATTGCAAACTTGCTTTGAATCTATTACCTTATTGCAAATGAAAACTTGCTTTATGCTGAAAATAAGTCCAGAGCCTCATCCACTTAAATAAAGCTTGCATGTAGTTAATTATAGTTCTGTTATCTCACACGTCAGTCTTGCAGTACAAAAACAAGTTTTGTACTCATCCGCTTGCTTAATATTAATTGTTGCAGAGGAAGAAGGTGAGCCCCAAGGGCCTCACTTTTGTGAGTCAGTGTTCTTGCGCTTTGTTTGGGACGATTAGCTTAGGCGTTAGGTTGGTTGCCTTGTGGGTGAAAGGCACACCGATTGACTTTTGTTTATAGCCATCTTATGGCCCTTTTGCTTCATTGTTTAAATTAGTTACTTATGTGTTATTTGGCAGTCGGCCTCTCTTTTGTACTAACTCTCTTTATATTATGTATGTCTTTAAGTTATTGTTGTGCTTCGGTTCTATGTGAATGAATGGGATTGATGCATGATTTTGTAGCGAGTGTGTATCTGCATTTCAGGAAGTATACCTATCTCGAGGCTTAGTTTATTTGATTTGTACTGTTAGGACCAAGTGGGTGGTTAAACAGTACAAGCCGAATAAACCGGGGTTCTCACAGTTCTCCATATCTTTTCTTAGTGCTTCATCACCTGCATTTTCCAAATTCTCTCGCTCTTTTTGAGAGCTGTTAGTTTCATCAAATTGAAGATTGTATCTTTCTTCAACTAAACTGGAGTTTTGATTGAAGACATGATATGTGTAACACCCTGGCTATGTGAAAGCCAAAATGCAACCTAAAACTCTAACACAAAGCAACAATATAGTTTACTTTCAACACTTTAACAACTAATGACGGTTACAGATTAACACACAAGAGAACGAATATAAAATTTGTATTAAAATTTCAGCAACTTAACAAAATCTATTTGTCCAATCATAATATGCTATTCAAGAGAAACGCTATCAAGAATAATTAAAATGAACATAAAGCATAGTCTAGATCAATCAAATCATATCGATGGACGATAGCAACCATCAGGTCGCCGATTATTACAATCCAAAACTTCTCAACTGAATGATAATAGCAGGTTCATTAAATAGAAGTGAAATATGTGAAATGAGTGAAATTATCCATGTGACTACTCCCTCCCAAAAGCATGCCGCCTTAAGTGTTTACCTAAAACAAACAAACTAGCAAGAGTGAGTCCACGACTCAGCAAATACAATTGAACAATACAGAAAAACAATGGAATAAATATATGTCATTTCCAATGTTTGAATATATAAATAAAATACCAGGAAACTTATGCAAGTAGGAAATGTATGCTCTTCACTTCTGCTTATACTGGTATAGCCAGTGAACAACGTCGGTGTTCACTCAGGCTTGCATTATCCAAAATACGGGGATCCAAGGCCCGTATGAAGAATATTTCATAACGGGGATCCAAATTGCCCACATTCAATGGTGAATCTTACTTGCCCATATTGGAATGATGGGACTTCACTACCCACTCCCGTGGGTGAATCATGAATGAATAAATGAATATATTGAAATGTACAACATTCTCTTGAAGAATCATGGTATCACAATCATGAAGGAAAACAAGTAATACTGGAGTTAATAAAAAATTCATGGAGTCTAACCATTGCATAATCATCAATCAATTTGAACAAATAACAATCAAGATAATTCAATTGTACTTGCCTTTCGCGTTGCGATGTGTTAGGAGGCAAGCAAGATGCCACTAATCTTGAAGCCTCTCTGCCTACACAATTAAGTTACTCAAAATAAGAACGACATGGTAACATGGCGCTACTATAGCGCTCTACAACGCCTTCCCAAAACCCAAGATTTAAGTATTTGATCTACTCAAATCAAACAACAATTTATCAGGAAACTACACTGGACAGCGGCCTTATAAATTACATAACTTTCTCTCTGTAAATCATATAATCATATTCTCAGATTCTCTAAAAAGATAACAAAATTATCTACAATAACCTAGTTGGCGAGATCCTCTAATTCTGCCAACAATAGAGTCTAATATTCAGTTGAAAATCTAAAGTTATAATGTGACAGACAGAAAGGACAGCATCACAAGAAATGTTACAACTTTTAATTGGCTAAACCAAATATTGATTTCTTTATCAATCTGGAAAGCCAAGAATATGGACTTCAAAAGTCTAGTTGGACCGATCCTTATATTATGCCTTTAACAAATTTAGCCCACAGCTCAAAACTACCGTCAGAATCTGACATACACTCTGGACAGCAAGATTGAAATGTACATAACTTTCGTTCTAAAAATCCAAAAAGGTTGTTCTTTAACAATCCTGAAAGCTAATATAATTACTTACAGAAATAGTGTTGGGAGACCTCCCTGAATCAGCTATTAACACATCCTTATTTAATAAACAAAACAAGTACTATAATTCGTGAGGATTTCTGGACAGCAATAAAGAAACTGACGTATCTCTCAAACCACATCTCTGAATTAGGTGATCTAACAACCTATAGAAAGCTGAAGACAAACCCCACACAACTCTAGGAGATTGAAACCTCTGATTTCGCCCCAATCTAAATCTATTCCCTAATCTACCGAACAAGATGACTGCAGAATACCGATTCAATTGCAGCAGAAACAATGATTCGCTAATCGACAACAAACCAAAGCAAATAATCGAACCAAATAGCGAGGAGATGATAATTACCCTAGAAGACACATGTGAACTCGCTGAAATCCCTGCGAGATTCTCCTCTCCCCTTTGTCTCCCTCTCTCCACCTTTCTCCTTGGCCGACGGCAATGGGAGAGTACCACCAAGAGGGAGGGGAATAGCTATGGAGCGTAAGGGAGAGAGGGTCTAATGTACGCGGTACTGTAGCGGCTGCGGTGCTACTATAGAAGAGGCATGCTATAGTGCAAGCTTGGGTTTTCCCCCTCCTTTTATTGGTGGCCGGCCCCTCATGGGCCTCCTGGGCTAAGGCCCGAGGCCTAGGTTGCGGAAGAACTACAGAAACCCCCTTTTTCTTATGTCTAATATCTCTTTTGAATGCTTTCTTTCTTAGAATAAATCGGAGTATTATAATATGCATTACTATTTGAAGAATATCCAAGCAAAAAACCAACATCACAATGACTTGCAAATTTTGAAAGATGAACACCCTTTCTTAAAATATAACATTTACAACAAAAAACACGAAAATAAGAGATGTTCGGTTTTCTTCCAACAAGGAGTTCATAAGAAGTCTTTTTAAAAGACGATGCAGATAAATATGATTTATGGCATGACAAGCGGTGTTAATTGCTTCCGCCCAAAAGCTATCGGAAGTATTATATTCATCAAGCATTGTCCTAGTTATTTCAATTAATGTTCGATTTTCCTTTCTACAACTCCATTTTGCTTTAGAGTGTAGGTTGTGGAAAGTTCATGCTTTATTCAAGTTCATCACAAAATCTTCAACTTTAGTGTTTTGAACTCGAACTATTATCACTACTGATTTTATTAATTTTGAAATCAAATTCATTTTAAGCCCTTTTTGCAAAACTTTTGAAAATGTCGGAGGTTTCTGATGAGGACATCAACCCTTCGGATACGACCACAACTCCACCTCCAATCAGGCTGCTCTACTTCTACCACATATTGATCGAGAAGGTTTACGACCACACGTGGATTGGTCGTGGGAAGACTTCGACTCTTTCTTTTGAGAAAGAATCAACCTATTCGTTTCACCTGAGTCTTTTGAAGTGTTTAATAATTGTAGTTGTGAAACTATGGTTTGTAAGTTATTCGATGATAATTGGAGGATGAAATAATTTCGTAATATAGTTCCTTGAGAGAAATTTATCTCAATAGAAGATTGTCTTTGAAGGTTAAACTGATTGCATTGTTACAACTAGTAGAACCTATAGTGATTGTGATCCAAGATCTTTGTTTCACTTCGAGTGGAACATTAGAATTATCGAAAGTATGAAAATCTTGATCAATTCTATAGAGTACCCCAATTTGGTAGTATTGTGAGGCTATGAAAGTTATTCTTGAAGATGGGGTTTAATGAGAGTGGGAATATAAAGTAATCGAATCGTCATGTCAATTAATGAGATAATGGAAAATGTTGAGTTAATGTCAAGAATAATTTGGCTTTAATGAGTAACCTTCTGAGAGTTATAATCTTTGTAGAGGTAAACGGGTCAAGAAAATATTTTCATGATGATGTTAATGAGTGAGTATGTGGGAATTATGGATTTTTAGGGATTTAATCTGAGAATTTCCCTATCTTTTATATGAGAAGTTAATTGCAAGAGTCTTGGAGGTTAAATGTGGACTTTGCATTGTTATGCTAGAACTTTGAGTCGCCCAAAGATTATGTGTAGAGGAAGTAGAATAAGGGTGGATTGCAAACAGTGGGATGATCGTTGATAACACCCTTCTCATGTAGTACATGAGAGTGTGTGATGTGAATTCTGAGATGTTTGTTCTCAAAAAGGGTTGAGGTGATATGATTGTGTGAGAGATCTAATTTGGGGATACTTTTTGAGTGCCATCGGTCAAATGAATTCTGTCAGTAAAGGAAATCGGTTAGAGAATATTTTGTGAGATCATTAGAGTCCCTCTTCAAAGGTGTAGACAAGGTGTTTCGATTTGGGTTTGGCGTTGAGATCGCCAATGTAATATCCCGTATATCGGTAAGAGAGAAACTTGTTTGGAAGAGAAAAATTAAATTAAATTTAAGGATTCTGTTAGAATTGGGAATTTGGGCCTCCAGCCCAAGCTAAGGGCTGTCTTTGGCCGCCATGAAGTGGGCCATTAAGGGGAGGCGCCCTAAGGCCCATGGCCCAAGCTGCCCCTTTTTCCTCCTAAAACCCTAGACAACCACCCACATTCTGTAGTGCAGTGCTGTAGCGCGCCCAGTACTGTAGCGCCGCCAGGTACTGTAGCACGCCCCATACACCCCTTCATCCTGCTGCCATTGGCCAAAAGGAAGAGGGAGAAAGGGATTTCGGCAAGAGAAGAAAGGAGAAAGGAAGAGAAGAGAAGGGATCTTCTTCGGGGTGTTTGATCAGCGTCTTCCTAGGGTTCTACAAGGGTAACTAATACCGATCCTCGTTGTTTGATTAGTGGTAGATGCGATTTGGTTCATATTTGATTAGATCGAACTGCTGCGTTCAGAAAATCAATTCTGTCCAGAATGTTGCGGGGTCTGTTTCGTGGTTTTAGAGGCCGAATATGAGATGATCATCTCCTGGAGTTATGTAGGTATTGTTCTTAGCTTTCGTTGGCCGCCAAGATCACCTCATTCCGACTTTCGAGTCAAAAGTTATGATAGATTTATTATCTGCTGTCCAAAATCCTGACGAGAAATAGCAGTCTCTGTATAGGTTGATTTATGGCCTAGTTAGAGGGTGATTCAGAGGTCTTGCCCATAACAAATTTTGAAGGTGATATCACTAGCTTTCAGGATTGATAAAGAACACCTCATTTGGATTTATAGATCAAAAGTTATGCACTTTTCTTTGTGACTGTCCAGATTGTATGTCAGTCTGTCCAGTTTGTATGTCAGTTTCTATCTTTAATTTTGACCCGTGTGCCACTTTTTGTTAAAGACAATTTATGAATGTCGTGCAAACTAAGTTATTGTAGATAATTCGATAACCTTTTCAGATTGATAAAGAATGTTCAATTTGGAGTTGTACAACAAAAGTTATGGATATTTTATTTTAGCCGATATTTCTGTCAATTAATTCAGTCAACAGATTTGAGCCGTGGGCCAAATTTTATTAGAGGCAAAATCTGAACTTTTGCCCAACTAGAGTATTGTAGATATGTCAGTTAAGAATCCATGGAAATTGGTCTCACCTCATTCCGAGTTCCAGACCAATAGATATGTCAATTACCGTGCTGCTGTCCAGAATTAAGTTATGTCAGAAATTGTTGATTTCATTTTAAGTTTTGTATTAATGACTAGAGTCATCGAAAGCGATGTTTAACGTCGATTAGTAGTGTTGGGTATATTATGTCCTTATTGAAATTATTTTACTTGTTTAGGAGGTGAAGCCTCGGGTTTAGGAGTATCACTTTTGCCGACTAACGCGTCGCATCGCGAAGGCAAGTACATTGCCACCCTTAATGATTGTGATTGATGAATGTTTATATGGTCATGCTGTGATTTGGTATGATACGAGAGAAGATGGATTGTCTATGTTCTTTCATATGTGTTGAATCCATGTTTTGTTATCATGTCTTTCAATATTCGTATTTCATTCTATGCATTCATTATGCATGTTTCCTCCACGAAAGTGGATTGCAAGTCCCACCATTCCGGTGTGGGCGGTGTTGGACATTGTCATGTCCGTCCACGGAGTGGATTTGAAAGACCCATTAATTCCGAATGGGCATGTAAGACCCATTAACTCCAAGATGGGCAATGTTGGACACCGTATGAAACGTTCTTCATACGGAAGTGGATCCGCATTTTTGTTAAGATGCGGGCTTGAGTGAACACCGACGGGTGTTTCACCGCTATACCGTATATGCATGTGTGCAGTCCATTCCTTTGATTTTGAGCATTCATATCATGTCTTCATATGTAGTCGGTTGTGATGTGATCGAACCCGATGATGAGATTGTCTTATTCATATTGAATGATTATCATATTGATATATGTACTTGCTGAGTCATGGACTCACTCTTGCGTTGTTTGTTTATTTTAGGTAACCCCTGATGTTGGCTCACTTGGGAGGGAGTAGACACGCACTACTCGTTCACATCACCTATTCATGTTCAAGATTAAATTTAGTTCTATCTTACATTCGTTAATGATGAACTGTAATAATTAAATTATAATTGGTGAAGGAAGGATACCTTCTCCACATTGAGGTTGATTTATTCTCGCATATGAACTTTCATTATCAATGAACTGAAATAAATAGTTTAGATGGTGAAGGAAGGATACCTTCATCATGTCACAGTTGTTTGATACTATCATTAGTTGATTTTATTCAAATTCTCCCGCAATATGGATGTATGTTAGATGTTTTAGGTGACATCTTGGCTTCCGAATAGCCAGGGTGTTACAGTTGGTATCAGAGCGGGCTTTAGGTCCGTGGTAATTAAGTTATTAAATTGACACACTGTGCACAGTAGGTGGGGTTTGGGTAATCCATCGTATTCGTATTTCTAGTGGTGTGTTTCATCATATTGAACTGTTCTTGAATTTCTTCTGTACTATCGTTCTTGTTGTTAATATGAACTAATACTATGATTGTCATGAGATGGTCTGTATATTCATAATTGAGTATTTTGGTGAAGCTTGTTGTTAACGGATGATAAGAAGTGGAGATCGTGGTTGTTACTCTGGGATTCACGAGGTTACACCACTGTTCGCAGTACGTGGTTAGAGGAGTAGTGACCCCGAGTACCGTAGTTTCAAGTGTTAAGCGTGAGTTGCTTTAGAAAGTTGTTCTCTTCCTTGAATTCTGATTTTGGCAGTTCTTGTCCTGTGGTGGTTGATGAATTTCTCCTGGGTTTGTGGTTCATGATAGTTTATGGTTTTCAATAGATCCTCTTGGTTCTCTCAAACAATTATTGCTTTTATTTGTTGAGTTGCTTTTACTACTTGTGATCGTTGTCAATTGGCAAGATTGATGTTTTCATGGTTGCTCCTTCTTTCTCATTGAAAAAATGACTCATTTACTCGTTTGATAGCTTGGTTAGTGAGAGTTTCCATTTGTAAGTTCGTTTGCATGGAAAAGTTTTTGCTTTATGTGTTTCTTTTGGATTACTTGAACGTTGAAATTTGAAGTCTCTCTTTTCTTTGAAGTAAGACGTTAGAATCCTTTTGTGATGACTTGCCATGCTTAAAATGAGAAGTTATAACTAAGCGAATAAATTGCTATGATGTGGGTTACCAAGTTGGGTTTTAGCATGGTGCAAATCAATTATTCTTAACTACCATCCATGAAATTGAAATTTATTAATTTGAAATGTCCTTGTATTTGATACAGTGTATGTTAAATAAAGATTGTCCATATCCATTCGAACCTATAGATCTTACATAAGAGCTAGATTTATCTATTTCTGGTATGCAAAAATTGTTGAAACTTGTATAAAGTACCGGATGGGTCTTTGGTGTATCGATTCATGAAACCTTGTTTATAGGAAATTATGTTAGTGAATCTTTAATCATGTTTTGAAATGATTTACGAATAAAGGTGAAATGTGAATCTATGTTTATATTTGGTTATGTGATTGCAAATGGAATTAGTACCGTATGTATACACATGGTTAGTACAATCATCAATTGTTAATGGTATTGAAGAAGGTGTTGAGCAACACCAACGATTGAGTAGATGAATTTCGTAAGTAGTCTTTGATAGCGTGCGTTGTGATATTGTTATTGCTTAGCATAATCTGGTTATAATAAATTTGTTTCAACCTTGTGGTTTGTATTCCCTTTGGGAAGTTTTAGGATGGAGTAATAAAGTTTGATGATTCTTGGTACTAGTGTATGTTGTCGATGTTATTAAATCGTCAAAATGTGAGAATGAGGTTAATTCTCGTGGTAATTTGATCACCCATGGTGATATTCTCTAAATGATCAAATTTCAAGATTTGTATTCATGATCTTTTGGGGTTCGGGCTTTATGTGGTAAATGAAGTTTATCGAGTAACGATATGTTACAAAGTTGCGATGGTTCTTGATGATGCAAGTGCTTGATTTTGAATACTTATTTGTTCTTATCTGTTAAGGTTCGATATTCTATTCTTGTGAGGCTTATGCGTTCAACTATGGACTCCACTTATGTTCTGTGAGTTCATTGCTTAATTGGTTTCTTCTCTTGGTCCCATGTTCGGTCTGAGTGGTGGATGAGTTTTCTAGTTGGTGAAAATCGTTTCCATTTGTCTCTTCTTTTGAGAAAGAATCAATTCATTCTTTTCACGTGGGTCTTTTGAAGTGTTTTCTAATTGTTGTTGTGAAATTGATGTTAATACCCATAGTAATTTGATCGCCTTTGGTGATATCGTTCGATGAGAATAATTCAAGTTTAGCTTTAGTGATATTTTCTTTGAGCCCATGAATCATCCGTAGCTGAAATTATTTTAAATAAATTAAGGTATTGGATTGTCTGTTGCTTCTTAAGAGATTTGTGTGATTTAATTTTAAAGGCTCTTTGGTGCGAGTTGGCAACGTGAGGTTGCAATCAAAGAAGTTATGTTGGTTCCTTTAAGAGGAGAATAATCTACTTGCTTTTCGCGAAATCTGTAATTGAAAATGTTTGAGTTTGGTGGTGAGATTATTTGGATCTCATGTTTCTTGTGTAGTTGAACTGTTACGAACAAATATGACGTATTGAATAATTTCATTGGTTCTTAATTAGTCCTTGTGGTTTGGACTAAAGATCTTATCTTGTGCGTTGTGGCAAGCGATGTTAGTCAAAAATTAATTTCAGTGTTAAAGGAAAGAGTGCAGTAGGAATATTTGAGAATTTGAGTCAAGTTTTGTAACTTGTGGTTATTTGAATTGTTCATAAACTTTTGCTCTTTACACTCAAGAGTTGTCGAGTTTCAATCGCAATGTCATTTCTCTTATTGGTGGTTATTTGCTATTCCCTTTTAGAGGATGCGTGCACTCATTGTGAACTCAATTTTTGTTTTCCCGGATCTTCTTTGCAGTTATTTCTTTTGGTCTCGTGCTCACTTTGTGAGTAGCATTTTTTCTGTGTGGTGAAATTTGTTCTTGTTCGCCTCTTTCTTTTGAGAAAGGATCAACCGTTTTGTCTTTGTAAAGTTTTACAAATCGTAAGTTGTTAATTGGTTTGGTGGTGGTTAAGTGATTGTAGGGGTGAGATTTTGCTACCCGTTATTGGAGGAGTAATAGAAGATGAGTTGGTTTTGACTGAGCCTCTTGGAGGGAAGTTGATTCGGATGGGATGTATGGTTTGAAGTAAAGCGTATATTGTTCGACTAAGTAGGACCTATGGTATAGTGTAGTTCGAACTTTGGTTCATGTTGAAATGTTGGGGATTATCAAATGTATGGAAACCTTAATCAATGTTATAGAGTAAAACAATTGGAAAGTATTGCGATGTTGTGGGAGTGATTCTGATGATGTCAATGAGTGAGTATGTCGGATTTGTGGGGATGTTAGAGATTTAATCCGATGATTTCACTATTTGTTATAAGAGGAATTCGTTGTAGAGGTCTCGGAGGTTAAATTTGGGCTTTTCATTTTCATGCTAGACTTTTGGTCGCCCAAAGATTTGCGTGTAGAGGATAGAAAAGCTGAGTATTCTGAGTAGCGGAATGATTGTCGATAGAACTCTTTTGATGTAGTTCATGGCGGGTGTCTTGAGGATTCGACGTGTTATTCTTGAAAGTTGGAGGTGATAATATTGCATGGGTTTTGAGGTGCTTTGGTGCCTTCTATCAAATTAATGTCATCGATTGAAGGAGTTCTCTAGAGTGTTCGATGGAATCAATAGAGTCTCTCTACAAAGGTGTGGATGATGTATTTCGGTTTAAGCCTAATTTGAGGATGTTAAACTAAGAGGTTTGAGCCCGTGTGGTATGCGATGAATTCAATTCCAAGGTCCGAGAGAGATTTTATTCCAAAAAGTGAAACTAAGAAAAAAATGTCTTTTGAGTAATGAAGCGTTTTCTTTATTCTCACATGAGCTTTGTGTTGTTGGTGATGTCCTTGGCAATTTGAGTTGGCATTGTACTAGTATGTATGTTTCTTTCCAATTCGAGCAAAAAAATATATATAAATAAATAAATAATAAAGGAAGTTTTTATTCGGGCATTTAAAATGATTCCTCCTTTGGTTTTCGTGGTGTTCATTCGTAAGCGCCTATTTAGAAAGTGGAATTGTTTTCGTGATGAATCACAAATTTGGGATTTTACACTTTTGGTGAAGAGTTAGTATTGCGTGGTTGCGATGAGGACTCTATTTCAGTTGGCTTCTTTTTGAGAATTGGTGGTTTAGGAACCAACTCTGTTGTACACTCTTGTTTAACGGAGTTGTCCTTTCTTAGATGAAGAGTTCGATTTTGAGCCCGTTGTGTGTTTTCGTACCAAAGGGGAGTTTGTCTCAGGTTCATTCGCTCGTTTCCAACAATGGCAGAAATTAGGAAGTTGGCGTATCGCTTTGACCGTCTAAGGTCCATTTGCGAAGAACGCAACATCTGCTGTGTGTTCGTCTTTGAGTGAGTAGTGGGCCATTCAAAGTTTGAGTTTTCATTAAAAACGTTGACCATCAGTAAGGTCTTACATTCGATCCTCTTCTGATGAGTATACTTGGAAAGTTCGGGTTGAGTGTTAGGACAGATGTCGTTTTACATCTTTGTGTTGTGGTCTCCTCAATTCGGGAGAGGCCATTTGGGAGTTGGAGTTTCGTATGCGTGAGCGTTATCCGGGTTTGATCACTTCAGGTACGTGGTTACCGTTAATAGTTCTCAGTTGTGGTTGTCCTTTCGCAAGATCTGTGTGAGGATTCGGGTCGAATCTGTTTAAGGGGTAGAATGTAATATCCCGTATATCGGTAAGAGAGAAACTTGTTTGGAAGAGAAAATTAAATTAAATTTAAGGATTCTGTTAGAATTGGGAATTTGGGCCTCCACCAAGCTAAGGGTTGTCTTTGGCGGCCATGAAGTGGGCCATTAAGGGAGAGCGCCCTAAGGCCCATGGCCCAAGCTGCCCTTTTTCCTCCTAAAACCCTAGACAACCACCCCTTTTACTGTAGCACGGTGCTGTAGCGCCGCCCAGTGCTGTAGCGCCACCAGTCTTATGCACGCCCCATACACCCCTTCATCCTGCTGCCATTGGCCAAAAGGAAGAGGAGAAAGGGATTTCGGCAAGAGAAGAAAGGAGAAAGGAAGAGAAGAGAAGGGATCTTCTTCGGGTGTTTGATCAGCGTCTTCCTAGGGTTCTACAAGGGTAACGAATACCGATCCTCGTTGTTTGATTAGTGGTAGATGCGATTTGGTTCATATTTGATTAGATCGAACTGCTGCGTTCAGAAAATCAATTCTGTCCAGAATGTTGCGGGGTCTGTTTCGTGGTTTTAGAGGCCGAATCTGAGATGATCATCTCCTGGAGTTATGTAGGTCTTGTTCTTAGCTTTCGTTGGCCGCCAAGATCACCTCATTCCGACTTTCGAGTCAAAAGTTATGATAGATTTATTATCTGCTGTCCAGAATCCTGACGAGAAATAGCAGTCTCTGTATAGGTTGATTTATGGCCTAGTTAGAGGGTGATTCAGAGGTCTTGCCCATAACAAATTTTGAAGGTGATATCACTAGCTTTCAGGATTGATAAAGAACACCTCATTTGGATTTATAGATCAAAAGTTATGCACTTTTCTTTGTGACTGTCCAGATTGTATGTCAGTCTGTCCAGTTTGTATGTCAGTTTCTATCTTTAATTTTGACCCGTGTGCCACTTTTTGTTAAAGACAATTTATGAATGTCATGCCAACTAAGTTATTGTAGATAATTCGATAACCTTTTCAGATTGATAAAGAATGTTCAATTTGGAGTTGTACAACAAAAGTTATGGATATTTTATTTTAGCCGATATTTCTGTCAATTAATTCAGTCAATAGATTTGAGCCGTGGGCCAAATTTTATTAGAGGCAAAATCTGAACTTTTGCCCAACTAGAGTATTGTAGATATGTCAGTTAAGAATCCATGGAAATTGGTCTCACCTCATTCCGAGTTCCAGACCAATAGATATGTCAATTACCGTGCTGCTGTCCAGAATTAAGTTATGTCAGAAATTGTTGATTTCATTTTATGTTTTGTATTAATGACTAGAGTCATCAGGGAAGCAGTGTTTAACGTCGATTATGTAACACCCCAGCCCGACATGAGCCTGGAATACTACTAAACAAACTCTAATAATTCTAATCTAGACAATCTTAATAAATTTCGGCAGAACCTCCCTTGTAAAGTTAATTACACGAAGGTTCCAACACACAGATTAACCAAATATTAACTAAAACTTTCATCCAAAGACATCAAAAGATAAACGAAGACATGCGAAGTATTTAACATAACTAAAGAGTTATGAAGTTCCACTACACATCATTATTACATTTAATCCATTGCATGAGACAAAACATAATAATCTTTGCGTTTATTAAAATCAATCACGTTCTGAAGATCATTCATCTTTATTTAGTTCAGGTGGCATGTGTGTGACTAGCATTCTACTTCCCCCCACGCATGACGTTCTTGGTTCGGGTACCTAAAACAACAATAAAAGCAAGGGTGAGTCCATAGACTCAGCAAGTACATAAAGAAACCATAACATCAGCAACCATGTAAAGGAGATCAACAATAGAACATCTCATATGCAAATGCAATGCTCAAGGATCCTTTAACTTTAACTTTCATGTGCATTACACCGTAATGCGAGTAAGCAACCGTCTCCGCATACCCATGCACATGCGGCGCACGCACAGGGACCAATTGCCCGTTACTCCGCAAGTAACGGGGACCTCAAGCCCACACTCCACGAGTGAGGGGATCTCGGGCCCGTCATATTCACGACGGGAATCTCAAAGGGAAACACACTTGGTCACCACGTGACCAAGCCTCAATATGATTTCAATATGCACATGCTCATCATTTAATCATCATCAAATTACCAAAAGACAACAACACTTAACCATAGTAAAACATGAGCATCATTTGAGAAATAACCATACTTAAGCATTCATCAAGTATACCATCTTGCTATGCAACCATATAACAAATAACACACAATATAGCCAATCATTCAAACAACAATGCACTTGCCTTAACCGCGCATTTAATGGAGGGCGTGAAGACGGTGCTGCCTCCGTACCAATCCCACATCTGGACATGAAGAAAACCCCATTCTAAGTCCAACATTCTGGACCAAAATCATAAGTAGCATCGTAATTGAACTCGCTAACATCTTAGCATTTTCTAATTCTCATAATTTCTAGCGATCAGTCACTGCAGACAGCTAGCTTCTAAAATACGTAACTTTCTGCTCGGGTGTCCAAATAAGATGATCTCGGACATTCTGGAAAGGTAATTAAAATTTCTAAATAAACTTAGTTGGGGAGACCCTCTGATTCGGCCATCTACTAGTCCTACCAATCCATTTAATCAGAGCAAACATTTCACGGTGGGTTTCTGAACAGCGACAAAGAAACTATCATAACTTTCTCTACGTTCGTCCGAATTTAGTGATCTTTAGTTTTCCTGAAAGCTAAGAGGATTAGCCTCGTTTTTCGTTATGGTGAGACCCTCTGGAAACCCCTCTAAATATGCTCTTCTATCAGGTTAACCAACTCTAGTAATTCTGCTTCTCTCCAGAAACACAGAAATACTAAGAAATTCATAACTTTGGCTACCGAAGTCCGAATGACTTGATTCTTATCGGCAATGAAAGGTAACTACGATATCTACAACTTTCTAGGAGAGGCCCAGACCCAATTCTACCTTCAACCTACGCAAAAACGACAATCTTTAACACTGCAGAACACCGACTTACTGACAGAAAACCGTCTCTGGACAGCAGTCCAACAGCAATATTCAGATGACCATAACTTTTGAGATATAACTCCGAATTGATCGTTCTTTAACAATCTGAAAAGGTTATCGAATTATCTATAATAACCTAGTTGGGTGAACTTTCATATTCTTCCAATTTCCCTATCATATTTTAGGAAATATCCAGACAGTTTATTCTCGTCAGATTTCTGGCAGCAGAAACTAAATCGACCATAACTTTTGACTCAGACCTCGGAATCGAGTGAACTCAGTGGCCAATGAAAGCTAAGAACAAGACCTACAAAACTCTAGGAGATGGGATCCTCTGATTCTGCCTCTAAGGTCGCGAAAACCGTCGCACAACTTCCTGGACAGAACTGAACGTTTACCGGCAGCAAGACGATCTAACGCAACTAATCGGATTCGCAACTAAAACTCATCAAACAGCGGGGGAAACACTTCGTTACCCTTGAAGACCCGCGGGACGACGATGATCTAGCCTCGAAGATGATCCTCTCCTTGTCCCTCCCCTCCTTCTCCTTCTTGAACAACAGCCCCGCGAAGAGCCTCGCCTTCCTCCTCCAACAGCAGGGCAGCAGGGCAGTAGGGTGGACGATCCTCGCCGGCAGCAGGGGGCATGGTGGGGGCGCAAGGGAGCAAGGAGGCAGCCAAGGGGAGATGGGGAGGGGCGGCGGCCAATGAGGGAAGTGGGGCGGCCAAAGGGGAGGAGGGGCATCCTAGGGTTTGGCCCCCTTAAGGCCGGCCTCCTCCCTCCCACCAATGGGCCAAATGCCCATGGGCCTGAGGCCTTGGCCCACGCTGTCCAAAATATGCTGCTAAGCCCTCCAATAACTGTTTAAGTAACGGTTTCCCAATAGATCCTTCTCCCAGATCAAATTCTAATTAATACTTTTTATTTAAAATATTTGGTTTTCTCCCGATTTCTACTCTGGAGTATTACAGATTAGTAGTGTTGGGTATATTATGTCCTTATTGAAATTATTTTACTTGTTTAGGAGGTGAAGCCTCGGGTTTAGGAGTATCACTTTTGCCGACTAACGCGTCGCATCGCGGAAGGCAAGTACATTGCCACCCTTAATGATTGTGATTGATGAATGTTTATATGGTCATGCTGTGATTTGGTATGATACGAGAGAAGATGGATTGTCTATGTTCTTTCATATGTGTTGAATCCATGTTTTGTTATCATGTCTTTCAATATTCGTATTTCATTCTATGCATTCATTATGCATGTTTCCTCCACGAAAGTGGATTGCAAGTCCCACCATTCCAAGTAGGGCGGTGTTGGACATTGTCATGTCCCGTCCACGGAGTGGATTTGAAAGACCCATTAATTCCGAATGGGCATGTAAGACCCATTAACTCCAAGATGGGCAATGTTGGACACCGTATGAAACGTTCTTCATACGGAAGTGGATCCCGCATTTTTGTTAAGATGCGGGCTTGAGTGAACACCGACGGGTGTTTCACGCTATACCGCATATATGCATGTGTGCATCCATTCCTTTGATTTTGAGCATTCATATCATGTCTTCATATGTAGTCAGTTGTGATGTGATCGAACCTGATGATGAGATTGTCTTATTCATATTGAATGATTATCATATTGATATATGTACTTGCTGAGTCATGGACTCACTCTTGCGTTGTTTGTTTATTTTAGGTAACCCCTGATGTTGGCTCACTTGGGAGGAGTAGACACGCACTACTCGCTCACATCACCCTATTCATGTTCAAGATTAAATTTAGTTCTATCTTACATTCGTTAATGATGAACTGTAATAATTAAATTATAATTGGTGAAGGAAGGATACCTTCTCCACATTGAGGTTGATTTATTACTGCATATGAACTTTCATTATCAATGAACTGAAATAAATAGTTTAGATGGTGAAGGAAGGATACCTTCATCATGTCCTGGTTGTTTTGATACTATCATTAGTTGATTTTATTCAAATTCTCCCGCAATATGGATGTATGTTAGATGTTTTAGGTGACATCTTGGCTTCCGAATAGCCAGGGTGTTACAGCCAAGTTAAGAGTAACAAGTTAGTGTGTTGTGCGATGATTGGGGATTCCATAGTTTGAGGGAAATTTTGGTCTTAAAAGAGAAACTAATAATTTGATGCTTCCTCAATAAGTGAATCGTTTTCCTGATTCTCATTTGAGTTCTGTGCTGTTGACCACTGTCTTTCGTAAGTTGAGCTCGGCATTTATGTTGGCGTGTGTGATTCTTTCCAGTTCAGATGGAATAAAAGAAGTATTTGATTTGGGCATTCGAGTGATTTCTCATTTGGATTTCGTGACGTTTATTCGCAAACTGCTACTTGGAAAATGGAAATGGTTTTCGTGATGAAATTCCTATTTCTGGATTTGACTCTTCAGTACCGAGCTGGTAACGCATAGTTGCGATGTGTGTCTTTCATCTTCAGATGGGTTTTGTCGGTAAAAGAGTGTGTTTAAAGCGAGTTCTGTTGTGTGTCCCTCGTTAAAGGAGGTGATCTTTTTTTGGGTGAAAAAGTTCGATTGAGGTGGAACAAGAGTTCAGTGTTCTATGCACATGTTGCGTGGTTTGGTACCACTAGGGGGGTTGCCCCAAGGTACATTTGGTTGTTTTCGCTAGTTGGCAAAACGTTAGAACCGTAGTGAGTCCATGCGCGAAGTACACATCGTCTTGTTTGTCCCAGTCTTTGGTGAGTACCGAGAGAGGTCCAAGTTTGAAGTTTCATGGGAGCCGCCGACCTTTGAGTAGCATCCTATGCGTTGTTAGAGAGGTCAGAGCGAGTGCTGAGGCACAAGTCGTTGGTTGTGTCAAGGTGCCTTTGTCCCATTAGCCCGAGAGGGAGGCGACTTGGGAATTGGAGTCTCGCATGCACGAGCTTTATCCAAAGTTTTTCACGGCAGGTACATAGTAATGTTAGTAAATCTTTTAGCAGTGGTTTTTTTTTTTTGGTGTTGAGGTTGAATAGAATTCGGGGTCGAATTCCGTTTCAGGCGGGTAGAATGTAATACCCTAAAAATTAAATCGGGAGAATATTTCTTTTAGCAAAGTGATTGAACAGGAGAAAGAGGGGTTTTAATGTAATACCCCGATTTATTCTGCGAAAGAAAGCGTTCAAAAGAGAAATTAGACATAAAAAACGGGGGTTTCTGCAGTTTTTTGGCAACTTGGGCCTTGGGCCTCGGGCCTTAGCCCAGGAGGCCCATGAGGGGTTGGCCACCAATAAAAGGAAGGGGGAAACCCTAGATGTACTGTAGATACAGTGCGCCGCCATCAACAGTAGCACGCCTCTCCTCCATGGTGGTGCTCCTCCATTGGTGCCTCCTTCCTCGCCGTTGGTGCTCCCTACTGCCGATCAAGTGAAGAAAGGAGAGGAGATCAACTTCGCGGGGAGAGTTCATCATCTTGCTACGATTCTACAAGGGTAACATCGCGTGTTCTTCGTTGGTTGATGCGTAGTAGTTGCGGTTGATGTCGTTTGGTAGATTGATTTGTATCGGTTTAATAGATCGTGTTCTGTCCAGATTATTGCGTGGTCAGTTTCGTGTGTTTAGATTCCGAATTAGGAGTTTTGGTCTCCTATAGTTATGTAGATAATGTTCTTAGCTTTCAGTGGCCACCAAGAACGCCCAAATCCGATTAACGGTCAGAGAGTTATGAAATTTTTAGTATCGCTGTCCTGCTGATCTGTCAGCATTTGTACAGTCTGTAGAAAACTGGATAAAACTATTAGTTAAAGGGAAAATCAGGGGATCCTAATATAACTAACAATGTAGGTAATTTCCATACCTTTTCATAGAGATAAAGAACGCAAGATTTAGACTTTCGTAGCAAAAGTTATGGTGGTTTTAGTGAACTGTCCAGAGAACCCGACGTGATAATTGATGTTCTGTAGTTTGGCTTGGTAGGGGCAGTAATTGGCAGAATCAAAAGGGCTCCCCAACTAAGTTTATTTAGGTAATTTAATTACCTTTCAAGAAAGTCTAAGAACATCTTATTTGGACTCCTCAGCAGAAAGTTATGTATTTTAGAAGTTGACTGTCTGCAGTGAACACCAAATCAATCGTCAGAAATTAGAAGATTGGAAACGTTTGGGAGTTTAGCGAGTTAAATGGTGTTGTTATTTATGATTTTGGTCCAGTATGTTGGTCTTAGATTGGGTTATCTTTATGTTCAGGTGGGAGCGTGATCCCAGGGGCAGCACCATCTTCGCGTCCACCGCTCTCGCATGCGGTTGAGGCAAGTATTCGTTATCATATAATTATGCTTGTATGTCGTGGATCGCTTGTGTTTGGCTCATAATAGACATGTATGGATGTTAGTGTAATGAGTTCCAATTTATCTTGGTGAATGCAAGTACTCTGATTGAGTGAATAATTATGAATGTTTGATAGAGGATGCTAGTACTTTGATGCGTAATAACCATGCATGGTTGATAGTGTGATATGTATGATTAAGGATGATGAATACTTGAGATATGATTAATTGTTATTCATGAGGGATTGTTCATATTTGCTAGTATTATGAATATATGTGCTATTCATGGATGCTAGAATGCTATGAATATCAATGATGAGAAATGCTAGAAGTATGAATAAGATTATTCTTGTATGACGTTGTTGTGAATACATATGTATGATGGTTTAAAGTTTGTTCATGTGCATCGTGCTATCATATTGGAGGCTTGGTCACATGGTGACTATGCTTATTTGAGGTCCCCGTCATGTAGATGATGGGCTTGAGGTCCCCCACATTTGTGGAATGTGGGCAATGAGTAAGAGGTCCCCATCATTAAGATGATGGGCAAAGGTCCTATACATGTGGTGTATAGGCTCTTGGTCCCTGTGCTGGAGGGCACGAGCAAGGGCACATCGACGGATGTATACCCCGCATTACCGGTAAAATGTGAAAAGAGATAAAGTTCAAAAGGTGCATTGCATTGATCGCATTCCTTAAGTATGAAAGCTATGATTAGTGTATTGTTATTGTGGATTAATGATGCTATGACTGCGAACTTGTATTAGCCTTGTTGATACTTGCTGAGTCTTTGGGCTCACTCTTGCTTTGATATGTTTTAGGTACATCTGGCAGGAACGACATGCATGGGAGGGAGTAGAAGTTGGATGCACTCACTACCTCACGACCTTAAGGCGTTTGCCATTTAGTTTTATTTCAGGAATAAGTAAACTGCTTGAGAATCACTCATAGATGGTTTTGAGTATTATGTTAATTGTGATATTGAGAATAGCAAGTCTTGATTAGGTTTATTCGATCATCTTGCATGCTTGTGTGAACTTGATTATGAAGATATTGATAAATGCCATGATTAATTGTTGGAACCTCGGTATAGTTGACTATACAAAGGAGGTTTTGCCGAAAAATTGTAATCGGTCTTAGTTTAGTTTAATTTAATTTAATTTTAGTAGCATTCTAGGCTCAATGCTGAGCTGGGGTGTTACATAAATAGTGGCCGCCGCCCCTTTATTCTGCCACTTGCAGTTTCGCCGTTGTACGGTTTGAGGAACCCCACTTTGTGAACTTCATTCATATTCGCAATACAATTCAGATTGCATCTCCCTGTTCTTGTGAGTTGCTTCGATTGCTTGCAGGAACAATAACCCTCGTGGTAAGGTCGATCGCGTGCAAGCGTGGTCGATAACGACAGTCGTGCAGGTGTAGCGAATTGCGAGGTGACGATCTGCTGGTCGAAAGCCTCAAAGCGTCAACGTCCTCACGACGAAATCAATCAAACCTATCGGAAGATCGGGCCGCCGTAGCAATCAGTTTTGGCTTTGTCATTTAGGAAGAATACCCATGTATATCTAGAGTAGTCATCCAAGATAACTAAACAATAGCTATTTTCAATGGCCCAAACAAGTCCATATGTAAAAGTTCTAATGGTCTAGATGTTGACATGATACTTTTGGAAGGATGAGAATTAATGACTTGTTTACCGGCTTGACAAGCACTACAAAGTCTATTTTTCTCAAACTTCATGCCCTTCAAGCCAACAACTAAATCATGTTTAAAAAGCTTTTTGAGTTGAATCATATCAACATGACCTAGCCTCCTATGCCAAAGCCAACCCAAAGAGGTTTTTGCAATTAAACAAGTTTTCAAGCATGAACCATTTGAGGAAAAATCAACCAAGTAAAGTTTTTCAAATCTAAATCCTTTGAAAGCTAAAGTATTATCCTTTTCATTTAAAATGAAAACACCATCTTGAGTGAATGAACAAGTTAAACCAAGATCACATATTTGAGCAACGAATAATAGATTGAAATTTAGAGAATCTACAAATGAAACATTAGAAATGGAAAGGTCATTTGATATAGCGATTTTACCTAATTCTATTACCTTTCCTTTGCTCTTGTCACCAAATGTAATCTTGTCAATGCCTTCTCCATTTTCGAATGTGTCACCAATTTGTTTGGGTCTTTGGAGGTTAGTGACCAAGGTTTTAAGCACACAAATAGCATTCTTTTTAGCGTCTAAAATTAAAGTGCCAACAAATCTTGTAACTACTTTGCCATCTTTAGACTTTCTAAGCATATAACAAGAATCATAAGTGTCATAAGATCTAGCATTAGCAATTGAGCGTGCATTCGACAAATGTCCTAGATTACGACATTTATTGCAATACTTGCTATTTTCTTTTACAAACCTTGCGGGCCTATAGATTGGCTTCTCACCTTTCTTGGGCACATACCCAAGTCTTTCTTTATTGAATGAGCACCTTTGCTCACTCAAAAGCTTATAAAAGTTTGCTTTACCATTGAAGCATCTTTCCAAGCTCTTACTTACCTTTCTATAGAGTACAAGATCGCGTCGTTTAGATGAGCGATTCAAAAGTTATGAATTTCAGAGTAATCATGTTAGTAAATTTGCTATAATTACGCGCTTTTAGTAATCAGACTTAAGAGGATAGTTAAATGCATTTCTGGGAGGTCTCACTATAACGAAAGATGTATATAATTGTCTTAGCTTTCAGTAAGCTAAAGAACACGGAATTTGGATCATTAGTCTGAAAGTTATGATAGTTTTAATATCTCTGCCCAGAAACACAACATGAATTAGCTGTTCTGTTCATCAGCTTGGTAGGGGTAGCAGATGGCCGAATATGGAAGGCTCACCAACTAGGTTTAGATGGGAGATTTTATAAGCTTTCTAAGGAGTCCAAGAAGACCCCATTTGGATCTCTATACTAAAATATATAAATTTTTGATTATGACTGTCTGTCGAGGGGACAGACTGCTGCTTAGGATTTTGGAGTTGGGGTTGCGCGAGAGAGTATAGTTTTTTTGTAAGTGTTTTCAAATTTATTTTGGTCTAGTATTGTTATCTTAGAGTGCTTGTTGACTTACCTCAGGTGGGAGATTGGTTCCGGGGGCAGCGCGCTCTTCGCGTCCTTTGTTCTTGCACGGTTGAGGCAAGTACATTATTTGATACATTGGTTGTGAATGTTTGATCATGATTGTGTGTATTTGATACATGATAGTGATGCATGGTTGCTGGCATGATTTGTGTACTAATAATGGTGAATTCTCAAAGTATGATTAAGTTCAGTTCATGTTTGATGTTATTGCTTTTGGCATGTTGATGATGAAAAGACAACTGTGCATGTGCATATTAAGATCATATTGAGTCTTGGTCATGTGGTGACCAAGCATGCATATTTTGAGGTCCCCGTCATGTATATGATGTGCTTGAGGTCCCCACGCTTGTGGAGTGTGGGCTTGAGGTCCCCTTTACTTGCGGAGTATTGGGCAATTGGTCCATGCGCTTGCGAGCACAGGCATGGGTATATAGCAACGGTTGCATACTTTGCACTACCGGTAAAATACAAAAAGAGATAAAGAGAAAGGATCCTTGAGCATTGCATATGCATGTGGAATGATTTAATGATATGCTTCTAGAAGTGGATGCTGATGTTATAATTTTGTATTGTATGTCTTTTATATGTACTTGCTGAGTCTGTGGACTCACCCTTGTTGTTGTTGTTGTTTTAGGTACCCAATCCAAGAACGACATGCATAGGAGGGAGTAGCTTTAGGTTCGCACGTACACTGCCATGAAACTTTGATAGTTGATTAAATTTCAGATCGTACCTTAATAAATGAGAAAACTGCTTAAGGGATTGATTATGTGTTTACGCGTTGGATTATTTGTAATAATGATGAGTAGCATATTCTTTTAGATAATTGTGATTATGCTTTAGTCACTTAGTATACCATGAGTGCCTATTGTTTATTCTACGAGTTGGATTCCTTGATTTTGATACTTGTACCAGTTGAAACTCCTAGAATAGTTAGCTAAACAAAGGAGATTCTGCCGAATTTTAGTAAAGTGTCAAGTTTTTAATTTGTTGTATTGTTAGTTTAGTAGCATTCCAAGCTCGAGGCCATCAAAAGGTGTTACAATTGGTATCGAGCGGTCAGTAGGTCCGTGGTGATTGGATTTACAACTTAGGTAGCTTAATTTGCTAAAATTTTCTAATGGTTAATTACTTAAGAACTTGACACACTTTGGTGCAATCAGTAGGATGGGATGGGTCAAGTATTGCATTTACGCCTGTTATGTTGTATTGACGATTCTGTTATGAGATGACATTATATACCTATAATATGATTCTATGATTATTATAAGTGATGGTAGCGCATGTTGAGAGGTTGAGGTCATGGTTGTGGCCCTGGGCTTTACCAGGTCACACCAGCGTTCGTAGTAAGAGAATAGTGAAGTGGTTACCCTAGATATCTTAGTACAGGCATGCTAGTGAGTATCTTTAGAAAAGTTGTTCCCTTCCTTGAATTTGAATTGGGTCAACTCTTGTCCAGTTAAGGTCGATGAATTGCTCTTGGGATTATTAGTTCATTGCAGTTGATGGGTTGCTTTGAGAAAAGTTGATGTGTTTCCATTGGTTTACTTTGTCCCTTAAAGCAGTTATTGTTTTCCCAACTGTTGAGTTATTCTTGCGGCTGATGAACTTGGTTAATTGTCAAGATTGACCTTTGTATTGGAGTTCTGTCTTTCTTATTGAAAAACATGACCCATTTTTTCGCTTGATGATTTGGATAATGAAAGTTTTCTTTTGTAAGTCCTTTAGTACGTGGAAGTTTTGATTCAATGTATCTCTTTAGGGTATTTTGAGTGTTGAAGTTGAAAGGTTCTTTTTATGAAAGAAAATGCTAAACCCTTTAGCGATGTCGTCTCGTGGTTAAGTGAGAGGTTAAAATTGGAGAAATTAGTGGATATGATATGGGTTATCAAGTTGGGTCTGTAGTGTGGTGTATAATCGATCTTAACTAAGATCCCTGGAAGGAAATTTGATTAATTTGATAGTGTCATGTAGTAGTTCTTGATGAACTATGATTAAGGGTATGGTTGTACCTAATTGGAATCAATAGAGTTATTAAGAAGTGTGGAACATTAATGAAAAGATTGATCTTTAGAATTGTTTAGTTTACTAAACTTGTTAGATTATTTGGTCTCAATGGATTAATCTAACTGTGTAGGAAGGGAAATATAAGGATGTGTTCGATCGTTGTCTTAATAGGTGATAATATGATATTTTCTTTAATTGGCTATTTGATGATTTTATTTTTGCTCGTGGAAAACAAATAAAGAAAGGACCATCAATTCGTCCATGATTGAATAATCACCAATGATTTATGATAACCTCTATAATAGAATTAGTGTGTACTAAATTAGTGTGAGAATTCCGAATAGGTGAAGGGTTGGAATTTGGAAGTGATTTTGTGAGGACCCCGGGTATTTAACTAGTAATACTTAACCTCCATATGGTTCTAGCATTACTAATCAAATATCCAAAGCCTCGATGGACATGTGCTTCCTGCATTGCAAAGACATGCTCATCATCACAAAATCATACATCATTTCCATACACAATTAACACTAAGTTCAACAACGACATACATAAAGTCAAGTTATTACAAAAGAGCCGACCGGCCAAATAACACAATATACAAGAATGGCAGCGGAAGCAAAAGCACCATAAGATGGCTAAGAACAAAAGTCAACCGGTTAGCCATACAACCCACAAGGCAACCGACCGGGCCGCCAAGCTAGTCGCCCCGCAAGCTACCACAACACAACTCACAAAAGTGAGGTCCAACAAGCTCACCTTCTTCCTCTGCAACAAATACATTTAAGCAAGATAACTGAGTACACAAAGGTACTCGCAAGACTGACGTGTGGAATAGCAGACCTATTCATAAACTACATGCAAGCTTATTTAGGTGGAGGTTGTATGTCTCATTTTGCACAAAGCCAACTTTATTTGCAATAATGTAATACATTTAAGAGCAAGTTTGCAATCTATTTTGTTGTCAAAATAACAGCGAAATAAAGATACATACAAGTAACCACCTGGAAGTGACTATCCCAATAGCCACCACAACATAGCACGAATCCCCGATTCGTACCACCCATCAAGTTTTAATTAAAAGGTTGTAGTCTAGTTCTCACGGGGCGTATCCGAGCGTGTCCATAACCTAGGACGAGGCTATTCGAATAGTTTTAACCCTGCAGGGGTGTACCAATGTACCCACACTTCAGACCGCCTTTAAGCCACAAAGCACACTTCCGAAGGTATGCCGGCACGGCTAAGTCCTACGAGACGCTTTCCAATATTGTGCATTGACTACGAGCCGCTCGTATGGATCGGAATCCATACGCTTACATTGCAAGCCGAAAGACAACCAGCCATCACGGGGGAAGCCTTTCGGACACTACAATGCTCCCAGCACCATCCCTCCTGCGACTCCCTGCGACCCGAAGTCAATACACGCCAAAGTACTAAGTCAAGAGAGGTCTCATACTTATGAGGACATGACCCCTATGGATATAACCATATTTACTATGCTTACTGTTCCAAGTATAAGAGCTCGTACGCTTCACTTAAATTATTAGGTGAGCTTGTTTTTAGGAGTGTTTTTATATTATATGAACTATATGATGCTACCTAATGATGAAAAATATATATGTGCAGCACCATGTCACTTTTGGTCTAAGACAAGCAAGCAATTCGAGCTGGACCTGTTTTGGAATCCAGTTCGGCCTCCGGAATCAGCTTGACAACACCAACTTAAAACAGACATAACTTTCACATACGGAGTCCGTTGGAGGTCCACGAGTACTTGATTGAAAGCTTATTTCGTCCTCTTTCAAATGGATCCGGCCTCACCTTCAAATTCCTTCTGGACTGATCGCAATCATCTAAAAAAGGCGTCATATCACCTGTTTGGGCCAACCTAGGCTTTGTAATCGAACTCAACTTGGCCCATATGCCGGCGGCCCAGCTAGAGGCGTGGTTACTGTTCACGTGAACAGTAACCCACGAGTTTAGTCCCTCCCTGCTATTTCTTTTAGATTTGTGGCTCTTCCTCCCCTATATAAGGAGGCCACACCCCTCTAGTTTTCTTGGATTTCATTGAGTTAAGGTTTAGCCATTGTGCAAACTTTTGTTCTTCAGTTGTGTCGGATGACCACCTGTCAAGACAGCTTTCGGAATCCCAATTTATAAATATTTCAATCCATATTTGCAATTTCAGATTGTGTTTTATCTTGTTCTTGCGTGTTCTTCGATTGCATGCGTGAATAGGCCTTCGTGGCGAGTTGATCGCGTTTCAAAGACGGTCAATAACGCTATGAGTTGGTTCAACGATTGCTAAGGCGCAAGCGCCGTCAAACGCCGTTGTAGTCGAATCGTGAGAGTCACCTCCACCAAAAAATCGATATTTATAAATCTCATCGAAGATCGGGAACCCCGCCTCCATCAGGTGGTATCAGAGCTTCAGTTGATCGGTGAGATTTTCCAGTTTTCTAGTAGTAGATTCGTTTTTCATACCTAAAGTCCGAAAATTGCCCAAAAATTATTGCACCTATCATCATGCATCGAGCCCTTTGAGCCATTGCAATTTTCTTTTCGTATTTTGCTTGTTGAATCATTGGTTGCATCGTCGTGTCTAGTTGCTGATTTCTAATTCTAGTTATTGTCTAGTTAGTCTTTGCCTAGTTGCATCTCGTGTTTCCTTTGCGTCGCTTGATCGTTCTTTTAGGGTTCTTAGTTTTTGCATCTAAAACAGAAAATTTGTGAGTCAGAACTCCTCTAATCCGCACCAAATATAGAAAATTCGTATTATTGTTAATCCAAAAAAAAAAGAGAGAGGATTGCTGTGATCTTTTGGGAGAATTGATGTTATTTGCGACTTGCGGCAAATCCTAGGGTCGGCCAAATAGTAGAAGGAGAAAGAGACAACCACAAAAAAAAAAAACAAAAGCCGCGGTAAAAAAAAAGAAGAAAAGTGCATAAAAATTAGTCGAGACCTTCTACGTACAGCCACAAGCTTCCATAAAAAAAATTCAGCAAGTTTGTCCCATGGAATCAAAAGATATAGTCATTTCAAGATTGAACACGAGACGGTTTTGAGTCCGAGTAGGATTCCGTTTCCGAGACACCTTCAGTAAAACGAGCATAACTTTTGCATACCGCGTCCGTTTTTTACGTTCATGTGCTCGTTTTGAAGCTAATGACGAGGTGCATCTTTTCTACCTAAGCCACTAGTTGCCCTCCAGGTGCCCCAAAATCGGCCATCTTCGGCCCCGAATTCACGTCGCAAGTTTTCGGGTTCTGTTTTTGCTATTTCCTTCGACCTTCCTTTCGGAATTTGGAGTTCGCCTCAACTGCAAAGTTGTAGATCTTGTCGAAACCTTTCAAACAAGCATATATAAGCTATATAAAACTTTGTTCTTTTCATCATTTGAGACTAGCTATTGTTTCTGCTCAATCTAGAGGGCTGTTTGCATTGCACGTTATTGTATCTTTGTGCTCTACATCGTGTGAACAATCTTGTGCCCCTACACAGAGATTTGAGTACTTGGCTAGCGTCTCTCCTAGCACTTAGTGTGAGAATTTCCTTTGCTTGCATCAAGTCACATTAATCTTTGCGTGTGTGTGCATACACTTCTCTTGATAGGCTTTGATTAGCTAGCTTTGATTAGGCTAGGATCAGCAACATTAACTAGTACTTTGAACATTTATTCAACTTGCAGTTGCTGAATTGATTGTTGCTAATCCTTGCTACCATACTTGAGCCTTCCCAGCTACACCTCTTCTACACCGCACAGGCTGAACTTCTCCTAGCAATCGCTCCATCCAATCTTCGAAGATACGTTGATATCGCTGGTTGCCGATCACCCCTGTTTGCATGGTAAGAATTGGTAAGAATTCGATAGAAGGCTTGAGTGTGAGCGACTTTTGAACCATCACATCCTAGTAGTTGCTAGGGACATATGCTTGTTTTCTACTAACTATGACAGGTTCAAGATCACATAGTAGGGAGTTTCGTGAGATCAACAACACCATTGACTCATCTCCTGTGCCTGAACGAGGTAAATTTAAGTATGCATTTCCATCCTTTGCTGGTAACTTTGATCCTGATGCCTATGTTGACTGGGAAATAGCATTAGAGAAAGAATTTGAATATTATGATTGGTCTGATAGGCAAAAGATTAGAGCTGCCACTAGTGTTTTTGTTGAGGATGCAATACTTTGGTGGAAGTATTTAAATAGACATGGAAGAGTGCCTCAAACTTAGAATGCATTAAAGAAACTTTTGAGAGATGAATTTGTTCCTAAATATCATGTTGATTATTTACTGGCTAGATTGCAATGTTTAAATCAAGGTAGTAGAACTGTAAGGGAATACTATCATGAATTAAAAGCTCGTTTGTTGCGTTGTGGTTTAGAGGAACATCTGAGCTACGTAAAATAGATTCTTAAGTGGGCTTAATCAGAAATTCAGGACCTTCTTGTTCATAAAGAATATAATTCTCTCTCATTTGTTTATACTTGCCCGTAAGGTTGAAAGTCGATTGAGGAGAAATTAAGAATACATGATGATAGGAAACATCGTAACAAACCTATGTTTGTGTCTTTTCGTGACTAATGACTTGCGTGAAGTTGAGAACCATGCCAAGAGGAGAATGAGTTGATTGCACCACCTACTCCATTGGTTGAGAAGGAAGATGAGGAGATGGAAGCGCCTACATTATCCGAGGAGAGCCAAAAGGTAAAGATCATGGTGCTATCATCACTCAAGGTGAGTATGATTTTGAAGAACTACATTTGTCCACTGCTCATGCTATTTTAGAGCAAAAATTAGTGGAAAACAATTCGATATGCACATATTTCAAGTAGAGAATACAGTCGCATTGATTTGATTGCACCATGTGATGAAATAATTGAATTGCTCATTGTTTTGAGTGATTTATGTGATGAGTTAATCGCATATAATGATCATGTGAAATTGGTTAGACATAAAGAAGTTTTAACTAGAATTTCTCCTGCTGATTCTTTGTGTTACATTATGTTGGATTCACCTATGAAATTGTCACATGCTATGGAGAAAGTTTCTGAAATTGTATGTTCAAAATGCTTGTCTAGTGCCTACACCCCTGGGTATAAGTTTAATTTGATTAGAGATTATGGTGTAGACAATCAATTTATTGTTTATCGAATATGCATAACTTGTGATTACATGGATAAATTAAAGCTTGTTGTTTTGAACAACAATTCTTGTGTCTCAATCTTGTTCAATATGAGAGTAAAATAAAATTTAGTGCTCATCCTATGCCTATATGTTCACCTTTTATTACACCATCCAAAGTGGACAATCGAATGAAGATGTTGAATTATGGAAGAACTTACAAATCTTTTCACCATTGCTAGATGAATTTGCTATTGCTCGATTGAAATCTGATTATATGGATGAATTTTGTTTGATTCCAAAAGTTGTAGATTTGCCCATATGTGCTACCCCTGCAAGTTTACAACTTCAGAGATTTGAATTGCATAAACGCTTCACTTACATTTGCAAAACTAGTTGCAATAATTGTTGTGTGAGAACTTTTGCTTTGATCATTCACATATATGATTACTTTTGGGTTAATAATACAATGATTTTTTATGGTCGCTGTTGTCTTCTAATATTAATTGTGCAAGAACGAAGAACCGTTAAAACAGATGGCATATACATATACCATGCATACACTTTGGTTTCTTTGTTACCCTATTTTCAGCTTATCAAAAGCCGAGGACGGCTTTATTTTCAAGAAAGGGAGGATGATGAGGACATGACCCCTATGGATATAACCATATTTACTATGCTTATTGTTCCAAGTATAAGAGCTCGTACGCTTCACTTAAATTATCAAGTGAGCTTGTTTTTAGGAGTGTTTTTATATTATATGAACTATATGATGCTACCTAATGATGAAATATATATATGTGCAGCACCATGTCACTTTTGGTCTAAGACAAGCAAGCAATTCGAGCTGGACCTGTTTTGGAATCCAGTTCGGCCTCCGGAATCAGCTTGACAACACCAACTTAAAACAGACATAACTTTCACATACGGAGTCTGTTGGAGGTCCACGAGTACTTGATTGAAAGCTTATTTCGTCCTCTTTCAAACGGATCCGGCCTCACCTTCAAATTCCTTCTGGACTGATCGCAATCATCTAAAAAAGGCGTCATATCACCTGTTTGGGCCAACCTGGGCTTTGTAATCGAACTCAACTTGGCCCATATGCCGGCAGCCCACCTAGAGGTGTGGTTACTGTTCACGTGAACAGTAACCCACGAGTTTAGTCCCTCCCCGCTATTTCTTTTAGATTTGTGGCTCTTCCTCCCCTATATAAGGAGGCCACACCCCCTCTAGTTTTCTTGGATTTCGTTGAGTTAAGGTTTAGCCATTGTGCAAACTTCTGTTCTTCAGTTGTGTCGGATGACCACCTGTCAAGACAGCTTTCGGAATCCCAATTTATAAATATTTCAATCCATATTTGCATTTTCAGATTGCGTTTTATCTTGTTCTTACGTGTTCTTCGATTGCATGCAGGAATAGGCCTTCGTGGTCAGGTTGATCGCGTTTCCAGCACGGTCAATAACGTTGCGGAGTTGGTTCAACGATTGCTAAGGCGCAAGCGTCGTCGTACGGTTGTAGTCGAATCGCGAGAGTCACCTCCACCAAAAAAATCGATATTTATCAATCTCATCGAAAGATCGGGAACCCCGCCTCCATCACATACCCTCTAGTGTGGTTAGCACGCAAAATGCTCAGTACGGTGGCGCAAGTAACTCGGTCCTTAATGACCCGAGCACCATTCCAGTCACACCCAGAAGCACATCAACATACCATTGTGCCTAAGTCTAAATCATTTTGTTTTCAGTTTTAGTTTTCATAAGTAGACATGGCACAAGCACTACAACAAAACTATCATGTAAAGACGCTCTTGTTTTAACGCTTTTGTGTTCGTCTCTACGTCTGAAAACATCTTGTATGTAAAGATGTTTCTCAAAACGTTTTATATCACGTCACAGAATCTCTGACCATAGACATCTCTCCACCTCCCCACGCCTCGTCTCTCCAACTCCCCACTTCTTCAACCTCCCAACATCCCAACAGAAATCAATCTGCTGGCGGATGCTGTGCCGCCTCCCGCCTCTCGTCCGCCCTCCTCCACGCCGGCGGCCGCCTCCTCTCGCACTCTTCCTCCACGCCCGCCGCTGCGCCGCCACGCCGGCGGCCACCCCTCCTCCGCGCTCCACGCCATCGCGAGTCGTGACCTCGCCGCCGCCGCCGCGCGCGGCTCTCGCCCACGCCTCCTCCACGCTCGCGGCGCTTCTCCTTCGCGTCAACAACGGCTCCTTCACTAGCGCCGCGCCGGCCCCCACGACGTCCTCCTCCGCGTCGTCGATCCAAGCTGAGGCTAGGTGCTAGGGCGTGCTGCTCTCTGTCACTGGGGGCAACGACGGCTGCGTCACCTTCGTGGATGTGATGGGCGCGACCATGGACTCGACCGGTGTCATGCGCAGTCATGGCCTGCAGGAAACCTCCCGGACGCCCTCTTCACCGCTCGCTGAGTTGAAAGGGATCGACCAGGCGGAGGAGGGCGCCTGTGGTTTCCAAAGTTGCGCGTCGCTCTACTCACCTCCGTGAGGTATGAGTCATAGGAGGAGTCAATTTGCATTCACTGAACAAGTGCTAAATTGAAATAAATGAATGATCGAGGCATCGAGGGGAAAAATTATTTTATTGTTTATTCGTTGCATGCACGGGGCATTCAACTAGTCATTCCCAAAAGTAGAAATTATGATATGATTGTCGATTGCTAGGTTCGTCTGATCGAGGCGTGATTCAAGGGCCGTACCAAGCATTTTAGGGGCCCTGTGCCTGTTTGATCTTATTTTTTAGGTTCGTCAGATTGTTCTTATTTTCAGGTTGTCCTTTCTCTGTTTGATCTTGGTCATATTGTTAGATTGTCTTTAGGAAGCCTTTTAGCCATGAGTTTTGCTTACAGCTTGCTCTACTGCTGCCACGGTAGGGTTTATGTTTCAGTTCATTTTACTTTGTTCAGTCCCTGTATACAAAAATGCACAAGGAACTCGACTAAACTTAGTGAATAATACAAGCCGTTTGTCTTGGTAATAAGCCTTTTTGTTTTGTTCAGTAAGCTATATTATGGTCCGATGGATATTACAATTTGTTATGATTGTAGGCAGCTGAATGCACAAGGAACCTTCGTGGACGCGACCACGGACTCGACCAAATGCGTGATCAACCGTGCAATGGGAGGGCATGCCAATGCACAAGGAGCTGAATGCACAAGGAGCCTTTCTTAATGTGGCTCGATTGAACTTAATCGGCCCACGCTTTTATGCTTTCATTGTAGTTGGGTTGCATATTGTGTGATCCAACTTGAGTATCAATAACTCCGATCGGTAAAACAGAGCTTGACTGCACATGCATACTCTACAAGCAACCTTGATCACACCGTCTTGTGCCGGAACTTAAAATAATAATTTGATAATACGATCTGCGACTCATCGCTATCTCACCATTGTTTTATGGCACCGAGCAACTCGTTGCTTATTTGAATTGTTTACATTTGAATATTCGAACAAAGATAAAACTATTGAGAGCGCCCTTGCAAGAGGAGAGAGGCCGATAGCTTGGTTGAGAAAAGCTCGGACTTGAGTGTCGTTCACGTAATTTTACTTGATGAGTGCTTTTATGCAAGAAACATGGTTAGTTTTTCTACTTCATCGTTAATTGTCAACATGATACATCAAGCATTCAACATCTTTAAATTTCGGTCGACTATACATTGTTACTCACCAATCACCATGGATGGAAGTATCAGAGAAGCAAGTTGTTCATTTTCCATTAAGTCCATTAGTGATAATGCTATGATGTTTATGTCGTTTGTGATGTTTGCATAAATCTAGTTTTTAACATGCTTCACACCTTGATGTTTAGAACCAAAGCTACTCTAATGCCGGAGTGGCAACACCGACTGGGTCTATGATGATCCTTATGGGTGTCGCTAGAGGAAGTAAAATCGCTTGTAAATCGTAAAGTATGTTGAGAACCAAATATTTGGAGCACTTTGCATGTTTTCAAATTCCAGTGGTATACCATTCGGTTTTAACATATCTAGGTTAAACATTGACACAATTTAGTACTTGTGGTATTATTTATTTAAAATCATGGTAACGCATTTGACACCCTACTAGTCAATAACAAATGTTGTATTTCTTTAAACGATAGGATAATAGTGAAATCTTCTTGTTTTGATGAACCCAAGAAACAAAAATAAAGTTGTGGCCAAAGGAGCTTTAATGAGTAAAGATAAAACACGTGTGGTTGGAGGAGACATGTTTGGAGATGAATATTTTGTAGTTACTGCTCACACTATTACAAATATTGGGGATGAAAGATTGTTTAGACCATATGAAAATATACATACTATTAGAGATGCTATTGGTTGTGTTGTTTCTTGGTCTCACCATATGTAAGTCCATTTTTATATAATCATTGAGTATATTCCAATGTTTGATAGTGTTTAAACTCTATTATTCATGAAGAGCCTTTGCGCTTTTAGATCAAAAGAGCTAAGAAAACACTTCAATCGGTCACAAACACACTGGTATATTACATTCGCCTAATTTCACAAATAAACTTGTCATCTTACACTTTTCTAACCAGACATTTATTTCTTTTTCAACCGACTTTGCGTGATAATTGAGGACTACAAAGAGAATGCAATGGAGATGGAGGAGCTCATGTATTAGTTTTTCCTGGACAAAGCATATGGATAGATTCCAACTATTTAGAAAAAATTATGTCAATCCATAGGATCTTTTCCGATGTATCTGCACCTTTTTATATGGATGTTTGATTCAGCTTGTGAACTTCACTTGTCAGTAAATTCAAATATTTGTTGTCGCTATGAAGTGCATGCATACTCTACGCTTTCTTAGTTTGTCGATTGTGATAATATGATGCTTCCATGTGACGATATGTGCTCTCATCGCTTTCTAGTTTTTTGGATGAGGTGGAATAATGTCTTCATATGACAATATATGTTTTCGCTTGTAGCAAAATGCACGAATCAAATTTGAAATAATCCAATTAAATTTGAAATAAAAAATTTACAAGAAGATGTCCAAAAGACGCTTTTATGTATCTAGAGACGTATATAACGCTCTATAAAATATGTATAAATTGTATGCACATGAATTGAATTTATTTGTAAAAGCGTCTCTATGTTTGTTGGCACGCAAATCAGGCGTGTCTATATCACTAAAGACGTTATGTAAGTGTATCTACTAAAACGTCTCTACATACATAGACATGAATTTTAATGTCTCTATAAAGCGTCTTATATCTTGTACACATGTTTTACAAGCGTCTCTACGGTTCTTGACACGGTCCGTGGGGAGGCTCTCCAAGGATGTTTTATAAAAATGACTCTACGGTCCTCTAGAGATGAAATAACACGTCTCTAACCTATAGATTGGACGTCTCTACATGGGTGTTGTGTTGTAGTGAAGGCTGAAATCATAAATCATAATAAGCTTTATGTGATCAAGGTTATCGACAAGTCGATAACCGCCCATTTCTACCGGAAGCTAAGCATGGCTAAGCAATTAATCCGCAACTACTAAGTGACATGAGCTCATCCACGAGCCCTAATCACAGCAATAACCTAGGCTCACGGTAGTAGAGAATAATCATTTGCTAAGGAAATGCATCTACTAGGTCAACTAACGACAATAGTTTAACACAAAGTAGCAATGCATACATAGAATTTGTAATCAACATAAATACTTAAAATACTGGGATTAACATGATCAAACTGCTTGCCTTGCTGGGATGTGTCTTGCTGCAGAGGAGGATTCTCAGGCTCAATATATTCTTCGGAACCTAACGCGAAAATACGATAAAACTAATAAGAACGAAGAACACCAAATAAAACTCAACAAAGAAAGAACATCCAAATCCCAAGAAATTTATACAAAGAACTAGAGGATGATTTTATACAATTTTAGGAACAAGAATCATGCAATTTAGATCTATGATGCAAAAGTTACAGTCAATTTACTCTTTCTCAGCCTCTATAAATCAACTAAATTAATTATAGGTACTGTTCATGGCGAAAATTTCTAGAATGATCTAAGGTCCAAATTTTTATAGCAGTATATTATGACATCCTAATAACAAGCAAAGTTGAGCTTACTAAATTTGGAGCTATAATGATTTCCTTATGATTTTTCTAAGTTGTAAGCCTAGCACATTACATTTTCCAGAATCATAAACATGTTCAAAACCTATTTCATATTAAAGTACACTAACAGAGGAATTTAACAAAATTGATCTCGCACAATTTGGAGTTATACAGGAAAAGATATGCATTTTACAAGTTAAATTCTATTTTTGGGATATTCAAAATTGGCAGAAATCAAGTTATTTAAGTTACAAAATTTTCTGTGATAGGAACATGCTCAATAACATTTTTATATTAAACTACAGAGGCATAAAAATTTATTACAGCTGGAAACATTTAAAAGGGGTTAAAATGATTTAGTTATGAATTTCTAAAGTTCTGATACAATTTTTAGTTGATAAATAAATACTTTCAGAAATGAAATCCAACCCAAATGGAAATAAGCGACGTGGACGCTCGTGGGCCGTTGATGCGAAATCCAACGAGCCGCACGCATGGAAAACAGCGCACGCGCGCGATCTTAAAAAGGAGCCTGCCGTTGGATCAAGATCCAACGGCTCACGGGGAAGGATGCAACCGGACGGTGCGGTTGCCTCAACTATCCACGACCGCAGATCTAAAGATGAACGGCTCTGAGCACATATCTAATCGGAGAGTCCGATTGCACACACGATCTCAGCCGCAGATCGTGAGATGGACGGTCCAAAATGAAGAGGGGAACCGGATGGTCCGAACGCATCCCAGATTTGGGCCGCAGATCGCAAAATGGACGGCGGTCCAAGATCGAAGTGCAATCTGGAGCGCTGACACGTGGGGCCGCATGTCGCTGATCGTGAGTCACTTAACACGAAGCTTTAACACACGCACACGCACACGGGTCCACAGGCGCGAGACACAAGAATATTTTAGGACAGACAATTAATTACTAATGACCAATGATTAGTGATTATTAGCAATTAAAGTGTCCTAACGATTTACACAGAGATGGACTTAGGGACTGAGGGCCCACCTGGCAGTGGCACAGGCTGGCGGCTTCGGGCACATTTATTGCTAACAATGATTAGCAATAAATAAACCCAAAATCAGCCCTAATGACTTCTGGTTCTTGGTTTTAGGCTTACGGGCCCACATATCTGTAACACCCCAGCCCAACATGAGCCTGGAATGCTACTAAACAAACCCTAATAATTCTAATCATAGCAAACTTAATAAATTTCGGCAGAACCTCCCTTGTAAAGTTAATTACATGGAGGTTCCAACATTCAAATGAATCATAAATTAACCAAACTACCATCTAGAGACATCAAAAGATAATCAAAGATATGCTACATATCCAAAGAATCCAAATGAAGTATAAAGTTCAACTACTCATCGTTATTACACTTAAACCACCTCAAGACACAAGATATAATAAACCTTTGAGCATCTCGCCATTTACTAATAACAATTACTATCTCAAGATCATTCAACTTTATTTAGTTCATGTGGCATGTGTGTGACTAGCGCTACTTCCCCATGCATGTCGTTCTTGGCTCGGTACCTAAAACAACAACAACGCAAGAGTGAGTCCACAGACTCAAAGAAGTACGAAATAGAAGCCATAACATCAGCATCAATATACGTAAGATCAACAACAAACACTTCACATGCGATGCAATGCTCAAGGATCCTTTCTCTTTATCTTTCGTGTGCATTACACCGAATGCAGAGTATGCAACCGCCGCCGCATACCCATGCTCGCATGCGCGCACGCACGGGACCAATTGCCCATTACTCCGCAAGTAATGGGGACCTCAAGCCCACACTCCACGAGTGAGGATCTCGGCCCGCCACCTTCATGACGGGATCTCAAAGGAAACATACTTGGTCACCACATGACCAAGCCTCAATATGATCTCAATATGCACATGCTCATCATTTAATCATCATCAAATTACCACAAGACAGTAAGTACATACAACAATAGAGCATGGACATATATGACGCACCCATCAATCTTAAATCAACATCAAGCCAACAATCTCACTATGCTACCACATATCGAGAAGCACACAATCATGACTACCAAACACATTCACAAATCAAACAATGCACTTGCCTTAACCACGTGAGAACTGGAACGTGAAGTCGGTGCTGCCTCCGTACTCTTCCCCACCTAAATTCAATCAAGAACATAGACTAAGACCACAGTAACGAACCACATGAATTCTAAAACAAACACAACGGCAATAGCTCGCAACCCAATCCCGACTCCAAATTTCTAATTGCTGTTCTGTACCTTCTGTGAACAGTTAAGTTCTAAAATTCATATCTTTCTGTACAGAGGTCCAAATTACGTGTTCTTGGACTTCATTGAAAGGTTATCAAATTTCCCAACTAAACCTAGTTGGTGAGCTCCCTGATTCGGCCATCTAAAATCACTTTTAACCTGATTAACAAAACATCGATTTCACGTCACCCTTTCTGACAGTGCACTAAAACTATCATAACTTTCAGATCGTTTAACCAAATTTCGCGTTCTTGTGCTTCCTGAAAGCTACGACAATTATCTACAACTTTCGTTATACTGAGATCCTCTAATTATATCTTTAACTGATCGCAAAGTTCATATCACTAAAACCTGTCCAGAAACTGACAGGGTTGCAGAACAGCTGCACCAATAAAATCATAACTTTTGCTACAGAGGTCCAAAATTATGATCTAGCACTTCATTGAAAGCTATTGACGTCCTCTACAACTTTTAGGAGACGCCTGAGGCTGAATCCGCACTTAACTATATCAAAACGTCCTCTAACGCGATCTGCCATGAGGCGACAGAATTACCGACATAGAACAATTAAGTGCTAAGGCATCTAAACGAGGGGAAAACGTGGTTACCCTTGAAGAACCGCTTGTCGGGCACGACGAGCACCCACCAGCGAGCTCTTCCCAAAGATGGTCCCAATCTCTTCCTCTTCTTCCCCTCCAATAGCCGATCACCACCAGCGAACTCCTTCTTCTCCGAGTCGGCAAGCGAGGAAGACGGGCGGGCTTTGCCGGCAGCGAGGAGGCGCAAGGGCAAGGGAGTACAGCAGCTGGGAGACCATGGCAAGGGTGGTGCGCAGGGAGAGGATGGGGCGGCTGCCTAAGGGAGAGAGGAGGGCTCACGGGTGGAGGGGATGGGGCAAGGGAGAGAGGCGGCTAGGGTTAGGAGGGGGGAGGGAAAAGGAGATGCTCTCCCCCCCTTGGCCGGCCACACATGGGCCCCTATGGGCCAAAGCCCAGGCCCAAGTTTTCGGAAACTTTCAAAAACCCCCCTCTTTCTCCCGCTATAACATAATTTCCAACTAGTCCTTCGCCGGAAACAACTTCCTAATACTTTTTCCTTTTACTTAACTAGGTTTCTTCCCGAATTCTATTCTGGGGCACTACAATATCAGTGAGACATCTGGCCAGATTAAGACACCAATAATACTACTAATGATTGGGTATTAACTGTGTCCTAATTAGATGACGAAACGGAGTTTACGCCCGCAAAAACCCCGAGCGAACAGTGGCTTGTCGCCGCGACTCCAATGCATGCGCGCCACAAAACATCAAAATGGACTCGTAATAGCGATGCGAACCTAATGGTGATGACCTCGCCGGCGGTGGAGGTCTAGAACGCCGGCAAGCCGGAAAACACAAAAGGAGGCCATTTCGGCAAAACATGAAAACAGCAAAATGCTCCGCTGCGGTCCAGGAAAGCGAGTGCCAACACTTCTAGGGACTAATAAGAACCTACCTCACCAAGATGAGCTTTGAAGATGGTCGGGAAGACTCAACACGATGAAGTCCACCTTGAGCCGAGGAAGATGAAGAAGAAAATGGCAACCTGAGCAAGATGAACACCAATGGGTGATCAAAATAGCTTCATAAAGGTTCCCATAAGCTCCACAAGTAAGTAATTGCAAAAAGAACCACTTACCGGAGTTGGAGAAGAAAAGGGGTGAAATCAACCGAAAACCTCCAAACTTAAAATTGATTCATTCCTGTGAATGCAACCCAAAATTAAGTTAGGGGAAATATAAAGGAAGTTGAGGAGCTCAAAAGGGTACAAGAAAGATTGAAGGTGAACCACTGGACACCAAGATCGCCATTGGAGCTCTCGGGTCAACAATGGTGGTTTGAAGTGGTTTTGAGCTCAAACATAGAGGGGAGCTAGGTGTGGTGTAAAGGAACACCAGGAGGACCTAGAGGGGCAATATATAGGGAAGGGATTAGGGTTTCGAGCAAGAACATGAGTCCATGGTGGGCTCGGTTCATGCTATGGCCATAGACCAAGAAATGATGGGAGCAAGTGAGCACGGTGACAATGGAGGAGAAAGACTGATGCGCATTTAATGCCCCGCAGAGAGACGTTGACGAGAGCAAGCTTGACAAGACAGTGCGAAGCTGCCCTCTCTCTCTTTCTGCCATTGCCTGCATGCGCCGCACAGCTAACCCAAGGAGGAAGAAGAACAGAGAAAACAAGCCACGACCGTTGGATTTGAGATGGACGGCCACGATTTAAATGGGTCCGCCGGACAGTCCGATTGACCTCGGAAATCCGGACGGTTGGATTGAGATCCAACGGTCCCAATTGAATTGTAACACCCCAGCCGAACATGAGCCTGGAATGCTACTAAACAAACCCTAATAATTCTAATCAAAGCAAACCTAATAAATTTGCAGAACCTCCTTGTAAAATTAATTACACTGAGGTTCCAACATTCAAATGAATCATAAATTAACCAAACTACTATCCGAGACATCAAAAGATAATCAAAGATATGCTAAGTATCCAAAGAATCCAGTTGAAGTATAAAGTTCCACTACTCATCATTATTACACTTAAACCACTTCAAGAGACAGATTTAATAAACTTTTGAGCATCTCGCCCAAATACTAAAACAATTACGATCCAAGATCATTCAACTTTATTTAGTTCACGTGGCATGTGTGTGACTAGCGCCTACTTCCCATGCATGTCGTTCTTGGCTCGGTACCTAAAATGACAATAAAGCAAGAGTGAGTCCACAGACTCAAGAAGTACGTAAATAGAAGCTATAACATCAAGATCAATATGTAGAAGATCAACAACAAAGTATTTCACATGCAAATGCAATGCTCAAGGATCCTTTCTCTTATCTTTCGTGTGCATTACTACCAGAATGCAAAGTATGCAACCGCCGCATACCCATGCTCGTGCGCGCACGCACGTGGACCAATTGCCCAATACTCCGCAAGTATTGGGGACCTCATGTCCACACTCCACGAGTGTGGGATCTCAAGCCCGTCACATTCATGACGGGACCTCAAAGATGTGCATACTTGGTCATCACAAGACCAGGCCTCAACATGATATCAAAATGCATATGCACCATCTCTTTTCAACATCAAGCACCAATGGCGTAACAACATTCATGAATAAAGGCAATAACAACATTCATGAATAAAGCATATCCAAAGTTTGAACATTCACCACTCTGATTATGCACACTTATCAACAGCCACACGACATTAACAAGCATCAAACCCGCATTCATGTCCAAGCAATCACAAACAAGGATCAAACGATGCACTTGCCTCAACCGTGCGGGAACGACGGACGCCAAGAGGGCGCTGCCCTCGAATCACGCTCCTACCGAACATAAAGATAACCAGACTAAGTCCAACATACTGGACCCAAAGCAAAAATAACAACAGAATTGAACTCGCTTAACTCCCAAACGTTTCCAAACTTCCAATTTCTAGCGATCGTTTTGGCGTCCACTGCGGGCAGTTAACTTCTAAAAATCATAACTTTCTGCTCAGGAGTCCAAATAAGTTGTTCTTGGACTCTCTTGAAAGCTAACTTAACTACCTAAATAAACGTAGTTGGGGAGCCCATCCAATTCGGCCTTATACTGCCTCTACCAAGCCAAACTACAGAACCACAATTATCACGTCGGGTTCTCTGGACAGTGCACTAAAACCACCATAACTTTTGCTACGAAAGTCCAAATCAAGCTTTCTTTATCTCTCTAAAAAGGTATTGAAATTACCCACATTTTTCGTTATACTGAGATCCCCTGATTCTCCTTCTAAATAGCAGTTTTATCTAGATTTCTACAGGCTGTCCAAAACTGACAGATTAACAGAGCAGCGATACTAAAAACTTCATAACTTCCTGAACGTTAATCGGATTTGGATGATCTTGGCGGCCACTGAAAGCTAATAATATTATCTAAATAACTCTAGGAGATCAAAATCCCTAATTCTGCTTCTAAACACCCTAAACAGACCGCGCAATATTCTGGACAGAATTGAACGTTGAACAGAATTAATCCGATCCAATCGATCTAATCGCAGTCGCATCTAATGACTTTCAAACATCACATGAAACCCATCGTTACCCTTGATGACGTGCAGGACGACGACGAACAGGCCTCGAAGAAGGTGATCCTCCTTCTCCTCTCTTCCTTCTCTTCTCCCTTTCCTTCTCACTTTCTTGGTCGGCAACAGCAGCGAATGATGGAGGCAAGGGCTGCCATGGGGAGGAGGCACCATGGTGGTGCTACAGTGGCGGCGTGCACTGTAGCACACACGCTACAAGAGAAAAATTAGGTTTTCCCCTTCTTTTAATAGTGGCTAGCCCTCATGGGCCTCTTGGGCTAAGGCCCGAGGCCCAAGTTATCCCAATTATGCTAAAACCCTCTATAATCGCTAATTAAACTATTCTCTATTTGATCCCACTCTTAATTCGAATATTCTCTTCAATTAATTTGGAGTATTACATTCTACCTCTTAAACTGAATTCGACTCGAATTCAAGCCACGCTTCGTGAAAGAGATGATCACAGCTAAAACTTATTAACATTGCCACGAACTCGCGGTGAATAACTCCGGATATTGCTCACGCATGCGAGACTCAAATTCCCAGTGGCCTCTCTCTCGGTCATCGCGACAAAAATACCTTGACGCATCGACGCGTTACGCCTTACTACTTGTCCCAACCTTTCAAGAGTCACTCGACGGACACGCCTCAAGGCACGGTCTTACTTGTGGGTCAACTGTTCTAAGGAAGCTTTACCTCCATTTCTCCAATACTCCTCGACAATAGGTCATACAAAACATTCCGTGCTACACGCCAGACTCCAAATCGTCCTAGTGATACGCTATCTCCCAAATCTCGCAACTTCCAGAACAACCAATGTACCTTGGGCCAATATTCCTTTGGCACCAAACCACAAAACCTGTGCATAACACATAGAACTCTTGTTCCTTGTATCATTCGATCTCTTAACTTTGACAATGAGCACCTCCTTTAACCCGGAGGCACAATGAACTTGTTTTAAAACAAACTATTTTAAAACAGAACCCAATTGAAAATAAAAGGGTATCACCGCAACACGCATTACCAAGTGCTTACTAAAAGAGTTAAATCCAAAACCAAAAGATTCGTCATGAAACTCTTCCACTTTCCAAGTAGGCGCTTGCCAATGATTACCACAAAGCCAAAGGCAAAATCACATGTATGCCCAATACAACCATTTCCTTTCTTTGTCTTAACCGAAAAGAACCACGATACCTAAAAGAAACAACTCCATTTATAATTTGGCATCCGCTTAGGACAAGCTCAAATAAAAACTAAGAGAATAATTCATCATTCGAGAATACAACCTTTTCTCAAACTTTCTTTAAGAATTTAACTTTCTTTAAACCATGAGATTCCAAATCATCGCATAACACACTAAATTGTTTCTCTTAATTTGACCATCTCAAAGCTATGCTCAAACTGACGCAAGATCCACACCTATGTAGAGATACTCTTTCAATTCATAATAACATACTTTGATCAACTTCTCTACTAAAGGAATTACTTTGACAAATAATTCCAAACACACCTCAATATATCTTTTCTCCACAATCACGTCACCTTCATCTTTTATGGATAATCAATGTGAAACTCACCACATTCACACTCATCTACTTTACCCAAAGTATTCTATCAAAGATCAACACACTATTTAAAATTCGCCTGCTCATCCTCCTCTACATATAGTATTGGGTCTCAAAGGTCCCGCATAACATGCAAAGCCCCAAATGTAACCTCCAACTCTTACCTTGAATTTCTAGTATAATTGATAGGAAGTCCTCAAATTGCTTACTAAAATTTCACATGACTCAACAATAACCTCGCTTATTAATATCAACATTCCTCACTAAACAAATACCACCTAAAGCGATTCATTTCACCAACCTTAGACCTTCTCTAACCCATATCAATCAAATTCACTACACGCCACCATATACTCATTCACCATAATTTAACTAATTGATCAAGATTCAAACGTACTCAATCACTAACATCAATAAAAAATATTCTTGACCACGCTATCTTTAGAGATAATCTAACTCCCATAGGGTTAATCATCGAGGCCAAGTCATACTTGACAATATCTCAACAATCCTCGCTATCCCATTAATTAACACGACTAATAGATTTCTACATCGCTACTCTCATTAACTTCACCATCAAAACTCTTCTACACAATATTACTAAGTATCCAATTGCGACTTCGTAATAATTTGTCAAGAGTCCATACTTTCGTTAACTCCAACATTCCAACATAGACAAAGGTTATTGGATCATAACTCGCCATAGGTTCCACTAGTTGTAACACTAATCAATTTTATTTCATCGCCAAAACATTCCAACGAATCCTCTCCGTGTGTTAAAGGTCAAAACCAATCCATCGCTTCATCGCTCTTCAAATAGCTTGGTTCCCAAAATTTCACCACTATCATATACTTGTCCACCACCAACCATGCCAAATTACACTTTAGAAGACTCAAGAACACAAGTTGGTTAATTCCTTTCTCAAAAGGAAGAGACAAACTAATACAAGTTTCAACACACAAGAAAACATTGCCCCTCCGAGTGAGCACGAGACCAAGAGAAATAACAAAGGAAAAGACCTCTAAAACAAAATTACAAGTCTCACTGATGAGGGCACATGTCCCACAAGAAGGAACTTTCAACCTCCAAGAATCAAAATAAAATACTACTATGGAAAACCCAAGAAACTCTTAAGCTGTAACAACAGGAAGGTTGCAAATTACCAAACTTAACTCCAACCTTCAATACTTATGGTACATATTTTCCATTAACAAAGAAAGCAATTTTCTTTGATTACAACATTACTTGCCAACACAAACCAGAAATGCCCTTTAAAACCAAATCATATTAACCACTTAGGAACCAATCAGAACCTTTTCAAACGTCACATTGCCCAATTAATTCCATCTACTACCTAAATCATGAACTCTCAAAAGTCCACGAATACAAACTCCAAACATTTCATTTGATGATATTACGAAAGACAATTAACTTACTTTCTCTCTAGAAGAATCATCACCACTACGACGAGTCAGAATCTCTTGTGGACAATCTTACTAACATCAAGAATAATCTACCCTTAACAAGACTCGTTATCGTTAACTCTTCCTTTTATTAAGCCTCCAAAGGCTTACCAAACTGTTAGATGCCTCTTTATCATCTCATCCTCAATTGAGGGTATACCAAATTCTTGCAACCTCACTACAAAAACCATTGTATTTTAGAGGGTACCGACTACACAATTTAAAAAGTTATTCCACGACCCTTCCATCAAAGACATACTATTATCCGATAATTCTACCATCACGTAAACATTGTTCATCCATTAAATCCCATCACTTTATCTCTTAGTGATGCTCAACACCAACCTTTAATAGACAATAATTGCACCTAGCAATTACATATAATCGCTAAGTATCCACCAAAGATTACTCCAAGATTAATATCCACTAAGACAATAATCTAACTCCTTTGAACTTAACCATCCCAAACATTTAGATTAATCCATTGAGATTCGCTAATCCAATTTACCAAAGAAGTTTACCAAATGTATCACTCTTAATGATCAACTCAATTCATCAATGTTCCACACTTTTATTAACTTTATTGATTACAAATTGGTATAGCCACACTCTTAATCACGGCTCATTAAGAACTACTACAAGACACTTTCAAATTTATCAACTTTCCTTTCAAGGATCTTAGTTATGATCGATCATGCACACATCGCACCTAACGTGATAACTCATATCATATCTATTAATTTCTTTGATTATAACTTCTCACTTAACCAAGACAAAACATCGCTAAAGGGTTTAACATCTTTTCCCATAAAAAGAACCATTAATCTTCAACACTCAAAATACCCAAGAGATACATTGGGTCAAAGCCTTCCTGTACTAAAGGACTTGCAAAAGGAAACATTCATTATCCAAAAACTTCAAGCGAATAAATAGGTTAAGTTTTCCAATAAGAAAGACAAAGCTCCAATACAAAGGTCAATCTTGACAATTAGCAAAGTTCACCAATCGCGAGATAACTCAACGGTTGGGAAAACAATAATTGATTTACAGGACAAATTAAGCCAATGGAAACACACCAATATTTTTCAAAGCAATCCATCAATCACAATGAACTAAGAACCCAAGAGAAACTCATCAATCACAACCGGATAAGAGTTGACCAAATTCAATTTCAAGGAAGAGAACAACTCTTCTAAATATAAATACTTGCTATCAACGCTCAGATCACGCTCTCCTGTGGACACTTCGCTAATCCTATACCACAAATGGTGGTGTAACTGTATAGCCCAGACCACAACCACTACCTCCACCTCTCAACATGGGTTATCCCCACACATATAACCTTACCATTATAATATAGATATATCAAATCGTCTCATAACAGAATCATCAATACATCTCAATAGAAGCGTAAATGCAATGCAAAAACTCAATCCCAACCATCGTGCTTTGTGTGTCAAGTTTAATGATTCAAAACCACGGACCTACAGCCCATCTCGATACTAATCAGAACACCCCAAATTGAACATGAGCCCGGAATGCTACTAAACAAACCCTAATAATTCTAATAAAAGCAAACCTAATAAATTTAACAGAACCTCCTTGTAAAATTAATTACACTGAGGTTCCAACATTCAAATGAATCATAAATTAACCAAACTACTATCCAGAGGCATCAAAAGATAATCAAAGATATGCTAAGTATCCAGCAATCCAAAGTGAAGTATAAAGTTCCACTACTCATCATTATTACACTTAAACCACTTCAAGAGACAGATTTAATAAACTTTTGAGCATCTCGCCCAAATACTAAAACAATTACGATCCAAGATCATTCAACTTTATTTAGTTCACGTGGCATGTGTGTGACTAGCGCTACTTCCCCCATGCATGTCGTTCTGGCTCGGTACCTAAAATGACAATAAAGTAAGAGTGAGTCCACAGACTCAAGCAAGTACGTAAATAGAAGCTATAACATCAGATCAATATGCGTAAGATCAACAACAAAATATTTCACATGCAAATGCAATGCTCAAGGATCCTTTCTCTTATCTTTCGTGTGCATTACTACAAGAATGCAAAGTATGCAACCGCCGCCGATACCCATGTCTGCGGCGCACGCACGAGGACCAATTGCCCAATACTCCGCAAGTATTTGGGACCTCATGCCCACACTCCACGAGTGTGGGATCTCAAGCCCGTCACATTCATGACGGGACCTCAAAGATGTGCATACTTGGTCATCACAAGACCAGGCCTCAACATGATATCAAAATGCATATGCACCATCTCTTTTCAACATCAAGCACCAATGGCGGTAATAACATTCATGAATAAAGGCAATAACAACATTCATGAATAAAGCATATCCAAAGTTTGAACATTCACCACTCGATTATGCACATGTATCAACAGCCACACGACATTAACAAGCATCAAACCCGCATTGATGTCCAAGCAATCACAAGCAAGGATCAAACGATGCACTTGCCTCAACTGTGCGGGAACGACGGACGCGAAGAGGGCGCTGCCCGGAATCACGCTCCTACCGAACATAAAGATAACCGACTAAGTCCAACATACTGGACCCAAAGAAAAATAACAACACAATTGAACTCGCTTAACTCCCAAGCGTTTCCAAACTTCCAATTTCTAGCGATTGTTTTGGCGTCCACTGCGGGCAGTTAACTTCTAAAAATCATAACTTTCTGCTCAGGAGTCCAAATAAGTTTTTCTTGGACTCTCTTGAAAGCTAACTAAAATACCTAAATAAACGTAGTTGGGGAGCCCTTCCAATTCGGCCTTATACTGCCTCTACCAAGCCAAACTACAGAACCACAATTATCACGTTGGGTTCTCTGGACAGTGCACTAAAACCACCATAACTTTTGCTACGAAAGTCCAAATAAAGCGTTCTTTATCTCTCTGAAAAGGTATTGAAATTACCCACATTTTTCGTTATACTGAGATCCCCTGATTCTCCTTCTAAATAGCAGTTTTATCCAGATTTCTACAGGCTGTCCAAAACTGACAGATTAACAGAGCAGCGATACTAAAAATTTCATAACTTCCTGACCGTTAATCGGATTTGGATGATCTTGGCGGACACTGAAAGCTAATAACATTATCTAAATAACTCTAGAAGATCAAAATCCCTAATTCTGCTTCTAAACACCCTAAACGGACCGCGCAATATTCTGGACAGAATTGGACGTTGAACAGAATTAATCCGATCCAATCGATCTAATCGCAGTCGCATCTAATGACTTTCAAACATCACATGAAACCCATCGTTACCCTTGATGACGTGCAGGACGATGACGAACAGGCCTCAAGAAGGTGATCCTCCTTCTCCTCTCTTCCTTCTCTTCTCCCTTTCCTTCTCACTTCCTTGGTCGGCAACAAAGAATGAATGATGGAGGCAAGGGCTGCCATGGGAGGAGGCACCATGGTGGTGCTACGATGGCGGCGTGCATCTGTAGCACACACGCTACAAGAGAAAAATTAGGTTTTCCCCCTTCTTTTAATAGTGGCTAGCCCTCATGGGCCTCTTGGGCTAAGACCGAGGCCCAAGTTATCCCAATTATGCTAAAAACCCCTCTCTAATCGCTAATTAAACTATTCTCTATTTGATCCCACTCTTAATTCGAATATTCTCTTCTGAATTAATTTGGAGTATTACATGAATAGTGCAACCGCACGGTCCGAATGCTCGCGCGAACGTGGGCCGAGCGATGAAGATCCAACGGCTGATATCAATCGCGCGCTAGGAAGGGAACCAGGTGCGATTAGTTGGTTCGCCAAGTCCACCGCTCGAGCCCGACTCCGACTCAAACCCAAGGAACAAAGGAACTGTGTTTTAGATTTTTTAAGAAGACAGAGGCTTTTGAGGATTTATTAGAGGTAGCAATTTAACTCCAAAAATTCTGAAATTTTTACAGGAGCTTGCTGACTTAGACATTGACCTTATGTAAAATTTTCAGAGGTTTTTATGCATTGCATTTTTCTCCAAAAATTCTACAAGGTACTGGTTCAAGGTTTGACTGAGAGTCAAGCAGGTTTGACTACCCTCTAAAAGTATTCAAACAATTTCTAAAAATTGTGAAATTTTTCAGAGGGGCCACATACCATCCCAAGAACTTAGGAAAAATATTTCCAGGAGATGATCAAAAGGTTTGACAAGATTGTTTTTGAAAGATCAAGATTTGGATCAAAGACTTGTGACTTTGTATATCCCTAGCTCTTGTACAAAAATTGTTTAGTACACACAGGAAATACATGATGTAAGAAAAAGTTTTAATTTCTACTCATTTTCTTACATTTGAAACACAAGCTCAAATTGGGATGTTACTGATTTAGTCATGTGTGTTTCATGAAGGTGTATTGTGATTGCATGCCCTTGTTAAAAGAGGTTGCTCTGATAGTGCGGGTGGTGTATTAGATATACTCCAGAACAGGTTGGCTGTTGCAATCTTATTGAGATAACAAAATGTTATGAAATAATATACTGTGTTTCTTTTGGAAAGGTTTATGATGGGATTTAATAGGTGACATGTGTTTGCTTGATGGTGAAATTGTCGGATAAAAGTATGTCTTTGATGAAAGAGTTTTGGTGTAACCTTTTAAATTGTGTAGTAGGTTCCCTCTAAAAATAAAGTGTTTGTTGTAGTGAGGTTGTAAGAATTTGGTATTCTCTCAATTGAGGATGAGATGATAAAGTAGTACGTAACAGTTTGGTCAGCTTTTGGGGACTTTATAAAGAAAGAGTTGATGTTAACGAACCTTGTTAAGAGTGAATTATTCTTGATGTTAGTAATAATGTCTACAAGAGATTATGACGCATTGGAGTGGTGACGATTCTTCTAGAGAGAAAAGTAAGTTGATTGCTTTTCGTAATATGGATTAAATGAAAAGTTTGGAGTTTTGCATTCATTATCTTTTGGGAGTTCATGATTTATGTAATAGATGAAGTTAGTTTGAGCAGTGTGACGTATTGGAAGGTTCTATTTGGTTCATAAATGATTAATGTGATTTGGTTTTAAAGGCATTTCTTGTTTGGGTTGACAAGTAATGATGTAATCCAAGAAAATTGCTTTATTTGTCAACGAAAAATGAGTACCATAAGTATTTGAGGTTGGAGTTAAGAATTATAATCTGTAAGTTTCCTGTCGTTACAGCTTAAGAGTTTCTTGAGTTTCAATGGCAATATTTTATCATGATTTATGGAGGTTGAAATTTCCTTCTTGTGGGACATGTGCCCTCAACCGTGGTTTCGACTTTTGTTTTTAGAGATCATTTCTATTTGACTGTTTCTCTTGGTCTCGTGCTCACTCCGAGGAGTAATGTTTTCGTGTGTGTCGAATCTGGTGTGAGTTTGTCTCTTCCTTTTTGAGAAAAGAATTAATCAACTTGTTTTGTCGAGTCTTATAAAGTGTAGTATGGCGATTAGTTGGTGGTGGACAAGTTTATGATAGTGGTGAGGTTTTTGGGGACCAAGCTAATTGAAGAGCAGTAGAAAATGGATTGGTTTTGACCTATAACACCTGGAGAGAATTCTATTTAAATGGAATGTGTGTCGATGAGAAAAAATTGATTAGTGTTACAACTAGTGGAACCTATGGTGAATTATGATCCAGCAACCTTTGTCCATGTTGGGATTATCGAAATTATGGACTCTTAATGAACTTATTAGAGTATCGCAATTGGATACTGAGAATGATTATGTAGAAGAGTTGTGGTGGTGAAGTTTAATGAGAGTAGCGGTGTGGAGAAACCTAAGCGTCGTCTTAATTAATGGGATAGCAGGAATTGTTGAGCTATTGTCAAGTATGACATGGCCTCAGTGAGTAACCCTATGAGAGTTAAATTATCTATAAGGATATCTTGGTCAATCAGTTAGGGTTTCGCGAACGGAAATATTGTGGTTGTGTAACTGAATTGGATTGGTGTGGATTAGAGAAGGTCTAAGATTGGTGAACTAAATCGCCTTGGGGCGGTTACTTGATTAGTGGGGAATATTAATATTAATGACTGAGGTTATTATTGAGTTGTGTGAAGTTGTAGTAAATGGATTTGAGAATTTCCTATCAATTAAACCAGAAATTCATGGTAGGAGACTTGGAGGTTGATTTTGGGCTTTGTATTTTTATGCTAGGACCTTGGAGACCCAATATTATGTGTAAAAGTAGATGTATAGAAGTAAATTTTGAATAGTGTGTTGACCTTTGATAGAATACTTTGGGTAAAGTAAATGAGTATGTACTGAGAATCTGAAGTTGATTATGTTTAACAGAATGAGATGATGTAGTTGTGGGTGAAAAATCTTTATTGAGGTGTTGGAAACCATTTGTCAGAACAATTCCTTGGTATAGGAGTGGACTAGAGAATCCTTTTGTGGATTAGTAGGGTCCCTCTAAATAAGAATGGTTGTTCTTTCGGTTTGAGGATCATTTTAGGATTATCGGATAAGAGGAAGGAGTTAGTGTGATAATTGTGGAAACCTATGATTTGGAAAAAGGTTTTTTTTATAAAAAAAGAATATCTAAGAAAAGAATGTTCTCTCGAGTAGAGAAGTGCTCTATTGGTTCTTGTTTGAGTTGGGTTCTTGTGATAGAGATCATGTACAATTTGGGTTGACTTATGTTGACAAGGTGGTTCTGTCCGATTCAGGAGAATAAATGAAGTATTTGATTTGGGCATTCGAGCGAATTCTCTTTTGGCTTATATGGTGTTTAGTTGCAAACTGCCGAGTTGGAATGATGGAAGGTTTTCATGAAGAATCTCTGAATTTGGATTTGAGTGTCTTGGAGGAAGTTGGAATTGCATTGTGAATCCTTTGTTTTCAGTTGAATCTGATTATTAAAGTTTGATTAAAATAAGTTGTATTGCGTGTCCTTGCTTAATGGAGGATCTCCTCATTATGATGAAGAGATCGATTGAGAGATGGAACAAGAGTTCCATATGTTTACGTGCAAGTTATGTGGTTTGGTCCCGAAGAGATAGATAGCCAAGAGTATATTTGGTTTGTTCTGGAATTTGCGGGGATTTTGGAATATAGCAATTCCCTAGAACCGTCTTGAGTCCTAGAGCGGGGTATATAATGTTTTGTATGAGCTGGTGTTGAAAGAATGCTTGAGGTATTTGGAGTGTGATGTTTCATAAGAGCCGTTGACTAGCGAGTAATACCGCATCTTCGAGTCCTATCTGTTGAGTGGTTCTGGTTACGTTGGTACGAGTGCTGAGGCGTAATACATCAGTTGCATCAAGGTGTTGTGGTTCCATAACTCTGAGAGGAAAAAAATTGGGAATTGGAGTCTCGCATGCGCGAGCAATATCTGAAAATATTCACAGCAGGTACGTGGTATAGATGGTAAAAATTTTAGCTGTGGTTGTTCTTTGGCGTTAAGCGTGGTAAGAATTCGGGGCCGAATTCTGTTTAAGGGGGTAGAATGTAATACCCCAAGTTTATTTAAGTAAGAAGAAGTAAATTAGAGAGAAGGACCAATTAAAAAAGTGTTTTAACAGGAGATTAGAGGGGGGTTTATGCATAATTTGGATAACATGGGCTGTGGGCTTCCGACCCACAGCATTTAGGCCCATGAGGGGCCGGCTACCAATAAAAGGAGGGGGGAAATCCTAGGGTGGCATCGAGCACTGTGCTACAAGAATCGCCACTACTACGATGCCTCGTGAACAAGAGCCCCGCCTCCTTGCTACTGGCCAATTGGAGGAAGAAGACGATCACTCTTGTGGAGGTTGGCCAACAAGGAGGAGAAGGAAGGAAGGAAGAAGAAGAAGAAGAGGAAAGGGAGGGATCATGGCCTGGGGTGGGTGTTCATCGCGTTCGGTAGCGGTTCTTCAAGGGTAAGACCCCATCCCCTTCCGATTAGTGGATTATTTGAACTTAAGCAATGTTGGTCTTTAGGTCTGTTTAGGGCAGATTGGGTTGGATGACGTTTTTGAGATGTTTAACAGCATAATCTGACTAGGATGCCTCCTAGAGAATTGTAGGCGATGTTGATACCTTTCTTTAGAGTACAAGATCGCGTCGTTTAGACGAGCGATTCAAAAGTTATGAATTTCGTAGCGCTGCTGTTCCGTAAATCTGCTATGATTTTGACAGTTTTTAGTAATCAGACTTAAGAGGATAGTTAAATGAATTTCTGGGAGGTCTTACTATAACGAAAGATGTATATAATTGTCTTAGCTTTCAGGTAAGCTAAATAGCATGGAATTTGGATCATTATTCTGAAAGTTATGATAGTTTTAATATCTCTGTCCAGAAACGCAACGTGAATTAGCTGTTTTGTTCATCAGCTTGGTAGGGGTAGTAGATGGCCAAATATGGAAGGCTCACCAACTAGGTTTAGATGAGGGATTTGATAAGATTTCTAGGGAGTCCAAGAACACCCCATTTGGATCTCTGTACTAAAAGATATAAATTTTTGATTATGACTGTCTGTCGAGGGGACAGACTGCTGCTTAGGATTTTGGAGTTGGGGTTGCGCGACAGAGTATAGTTTTTTTGTAAGTGTTTTCAACTTTATTTTGGTCCAGTATTGTTATCTTAGAGTGCTTGTTGACTTACCTCAGGTGGGGGATTGGTTCCGGGGGCAGCGACTCTTCGCGCCCTTTGTTCTCGCATCGGTTGAGGCAAGTACATTGTTTGATAAATTGGTTGTGAATGCTTGATCATGATTGCGTGTATTTGATACATGATAGTGATGCATGGTTGCTGGCATGATTTGTGTACTAATAATGGTGAATTCTCAAAGTATGATTAAGTTCAGTTCATGTTTGATGTTATTGCTTTTGGCATGTTGATGATGAATAGAGAACTATGCATGTGCATATTGAGATCATATTGAGGTTTGGTCATGTGTTCACCAAGCATGCATATCTTTGAGGTCCCCTTCATGTATATGACGGGCTTGAGGTCCCCTTTACTTGCGGAGTATTGGGCAATTGGTCCCTGCGCTTGCGAGCACAGGCATGGGTATGCAGCGACGGTTGCATACTTTGCATTACCGGTAAAATACAAAAAGAGATAAAGAGAAAGGATCCTTGAGCATTGCATATGCATGTGGAATAATTTAATGATATACTTCTAGAAGTGGATGCTGATGTTATAATTTTGTATTGTATGTCTTTTATATGTACTTGCTGAGTCTGTGGACTCACCCTTATTGTTGTTGTTGTTTTAGGTACCCAATCCAAGAATGACATGCATGGGAGGGAGTAGCTTTAGGTTCGCACGTACACTGCCATGAAACTTTGATAGTTGATTAAATTTCAGATCATACCTTAATAAATGATCAAACTGCTTAAGGGATTGATTATGGTGTTTACGCGTTGGATTATTTGTCATAATGATGAGTAGCATATTCTTTTGGATGATTGTGATTATGCTTTAGTCACTTAGTATACCATGAGTGCCTATTGTTTATTATGCGAGTTGGATTTCTTGATTTTGATACTTGTACCTGTTGAAACTCCTAGAATAGTTAGCTAAACAAAGGAGATTCTGCCGGATAGTAAAGTGTCAAGTTTTTAATTTGTTGTATTGTTAGTTTAGTAGCATTCCAGGCTCAGACCGGGCTAGGGTGTTACAATAGATATAGCATTTGAAACAACTTCTACTCTATGTATTTCATTTATTAAATTGCAAGTAATTACCAATAAGTCTCCTTGATGGCGATACCAATAAGTCCTTTTTTTCTTGGAGGGCACTTCATCATTTGAATCGGAGTCGGAATCCGAATATTTTTCATCGGAATCCCACTCTCCAATATGAGTTTCATTCTTGCCATCTTTGTGAAGCTTCTTAAAGAGCTTCTTCTTGCCATTATACACCTTCTTCTTTGATGATTTTTCCTTATCATCCTTCTTGTTGGGGCAATTAGAGATAACATGCCCTTCTCATTGCACCCATAGCAACGAATATTGTTCTAACACTTGTTATCATTTGAGGATTGCCCTTTCTTGCTCTTGTCGAAGTTGAAGCTTCGATGTGGGCGTCTTCTCATGAATTTCTTCATTCTCCTCACAAGGAGAGCAAACTCTTCTTCTGAGTCCTCTTCTCCATCTTCTTCATCACTTGATTCCACTTTCGTCTTGAAAGCGGTAATCTTCTTCTTGGAAGATGATTGCTCCAATAGCTCTTCCTTGTCCTTTTTTTTATAACTCAGTGGGTATTAGGTTGCCCAAAAATCCAGTTGGCGTCATACTTGGCAACTTAGGAGAGTTGAGAAATAGCGTCACCAACATCTCGTACTTGTCCGATAGGGCCCTAAGAATCTTACGCACAATATCAACATGAAGAAGGTTAGTACCAAGGCCTTTGAGTTCATTTATGATGTTGTTGAGGTGAGAGTACATTTCATTTATATCCTCATGAGGCAACATCATAAATATCTCATACTTAATCCAAAACCTAAGCAATTTGGCCTCTTTGACCATGGATGTTCTCTCATGAATTTCCGAAAGGGTAGTCCAAATATCATGAGCGGTTTCTAAATTGCTCACTCTATTGAACTCATCTGCGTTCAAAGCACCAAAGAGAGCATTCATTGCTTGAGCATCTAAATGAGCATTACTCCCCTCAAGTTCGGTGGGATGTAGTGGATCAAGATGCATAACGTAACCCTCATTTATGATTCTCCATATATTCGGACTCATGGCTTTTAAATAAATAGACATCCTAATTTTCCAATATGCATAATTAGAGCCATCAAACAAAGGAGTCTTTCCTATAGCAATTCCCTCACTAGCCATCCTTTTGTCTCTTAGACGGTTAAGTCTAAATCAATGAGAGACCAAACTCTGATACCACTTATAGGATCAAGGATAACCGACTAGAAGGGGATGAATAGGAGGTTTTTAAAACTTTTGACTAATTAACAATTTTTGAACTATGTCTAAACTAGATACAATTCTAGCTAAGCAATTCTACACAAATAAATTGCTAGAAATGTAAATGCGGAAGAGTAAAGACAAAAATAAACCACAGTGGAGACAAAAAAGTTTTTCCCTTGGTATCAAAGATTTGCCGGTCTTCACTAGTCCACGTTGAGGAAACTTGAACCAATCAAACCGGCTCCAGAAATTAAGCCTTCGCCCTCGATCACTATCATTGCTCTTCCTCTACTCCTGAGATGGTGAGCACGCAACCACTTCACAATCCTTTGCCAGGGCTCTTCACAATCTTCTTTGAAGAGCTCACCGCGCAAGACTTCCTCCCAAACCATCTAGGTGCTGGCAAGCACCAAGAGTAATAGACCAAGTGTTTGCTTGAGGAAGAATCAAGTGCCAACAAAATCAACTAATGATGCAATGCACTTAAATGCTCTCAACTACCTCAAAATGAGAACTCAAAGCAAATGAATAGTAGAGTGTCTAAGAGCTCAAGAGTATTCAATAAGAGTGAATAAGCTTAGCTACTTCTGCTGGAGGCAGATGGGGAGGTACTTATAACCCTCACCAACAAAAACTAGCCATTAGAGTCGAAAACCCTGAAGAAATCAGCATTTGCGGTAATACCACCATTCAAGCCTGATAATACCACAGCTGACTCTCAACAGTCGACCGTTGTTCATTAAATGCACCTGACACAGCCGTTGAAAAGGTGCTGCGGGACTTCTGCCAACTAAAAATCTGTATTACCGCACAATGGTAATACCGGTCGGCTATATCGGTACTACCGATTTTCAGGGCTCAAAAAAATCTCAAGAAAACACGCTCTCTGGAAAAAAGATATAGCCAGAAAGATCGGTATTACCTACATGTGGTAATACCGCTGAACAAATGCAGTCATACCAATTGGTCCTCGACTAGGTCCTCGATCAGGTCTTACGACCAGTGTCTACGACTACTGTTCATGACCAGTGTCTACGACCACTGTTCCACGACCAGTGTTTACGACCACTGTCTTTGACTAGTGTCTACGAACACTGTTCACGACCAGTGTCTACGACTAGTGTCTACGAGAACCTCTCTTTAAAAACATGCCGCCAATAGATTTCGGTATTACCGACTTGCGGTAATACCTCTTTTCACTTGCGGTCTTACCGGTTTCCAAGATTCAAGAATAACCCCCAAAACATGTTCTCTGTTAAAAACATACCGCTACTTGTATCGGTATTACTGACTTGCGGTAATACCGCTCATACACAGCGATCATACCGACAATTTGGGGTTTCAAGAAAAAACCATTCAAAACAAGCTCTCTGAAAAATACATACCGCCATGTAAATCCGGTATTACTGACTTGCGGTAACACCGCTCAATACTTGCGGTCTAACCGATTTTTCTGAATAGTTTTTCAGAAGCAAAAAACAAATGCAATGCATGACACCTAGTTGATTAAGATGGCACAAAATAGATCCTCAAGCTACTAACTAAGATATCTCTTTATAGTACGGCATCTAGCCTACAAATCCGACCTTTCCTCCATACACCAAGATTGGTAAAATACTACAAAAGGATCCTTAATTCAAATGATATCTTTGCTTGAGCTAAGTCGATCTTTTATCATCTTTGCATTGCCATTTCCATGTCATCATTCATCTTCTAGGACTAATCCTTAACACATCTTAGCATACAAGTTAGTCCTTTAAACATTGTTGACATTAATTACCAAAACCATCATTGGGGACCTAGATGCTTTCACCTTGAAAGGAGCAAGGGGGGCCTCCCCAAACCCTAGTCGCCCCCACCTCCTGGCCGTCGCCCATGTACACCGCCTCCTCCCTCCCTTTTGGAGGGAAGTGGTTATGAGTTGGTTGCATTATGAATCATTCGTTTTCAATTTGGATTCTTTTTGTAAGAGGGTTGATTTAAGGCGACTTCTGTGTGTGTCCCTTTGTCAAGGAGATGCTCCTTGAAAAGGTTAAGTGATCGATTGAGAGAGGGAACAAGAGGTCAGTCTGTTTTGTGCAGATTGTGTGATTTGGTACCAAAAGGAAAGTTAGTCATGGTATATTGGATCGTTTCCGATAGTTGCGGGGATTTGGAAGTTGTTATGTCACTAGGACTGCCTCGAGGTCATGCGTGGGGTACACGTCTATTATGTTTCGATGTTGAGAAAGTACCAGTTAAATCCAAAGTTTTGAGATTTTGTTATAGCAGTTGACCAACGAGTAAGACCTCACGTTCGATCATGTCCAGTGCACATACTAGAGAGGTCAGAGCGGGTGTTTAGGCAAAAGACGTGGGTATACATCAAGATGTTGTGGTCACATCGGACATGCGAGCAATATCCAGAGTTGTTCACGATGGGTAGTGTTAATGGTTGTAAATTTCAGTTTTGGTGTTCTTTCGAGTAGAACGATGAGTAAAATTCATGATTAAATTCTGTTTAAGGGGGTAGAATGTAATATCTCATTTAACCTTTAGAGAACTAAATGAATTAAAAGAAAATAAAATAGAATTTGTAGTGGAATTTCATAAATTCTACGAAGGAGGAAAAAGGAACTGGGCCTTCGTCCCACACCCCTTGGCCCATGTGGGGGCCGGCCGGCTCTTAAGATGAGCAAGGGGGGCCTCCCCAAACCCTAACTACCCCCACCTCCTGGGTGCCGCCCCTGTGCGCCTCCTCTTCCCTCCCTAGCCGACACCTCCCCATGCTACTGGCGTCCCTTGCCGCCACTCCTCCCTCTAGCGCCGCCCCTGTGCAGAGGTTGCTACAGGAACATATAAAAGTTTTAATCTTCAGGACTTACTAAAATAATTAGAATAAAGTATAGCTTTTGTGGAACTTTCAGAGATGAAAACACTCATAATATGAAAGCAAAGATTAATAAATAAAGACAAACATAACCTGGTTGACATTCTAAATAGTGTTGTGTTGTCTTTCTTAATGGGTTCAACGTCAACATGAATTGGCTTCTACTATACAACAGTGCTTTCAAAAAATGCCATCCTTTTGCTACAGGAAAATATCAATTGGTGTTAACTTACACATCCAATGACAGAATTAGAACAAAAGAAATGAAATATGTCATTTACCATATAGAAATGAAAGAACATGAATGGAAAATAGCACTTACCTGTTCAATATTAATGGTCAATGTTATAGGCTTTTTCATATCATTTAAGAAAATATTATGTAAACAGTGTAATCTTCATAACCATATCTGAGATTATAGTCATCCAAACTGAACTGAAAAGCCAGTATCTTTCCACATAATTGTTAGATGTGTATTGTTTTTTTAATGGATATTATGCTCATCCATGTCTGTCAAGACACTTGCTGATTGCTTAATTTTGCTTCGGTTTCAAACATGGCAAAAGTTGTTGCACTTGAACCGCTTATCTCTAGCTTTAAGTCCATATATGCAAATAATATAAAATTTTGTGCAAGTATAGGATTAATTATTATCAAAATTATAAAGTAATTATCAAATTTACCATGGCGTTTTCTCATGTTCATTTCACATTTGTTGCATGTGCTGCATCCTATATAGTGCCACTCATTTGTCGTATTAACAGAACTAACGGTTGCTTCTGTCGTAAGATGAAGAAGGACGTGAACAATTGTAACAAAACAATGGATAGAAGTAAAAGAACTAATAAATATCTGTTTTCAGACTCATGTAATTTCAGTGTTTATTGTAGTGTTCTCCTATTACAGAGCATCTATTCTTCATTTATTCCTTTCAAGTGGACTTCAAGATGTCTCCCTCAACTATATCTTGCGAAGAATACCGATTCCTATCTACAAAGTATTCACCTTAAGTTACATTTCTATAATAGAAAAACAAGGTTGCATGATATCATAAGAAAGCTATTGTACCTCTTTTGGAAGTGAGCCGTTTGAGAAATATACAAATCGATTTGAACTCTGGTTGCACTCGTGGGTGACAACGAATATTCTACACACAGGTAATCTTATTTTTTGTTCAAAATAAAAAACACATGTGTGTAACAGTGAGATTATTCCAAAGTACACATTTACCATTGAATTTAACAATCGCTTTATGAGAAAAAGATTTTTTACGATGTAAAAGTATGATGATTTTAAAGTAGACATACAAATTTGAATTTAATAATCGCTTTATGAGAAAAATATCTTTGATAATTTACTAACCTCTTTTTCGTGAAGTATCATGCAAAGCCTAATAAGTTCATTGGTGTTGAGGTTATAGCACCCCAAAGTCTAATTATTCTGACCTTCACTTTCCAAGCGTCCTTCTCATGGTTGATTTCATGAAGCATATCACATGGCATTGCCTTTTTCCCTTCAATTTTTTTGTAAAAAAATCAGGACTTCAAAGTAGTGCTGGTAATATAGATTTCTAGAGGATTCTGTATCCAGTAAACTAAAACAGAACTTCAACGTACACTGCTAATACACATATGATACTCAATTGCTAATCACTTTTTTCTGTGTTATAATCACTTTTTCTTTTTTTTTAGCAAATCTAATCACTTGTTTTCTGTGTTGTTCCTAGGTGGCGTTTAGTCTCTAAGCAATTCCAACTGCATAGCTTCACTATCTGATTGAAGAAATTCTAGAAGAGAAATTCAAGAAAAGATAACTACTCTGACTGGCGTCGACAGTGGTCTTGGGCGAGTGCAACTTTCCAGCAGGCATGTCCGCGACTTGGATACAATGGCGGGCGGACCCGCGATGGCCTTGGCAATCGGCAGTTGGAGCTCCGGGATGTGGAGTGCGGAACCAAGCCACGTGTCAGCTTCCAGTTGGCATTCGATAGTGCTTCGGATGGCAGCAGACAAATCGGGATACAATCGAATTCGAACCTATCAGGGCATATACATCAGAACCAACTCAAGAAATTACCTGCTAGCACTGCGCTAGAAGCCTAAAAAGAAATCTAACCAAATCCCGAGAAACAGATCAATCAAATAAAGGGTAAATCAAGAAATTACATGAGAAACAAATCAATAAAATAAAGGGTAAATCAAGAAATTACATGAGGATTAGACACGGACAGGGATAGGTTCCGCTCTAGCGATCCTCTAGACAACCAAGCTCCCCCAAGCCCCGCGCGGTGCCACTCCGGCACCGGTGACCAACCTCTGAGCCCTCCCCTGCGCATCCCAGTATGGGACTGCGCTCCCCGCCCCCCAAACCCTGCCCCCTCCCTACCCCTCCGTCGCCCCCACCCTTCCCCTTCCCGCGACCCTACATCCGGACTGGACCGGCAAAACCACCCCACTCCGCCCCACCCCCCCCCTCCATTGCTCACCTCTACCACCTCCTCTCCGTCCGTGATTTCCCTCTCCCCTCCCACACGAAGCCCTGCGTCGGGTCGATCGAGATCGATCGGCCCTCGGCACCCTCTCCAAATTTGACCCGACGGCCACCCCCCCTCCCCCAAGAGCCAATCTACCTGTTTCGCAGGGGCCTTGTGATGGCCTCCTTGGACCAGCGCCTTCTTCGTCCGTACCCTAGCTCGCGGCTTTAATGGACGGGTAGTGTCTCCTTCGTCCAGCACCAACCTAGCAGCATTGAAGACACCCTCCTTTGTACAGATCCTCCAACGTCCGGCCCCACCGGGAGGCACCACAGTTACTGCCATCCCAACTACCCCCACCGGCTCAAGCCCTCTCGAGTGCTTCAACCCCTCCCCCGGGATATATCAGTAGCTCGGCGCGCCTCTTCACCAACGTCCCATCGAAGCTTCCTCGACCGTCCCACGTATCCCCGAGGCAAAGAAGAAAGGCCTCTTCCCTCTCTCAAAGCCGTGTGGCCCGGAGCAGCAGAGGGTTGGCAGGAAGTGAAGAGGCCTAGATGGTGGCGTGCAGCTGGCCGCTGCGCTACCCCGCGCAAGCACCCAACCCCATCTCCCACCTTCCTCCTTAAAACCGAAGGCAGATGTTTCCGTTGTCTCTCGCGAGACCACAAAATCTCCACGGCGACCCCATCCGGTGCCTCCTCTGCTCCTCTCGGGGCACGGGCAAGGAGGCTGCGGCGTTATAACCACGATCCGCTAGCCCACCCGAAGACGCCGCGCGAGCTCCCCAAAGCTGAGCATCCCGGCCATGTCGTTCCTTGGAGCTCTGGACACCCGGCCGAAGGAGGACTATTGCGTTGTCAATGGTTCCCCCCAGCTCAACCGAGCGGGAGACCACCGCACTGGTGGCTTGGGTGCTGCAAGGCGATGCTAATGCCGATGACACACTGGTGGCTAAGGCGGTCCGGCGCCACTACGTCCTACGCCGGGAGGATGTGACGGTTTCCCTCCACCACCTGGAGGCCTTTCTCCTCAAATTCGGCAGCAAGCAAATCAGAGACAGAGTCCGGGACGCAAAGAAGTTCCAACACGAAGACCTGGTGATTCACGTGTGACCTTGGAGGGCGGTGAGGCACACTTTTGGCGCTGCGATGTTCTTCCGGGTTCGTCTCTGTTTGGAGGGACTTCCGGTGTTTGCCTGGACACCGGAAATTGCAGAGCGCTTAGTTGGAAGAAAATGCTCGCTGCACTCCGTGGAGGGGGTTTTGGCGAGCAGGGAAGACACGAGGACCCTAAACCTCTGGGCCTGGACGTCCAACCCGAGCACGATACCGAAGGTGGCCTGGATCACCTTCACGCACCACGGCGAGGACTCCAGACGGCACGAAGCGACTTCCTGCCTTCCGAACAAGTGGAGGCGGGGGCTCACCCATCGGGTGATCATTCACCTTGACTACGTCAAGGACCACAGCGCGGCACCCCTTGATGACTTCCTGTCGTCGGCGGACACCGTCCCCTACGAGCCCAGTACCACTCGCCTCCCCTGGAACCTGGGGGCTGTGGACGGCACGCCTGAATCCAAGGAAGGCCCGAGCCACATCCCACCACAATCGCTCTAGCTAGATAAGGGGGCGGAGGACACTCTCCCACCAGAAGTTCACCGCGCCTCCCGCGGTCACCGTCGACCCCCTCGTCGCTCGTTCAATGACGACCACCCCTCCAACTTCACCCGGAGGCACACGGATAACGACGACAGCGACGACGACAAGGGTTGCCACAGCAACAACAACCGCCGAGGGTTCAGAAGCTCCAACACTTCGGTCAAGCTGCGCCTCGGCTCGGGCCGGGACCGGGATCGATCCCCTCGTCGGGGACACCACTATGGGGACAGAGGATGGCGTGCGTGCGGCTACGCCTGAGAACCGTGCCAACCCTCGGCCCAACATTGGCGGGACTAGCCTGTTTTGCTATACCCAAGCTGTCACCGCAACAAGTCAAAGCTACAACTGACCAAACTCTTCAAAAGCTCTTCGCAGACTACGCAACCTCCCTGCGCGAAGCTCTCCACGAGGTCTTCAACGAAGGTTCCCCCCAGACCTCCACGCAACCATCACGGGGGGAATGGCTACGCAAAGCGGAGGACTACGTTAGGGCAGCGATAGAGGCGGCGTGCAACTTCGGTCTAACGCCGGGACTGCGGCGGCGGCGAGGACCAAGCCAGCGTGGTCGGTGTTTACTGCGACGGTCACTTGGCGCCCCACCCTCCCGAAGAAAGGCCCAAACAAGAACACGGCCCGACCAAGAAAGCAAGCTCGAACCGGCCGATTTCGCGGGCTCACCCGAGAACAACCGTCGCCTTCCTCGGGCTGGCACCTACACCGACACCTCCCCCGCCTTATGTGCGGGGCTGGGAGACGTTGCATGGTGCTACACAAGTGCAAGGGAATGACACGCACATGTATCCTTTCCAGGGGAAATGAGGACTTGCTGCTAGGCGGGATACATGCGACGATGGAAGACCTTCTTCTCATGTTGGTTCCAGAAGGTGGGATTGCATCCCCCCACAAACTGGCTGCCCAACCAGTCGACCCAACTTTGGCCCCACCTGCTGAGTCAATAGAAGCCACCGAGAAGACCTCGGCCTCGGGTAACCAACCTTCTCTCGAATGCGAAAAGCGGCGTTCGAGAGTTGCTCACCGCGGCGCTTGCCTTGACTGGGAGGTCTGTTCTCCACACCAACACTACCAATTGTCGTTGGCCCGGTCGAGATCCCTCCACAACTCGTACGCAGACGCTCAGCGGGCTGCGTCAACCTTCGACGGAGTGCACGCCTCGCGGTCAAGCGAAGGACGGGCTCTATGATGCATCGGGCTCAAGAAACTCTTGCACACAAACTGGGCACCCTTCCAAAAGATCAACCTTTGACAGACGAAGCGCTCAAACACTACATTGCAACCTTCAAAGCTCCTCTTCCGCAAGACACAGTATCAGCACTCTCGCAGCTCTTCAGGCTGGATTATCAACTCACCTCGCTAGCGACGACGCCCTAGCCGAGCTTGGCGGACACCATGTCCTGACAACCAAGGGACTGCTGTCACGGTCACCCAGCTCACCACGGTGGCCGCGCCTCCTCAGACCCCAATTGCTAGAGAGGGCACCCTGGTGGCGGCAGCCTAGAGGCCTCAACCACTCCGCAACAGACGACCCTGACAGGCCATGCAGAACACCAAGACTACTCCTGTCACTTTTGCTTCCATGTCGTCTTTGCTTACCTGCTTGCTCTGTTGTATCAACTTTGATGATGCTTGTACCCTCTATGTATCCTCGATTTGCCTCAAGAGGAAGAGCACTGGCTTTGGCCCCAAAACTCTGTCCTGTTTTCGACCAAGCTTTCCAGAGGCTGCCGATCCGCTTGGATGGGCACTCAGAGTTCACCTCCTCAGACACTTCACTCTCCAGGCCAAGGGCTTGTTTAACCGAGAGATGAATGGTCCAAATCTCAACATAATTTGCTAGAACGTGCGCGGTCTAAACAATCAAGCTAGGAGAGCGACGGTGCGCAAGACCCTCACCTCGACAACTTGTCACCTCGCCTACCTTCAGGAAACGAAGCTTAGCCAAGTCGACCAAACGATAGCCGGCTACCTGGGGGGACACAATCTGCAGAGTTCTGTTCAAAAGCCGTTTGAGGGCACGAGGGGTGGAATCCTACTCCTGTGGAATAACAATTACGTCGAGGTTGTTTCTACGCATCTTTCGGTCTACAACCTGTTGGCAACTGTGATCTTAAGAGAATGCAACTCTTCTTTTACCTAACTGATTTGCGTATGGCCCGTCTCGCTCGGTGACAAGCGGGCCTTTCTACAAGAAATCATTTTCGAAAAACCAAACATAGGCACAAACTGGTTGGTCTTAGGTGATTTCAACCAAATTTATCGCGCCGTCGACAAAAGCAACTCCAACTTCAACCCCCGTCGCATGGCGCAGATTCGCAACACTCTCAACAATTGTGAGCTCAAAGAAATTCACTGCGGAACAAAAGTTTATGTGGAGTATGAGCATACGATCCAACCACAGTTAGGTTTGGATAGAGTCTTCTGCAATGAGGGCTGGGACATCCTCTTTGAAAACCACTCCTTGCAGGCGCTTTCTTCCTCCATTTCCGACCACGGCCCCTTGCTACTCTCTAGTAACTGTAGCCCGCCTCGTCCTAGAACCTTCCGTTTTGAAAAGTTTTGGATCAAGATGCCAGGTTTTCACGAGATAGTAAAAAACTCCTAGCTTGCCCCATGCCCACACACAGAGCCAATGCAGAGCTACACCACAAGCTAGGCTCCACCGCTTCCACTCTAAGAACCTGGAGCAAGGCTTTATTTCCCAGACCTCGACTCCAACTCCACATGGCCTTAGAGCTGATCCTGCGGCTTGACGTGGCACAAGACTTCAGGGCTCTAACTACCTCTGAATCCGCCTTGAGGGCGGCCTTAAGAAAAGAGTGATGAGACTAGCGGTGATCGGCGCTCGAGAAGCGCCAAAGCTCACGGATCACCAACCTCAGAGAGAGTGACGCAAACACAAAGTTCTTTCATCTCAAAGTAAATGGACGAAAGTAGAAAAACCACATACAAAAGCTCCAAAACGGACCGGGCTGGGCGACCTCGCACACGGAAAAAGAGGACATAACACAAAATCATTTCGAAGAAATGTTCGCTAAACCAGCACCCCGCAGCATGGATCTTAACTGGGAGACCCTCAACCTCCCTACGACAGATCTTCGGTTTCTGGAAGGTGCTTTCACGGAAACCGAAGTCCTCAATGCCTTAGGCCACTTGCCTGGGGACAAAGCCCCAGGGCCGGAAGGTTTTCCTTCAGATTTCTACATATCTACCTGGACAACCATTAAGGCAGACATCATGGAGGTTTTCCACAGTTTTCACTCCCTCCGCACGTTGCACCTTCACCTTCTCAACACAACAAACATCGTGCTAATCCCAAAACAGGAGGGGGCAGTTAAAGTGCAAGACTATAGACCCATCAGCCTCATCCATGGCTTAGGGAAGTGGATCGCAAAGACGCTTGCGTTACGAGTGTCGCCGATCCTTAATACCCTTGTTTCGCAATCACAGAGTGCCTTCATCAAGTCAAGGAGCATTCACAATAACTTCCTGTACGTCCGAAACTTGATAAGAAGACTCCATCGCTCAAAAACCCCTACACTCTTCCTCAAATTGGACATTGCAAAGGCCTTCGACACAGTACGCTGAGACTATCTCCTAGACCTTCTACAGAAAAAGGGATTCCCCTACAGATGGACAAATTGGGTGGCGGCCTTTCTAAGATCCGCCTCGTCTAGAGTACTCCTCAATGGCATCCTTGGCAAGCCGATCTTTCACGAAAGGGGACTGCGACAAGGAGACCCTCTTTCACCTTTCCTCTTCATTCTGGCCATCGACCCCATCCAATGCCTTCTAGAGATGGCAACAGAAATGGGGTTCCTTGCACCCACGCGTGACCATCTCGCGGCACTCAGAACCTCCATCTACGCGGACGACGCGACAATTTTCATAAACCCAAGCGCTTCGAAAATACACACAAGTACACAGATCATCCTCAACTTCGGAATTGCCTCAGGCCTTCTCACCAACTTCCAAAAAAGCACGGTGCTCCCAATCAGCTGCGATCACTTAGATTTAAACTCGGTACTCCAAGATTTCCTGGCAATTCGAGCGTCCTTCCCGATCAAATACCTCGTACTACCACTCACCTACAAAAGACTTCGCAGAGTGGACTACCAACCCCTTCTGGACAAAGTGGGAGGTAGGCTAGCTGGTTGGCAGGAGCGTTTACTGACCCCTGCTGGGCGAGCCACCCTGGTTAAATCAGTTCTCACCTCGATTCCAATCTATTACCTCACGGTTTTCAAAACTCCCAAGATGATGCTCCGAGCTCTAGACCGAATTCGCCGCCGTTTCCTTTGGGTCGGCCATGAAAACCTCTCGGGGGATAAGTGCAAAGTCAATTGGGACAAAATGTGCCGCCCAACTCAGCTCGGTGGACTTGGTGTCCTCAGTCTTCCAAAGTTCTCCACAGCTTTAAGACTTTGATGGCTTTGCGAGCGGAAGGCTCCATCAAACCTTGGGTCGAATGGAAACACCTGTGATGACAAGGATAGAAGACTTTTTTGTGGCAGCAACAAGTATTACCCTCGGGGATGGCAATACAGCAAATTTCTGGCACTCGCCTTGGTTGAATGGAAAGGCACCCAAAGACCTAGCACCTTCCATTTTCAAAATCTCCGGAAGGAAAAGTCGAGACAGTGGCTTACGCTTTACAAAGCGGACGATGGAGTGCGGGACATAAATATCGAGAGGAATCACGATCTATCACATCCAACGATGCGTGACTCTTTGGTCTAAAATCAACCAAATCCACGGTTTAGGAACCCGGACGAGATTTCTTGAAACTAACCCCGCGAAACTACTCCTCCAAATCGCCTCGCTTTACTTTTCCTAGGATCAGCGCCACAGTTACAAAGCGCTAATTTGGAGAACACACGCCCCCAAAGTGCAAATTCTTCGCGTGGTGGCTATACAAAACAAGCTCGGACCTCGAGCAGTTAGAAGCACGGGGTGGCCAAACCAACATTTTTGCCCACTTTGCGACACGCATACAGAATCGGCTCTTCATCTTTTAGCCCAATGTCGCTTCTCGCAAGAATTTGGAAGCACTTCGCAGACTGGCTAGGCTATGGTAGTTTGCAGCCATCCCTCTGGCCGCCCATTACAAACATCCGGGCTTGGTGGTTCAATGTAGCGGACAGGAAAGGCTCTCCACAGAAGACCACAACCACGACCCTGATTCTAATCATCTGGGAGATCTGGAAGGAACGAAATGCAAGAATCTTCAACAACAGAGTCGCTGCCCCGCAGGAACTCATAACGAAGATCAAGGAGGAGGGTAGAACTTGGTTCCTTGCGGGGAGCAAGTGCTTGGAGCCTTTTAACTATGTGTAATTAGCATATCTATATACCCTGTACTCTGCAGCCTTGGCTGCGCCTTTCTCGGCCCTTTCTCGATTAATATAACAAGCAGTCCTCCGGCCGGTTCAATTCAAAAAAAAAAAAAGAAATTACATGAGAAACAGATCAATCAAATAAAGGGTAAATCAAGAAATTACTTGCTAGCAATGGCACCCACTCCTTCTTCTTTGCCCATCCTTTGAGCACCACGTGCCTCAGATGACTCCACAACCATATCCTAGCTCCACCACGCGGCATCAACTGCCATGGAATTGGAGGGTGTCTTCGAGGGAGAGGTTTGTTGCCTCTAGACAGGGAAGAGTAGAAGAGGAAGGGAAGATGGGAGGAGATGGATCAGTGGGATGTGCATGAATTGGTGAGAGAGAGATACGGGAAGAAGAGGGGGATAGGCAAAAGGAAAAACAGAGCAAGGGGGAGATGATAGTTGGGAAAGAGAAGATGAAAAGGAGAGACGTGGTGATGATTTTGGTTTGGAAAAAATGTCTCCACTTCGCATATTTATTGTGCCTGCTAAAATTTGAACAGGGTTTTCTGCCATTTTTTTTTTAAAACAACGTCGATAGAACCGTTACAAATCGGGTCTATGGAATAAATGATGAGATCTTTCTGCTTAACGTGAGAGCTTTCTCGTAGTGACTAATTAGTATTAGTATAGACATAGATAGATATGTTTTTGGGTTGATCTGTGTCTTGTGGAGTCACCGACGCCGTTACAAGACACCTCGAATATAGTAGGGCGAAAGGAGAAAGCCACTTTTGAAACGAAGCGAGATGGATCCAAATCATTCAACGAGGATTCATTGAGTAAAACAACTTCAAATTACATATTGAAAGCTACGAGGGCGAACTGCGGTGGTTCATGGATGTTGATTGAACATCCAAAATATTTGCAATGGTCACTATTAGTCTAATAACAAACTAGCTTTGTCGGTTGGTTATTAGGTTTTTCTCCCGAGTTGGTCTTGAATTCAAATACTCTCACCATCGTAATTTTGTTTGTTTTATCTTTTAGTTTAATTGGTGTAAAAGTTATTGAGATCTTTGTTTCTTAGGATTTTGATAACTTGTACATTTTTTGAACAAGTTGTACATTTTATTCTAGAAAATAAATATAAAAAGCATTTTTTCAATGTTTTCAAAACTTGTAACGCCAATAAGATTAGGAATTTACTATTGTATGCTCCCATATTTTTTCATCTCCCTACTTTTCAAAAAAATATTGCATCTTCTTCGATAACACAACTAGCTAGCTACATACCACATTTTAAATTATTTCGAGAACACTTTGTATGTTGACTTTTGCTAATGTAATGTTTGATACTTTCCATTGTATACAATTTTGTTAACTTCGAATAAACATCTTGAAAATCTTGGGTTCACCGCCGTGAAGCTACCTTGTTTAAAGATTTCGTCCGGCACAACGAAATGGGTATATGTTTTGCTAATTCCGATTCGGGACAGAAGAAACTGAAAAGGCAGTACGTGACCAGCTGTCTCCAGGTGACATCAGCATGACGTCATCCCACATCATGCTAGGTGGGCTGCACGTGCTGCTAAACCTACTCTCATCTTGGACCAAGATGCTGTGGGCTGCAATGTGCTGGTTTGGGCCTCTGCAAGCAGAATTTAGCCGGCTTCCAAGCTGCTGCTGTTGCTCTTCGGCTCCACGCACGAAGACCGGAAGATGCACACGCCAAGCCGCGCATTAGTACCACATGGATACCACATGGATTATTTTGGTGGGATCCTCTCTAGCGTGAGGCCATAAATAGAGGGGCATCCCCAGGGCATTTGAAAAATTCTGGAGGTCCGCTGGGCTGCGCCGGACGCCATAGCCACACGCAGCACTGCAGCAGCCCACTCCGTCGCTGCACGACGCGCCTACACCTCTTCGCCTACTCTGTGGCTGTTGGTAGCAAGTCAGTCTCGGGAAATTTCACTTTGCCCTTTTCATTAAAACAAATAATCCATCAGCAGTTTCTATAGTCCTCCCCTCTTAACATGTGAAACCTATCAATTCATGGAACAACATGACAACTTCTTGGGATCCCTCCTCGTCTCGGTTTCGTGAGATCTACACGTCGAAGTGCCATTTCCGCTGAGCTCCACCGTGTGACCAAGTTCGATCTCATAATTTGGTGCGTTACCTTAACTTCTATTCACGTCACGTCGTGTTCTATCCTTATGTGTTTTAAATCCCTAAGTAAATTTCATTTTCGTGCTTTCATTGCTCGCGTTTCACCGCATTCGCTTTGCATGGTAAGCCGTGTTCCACACTTCTACCCTCGTTTGTTTTAAATCCCTAAGTCAATTTCATTTTCGTGCTCGCATTGCTCGTGTTTCACCGCGTTCGCTTCACGTGGTAAGCCATGTTCCACCCTCGTGTGTTTCAAATCCCTATGTCAATTTCATTTTCGTGCTCGCATTGCTGGTGTTCCACTGCGTTCGCTTCACGTGGTAAGCCATTGTTCGATTAATTCATACCTGAGCATCCCATCATCCTCATCTACATATTGATACTTTCGTTACCTCTCCCATCCACCATGTTGCTGCAGGCATGAGATTTTTTTTTTCTTTTGCCTAAATGGTACTGTTTGGAACCGCATTAGCAAAAATACCCTTCTCACTGGCTTAAATACAAAATCAGTGCCTAATTCCGTACCAGGGAAGCACAGACGTGTGTCGTGACGTCATGTTTGCCTCGTCTACGCCACGCCTTGTGCGAAAGGCGTCGTCTGCATCACCCTGGTGCGGATAGCACTGTAGCAACATCGTCCGCACCTCCCTGGTGCGGACGAGCACTGTCCGCACGTCCCTGATTCGGACAAGCCATCCCACACACCGAAAGCCACCTCTTTTCGTCACGTCATGTCTTATCCACTAGTCCATCTCCAAGTTTTACGTCCCGTCGCGTTTAGCGGTCCCCACACGCAAATCCCTCCCGACGTGCGCTCTCTCTTCATGGCTATAAATGGGGAGCAACGAGCAACTTCGCTCGCTGTCATTGTCGCTCGCACTCTCTCGTAGTTTCAGTTTTCTTTCCGAAGTGGATCAAGTGTTGTTTAGAAACGTCGTTAGCGGTCATATTAACATGTAATTTTTATGTATTGTTTTTATTAAATGTGTAGTTAGTTAATCGATCGTAATTAATTAGTTGTAGTTATATAGGCGTAATTAATATAATCCTATCATTTAGGTTTTATTAAATTTGTGTTATTTAGTTAGTTGTGATAAAGTATGTCATAATGAATTAGTCGTTGTTATATTAATCCTATGTATTTATTAGTGGCCTAGTTAATTAGTTATGATTTAATTAGTCCTAATTAGTTAGTGTCGGTTAGTTAATTAGTTGCAATTAATCGCTTGTAGTTAATTAGTCATACTAAAGTAGTCATAATTAATTTAATTGTAGTTATTGATCGTAATTAATTTAGTGCTGTATGTAGTGCTAATTATCTATATGTAATTAATGTGTTGTAAATAATTACTCAAAATTAATTTAGTGGTATTTATTTTATTATGAAGTCGTAACTATCTTTTTGTAATTCATTTGCGATAATTACTTAGTTTGAATTAATTTAGTGGTTTTAAATAGTTGAATTAATTTAATCCTACTTAATTTGTCATAATTAATTTGGTCGTTGTTAATTAGTGTGTTTTTCTTATGTCGTGTTTAGTTCTATTTTATAAGTTATAGTAATTTATTGTTATTATTAATTTATTCACTAATCAGTGTCTTTGATCTCTTGCAAGTCATGCATCTCACCGGCTACTAGAACCCTTCTACAACGAGCATCACCGGTGCCAGCTGTGGATCAGTGCTTCGGTCTGAGAAGCATTATTGGGAGCTCGATGATCGCTACGTCCCAATCCTTCGGGGCACGGGCTTGTTGCCCTTTGCGATGCTGCTCTCGATCGGACGATACACATTCCACTTTTGATGGAAAGGGACGACGGTCACTCTCCAGGATAGCTCGTTCTTGACCAGACTCCCGATCAGGGGTGAGTCACTTTTCTTGGTCGTTCGTCGGTGGACTGGAAGGTCCAGTTGGGGCATCGGTTTGGCATGCCTGTCCCCAACAGTGCCCTTGGTGTCACTCGACCTAGCTAAACAAATTCAGTCAGTGCCCACCGGATGCATCTAACGAAGTTGTTAGGACACACCTCATCATGTACCTACTCTATCTCTTTGGTTGGGCCCTGTTTCCCACCATACAAGGCGATTGGGTGTACCCCAGCTTTGTCCGCGTCACCGAGTCTTTGGCCAATGTGGATGTTGGGGCCACGCCTCAATCTGATGTGGGTCGTGTCATCTATGCATGTACAGGTGGTTGTGTGACGCTTCGTAGCACCACACTGGTGTGAGACCGAACCTTGCCATGTGCTACGTGCTCCTGTAGCTATGGAGTTGGGAGCACTTCCTTGTTGGGCGGCCCTCCTTCAGGAGAGCAGTGTGCTTGTACCCTGAGCTGCACGACCTGATCGATGGGCCCACTATGGGCTACCGGTGGACTACCACCCGGTTATCTTTGGGCCAGGGCGAGCGGTGAGGTGCTACTCGTTGTTCCACAGCGAGTTCGAGTCGTTGCACAACAACGACATCATATGGGCTCCGTGGACCCCGAGTTCTTGCACCGGGTAGCCCGCATGGGCGCCTATGTAATGCACGGGGCGCTTGATTGTGGGTGACAACCTGACACCTAGTGTTCACCCACATGGTGGAGCCTTACACGCCACAACACGTAATGCATCAGTTTGATTTGTACCAGGTTGTGCCCCCTCCCGATGATAGGATCTTTGCGGCGGTCATCCCACGCGTGAGTCCAATTCCATCAAGTATTGTTTGCATTTCATACCATGTAGCATGTTCTGACACGAATCCTTCTTGAATGCAGGCAATCAAGGGCGGGCCGACACATTGAGTACTGGCAAGCAGTCTAGCATGAGTAGATTACGGCTTGGCGAAGGCGGCCTGCGTCGAGTCGTGCGAGTAGAGATTGTACGATGTACGAGCGTCTGCGAGTACATGGGTGGTGCGTAGCATGTTCGTGCTTTAGGCGGCTGTTCTCCACTAGAGCGTTGGAAGTAAGTGACGCACCAGGAGAGGCTCTGTCGCTCGTTCGATCGTCACAGCGCCTCGCGGCGGGATGACACCGTAAGAACTAACAATCTTTACTCGTTTCATTGATGATATTTGTATTGTTTGTTACTGAACATGTGTTCTCTATCATATTAGTTCGGCGGTTGCGGCGGTCGCAAGCGCATCAGCAACCGCCATCCACAGCCCGGAACACACCATACCTAGGTTGTTGAGCACTCTGAAGTACATCTTCGCGGAGTCGAAGAATTTATTCAAGAACATGAGTTGTGGTCGTTCGAGGGATGATGTCCTACGCGTCGTGCACTGAGTGGGTAGACCATGCTCACATGCTAGGTCATCACGCCCTAGTCGGTCTGGTGGGCGTCCTAATGCTCCCAGTCGGTCATCTGCGCTGTCGATCAGCGGGAAGGTAAGTTACGTACAAATTGTTATTCTATTTTTTTTTATTTCGCCTTATGTTGTACTAACATCCCATCATCCTGCAACCACAAGTTCATTAGGATGCATCTCTTCTGCTGTCCGCACCTCATTAGACTAGTGCTCCCCCTCAGTCATCCGCACTGCACATCCGGGAGATATGACATGTTAAGTTCACGTGCTAGATTATTATGCACCCTCACATCATTCCATCTTGCGGTCTTCAGTTGTGCGTGGGGGTGGCAGACATCCTTCAACCAATGAGGACACGGCTATCCCAGTTACTGCCAGGGAGCATTACACGACGCGAGGGTTTGAACCGTGGCACCGGAACAACATCCCTATCATACATTGGCGATCACGAACTACCGTATGAGGGCAAGAGCTCCTACAAAGTCGCTAGCACTTCGCATGTTGCGGCCGAACCATCTTGTAGTGGATTTATGGAGTCCTTTATTCATGATGTTATGGCAGGTGGTCCCTAGTTCGGCATGTCTCAGTAGCACGACATCGACGCTGGACAAACTCAGATGGACCAAAGTCAGCTTACTGGTGTACCTCTGCCCACTCAACGCTCTCTGTACCCCCTCCGAACCAATACACACTCTCCGGATCGGAAGACGTATCCCACGGGACATGCTCAACGGAAAACCAGGATGTGCACACAAACGCAGACGCAGCGAGCAGAGAGTGGCTCAGACGAGTGAGCCATATTGTATCCCATGTGTAACTGCACTACACAGATATGCAATTTGTTGCGCTATATTTGTATGCATATATTTGTATGTTATGTGTATACTGCTGCACTATATCTACATGAAAATAGAGAACTAGGAGTGTTGACATTTTAAATGGAGTTGCAATGTAACTTTTCATAGATAAAATTGACGATATTTTGGAAATTCTCACTAATAAACAAGGACTAAACAAAAAAATAGTAACTAATTACAGTATTTAATTTGCCACTAATTACCCATGACACAGATAATTACAACGTATAACACACAAGAGAGCAATTAAATGCGAGTAAGTCAATACAAATAATTAATTAATAAGCAACAATTTCATTACTTAGCAATAAATTACTTACGGTAGAAATTATTACAACTAAAGCATACGAAATGATTTTACCTTACCTTGATGTCGACCTCACGGGACTTATACGGTCCTAACCATTGCTCTAAACACTATTTCCTCTACGATGTATTCTAAACAAAGTTTTAGTTCAATTATCTTTGTTCTCGACGAGTGAGAGAACGAGAATGAATGCAAGAGTGAGAGCAAGAGCGAGTGTGAGTGTGGTTTTTATAGGTGCGCGAAGGTGTTAAGCACAAGCGGGATAGCGTCATTAGCAAAACATCCGAGACGAGGCAATGATGTGATGGATAAGGCGGGAGAAGGTGATGGGAGAGAGGTTGCTTTGGCGTCGAAAGCAACGGCGACCATAAGTGGCACGTCCGGCACGGGAGAGAGTGATGCGCCCACATGGTGTGGCTTGGTTTATTCGTGCTTCTTTGTCAGAAGGATGTGCGGTGAACAGTGCTTGTCCGCACTAGGTGGTGCGGACGAGGCATGCACAGTTCTTGTGCACACTAGGGAGGTGCGGACGACGTCGCTACAGTGCTATCCGCACCAAGGTGGTGCGAACGAGGCCTTCTCGCTGCGCGCGTGCGCGCGATGAGGCGAGCGTGGCGCCACGCGCGCGCGTGCGTGCTTCCACGGCGTAAGTGCGCACTAATTTTGCATTTGCGCACAGAAGGCCATTTTGCTATCTGATTTCAAATAGTGCCATTTAGGAAAAAAAAATCCAGGCATGAGCACCCAAATCGCGGCGCCTCGAGGCATGAGCACCCAAATTACGTACTGTTGGACCGGAAAGGCGACTAGAGGGGGGGTGAATAGGAGCACGATCACTTTTACACCAACGATCGAATTCAATACGAATCTCACTCCAATAGCTATGAAAGCTATGAAGATCAATCAATCAAGCACAGCGGAAGACTTGTATTAAATCCAATCAAAACCCCAAAGCAAAGACTTCAAAAACTCCAAACACCAAGTCTCGGGCGGTCTGACCTCTCACGGGGGCGGTCAGACCGGTTGGCCTAGCGGTCGGACCGCTCAGAAATCGGGTCGAATATTTTGCCTAGCGGTCAGACCTCTCACACGGGCGGTCTGACCGATTTGCCTAGCGATCGACCTCTCGGTGGGCGATGCGACCTCTAGCACGATGAGCAGGAAAATCAGCTCGGCCGAAACTAAAATCGGTCTAACTTTTTGATCTACAAGGCCAAACTTGACCAAATTTGGAACACACCTTCCTAAGGATATTAGGAACCTATTCCAAGCAACGATTGAGTAGATCCACATCAAAGTTTTGACCTTTTTCCATTTTACCGAAGGAGGGTTCAAAACCGGTCAAAACGAAAACTTGATCTAGAAACTTGCTCGTGGGTGATTGATGATCAAGATCATCCTAGATGTGTTCCCACATGTCACAGCAAGCTATATCAAGAGAAGAAACCATGCCAAAAGCTCTCAATAGCAAAACCCCCGAAAATCACCCTTTCTTTCACTAAAACCGGGCAAGATCAAAACTTAGATCCAAAAGCTTGCTCGTGGGTGGATGATGATCAAGATGACCTTAGATAGGTTCCCACATATCCCAGCAAGCAAGATCAAGAAGAAAAACCAAGTAAAAACTCCCGGATCAAAGAAAGCCCCAAAATCACAAATAGAGAGGATGAACACAAAGAGATACAATTTGTGAAATCTTTCTTTGGATTGATTGGATTGGATAGATGGTATGTTTACAGCCACTCCATCAAGGAGGACAAAGCTCAACACTTGAGCACTCAAATCAATCCATCTCTCTAGAACCCTAACCTCCCACTAATCTCTCCAAGCCCTAACAACCAAAGCTAGGGTTTCCAATTAAAGGGTTAAGGGGGTGCAGCCACCTCCCTCCTCTATTTATAGTGGAGGCCTAGACCTTCTAGAAGAGTTTCCCTAATGGGCTCCGTTAAGGCCCAAAACAAGCGGGTCACACACGCACGCATTTTAAAGCGCCGTCTTCATCTCCTCTTGACCTAATCCGCTTCTCCACGCACCGCCTTGCGCGCGGGTTGCAAAAGGTCACCAAGGCGGTATTCGGTAAGATTACCAAAATACCCTTCTCGGTCCTTCTCAGAAGACCGAGTCCAGTTGTCTGGCACTCGCTGCTCGCCACGTGTAGGTTGATCCAATGGCTTTCATCATGTCGGCAAGTCTCTCCCATCCGCTCCACCGAAACCACCATGGCACTTGCACCGCCCCCGCGCCGCAGTCCAACGATCGCGCCGAATCGCGGTTCGGTCATCCATGTCCATCCTGCGCCCGCTTGAGTCCTCGACCTCACGGCATCCTTGATCGTTACGGACCTCGGCTCTCCAAGCTTAGTCGATCCACCTCGCCGTTGACCGTCATAGACACGCAAGCCACCGCGCGACAATAGACAAGCAAACACGAATCCGGAACAAGTTCTTCACAACTTGACCCACGTTAGTCAAAACATGCATCATGCAACACATATGCACCGAAACCCATAAGATTGACCTAATAAGCAACCATCGCCGCCACACGGGCGGCGAGTTAAGTGAAAACCGGTCGACCGCCACCTTTGGCGGTCGACCACATCGCGATCGACCGCCAGCGAAGGCGGTCGACCGCCACCGGGGACTTAGCCAAAATTTCAACTCAAATCCGCAACCTCTCGGAAATTTCAAGCGAATAGAACTTTTGTCGGAGACTCCAAAATTATGGGACCAAGAATAGTAGAACCTTCTCTCTTGCCTACACCCTCTATTTTTGGCCCACTCCAAAATCAAACTTCACTTAATGGCCGGTCGACCGCTCGTGGCGGTCGGACCGCACACTGGCGGTCCGATCGCCTCTGGGCGGTCGGACCGCCGACTACTCACCAAAAAACAACCAAAGGCACGGCGGTCGGCGCCACCATGGCGGTCGGACCGCCTCAACTGACGACACAGAACTTCACCGAGCGAGGTTTCTCCCAGCACCTCGGCGCTATTGCCAATTGTTCAACACACTAAGATTAGGATCATATCCACATGATCTCCACAATCTCCCCCTTGATGAACACATTTTCAATCTTCTCAAAAATGCAAATTAGAGGTTTGAAAATGAAAATACCCGACGTTTTCGCGCAAAGGCAAACTTGGTCCAAATGCAAGAGAAAGCAATGGAAAAGACCAAGCTGGCTTCTAAATAGCATAGGCAAGTGAGATAAGGCAAAATAAAGCATGAAAGCTTCAAATTCCAGAGAATTGACAAAAATCTCACTTAAGGTCCATATGAAAGAACAATTGTTCGATTTGACCTTTGATCATTGTGAGTCTTCAAGAATTGCAATTCAAGTTCAGAAAAGACACTAAGATCAAAAGAATGCAATTTCAAAACTCCCCCTCACTATGATCATCATTTTCTCCAAAAAGCTAAAGCTCCCCCTTTGACAATGAGAAGCCATTTCTTTTCTCTTTACAAAACTTCTCCCCCATAACATCCTGAACTTCTCTCCTTATCACAAAGCTCTTTTCACATTTTGCCAAAACTTCTCCCCCTTTGACAATGGATTCATCAAGGAATCATCTCTTCCTCTCATCCAGAGATAACAAGTGCAACAATACGGAAGAAGCAAAAGAAAGAGCATGCATGAAGTGCAATGGGGTGGCTTCATTTTTTGTTTTGATTTTTCAATTTTTAGTAAAAGAAGCTTTGGGGATTACTCAATTGAACAAGACTAGTATTTTACCATTACTCAAGATACAAGAAGCGACAAAGTTAGCAAGATCATATTAAGACATGTATAGCAAAGCTAAGCTAGTGAGCTCAAAATACCACATGTTGTTGGATTAAGTTAAGCAATGCTTCAAAATTAGCAAGTTCAACAACGGTATCCTAAAGTGATAATGGCCATGTCGAATGTCATTGTGAGATCAGAAGCTAGCAAAGACCATCTTAGGGACAAAAGTCACGAAATGAATCATTTAGCTCAAATTGTCTCAAAAGCCCAAATTTCTCAAGATTTCATTTTCAATAAATATTGAAGTTGAGTAAAGGTCTATCTTGGTAAAGAAGATCTGGACTATGAGCCATCCACAATCTCTTCCTAAGCTTCAACCAATTTGACAAATTGCATTATTAGCCATGTGCTAGATCTCAAGCCTTGCCGCGACCATCCCAAGCAACAAAAGCTTAAAAGAGTGGTCTAAGTCATCCAAAACTCCCCACGAGTTCATGCCTAGTGCGATGGCAAGCCGTCTCATGAGAAAGAATTGGTGAGATCAGTTCTTTCGCACAAAAGAGATCATTTTCATTGATTCATAGAGCAATTATAGATTCTTAAAAGAACAAGAAGCTCCATAAATGTTCAATTCTAGATTCAAGAGCTAACAAAGCAATTTTGACAGGGCCAATGTCACAAAAAGATCACTAGTTGAGCAACTAGCTAAAAGATCCACAAATTACAATTTTTAGTTCAAGTTGTTTAATAGTTCTAGCTCGATTAGCAAAGACATTGCTGCACATGTGAAAGCATGATAATTCTAGCAAGTCAAAGAACTAGACACGATCTTTGGCGGAATTGAAATACTAAAGCTCAAGAGGGTAATAAGCAAAGCTTCATCAAATTAAAAGACAGAAGCAGTAAAGCTTATAATACAATGCATCTTTTTGGATTTTTCATATGAATGCAATATGATACAATGAGATGCACGAAAGAGTAAAAGCCTAAAAAGACCGAAAAGGATCCGAAGAAAATACCACTTGAAGAAGGTATCATAAAAGATCCACAAAATGTTCACATGAACAAGGAAAGTTCAGATGAACAAGGAAGGTTCAGAAAAGAACCAACTCCCCCTCAAACCAACCCATAGGGATAAATTATCCCTAACTTGCTTCTCAAGGTGGCAAACCTTGTTTGGTCAAAAAGCTTTGAGGGGAGATATGCCAAAAGTGCTAAAAACTCCACAAGATAGCACAAAGACTTCAAACACCACACGATCTCTAGGAAAGCAACTCGAAAAGCTAGGAGCGAAACACCAACACTAAAAGACCTACAGGCAACTCAAAAACTGCTAAGGACTAGAGATTGGGAAACAAGCTCGACCTAGGTGAGAAGAGTGCATCCTAGCAAACCATGGGATAAGAAGAGTGCCTAGAAAAGACACGTGCTAGAAGCAGAGCCTCCTATCTACCACAGACACAACAAGCCCAAAAGCTATGCAAGGTAGACTAGGGATACCATACATAAAAGTAAGGTATAGAAGCTCGAACTGAGTCACACTGCTGGCGGTGAGATGTAGTCATGATGGATGAAGGTCCATTCCTTGAAGCTCCAAAAGTAGTTGCGCTCACCCATCATCCTCATCTCAAAATTCCTTCGTCTCCTAGAAGTGATAGCCGACATTGAATGCACAAATAAAGAAGAACCAACAGTGAGTCTTTGACCACTTGTTGGACCACATATTCTTCTTCTCAACTGAAAAGGCTACACCAAAGAGACAGAAAAAGTCTATGCCTTGGTACTGGGTTAGTGAACATTATCTAGGGAAAACAGTACCAAGACACACGACTAACAAGGATAGCAGCAAATGATCCAAAGCTCATAAAAGCATATAATCAATAATTCGAACATGAGCATGAAGATAGACAAATCAATTGCAGCACTTGCTATCAAGATATAACAAAGCTTAAACTATCCTTAATCCATAATAAGGCATAGGAGCAAGCAAACAAGCACATAGCATATCACACACCACATATATACAATCAAAGGTAAAGCATGCTAGTGAAAGCTATGGCAAGACTCATATATCCACAATTAACAATAATGCACAATAACCATGTAAGCATAAAGCAAGTTATAGACCAAGTCATGAAAAGGTATGCTAACATAGATATCAAGTAAACATGTGGATACACAAGGCAAAAGTCAACAAGAGCAAGATAAATCATGTACAAAACAACACAGCTCATGAAGACAGAACAAAGCATATACATCCATGGAAATAAAGAATAACGAGTCTAAGACATGGATACATAAGCAAGAATCAATCACGAGCAAAATAATAGGGGTACAAGACAACACAATCTCATGATGACAAACTCAAGCTCATACACCCATGAAAAATAAAGAACAACAATATGATACATGGATATATAAGCAAGGTAAAGGCATGATGAAAGATATCAAGAGTAATACATGCCAATTTGGTACAAGTGAGCACAAAACAAGCACAACATGCCAAGATTGAATAATCATGAAGGTAAATGCATGAAGGTATAAGATTGCTCACAAAGCAGATGTAGGCGCCGATCATGAAAGCATATGCCTCTTGGAGGCCATTATTGGAGTGGAGAACCATCAAGTGTCCCGATCATGTGAAGAAGCAAAGGACCAGAACCCCTTAAGTCCATGTTCTCCAACCCGTGTTCCGGTACCTACACATGAGAAAGGCAAGGTGTCCAAACCTTGGATCCGAAGGGTTAGAGAGCAAATGCTTGGGAACCCAAACCTTGGACACACCACCACGAAGCGGTCGAACCATTATGTGAGTTAGCATGATGCGAATGATGGTCCATGCAAGAAGATCCAACATCAACCTTGGAGGCACGCGCGAGTGGACAACTCGATGAGGGAAACGAGATCCATCTCTAGAAAAGCGGCGATGACCTTGCTTGAAAGCGCCATGATGAGAACCAACAAAAGCACCAAAGGAACTCACACATCCTTGCCGTGGGTGTGTACCTCGATGAACAAAGCGAGGTCCACCTCTTGGAAAGCGGTGGAAATCCGCCTCGGGCAGCTCGTGGACCAAAACCAAAACCAAGCAAACCATGTCCACGGTCTTTGTCAACACCACTAGAAAAGGTGTCAAAGAAGCCATCAACAAATTGAGTCTTCGTGCTAGGCTCTTTAGTGTGCATGTCATGAGAAAGACTATGCCCACTAGGAGACTTAGAAGCATGAGCTCGGCGTAAATGTTTTGCACGCCGAAAAGCAATCTACATGATGTCCATTCTTCCCACAAAATGAGCAATGGTGTAAAGGTCTACTAGTAGACATGGTCAGAGAGGACGAAGCACCATTGTTGCTCAAAGAAGAAGTCTGGAAGAACTAACATCATGACTCGTCCTTATATTTGCACTAGACTCACACATGCCATGAGAAAGACTATGTGTGTTCCTAAAGACACGACGACGCACTTCGGTGCTCATGTTTCAACCGGCGAAAGCAAAACTCGAAAGTGTGTCCATCTTTCTTACAAAAGGTGCAATGATACTTGTCTTTTGAAGATGTAGTATCATTTGAAGAAGAAGCACCTTTGTCCTTTGAAAAACGTTGAACAACACAAGAAGAGTTCGAAAGAGTCGAATCTCCTAAAGAAGAGCTATTCAAAAAGATGGAACAAGAACCAACATCAAGTGACTCACTTTTAGCACAAAAAGACTATGACTCCGAATGCAAAGATTCAAGAGAAATCTTAAAAACATCAATTTCGGAGTGAAGACAAATACAAGAGTCACAAGACTTGACGCTCATATCATCGCGCAAAGAATCAATCTCGCTCTTCAAAGAAATGCAAGATGTGCAAAAATTTAATGATGCTTTTGAATTAAGCAAGCAATTTAAAGCATCAATTTTATTTTCTAAACAAGGACAATTCTTGCAAGAGACTAAACCATCCTTAAGCAATTTTTCATAATCAAAGCACATGCTACAAGACCTAGCTTTAATATCAATAATTTCAGCCCTAGCATTCTCTAATAGCTCAAGATGAATGGAATTAGTCAATTTTAACTTGTCAAATTCAACAAGCATGCCTACATGAGAATCATAATTATTTCTAGCCATAGAAGTAAGATTGCCTATTTCTAACTTAGCATTGTCAAGTTCATGATGTAAGGCAACACAAGAATTACATGGCATAGAAGCATTTGATTTCAAAATTTCATTTTCACTTTTAGGCATGCAAGAGAATTATTCAAGTTATCCATGTCTATAAGTAATGAATCATAAGCACACATGGATGTTTTCAATTCGGAGAGCTCATTAGATAAATCACCCTTCTCTCTTTCTAATAATTTCATTTTTATCCTTAGAGCTAGCAATTTAGAATCATATGAATATAAGACATTTACAAGTTTTCTTTGCTTACCTTGCTTAGCTCGAGTAGGGATCATCCTCGGAAGAGTCATTGTGATCATCCTCGAAAAACTCTCCATTATGTTCATCCTCAAATGCCATGCACACATACTAATGGGCTCTTTCTCCTTAGGCTCCATGCGTATCTCTCTCGAAACTAGGACAATCAAAACTAAAGAGACCGCCACAAATATCGCGGAGAATCCCTCTGAACCGACAACACCATTATTGCATCTTCAAATGTCTTGTCATGACTCACATCAACGATAAAAGAATCATGCCAAGATGCAAGGAAACGCTCACAAGTCGGCACACTAGTCGCCATGCTCAAAGATCGGTTAAGATCACAAAGAGCAAACTTGGCTCGATACCACTTGTTGGACCGGAAGGCGACTAGAGGGGGTGAATAGAACACGATCACTTTTACACCAACGATCGAATTCAATACGAATCTCACTCCAATAGCTATGAAAGCTATGAAGATCAATCAATCAAGCACAGCGGAAGACTTGTATTAAATCCAATCAAAACCCCAAAGCAAAGACTTCAAAAACTCCAAACACCAAGTCTCGGCGATCGACCTCTCACGGGCGGTCGGACCGGTTGGCTAGCGATCGGACCGCTCGAAATCGGTCGAATATTTTGCCTAGCGGTCGGACCTCTCACACGGCGGTCGACCGATTTGCCTAGCGATGCGACCTCTCGGTGGGCGGTCGACCTCTAGCACGATGAACAGGAAAATCAGCCCGAAAACCGAAACTAAAATCGGTCTAACTTTTGATCTACAAGGCCAAACTTGACCAAATTTGGAACACACCTTCCTAAGGATATTAGGAACCTATTCCAAGCAACGATTGAGTAGATCCACATCAAAGTTTTGACCTTTTCCATTTTACGAAGGAGGGTTCAAAACCGGTCAAAAGCGAAAACTTGATCTAGAAACTTGCTCGTGGGTGATTGATGATCAAGATCATCCTAGATGTGTTCCCACATGTCACGACAAGCTATATCAAGAGAAGAAACCATGCCAAAAGCTCTCAATAGCAAAACCCCGAAAATCACCCTTTCTTTCACTAAAGCAGGGCAAGATCAAAACTTAGATCCAAAAGCTTGCTCGTGGGTGGATGATGATCAAGATGACCTTAGATAGGTTCCCACATATCCCAGCAAGCAAGATCAAGAAGAAAAACCAAGTAAAAACTCCCGGATCAAAGAAAGCCCCAAAATCACAAATAGAGAGGATGAACACAAAGAGATACAATTTGTGAAATCTTTCTTTGGATTGATTGGATTGGATAGATGGTATGTTTACACCACTCCATCAAGGAGGACAAAGCTCAACACTTGAGCACTCAAATCAATCCATCTCTCTAGAACCCTAACCTCCCACTAATCTCTCCAAGCCCTAACAACCAAAGCTAGGGTTTCCAATTAAAGGGTTAAGGGGTGCAGCCACCTCCTCCTCTATTTATAGTGGAGGCCTAGACCTTCTAGAAGAGTTTCCTAATGGGCTCCGTTAAGGCCCAAAACAAGCGGGTCACACACGCACGCATTTTAAAGCGCCGTCTTCATCTCCTCTTGACCTAATCCGCTTCTCCACGCACCGCCTTGCGCGCGGTTAGCAAAGGTCACCAAGGCGGTATTCGGTAAGATTACCAAAATACCCCTTCTCGGTCCTTCTCCGAAGACCGAGTCCAGATTGTGCGAAGCACTCGCTTGCTCCGCCACGTGTAGGTTGATCCAACGGCTCTCATCATGTCGGCAAGTCTCTCCCATCCGGCTCCCACCGAAACCACCATGGCACTTGCACCGCCCCGCGCGCTTGTCAACCGGGCGCCGCGCGCGCCTGTTCGGTCATCCATGTCCATCTGCGCCCGCTTGAGTCCTCGACCTCACGGCATCCTTGATCGTTACGGACCTCGGCTCTCCAAGCTTAGTCCGATCCACCTCGCCGTTGACCGTCATAGACACGCAAGCCACCGCGCGACAATAGACAAGCAAACACGAATCAGAACAAGTTCTTCACAACTTGACCCGTTAGTCAAAACATGCATCATGCAACACATATGCACTGAAACCCATGAGATTGACCTAATAAGCAACCATCGCCGCCACACGGGCCGACGAGTTAAGTGAAAACCGGTCAGACCGCCACCTTTGGCGGTCGACCGCCATCGATCGACCGCCAACGCGAAGGCGGTCGACCGCCACCAGGACTTAGCCAAAATTTCAACTCTGAAATCCGCAACCTCTCTGGAAATTTCAAACGAATAGAACTTTTGTCTGGAGACTCCAAAAATTATGGGACCAAGAATAGTAGAACCTTCTCTCTTGCCTACACCCTCTATTTTTGGCCCAGCTCCAAAATCCAAACTTCACTTAATGACCGGTCTGACCGCTCAGCAGAAGCCGGTCAGACCGCCAGACTGGCCGGTCCGACCGCCTCCTGGGCCGGTCAGACCGCCAGCTACTCACCAGCAAAACAACCAAAGGCACGGCCGGTCTGACCGCCACCATGGCAGGTCAGACCGCCTCACTGACGACCGCAGAACTTCACGGCGAGGTTTCTCCCACCACCTCGACGCTATTGCCAATTGTTCAACACACTAAGATTAGGATCATATCCACATGATCTCCACACGTACAGTGGCCAGGAGCTGGTCGTAGCCTGCGTACGTCTCGAGGTCCACCTTGCGTAGGTACGGCATGCCGTCGACGGCCACCTTGACGAACTTGGCCTTAGACGACACCGCCGCCGACAACACGTTCTTTCGGAAAGACTGCACGGACGGCCACAACACCACCCGAGCCCTGCACCGCAAGACCACGTCAGCTCAAATCGTGCCAAATCCCAAACCATTGCCGAGTGTCTGAGGGGGTGGGTGATGCATACTTGGGGAGGAGGAGAGTCGGCGGCGGCGAGGCGGCGGTCGGGGTTGGAGGTGGAGGCGCACTTGCGGGCGGGGTCGTCGTCATCGGAGGAGCCGGGGAGACGGAGGGTGAGGGTGGTGTCCTCGAAATCGAGGCCCGAGGCGGTGGAAGACTCCGTGGAGTTCCGTTCTGTCTCCACCGACATGGCCAGTGGCTGCTGATGCGGACATTGAGGGCACGCCTCCAGACATTGTGGGGCTCGCGTCGCTCTCCTATCTCACCGGCGTAGATCAAGGGAGGAGGGGAGCCACCGAACCCATGGAGCGAACCCTATTGCAACACCCACGGGTTTAACCCATTCTCAACTCAGATTTCTGAACCCACCCCACCACAACCCAACCCTTTCAACGAGGAAACCCAACCCATTAGCTCTTCCAACCCGTTGTCACCCATATAAAGCCAACCCAATCAAGGACCCAACCCGTTTGAACCCAACCCATTAGCACCCTACCCATACCCAATTATAGCTTCCAATAAAAGCATGTAGGGCCACCTATCGCCGGTCTCGCTAATTTGCACAAAGTAGCGACCTTACACGTGGAATCATTTCCAATAATTTAAGTGATTTCGTGAAACTTTTATGGTGTGAATACGAAGTTAAAATTCCAAATACCAAAGTTTTATAAAAGCTTCCTATAAAAGCATTGGGGCCATCAATGCACTTCTGCCCACCAATTTGCACAAAGTAGCTCCCTACACATAATCACCGCAACAAATTTGATCGATTTCGTGAAACTTTTATAGTGTGAGCACGAGGTTAAAATTCCAAACACCAAAGTTTTACGAAAGCTTCCTATAAAAGCATGTAAGGCCACCTATGTGCTTGGGCCCGCTAATTTGTTAAAAGTAGCACCCCTACACACATAATCATTTGCAATAAATTTCGGTCGATTTAGTGAAACTTTATGGTGTGAGCGAGGTTGAAATTTCAAACACCGTTTAACGCTTCCTATAAAAGCTTGTAAGGCCACCTATGCGCTTGAACCTGCCAATTTGCACAAAGTAGCTCCCCTACACACATAATCATCTGCAATAAATTTCGATCAATTTCATAAAACTTTTATGGTGTGTACGCGAGGTTAAAATTCCAAATAATGAAGTTCGACGAAAATTTCCTTCACAGACCTCTTTGACATAAACCTCTGTATCTCCTCTTTTACCCGGTGGATTACCCAAATCCATTGGGTAGTATGGGTCATATCAATTCAAATGACTACGAGTAAAATAGGGTATGGATTTGGATTACCCATACTGGTAGTCAGAATGTTTGGACAAAAAAATATTTAAGAACAGAAAGAAAAGTACTCCATTCCCCACAATGAACGATTTTTTTAAATAATATTATTTTTAAAGATATTTACAAAAATAAATAGTCGTTTAAAAAAATTACAAAAATGTATCTCTGTGCTTGATTCAATGGCGGCAGAACTATCCCATACATGCCGCGGTTGAGGTATTTATCACCAGTTGAACTGGCGACAGGACCTATCGCCAGTTGAACTGGCGATTCATTCCCCAACCCTAGCCAGTTTTTTATTTTCCCTATTTCACTTAGTCAGTTTGTGATTTTTATAAAATTTAAACGGTACGAAATCTGTTAGACTCGTAATAACATTTTATCATCATCGTATGTTGTTCTACTACGATTAATTTTCAGAGAATTTAGCGAGGACGTTTGAGGTATGAACGATTCGTAAAAAGGAAGATAAGTGATATTGCCATTCGCTCGGGAATTCATACACTCTGATATTACAGAACTTGCAGAAGAATGTCATAACACTTAACTAAAATGATAATTGACAACATTGATAATAATATTTTTGTCATGATCGCGACGTCAACGTCTCCCATGTGGACTGCCTCTAGTCGGGGCACCGGATGAGGACCCCGTGGTGACGTCCGGAATGCCGATGTCTCTTTGGTCCTGAATATTTCGCGTGGGGCATGTCTTGAAGGTGTGCCCAGACTCCCTGCAAATGGAGCACTTCTTCGTGCGACGTCCGGCTTCTGCCTCGTCCATATCGTTCCTGATGTGTCGTTACTGCCGCCGCCAACCTTTCCCTTGAGCCTACCAATGTCCGCGGCCCAGATTAGTTGCTCCCAGGATGGATGGCCAGTGAAATGACCAACAACGGCGTAACCATACATCTCTCCACTCCATGTTTGCATCACCGCCTCCTTGGTGAAATAGTGAGAGAGTGCTTGGCCGGGATCTTTGCGCCACCGTCGAGCAGTGACCATGACATGGGAGCGGGGCCTATGCGTAAGAAGGGGCTTGTTACAAGTGCATACGCAACTATCGCGGCGTAGTGTGCACTCATGGGTGATCCTCTCGTGGTTAGTCCTGCGACGCCCTTTATCCATGCACATTATCTCGAAGCGAAGCTCCCTCGTGCCCATCTTGAATGCCCGGTGCATCTCACCCTTCTTGCTCTTCTCCTCCATGTATGCGGTGATCATGGCGGAGTAGAGTACTCTGTCATTTGCCATGGTGAGCGACGCATTGCTGCATCTGTTAACAAAGTAGTTTGTGGTACCGCGGAGAATTGCCTCCACAATACCAACCAAAGGGAGGCACACAGCGCGCGCATGACCCAGTTGTAGACTTCACTAGGTTGGTTGTCATGATACCATATCGAGCACCACCCCGTCATGCGGCGACCACTTCTCCTTAGGCTCGTGCTCAATCCAGTCTGAGAAGCATTTGACCTGTGCCCTGTCTTCCTCGTGACACTAGGAGCGTCTGTGGGTAGCTGTGGCAATGCTTGGGGGGCCTGGTCGGCGCTTGGGGCGGCCCTTCTCGATGCCTCCCTTCTGTGGGTTTGGGTCCGGTCGTCCAGAATCTTCCAGAGTGTGTCGAACTTACGCTGCTGGTTCTGGTTGCACAGGCGCTTGAACATGTTCATCAAGTCCTTGTTGCGGAACTGCTTATAGAAGTTTGCACCCAAGTGCCTCATGCACCACTTGCTCTGTAGATCCGGCCATGGAAGTGGAACGTTCTCTCCTCGCTGTAGCTGTGTTATTGCACGCAGCAGGCCCGCGTGCCGGTCATGTATGAGGCATACGTTGGGACGGTCCTGCACAACAGAAATCCTCACATTCTTCAGGAACCACAGCCAGCTATCCGTGTTCTCGCTTTCAACGAAAGCGAATGCCACGGGAAGAACTTGATTGTTTCCGTCCGTCGCTATTGCGGTCGATGTCGCCCTTGTACCGCCATCGAGAATGTGCCATCGATGCACAAGATTGAGCGAGCGATCTTGGAATGCATTGATGCATGGACCAAACGCGAAGAATGCTCGCTGTAGTACCCTCTTATTAGGCCACTTCGGATGCGTGGCGTCTTGAATGTCGACATGAGTGCTGGGATTCCTGTCTTGTATGACTCGGAGTTGCCCGGGAGGTTGTGGTAGGAATCCTCGAGCGTGCAAACCTTGATTCCAATGCCTTCGTTTTGCCCTCCAAGCCTTGGCATAGCCGATAGTGTCTTCGGAACCTTGCCTCAATGGCGAATGATGGATCGTGGCTCAAAATCTAGGTTATCCACGATCTCACCATACATGAGATTGGCAATGAAGCTCGATGACAGTTCCGGTGGGGCTGCTGACGACTTCGATGGCGACGCATGTGTGAAGGACCACTATGGAGCACTTCCAGTAGGTGTCCCACTTGGGCTGAAATGCGTGCACGTGCCAAGGGCATCCCTCTATGCCGCACTTCACGTTGTAGCATCTTGGGGTAGACTTGACGACGGTGAATGTGCGTTGAATCGACAATGCCCAGAATTTGACCGCATCTTGCACGGCCTCCTTGCATTTGTACGTAGCTCCTAGTCTGACCTCGCTCTGGTCGTACTCCCATGGTATATGGGAGCCTTCGTTGACGACGAGGTTCTCGAACTGGTATGTGTTCCACTCGGATGGAACCGCCTGCTGGTCTGCATCATCGTCGTCATCAGAATCTTCATCTTCGGACAATGCCATGTAGTCTTGGTCTTGAGCTTCATCATTTCCACTAGGTCTTCCTCCTCCCCTCGTCGGCAAGCCCACTAGCTTTGCCTCATCGAATGAGGTAACTCGGCGTAGTCTTCATCGACGACATCGCAACGTCTTGCCCTTACGCCATTTTGTGCGCCACCGAGTCACCTAGTTCTTCCCTGTCGACAAGTCCTACTTGTTCGACGCGATCTTTGGAGTGGGTTTAGCATACGCTGAACTAGAAGAACCAATTTCCATCCTCTCCCTCGCCATGCGTACATCGACCGCCATGAATTTGTTCCTTTAGTTGCACTAACTCCCAATACGTACCGCCCCGCCCGGGGCGAGGCGACTCAATGTCGATCGTAGACATCACGGTCCACTTGGGCGTGTGGAACAACCACCGCATCACGGCGCCTATTGTACGTTGCTCAAGTCTTGGTAGGGGCACGTCCGCGGACTGGAAATAACTCAAATCAATTCCCTCGGGACCCTCCATAATAGTCCCTCGGCCGTAGTAAATTTTGAAATTAACGACGTCGGACATATTTGACGTACTGCAGTGTGAAGAACATTTACACGATGAACTACATATGTGCAACTAAATATCCCACCAAAAAAGTATGTAAAACGGACTTCACTACGTAACAGCACATCAAGAATCATGTAATCCGTTATGTTAAGAAAATTACCCGAGGGGTGGGCAACTGGATGAACAGCGCTTCGCTAGCTTTTCTCCTCCTCCTCTCTGTTGTGTCCTTCTATTTTTTGTTGAGTAAGACTGAGTCCTGTGTGGAATTTCGACGGTTGCAAGAGGGTTTTGTAGAGGTCAGGGCTTGTCGCCAGTTTAATCGGCGATACCTTCTGTCGCGCGATTGAATCTGGCGATACATAAATGAACCAAAGAACTAGCGGTTCAACCGGTGATAGGGATTAATTTATGCAACTTGTTGCGCGGCTATTTGTTGTTGTGCATTGTTGGAAGATTTTTGGAGGGCGATTGAGGATTAATGATTCGTATGTACCAAGGCGGTGATATTACAATGCGTCGAATCTCTGCACAACTCGTTGGAGAACTTTGGGAAATGACGAACGATAACCACACGACATTTCATCCGACAAGGGGATTACATGGCACGCAGACAACGAACCGAGGACGGTACACGCATGCCTTTAGGGAAATTGAAATACATGGGACATGTGGAGGAATAGGGTAGAACTACTGAGTCGAATGTGGCCATTTACCCTTGCGGCCCAGCTCGGCGTTGTACTCCTCACCTTGCACCTTGGCTCTCGCCGCGATGGCCCTCTTTCGCTCCCTCTTGGCCTCCCGTCGCCTCGCATGCTCACGCTCCTGCTCCTCGCGCTGCCTGTCCCGCCTACCTTGCTCGGCCTGCTCAGCTTTTAACTCTTTGAGGCGCCTTTCACGGGTCTCGATGTGCTCCAGCCCGACTCTTCCATCTCAAAGAACGACCACATGTCGTGGGGTGGATCTTGTCATCGATCCACCGGAAGTCGCATAGTGGTGGCGGAGATGCGGTGGGTAAAGAGAGTTCGTTACCCGTTGTCCGAATAAAAAAGCATTGTACCATGAAATACGGTTTCATTACCGGATGCCTGTTGTTGCAGTCAACGGCGTAGTTTGGACAGCACCAATAACGCTGCCCAATGGTCCACTCATCGGTTGATTTGACGCACTTGCGGCGTCCCTACACCAAAGATAGGGGTGCCACCCCTATCGAGTCCTTCCGAGGCGTTCGCGAGCATAGGAGGAGTCGCACCGACCTAATCGTTGGGCGTACTACGAGGCGCCTTCCTCGATCCACGGTTTGGAAAAGTTTGGTGTGTGAAAGGCTCCTGACTAGCGGCATGATAGCGAGCGGTGGTCTCATGGGGAGACACCCAGTCCTTCAAAAGCTTGCGGATTTTCTCCCATTCCTTCTCCTTGTCCATGTTTTCTACTTGGTGGTGCTTTGTTGTGGACTAGTTGGACGAAGTTCTGTTGATTTATAGCTAGAGCGACGGAGCCATTGCCGGGCTCGCCTTGATAAGTCGCCCGAAAAAGCCGGTCCGCTGGTCACATCGTCCTGAAAAGCTAGCCCGTGTGGTCACATCGTCCTGAAAAGCTGGCCCGCATGGTCACATCGTCCTGAAAAGCTAGCCCGTGTGGTCACATCGTCCTGAAAAGCTAGGCGGTGTGGTCACATCGCCCCGAAAGCGCCTACTCGGTGCCATCGTCACAAAAGCTGGCCGTGGTCACATCGTCCCGAAAAACCACCTACTCTGGTGCCATCATCCTGAAAAGCTAGCCCGTGTGGTCACATCGTCCTGAAAAGCTAGGTCGTGTGGTCACATCGTCCTGAAAAGCTGCCTACTCTGGTGCCATCATTCTGAAAAGCTGACCCGTCTGGTCACGGAGTCCTGAAAAGCTGCTCCGTCTTGTAGCATCACCCTAAAAAGGTAGCCCGTGTTGTCGCATCGCCGAATAAACATAGCTCGTTTTGTCACGTTGTTGCGAACAGTTGGATCGTCAAAGAAAGCAGGCATATTACTCATAATGAAAAAAAATTACATAAAGGGAAATCTAATGGCGTCCCCTCTTAGGCTGCACCCCGCGTGTCACCCCGGGCCTCTGCCGTCGCTGCAGCGAGTACGTCAGAGGGTCAGGCTGCCTGACTACCCGACCCGAGCAAGTAACCCGCGGTGGTGTAGCCAGGGGCTTCTCCTGCGTCGGCTGATCCTGCGTCGTCTGGGTCTGCGTCGGCTGAGTCTGCGTCGCCTGGGTCGAACTCGGCGCACCGTACAGCTGAGAAGCCTCCAAAGAGAACCGAGTGTCATGCGGATCCTCAAGAAGTCCTCGAGGTGCCGATAGGTCCGCATCGTCGGCCGAGAATGCATCGCCCTCCTGCCGTTCTGTGAAGAATTAGGTTACAAACATAGTCATGACTAAAAGTGCGTTACGCAAGCAAACGGAACTTACCGTTGGCCCAAAGATGTGCTCGGACGACGCGTATAGTCCCGCCCGCGTGCACGGTGGAGCCGAGGACTCGTAATGTAAGATCGTCGTTACAAACTTATGAGGTTCGAAATGAAATGAAGAAGCGATGTCGCGTGTCGAACTCACCTCCCACATGTCCGAGGTGCTCCCCACCCGCCACGCCGACGAGCTCACCACGTGCGAGCAGAGGTCGTGTCCTACCACCTCGGTGACCCCTGCGTCCTGGACCGCCGGTCCACCGGTCGGTCGCGTGCGACGATCGCGCGTCCGCTCCGCATCGCCGCTTCCCCGATCCTCGCAGAGCCCTCGATCTCCCGACATTGCCATGTCTTTGCGCGAGTCTACCATCCGGACGACCTCCGGTGAAGATCCACCGCATGTAATCAACAAGTTGTACACGTAAGTATGTCAAATTAAATATGAAATATGTAATATTGAGTACATACGCCGCGTGGAAAGCGAGTCCGGCTAGGTGGGATGCGTGTTCGACGTCGCGACCACATGTCGAGCGGTCGACCACGACCGGACGCAATGGAGCCTCGTCGTCGCCGAGTACCACCCATGTAGTGCTCAGACGTCTCGGGTCGTGGGCCTCGCCCCCAACCTCGACGAGGGTCTCGTGCGCGACACTCCAACCGCCCACCCAAGGGGCCATCTGTCCGACCAGACATTGTGCCACGAACTCCCTTCCTAGTGTACTGTGGGCGGCAAGAAAATATTTGGTTGCGATGTAACACATATTGTACGGACATAAAGTCAACGGTGAACTTACGCGTGTACGCGCCGCACCCGCCTCCCCAAGGGGCCGCGACCTCTGTCGCGCATCGAATCGCGCATGACCCATCAGATCCGTACTCCTCCACGAAGATGTCGTGCACCAAGGCACTTCGCGTGTACCAGTACACGTAGTCTCGCGTGCAGCACAAGACCGGCTGCATCGCTGGGGCGCAGAGATCACCTTGTCATCATCAGACGGGTCCGGATGACGCGGTCATCGGTCACCGATCGAACATCGCAACGTACTCCGAGTAGGAGCCCTGCGAGGTGATCGGTGTGAAGGTGGCCTGTGCAATACAACACTGCAAACTAAGCACACAAAAATAATGATTGCAAAATGAAAATAATAAATGATTATGAAACTAACCGCCGGGCGCACCACAAAGTGCCCATGGTCGGCGGTCGTGTCGTCCCGGGGACGCATAAGCCGTCCCAAGACGTTGCCAAGTCCACCGTGGTCGTCCGATCCGAAACGCCCAACGACCACACCGCAGAGGAGCGGGCATCCCGAGAGGATGGAGCCGCCACGCCAACGCTAGCACGCTGCCGCACAAGGCGCGTGACGTCGCGCGACAAAGACGGCCGACCCCACGCGATCGCGAGATCCGCTCGATCGGTGACTCCGCCACCTCATGCGCGTCGGATGTAGTGCTTGTCCACGCCGCTGCCGTGGGAGCTCGTGAACATCACCCACCCGAACAACCTCGGCAGGCCTCCAAGTGCCTCGTATCACGGCGACGGGCCTGCGTCCTCGACCATACGCCGCCGCAAGAAGACACGTGCGCCGCCAGGTTCACAAACGAATTGTTACAAGAGAAAATAGTTAGGAAAACACTTACGTAGAATCGGCGGATCCACTTCAGCCGTGGCCCGTGCGGCCGCCGAACTCCACGACGCTGCTGCCTCGCGGCAGATATCGCGAACTCGCTAGGAGGTCCGTGCGCCACGTGGCGGGACGCCGTGCGCCACCATCGGGCGCTGCGCAGGCAACCCGGGCCAGTATCTCACATCTCGCAGTTGCGTCGGCGCCATCTCCCGCACGGAGATGGAACGTGTGGGTCTCGCCTCCACGGTCAACCAGCCGCCGTTAGGAGGGCCTGGCCGTATGGAAACCGCCAGACGCACGACCGCACGCGGTGGTCCGGTCGTCCTCCGACGCCGCCTCCACCATCCTCGCTAGTGGAAGGAGGCTCGCCGCTCAACCTACGTCGAAACGATTAAGAACAAACATGAGTCAACGCCACATAAATGCAGGCGCGATTGAGTGCATCAAGGTCGAACTTCACGCACCTCTAATCCGGTCTTGGTGCACCTCCATGCCCGATGATGGGGTGCGTGGGCGAACGCCCCAAGCTCTATCGGCGCCTCGCCCTCGGAGGAGCACGCATCGAGGCGCTACGGTGACGCCGGTCAATCATCGGTCAAGCAACTCAGATCGACTCGCGTCTGTCATACCCGAAAATGCAAAGAAGAGAGAAAGTTCATATTTTTTTTCATGCATCTTTACATAGCCTATGTAGCAACTACGAATTTTCTTTACAAATGTAATACATGTCATGCTACTTTTCTAGTTAAACGGTGTTTTTGACACTAACAAGATATTGACCGCGCACTAACACAACTAATAACATCGTACTAACAAAATAATAACCGCGCACAAATATTCTCATTGTTTTTTAGACCTACACAGCTACTCCATGTTTTTCTTACAATTCAAAAATGTATCATGCAATTCTCCTATTTTAAAACAGAAATGTATCGTGCATTAATTATGTTACTACAGCGGTCAACCAGCGCCATACTCAATTCTATGTCGCTATTGTCGCAATTCTATGTTCAACTCAAAATATGTACTACACAGTTCGACTACATTTATGTAACCTACTCGATTCTATGTCGCTATTGTCACATTTCTATGTCGCTACACAACTCAAAATATGTACTGCACAGTTCGACTAAATTTATGTGACCTACTCAATTCTATGTCGCTATAGTCGCAATTCTATGTCGCTACACAACTCAAAATATGTACTCTGAGTTCGACTACATGTATCTAACCTACTCAATTCTATGTCCCTATTGTCGCTTGCTAACCTACAAGGTTTGGACGTAACATACACGCTTTGTAAAAATTTATCGCAACACAAGATGATCGATCAAACCGATGCTCTATCAATCTCTCTCCACCGCGACGAACCGACAGGGCTTCGCCGCAATTTCTTCTCTCCCTCTCCAACTCTCTCTTGTTTTTTTTTCTCTGGAATTAAAATGAATTCTGGATTGATTTTTCGGGGATTTTATAGTTCGCTTTCGCCGCCAATGAATCGCAACAGAACCTATCGCCATTGAATCGGCGACAGAACCTATCGCCGCTCAATCGGCGACAGAAATCGCCTAACTTCGTCGCCAGTTGAACTAGCGATAGGTAGCTGGCCTGACAGGGACATATTTTTGTAATTTTTTTAAATGATTATTTATTTTTGTAAATATCTTTAATAATAATAATATTTTTTAAAAAATTCCACAATGAACCACACACATGCAGCACGACAGCAGGAGCGCCTGCCTTTTCAGCCACTCTCTCCCAACAAACGTCTCTCTCTCTCTCTGATCTGACCGCACCGCAGTGTGCACCCAGGTCAAACACTGTATAACGGTCACTTTCCCGACCCCCTGTGCCCCAGGCCAGCTCCCCCAACGGTACACTCGCCTCCCCCACCCGATTCAAATCAAACCCACCGCACCACCACCAGAAGCAGCAGCAATTGTACTCGCTGCCTCCCTCCGACTGTCCTACACCACCCAAAGTTTCGAAAAGGCGACACCACCCAGTCGCTTCCGATCCCATCCGCCTGTGAGCCCCAAATCCAGCGCAGCTTATTACCCCCCCGCGCGCGTGCCGATTCCTCTCTCAGATCCGATCCAATCCATTCTCGCAACAGTACAATGGGAGCCGAGACGGACTTTTCCCGGCCGCCGCGGTCGCCGGAGCCGGAGATCCTTGACCACGAGCACCGGGTAAGCAGCGCTTCCTCTCGCCGCCGTTGGCAATTCCGCTGTTCATCAGAGGTCGATTTCTTGAGTCTGTTTTGGTTTGGTTCTAGAACTGGAAGGCGGACATGATGTCGGCGCTGGGGGAGTCGGTGTCGTTCGGGCGGTTCCTTTCCGAGCCGCTCGAGTGGGGCAAGTGGTCGGCGTTCGCGCACAACCGGTACCTCGAGGAGGCGGCGCGGCAGTCGCGCCCGGGGTCCGTGGCCCAGAAGAAGGCGTTCTTCGAGGCGCACTACGCCAAGAAGCGGAAGAGCGAGGCCGACGCCGACGACGGGGACGAGGAAGCCGGGCGTGATCTCGGTCTCGACGAGGCGGATGGCACTGCGGCCTCATCGGCGGACTCTTCTTGTATGACGGATGAGCCCGGCTGGGAGAAGGCGCGCGGCGTCGATTCGGATGCTGCGGGTCGCGGCGGCGTTGTCGCTGATGGACCGGTGGAAGCGTCGGAGGAGCTGGAGGCCATCCCGGATGGGGTTGGTTCGTCTTGCAGGGTGGATGGAGCGAATGAACGGTGCCACGGGGAGGATGATGTACCAGTTGGTGAAGCAAGAGACGGGTTGCAAGTGCTGGAGAAGCAAGAGGATGCTAGTCAAGATTTCTGTGATGCCAATTTCGTCGCTGTTGATGCAGCCGAGAAGCAACCCTTAAAGGTGACTGATCGATTGATTTTCCAAAGGGAATTTTTGTCATAATGTGCAATTGAATTGGATGTTTGGATACTGACGAACTGAAGCAATATAACATGTGGATCCCTTGCAGGAGAGTTCTATTGTCAACCAGGGTGTAACGGATTCTGCGAAGAAAAGGAGGCTTCCGATGTCGTCGCTACTTCAGAAGCCCACCAAATTCAGCTCTCCCCCCTCGGGAAAGAAAGGGATGTCTTCATCTGCGAAAAGGCGGTCGCCGCTCCATTCAGCAAAGGAGAACAGCTCACCACCTCCTTGTACTGACAATAACAAGCAAGCAGCAGCTTCGGTCCCTCAAAAGAGGTCGACACCGGCACCGTTGCATATGTCTATGAACTTCACAAGATGCGAAACGGGCAATGCGGCCTCGAGCTCAAGAAATCTTGGCTCCACAATTGCTGTAAGGATTAGTCAGTTGGAATCTGTAAGCAGGTCTGTGAAAGATACTCAGCCTGAAGTGAACCAATTCAGGCCACCGAGAAAGGTTTAAAGTTTCCTAATGCATGGAATGAATTTATTTATTTATTAATTAAAAGTTCCTAGTGTCACTAATAAGTTGATTTGCTGGATATTTCAGGCATTTTTCAAAGCTGTGCCAGAAATTGCTTCGAGAACATCTCAACTGGAAGAACAAAGGTAGCACTTGAAAGCCGAACGACTGAATATATAGTCATGTAGCAATTGATCGGAACATCAGATCCTTATAGTACAGTGGAACATTTCATCTCTGTAAGAAGAAAATTCAACAGTCTTGAAATGAAATTGAAAAGAATGTGGCTTTGTACTCCGAAGAGATAATGGGGGTGCTTACTCTCTCCAAAATTTAACAGTCTCGCGTTGACACTTGACAGAATGACATGGTTCCTTTCTCATGCTAATGTAGTTCATCAAATACCATAATTTAAAACTATCCTCTAATTGTATCTTCTTCCATCATTCAGGTCTTCACATGTAACGAGGGTCAAAGAAAAGTTATTTGGTTCAACTTCATCATCAGTGCATCAGAAAAACAATGTAACTAAAGAAAAGGTGGTAAGCACTTAAATGCCTCAGTGATATATGAGAAAAAAAAACAGCAGTACTGCGCTGTTTTGATATGTGAGAAAAAAAAAACAGCAGTACTGCGCTGTTGTATTAAATTTCTTCTAGGAATGTTATAGTAATAAAATTTGAAAAAGTACAAAAATTGAAATGGCCAAACTTTTTTTTTTGTAAGCATTTTACTTGCATCACTTCTGACAGTACAAAAATATCAAGGACCTATCAGATATTCCATCATTCTCTAGTCAGTAATGGTTTTGCTTCCAAAATAAAAACTAAAGAAATTATAGTACAATATATAAAAAATTTAAGAGCTACTAAAATGCAGGGAAAAGCCAACAATGAACCTGAGTTAAAAGAATCACGTCAGAGCTTTTGTTTCAAGGCCAGGGCACTGCCAAATTTCTGTCGGAAAAATAAACAGGCGAAGGATTCAAGTCAGCAGGTACATTCCTTTACTGCAATTCCATATGCCAATTGACAAATGGTATCAAATTCTTCTTTGTCGTTAGCAAGCCAGTCACAGCATCTTACCGGCAGCACTTTCCATCTGGTTAATAAAGGAAATCTAGCAAAATGCTAGGCTAGTTGTTATTGCAAAAAGGAAAAGCATGCATTTGAGATCATGTCTGCTTATAGTCTTATGCCAGTTACCTTCTGGTTACTTAATGTTTTTAAGAAACAAGGTTCGATTTTAAATTTAAATTAATTTTTTGTATACTTGGTTTAGTATTAGTGGTAGCCTGTGACGACCTGTTGGTTAGCATGGAGTACTTTCAGTTTTTGAGTGCAGTAACAAAATCGTACTAGAAATGTTTCTCTTATCTATTTGTTGTTATTATTAGGCAAACCACAAGATACTTGTTTAGCACTACTGAACTTCACGTGAACTTGTATTTTGTTCTGCTTATATAACATCAAGACCTCAAGCACTTGTAACAAGTACTTCATAGGTTGTGAACATGTTCCAGGAACAAGAAAAGATCTAAAAATTAAACAACGGTTTATTTCTTAAAGTTAGAAGTGTCATAAACAAATGAGATCTAAAATATGAGTGAAGTAAAATAATGGTTTGTGCCTAATACTTGGAAGTTGGAATAGTATCGCCACACTTAAATTCATACTTCCTATTCAAAAGTTTCCTCCATTTTTTTTTTTCATGAAATAGCCTTTCAACATATGTTTATATTTTGGTTTGATATTCAACTAAATCTTATGCAAAATAATTTGTATGCGATAGGTAAAGGGCACCTGTCTACAATCTCTTAATATAGAAAGATCCAGAGATCTCTGGAGACGGTAACACTTTTATTGGAGATACTTGGAAGTAAAATAATGGTTTGTGTCTGATACTTGGAAGTTGGAATAGTATCGTCACACTTAAACTCATACTTCCTATACAAAAGTTTCCTCCATTTTTTTTTTTCATGAAATAGCCTTTCAACATATGTTTATATTTTGGTTTGATATTCAACTAAATCTTATGCAAAATAATTTGTATGCGATAGGTAAAGGGCACCTGTCTACAATCTCTTAATATAGAAAGATCCAGAGATAAACTTGACTCTGGAGACGGTAACACTTTATTGGAGATCATGGAGTGTAGCCATGCTCCAGATTTCTTCCACTATTCATACCTCCAAACTGGTTGCTATAAAACATAAAGCGTGAGCTCTGTGGAGCGATGTTAAGGGCATTGATACATCCATCAGACAACAGCTCATTGCTATGGTGCACCGATTTCATATGTTCCTTTTATGTAATATTTACTGGGAATAGGTCCATAAAACCCAGAGAAGTTCAAAAATATTCATTAATTTGGCAGCAGGAAAGCTCAATTGCATCTCATTTGGCATTGCACACTAAACTTGAAAGAATAAAAGCCATATTTATGATGAGCAACAACATCTTGGCTATATTGTAATGCAAATCGATGGCATTATAAGAAAGAAAAATTACTCTATTGTCAACGTGAGTCTTGTGTAATTTTAAAACATTATAGCCATTTTTGGAGCTTATTTATCTATCATCAATTGTCTGAAAATTGTTTGAGCCTCGGAATTCATAAACAAATCAGAGCTTCTACATAAAGCTTTTAGGGGATTTCATAGTACTTAACTAGTCCTCAAAAAAAAAAAAAAACTCTTAACAATCCAGAAACCAGCATAAATTTTCACCCAACTATGTATAGATTTGCTCCTTTCGTCATTGGTTTCATCCCTGTTTAGTTACCAAAGTTTTGATTTCTGTTTCTGACAACAAGGATCTAAATGCAGAGTGCACAAGGGATCACAAATTTACCGAACAGCGATCATGTACTGAATGATGTTAGTTATGCACACCAAATAAGCAAAGGAGGATCCAAGGACAAACAAATATGTTGCTTCCCGCTTAGAAGGCTGTGTTAGAGAGAGGTCACCTTTCTTCCGTCTCGCTGATTTTAGGGTTTCCAGTAAATAATACCTTATTTTTTACATTCGTATCTGTTGTGCCTACTTGGGACTTCTAAGTTCTAATAGGTAGTCATGGTAGCTTTTGTATCTTCTTGGACTCCATTTGCTCGAGGCAGATTTCCTGATTGTAATCGTGACTAGCATTTTCTGGCTTGGAAAAGAAAGCAGGTGAGTTGTTTACTTTGTACGGAGATGAGTAAGCGTCATTAAAACTTTGTACCCATTACCTCTCCTTGCAAGGCAAAATAATTGGACTGGACACTCAACTTTTGTCGGCATTTGCTCCAAGATACCAGTTTTTTTGTGTCTTTGCCCAAAAACGCATTGCAAAAATTGTTGCTATTTGCCCAAATACAGCCGCAAAAGTTCAATGTATTGTAGTCAATTTTGCCTTCACGCAACGCACAGCTCTCGCCTTTCCTCTTTAAGAAAAAAATTGTCTTCTGCAAGGCCATCGCCAAAGGCATCAGCTTCACCATCATCCTCAGCACGCGTGGCTGGAGCACGTGCCAACTGAAAGGATTTGGAAGAAGCCCTCAATCGGCATCATGTATTATTGATCCCATATATAAAGATTACAAACAAGTCATAGGTATCTATCACAAGTCCCATATACAAGATATTCAAATCGCTAGTTTCTATCTATACAAGATATTGACGGTTTGTGAATAGTAACCAGTAATATCATCACCAACCGAATGTGAGCTTCGGTGGAACAGATATGAACCAAATATGAGATTCGGTGATTTGGTAAATGTACAGATATGAACACCCCACAACGTTGGTTTGGCGGATAGAGAGCGTCAGCACGACAGACGGTGAGACTGGAACGAAAGTCAATAAATAAGCCCTTGGTGAAGATATCTGCAATCTGACATATGGAAGGAACTAGTTATTTGAACACGAATATGTCCTAAAGCCACTTTGTCGTGCACAAAGTGAAGATCGTGCTTTGATGAAGAACCAGGTTGGTTGTCATGTAAACTGCAAGACAACTATGGCTTTAGACAAACGCACAGCTCTCGCCTTTCCTCTTTAAGAAAAAAAATTGTCTTCTGCGTGGCTGTCGCCAACGCATCAGCTTCACCATCATCCTCAGCACGTGTGGCTAGAGCATGTGCCAACTGAAAGGATTTGGAAGAAGCCCTCAATTGGCATCATGTATTGATCCCATATATAAAGATTACAAACAAGTCATAGGTTTCTATCACAAGTCCCATATACAAGATATTCAAATCACTAGCGTAGGATCGTTAATGACAATTAGGGGGTTGTGAATGATTGTGTAGAATTTTTCACACCCTTCATCGCTTTTGGTCGAACCGTCCGCAGCGATGGCCTATATAGAACTGGCCATAGTGCGTTTTCTGCAGCTTGACGATGCTGATGCGATAGAAGTCACTGGATTGAATGCTCGCACAGAAGAAAACCGAGATCACACACGACTCACGTCGCTGCCAGCACACGCGCGACCAAAGTGCACATCACCTGTGCCAGCAGCTAGGAATCCTTCAAAAGCAAATTGGTTGTTGATGGTGTCTAGATATTCCTAATGCTCACGTTCTTGATGACCCAATAGAAAAAGCATCTATCAATCACATGTCATGCACAGAAAAAATCAAAGCAGTCAAAAGCCCACATGGCCGTATTCTCCATTAACTCAACGCTCTTCTGGAAATCACACAAAATAGCAAAGGCCAACTTTTTGTGATGGACAGGGCAACTCAATCTCACAGCCGCATCAAAACAGCCGCAATACACACCTCACGTCGGCCTCTCTATCCAGCCGCTGCTAGCGCATTCCACCTCACTGCGCCATTCAAGCCACCGCCAGCCCCTGATATGTACGGCCCACTAGTATTAGAGCCCAATACGTGGACTTAACACCTGATTACAAACCAATTCAGTCTAATTTTGGACACCCCAAAATTGTTACGTGTCATAGCATCTGAACCACACATCTGTAGCTCCAACACGCATCATCCATCTTTGATCTCTATGCGCCCCAACTCGAGCCCGACCATCTCCTCCAGCATCCTTGATCCTCTAGACCATGACTTCGCACCAAGCCATCTCCCGATCACCGCCGTAGACCACGATCGTCTCCGAGTTACTCTGCACATGCAAAGATCAAAACACCATCTTTTTTCGGCACAAGTTCTTCCCAACTTGACCGATATAAATTCACACACGCCACACACCTCAAATAACATCAGTACCCAACGTTGTCAATTATTCGTCAACTAAAAAATCATAGGCCTAGCCACATGGTCTAACAATCTCCCCCTTGATGAATACATTGACAACATCTCAAGATAACATGATGAATTAGTTTCAAACAGATATAAGTAAAGAACTGAAGCTGAAAAAAGCATTTTAAGCCACAAGTCTCAAATATCTTCTAAATCTCTCCCTCTATCTCAATTCTCTCCCCCTTTGGCAATTTAATCATCAGGAAGCATCAAAGAAAGAATAATTCTAAGAAAAAGGAGAGTAAAAATCAAGAAGCTTTGTAGATTATCCAAGTCACTTCGCATTGATTTAATAAAGTAACGAAGCCATCTTTTTAGTAAAGCTATCAGGATCATATAAAGTCATATACCATATAGCAATGCCAAAACAAGTCTTTAGAATGATTAAGCAATTTAAATTAATGACAGACATCTCAACAGTTACCAAACCGATTATAAAGAGTACAATGAGATATCACAATGAAAAGTTAAAGCCTAAAAGTGAAGTAAACTTTAAATCTAGATGAGTTAGCAGTCTCATGTAGCAATCTATTGCTCCATACTCAAATTCTTAAGCATGTGGCATGCTTGTAGCATACTTCTTTTCACTGATGGCATGCTTGAAGCATACTTCTTTTCATTTGAGCACTTTTCTTGACAACTGTCCACCGGGATTGACAACATCTGAGCTGACACAGACTATCTCGAGATTACTGATAGGGCTGGCTTCACTGGGGTTCTCCATCTACTGGCTGACAAGGGCTCATAGATGAGAGGGAAAAGCACAAGGTAAGGGAAGAGAATCTACTAAGGGAGCAGGTTTAACCCAAAGAACACACAAATAGCCGGAAAGCTATTAAGAAGCATAAAACTCACAGCAAACTACACCGAAGAAGGGACACAAAGATCTAATCGTCTAGTCGATTAAACTCTAACTTAACAGGGCGACTTGGCTCAATACACGGGAGGAACCTATGCTGATTTATCCTATATGGCTAGTATGAAGAAAACTTAATCTGATCACGGTCTTCGTTAAACGTTGATTGCTTGCGATCCTTGCAGGCGAAGCTTGGAGAAAGATGGAGGCAACGTACAACTTCTTCTTAATCTTGAATTTTTGCGACGCACTTGTCTTGAACACTTGGGGAGATGTTGATACGTTGTTGTTGGTTGTGTGGTCTTCAAACAGTTGCTCAAAACTGCTCTTGGGCATCCACCAACACATTTGACATGGATAACGATGACTACAGAAGTTATGAGGGGAGCGAGTCCAATTTAATACTCCAATTGGTGAGGACGAATATAGATGAGAAAGGAATATAATGGAAGAGTATAGAAGCTAGACAAGATGAGAATAACACATCATTAAGATTTTCCATTTGTAAAATAGGTTTTGAAGTTTTCCTTAAAAACGGCCATTCTACTAAGGTCACGACCTACAATCGATATGGCTCTGATACCACCTCTGTCGAGACCAAAAAATGCAATTCTGGACCCTTTGTGTATTCTGCACTAGTCCAGGATCACGCTAGTGCACACAGTGGCAACATCGATGAAATATCATTTTCATATACAAAGATGACTAATAAATAGGCAAATAACAATAAATATCAGAGTAAAGACCTTAAGGTCAAAGCTTACAATTAATGCCTCAGAAGGCGAATAGCTCAATGAAGCTGTAGCGGAATGAAATGGAATAACTTCAGTGAAGCCCATCCATATGCCCACAGGCAATCAGCTGGGGTGCGCGACCTAGCTCTCCTCGATCCTCGAAGTAGACCTTGTTGACTGACGATTCCTCCATTTTTGTAGTTTTGGGCGCAAGTTTTACAACAAGCGTGAGTACACAACCATACTCGCAAGTCATACAACAGAATGCAATGTAGATGCAGGCTTATTCCAAAGGAAATGACTTCTGTGGTTATTTTGCAGAAATGCAACATTTGCAATTGAATCTGAATAATAGGTTGAAAGCATAATTCAAAACAAATAGACAATATTAATTTAACATTTGTTTTCACAAAGACACATAGCCTAATCAAATTCTTTCACACAGCCATATAACTTAAATCACACAGCTGTCCCTTCCCAATAGTTTTATCAAAATCTACCCCTCGTGTGAAATCCCCGAGCATTGTCCATGACCGCGGACGCGGCTATTCGAATAGATTGTTTAACACTCTGCAGAGGTTGTACACTTTACCCACATGATATAACTAGTGTGGCCGCACTGATCATAACAAAACAGTTCAGAAACTTCATCTCAACATTGACACTCCCGATGTATTTACAAACCGCTATGCCAACCCAAACGAAGTGCTTTTACGTCGATTGTGGAGAACACGACGTTGATGATGCAAAGGCTCCGACCAAACAGATCGAACCCATCGCAATCACTACACCAGTACTCCGTTGGCTATCAACCGTGCCAAACGCGGTTGACCTTGCCAAGAAGGCTATCTCCTGCAAGTGAATCGAGAACACAAGCAAGAGAGTAGAAGATGCAATCTGAAATTATATTGCAAATAATAATGAAGCTCACAAAGTTGGGGTTCCTCAAACCGAATGAACGGCGAAAACTGCTATGCAGAAAATTCTAAAAGAAAAACCCAAGCAAAACTAAAGGGCGACGGCTCCTATATGTGGAGACCCCGGGATATTGGAAATGTGCTTAATTAAAATTATACTGTAGCACAATTCTTAATTAAGGAACAGTGCTGCTCCTTTATTAAAGATCATGCTAGAAGCATAATTTTAATAAGTAACAAATCCAATATTCAGGTTTCCCGGATATATGTCTTACAATGGTTCCCAGGATCAGTGACCATTGCACATATATCCTTAAACAACATTGCATCATACACATACAAGTCATACATTTACATAATTAAACATAAGTTTACAATTCGGTTGAGTACTACAATATCAAGTGACTTGGTCACTACAAAAGACTGACAGCGGAAGCAAAATAAACGACAAAACCACCAATGGCCCCATCACCCGCAGGCTATTGCGTGGAGGAAAGAAATAGCTTCACTCGTTAGCGTCACCCTGATCGGCGCTAACGGGCACCTCATATAAATAACCGTCCTCACCTGCAACAATAGGTTATAGCACCTTGAGTACGGAAGGTACTCAGCAAGACTTACACAAACTAATAAAAGAAAGTGTTGGTTAGAACCTATACAAAGGAGTAGAATTTATACATGCATAAGGTTGCAACAGGAAGGCATATTGGTTCAATTTTGCATAAAGCAATACGTCTTAACCTACAATTGCTAAGTTTTGATAAAGCAATTTAATGAAACAAACTGGACTAAAACAGTAAGTAAATGAAAATAAATGTAAACAGACATTGCATGAATTCCCTCATGCTGAACCAGAAACCAAAACAAAAGTTTAAATCAAAACTCTATACAGGTGACATCAACTCAAGTTATCGTCCATGACCGTGGACATGGCTATTCGAATAGTTTAATACCCTGCAGGGGTGTACAACTTTACCCACACAACTTAGCCAGCCCGTTGCCTTCGGATGCCTCCGAATGATGACATACTTCCTTTGGTATGTCGACCGGGGAAACTAAGATTTGGCATTTTTCAACAAGTTGACACTATCAAGTTGGATACCCATGTGTGAACTGATCTCGCTTAAACAACGACTGATAGCATCTGCTTAACCGGGGCACACATGTTGCGTCAGGAATGCCGACCCAAACAAAAGAAATACAATCTGGGTTCGCTACCCATACTAGATTGCAATCGGCATCTTTAAGGTACGTACATGCGATGGAACACAAATACGCCCTCACCCTTCTAAGAACATCTGATATTGATATAAAACTTACATGGCATAAAACGTAGCCCGAAGACCTAAACATCTATGCCATACAAGATCAATACACATATCCTTACTCCCCTGTCTCTAACTCAATAGTATTAACCCTTTACTTAACCAAACAGCGCCTATACACCGCGTGTGGAAGTACGTAGGGGACTTGAATTGAATAATCAGAGTTCAGTCCTTAATTGGTCCAGACAAGTCCACCACAACTCCCAATCTCGTGCACGGAGGCACCACCACTAGCATCCTCTTGTCCAGATCATTTGAAATTTAAAATTCAATTCTGATTTAAAGAAACTGGACAAAGGGTAAAAATGAATAAGATTTATTTGGTACTCCCATGTTTGACAAGATAGTCTCGCCAAGCGCTAACGTTCTATGGACTGCATGGCTAAGCAAAAATTCTGATATTAAATATCGTAGTATACAATCCTACCCTAAGTTTTGAGTGTATACTCAGTTTAAGGTAAACCACAATGTTAGGTCATAACTACCTACTAACAGACAACTTTTGTATTTTTCAGAAAGTTAGCATGTAACAGATGTCACTGTATTTAGAAGATCTATTGTATAAAACTTTAGGATCAACATGGTGCAAAGAAGATGCTTGCCTTGATAATAATATACTTCTTGTGCAGGCTCTGGTTGCTCAGAAATAGAGTCAAATACTTCAGAAGAACCAGATTCTAAAAAGAGACAATAAAATCCAATGAATACAAAAACTGACAGTACATAAAAATGAAAAGAAAAGGTATGATCAAGATTGTAATGCATAATTAACAATATGCTTAGATTATATCTACCCCATTAAAGATAATAACCCATATTATTATCTACATCCTTTAAATAACAGAGACTAGAATTTAGGTCTAGGTTACAGTTTTCAGATTTTGAAAAGAAAGGAAACAGGGCAAACTGCAGTTTTCGGGTTGATTGAAAATAGACCAAGCAAAAGGTCCTAAATTGAAGCTTAGCCTGATCTTTAGAGTAGATAATATCCCAGGCTAACCCTAATCTAATCCTAATCGATCAGATTATAGAAACGGTCAAAATTTCAAAATTTGTCGGTTTAGCCGACAACAGATGACAGAGGTAGATTTCTTCTACAAATCTTAGTAGAAGATAACAAGAATCAAAAGAACATCTGAATATGCTACTAGGGTTCAGTTGAGACCTAAACAGGATGATAAGTTGACAGGAGAAACCCTAGAACTTGAAAACGATATGAAAGACCGAAAAGTTATGAAAACAACTTTTCAGTTTAAAGAAGGTTGGATTTACTGATGTACAAGTGAATGATTCATGTGAGCTTCTAAGGTCCTTAAGGTGCTCAAGATGGCAAAAATTAATGTCTTAGCTTACCAGGACAAGAGAAACACCGAAGGTTCCTAAAAACTGGCTCTGATCAACAGAGAGAAAAACCTCCGTTTCAACCTACAAAAGATGCTAAGCTTATATCACAAAGTGAAACAAGCATCTAGGATGGATAAGGAAAGGGTAGGAGCAAGAAACTCCACTGGAACGACAATGGAGGATAAAGAGTTCATTCGGTCAACAATGGCAGCAGCAAAAGCTAGGGTATATATATAGATGTTGAGCTACAGGGAAAAGGGAAAGTGTCTAAAGCTGATGAGGTGTCCAATTAGGGCTAAATATCCAAATAATAGTTGTATTATCTTTGGATAATGCCTCTACTCCGGTCACAAAGCCGGCGACGACGCACAGAGGCAAGGAGGAAGAAATACAACTCCCTGACATGCGGGCCCCGCTGGCAGCCGCAGTTACGCACGCTGTGAAAGAACATCGACCGTCTGATTAGAAATGGGCGGCTGCGATGAATAGAGGGGTTAAAAGAATTTAATCGATATCATTTAATATGGGTCGTGCGATCTCAATTGGACGATTGAGATTTAAAGGAGTCCTACGGAAGTCTAGAGGTTTTATTCAAAAAGGAGCGTTGGATTAAAATCCAATGGTCGATCAAAAAGGATACACGTCACTTTAAATGAAATGACGTGGTACCGTCAGATGGGTTTTCTACGGTCAAGATTGAAAGAGAACCGAGTGGTTCGAATGTTATCTCAATAGGGACCCTACGATTGAAATCCAACGGTCAATTAAAACTAAGCCTCAAATGCACGCGGTAAAAAAGGTGCACCGTAAGATTTGAATCCGACGGCTAAAGATGATTGTGCGCCTTTAAGTTCAAAACAAAAAGGGCGGTGCGGTTGGATCTAATATCGACGGTGGAGGTTAAGAGGGGATCCGGAGTGGTTCGATTATTTTCGCGCCTCTCGGTCGCTCGATCAAGATCCAAGGGTGGAGATTAATCTGCATACGTGGACCGCCCACGCAGCGTCGCAAACCTCGCCCGTTCGATTGGAGATCAACGGCTCGCGTCACGTGTGGGGTTGGGCTCGCGCCCGAGCGTGATTGAGCCGGACCACATTGCACCAGTTGGACTCAACCTCATGGGGTTCGAGTCACTACAGTGCTAGGGTCTAGGTTTAGACCGGAAGAATTGACCAAACCCTATTCAAATATTTAAAAGTTTGACCGGGCTTTAAAAATAGTAAATAAATTTGTAAAATCATGAAATTTTGCAAGGAGGCTACTGGGATAATATATTTCTCAAAGAAATTTTGAAAACCACTGTTTCACTTTTAAAACTTCATAAATAATTTCCATAACCCGAATAGGTTTATTTAAAGTCAAATATTTTTCTCCAAGACAAAATATTTTCTAAAAATTCAACAAAATTATTTCTGGGCAAGATAATTTATCTAAGCTTCGATAAAAATACTTCCCAGCAATAATACAAGCTCTAACTTGTATTTCCTTTGAAACTTCGAATAGGTTTTGGGATTTTGGCTAGAAAAGGAAAGTTTTCATTTGCAACATAATGCCCAATCTGTAAAAATGAACAGTGATGCTATGAACAACACCTCATTACTGTTCAGAAAATATTTTATTACTGTTCATAAAGTTGGGGCTGTTACACTATATGAGGAGGGCAGCCAGGAGGTGGAAACCCTAGGCCGTGGTACTGTTCATAGTAATGTTCATGCATGAATAGTGCCCATGTGAACAGTACAAGCCTAGGAGGTGGTCGGTCGCCAGATGGGCCAGGTCGTCCAACAGATGGGCCAAGTTGTCGGCCAATACATTACATAGCCTGTAGGCTAACAATTGGTGACGCAGCACCATGACATGTAAACGTAGCACCATGGCATGCAGACAACGCTCGGCTCATATAAGTAGACGTGGCTCAGTCCAACTGGAAAATATGGCGGTGCAGTAGCCGAAAATCCCATCAGAGAGGACGTAGTGGAAGTAGAGGATGCCGTGCAGTGAGTCGAAGCAGTTGTTGCATCCTTAGAGTTGATGTCCTAATCATCCTCCCTTTCTTGAATTTGAGTCGTCCTCGACTCAATCGTTGTCTTCAAATCATCATTTTTCTGCAAAAGGTTAGTGACAGCCGACGGCATAGAGCTAGATATATCATCAAGTGAAAATGAAGCATCATTGCATTTCAAAGCATCACATGGCATATCATTATCAAAATTTTCAGCAAGATTAGGTTTGTTTGCAAGCATGATACAACCCTTTAATTTAATTTCCTTAGTCCTAGAACTATGTCCCAACTCCTCTTTTTTAGATGGGAAAACGTTCTTCACTACTTGCTGATTTTCATATTCATGTTCATGTTCTTTTCTCTCATTTTTAGCTATCTTTTGCTCACATTTCACAATTTCAGCAGGTGTCAAAGGTAGCAAAGTTATTTTCTTTTCTTTGTGCATAAGAGAGTACTTATTACTTCGACCATGATGAGTTGCATCAGTATCAAATTTCCATGGACGTCCTAATAAAAGTGAGTAGGCTTGCATAGATACTACGTCGAACTCAGCAACATCATCATAGGAACCAATGGAAAAATGTACTCTGGCAGATTGTGTTACCTTCACCTTACCACTTGTAACAGCCCCAACTTTATAAACAATAATAATCTGCTTTATGAACAGTAATGGGACACTGTTCATAACATTACTGTTCATAAATAACAATTTGGAATTGCTGTTACCAATTAAAACCTTCCTTTTCTAGCCAAAATCCAAAACCTATTCAAGTTTCAAAGAAAATACAAGTTAATGCTTGTATTGTGGCTGGGAAGTATTTTTATTACAACCTAGATCAATTATCTTGCCCAGAAATAATTTTGTTGAAATATTAGAAATTATTTTGACTTGGAGAAAAATATTTGTCTTTAATTAAACATATTCGGGCTAAGGTAATTATTTATACATTTTATAAAGTGAAATTTTGGTTTTAGAAATTTATTTGGGAAAATATATCATCCCAGTAGCCTCCTAGCAAAATTTCATGATTTTACAAATTTATTTGCTATTTTTAAAAGCCCAGTCAAACTTTTGAGCATTTGAATAGGGCTTGGTCAACTAATCTGGTCTAAACCCAAACCCTAGCACTGTAGCGACTCGAACCCATGAGGTTGAGTCCAACCCGATCAACTTGGTCCGGCTCAGTCACGCTCGGGCGCGAGCCCAAATCCATCGTGTACTGTGAGCCGTTGATTTCCAATCGAACGGGCGTGGTCGCGACGTCATGTGAGCTGTCCACGTATGCGCCCCCAATCCCCACCGTTGGATCTAAATCAGACGGTCAAGGGAGGTGTATGCATTCGGACGACTCCAGATCCCCTCTGGATCCCCACCGTCCATCCCCGATCCAACCGCGCCGCCCTTTTCTTTTTGAAATTAAAGGCGCGCTTTCCTTTTAACCGTCGGATTCAAATCCTACGGCACCCCTTTTTACCGCGTGCCGTTAGAGCCTGTTTTTCTTTGGGCCGTCGGATGTTAATCGTAGGGCCCATATCGTGTATGCATTCGGACCATCCGGTTCCTCCGTTGATCCTGACCGTAGAAATTCAATCGGACGTTGCCGCGTCATCCCATTTAAAGGGGTGACGTGTATTCCTTTTAATTGATCGTTGGATTTCAATTCAACGTCCAGCTTTGAAAGTAAAACCCGAAATTCCTTTGGGCTCCGTTTAAATCTCGATCGACCGATTGAGATCGCACGACCCATATTAATTGTATTGGTTAAACTCTTTTAAAACCCTGGGGGCATCGTATTCGCCCATTTCTAATCGGACGGTCGATGTTCTTTTGAGTTTTAGGAGACGTGCGCGGCTGCGGCTGACATTGGGACCCACATGTCAGATGTTGCCTCTCTTTCTCTCTGCCTCTGTGCGTCGCCGCCATTTCTGCAAACAGAGGAGAGGAATTATCCAAAGATTATGGAACTAATTTTTGGATGTTTAACCCTAAATGGACACCTCATCAACTCTAGACCCTTCTCCTTTGCCCTGTAGCTCAACCTCTCTATATATAACCCTAGCTTTTGAGCTATGCCATTGTTGACCACTCGAGCTTTTCATCTTCCATTGTTTGTCCAAAGGAGTTCCTTGCTTCTCCCATTTGTTCATCCATTCTAAACCCTGGTTTCACTTGTAATAAAGATTTGACATCTTTTGTAGGTTAAACCCGAGTTTATTTCTCTATTGATCCAGCTCGGTTTTAGGAACCTTCAATGCTTTCCTTAGCCTGGTAAGCTAAAACTGTGAGTTTTGCTATCTTGAGCATCTTAGGGACCTTAGCAACTCGCATGAATCATTCTCTTGAATATCAGTAGCTTCAACTTGCTTTAAACTGAAAAGTTGTATCTATAACTTTTCGGTCTTTCATATCGTTGTCAAGAACTAGGGTTTCTCCTGTCAACTTATTGTCCTAGGTTGGTCTCAACTAAACCCTAGTAGCATAATAAGTTATCCTTTTGATCTTTCTTATCATCTACTTAATCTTGTAGCAGAGAATTATCTCTGTCCTTTATTGTCGGCTCAACCGACAACATAGGTTTTTCTTTAGCTTCTGTGATCTAACCGATTAGGGTTAGGTTAGGGTTAGTTTGGGGTATCAATTACCCTAACAGATCAGGCTAAGCTTTATTTTAGAACCTTTTCTTGACCTATTTTCCTTTTTCCAAAAGTTATGTAATCTGAAAACTGAAACTTTGAACTAAACCCTAGTTTCTGCCATTTGAAATCAATAGGTGGTAATATGAGTTAATATCTTTGTTGGGGTATGTATAACTTAAGCATGCTGTTAAACATGCATTTCCATATTGATCATACATCTTTCTTTCAATCTGTACTTATTATCGATTTTGGTATTTATTAGATTTTATTGCCTCTTTTAGAATCTGGTTCTGCTGAAGCATTCGAATATCTTTCTGAGCAACCTGAACCTGCAACAGAAGTGTATTATTATCAAGGCAAGCATCCTCTTTGCACCATGTTGATCCCAAATTTTCTACAATAGTTTTTCCAAATCCAAAGATAATCGTTGCATGCTACTTTTTCCAAAATACAAATGTGAATTGTATTAGTTAGTTATGACTGACATTGTGGATTACCTTAATTATAACCATAAACTCAACTCTAGAATAGTACTGTATACTATAAGGTTTATTTCTAGAGTTGGCTTAGACATGCAGTCTAGATAAATTTAAAGTTTGACAAGATTAACTTGTCAAACATGGGAACAGCAAATCAATTTCAGTAACTTTGACTCTTTGTCCAGTTTCTTTAAATCAGAATTGAATTTTGAATTTCAAATGATCTGGACAAGAGGATGCTAGAGATGGTGCTTTTGTGCACGAGATTGGGAATTATGGTGGACTTGTCTGGATTAATTAAGGACTGAACTCTGACTATTCAATTCGAGTCCCCTACGTACTTCCACATGCAGTGTATGGGCGCTGTTTGGTTAAGTAAAGGGTAAAGACTATTGGGTTGGAAACAGGGGAGTAATGATATGTGTATTGATCTTGTATGGCATAGATGCTTTGGTCAATAGACTGCGTTTTATGCCATGTGAGCTTGTATGTCAATATCAGATGTTCTTAGAAGGGTGAGGGCGTATATGTGCTCCGTCGCATGTACGTACCTTAAAGATGCCGATTGCAATCTACTATGGGTTGCGAACCCAACGCATTACTTCTTATGGTTGGATCGGCATTCTGACGCAACATGTGTGCCCCGTTAGACAGATGCTATCGACGTTGTTTGCGAGATCACCACACATGGGTATCCAACTCAATAGTGTTAGCTTGTTGAAAAATACCAAATCTTAGTTTCCTCGGTCGGCATACCTAAGGAAGTATGTCATCATTCGGAGGCATCCGAAGGCAACGGGCTGACTAAGTCGTGTGGGTAAAGATGTACACCCCTGCAGGGTATTAAACTGTTCGAATAGCCGTGTCCACGGTCATGGACGATAACTTGAATTGATGTCACCTGTATAGAAGTTTTGTTTTCAAATCTTTGTTTGTTTTTGTTTCAAGATGAGGATTCATGCAATGTCTCGCTTACAATTACTTCATTTACTTACTATTTTAGTCCAACTTTGATTTATTAAATGGCTTTGTCAAAATCTAGCAATTGTAGGTTAAGAGGTGTTGTTTTATGCAAAATTCAACCATTATACCTCCCTGTTGTAACCTTATGCATGTACCAACTCTATTCCATTGTATAGGTTCTATTATACACTTTCTTTTATTAGTTTGTGTAAGTCTTGCTGAGTACCTTCCGTACTCAAGGTGCTATAACCTATTGTTGCAGGTGAGGACGGTTATTTATATGAAGTGCCCGTTAGCGCCAATCAGGGTGACGCTAACGAGTAAAGTTACTTCTTTCCTCCACGCAATCGCCTGCGGGTGGATGGGGCCATTGGTGGACGTTGCCGTTTTATTTTGCTTCCGCTGTTAGTTTCTTGCCGTGACCAAGTCACTGGATAGTGTAGTACTAAACCAAAATTTTGTAAACTTATGTTTGATTATGTAAATGTATGACTTGTATGTGTATGATGCAATGTTGTTGAAGGATATATGGGCAATGGTCGCTAATCCTGGGAACCATTGTGAGTCATATATCCGGGAAACCTGAGCATTGGATCTGTTATTTATTAAACTTATGCTTCTAGCATGATTCTTAAAGAAGGCACAACACTGTTCCTTAATTAAGAATTGTGCTATAGTATAATTTTAATTAATCACTTTTCCAATACACCGGGGTCTCCACAGCGTTGGTATCAGAGCATACGTTGCCTGTAGGTTAGAAGTAGCATGGCCGAAGTAATTAGAGAGTTTTCTAAGAAAATTATTTTCAATCAGTGATATAATTTCGAAAGTTTAAGTATGACATCTTTTATTTCTTATCCTCCTTAATATCAATTCTTGCCCCAACTTTCTGTTGGCTTTTTCAAAGTGAATTGTTTTCTTATCTTGTCTTTTTGTCTATAGATGAGCGGGTGGTATTTGGTCAAGGAAACCCGAGCTGAAGATGTGGATGGATTTCCGGCTTTGCTGCGAGACATGATGTGGCGAGCCAACTTCACCTATCAGCCGGAGTATGCCATCTATCGCCGAGATCGAGGTCCAGGGATGGAGGAGTACCACGCCATCATCAACGTTATTGCTCGGCAAGTAGCAGGCAGTGTTCCCTACTGTGTCCAAGCACTTGCCACTTCTGAATCTATGGCGGTTCAGGAAGCTGCTAGTAGGATGATGAGCCTTCTTCGTCGTGATTTGACGGAATTGTCTCAACCGCCCTATGATCACTTCCCGAATCAAGGTCCTACTGCAGAAGCGAGCATGTTTGATGAGATACAGTTTGGGGAAGATCCTCAGGTGCGACAGTTGGCGAGGATGGTCCGCATCATGGACCAGATCCATCGCTGCCTTGTAAGGGAGTTGTGGGAAACTCGGCATCGTCTTAAGGAGGCCCAGGAGTACCTGTTACTTGGAGTCAACATGAACCGCGTTCCCCGCAATGTGCTTTATGGTGACCACGAGATCTCTCCTGCTGCTGCTGCACCACCACTTTACCGACTTCCAGAAGTCACCGGGTGTGTTCCTGTTTATGGGTTAGTGCGTCAAGCCCGGATGATCGCAGCTTTCTCGCACTCTGCGGATCGCACCTCCGGAGGTCATCACCACTACGGGTTCTCCGTGGCGCCTTATTAGCCCTTTGGATCCTATTGACACGGGTTCCCCTGGAGCTCATCTTCTGAATGAGTTTCCGGTGAACTTTAACCGTGATCTTTATGCTAGCACCTCGACGATGAACCCTCGTGGATAGGTGTCTTCTCGTTTAGTAGTTGCCCTTAAATAAATGCATGTAATAGGGTAGTGGTATTTTGTAAAGAATATGTAAGTTCGACTTTTGGTTTGTAATATAACCTTTATGGCCAACTATTATGTGCGGCTGGAACCGAATCCCTTTTCCTGTATCTATAAAGTTTATGTTTTGGTGTTAATCTGAATGCATGGCATAACATGATGCATTATATGTACAGTGTTTGCTTCTTTTCTAATTACAACCTTGTTTGTGTTTGCCCGAGTATATCCTTGTTATGTTGTTAACCATTGTGTGGTAACAAGATGACAGGACCCACTACTCGTGCGCAGACACAACAAGGGAAGGGCATGTCAACTTCAGTGCCCCATTCTCAGGGAGCGCAGACTGAACCTTCTAGTTCTCACGGTCCTCCAGGTGGTCCCCAGGAAGAGGAGCTTCCTCCACCACCCACTATGGCTGATGTGCTCATGCAAATTGAGCGCAATCGAATGGACCAGACGCGCATTTTGGAGCAAATTACGCGCAACACTTCTTCCACTACCACACCAGCCGTCAGAGCAGGAGGTCATCATGTGCAGGGGAGTCTTGCTGAATTTCAGCGGACTAACCCGCCGGTGTTCTCCAGCTCTCAAGATCCTATGGAAGCTGAGGACTGGCTTCGGACCATTGAGAAGAAGCTGGTAATTGCTCAATGTTCCGAGAGGGAGAAGGTCCATTTTGCCAGTTATCAGCTGGATGGGGCGGCTAGCATTTGGTGGGACAATCTTCTTGCCATTCAACCTGCCGGACACGTCCCTACTTGGGATGAGTTTATGGAGGCCTTTCGTGAAGCCCATATTCCTGAAGGAGTCATGATGAACAAGCAGCAAGAGTTTCTCGCTCTCAAGCAAGAGCGAAAGTCTGTAACCGAGTATCTGCATGAGTTCAACTTCCTGGCCAGATATGCCCCTGATGATGTTTCGACTGATCTTCGACGTCGAAACCGGTTCTTGAATGGGCTATCTGAAGAATTGCAGATGGCCGTAGCTTTGCATGACTTCAGAAATTTTTCCCATCTGGTCAACAAAGCTATTGTGGTCGAAAGCAAGAGTAAGGCCTTGGAGGAGTCACACAAGCGACAGAGGACTTCTCAGTTTGTTCCTAGTGGCAGTTCGCCAAGGCCTCGCATGTGGGTGCCTGCACCTCGCGGCACCAAATCCTTTTCACGAGGGCCGGCCGTGTTTGCACCTCGCCCATCTCCTCCCACTACACACCGAGGCCTAGTGGAAACCGCCACCGACCGCCGTTCTCGTCGGCCGGAGTCATATGCTATCATTGTGGGCGCCAAGGGCATTTCGCCAATCAGTGTTATGCCAAGGCACAAGGGATACCACCTATTCAACCTTCTCCAGCTATTGTGCGTCCTACACCACCTTCCCCGACCGTGGTCAAGCGACTCGCTCCCGCTCGAGGTCGCGTGAATCGACATTCGCCGAGGAAGCGCTTGTCACTCCCGTCGCCCTGGTATGCTCCTAGTTAATTTCATTACTGCTACTATTTTATTTGATTCTAGAGCATCCCATTCATTTGTTAGTAGACAGTTTGCTGCTCAACATCAGTTAGTTGTGCATCATCTTCATCCACCCCATATCATCCACTCACCGGATCTATCTTTTGACTCGATCAAGTCTGCTGAATGACAATATTATTGGCTTTTGGGATTTGATTGTGATAAACTCTAAAGGGTTGGATGTTATTTTAGGAATGGATTGGTTATCTAAGAATTTTGGGCAAATTAATTGTGCTCAAAAATCCATTTCTTTAACTAATGAAAGAGGCACCTCAGTCATTTTCCAATCCAGGACAATAGGTTCTCATCTTTGCGCTCACCAAGTTGATACCACTCCTTCTTTGGAGTCAGTACCAATTGTTTGTGAGTATGTTGATGTCTTTCCTGAAGACCTTCCCGGATTACCACCAGATCGGGAAGTGGAGTTCGTAATTGACCTAGTTCCTGGAACTACTCCTATATCCAGAAGTCCTTATCGAATGCCTGCCAACGAGTTGGTTGAATTAAAGACACAACTTGGAGAATTGCTTGACAAAGGATTTATTCGACCGAGTTCCTCACCTTGGGGATGCCCGGCTTTATTTGTCAAAAAGAAAGACAATACTTTGCGGATGTGTGTGGACTACCGTCCGTTAAATGAGGTCACCATCAAAAACAAGTATCCTCTGCCTCGAATTGATGATCTTTTTGATCAGTTAGTCGGAGCCCGAGTCTTTTCGAAAATTGATTTGCGATCTGGCTATCATCAAATCAAGGTTCAAGCTGAGGACATTCCAAAATAGCTTTCTCTACTCGTTACGGGTTATACGAGTATACTGCCATGTCCTTTGGTTTGACCAATGCTCCAGCTTATTTCATGAATCTTATGAATTCAGTGTTCATGGATTTCTTGGATAAGTTCGTTGTCGTGTTCATTGACGACATTCTTATTTATTCCAAGTCTGAAAAGGACCATGAACAACATTTGAGACTTGTGCTGGAAACACTTCGCAAGCATCGATTATATGCTAAGTTTAGCAAGTGTGCTTTCTGGCTCAAGCAGGTTGCATTTTTGGGGCATGTGTTATCTGAAGGAGGTATTGTTGTTGATCCAGGCAAGGTACAAGATGTACCAATTGAAACAACCAAGAGTGTTCCCGATATTCAAGTTTTCTTGGACTTGCGGGTTATTACCGTAGGTTCATTGAAAATTTCTCCAAAATTGCAAGACCTCTAACTCAGCTTTTGAAGAAGGAGAAGAAATTCGAATGGTCAGCTAAGTGTGAGGAGAGTTTTTGACTTTTGAGAACTCTCTTGACTAAAGCTCCAGTTCTCACTCTTCCGGGTGTTCATAAGAGCTTCGATATTTATTGTGATGCATCTCGCCATGGACTTGGTTGTGTACTTATGCAAGAAGGTCGAGTTGTGGCGTATGCATCTCGGCAGGTGCGACCTCATGAAGTTAATTATCCTACTCATGATTTGGAATTGGCTGCCGTAGTCCATGCATTGAAGATTTGGCGACATTACCTTCTCGTGTCGTTGTGAGATCTATACTAATCATAAAGTTCAAGTACATATTCACTCAAGCCGATTTGAATATGAGGCGAGAAGATGGCTTGAATTGATCAAGGACTATGATATGGGTATTCATTATCACCCAGCAAAGCCAATGTTGTGGTGATGCTTTAAGCGTAAAGTCACAAGCAGCAATCGCATATCCTCCCTACTCGCGCCAAGAACTTGTGTGCCGATTTTCAGCGCTAAGTCTTGAAATGGTGGGAGAAGGTTTTCTTGCTGCATTGGAAGTGGAACCCACGTTAGAAACTCAGATTCGAGGCCCGAAAACTGATGTCAAGTAGCTGAAATTAAGGAAAATTTGAAGGCGTGCAAAGCCGAAGTTTTCGAAGATGATCGCGATCATTCGATATCGCAATCGCTTGGTGGTACTGCAGATCCTCAACTGAAGAGTCTAATTCTTAGAGAGGCTCATAATTCCAAGTTTTCTTTACATTCTGGGAGTACCAAAATGTATCAGGATTTGAAGAAGACATTTTGGTGGAGTCAAATGAAAAGGCAGATTGCTCAGTATGTTGCTGAATGTGATATTTGCCAAAGGGTTAAAGCCGAACATCTAAAGCCAGCCGGTACCCTTCAACCTTTGCCTATTCCACGCTGGAAGTGGGAAGAGATCGGCATGGATTTCGCATCGGTCTTCAAGACTCCAAATGGATCCGATGCCATTTGGGTAATCATTGACCGTTTAACGAAGGTGGCTCATTTTATTCCTGTTAAAACCATCTTCTCTGGCAAACAGTTAGCAGAGCTCTATATTGCTAAAATTGTTTGTCTTCATGGTGTTCCCAAGGTCATTGTTTCTGACCGTGGCCCTCAGTTTACTTCCTATTTTTGGAATTGTCTTCATCAAGCTATGGGGACTGAACTTTCTTTCAGTACTACGTATCATCCTCAAACTAGTGGGCAAACTGAGAGGGTGAATCAAGTAATGGAAGATCTCCTTCGAGCCTATGTGCTATCCTATAGCAAAGACTGGGAGAAATCTTTGCCATATGTGGAGTTTTCCTACAATAATAGTTACCAAGAAAGTATTCAAATGTCACCTTTTGAAGCCTTGTATGGGAGAGCTTGTAGGACTCCTTTGAATTGGTCCGAGTCTGGTGAAAGGTCCTTCTATGGTCCAGACTTGGTGGTAGAAGCAGAAGAGCAAGTTCGTCTGATTCGAGATCGTTTGAAAGTTGCACAATCTCGTCAGAAGAGCTATGCTGACCATCGTCGTCGTGAATTAAGCTTTGAGATAGATGATCATGTCTATCTTAAAGTGTCACCAATGAAGGGCACTCATCGTTTTCAGGTGAAAGGAAAGCTAGCACCTCGTTATATCGGACCCTTCCGAATTATTGCAAACGAGGAGTCGTGGCTTATCAATTGAACTACCAAATCCTCTCGGCAGTGCATGATACTTTTCATGTGTCTCAATTGAAGAAATGTCTTCGTGTTCCTATTGAGGCAACTGCTTATGAGCATCTTAATCTTCAACCTGACCTTTCCTATCAAGAGCAACCAGTGCGTATCCTTGACTAAATGGAACGCATGACCAGAAATCGTACTGTCAAGTTCTTGAAAATTCAGTGGGCAAATCATTCTGAAGATGAAGCCACTTGGGAGCGCGAAGATCTGATGCAGATTGAGCACCCCCATCTCTTTGTTGTTTAAACCTTTCCTTTGAATCAAGAAAGGAAAGTTTAAACAAAGTAATGTAAACAAAGATGTAATGATAACACTATGTTATTATGTACAATCTTTCTTTACTATCTTTGAAGGAAATCAAGACAACGGGTGTCGAATTTCTATTAAAATCTTTTCAATTTCACTTTGTCCCATCTTCCATCTTTTCTGAAATCTCGGGGATGAGATTTTCTTAAGGGGGGTAGGTTTGTAACAGCCCCAACTTTATAAACAGTAATAATCTGCTTTATGAACAGTAATGGGACACTGTTCATAACATTACTGTTCATAAATAACAATTTGGAATTGCTGTTACCAATTAAAACCTTCCTTTTCTAGCCAAAATCCAAAACCTATTCAAGTTTCAAAGAAAATACAAGTTAATGCTTGTATTGTGGCTGGGAAGTATTTTTATTACAACCTAGATCAATTATCTTGCCCAGAAATAATTTTGTTGAAATATTAGAAATTATTTTGACTTGGAGAAAAATATTTGTCTTTAATTAAACATATTCGGCTAAGGTAATTATTTATACATTTTATAAAGTGAAATTTTGGTTTTAGAAATTTATTTGGGAAAATATATCATCCCAAGAGCTTCTGGAAAATTTCATGATTTTACAAATTTATTTGCTATTTTTAAAAGCCCACCAAACTTTTGAGCATTTGAATAGGGCTTGGTCAACTAAACTGGTCTAAACCCAAACCCTAGCATCAGAGCGACTCGAACCCATGAGATTGAGTCCAACCCGATCAACTTGGTCCGATCCACGCCGCGCGAGCTCAAATCCATCACGTGCCGTGAGCCGTTGATTTCCAATCGAACGGGCGTGGTCGCGACGCCACGTGAGCTGTCCACGTATGCGCCACAATCCCCACCGTTGGATCTAAATCAGACGGTCAAGGGAGGTGTATGCATTCGGACGACTCGATCCTCTTGATCCCCACCGCCCATCCTCGATCCAACCGCGCCGCCCTTTTCTTTTTGAAATTAAAGGCGCGCATCCATCGTGGGCGTTTAGATTCAAATCCTACGATGTTCCTTTTACCGCGTCGTCGTTAGAGCTCGCTTTCTTTGGGCCGTCGGATGTTAATCGTAGGCCCATATCGTATGCATTCGGACCATCCGGTTCCTCCGCAATCTCGACCGTAGAAATTCAATCGGACGGCACCGCGTCATCCCATTTAAAGGGTGACGTGTATTCCTTTTAATTGATCGTTGGATTTCAATTCAACGTCCAGCTTTGAAAGTAAAACCCGAAATTCCTTTGGACTCCGTTTAAATCTCGATCAACCGATTGAGATCGCACGGCCCATATTAATTGTATTGGTTAAACTCTTTTAAAACCTCATCGTAGCGCCATTTCTAATCGGACGGTCGATGTTCTTTTGAGTTTTAGGAGACGTGTGCGGCTGCGGCTGACATTGGGACCCACATGTCAGATGTTGCCTCTCTTTCTCTCTGCCTCTGTGCGTCGCCGCCATTTCTACAAACAGAGGAGAGGAATTATCCAAAGATTATGGAACTAATTTTTGGATGTTTAACCCTAAATGGACACCTCATCAACTCTAGACCCTTCTCCTTTGCCCTGTAGCTCAACCTCTATATATAACCCTAGCTTTTTGGGCTGCTGCCATTGTTGACCACTGGAGCTTTTCATCTTCCATTGTTGTCCAGTGGAGTTCCTTGCTTCTCCAATTTGTTCATCCATTCTAAACGCTGGTTTCACCTGGTAATAAAGATTTGACATCTTTTGTAGGTTAAACCAGAGTTTATTTCTCTGTTGATCCAGCTCGGTTTTAGGAACCTTCAATGCTTTCCTTAGCCTGGTAAGCTAAAACTGTGAGTTTTGCTATCTTGAGCATCTTAGGGACCTTAGCAACTCGCATGAATCATTCTCTTGAATATCAGTAGCTTCAACTTGCTTTAAACTGAAAAGTTGTATCTATAACTTTTCGGTCTTTCATATCGTTGTCAAGAACTAGGGTTTCTCCTGTCAACTTATTGTCCTAGGTTGGTCTCAACTAAACCCTAGTAGCATAATAAGTTATCCTTTTGATCTTTCTTATCATCTACTTAATCTTGTAGCAGAGAATTATCTCTGTTCTTTATTGTCTACTCAACCGACAACATAGGTTTTTCTTTAGCTTCGTGATCTAACCGATTAGGTTAGGTTAGGTTAGTTTGGGGTATCAATTACCCTAACAGATCAGGCTAAGCTTTATTTTAGAACCTTTGCTTGACATATTTTCCTTTTTCCAAAAGTTCTGTAATCTATCCTGTTTCTGTTCTTTTCAAAATCTGAAAACTGAAACTTTGAACTAAACCCTAGTTTCTGCCATTTGAAATCAATAGGTGGTAATATGAGTTAATATCTTTATTGGGGTATGTATAACTTAAGCATGCTGTTAAACATGCATTTCCATATTGATCATACATCTTTCTTTCAATCTGTACTTATTGTCGATTTTGGTATTTATTAGATTTTATTGCCTCTTTTAGAATCTGGTTCTGCTGAAGCATTCGAATCTCTTTCTGAGCAACCTGAACCTGCAACACAAGTGTATTATTATCAAGGCAAGCATCCTCTTTGCACCATGTTGATCCCAAATTTTCTACAATAGTTTTTCCAAATCCAGTGATAACTGTTGCATGCTACTTTGTTGAAAATACAAATGTGAACTATATTAGTTAGTTATGACCTGACATTGTGGATTACCTTAATTATAACCATACACTCAACTCTAGAATAGTACTGTATACTATAAGGTTTATTTCTAGAGTTGGCTTAGACATGCAGTCTAGATAAATTTAAAGTTTGACAAGATTAACTTGTCAAACCTGGGAACAGCAAATCAATTTCAGTAACTTTGACTCTTTGTCCAGTTTCTTTAAATCAGAATTGAATTTTGAATTTCAAATGATCTGGACAAGAGGATGCTAGAGATGGTGCTTTTGTGCGCGAGATTGGGAATTGTGGTGGACTTGTCTGGATTAATTAAGGACTGAACTCTGACTATTCAATTCGAGTCCCCTACGTACTTCCACATGCAGTGTATGGGCGCTGTTTGGTTAAGTAAAGGGTTAAGACTATTGGGTTGGAAACACGGGAGTAAGGTTATGTGTATTGATCTGGTATGGCATAGATGCTTTGGTCAATAGACTGCGTTTTATGCCATGTGAGCTTGTATGTCAATATCAGATGTTCTTAGAAGGGTGAGGGCGTATATGTGCTCCGTCGCATGTACATACCTTAAAGATGCCGATTGCAATCTACTATGGGTAGCGAACCCAACGCATTATTTTATGGTTGGATCGGCATTCTGACGCAACATGTGTGCCCCTGTTAGATTGCTATCGACGTTGTTTAAGCGAGATCAGTTCACACATGGGTATCCAACTCAATAGTGTTAGCTTGTTGAAAAATACCAAATCTTAGTTTCCTCGGTCGGCATACCTAAGGAAGTATGTCATCATTCGGAGGCATCCGAAGGCAACGGGCTGACTAAGTCGTGTGGGTAAAGATGTACACCCCTGCAGGGTATTAAACTGTTCGAATATCCGTGTTCACGGTCATGGACGATAACTTGAATTGATGTCACCTCTATAGAAGTTTTGTTTTCAAATAATGTTTCGGTTTTTGTTTCAGTATGAGGGGATTCATGCAGTGTACTGTTTACAATTACTTCATTTACTTACTGTTTTAGTCCAACTTTGATTTATTAAATGGCTTTGTCAAAATCTAGCAATTGTAGGTTAAGAGGTGCTGTTTTATGCAAAATTCAACCATTATACCTCCCTGTTGTAACCTTATGCATGTACCAACTCTATTCCATTGTATAGGTTCTATTATACACTTTCTTTTATTAGTTTGTGTAAGTCTTGCTGAGTACCTTCCGTACTCAAGGTGCTATAACCTATTGTTGCAGGTGAGGACGGTTATTTATATGAAGTGCCCGTTAGCGCCGATCAGGGTGACGCTAACGAGTAAAGTTACTTCTTTCCTCCACGCAATCGCCTGCGGGTGGATGGGGCCATTGGTGGATGTTGCCGTTTTATTTTGCTTCCGCTGTTAGTTTCTTGCCGTGACCAAGTCACTGGATAGTGTAGTACTAAACCGAAATTTTGTAAACTTATGTTTGATTATGTAAATGTATGACTTGTATGTGTATGATGCAATGTTGTTGAAGGATATATGGGCAATGGTCGCTGATCCTGGGAACCATTGTGAGTCATATATCCGGGAAACCTGAGTATTGGATCTGTTATTTCTTAAACTTATGCTTCTAGCATGATTCTTAAAGAAGGCACAACACTGTTCCTTAATTAAGAATTGTGCTACAGTATAATTTTAATTAATCACTTTTCCAATACACCGGGTCTCCACACCACTGTTGTTGAACCACTGAATGTGATACGGATGAGGATGCGCACGTGTGGTCAATCCAAGCTTCTTGAGCAAACCTAAATCCACCAAGTTATTACAGCTCCCGCCATCAATTATGACACGAACACGGTAATCCTTGACGATGAGGAACATCTGAAACAAATTATGGTGATGTAGCTTCTCTGCATACTCTCTTTGAGTGCTTAATACTTGCTGCACAATTAGGGTCCTATAATTCTTTCTAGCATCGGCACCTAAAATTTCATCACCATCGCTATCTGCCTTGTGATCATCATCATTACCTGCAAGGTTAGCTGCAAGAGCATATTCACCCTCAACATCACTAGCACTTATATAACCATCGTCTTCTGTCGCAATGTACACTCGCTGACTTGGGCAATCTCTCATGACGTTGCCCATCCCTTTGCAACGGTGGCACACAATCCCCGTCGTACGACCCGTGGAAGCCACCGACGAAGAGCTCTGCGTTGGTACCTGCACACTAGTAGATTTACTTATCTCGGATGCACGTGACGGTGGTGGCGGTGCTGCTAAACGTGCCCTACTCATGAAGGGGGCAGCAGACGAGAAGCAAGAGGTGGGGCTATGTCAGCTTGCCCCGGCGTCGATCTCGATGTAGACGTACTGCCAAATTTGCTCCTAGTCCTTTGTTGTCTTCCCTGCAATTCCTTTTCTACCAAACAAGCAAGTTGGAACAACCTATTGATATCATTGTACTCTTTATAATCAACTATGTCCTGAATTTCACACCTTAATCCACCATAAAAGCGAGCCATCTTATCCTCCTTATCCTCAATAATATTACAGCGCAACATGCCTATTTATAGTTCTTGATAATATTCCTCGACAGATTTATTACCTTGGTTTAAGTGCTGTAATTTCTTATGCATATCATGTTTAAAAGCAGGAGGAATAAATCTAACACGCATAGCTACCTTCAATCTATCCCATGTATCAGGTGTTAAGCCATAATTAACTACTTGATTCCACCAAATGATAGCAAAAACTTTAAATTCACTAGTAGCTTGTCTGACTCTATGTACTTCAGGAACTAGATGGACATTAATTTTTTTTTCAACTGTCATCTCCCAATCTAGCTAAATTTCAGCATCATAAACACCCGCAAAAGATGGTATGGTAAATTTAACTTTAGCAAATGGGTCATCATTAACACGAGCATTGTGGTGCTGAAAATGATTACCTCCCATACCGTGACGGTTGTGATGTAGACGATGTCGTTGACGTGCATCTTGGGCAGCGCCGGCGTCACGGTATTGCCTCTCATTATCATATCCCTCCTCAAGATATTGGGCTGCATCGTGATCATACTCGCGTCCATTGTGAGGTGGCCGATTCATCATTCTTTCAAGGTGTGTACAGAGCGCTGCAATACTATCATTGATTGAGCGCTGTAATGCGGTTGTAGTAGCTTGTAGCTTTCTTTCAATGTTCTCATTAATGTAGCGAGTTGTTCATCCAAAGTGTCATGAGTTCTCCCTTTAACACACACTCTTTCTCATCAGACGTCTCACCTGCCATGGTTAGTAGGAAACAAAAGACAACACAAAGGTATTATCCCTATCAACTACAAGGTGATGGAAGGTGGAATTACACACTCTCAAGCGTCTTACCACACTCTTACAAGTGTCCTTACCAAAGCATGCAGTAGGTGGTACAACCAGTGGCTGGTTCGTGATACCGAGTATAGCGTGGGTATGATTACAACAGGGGACCTGTTCTGATCAAGAGTAGGTAGAGCTCGGAAGGCACAATATGTAGCAAGGATTAGCAATAATAAAATTAGTTAATACAAGCTAAAAGATTGTTCAAAGTACTCATCAAAAGCTGCTGATCCTAGCCTAATCACAGTTAGCTAATCAAAGCCCTATGCAAAGAAGTGTATGTACGCCCACGCAACGATCAATGTGACTTGATGTAAGCAAAGGAGAACCTCACAACAAGTGCTAGGAGAGACGCCAGCCCACTACTCAAACTTCTTTCTAAGGGCACAAGATTATTCACGCGATGTAGAGCACAAAACAGTGATATCGGTAAAAATGCGAACAACCCTCTAGATTAAGCAGATACAACAGCTAGTCTCAAACGATGAAAAGGCAAAGTTTTATATGGCTTATATATACTCGTTTGAAAGGTTTCGACGAGATCTACAACTTTCTCAACTAGACGAACCCCAAATTCAGAAGGGAAGACCGAAAGAATTGCCAAAAATAGAAAACCGAAAACTTACGACACAATTTCGGGGCTAAAGATGGCCGATTTTGGGGGTCTTGGAGGGCGACAAGCGCTCTAAATGATACTACAACTACGAGGGTACCCCTACTAAAATGCTTCTAATTTAACTTATTATGGACGGTTGACCAGAAACAAGGCTCGATCCTATAGAGATTACTAAGGTAGGAGAGATCAAATTAAATTTAAAAACCAAGTCTCAGGATAGATAAGATGTAGGAACCTAAGAATGAGATGGGAAAAGATTTAGAATAGACGACAAAAGAATAGAATAAGGTAAGAGAAGAATAACTATTGAAGTTAATTTGTTGGTTTGATTTGGAAAATAAATTTTGAAATTTTTGACTAAACGACCATGCTAACTATGGTTACATCCTTCAGTCGATATGGCTCTGATACCACCTCTGTCGGGACCCCAGGTATGCAACCCCGAGACCTCTCAGGCATTCGAACTAGTCCTGGATCGATAGCTAACGCACAAGCACAACATAGATGTGATCATAACCATACAACAAAATAACGATGAAGTAGACAAATTAATATTACTTAGTAGCAAAAGGACCTTATGGTCGAGTCTTACAGATTTGCCACAGAGGGCTTAACAACAAAACATAACTTGCAGCGGAACCCAAAATATCTCGTGGTGGCTAGTCGACATGCCCACAGGCAATCGAGTAGAGGACGCGACCTAGTTCGCATAACCCTCGAAGTACTCCTCTTCATAGAACTCCGAGCTTCCTGGGTCTTCTTCAATGACTGATAAACCAGAGGGCATAAAGTCGTGAGTACTTTGAATGTACTCAACAAACCGCAGGGAAATGTATGCAATTATTATTCATGCTAGGCTTGACAAGTATAGCTTTATGTTTAATTTGCAGAAAGCAACATTTACAGTAAATACAGTAAGTAGATTGAAAGCACCATTTAAAAGATTAATACATAAGTAATCAAGTTTCTTGGAAAACAACAAGTGAACTTCCCAGCCATTCCACCCAAACCATTATCCCCACCATTTTTGATAAAAAAACTCTACCCCTTGTGTGAAAGCTCCAAGCATGTCCATAACCAGGGACACGGCTATTCGAATAGTTTTTACACTCTGCAGAGATTGTGCACTTTACCCACATGACACGACTTCTCTAGTTTGTTTGGTACCCGGCGATACCACCACTCATCACCTTAGGTAAGTAGTCTAGAGCACGTGACAATGCCTTTACAAAGTTCTACTTTAACCCAGTTCTACTCGCTAAGGATTCGTCGTTACGGGCCCCCTCTTGCGTCATTCTCAACCCAAAACAGAACCGAATCAAAACATAGCTAATTAGTTGGCTAGATCTATCCCAGTCTAGACATGAGGTTGCACGGTAAGACCCGAAACAATGGCGTACAAGGTTAAGTCCTTAGTGATTTGCTCAAACGAGACTATCTCGCATTCCAATGTGCTTCCGCACCCACCTTCACCACCGCCCACTCGACGAGCATAAATCATTTTCGTTCAACCCAGCGAAATGATAATCCTTGCCATGGCACAACATCTTTTAATAATAGTGGATGTGCCACAATTCCATAGTTCATTAAGCCATGTTTATTCATACGAGCATGTGATCACGAATCTATCGGATAACTAGAGCATTGGCTAAGCATGGATGATACCCGTGTTGGAAGTTAATCAACGTCCAACTAAAATAACCCATCCTATGGTGTTTAAGGATTTATGTCATTCAAGGGTGCATGTCATTTGCAATTTTTCAAAGGGGCATGCGTCAATTAGGCAATTATCTACTCTTGAAACCATTTAATATAAAGCTAGCAATGCATGTTTATATCAAACAATATAGTTATGTAAAAGGGGTTCAATATGATCAAAGGTCCACGACTTTCCTTCGTTGAAGAGTTGAGGTGCTTCGGTCGTCGTGTCCGAGAAATCTTCCGAAATGCCGGAATCTACAAATTCGAACAAAGCCAAATAAATAAAACAACTCCAAATAAAGTCCAAATAAATACCAAATTAGCACTAACATAAATAGGGGGATTTTAGATGAATTTAGAAATTTGAATCACTCAAATCGGAGTTCGAACGAAGAAGTTACAGCCTCCGGAAGTTTGAAAATCAAGAAAAAGGGATTTTCCTGATTTTTGGAATTATTTTTCTAAAGGAAAAGGGATTTATTGCGCCAGCTGATGTCAGCACAGGGTTTTAATTTCCATCTGAATTATTTTTCAACGGGAAATCCCCGAAATACCACGTCAGCGCTGACTGGGTCAGCCGTGTCAGCAAGGGCTGACGTGGCTGCTGATGTGGCGTGCATGTGGCGCCAGGTGGCAGCCACGTCAGCACCCGAGCCGGTGGCGCTCGGGGCCCGATGGTCACCGGCGTTTGGCTGGGAGTTGATCGGTGAAAGATCTAGACCCGCCGTTATGTGGTAATGGAGTTTTGGTGATTAATGATAAATCTAATTAGGAGACTAACACTTTTATTGATATACATATTGTGTAGTCTTATTTGGATATAAAGGTGAAAATCATGAAGGCATGCAAGTGATTAAGTGATTAATGACAAATGCACTTGTGAGACTAACACTCCTATTGTTATATCAAGTTTAGTCTCAGCTTGGATATAAAAGCAAAAATCCAAATGGTATGTATTCATAAATGACAATCTATTTGTGAGACTAACAATTCTATTGATTAGCTATTGCTTAGTCTCGTTTGGATATAAAGATGAAAATACAAGAGGTATGCATTCTACTTCTTCTTATTATATCTTGTTGCATTCCTCGGATCCAAAATATAGGTTAAACTCCACCAAAAAGGTTAACTTGGATATGTGCATATGTTTCCATTACACATTTGTGTATGCGTACATTTAGGGGGAGTTCATTCTATATTTTGTGGTTTCATTAGTATTGATCCATATTCTCTTTCCACATATATTAAGGATCTTTACTTTGAAACATATCCTCGAATATATTTAACTTGTGTAGTTAATATATTCATATGAGTATATGAGAGCATATGAGACTTCGTGAGTTCATTGATGCTCATATATCCTTGAATATATTTTAACTTGTGTAGTTAATATATTCATATGAGTATATACAACTTGTGTAGTTCCTATACACTCATATTTAGTATATACAACTTGTAGTTCAGATATACTCTTGGTATATATAACTTGTGTAGTTCATATATACTCATGTCACTTTATATTCAATTATTTGCAATTGTGTTGTGGGACTAATGTGTGTGCTAAGATGTTTTCAAGGCTTAGTCCCGAGTTTGAATGGTGACATGAAAAGGAAATGCAAAGGTGATAAGAGATCAACATGGCTCAAGACAAAGGAGTCATGCATTGCATTTCAAAAGCTTCGAAAATGCGGTAGTACCGGCGTTGTATGCGCGTGTAGTACGCACCGCCTGAATGTACCGATTTTGCATGCGGTATGAAAATTCCAGAGCATTGCTTTTTGGACTTGGTTTGCTCGAGATGGAGCGGTAGTACCGAGTTCATGTGGCGGAACTACCACGTGGAGCAGCATGACCGCAAATATGTTGGCGGTATGTAAATTCCGAGAAAGTATTTTTCTGTATTTCTCGAGCCTCTGGAAATCGGTAGTACCGCATCTGAGAAACGGTACTACCGGAGAGCGGTATTACCGGATGCTAGTTGGCGCTAATACTGCACCTGTTAGTAATGGCTTGTTCAAAAGCATTTATGCAGGTATATCTTGTTAATTAATGTTAATGACATTGTGGGACTAACATTTTCCATGAGTTGGATAAATAGGTTATGTTCCAGGGTGATAAAGACTTTGGATGACATCATGAGTTGATTGTCATCAAGTCAAGGTTCAAGAAGATGATGCATCATGTGTTGATGCATATCAAGATCTCGAAGAAGAGATGATCATGAGTTGATCATCAAGTCAAGAGAAGACTCATCATGTGTTGAGTGAGGATGCATCATGGGTTGATGCATATCAAGACGATGACCCGGACTTGAAGTAAAGATGTGCGTCATCAAGCTTCAAGAAGATGGTCAAGGCAAAGGTATGACTAGCTATGGCTAAGGATGTGTTCCTAGTCTTTTATCGGTCTTGGTGTTTGGTTGGAAGACCGGATTGCTAGTATAGGTTGCCGTACTATTAAGAGGGGTCTTGTCTAGTAGCTTGAGTTAGTCATGTGTTGATAGCTCATTGTGTTTGCTCTAGCTCAACTTAACATGTTGCCTATATTTGCGAATGTGTTTTGCAAATAGCTGAGGCTCATGGTTATTCCTTGTAGCATGTGACTATACTTTGCAAATGTGTTTTGCAAACGGTTGAAGTCCATGTACCTACTCCTTGTAGCATGATCTAAGTTTGCAAATATGTTTTGCAAATTGTTGGGATTCATGTATTTTCCCTTGACATGGTCTAAGATTGTGTGTTGCTATTTCTTTGGACTTAGACCATGGTAGTGGCTCTTTTGAGTTGTGCTTTTTGATTTGATCAAATGTGTTTGTGATCAATCAAATAGGTGGGTTGTGTAGCCCTCTGAATAAGCTTTCAATAGAGTCCAAGATCACTCAATTCCGACATCGGAGTCAAAAGTTATGACCTTTTACCGAGTGTCGTGCATGAAAATCGGGCTGCGGTAGTACCGCTCGTATAATCTATGATAGTACCGCAGAACGGTAGTACCGCCTCTTGTGAGTGCGATACGACCGCAAAGGTCAGAACGCTAGTTTTTGGCTGTTTCGTCTCCAAACGGCTAGTTTTTGGTTTGGGGCTATAAATACCCCTGGCCGGTTGAGAGGCAACTTTGGCATCCCATTGAGTTCCTTTGAGCTAAGAGCAAGCCCTCTACTCCCATTTGTGCATGTGTTGCACTTAGTGAGGTTTGAGAGGCAAATCCTATTGCATGTGTTGCATTAGGTGGTGGATTTAGTATCTACGAGAGCTTTGACACTTGATTGGTTCAAGTGAAAGTTGGAGACTTATTACTCTTGGTGTTTGCCGACACCTAGACGGCGTGGGCGTGGTGCGTCGGTGATCTTCTCAAGTGAAGCTTGTGAGAAGACCCGGCGATTTGTGAGTGGCTTGGTGCTCGCCATCTCCGAGCGAGTAAGAGCAACCCTAGTGGATCGAGGTGATAAGTTCAACTTGGAGTCGGTTCAAGCGGTTGATCTCACTTAGAGGTGTTGGTTCGGTTGGAACCGGTCCAAGTTGTTTGGACTTACCTCGGAGGTGTTGCCTCGCGTTTTGGAGCCGATCCAAAAAGTTGAACTTACCTCAACGTGGATTAGGGGAGACCGGCAAGTCTTCGATCACCACGGAAAAAATATCGCCGTGTCAATTGTGGTTTGCATTCTAGCTTTACTACATAGCAATTTATATTCCTAGAATCAAATTGCTTACTTGTGTGATTGCTCTTATGTACTTAATTATTTATATCATTGGTTAATTGCTTTCAAGTCTTTGCTAAAATTGCTCTATTTATTATTGACTTGTTTTGTTGGTGCACTTAGTGAACTTAATTGATTTAGGCTAAACCGAATTGATTTTTAGCTTCCGCATTAGAAATCGGTTTTAGCTCATAAAAGTTTTAAAACGCCTATTCACCCCCCTCTAGTCGGCCTCCTCGATCTTACAAGTGGTATCAGAGCTTGGTCTCTCATTTATTAGACTTAACCGTCTAGAGAGTAAAGGATGACGACTAGTGATATTATGCACCTAGGTGAAGCACCACAATTTAATGGCACAAATTATGCACATTGGAAAATCCGCATGTCATGTTATTTTAAGGCCATGGGCCTAAATATATGGCGGATTGTAGATGTTGGGTTTTCTCCTCCATTGGATAGTCTTGATCCAACAATTGAGGAAGAGAAATGCTTACATCTCGACACTCAAGCAATTAACGCTTTATTTAGTGCTTTGAGTGTAGATGTGTTCAATGAAGTATGCGATCTCAAGAATGCTCATGAGATGTGGACACAATTACAATGCCATTGTGAAATGTCCACTTCCACAAGTGATGATTGCATACAAGAATGGATGTCGGGAGAAGAATGCTCAAATTCTAGCTCCGACGATGATGAGACATCAACTTCATCCACTTCGCCTCATTGCTTTATGGCTAAAAGTAATAAGAAGGTAAATAATGATGATAACAATAATCCTTCTTATGATGAGTTGATAGATATGCTAGAAGATCTAAATGAATATTTAGGAATGGAGAAATCTAAATTCAAAGTTTTGAAGAAAGAACATGTCTTACTTCAAAATAATTATGATGTTCTAAAAGATGAACATGAAAAGCTCCTCCTAAATGAATATACTAGCTCCAAGGTGGATATAGGTGTAACATGTAATCTAATAGATGATTTGCCATGCATAGCTCCTATTTCTTGCAATTCATCTAAAGTTAGCATATCCACATCTTGTGATGATTTAATCGATATGCCTTGTAGCATTTGTAAAATGCTTCTATTTCCTCTATGCTTGTTGAAACTAATCTTGTAGAGGAAAACAAAGACTCAAGGCCCAAGTCACAAATTTGAAAATGACTTGGATAGAAGCCACAAAGGAAGGCCACTCTGATGATATCTTGAGCAAGCAACGGCTCAAGTGATAAGAGTGGAATCGGCTTCACTCCCATGAAGAAAAGGGAGAATAGCAAGATGAGACACAATCAAAGACACAACAAGAACATCAAGTGCTTTGATTGTCATCAAAAGGGTCACCTCTCCTCAAAATGTCCAAATAAGGAAGATTACAAGAGAGGACTTGGCTTCATCGAAATGAAAGAGGTGAAGTTCATCCCAAAGCAAAAAGGAAAGAAATACTCAAATATCAAATGCTTTGGATGTTATGAAAAGGGACACATTGCTTCCGTGTGCCCTAACAAGGTAAATGATTTAAATGATATACCTTGTTGCTCTAAATTAATTGCTTCGATTTCCTCTATGTCTCGTGAGACTAATCTTGTAGAGGAAAGTAAAAAGATCAAGGATATAAAATGCTTTGATTGCCATGAGAAGGGTCACTTTGCCTCCAAGTGCCCTATCAAGAAAATAGACAAGAGAGGACTTGGTCTCACCGCCAAGAAGAAGGTGAAGAGTCACCCAAAGCAAAATGGAGATCAATTCAAAATTATCAAGTGCTTTGGATGCAAGAAGTTTGGACACATTGCCTCGGTGTGCCCAAATCAAAAGGATGTCAAAGCAAGACATTCAAGTAAGAGGCAAGATGGAAATGAGCAAGATAAGAAGACATCAAGGGGAAGCAAAAGCCCTACTTGCTACAATTGCCGGGAGAAAGGACATTTTAGTAAGGAATGTCCCAAAGGTATCTCTCATAAGCTAATTATCTATAATGATCATTATTTGCTTAGGAAGGATAGAAATGGCAATGTGTTAGCCAAGATTGTTAGTTCACATAAATGCATCGCTAAGGCCATATGGGTGCCCAAATCTATTGTGACTAACATTCATGAACCCAACCAATTTTTGGGTACCAAATGTGCTTAAAATATTTAATAGGTACTTGGAGATGTATTGGAGGTTTGGCCTATTCATGAAGAGGTGGATTCCACCATATGTCTATTTGGAGCCAAGCTTGAGGATAATCAATTCACATCATGAGCCAATGCTATCTCGGTAACAAGTACTTACATTGAAGTATCTAGCCCTTTAAGCCTTGTGTAGGTTGCATTCATGAAAATCTTATATAAAGGGTGTTCTTGCTCGTGTTCATAAATTCTTTATTAAAATCTTGAGCAAGATGGTAGTGGCACATTAAGGGGGAGTGCTAAGTAATGATCATGTATATCACATCCCTATGTGTGCCCAAATTAATTAAGTGCTAATAATGTTTTTCAAAATTAAGCCATTAAGCCAAAAGTCAAAAATTTGAAATTATAAGTATATCCTTTAAAAAATTAGTTGCAAAATATATACAAATGCATTTCAAAGGTTTACCAAAGGTTTTTTCTTAAGAAAAAGCTATTTTAAATGAAAATGAGTTTCTACCCAAAATTCTACATCATAGAATCTTGTTTTTGACATAAACTAGATTTTTGTGTAAAATCTATTCTAAAAAGAATTTGACCTTTGTCCCAAAAGGAAAATCCTAGAGTTGGCTATTCTAAACATTTTTAGTATTCAAATGATTTCCAAAAGACCAACTCATCAAAAGTTATTTGATTTTGAAACTCATCCAAAATCCTAGTTTGACCTAAGTAGTCACTTTCGAGCACTAATGTGAGTTTAGCCAATTGAGCCTAAATTATTCACATGAATAGGTCCATAATGGTATTCATGACTCATACACAAAATTGGATGCTCAAAATTTCTTCATTTGCTCAATTTGGATCTTTTTGAAAAGTCTTGAAAATGCAATTTCATTTCCAAAATAAAAGCTTAATTCATAAAAACTATTTGATAATTGGTTTTCTAAAGGCTAGATAAGTTGGAAATGCTCCAAATATCTTTATTTAGATGTTTGTGTGAAAGTTTGAGCAAAATACAACTATTCCCAAAATTCTCGATCAATCTTGAAATCTCAGAAAATCGGAACTCTGGCGGTCTAACCACGGTACTACATCATGTGTTGGTACTACCGGTCCTTGACCTACGGTACTACCGATTATCCTGACAAAACAACCAATCTCAATTCTTTCAATTCTAAATCTATTGTGGTTGTTTCCCAAAGTTAATTTGATCTGTGGTATCCTTGCTAGCTACTCTCAAATACTTTTTGACTCTATATGCCATTTTGATCTTATTATGATATATTTATCATTACAAGTGGTATTCTTTCAAGTGGTAGCTCTTTTTGATCATCTTTGATCTCGGCATGAGAATAATATGTGTTTGATTCAAGTGGTATCCTTGTTTTTACAAGTGGTACTCTTCAAGTGATATCATCTTGTCCTTACAAGTGGTATTCTCAATTGATATCATCGTACTCCTTCACATTGTATCTTTTAAGTGGTATCTCTTGTTCTCATTCACAAGTGGTATCTAACTCTTTTCATGCCGATCAATTCTTTGCTTACCAAGCTCTCCCCGATACCTAATCACTTCTTATCCATGTGGTCTCTCCGATACCTCAAAATTCTTGATATTGTTTTTCAAGAGGTATCTTATCCAAGTGGTTTCTCCGATAATTCGATATCTTTTCAAGTCTTATCTCTTTAAGAGATATATCTCAATTGTATCAAGTGGTATCATTTTCTCTCAAAGTGGTTTTTCTCTCTATCTCTTCTCTCTATGCTTTCATTGAAGATCTTAAAAAGAGAAGTTCAAGCACCTTGAGATTGCAAGACCTGTCGACGCGTGTTTTCCACAAGTGGTATCAACATATGGATTTACAAGTTTTATCTACAAGTGGCATCGTCGACTCGTAGTATCCAAGTAAAGCTTAAAGAATATCTTTCAACAAGTGGTATCTACAAGAAATCTCTACAAGTGGTATCTACTAGAATTGTTCAAGGATTACCTTACAAGTGGATACACATAAAGAAAATGAGGGAGAATGCTTTTGTGTGTCAAAAGCTAAGAAGGAGATATTTGGACAAAGAATGCTTTTGTGTGTCAAAAGCAAAGATAAGTGGACGAAAAATCCTTTGTGTGTCAAAGGAGTAGAACCTTTGTGTAAGGGGGAGTTTTCCTAAAATATTTTGAAAAAGTTTTATTGAAAACCTTTTAGTTTTAAAAATTGGTATACTAATATATAGGAAAACTAATTTGAAAAGACTCCCTTATGGTTTCGCTTTATTTTAGATCTTTTGATGTTTAATTGCCAATAAAGAGAAATTGATTTGGAGTTCATTTGGTGTTTATGCCAAAAGGAGAAAGTTGATTTGGATCAATTCATTTGGATTCTCTCTTGTGAGTTCACCCTATCTTATGTTTAGTCCAAAAGTGAGAGAATGCTTTTGGAGAACATAAAAAAAAAAAATTTAGGGAGAATGTTCTCACCTTATATCTTGCGTAGATCATAAAAGGGGAGAATATTTTAATGATCAAAATAATGAATTCTATTGCCTAGCTCATAAGTTTTACAAAGACTCTCCTTTGCTTTAAGATTTGTTTTGGATTTTTGGTGTTTAATGCCAAAAGGGGGAGAATTTGTATGAGCTACATTTGGATGTTCTTATTTGATATCTCTTGTGATGCCTTAAGTGGGAGAATTCTTTCTCCAACTTTATACATGCATATAGTCAAATATGCTTTCTTTCTTATCATATGTTGACTTATATCCAAATGTTGTTATTAATGATGGATTTGTCATCAATCACCAAAAAGGGGGAGATTGAAAGATCTAGACCCGCCGTTATGTGGTAATTGAGTTTTGGTGATTAATGATAAATCTAATTAGGAGACTAACACTTTTATTGATATACATATTGTGTAGTCTTATTTGGATATAAAGGTGAAAATCATGAAGGCATGCAAGTGATTAAGTGATTAATGACAAATGCACTTGTGAGACTAACACTCCTATTGTTATATCAAGTTTAGTCTCAGCTTGGATATAAAAGCAAAAATCCAAACAGGTATGTATTCATAAATAACAATCTATTTGTGAGACTAACAATTCTATTGATTAGCTATTGCTTAGTCTCGTTTGGATATAAAGATGAAAATACAAGAGGTATGCATTCTACTTCTTCTTATTATATCTTGTTGCATTCCTCGGATCCAAAATATAGGTTAAACTCCACCAAAAAGGTTAACTTGGATATGTGCATATGTTTCCATTACACATTTGTGTATGCGCACATTTAGGGGGAGTTCATTCTATATTTTGTGGTTTCATTAGTATTGATCCATATTCTCTTTCCACATATATTAAGGATCTTTACTTTGAAACATATCCTTGAATATATTTAACTTGTGTAGTTAATATATTCATATGAGTATATGAGAGCATATGAGACTTGCGTAGTTCATTGATGCTCATATATCCTTGAATATATTTTAACTTGTGTAGTTAATATATTCATATGAGTATATACAACTTGTGCAGTTCCTATACACTCATATTTAGTATATACAACTTGTAGTTCGTATATACTCTTGGTATATATAACTTGTGTAGTTCATATATACTCATGTCACTTTATATTCAATTATTTGCAATTGTGTTGTGGGACTAATGTGTGTGCTAAGATGTTTTCAAGGCTTAGTCCCGAGTTTGAATGGTGACATGAAAAGGAAATGCAAAGGTGATAAGAGATCAACATGGCTCAAGACAAAGGAGTCATGCATTGCATTTCAAAAGCTTCGAAATGCGGTAGTACCGGCGTTGTATACGCGTAGTACCGCACCGCGGATGTACCGATTTCGTGCGGTATGAAAATTCCAGAGCATTGCTTTTGGACTTGGTTTGCTCGAGGTGGAGCGGTAGTACGGAGTTCATGTGGCGGAACTACACAGAGCGTATGACCGCAAATATGTTGGCGGTATGTAAATTCCAGAGAAAGTATTCTTACGTATTTCTCGAGCCTCGGAAATCGGTAGTACCGCATTCGAGAAACGGTACTACTGAGAGCGGTATTACGGATGCTAGTTGGCGCTAATACCGCACTGTTAGTAATGGCTTGTTCAAAAGCATTTATGCGGTATATCTTGTTAATTAATGTTAATGACATTGTGGGACTAACATTTTCCATGAGTTGGATAAATAGGTTATGTTCCAGGGTGATGAAGACTTTGGATGACATCATGAGTTGATTGTCATCAAGTCAAGGTTCAAGAAGATGATGCATCATGTGTTGATGCATATCAAGATCTCAAGAAGAGATGATCATGAGTTGATCATCAAGTCAAGAGAAGACTCATCATGTGTTGAGTGAGGATGCATCATGGGTTGATGCATATCAAGACGATGAACCGAACTTGAAGTAAAGATGTGCGTCATCAAGCTTCAAGAAGATGGTCAAGGCAAAGGTATGACTAGCTAGGGCTAAGGATGTGTTCCTAGTCTTTTATCGGTCTTGGTGTTTGGTTGGAAGACCGGATTGCTAGTATAGGTTGCCGTACTATTAAGAGGGGTCTTGTCTAGTAGCTTGAGTTAGTCATGTGTTGATAGCTCATTGTGTTTGCTCTAGCTCAACTTAACATGTTGCCTATATTTGCGAATGTGTTTTGCAAATAGCTGAGGCTCATGGTTATTCCTTGTAGCATGTGACTATACTTTGCAAATGTGTTTTGCAAACGGTTGAAGTCCATGTACTTACTCCTTGTAGCATGATCTAAGTTTGCAAATATGTTTTGCAAATTGTTGGGATTCATGTATTTTCCCTTGACATGGTCTAAGATTGTGTGTTGCTATTTCTTTGGACTTAGACCATGGTAGTGGCTCTTTTGAGTTGTGCTTTTTGATTTGATCAAATGTGTTTGTGATCAATCAAATAGGTGGGTTGTGTAGCCCTCTGAATAAGCTTTCAATAGAGTCCAAGATCACTCAATTCCGACATCGGAGTCAAAAGTTATGACCTTTTACCGAGTGTCGCCTGCAGGCTGAAAATCGGGTTGCGGTAGTACCGCCCGTATAATCATGCGGTAGTACCGCAGAACGGTAGTACCGCCTTGTGAGTGCGGACGACCGCAAAGGTCAGAACGGCTAGTTTTTGGCTGTTTCGTCTCCAAACGGCTAGTTTTTGGTTTGGGGCTATAAATACCCCTTGGCCGGTTGAGAGGCAACTTTGGCATCCCATTGAGTTCCTTTGAGCTAAGAGCAAGCCCTCTACTCCCATTTGTGCATGTGTTGCACTTAGTGAGGTTTGAGAGGCAAATCCTATTGCATGTGTTGCATTAGGTGGTGGATTTAGTATCCACGAGAGCTTTGACACTTGATTGGTTCAAGTGAAAGTTGGAGACTTATTACTCTTGGTGTTTGCCGATACCTGGACGGCGTGGAGGCGTGGTGCGTCGGTGATCTTCTCAAGTGAAGCTTGTGAGAAGACCCAGGCGATTTGTGAGTGGCTTGGTGCTCGCCATCTCCGGAGCGGAGTAAGAGCAACCCTAGTGGATCGAGGTGATAAGTTCAAGTTGGAGTCGGTTCAAGCGGTTGATCTCACTTAGAGGTGTTGGTTCGGTTGGAACCGGTCCAAGTTGTTTGGACTTACCTCGGAGGTGTTGCCTCGTGTTTTGGAGCCGATCCAAAAAGTTGAACTTACCTCAACGTGGATTAGGGGAGACCGGCAAGTCTTCGATCACCACGGGAAAAATATCGCCGTGTCAATTGTGGTTTGCATTCTAGCTTTACTACATAGCAATTTATATTCCTAGAATCAAATTGCTTACTTGTGTGATTGCTCTTATGTACTTAATTATTTATATCATTGGTTAATTGCTTTCAAGTCTTTGCTAAAATTGCTCTATTTATTATTGACTTGTTTTGTTGGTGCACTTAGTGAACTTAATTGATTTAGGCTAAACCGAATTGATTTTTAGCTTCCGCATTAGAAATCGGTTTTAGCTCATAAAAGTTTTAAGACGCCTATTCACCCCCCCTCTAGTCGGCCTCCTCGATCTTACAATCGGCGGCGAGGGAATCTTTGCGAAGAGGGAGATGTGGCGATGCTGGTGCTCACGGTCTCGAGGACGCGGCGGCGAGGACGAAAAGAGAAGGCGGTGGCGACACTCCGGTGGGCACCTGGGGAAGGGGAGGTGCGCATGAGGCAACTCTTGGCATGGCGAACCCGAAGGTGACGATGATGACGGTAGAGGAGGCTCGGAGGTGGCGCAAATGGCGGTGAAGTTCTTCGGTAGCTGACGGCGAGAAGCTTCAATTGCGGCCGGAGGAGAGCGAGAGAGGACGAGGGAGAAGGGGGAAAAGAGAGAGGAGGAGGCGGGCACCCAGTGCTCGCCTTAAATAGGCACGAGGAGGCCTGAAAGAGAGGTGACGAGATCGACGGGTTTTGCAGTGGCGAGGACTGGTGCAGCGTGGGAAAAGAAGGCGATGGGACGAGGAGTAGTGGCGGCAGCGGGCACAGCAGAGGCGGGTGGTGATGCGGTGCACGACGGCAACGTGCGGGATAGGAGCACGTGCGGCCGGCGCGAAACGCGGGCTGCGCAAGCACACGCGGTCGCGCGAGGAAGAAGACAAAGGAGGAAGAAGATGAAGCTGACAGGTGAGTCCCACCTGTCAGCGAGAGGGGGGAGAGAGAGGCGCGTGGGAGTGTGAAGGCGAGGGTCGTCCGATTTCAATCGGACATTCCACAATGGGCGAGGCGATCGGTGCCTTCCGAGGTGCGACGCGATCGAGGCCGTTCGATTTCAATCAGACGGTTCATGAGGAGGGAGGGCGCAGGCGCACGTGGGAGTGGGCTGGAGCGGGCCACGGAAGGAGAAAAAGGGAAGCGGGGCGAGAGAGATTCGGCCCAAAGCCAAAGGGAGGATTTCAAATGCATTTCCGACTAAAGAAATGCTAGAAAAGCAAAAAAGGCTTTTAGAAATTAGCTAATAAAGTCTAAAAATTCTAAGAAAATTCACAGAAGTCCCTTGAATTATTTAGAACTTAATAAAAATTCTTTTAACTATACTTTAGCTTTTAATTTTGCAAAAAAATAGATTTTAACTTCGGACAAAAAGGAAAACAAATTCTAAAATCCAGAAAAAGCAAGAAAATACTTAAAATCCAAATAAAATCCAGAAAACTCAAATAAACTAACTTTTTAATTTTATTGAAGTGTGATTAATTCAAGTTAAATAGTTTTTTATTTTAAAATTTCAAGTTAAGCTTTTGCAACTTAATTATTTTTAAGTTTTGAAATTTTTTATAAAACTCTGCAAATTAGGGATGTTACACCTTCCACGCTGTAGGAGTTGAACTCCCCATTCCAAGTATCATACAGGTGACGTATGTCATTGTACTCCAACATGTACATGCTACAAGATTGGTGAAATACAACACATACAACATATACGTGGGAGCAAGGTTTGTGCAGGAGTTGAGGCTTATTGTAGGTGCAAACTACCATATCGCCTATGGAGCAAACATGCTTCCAGTCATCTCTCATGTGGCCGCGAACGTACTTGTCCCGCAGGCGGATCTTGAACTTCCTCCTCACGCCATCCATTGTGTGAGCTATATGGGATCGGGCCTTGGTAATCTTCTTCTCCATGTAGGCAAGGGTAACCTCCGAGTACTGCTTCCCTTCGTCCAAATACTGCTTGGCTATCATTGCCCGATTGACGAAGTAACCGACCGTGCGGTTCCATGTCTCATTGACAACGGCGGTGATGGGCAGGGCACGGACTCCTTTCAACACACCATTGTAGACCTCGGACATGTTGGTTATCATGATGTTGTAGCGAGCACCATAGGTGTCGTGAAGAAGGGACCATTTCTCATAGTCGGGGGCATGCACGCTCATCCACTCAGCGAACTCGCTTTGTGGTGTGCTTGGCCTAGAACCTCCACTTGCACGCTCGGTTTTGACCTCAAGCTCCCGCCACACGGCATCGAACTTGCGCTTCTAGTTCTGCAGGCAGAGCTTCTTGAACTTCTTCATGAGGTCCTTGCTCCGGAAGTGTGTGTGGAAGTTGGCGGCTAGATGCCGCATGCACCAATGTGTGCGCATGTCATTCCATTGGAATGGCGGGCTCGTACCGTGCTGCATGGTCTGCAGCATGGACAGTAACCTGGCATGATGGTCGGTGATGATGCACACATTCGGCCGGTATCTTACAACATGTTGCTTTATGTTGACTAGGAACCACAACCAACTTTCAGTGTTCTCATTCTCCATAATTGCGAAGGCAACTGGGAGCAACTGGTTGTTGCCATCAGCAGCAACAGCAGTGAGAATGGTGCCCTTGTACTTCCCGCAAAGGAATGTACCATCCATAGTCAGGACGGGACGGTAGTACGAGAAGCCTTGGAATGCCGGGCCAAATGCCCAGAAGACTCAATCAAGGATTAAGGAATGTGAGATGTTCGACAGGTGGGGCCCCTCCACCCTATTGACGCATGTCCCCAAATTAGCATCAGCAATTTTCTTAGCATTCTGGGGACTAGATCATATGCCTCCTTGTAGGTACCTACAACCCTTCAGCACCTTCCGCTTAGCGCTAGACCTTACTGTAGCTAACGGCATACCCTATTGTATTCACTACGTAAACCATCAGGACCTTCGGCGAAACGGTCACATCGGTGACAACTAAATGGCTTGTGATGGTCGCGATGTAGCCTGCGGTCACATTCCTATGCATTTGCAATGGCTCCTCAAGCTCACATGTGTGATCCGTCACGACTGTGATGCGGAAGTCCGTTCCCGCCCTAGCGAATCTCTGCGGACGGACATTGCCAGGGCAAGAGCTAACCATGCACTTAACTATGTACGTGTCAGGGTTAGATCTGCAGATAATGGAAGACATATAATGGTTAGTACGACTTACTATAGATAGTTGAGCATACAACAAACAACATTGAAACTCACCTATAAACTCGGTAAGTCTGACTGGTCTTCACCGCGAAACTAGCGATAGCTTGCTTGGCGGCAGTCTTGTGTGGAAAATGTTGCCCGACATGCAGGGTGTCCACATCGAAGGCCCACGAAGACTCATGGTCCTGTGGTAGAACAAGGGAAGAGGCCGCTGGCCAATCCTACCGACTTGGAACATAGTCCATGTCGGTGGAAACAATGCCACCGGCGATCCCACCCTCATCGTTGGCTTTGTCCTCACTGGATTACGAGCCAAAGTCGTCCTCATCTTCGGTGGTAGTGCCCTCGGACATGCCATCAATAATCTCATAACAGTCAACACGAGCACCCCACCATTTATCCACACCTTCATTCGATTGGAAACTACCAAAATATCCATCAACTGGAGCATCCTGCCTAGTGACGTCTAGCGCTTCCGAGACCTCTCCTGTCGTCAATGAACCGAAGAGCGGGACAAGAGTGTCACTACCCCCATCAACGGCGACACCCTAGAGGATTGAACGGGATAAACAAAATGGACATAGACCATGGGTCATCGATAGATCGAAGCGTGAGGATTGCTAACGATCTCCATGTATTGTGCCCACATGGCACTGCTGGTCACCTTCGCCAGGCCCCACAACATCTGCTCGTGTGGTGGGACCGTGGTGGCGGTGACCGCCTGTATTACTATCTTGTTCCTAGCGACGTGCCTATCGAACAACTACCGAATCCACCTCGTAGCTCGAGCAAATTCATGTGTGCTAGGTTGGGAACATTTAGCAAGGCGCACTAGTAGCTGGACATATCAACTCCATCTGGACCGTCGCGCACGTTACCATGGAACACGTACAATGTCTCCATTTCTAACGAAAATAACACAATATTTCAACAAAAACACAACATAAAAACCATACATACGTTGCTAAAATGAACTTACCGTTATGACATTACCGTCTCTTAACCTCGGACATGGAAGACTGCAAATTCAAACATGCATCACATTAGTAACAACTTCGGCAAATGGTGCCAACAAAGGACTAACAAAACGGTTAAGTAATAATTCTCCTACTCGGACAGATGGACACACCACGCAAAGAGGGAGAGATGCCTAAGAGGAACAAGCGAGCCAGTGGGAAAATTTTGCGAGTAAGACCTGAGGCTTGTGAAGAATGAGTGCGCGGCCGCGCGTTTAAATAGCTGAAAAGGGAGAAAACGACTATAGGAAAACAATGTGCTGCGCAAAAATGACGCGCGGGAATCGGCCAGACAAACACGTGCGCTGCAGCCATCCGCCTACCACACCCCCCACAGGGTGCAGGTCACCTACCGTGCCTGGCACAGGGGGCTGGTCCCTACCACGTCCCACACCAAGGGCAGCTTTGCGACGTGACCCAACGAGGCAGCTTTGTGCGAAAATGATGCTACACTACTCCAAGATTCGTCCTACGCAGACATCGAGTGACTCAATGAGACACAACGTGACGACGACGTGATGTAAAGGAGATAACAAAATGAAAAACAGGAAGAAGACAACAAACCTTTCGGTGAGCTTTTCAGACTGAAGAGACAACACTCTACAGAGTAGGACATGACTTCTCTCTACAAGGCAGGATGTGACCACTCTCTGCAAAGTAAGACGTGATAACACTCTGCCTCGTTAGCTTTTTAGGCCGAAAAGATAACACTATACAAAGCAGGATATGACTTCTCTCTACAATGTAGTACGTGACCACTCTCTGCAAAGTAAGACGTAACAACACTCTTTCTCCCTAGCTTTTCAGACTGAAAAGACTACACGTTGCAAAGCAGGACATGACTTCTCTCTTTAAAGTGGGACGTGACTCGACGAGACAACTTTACGCAGCAACGTGACAACACTCTGCCTCGTAGGTTACTCACATCAATTTAACTACATCATGCCAACCCTATGGCTTATAAAAGGAGGTGGAAGAGATCTACAAGAGAAAACTACACAACCAAACCCAACGCTACACCAGGGCTTGCTTCACCACACCGGGATGGACAAGATGCAAAATAAGCAATGGGACAAGATGAAGAGGCAATGGGACGAGGTCCGCGAACAAGCAAGGGCTGCTGGGCGAGGGACGAACAAGCAAGGGCTACTGCGGCCCAAGTCCGACAAGAGGAGCATGCCAGGATGGAAGCTCTCTGTAATGACACCCCCGGTAGCAGCAACCCCTACCAGAACACCTTCCTGAGGGGAAGATGCCGCTCCTCTGTTGGTGCAGGGACACATGCAAGTTTTTCAAGTCCAAGTAGTAGCTCAACCTGGGCGCGAACTACTCCTATGACTATCTCGACTGCCATTCAGATACAAGCAGCTATTGGCAGCTGGTAAAGACCAGTTATAGTATGTTCCCCTACATTTCCTCTTTCAAAGTACACACTAACAACTTCTTCCGTCTACCCGTAGTCCTCGGATCCGCTATGTGACTGTAACATCCCAAATCTTGGCTTGTGTTTCAAATGTAAGAAAATGTGTAGAAATTAAAACTTTTCTTACACTTTGTTATTGTATGAATTTTCTGTAATTCTTGTAAAGCAATTGTGGGAAATGAAAAACATAAATCTCCCATTTGACTAAGTCATTACCCTCCTTTTTTAAATCCTTGTCAAACCTTGTGATCATCCTTTGAAAATATTTTTCCTAAATTCTAGGGATGCTATGTGACTCCTCTGAAAAATTTCGCAATTTTTGGAAATTGTTTTGATATTTTAAGAGGTCGGTCAAAACAGTTTGACCTTGAGTCAAACCCTAGCTCAGAACCTTAGGAAATTTTTGGAGAAAAATGCTCTATATAAAAACCTCTGAAAATTTTATACAAGATCAACCCTAGAGTTAGCAAACTCTTGTAAAAATTTTAGAATTTTTTTAGTAAGTTTGCTACCTTGAAAAATTCCCCAAAGTTTTCTGTTCTATTTCAAAACCCTAACCTGAGTCACTGTTGGGCTTGAGTCAGACCCGAGCCCAACCACTTGACTTGGTCGAGCCAAGTCATCTAACTGCACCCGGGCTCGGCTCTTAGGTGTGCCTTGTATCAGCCGTTGGATCTCAAGCCAACGCTCTAGACCTCATGTGACCGTTTGGACCACCCGAGGTGGGGATTCAATCTCAGCCGTCCATTTCTGATCCAACGATTTCGACCTCTTGACTTAACGTAAACTTCATTTTCTGTTCTTCTTCTTCCTCCTCGCACCCGTACACGCGTAAGCCATGGTAGGGGAGGAGCAGGGCCATGTCACCTCTATGGTGTCCTCGTCAATGACTCCTTGCCGCTAAGCATTAAATGCTGACGAGCTTTCGCCCCCAAAAGTCTCCTTTTCTCATCTGCTCCCATCATTTCAACTTGCCCATGGCAGGGCCGTGGACCAAGCTCACAATAGAGCTTTGCCCTAGCCTACCGTTGTTTCCCCCCCAGCTATATATAGCCTAGAACTCCTCCTTGGGTCCTTTTCAGCACCCCGCGGGTTTGTTTAGCTCCTTCTCTGCTCAAGTGAGCTCCCGAACCTGAGGATCCCTTTTCCGCCATTGTTAGTGTGGAGGACCTCCATCGCCGATAGTGCTCCAGTGGTTGTTTACCCAGTTCTTTCACATCTTTTTGTGCATCTCATCGTCTCAAGTTTTTCCCCTAACTCAATTTTGAATGTTATTCTCAGGAATAATCTAATTTTGAGTCGAAATCGTTGCGGCCGAAGGAGGTCCCCTTCATCCCCAACTCCGGTAAGGACCTCTATGCTTCAATTGCTTGCTCCTGGACCATCTAGGAGGTCTTTTGAAGCTATCCTAACCGCTCTTTTCTGCCCATTTTGTCCAGACCTTCCTCTTCACATTATCATCCTCAGTGCCGGCAGTGGTCGTCGTCGCCAGAGCCCCTTCGACCTCCTCCCGACCTCTTCCGTGCTCAGGTGACCTCCTGGTAGTCCCTAGATGCTCGGGCACTGCTAACTTCGCCGCTGCGGAGCTCCTTTTGCTTTTCGTATTTGGCCGTGCCAGGTGCCGCTGCCCCTTTCTAGCTCGCTGGCGTTTTAGGCTAGCTCCACCGTCGAGAGTACCCTCAGAGTGTGCGCAATGATATTGCGGACCTTTTGCTACCTTTGGTTCACGTCACCGAGACTAGAGTCGCCGGCGGCGAACCGTCGAGCGAAACCGTGAAGTACTGAGTCCTGTTGTCGTAAGACCACCCTTTGGACAATCTTCAGGACCTCTTAGGTTTATATCTTAGCCGTTAAGACCTCTTAGGATTAGATCTTAGCCGTTAAGACCTCTTTGGGGTAGATCTTGACCGTTAAGATCTCCCTTTGTGAAGATCGTGGCTGTTAGGACCTCCCCTAGGTTAGATCTTGGTCGTCCGAGACCTCCTCTTATAGATCTTGGCCGTCTAGGACCTATAGGACCTCCTTGGGTAAATTTGAACCGTCGAGGATCTCTCTGTGGACCACCCTCTGTGTTTTTGCAAAAGACCACCATGGTCATTTTTGCAAAAACCACCCCTAAGACCACCTCCAAGACCACCCTCAGGGTCCTCTTTGCAAAAGACCACCCCTTGGACTTTTGTAAAGTTATCGTCTAGGACCTCCTCTTGTAAATCCTAGTCGTCCAGGATCTCCTCTTGTAAATCCTAGCCGTCCAGGACCTCCTCTCTTTTAGATCGTATCGTTTAGGACCTCCCCGTGGATATCTTGACCGTTCAGGACCTCCCTATGGAGATCTGAGCCGTCCAGGACCTCCCCGCTTTTAGATATTAACTTTAGGACCTCCCCTGGAGCTCTGGACTGTTAGATCTAGATCCAACGTTCTAGACCTCCTCAGCGCGTTCGGAGCTCTAACGTCCCAATCAACTTTTACCGTTCATTCCTAGATCTGTGGCTCAGATCTCATGAACTTTCGGATCTCGAAGGTAACCTTGATCTGAGCCGTTCCTTTTTAGATCCATAGCCCAGATTTAGTGAGGCATTCGGAAGTCAGAATGTTCCATCTCTTGTGGACCGTTGGATCTAATCCAACGGTTGGCTCGGTGGGGCGTTGTGCACGTTCCGATCGGCCCTCACATTTGGGCCGTTCAATTCAAAATTGACGGCCCAGGTTTTTCCACTTTGGGTTGGTGATAAGTAATTCCCAAAAACTTTTATTTGTAAGCTGTTAATTGCTTTAAACTTCAAAATAGCGTAACTTATTCATTTTAAATCCTTTTTAGTTGATTCAAATTTTGTTAGTTCTGGTTTTAACTAAGCCTTAATCTAAAAATGGTTGTAAGCTTAGTTCTGCTCTAGAAAAATGTGTTAGTAGATTTAATTTAGGCTAACTTTAATTATTGTTCTAGAAATTCATTAAAATTTGAAAAATGCATAAGTAATTCTCTGTAACTCCAAATTTAGAAAACTAAAGTGTGTTAGATTCCTCTGTTAGTGTGCTTTAGTATAGAATAGGGTTCATTTATGTCTTTGCCTCTGAAAAAGATTGGACACTAGTTTCATAACTTAGAAAAATCATAAGAAACTCATTTCAACTCCAAATGAAGTGAACCCAATTTTGTTGTTCTTAGGATGCCATGCTCTGCCTACCATAAAAATTTTATGTTCAAAAACTTTTTGGAAATTTGTGCAATGAACAGTAACAAAAAGCAATTTAATTTGAATTTCCAGCAGACTGAAGTTGTTTAGGCTATAACTTTTTCATACTTAGTCCAAATTGAATGATTCTTATTGATAAATTCATTTAAAATCATGTTCTACCTTCTGTGCAAATTTCATGAATTTTGGATGACTTTAGTTTTTGAATTTTTTTCGGTGTTCGTCGTTTTTATTGGATTTTCTTGTTCTTGCGATAGGTTCTGAATAATTTATTGAACCCGAGAGTGATCCTCAGCAACAAGATTGTGATCTCCAGCAAGGCAAGCAGATGTAGCATCATTTGATCATATTGCTCCTAATATTTTCAAAGTCTAATATCTTGTTTGCAAAGTCTATGTATGCATTGCTATTTTGCTGTTAAACTATTGTCGATTAGTTGACCCATTATTGTCGATTAGTTGACCCATTAGATGCATAATCTGTAGGCAAATATTTATCCTCTACTATTGAGCCTAGGATTATCTTGTTGTGATTTAGGGTTTGTTGGATGAACCCTTGTCACTTAGTAGTTTACGAGTTAATGTTGCTTAGTCATGCTTAGCTACCGGTAGAATTGGGCGGTTGTCGACTTAGTCGATAACCTTGATCACACAAAAAAATTATTATGACTTTATGTCCAGCACCTTGTGCTATGATTAATTTGAGAAACTAAAACTGAAAACAAAATATTTTAGACTTGGGCACAATGGTATAATGGTGTGCTTTTTGGTGTGAATGGTTGGTGCCCGAATCAACAAGGACCGAACATCTTGTTATGGGATTTTTGCGTGCTAACCACACTAGAGGGATATGGGACCTATCTTGACTTAGTACTTTGGTGTGTGTTAGCTCCGAGTCGCAGGAGGTTGTATAGGAGGAAGGTGCTTGGGAGCATTGTAGTTGTCCGAAGGCTTCACCCCTATGGGGTAGTTGACCTTCGGCTTTACAATGTAGCGTATGGGTTTCTATCCATACGAGCGGCTCGTAGTTAATGCACAATATTGGAAACATCTCGTAGGACTTAGCCGTGCCGGAATACCTTTGGAAGTGTGCTTAATCATGTGGCAAAATGCGGTCTGAAGTATGGGTACATTGCTACACCCCTGCAGGTTTCAAACTATGCGAATAACCAAGTCCTTGGTTATAGACACACTTGGGGAGGTCTTTCGAGAGTTAGACTATAACATTTTCATTAAAACTTGAACTTGGGTGTTACGAATGGGGAATTCATGCTATGTTGTAATATCCCAAGTTTAAGCTTGTGTTTCAAATGTAAGAAAATGTGTAGAAATTAAAAACTTTTCTTAAATCTTGTATTTCCTGTATGTTCTAAAAATTCTTGTAAAGGAATTATGAAAATACAAAGTCACAAGTCATTTTGACCTAAACCTTGTCCATCAAAAACTTTCTTATCAAACCTTGTGATCATTCTCTGAAAATATTTTTCCTACATTCTAGGGATGGTGTGTGACCTCTCTGAAAAATTTCACAATTTTTTGAATTTGTTTGAATATATTTGGAGGTCAATCAAACCTATTTGAATTTCAGTCAAACCCTAGCTCAACACCTTGCAGAATGTTTGGAGAAAAATGCACTGCATAAAAACCTCTGAAAATTTTACACAAGATCAATATCTAAGTTGGCAAGCTCCTGTAAAAATTTCAGAATTTTTGGAGTTGTTTTGCTACCTTAAACAAATCCCCAAAGTTCAGCTCAATTTAAAACCCTAAATTCTAAACCTAGCGCTGAGTCAGACTCGGGCTCGAGTCAGATCCGAGCCCAAGTCATTGACTCGGTCGAACCCAGTCTAGAGCCGCACTCGGGCTTGAGCTCGCTTGAGCGCTTGGTTGAGCCGTTGGATTTCAATCCAATGCCCCAGACCTCCCTTACCGCTTCGGACCTCCAGAGATCGGGATCAATCCTAGCCGCCCATCCATGATCTAATGACCAGGACCTCCCTCCCCTGTTCTTCTTCCTCCTCGCGCACGGGAGCCTTGGCGTGCTCTGAGAGTTGTGCTGGGTCTTGTCACTTCGAGCTCATCCTCGTCAACGTCTCTCTGCTGGGCATTTAATGTGCCAGTGCTTTCGGCCCGAAGTCGTGTTCTTCACTTGCCCCGATCATATCCTTGGTCCATGGCAGTGCTGTGAGCCGAGCTCACCATTGAACTCACCCTTTGGCTTTGTCCTTGCCGAACCCTAGTTCTCCAAGCTATAAGAAGCCTCCTAGCTCCTCCTTGAGCACCTTTACAACACCCCTTGCTCCCCCTCTGTTCTGTGAGCTCAAAACCCCAAAACCCCCTAAGCCGCCATTGTTAGCCATGAAGCTCGGTGGTGGCCTTGGTGCTCCAGTGCTCCTCTTGCCCAACATCTTGTTTCCTCTTGGACCTTGGCTCATCGCAAAGCTTATCCCTAACTCCATTTTGGGTTGCTTCCACAGGAGCAGCTTGAATTGGATTTGCGCGGATTTCGGTAGTAGGCGGTCTTCTTCGTCTTCCCCAACCCCGATGAGTGCCCTTGGTCAATTAATTGCTCCTAGACCTCCTCTGGGCCATCATGAAGCATCCCTTGCCGTTCTTTTTGCTTCTGGTCGCTCAGGAGCTCTTGTCGTCGTTGTCGTCCTCGCCTCCGGCGTTGGTCTCCGCCGCCAGAGCCTCTCTGACTTCCCTCGGACCTCCTCTGTGCCCTGGTAAGTTCGTAATAGCCCTCTAGAGCTCGAGCACTCGTTAGATTAGCCCGTAGCGGTTCTTTTCGCTTTTTTCGGTTTTTGCCGAAACCGCTCCTCCGCCCTTCTCTGGCTCACCGGCGTTTTAGGCTAGCTCCGCCAACAAGAGTGCCCTCATTTTGTTCGCATTAGTATTGCACACATTTTGGTACCTTTGGTTCGCGCCGTCGTGGCTGGAATCGTCGGCGGGCAAGGCGCGAGGCTCGGTGCTGTTGTCGTATTTTCGACAAGTCCTAGACCTCCTAGGATTCATCATAGCCGTTAAGGACCACCTTGGGTTAGATCTTAGTCGTAGGATCTTTGTCTGCGAAAATCTTAGTGCTAGGACCTCCCCCGGTTTTGATCCTAGCCGTTTAGGACCTCCCTGGTTTAATCTTAGCCGTTTAGATCACCTCCGTGCGAAAAGACCACCCCGTGGCTGTTTTTGTAAAAACCACCCTCGGGACCTCCCTTGGGGTCCTCTTTGTAAAAGACCACCCCTTGGTCTTTTGCAAAGAAAGCCTCAGGACCTCCCCTTCCTGCGAGCCTTAACCTTTAAGACCACCCCGGCAGATCTTGACCGTTTAGGACCTCCCAGTGGAGATCTGTGTCGTTAAGACCTCCCTCGGTTAAGACTTCATCTTCAGGACCTCCTAGCAAAGATCTTGACCGTTAAGACCTCCCTTGCGAGATCTTAGCCGTCGAGATCTTCCTCCGTTAGATTTTGACCCATAGGACCTCTCTGTGAATCTTAGCCGTCGGGACCTCCCCAGTCTAGATCTGGACCGTCCAGGATCTCCCCTTGGAGATCTGGGTCGTCTAGGACCTCCTCGTGTTAATCATAGCCGTCCAGGACCTCCTCCTGTGAATCCTAACTTTTAGGACCTCTCCGTCAGCTTTGGACCGTTAGATCTAGATCTAACGGGCTAGACCTTGGCGTGTTTAGAGTTCTATGTGCTCCGATCCTTTTGTACCGTTCATCTCTTGATCTGCGGCTCTGGTGGTGCGAGCTTTCGGACCTCCGACCAGAGCTTTCACTGTGAGCCACTCATCTTTAGATCTGCGGCCCACGTTTGTTGGAACGTTTGGACTGCCGAACATCTCCTTCGCTGTGGGCCGTTGGATCTAAATCCAATGGTTGGTCCCGTTGTGCGCGGGGCGCGTTCCGTTCGGCCCCCGCGTTTGGGCCGTTGGATCCAAAATCAACGGCCCAGGTTTTTCCTTGTTGGTTGATTATCAGTAAATCCCGAAACCTTTTATTTGCAAACTGAAAATTGTTTTAAACTTGGAAATGTCATAACTAATTCATTTTAATTCCTTTTTAGATGGTTCCAACCGTGTTAAATTCCTGTTTAACTAAAGTCTAATCTAAAAATACATTTAGACTTTGTTCTGTGCCAGAAAAGTTCGTAAACAATATTAACTTGTTTCAGCCATTATTTGATATTCCAGAAATTCAATTAAAGCTTGTAAAATGCATAACTTTTTCTGTATAACTCCAAACTGGGCAAACTCAAGCTTGTAAAATTCCTCTGCTAGTATACTTTAATGTGGAATAGGTTTTGTTCATGTCTCTGCCTCTGAAAAATGATATGTCCTAGTTTCACAACTTAGAAAAATCATAAGTAATTCATTTTAACTCCAAATTGAGTAAAGTCAGTTTTGCTGTTCTTAGAATACCATGTTCTACCTACCATCAAAATTTTAGGTTCTAGATCTTTCTGGAAATTTGTGCTATGAACAGTAACCGAAATTAATTTAATTTAGAATTTTCAGGCTCAGAAAAATTGTTTAGGCCATAACTTTTGCATACTAAATCCAAATCAAATGATTCTTATTGCTAAATTCATCTAAAATCATGCCCTTGCTGCTGTATAAATTTAATGGGATTTGGATGAATTTGGCTTTTGAGTTTGTTTCGGTGTTCTTCGTTCTTATTGGAATTTTCGCGTTTTACGTTAGGTTCCGAAGAGTTTGTTGAGCCCGAGAGTGATCCTCTACAGCAAGAGCACATCCAGCAAGGCAAGCGGATGTAGCATCATTTGATCATATTGCTCCTATTACTTTTAAAGTCTAATATCTTGTTTGCAAAAACTAAGTATGCATGCTTCTTGTGTCAAAGTTAATTTTTGTCGATTAGAGGTAGTTAATCCTAATGTATAGTTTCCCTGAAATTGTTCACCCCTGCCACAAACTTAGGGTATTATCCTCACTGGTGAATTAGAGCCCGGTGAATGATTTATGCTCTTTTTATTGTCTTTACGATATGATGCTTAGCAATGCTTAGTTACCGGTAGAATTGGGCGGTTATCGACTTAGTCGATGACCTTGATCACACAAAACTTATTATTGCTTATGTTCAGCATCTTGTGCCTTGTTTATTTGTGAAAACTAAAACTAAAAATAAAATAGTTTCGACTTGGGCACAATGGTAAGATGGTGTGCTTTTGGGTGTGATTAGAATGGTGCCCGAGTCATTAAGGACCGAGTTACTTGCGCCATTGATCCAAGCAATTTTGCGTGCTAACCACACTAGGGGGATATGGAACCTCTCTTGACTCAGTACTTTGGGGGGTGTTAATTAATGAGTCGCGTGGTAGGTTGTATATTCCTATATGCAACATGGGTCACGTGATTGAGGGGAGCACCCGCATGCGGCTTGAGCTAGGCCGGTGCATCCTACTCTACATATGGGTCCTTAGTGGGGGCCGTGATGGTGGTCCACTAGGTGATAACCCCCATACGTTCGGCTCTTGATTAGCTCACTCTATTGGAAAGCGTCTCGTAGGACTTAGCCGTGCCGACATACCAAAGGAAGTGTGCTTAATCTAGTGGCAAAAGGCGGTCTGAAGTGTGGGTACATTGGTACACCCCTACAGGGTTAAATCTATTCGAATAGCCTCGTCCTAGATTATGGACACGCTTGGTTATTTCCCGCAAGAACTAGACTACAACCTTTTTAATTAAAACTTGATGTGGGTGGTACGAATGGGTAATTCGTGCTATTGTTGTGATGGCTATTGGGTTAGCCATCTCCAGGATGTCTTTATGATTACTACTTATTGTCTCGCTGTTATTTATGCAAATAAAATTCAGATTGTTAAAACGATCTTCAACATATTATCTATTGCAAATAAAATATGCTTTATGTTGAAAATGAACCTTGAGCCTTCTCCTTTGATTAAAGCCTGCATCTAGTAGTATCTAGGTTTGTTACTCGTAAGTCTTGCGAGTACATTTTTGTACTCATTTGTTGTGCTTAATTGTTGCAGAGGAGGTTGATCCTCAAGGGATTGACTTTTGTGAGTTTCGCTGCGGTGTGGACGACTAGCTTGGCGGCCCAGTCGGATTGCCTTGTGGGTGTATGGCAAACCGGTTGGCTTTTGTTTATAGCCATCTTATGGCATTTTGCTTCCACTGTTAATTAACTCTTTTAGCTTGTTCTTGGCCGATCGGCTTCTCTTTTGTAATAACTATTATGTATGTATTTTGCTTGTAAAGCTTTAGTTTTGGTCTGTGTGTTGTATGGAATTTATGCAATGTTTTGTAAAAGGGTGTGTATACTGCAATTCTGAGAAGTATACATTTTCCGAGACACGGTATATTTTGTTTGTGATGATAGAGTCAATGGAAGGCTAAGCATTACAAGCTAAATAAACCGGGGTCTCACATATGTTGTGGTGGCTATTGGGTTAGTCACTTCTAGGTTGTTATTCATGTTACTTATTGTTAGCTCGCTGTTATTTTCACAATTAAAAACAGATTTGATCAATTGCTTTCAATCTATTACATTATTGCAAATGAAAATTGCTTTATACGTCCAAATAACCATATGACCATCTCCTTTGTTTCAGCGTGCATGTAGCTATGTATAGGCTTGTTACTAGTAAGTCTTGCGAGTACATTCTTGTACTCATCTGCATTGCTTTATTGTTGTAGAGGAGAAAGTGGATCCTCAAGGGTCGACTTTTGTGAGTTTTGCTGCGGTGGGTGCGACTAGCTTGGCGGCCTGGTCGGTTGCCTTGTGGGTTATTGGCTAACCGGTTGGTTTTTGTTATTGCCATCTTATGGCGCTTTTGCTTCTGCTGTCATTTGTGTTATTTTCATGTCATTTGGTCGGTCGGCTCTTGTGTAATAACTCTATTTTATGTATGTTTTTAGCTAGACATGGTATTGTAAGTTATATGGAAATGATGCATGATTTTGTAAAGATGTATGTGTGCTGCAATTCTGGGAAGCACATGTCCATCAAGGCTTAAGATATTTAATTGGTAACACTAGAACCATTTGGAGGTTAAGTATTACGAGTTAAATACCCCGGGTCCTCACAGTGACTACCGCAAGTGGATCGACCTAGAGATCCACCCACACAACCAGTGGCAAATCGACTACGAGGAGTAGGCTGCCAAAAGGGCATGCGAAACCCAGGAGGAGAAGCGTTGCAACGAAGAGCACACCGAGTGTACCTGTCGGGAGGAGAAAGCTCATCTCGAGACGTGCAGACGCAGGGAGCGCGAGGCTCGCGAGAGGGCGTGCAAGAAAAAGAGGGAAATGGCAGCCAAGGCCAAGGCGGCTGGCGAGGAGTACAATGCTGAGCTTGGAAGGAAGGGCAAATGGCCCCGGTCCACACAGTAGGTCGGGCCATTCCTTACTACTCCCTAGTCCTACCTGCCATGTTTTTTACTCTCCCCTAAAGGCATGTATACTTACATGATTTGGATGCTTATGTCGTAGTGTACCATAATAGTAGCGAGGATGACTAAAGCAAATAGCCAAACCATCATGCCATATGACCATGTGTAACGTGCTTTTTGTAATACCCCAGCCCAACATGAGCCTGAAATGCTACTAAACAAACCCTAATAATTCTAATCAAGGCAATCTTAATAAATTTAGTGAGAACCTCCTTGTAAAGTTAATTACACTGAGGTTCCAACTTCTGAATAATCCATATATTAACTAAACTATCATCCAGAGACATCAAAAGATAATCAAAGACATGCTAAGTGTCTAACATAATAGAGAGGCAAGAAGTTCCACTACTCAACATTATTACATTTAAACCACTACAAGAGACAAGACATAAAAACCTTTGAGCACCTTGCCCAATTACTAAAAACAAATACGATCTCAAGATTATTCAACTTTATTTAATTCATGTGGCATGTGCGTGACTACCAAACTACTCTCCCCATGCATGTCGTTCTTGGCTTGGGTACCTAAAACAACAATAAAAGCAAGAGTGAGTCCACAGACTCAGCAAGTACATAAATAAAGAGACACATAAATCAATCCATAACATCGGCATCCATATACGTAAGAACAATAATAAAACATCTCACATGCAAATGCAATGCTCAAGGATCCTTTCTCTTTATCTTTCTGTGCATTACACGTGTCTGCAGAGTATGCAACCGTCGCCGCATACCCATGCACATGCGCGCACGCACAGGGGACCAATTGCCCATTACTCCGCAAGTAATGGGGACCTCAAGCCCACACTCCACGAGTATGGGGATCTCGGGTCCGTCACATTCATGACGGGGATCTCAAAGGGAAACATGCTTGGTCACCGCGTGACCAAGCCTCAATATGCTCTCGATATGCACATGCTCATCATTTAATCATCATCAAATTACCACAAGACAAGAACAACATATAATAATAGAGCATGGACATATATGAAGCATCCATCAATCTTAAATCAACATCAAGCCAACAATCTCACTATGCTACCACATATCGAGAAGCTCACAATCATGACCAATCAAACACAACCACGAACTGGACAAATGCACTTGCCTTAACCGCGTGAGAAAGGAGGACGTGAAGACGGTGCTGCCTCCGTACCAATCCCCACCTAATACATTAAGAATATAAACTAAGACCACAGTAACGAAAACAAGAATTAAATACACGAGCACAACAAGTAGCGGATTGCAACGCGATCCCGACCCCACTTTCCTAAGTGCTGAACTGCCCTCTGAACACAGTCAAGTTCTAAAATTCATATCTTTTTGTACAGTGGTCCAAATTAGGTGTTCTTGGTCTTCACTGAAAGGTTATCAAATCATCTAAATAAACCTAGTTGGGTAGCCCTCCTGATTTTGCCCTTAACTGCCCCTAACAAACCAATATTTCAGACCTCAGAATTCACGTCGGGTTCTCTGGACAGTACGCTAAAACCTCCATAACTTTTGCTACAAAAGTCCAAATCTTGCGTTCTTTATCTCTATCAAAAGGTACAGAAATTTCCCACATTTTTCGTTATACTGAGGTCCCCTGATTCTCCCTTTAATTAACAGTTCTAACCGGTTTTCCCCAGACTGTCCAGATTCTGACAGAACAACAGGACAGCAACACTAGAAAAATCATAACTCCCAGACCGTTAATCAGATTTGGGCGATCTTGGCGGCCAACGAAAGATAAGAACATAACCTACAACTCTCTAGGAGATCCAAACTCCTAATTCTGCCTCTAACCACATGAAATCGACCACGCAAGCTACTGGACAAAACGCGATCTATTAAACCGACGCAAAACAATCTATCCAACGGCACCATCCGCAACTATGACACCTCCACCAATGAAGAACACGCGACGTTACCCTTGTATGATCGCAGGAAGATGACGGTTACACCCACGAAGAAGATCTCCACTCTTCGCCTCCTTCTTCCACCTAGAACCGATCTCCACTGGGAACTCCTTCTCCTTCTCCCCTTGGACAGCAGCGAGAACGGGATGCCTTGGCCGGCCAGCAGGAGGGTGATGCCATGGAGGAGGGGCTGATGGAGGAGGGGCGTGGGGAGTGGGGAGAGGAAGTGCGGCCACAATGGGGAGGAGGAGGAGGTGGGGTGCGGCTAGGGTTGGGAGGGGGAAAGTGGCGCCCCTGGCCGGCCACCCCTTGCCCCCATGGGCGGGCCCAAAGCCAGTTGGGTTAATTCTGCGAAAATCCCCACAAACTGTTGAATTTGAGCATTTACCAGCAGGTCCTTCCGTATTTTCATTTACTTCTCTCCCGAATAAAATAATCTTTCCGACTACTAGCTTATCACACTTTCTGGGTATTACATTCTACCCCTTACATGTGATTCGACCCGAATCTAACGCCAACTACGCAGTATAATCGCAACTAGCACTTAACAATGGACCAACGCGATCAACTCTTGCTAAACTCGCTCACACGAGACTCCAACTCTCAAGTGGCCTCTCTCTCAAACCGTTGAGACCACAACACGGAACGAAAACGACGCTTGTACCGACGCCGACTCGACATTTCGAGAATATTCATCAAGAGAGACCCAAAGGTAAGATCCTCGCTCGAAGATCAATGACGCGTTAACAAAACTCAACCTCTATATCTCTCGGTACTCACTTGGCACCAAACACGCCAGGTGTTGCGTGATACCGTGTATGGACCAAACGGTCCTAACGATATGCCAACTTTCAAACTCCGTAGCTAACTAGAACAAAACAAGGTACCTTGGGCTATCTTTTCCCTTAACACCTGAACCACACAACAAACACCTGAACACGTAACTCTCGTTCCACCTCTCAATAGAACTCTTCAATGAATCAAGGATCACCTCCTTTGACCATAAAAACACAACCAAATCCCTTTGAGCAAACTCTTGAACCAACAAAACCCATCTGAAATAAAAGACTCACATCGCAACTATGCGTTACTGCTCAGTAGTCAAAGAATCAAATCCAGATCGAAATCCATCAAAAAACCTTTCCATCCTCAAATTAGAAAGTTTGCAAATAAATAACACGTCCGCTAAAAGAGAAATCACTCAAATGATCAAACTAATCATTTGTTTTGTTCTTTCTAACTTTGATAAGAACCGCACAAGCCAACATAGAGCCGAGTTCAGTTTGAGAAAGACATCGCAAAAACTCATAGAGTGTTTCAAGATTACTAGAAATAATTTTTTTCTCAATTTCTCCTTTAGAAACAAAATTTCTCTCAACTTTTGGAATCCCGATTCAACGCATAACACACTAACCCATCTCTCTTAACTTGGCATTCTTAACACTATGCTCAAACAGAAATACATCAACCACACCTCTGAGAGGCTCTATCAACTCCACGAAACAATACTCTAGTCAACTCCTCTACCGATGAATTACTTTGATAGATAACTTCGACGATCCTAAAAATGGATCTTCACACATAATCACGTTACCTCAATCCTTAAGAATGAATAACTCGAATTCACTTCACATCGTCTCATGTATTTCATCAAAAGATTTCTATCAATGATCATCCCACTATTCAAATCCACCCTTATACTACTTCTTCACATTATCATTGGGCGATCAAAGTTCTAGCATAATAATGCAAATCCCAAATTTAACCTCTAAGACTCTTGCAACGAAATTCTCATGTACAAGATAGGAAATCCTCAGATTAAATCCTAAAATCCCACAATTCCAACATACTCACTCATTAACATCATCATGAAAACATTTTCTTGACCAGTTTACCTTTACAAAGATTATAACTCTCAGAAGGTTACTCATTTAAAGCCAAATCACTCTTGACGTTACTCAACGTTTTCCATTATCCCATTAATTGACGTGGCGATTCGATTACTTTGTAATCCCACTCTCATTAAACCACATCATCAAGAATAACTTTCATAGCATCGCAATACTACCAAATTGCGATACTCTAATACATTGATCCAGATTTCCATACTTGCTAATTCTAATGCTCGGTCAAAAAGAACACCAAATCTTGGACTACATCTTGCTATAGGTCCTACTAGTTGCGACAACGAAATCTGTTAGCTCCAGAGACAAATATTCTTTTTAACTCAAATCCTCTCCAAGGATTATTCTAATAAATCAATTTATTACTCCAGGCCCCTCAGACAACCTGACACCTAAGGGTTCACCAAACCATCTACTAGACCACCACTATCTAGATGCCAAAACACCACCTACGAGACTTTACAATACAATTCGGTTAACCCTTTCTTAGAAGAAGAGGCAAATAGAATTAAATTTCAGCACAAAGGAAAACGTTACCACTTACAGTAGTTGCAAGATCAAGAGAAACAATCAGATAGAACTGTTCTCGAAAACCAAAAGATATGATCAAAGTTGAAGGCGCACGTCCCACAAGCAGAATATCAAACCTCAAACGAGAATAAAACACCGCTTTTAGAATTCGGAAAACTCTTATGGGCAAGAACAAAAGTTTTAGACAAACTTCAATAATCGCAAGTTATGAAAACTTTACTTCAATCTCAACTACTTCTACTTCACTCGACTTTCGTTGGTTACAGCATCACCATGGCAATTCCGACAAAGAGTATTTGAAGATCACAACACCTAACCCACTTAGGAACTAATAAAACCTCTCAACACGTCACTTTGCTCTAAACAAATTCAGCTATCACATCAACATGAGGTCTGAAAGATCACAAATGCGAACTAGAAACATATTCAATTAATCAACATCTGGCGAGCGATCCAGTCCCTTTATACAAAACATTCAATATTATCAACATAATCCCTTACTGACAATCACACTAGTAATGTAACAATACACTCTTAGCGAGACTCATCATAACCTCTTATCTCATCATAAATTTCTCCAAAAGAAATACAAGCCACAAGGTTGAAACAAACCTATTTTAACTAGTTCATACTATCAAATGAAACTTTCGCAAAGCACACTATCAGAGGCCACTTACTCATTCATCCACTCAACCATTAGTGTTACTCACACCCGCTCCAACTGTCATTAACAATTGTCAATTGTATGTATCATGTATACAAATAGGGTCCTACTTCTGTTTGTAATCACACAACCATCTATAAACACAAAGTCAACATTTAATAATCTCATCGCTCTGATAAAGGTTTCACAACATGCTACCTCAACGTTCGTCTAATCTAATATACATGTTTCAATCTAGCAATTATGTATGATCATCAAGTAACCGCTTATGAAAATTTCCAAATTTGATATCCTCTATGGCATCGTTCAAACACATTCTTAACATAACCATCACTAATGGGTAGGCTAATCCATAGAGATGCATTACTCCATGCTATCCAATAAATCTACCTGATTCCACAATCGTAACGATCATACCAATTCATCAAAATACCACACCTCTTAATAACTCTATTGATTCCAACTAAATATTGTCATACTCATAGTCACAGCTCATCAGAAACTACTAGAGGACAACCTCCACTTATTCAACTTTCCTTGATAAGGACCTTAATTAGGATCGATTATATACCACACTACAGACCCAACTTCATAACCCATATCATATCCACTAATTTCTCCGATTATAACTGCTCACTTAACCACGAGACGACATCGCTAGAGGGTTTAGCATTTTCTTTCATAAAAGAACCTTTCAACTTCAACACTCAAAATACCCAAAAGAGATATATTGAATCAAAACTTCTACGTACTCACAGACTTGCAAAAGGAAACTTTCACTATCCAAATCATCAAGCGAAATAGATGGGTCACGATTTTCAGTAAGAAAGACAAAACTCCAATACAAGGGTCAATATTGACAACTAACCAAGTCCACCAGCCGCAAGATTAACTCAACAATTGGAAAAACAGTAATTGTTTTAAGGGACAAGTTAAGCCAATGAAAGCACATCAATCCTTCTCAAAGAAACCCACCAACTGCAATGAACTATTGACCCAAAAGAACCTCATCAACCACTACTGGACAAGAGTTGACCAAATTCGAACTCAAGGAAGAGAACAAGTTTCTAAAGATACACACTATCGACACCTGTACTAAGACATCTGAAATAACCACTTCCCTGATCTCATACCACAAAAGATGGTGTGACCTGGTAAAGCCCAGGGCCACAACCACGACCTCAACCTCTCAACACGCGCTACCATCACTCATTCTAATCATATAATCATATTATAGGTATATAAGGTCATCTCATAATAGGAATCATCAATACAATATAACAGAAGCGTAAATGCAATGCTTGACCCATCCCATCCTCATGGCACGGTGTGTCGTTTTCAGTTAATTAACCATTAGCAAATTTTTAACAAGCTAAGTTACCTAAGTCGTTAATCTGTTCACCACGGACCTCTGACCGCTCGATACCAATCTGAATACCTCACCCAACATGAGCCTGAAATGCTACTAAACAAACCCTAATAATTCTAATCAAGGCAATCTTAATAAATTTCGGCAGAACCTCCCTTGTAAAGTTAATTACACGGAGGTTCCAACTTACAGATAATCCATATATTAACTAAACTATCATCCAGAGACATCAAAAGATAATCAAAGACATGCTAAGTGTCTAACATAATAGAGAGGCAAGAAGTTCCACTACTCAACATTATTACATTTAAACCACTACAAGAGACAAGACATAAAAACCTTTGAGCACCTTGCCCAATTACTAAAAACAAATACGATCTGAAGATTATTCAACTTTATTTAATTCATGTGGCATGTGCGTGACTACCAAACTACTTTCCCCCATGCATGTCGTTCTTGGCTTGGGTACCTAAAACAACAATAAAAGCAAGAGTGAGTCCACAGACTCAGCAAGTACATAAATAAAGAGACACATAAATCAATCCATAACATCAGCATCCATATACAGAAGAACAATAATAAAACATCTCACATGCAAATGCAATGCTCAAGGATCCTTTCTCTTTATCTTTCTGTGTGCATTACACCGGTAATGCAGAGTATGCAACCGTCGCCGCATACCCATGCCTGTGCGCGCACGCACAGGGACCAATTGCCCATTACTCCGCAAGTAATGGGGACCTCAAGCCCACACTCCACGAGTATGGGGATCTCGGGTCCGTCACATTCATGACGGGGATCTCAAAGGGAAACATGCTTGGTCACCGCGTGACCAAGCCTCAATATGCTCTCGATATGCACATGCTCATCATTTAATCATCATCAAATTACCACAAGACAGTAACAACATATAATAATAGAGCATGGACATATATGAAGCATCCATCAATCTTAAATCAACATCAAGCCAACAATCTCACTATGCTACCACATATCGAGAAGCACACAATCATGACCAATCAAACACAACCACGAACCAGACAAATGCACTTGCCTTAACCGCGTGAGAAAGGAGGACGTGAAGACGGTGCTGCCTCCGGTACCAATCCCCCACCTAATACATTAAGAATATAAACTAAGACCACAGTAACGAAAACAAGAATTAAATACACGAGCACAACAAGTAGCGGATTGCAACGCGATCCCGACCCCACTTTCTAAGTGCTGAACTGCCCTCTGAACACAGTCAAGTTCTAAAATTCATATCTTTTGTACAGTGGTCCAAATTAGTGTTCTTGGTCTTCACTGAAAGGTTATCAAATCATCTAAATAAACCTAGTTGGGTAGCCCTCCTGATTTTGCCCTTAACTGCCCTAACAAACCAATATTTCAGACCTCAGAATTCACGTCGGGTTCTCTGGACAGTACGCTAAAACCTCCATAACTTTTGCTACAAAAGTCCAAATCTTGCGTTCTTTATCTCTATCAAAAGGTACAGAAATTTCCCACATTTTTCGTTATACTGAGGTCCCCTGATTCTCCCTTTAATTAACAGTTCTAACTGGTTTTCCCCAGACTGTCCAGATTCTGACAGAACAACAGGACAGCAACACTAGAAAAATCATAACTCCCAGACCGTTAATCGGATTTGGGCGATCTTGGCGGCCAACGAAAGCTAAGAACATAACCTACAACTCTCTAGGAGATCCAAACTCCTAATTCTGCCTCTAACCACATGAAATCGACCACGCAAGCTACTGGACAAAACGCGATCTATTAAACCGACGCAAAACAATCTATCCAACGGCACCATCCGCAACTATGACACCTCCACCAATGAAGAACACGCGACGTTACCCTTGTATGATCGCAGGAAGATGACGGGTTACACCCACGAAGAAGATCTCCACTCTTCGCCTCCTTCTTCCACCTAGAACCGATCTCCACCGGGGAACTCCTTCTCCTTCTCCCCCTTGGACAGCAGCGAGAACGGGGATGCCTTGGCGGCCAGCGGAGGGTGATGCCATGGAGGAGGGGCTGATGGAGGAGGGGCGTGGGGAGTGGGGAGAGGAAGTGGTGCGGCCACAATGGGGAGGAGGAGGAGGTGGGGTGCGGCTAGGGTTGGGAGGGGAAAGTGGCGCCCCTGGGCCAGGCCACCCCTTGCCCCCATGGGCGGGCCCAAAGCCCAGGTTGGGTTAATTCTGCAAAATCCCCTCACAAACTGTTGAATTTGAGCATTTACCAGCAGGTCCTTCCCGTATTTTCATTTACTTCTCTCCCGAATAAAATAATCTTTCCCGACTACTAGCTTATCACACTTTCGGGGTATTACACTTTTATCCGCGGACTCTAATGTAATTCTGGTTTCGTGCCTCCACTGAGCCATCAAAGCAAGCCTATATTGCATGAATAGTATGGAACCACAACATTTCAATCTACTATTTTAGAGCATCTTCATAATTACAACGAGCGTTCTCAGCCCCTCGAATTACATTTTGTGGAAGCTCCATAAAGTACTCTGCTTTAACTCAACAAATTAAGGGTTTAGGTCTAAAAATTAGGACGAAAGTTGGAGAAAATATTTACATAGCTAAATAGAGAATAAAATTATAAGACCAAAAATAACTTGGTTCATTTTATTTGGAGTTCTTTTTCTATAAATTTTCAAAGTTAATCTTGCACTTGGAAAATCTTAATTAAACATTAAACTTTCAACTAAAAAGAAACTCCCAAAAGAAAATAGAAATAAAAACATGTGATCATCTCTAGTAAATAATTTGTTTAAATAATATAATATTTATCATGAATAAATATAATTTTTCCAAATTTTTAGAGCTTAATTTAACCTTGTAAAAATTCAAACCAAGTTCTAAAAGCCCTTGCTGTTAATGAATTAAAATAAGAAGAATAAATCTTGAACAACAAGGTTAAAATTTTTATCTAGGTACTATATCATCCGAGGAACATCTTTGTAAATTTATAAAATTTTAGGAATTACTTTTTTGGCCCGGTCAAATTTGAGATGTTTGAAGTTAAAAACAGTCATCCTACTAACGTTCGGATCGTCCAAACACCACTCCTGTCACGTTTGGACCGATCGGACCATCCGACCAGGCCTAGCTCCGATCGGACCGCCCTGAACATTAATTCATCTACCGAAAATTCATTTGACTTCAAAACTTCATATCTAATTCAGCTTAACTCCAAATCAAGTGAAACCAATTTTGATATTTTTCATTTTAAATAATTTTCTTTTTAAATGAACTTGTCTCTGGCCTAGAAAATATAGTTTTTAGAAATTGATCCTTAACCGAATTATTTTCACACTAGAAAATGCTTTTAACTTTGAAAATTCATAGAAAATGTTTCTGAACTCCAAATAAGTTAAACCAAGTTATTTTGGTCTTATAATTTTATTCTCTATTTATCTATATAATCTTTTTCTCCACTAATATTCTGCAAATGTTCACTAAATAATTAAAATCCAATGAATAGTAACCAAAACATTATTTTTAGCATTTTCTGAAAAACTAATTTTCAAATTGCTATAACTCTCGCACACTAAATCCAAATAGAATAATTCTTCCACCTAAATTTATCTAAAATCTTAACCTAGCTACTTTAGAAAATTTATGCATTTTTCAGCAATTTGAATTTTATAGTATTTCTCGGTGTTTCCGAAAAATGAATAAAATAAACTTCAATTAAATTCAAAAATATTTTATTAAATCTATTCATGTTCCAAGGATTTTTATGTAATTTTCTTCAAATTTTATCTTTTTTAAATTATAGTTTTTTCTTTTTCTTTTCTTTCCTTTCTCTCTTATTTTCTTTCTCTCTCCTGTCCCTTTTTGCCGCACTCACCATATGGGGCAGGTGGCCTGCCACGCCACGCTGGAGGCGTGTCCTGCAGTGGGGGGGCGATGTGAGTCCTCGCCATAATCGGGAATGGGGTACGTGTATTGTACAGGTGCCAAATATGCTAATTATGGCGGAAGGGGGTTAGTTTTGAAAATAAAGATGATCAGAGGCCAAAAATGCCAAAATTTCCCAGGATTTGTGTCGGGACCCGAAAATACATCTCAGGAACCCTCTGTGTATTCTGAACTAGTCCCAGATCAGTAGCTAGCTCACACAGGAAAACAGTGATGAAATACCATCCATTTATTTAATTTAACTAAAAAGATCTCAGAGTAACAAATAATAATAATAACTGGACCTTATGGTCAACGTTTTAACTTACACGCAGGCTAAAGAAACAAATGAACTCTTGCAAATGAACGAAACTCTTCAAAAGGCCAATCAACATGCCCACAGGCAATCGAGTGGAGAAACGCATCCTAATCCGCAAAACCTTCATGGTCTTCCTGGGCGAAGAACTCTTTGGCAGCTTGGTATTCTTCCTCTACTGCTGATCAAACAGAGGGCGCAAAGCCATGAGTACTTTGAATGTACTCAGCAAGCCATGGGGAAATGTATGCAAATAGTATTCATGCAGGGCTTGAACAAAGATTAGCTGTATGGCTCTTTTGCATAAAACAACATTTACGATAAATACAATAAATAGATTGAAATGCGTAATTGAAAACAATAATAAATAATTAAACACTTTCTTTGAAACAACTAGTGAACTTCCCATTCACTCCCAACCAAACCAAAGATAAGTGAATTCCCCATTCACCAATCGACACAACCCACCAAGTGAATGACCTATTCACCAAACGAACATTATATTCATCAAGTGAACTTCCCATCCACACTCGAAACCACGCTTTAAAGAAACTCTATCTCCCGTGTGAAATCCCGAGCACGTCCCATAACCGCGACACGGCTATTCGAATAGTTTTACACTCTGCGAGAGGTTGTGCGGCTTGACCCACAAGAGATAGATCAACTTATAATGTCGGGCATTTCACGCCCAGTAGGCGTGTGACTAAGTGATCATCACAAGGCTTTTACAAAGCTCCTTCTTAACCCGCCGCCTCGCTAAGGTTTCAACACCGAATGTCTTTCCGACTGACAGGGCCCCCTCTTGCGCCACCGTGAGAATACGTTTCCGTAACCACGCTTCACATGACGAAACCGAAATTAAGACATTGCTAATTAATCACCCAGTCCGTCCCATACCGCACATGTGGTTGTATGCAGTTAAGGCCCGCTTCAATGGCGCACAAGATTAAGTCCTGACAAATTACTCAAAGCGAGACTACCACAAACCCACAACATGTTCCATCCACATCCTCCCTATCCACCAACCACTCGCCCGAGCGAAAACCATTTTGTTTAACCAACACCCATGACTAACCCCATCATGGTACACAAGTTTTAGCAACAGTGGTTCACCACCACGATTCCATAAATCATTAAGTCAAAATTTGATTATTAAGACACATATGATGACAACCCATCGTAACTAAGCAAGACTAAGCATATGTACGATACCCATGTTGGCAATACAAATATGTCCAACTAAAATTACCCATGCTAAGGTGACAAAGGGTTCATGGCATTCAAATTATCAATGGAGGCATAATGACAATAGGCAATATCTAATCCCAAAGCAGTTTATATAAATATAGCATGCAATTGTATAAAACAATATACTTTTGAAATCATGGGTTCAATATGATCAAAGGACCACGACTTGCCTTGGAATAAATCCAGTGATTGATCTTGATCTTGGTATGCTACTCCTTGCTCGAAGCTTCCCGAAGTATCGACGTCTACTCGCAAAACAAGCAAATAAACTAAATAAATAAATAACAGAGAGAAAACAAACTCCAAAAATTAAATAAAAAACTCAGATAAATAGATCTTGAATTTAGACAGATTTAGGAATTTGAATGGACTCAATCGGAGTTCGGATGCAAAAGATATGAGCTCTGGAAGATTGAAATCCATGAAATAACCTAAAAGGATTTTCTGAATTTCGAGATTTACTTTTCTCTCGAAAAATCAACTTATGACGCCAAAGATGACGTCAGCAGAGCGGTTCGGACGGGATGACACTTCTTCCGACAGGTGGGTCCCACCTGAAAGTGGCTGGGTGCACGGTGGACTAGGTTTAAGGAGTTCGGCTCGGGTGGAACTTTTGGGTATGCCACATGGTCGACACCCAGGAGTTGACGAGGACTGCCACATGGGCAAGACTCAGGTGGCGCCGACGCAGGGTGATGAAGTGGCTTGCCACGTCGACCAAGGAGAGAAACCGAGAGAGAGAGACAGAGACATGGCCGGCGGTGAACTTGCGGCGCCGACGGCGCGGCACTGGCGAGGTAGACCTAGCAAGGTGGCAAACGGGATGCCCAAGACAAGCGCGAGCTATCGGAGGCGGTGGCTTGGAAGCTCGACGACAAAACGACGGGCGGCGACTTTGGTGGCAAGGACGCCACGGTGCGGCGACAATGAAGAAGGAGTGGCGCGAGAAGATTGGAGGTAAGCACCGGACGACAAGGTGACAAGGATCACGGAAAGAGGCTCGGAGGACCGGAAGATGACCGAACAGCGGCAACGACGGATGATCGAGTCGGGAAGATCCACGGCGGCGGTGACTCGGTGGCAGCAGAACAAGAAGGAGGTGGGGAATCTGATGAGAACAATATTGCGCACGATATGACGCGCACAGAAAGCAAAGGAGCTCACCGGAGTAGTAGATCGACCAGAGAGGCGGCGGCCGGTTTTGATGACGAAGGCGACAACGGCGATGTTATGGCTCTCCGAAGAAGATGATGGAAGCACGATGAAGCCCACGCTATTGCGATCACAACGGAGGAAGAATCACGGGCGGAGGTGGACCAACGGCGGAGAATTCTGGCGGCGAAGGAGCTTCGGGCGGCTTCGGTTCCTCGGCGATTGCGGCGCGACAAAGGTGAAATTGGGGAGGAGACCTTAGGGTTTTGGAAGAGGGAGGCTGGGCGAAGAAATTGACGTGGTTGGGTTGCCTTTTATAGCACTGGATGGGGATGTCCGAGAAGAGCACGGCAGCGCTCGCGTTCGGGCATGACACGGACTCAGAGTCCAGCTCGGGGACGTTTGAGGAAGAAGAAACGCACGTGGCGAGGCGCGGGACCACCGCGCGAGACAAGGGAGGAGCGGCGCGCCATTGGGCTGCATGAAAGGAAAGGCCGAGCGGGCTGCGGGAGCGGAGGAGAGAAATGGGCCGAGGCGGGAAGAAAGAAAGAAGGAAGCGGGCCGGGAGGTTAAGGATTGAGCCCAAAACGAAATCTGAGATTTCTAATAGTTTTTCTTTGTAGAAAATAGCAGAAAACCCAAAAGGCAATTAGAAAATAGCAAATGCACTCGGAAAAATTCTAGAAAATTCTAGAAAATACATCCAAGCACATAGAACCCAAATAAAATAATTTTGATAATAGTTGATGTTGACATTAATCATATTAAATTGTTTTTGAACTCTGAAAATTCATATTAAGCTTTAACTTTTACCAGAAAAATCCAAATGGTTATTTTTCTTTTAAAACTTCAAAACAGACCAAATTTTTGGGATGTTACAATTTGCCCAGGCTTTGCACCGTGATGCATTAGCTTAGCCAAATTTTTGTTAGCACACCAAAAAATTTGGTACTAATCCAAACGCCGGCCAAATTATATAGGTACTACTAAAATTTTGGTATGGTATGGTATGTTAGGACCATGAACCAAACCGTCCTAAAATTTGCGGGTTAACAATAAAAATAAATTTAAAAAGGGTTAATTAATAAAAATAATTCGCTAAAATTTAGATTCAAGAGCAACACCATCAAGCATTTCAGCAACATAAATATCAGCCTTTGAATTGAAGGAGAAAAGATGTGGAAATTCATACTGCAAAAAACCAAGATCCCACATATCTTTCCAGAATAAACAAGAACGACCATCTTTGAGAAAACAATTTGCAATTCCCCTATAAGTCTCAAATAACTTAATAAGATCCTTCTACCAGAAAGACCCAACAATTATGCAAGATTGAGGAGCTCTAGAGGAGTAATAAGACTATAATGTTTGGCATAGCTTCTACTCTCAACTTCTTAGTTAGAGTAGGTGGAACCATACCAAACGAGGTAACTCCATAAAAATTTAAGAGTTAGAGCAACATGAAACAGAAAAACTCTTAGTACAATTTTTAAAAGTTGATTAAACCTTGCTCCAAGTAGAAAGCAACGGGTCTACCAAGCAAAATACCCACCAGAGTAGGGAGAAATTACCCATGAATGGCTTGTTTGGATGCTAGGGGCAAAATCTCAAGGAATAAAATCTCTAAGGGGGATTTTGAGAACACATGGAATCCCTCTCAACACAAGGGGAAATCTTCCTAGCCGGGAATAAAATCCCTGTCGCCGTTTGGGAACAACAGGGATAAAAATCCTGGCCATGAAAAAAATCAAAATAAAAAAATTCTATAAATTCTAAGAAAAGATTACAAACTTTAAAAAATGACATAACATATGTAGAAATATGAAGTATAACAAAAAATGACAGAACATATGTAGAAATATGAAGTATAACATAGCAACCTCAGCAACATGTCACTTGTTGATCAACCAATAACTACAAGTATCGTAGACAATCAGACATCACAACATAGTATGGCTAGTAAGTAATCACTTGTTAACACATTCAACAACCAGTGCACTATGGGACCACACTCATTTCAACTTGTCATCACCACAAACTTCACCATCCACAATCATCGCTGAATGAATCACACCCAAATCCTGCAAAAACAACCAAATGGATCATTCACTCGTCCCAATTGCACTCAGCCACTCATCTGTCAGATAGCAGTAGCAGAAGTATACAATTTTCAGTCCTTCAAATCCTTCAGATACTTTTCAATAGATTACCCTATTAATTAACCCTATAAGGATATACATATCTGCAGCTAGGAGCGAGAGTTGTAAAACTCTACGTGCTATGCACACCTGAACTGAACTAGGCCTACTGCAATGTAAGAAGCGATGAAATCCAAATTCCTATTGAGATGGCTCCTACAGTCGCAACTGCTTGACTTAGTTCCAAGAACAAGTTTGGCCTTTGAACAGGCAACTCCTTCCGGTTTGTCCTCCTGCCAAGAAAAAACGATGAATGAATAGATGAATTATAAGCAACATTTGTAACGGATGTTGAACAAAGAGATGGACAACTAGGACCAGAGTTTTCCCATACAAAGAAATTCCAGTCACAAAAGAAAAAAGGACCACAGAGTACAAAATGCGCAACATTTGGTAATGTGTTGGAACAATAAGATGAAGTAGACCTCTAAAGGGAGGAGAATTAGCAGCCTGATTAAAGACTATTTGCTATGATATGAGCAGGTACATCATTCATGCACAAAAGCATGCAATTCAAAATATCAAATTAACCAAATTTCCAATCAAAAGGTTTAAGAACATGTACCCCAAGTCAGCTATGACTATGCTAATGTTGTCTTGTGACCGATGATCCTACAATTGAGAATAAAAGCAAGAAAATTAAAACAACATTTTTTTTTTATCAAACGATCACCTAATTATATGCTAAGCTAGTTTCAGCCGTTCAGGAGATAAGAAAAAGGTCAATGGAAAAGATGAAGGCGGCAGACATCAATACCAGAGCTTTCTGACCAGTGCTTCGCAGGCCAGCTACACAAACCAAATCAGCAATAAGCAAGCATACAAAATGAGTCGCGAAAAGGCACACAGTTAGTCTAAAAAAAGTCACACAGTTAGTATTATTTTTTTTAGCAGAGAAAACTGCATACCTGGACATTACCATGTTGACGTAGTTGATCTCTAACAAAAGCTACAGCTTCAGAGCTACATAAGGCAGTCAGTTATACATGTCAAAAGGTTGAATAGCTAACTAAAAATGTCTTGAGGATATGGAAAAGAACAACAAACTTAAAGCAGGATGACTATAAATATATACAATAAGATACTTGGATGGACCTTTTAATCTAATCCCAAAGACCATCGATTGCTAGCAAAACAAATTCCACATCAGGTCCAAGCTCCACAAGAGATACATCAGGTGAAGAGACTATTAGATCCCCTTTAAATTGTATCCTACAGATGATTAAAATTGTTACATTCACGATGGTAAGAGACATATATCATTCATCAAAAGTGCTGTAAACCACAGTAAGCTCATCTTTGGAAACAATTTATTTCCTGGCAAGAGTTGTGTTTCGAAATAACTTCTCCATCATCAAACATGGCAGTGATTTCTGTCTCGTCGTTCAAAAATTCAAGTCACACAATATGAGACATTTCATGCTGTGCAGCAGAAGCAGGAACCAAAAAGACACGTCTAGAAGTTGAATAATATCGAATGCTTGATACTAAGCAGATATTTAATTGAGAATATATAATTCACTGATTAGCTTTCCACCTTGAAGATGGGGAAATTTCATCACGTTCTACTGATGTATTATGTGGTGACATAAAAGAATGACTCTGGTTACTGTTTTTTTTTAATAAAGGATTTCACCCGGCTTATGTTGAAAGCTGAAGTCTTACAACAAGAAAGTAAAGAATGGTTGGGGTTGCCAATGAACAACTCAAGCCCAAAATGAATTGGAGGTGCAAATAAATCATTTTTGTCAAAAATCTACAACTAAATCATGCTTCAGCACAAAGTTACTTTCCTTAAACAAGCAATCATCCATTCATATGTGCTTGGTCGTGGCCTCAAAGCAGAAAGTTACTAATAAACAACGTCGTGGCCGTCGCGCCAGAGTCATCTTCCTTTTCCATTAGCTCAAGCCTGCGAAGAGGCAACGACACAACATGTAAAATGTCAGAACATAGTTAGTCTAAGCAAAAGGCAAGAAAAATTGGTAAATGAAATCCTACTAAGCCTGACCAGGTGGAGAGGTTGGCGTCGACAGTGGCGAAGGCGCGCTGGATGGAATCCTTGATGGCCTCAAGATTCTTGATGCTCAGCACCGAGAACACCATCCAACGCGGCCGCGCATTCCTTGTACAGCTCGTCCCTGCAACGCCAAGAAGATTACGGATCAAGTGGGCGTGAAGTGTGTGAAATTGTAGCAAAAACAAGACCAGTTGATTGGTGGATACCTGAGGAACTGGACGGCGGAGAATCCGGCGTGGCCATCGAGGATAGCAGCGAAGGAGAAGCTGTGGAGGAGGGACCCAGGGTGGAGGATTACCTCGTCCTCCATCTCGCCGCGGGCACCCTCAGCTTGGTGTTGCCCCAACGGATGACCTCCAGCTTCGACGACGCCGATGCAGAGGGAGGAAGGCACCGATGCGGAGGGAGGGAGACGCGCGGCGGCGCCGATGCGGAGGGAGGGAGGCGTTCGCGATGCGGAAGGACGAGGAGAATAATTCCTGTTTCCCGACGCATTGATTTTTTCCGGTGGAAGTGAGGGGGATCGAGCCGAGGAATTCACCGTTCGCACTGATCCAAACGCCAAGTTCGCTAGCGCCAGGGAATCTTCTCACGGGGATTTTGCTCCAGGGATCGGGCGGGGATCCCGGCAGGAATCGAGCTCCCAAACAAACCCGAAATGCAGCTCGACTACCCCTTTCGCACCCGGCAGTCCGGCACCCCTTCCCCCCACACGCGTTTCTCCTCCCGATTCCCAAATCCCCAGCCCAGAGAAAACTAGAGCGGCGGCGGCGTCTTCCTCCTCGGCGTCCTCGTCCCCTCCCCAATCCTCCACGGCCTCTTCTCCGTCCCCGTCGTCCCCGACGTCCTCGTCCTCTCCCCGGACCCGGCCTCGCTGTCTTCTTACCGGCTTCCTCGTCTCCGGCGTCCGCGTTTCTCTCTCCGGCGCACGCCGCTAGTCCTTCCCCGGCCTCCCTGTCCCCGGCTTCATCCCCATCCGCTGACCGCGCTTCCCCTCTCAAGGCGCCGTGCACCGACGCCGCGGAGTCGCCCGTCCCCACCACCGAGCCCGCCGCCTGTGTGCACGACGTCTCCTACCCCAAAGGCTACGATCCGTCCACCTCCTCCTCCTGCCTGATCTCCTGCGGCGGCGATGCTGCCGGGCCGGCAAAGACGTTCCCGTTTCAGCTCGACACCTTCCAGGCTGAGGCCATCTGCTCCCTCGACAACGGCGAATCCGTCATGGTAATTGCGGTGCTTTGTCTTTGTTACTCCTAGTGATTTCAATGTTACTTACTTGCTCTGCATCTTGGATTGGGCAATTTGTCTCGCTGTTACATTTTTATTTTGGCACAAATGTGATGGATTATTAGCTAATCGATATTAATGATTTTGACATTGTTGCTAAATTTTTGGTAACAATTAATTGACTGCTAATTTGGTAGATGATTAGTGTGGTCATACAAATCATTACATGGGTTGAGTGATGCGGTACTAGTTCAACGGGCATAAAGAATTTCCCCGATGAACTCTTGAAGCTTGATACTAAAAAAAGAAACTGTTTGAATCTAGAATTGCTTTAGTCAAAAACAGGTAATGATACATGGATACTACATGATTGCAACTGGAGTCTGTGGACCCTTTCTCAAAGAAGTTAACTGTATATTCAATGTGATAGTCTGATATATCATCCCAGGAACATTTAGATTCATTAGGCTTTCTCCATATGGTGTATGAGTATGAATTGCAGAGGTCGTTGGGTGCAGCTGCCAAAAGAAGTTCTCCTGAACAAATAACATAGATGATTATACCAAGCATCTTATAGAGTTGGAGCTGCAAAAACTTAGAGCAGAGTCATACCAAACAGGCCCCAAGATTGCCTAATGAGATTAACCCATGGCACATCAACTCTATTGAAAAACTTGTACACATGCTTGAAAATAAGAGCTGAATTGTGAGCCCTTAAATTAATGACACCAAGACCTCCCTTATCCTTCTGACGACAAACTTTATTCCAGGCAACCAAATATCCACCTTTCTTATTGTCTGAGCCGTGCCCAAGAGACTGCTTTTGAAGACTATCAATTTGGTTGATGACCTTAATTGGCAATTTTAAAGAGCACATGTGGTATGTACTGCTCCCTGCATTCACAGAGTTGAGGACCGGCAATCTGCCACCGTAGGAGAGAAAGGGAGTCAGCCCAGCCAGTCTTCTGCATAGCCGATTAATAAGAGGCAAATAGTCATCAACTCACGGCTTTGTAGTTCCCAGGGGCAGCCCTAAATAAGTGAAAGGCAGGGAACCAATCCTACAGCCAGAAGTGTGAGCAAGAATTTCCATCTTAGCAGGATCTACATTGATTGGCACCAGAAAAGATTTTTGAAAATTCACACGAAGACCTGTGGAGTCTGCAAAAGATCTTAGCAGAGCTCTTAAGCGAAAAAGCTGCATAGCATCAGCTGGCATGATAAGCAAAGTATCATCGGCATACTGTATAATAGGGAAATCCTGAAAAAATTTTGTTTACCGGAGGAAAATCGTGAAATCAGATGGGAATTGGGGATTTAGCCATAGGGGGGGCGATGTCGAGCGGTGCGCTTCTTTTTGGGAGGGAGGAGGAGCAGGGTTGCGTCAAGGAGGCGAGTATACGACGCGGAAGCGAGAGGAACACAGAAATCGCCAATGGGAGCTTGGATTGGGCGAATTGTGGGCAACTGGCCACTGTTAAGAAACCGGGTCTAGACCGGTAGTTCTGATCCAAGGTGGGCTTCTCATCCTAAATCTTAGTAAGATCTCTAGGCTATAAATAGGGGTATAGTCATTGTAAAAAGCTGATCGATTGATGAAGGAATAAAGCAGAAGCACGAAGCCTCCTATATCTCTGTATTCAATCTACTATTCTGTACTGTTTGTTCTTGCATTGTTCTAAATGATTTTACGCTTGTCTACGAGGTAATCGTTCGGACTGGACTTGTCAACAATGATTTCTCAACATGTTATCAGCACGATCGATTCTCCTCGGATCGAAAGGTATCCATCGAAGAACGACACTCGTAGATCGAATCGTTTTTTTCTAGATCGCTTTTAATTCTGCAAATTTGGTCTTCTAAAGTTTTTTTTTCCTACGTTGCAAAACCGCTCTAATCTATCGCGAGCTGACTTGAAGTCGCCAGCACAATGCCGATCGATAGATTATATGAAAGAGTAGATGATGATTGCACTATAGATATCAAATCCGTTCTAATCTACCGTGAGCCGACTTAAAGTCGCCGGTCAAGCCGATCGGTGGACTGTATAAACAGTATTTTGTGCATGAACAATGATTACGCATGAACAGTAAAAAACGACACCCGCCGCCCGCACGCGGCACCCTCTGTGCGCGGGCACCCTCCAGTCGTCTGCACACGGTCGCGCTGCCCGCATGCGGTCGCATCGTCGAGCCGCCGCGCTGCACCCGTATGCACCGGAGCCGGTCGCACCACACCCGTCGCGTCGTCGAGGCCAGCCGCACTGGCCAGAAGCCGCGCCATCGCTACCCGACCGCGCGTGCGCATGCTTGAAGCCGCTACACGAAGCCACGATGCTCGGCGCGCCCACCGGCGCCAAGCCAACGTTTGCCGCCCTCGGCCGCACCGTCGTGCTCTACCAACAACACGAAGCCGCATCGTCGTATCGTTGGATGCGCCGCCGGCCCACACATCGAAACACGGCCGCACCACCGTACCGCCCGCTGCCCACTGGCCTGAAGCCGCCGCTCAGAAGCCGCGCGCACGTAGCGCGATGCCTACCGGTGTCGCTCCCGGTCGAGCCGCGCCCGTGTGCCGTCGTGGCGACGTGGCCACGTCGCCGGCCAAACTGCGACCGTGAGCGCCACCAAGCCGCCGCGCGGCTGCCTCGCGTCGCTTGGAGTGCTGCCACCACGCGTGGCTCCGTGCCCGCGTCGCCTCGTAGGCGCGCCGCTGCGCCTGCACGCGGCTGCGTAGCGCTCTTCGGCCGCTCGCCCGTCGCTGCGTGCCCACCGTGTTGTGCGCGTGAAGCACAACCGTCGCCACGGAAAAATTTGGCACTAGGAAACCTAGCGTTGGTCGGTGCATAGGGCACAGGCCGAACAAAAAGAAGAAAGGCTTGGGACAAATAAACGCACGGGCCAAAGGAGGAAATGCCACGGGCTAACAAAAGAAAGAAATGGCCCAATGAAGGTCGGCCCAAGAAGGTAGCACAGTTGTATGAAAATGCTGAAAAAAGTGGAAGAAAAGGAAAATCCCGGTTTTTTGCAAAAAGGCCCTCGGATTTTCTGAAATTACACGAAATTTTCTAAGAACAAAAATTTTGTAGATAAACCCTCAAAGTTCTGAAAATTACCCCTCAGAAAAATGAAAAATTGCACAGAAAATTTCTCAGAATTGAAGTTTAGTGTTTTAGCTCCTAGAAATTGGAGAATTCAATGAAAATTCAAATTCCAACAGAAAAGGACATTGAGAATTTGAATTTTGAATCTTTTTTGAACTTTTGAAGCATGTTTAACTTTGTTAATGTTCTATGCAATTTATTTATTGTATTCACTGTTTTTGATTATCTATGATTGTTTATATTGCTTTTAATCACTGAAAATATCAGTAAATCATAAAAATGCATAGAAAAATACGAGATCACGAACCAGGAGTTCGAAGAACATTATGAGATTTTTGGAACTATTTTATGTAGATTACTAGCAGTAATCTTATGGACTGTTTGCATGAATATAAAAATGACTAGCATCACGAACTAGGAGTTCGAAGAACCAATCCAGCATGGCCAGAATTTGTATAGAATTCGTACCAGTCTTCAACTCTGTGGTAATGTAACCACGGATGAGCAGAAGATTGAGAAGACTCTCTTTACCTTTCACCCGAATGCGGTGCAATCCGCACGCAACTATCGTCAAGACGGCTACAAGAAGTATGCCGAAATAATTGATATCATGCAAGTTGTGGAAGCTCAAGATGATGTTCTAAGAAAGAACTACATCTCACGGCCACCTAGTAGCAATGTTGACCATTAAGCCAATGCTAGTAGCTACAAGGTGATGAAGTCATGAGTCGCACGTTATTGATGCAATCTAATCTAAGAAGAAGGGCAAAGGACAACATGAGGCACACCTCACCATTGTAGGCACGGATGATTCGCATCCATTAGCTGCACTCATGGATGTGGACAGCCCAGTAGCAGCCCCCATCTTCCCTCCTTTGGACATCGCAGTGGCCGCAGCTGTAGTTGCTCAAAAGGAGAAGATCGCTATGAAGCAAATTGAGGCAGAAGTTTCTGAATACTTCGCTGATTCAACCTAGTGCACGCATTGCACTTAGATCTTTTATAGTAACTTGCAATTTGTATTTGAAACAGAATATTGAATTATTTTATTCTTTAAATAATGGTTGTAAGCTTTAGGAGAGCAAAGCACTAAATTCTTATGATGAGTCTTGCAAGGCTTGTATTCCTGTATTTATAATAGCAAGTTATGTTCTGATATTTGAAGTATTTTATTTATGTGTTGCGTGCTTTCTGCTGCATATTAATAAAGTACATTATATTAAAACGTGTGTGACGCCCTATGGAGAAAGTGTACTTAGCATGTAGTGGCAGAATGAATACCATCATAAGAGAAACAAATTTTTCCAGTCGATTAATAAGAATGTTGGTAGTCTTACGACAATCGCAGGTAGCGATACTTGTATAATAGGCTCAGGAAAGGCCATAATTATACTCTCAATAGGTACAACTTTAGTTATTGAAGAAGCTTTGTTGTACCCATAATCGACTAGAACTCTAAAAATATCCGCGCTAACGGTTTCCACGTAGAAACTGAAGAAGAGTATGGTAAGAAATACCTACTCATTACAAAGCGTGAAGAAAGTGGAAAATTGTATGAGAACAACTTCCTTCATATGAAACTGGGCTATACTACACTAATATTAAGGCACCTACAACCTTTACTGTCTTGAAAACCGTATTTAGAAGCTCTGAACTTTTCTATCTCTAGCATGATAGGTTATGCCGCCTGCGTCTTAGGATGATGAGAAATGTAACTAACAATTCATAGGGACATAATACAGATGTAAAGAATTTTTCGAATCAGAAAGATTTTGTGTGCCCCGCACATGCTACCGGAAAATTATTTACTAGACCTTCTGCTCCGAAAGCGAATGATGAAGTCCCTGCATTCCTGGACCGTATCTAGGGAGATATTTGTGGTCCTATATAGCCACTGTCAGGGCTATTTAGGGTATTTTACGGTGCTCATCGATGCTTCCTCGAAATAGTTGCACGTATATTTATTGTCTACGAGAAACCACGCTTTTGCAGAGCTAATCTCATAGATAATTAAAATTAGAAATATTTTCCCCGATCATCATGTAAAGTCCACCAGAATGGACAACGCCGGAGAATTTGCTTTGAAGACATTTGATGATTATTGCATGAAAATAGGAATTAAAGTTGAGCATTCTGTATCGCATGTTCACACCCAGAAGGACTAGCAGAGGCATTAATTAAAAGGATAAAATTTATTGCCCGACCATCTTTGAAGAATTGTAATTTACCGACTACATGTGGGGGACACGCAGTCCTGCTCGCAGCAACTCTCATCAATTTTAGACCGTCGGCATATAACATCCATTCACCTATGCAACTAACGCAAGGGTTAGCACCGAAAATTCCTCATCTTTGAAGATTTGGTTGCAAGGTTTATATACCTATACCACCACTACAGTGAACTGTAATGGACATTCTCCGAAAAGTCTAGGATATACCCTGGTTATGACACAGCAACCAAAATCAGGTATTTGAACCCTATGACTGGAGATTTGTGATGGATCACGGGAAGGTTACGATAGCACAAACAAAAAATTTACCGCGCAACCAAGGAACCTCCGCTAGTAATAGATCACGATATTACCACTAGACGCGCCGACTCGTAGCGGAAGTAGAGTCGATATAGCGAGTTGAAGCAGTTGTAGTCGTACTTGCCGCGCGCCTTCTCCTCCTACTCCGATGAACGTCGTGAGTTGCGGATCGTCCTAGTGCTGATGCTTCGCAACAGCACCTCCAAGGTATCCACACGTACGGGGCAGGGACACCACGCGCAGGAGTGCTAGCGCCGTGGCGTGGTTGAGGAGAGCGTGGCTATTAGGGTTTCGGGATTTCTTCCAGAAGGATTGATCAATCATACCCCATGCCACCGCCCCTCTATATATAGGCATCCATGTTGGGTCCTCAACCTGTGACCCATTAGGAACTCGTGGCCTATAAGAATTCGGATCTCCATCCAAATCAAATCCCAGCCCTTTAAGTGTGTGACTCTATAGGTTCGTGTGTAATCGGTTGTGACTCGAAAACTCTTTCCCGATCACGAGTCGTCAGCGGTACCTAGCAGCACATAACGATTCCCGAACACACACAGAATATATCGGACGAACCTTAATGCAATATGATCTACGACTAGGTCTTTATCACTTACGACCACTCGTACTTAGTCACGACCGATTCATAATCGATTATAACGATTCGTAACTCCTTACGACCGCTTAGTATCTAACTACGACCAGTTTGCAACTCCTTACGACCAGTTGGTGATTATGTTCGAGTAGTCTTCGACTAGGTCGTATGTCCATACGACTTCGACCGGTCTACGACCTTAGCAACTAAACGACCTGCTTGTGTATTCTCCCTTTGCCTCACGACATCTGGTTGAACTCCAGGTGAGATAATGTCATCCATGGACTGTTCAATACTTTCTCGATCAAGTGTCGAATAACTTCATGTGGTCGATACTTCGACCACTAGTGGCATGGCCATGCACTTTCTTTATTCGACCACAACGAGGGGCCCAGAGACATCTCTCCCGTTATGTTAGGAGGGGCAAATCTCATATCCGACCAGTTACATTCCTCCGCATGTTTCATAGCATACCCGAAAGCTACCTTTATAACTACCCAGTTACGGAGTAGCGTTTGGCAATCCCTAAGAGTGCTATTACACATGTAGGAAACCATGCTGATCTCAGGTTTAAGGATTATACATCATCATTGCTTGAGACCAACTAACGACACATAAAATCATAACAATCTCAATAGTGTCTCAAGGTGGGTCTTATCCAACACTATGTTCTCTAACATGTGTCAACATTATTGATTCGATATCTCTATATCCATGACCGGTGAAACATGGTCATCAATCAATACATGTACTGGTCGTAGAGTCACTGGTGTTCCGATCAGTGACATTCGACCAGGGATACTTTTAGAACGACATCATATAAGATAAAGAGTTTCACCAACAAGTCACATACTCATTGATCTATATAACTGATGATTCATTCAAGGAACACGATAACATATTATCAAATGTTATGAACATAATGAAATATAATCATCTCTATGATTGCCTCTAGGGCATATTTTCAACAATTTGTATAATGCCCGATTTGCTGATAGTATATTAGATGAGGTTAGTTTCCCATCATTAGGGAGGAAGAAATCAAACCGTTGATGAAAATATCAGGAAATAACGTGGCAAGCTACAAGAAATTCAAAAGATAATTGAAGTCTAGAAGACAATTGATGTCTACAAGATAATTGGAATCCATGCACATAACCCGTGCACTAGTGAAGCAAATAGAGAAGTCTAGAAGATAATTGCAGTCCAGAAGATAATTGAAGTCCAGAAGATTATTGATTTGCAAGTATTAGCGAATCAACTGCCTGACCACTTTAGTGATTTGAAGAGCATGACCAAGTCGCATGTGCCTGCATGCAATGCACCGAAGAGGGTTGAAATACCGATGAAGGTATCCCTAATCCCGTCCTAAGGCCTCAGAAAGGACGAAAACTCCCGCCCCTCGAATTCAATGTAACCGGGGACGCCTAGCGAAAAAGGATAAGAAGGACTTGACAAAGCCGATCAACGAAGTTCCCAAGAAACAGAAGGGGAGCCAGTTGAGACCTAGCACCAGTATGGAATCTATGGAACCTTCAGAACAAGGCATACTAGAATTGAACATCCCATGAAGGGAGACATCAGCATGGATGTGTGCGCACACATCGGAGCTGAAAAACTAAAGGACTTGTCCCGCAATTGGAAGTAGCGGTGAGCAAGTAGAAGTATTAGAATAATCGTCCCTTGAAGAAATAGCTATAAAATTTGTGACCACGGGAGAATATATGAATAAGACAACAGCCAATATCGACATTTATTTTATAAAGAAAATTGTCACAATCATCGATCTTGATCTAGAGTCTGCATCGCTCACTGAATGTAAGAAAAGCTCAGATTGGGAAGATTGGAAGAAGACAATAGAAACTGAATTATTCTCTCTGAATAAAATAGAGGTGTTTGGGTCTATAAGTCACACGCCTCCCCATGTGCAACCCATAGGGTATAAGTAGGTATTTGTTCGAAAGAGAAATGAAAAGAAGTAAGACTTGTTGCACAAGGTTTCACTCAACGCCCAAGAGTTTTTTTATAAAGAAACCTATTCCCTGGTCATAGGCTGAACATCCCTTTAGATATTTAATTTCAATGACACTAAACTTGAAGTTAGAAGTGAAATTGATGGATGTGGTAACTGCATACCTTTATAGAAATTTGGTCTCAGATATTTATATGAAGATACCTGAATGTATCCCTGTCTCGAACCAAGACAGAGCAAATAGAAATATGAACAATGTGAAACTCAAAAAGTCAGTGTACAGACTTAAGCAATCAGGCAGGATGTGTGTATAATCGCTTGAAGCGACTTTCTATGCAAGAAAGGCTACATGAACAATGAGAATAATCCCTGTGTACATGAACAATGAGAATAATCCCTGTGTATTTATACGACGATCTCAGGATGGATTTTGTATAATCTCAGTGTATGAAGATGATCTGAATATCATCGAAACCCTGAAGGATATTAAGAAAACAAGCTCTTACCTAGAGTCAGAGTTCGAAATAAAAGATTTGGGTAAAACCAAATATTACCTAGGCTTGCAGCTTGAGCGTACCCCTGAAGGGATTTTAGTGCATTAGTCAACCTACACTCAGAAGGTGTTAGAAATGTTTGACTTTGAAAAGGCATACCCTTCGAAAGTGCCAATAGTCGGGAGATCTTTGTAGCAAGACAAAGACCCGTATAACCCTAAAGAAGAGGGGGAGAAAGTCTTGGGACTGGAATTCCCATACTTAAGTGCAATAAGAACACTCATAAATTTAGCAAACTATAATAGATCGGACATTGCATTTGTCGTAAACCTGTTAGCAAGATATAGTGCAGAACCTACCAAAGGCATTGGCAGGGAATGAAGGACATCTTTTGATACCTCCAAGAAAGCAAAGAACTTGGTCTGTTCTACAGAAAGAACTAATATCTAACTATGAATGGCAATGCAGATGACGGGTACCTGTAGGACCCGCATACAACTAAATCGCAGACAAGCTATGAACTCTTATGTGGTGGAAGTGTAATTCCATGGAAATCGTCTAAGCATTGTCTTGTATCGACTTCGATGAACCATTCGGAAATAATAGTACTGTACGAGGCCTCACGAGAATGTGTTTGGCTTCGGCGGATGATTCACCATATCCAGCAGTTGTGTGGATTGAATACCGCGTAAACCCCTATTATTATCTATGAAGATAATATAGCTTGTGTTGCACAAGTGCAGATGAGTTATGTGAAGAGTCAACTCACAAAGCATATCAACTCCAAGTTCTTCTATACTCATGAAATGCAAAAGATGGACGAAATTAAAGTACTGCATACTAAGTCATATGAAAATCTTGCAGATTTATTCACTAAGTCACGTCCAGCGTTTAGTTTTGAAAGATGCATCCGTGGAATTGGAATGATAAGACTTGTAGAAGTGCAGAATTCTAGGGGAGAATCTTCACGAACTCATTATTGAAACTTGATCATGAAGGTCGAGTACCCAAAGAATAAATTCAGGAGATTAAATGAAATTGGATGGATTGTACTCTTTTTCCCTTGATGAGTTTTTCTAAAGTTTTTCGATTAAGGTTTTTGATGAGGCGATTCGTGCGGCACAACAGAACATGTTTTATGTACTATTTCTCTAAATTTTTTTCACTGGATTTTTATAGAGTTTTGACGAGACATGTATATTATGGATAAGTGCGCAAGGGGGCGTGTTAAGAAACCGGGCCTAGACCGGTGGTCCTAGCCCAAGGTGGGCTTCTCATCCCAAACCCTACCAGGGTCTTTAGACTACAAATAGGGGGTACTAGTCATTGTAAAAGCCTGATCGATTGATGAAGGAATAAAGCAGAAGCAAGAAGCCCCCTGTATCTCTGTGTTCAATCTATTATTCTGTATTGTTTGTTCTTGCATTGTTCTAAGCGATTCTATGCTTGTCTACAAGGTAATCGCTCGGACTAGACTCGCCAGCGACAGCTCCTCAACAGCCACAACGTGATGCGAGCCTTGTGCGCTGTCAACTAGGGTGTTGACCTGTAGCACAGCACACTACTACAAAAAATGTCATCACAGATGGTTCTAAGCCGTCATCACAGACGGTTTTGTGAACCGCTCAGTATTTATCGTCGTGATATGGCGTTCATCACGAACATTTTCAAACCGCTCAGCGAAAATAGCTATCACGACGGTTCTTAACTAGAACCGTGCGTGATAATTACAATCGCTGAGCGGTTCTTGTTCGAACCGTCGTGATAGTCCATTTTCTGATGATTTTAACAAGAACCGCTCAGGATAGTAATTATCACGAGCGGTTCTTGTTCGAACCGTCTGTGATAGTTTTTTGTATTGCAAAAAAATCAGCATACGTTGTTTCCATTCTACATAGAACGTTGTTTGCGGCGCTGTGTGGAGCACCGGGCTATCTAGCACACCCAAACATGATCATCAAGAACCCACGGCACACATTGTGTAGCACACCATGCCATCTACAATTCCACGGCAATAACCTAATGCACCATAGGACCTTCACGGCTCGATCCTTCCTTCCCTCCTCCCTTTTTCAGCATCCACCTCTCTTAGCATACATCATCACCAAGAACCCCACAGCTAGCAGCTTCACCCCCTTTTCATGCATAGAACAAATCACATCAAGCAAAATGTAAGACCCCGGGATTAACATCCCAGATCTTCTGTGCATAACTGAACTAGTCCCATGATCAGTGGCTAGCTTACACAGTAAACAAATGTGATAACACAACCATACACGTTAAAAGTTATTAAATAACAACAGAGTTGATTACAAGATAGTCTTACAGGGCAACATTAAATAAACACAGCGGAAGACGATGAAGAAGTAGTAGGGTCCAGCAATCTGCCACAGGCAATCGATTGGGGTAGTGGCCTAGTTGACACGATCCACACTTGAAGCAAAGTCCTTCTCCTCTGAAATTTGTTTGCATTAAGCAAGAATGAGCACAACTTCCGTGCTCGCAAGTTACACCCGTCAATTAACAGAATGACATGCATACATGGATGTAACAAAGGATGGCTTATGGGGTTAATTGTGCGAAAACATCATTTGTCATTAAATACCATACTAAGTTCAAGAGCTCAAGTTTTATAGAATCTAAAATGGATTTTGAAATGATAAAGGTAGTGTAGGCACCAACCTAACACCAATATAAACACGGGCACCAACCCGGGGCTTCAACCCATAACTTTTCTCATGGACACCCATCCATGCCAAACTGTTTTACAAAAATCAAAGTCTAACTTTGAGTGGCTTTGCCAGCATGTCCATGACCGTGGACACGGCTATTCGAATAGTTTTACACTCTGCAGAGGTTGTACAACTTTACCCACAAGACATGAATTCTCTAGTTGTTTGGCATCCGTCGATACCACCGCTCACTACCTTAGGTAAGCAGTCTAGAGTACGTGTCAAGGCCTTTACAATACGCTATCCCACCATAGTCCTCCCTCGCTAAGGTTTCACCCCCTTTGGACTACCCGTCCGCAGGGTTCAGGCCCCCTCTTGCGCCAAGTGGGACTAACAAAGGTCATGAAAGACCTCCCACCGCATCACAGGAACGACCATGATGGAACTTTGCAAATTAATCAGTCAGGTCCTGCCCATACAAGACATGTGGTAGTACGATGTGGCTTAGCAAGATGCGGCTCGAAGATCGGTCCTTAATTGACCTGGGCGACAACCAACAGAACCCTATGCCTCAACCTACCCAGTTGAGCCCGTGCATAAACCTGCACCCACCAGACAACCATTCCGCCCAAGTCCAAACCATCATTTTATTTTATTTCTCAAGCATTTGTAAAACTCCCCATGACACACCAATGTCAAGGGTACAATTTTAACAACATTTGACTTTTGGCTGAAATTCCCCAAATGAAACATATGTGATCTATAAGCATGGCTAAGCACAATATTTTCTAAATGATCCTAGTCCATACTATTGTATCAACTAGGTTTTTATCTAGGGTGACAATATGCTTGCTTCAATTACCAAAATTGGCCATACAAAGGATTTTAGGCATAACTATAAATTTAAAAATAGGAATTTAAATACTTGAATATAATTAAGCATGCAGTAATAATTTGAAACATAATTTAAGTAATTTTAAATAATAGGTGCAAATATGATCAAGAATGTAACTTGCCTCGCTTGAGGTGAACAGATCAACTGATACTGAGGTGATGTTGTTTTTCTTAACAGGTCACCTAGTACTCACAAGCACTTCCTCCAGGTAGTCTATGTGTACAATCACGATGATCATACAGTCAAAATCAATCCTCTTATGAGCTCTTCAAACGGCGTCGAAATCTGACTCTCCGAAGTCGACGAAATCTAATCGCGAAATAAGCCAAATTCAAACAAAATTCAAATAACAATTCAAATGAACTCCAAATTAAATAATTTTGGTTTAGTTAGCTAGATCTTGAATTTAGACAAATTTAGAAATTTGAATGGGCTCAAACGGAGTTTGGATGCAAAAGATATAAAATTTGAAGTTTGAAATTACATGAAATGATGAATTTAGGGTTTAAAGAAATTTGTGATCAAATGAACTCAAAATTAAATAATTTTGATGTGGTTGGCTAGATAATGATTTTATACAAATTTTGCAATTTGAAACACCCAATTTGGAGTTGGGATTCAAAAGATATGAATTTTTGAAGTTTGAATCCTTTTTAAAACCTAATTTCTGATTTTATTAGATTTTTTGATTTATTTTTCTAAAGGAAAATCAGATTATTGCGCATGATGACATCAGCAGCTAATTTTCGGAATTTAAATAAATTAAAAGAAATTTCTGACACGTGGGTCCCATGTGTCATTAACATGGTCCATATGGACCAAATCCATGGGACCTTCGGCTCTGGACCGGGTGGACCTTGCCACGCGGTCGCGCCACGTGGACGAAGGGAAGGAGGTGGCACTGACGCGGCGGTGAGATGGCGTGGCGTGGCAGCCACGTGGCGGTGCCACGCAAGCCACGGCCGGCGGCGGTTCGGGCGCGAGCTCGCCGGTGATTGGCGGCACTCCGGCGAGTGTGGATGATACCAACGGAGAGAGGAGGCGATGGGGGTCACGATGCGCATGTTTTGGTCACCTGAGGTGGCGGTGATAGCCGGCGGCGAGGAGATAGGCGGCGGCGAAGCTCGGCCGTCGGTGGCGATGGAGCTCCGGTGGTGCTCTGGTGTCGGGAAGGTGCGCACGGTGTGCGCCGCGACGAGGCGGTGCTGATGGCGGCGGCAGAGGCAACCGGGGAGGCTTGGAGGCGGTGCTATAGGCGGCGGCGTGAGCGGCGGTCGACGGCGGAAAAACGCCGATTACGGCGAGCTCGGCGAGGGAGAGGGGAAGTGAATGGTGGAGGTGGCGTTGGCGTGAAGAGAGGCGCCCGAGGCTTGCTTTTATAGGGGCGGAGGAGCCCGGAGGAGGGAGATCGTGTGCGGAGGTCGTGGCGGCGGCGGTTGAGGCGCGCGGGCGATCCGGCGGGAAAGAGAGGGGAAGGTGGAGAAATGGAGTGGGGACGAGGGCGGTTGAAGTTCCGGGTCATGCGCACGTGTGCAAGAGGTGTGGGGCCGTTGGAGGAGGCGGTTGGATGGAGCTCCCGGTGGGCAACTATGGCGGTTGCGCGCGGGCGAAGCGGAGAAGAAGGGGAGGAGGAAGAAGGGGTGGCGGGGCCACCTGGCGGCGACGGGGAGGTGGCTGGCGGGTGGGACCAAGGTGGAGAGAAAGCGAGAACGCGGGCGAGCTGGGCCGGCGCGGAAAGATGGGAGTGGGCTGCGGGGGTTTAGGCCCAACTGAATTTTAGGGTTTTTAATTGATTTCTTAATTATTTTAATCCCAAAAATTCCTTTAGGCTTTAGAAAATAGCAAAATAATTCCAAAAATTATGGAAAAATTCACAAAAATTCCCATACTTATTTTGGACTTAATAAAATTATTTCCAACTAAATGTTGGCTTTTAGTTTTGCAAATAAATTGTTTTGGCTTTAAAATATTAATTAAAAGGCTTTTAGAAACTCAGAAAATTCTAGAAATTAAGTAATTTTTTATTTTTCAAATTAAATCTAAGAAAACTTCAAGAACTTCAAATAAATTTTAAATTTTGACTTTTAAATCTTCAGAAATTCAAATAAAGCAATGAAACACTATCAAATTCAGAAAATCCAATAAAACATTAACTTTATTTTATTTTATTTTGGTAACATAACCTTGGGATGTTACACAAAACATCAAAAGATAAATAATACTCAATATGAAACCAAAAAGGGAAGGAGGGGAGCAGAGGGAGGACTGAGCCGGGTAGCCTGCGTGGTGGCACTATGTTAAGGGCCGGAGGCCTGTGGGTCAGAGGAGGCAGCACCCAGTGGAGCAAAGGAGGAGGGAAGGAAGGATGAGAGCCAGCTTGAGGTGTAAGGGGGCCGAGGGAGAGGAAGACAACGTTGGGGTAGCTATAATATATAAGGACAGCGTCAAAATACTTTGCCTCCGCGTGCACGCGTTCAAAATTTTCAACTCCGCCTCCGTACTGCGAATCACAGACGGTTCCATACAAAAACCGTCTATGATGACATATCACAGGCGGTTCGTATTATGAACCATCTGTGATAAGTATATCATCACAAACGGTTCTTAATACGAACCGTCTGTGATAATGACCTCATTACAGACGGTTGGTATTAAGAACCGTCTGTGACTTGAATTTTACCATGGCTTATAATTTTTCTTACCGTCCGTTTGAGAGTAAAATCAGAGAGTAAGGAAAATTGGAAGCCATGGTAAAATCAGAGAGTAAGAAAAATTCCAAGCCATGGTAAAATCTAAATCACAGACGGTTGTTAAATCCAACCGTCTGTGATAACTACCTCATCACAGACGGTTGGTATCACGAACTGTCTGTGAAGTATCACAGACGGTTCATCATACCAACCGTCTGTGATGAGGTAGTTATCACAGACGGTTCGTATCATGAACCGTCGTGATACTTCCTGACGGTTCTTAAAACGAACCGCTGCGTGATAATGATGTATCGCGACGGTTTCAAAAGGAATGCGTGATATAACTAACTCTGAATGGTTCCAAAAGAACGCGTGTAATGAACCGTCTATTATGACTGTTTTGTAGTAGTGGCGGTATGCACCGTGAGCGATGCACGACACGAGGCTTGTGATGTGGGCAATAGTTATCAATACCGTACCGATATACTGGTCGGTACTCAACATACCGTCATCTAAATCTTAAAACGAACCGTCTGTGATAATGATGTATCACAGACGGTTTCAAAAGGAACCGTCTGTGATATAACAACACAGACGGTTCCAAAAGAACCGTCTGTAATGAACCGTCTATTATGACCTGTTTTGTAGTAGTGGCAGTATGCACCGTGAGCAGTGCACCTGACCTGAGGCTTGTGATGTGGGCAATAGTTATCAATACCGTACCGATATACTGGTCGGTACACAACATACCGTCATCTAAATCAGTACAAAATAGCCTTACGTACCATAGTGGCTTAAATACCGGCCATACCGGTGAAATTGATAATATCGTCTGTTGAACTATATGTTATATTTGATAGTGCTACTATGTATTTAGAATAATACTACAAGTGATATTTGATGTGCATATTATTAAATAAATATATATACTCGTATTATTATATTAAATTTGAAACGGTATATCAGTATGAACTGGTACCAGAACGTACCATTTCAAAAACCAAATCGGTATGACCTCTGGTATGATATTGACAAGTATAACGTGGGCCGCTTACCGGGAGCTGGTGAGATGCAGCGCGAGTGCATGACGTGAGGCATGTGCCTTGTGGGCTGTGAACTTATATCCCAGCTGGAGATGTCCTGGTTTGAAAGCATCGTACGTGACAACGTGCACGAAACCTTCTCAAAATTTTATCACAGCCTCCACATATGATATCATGACATCTCCACAAGTTTCATAATTTTGGACTTTGTTTGCTTTTATAGAATTTAAAACACTTAGCGCAAGTTCACGGTCATGTTTAAGTCAACAAGATGTCCAAATTTCGGTCCGTTCTGAATCTGACCTCACACTACACTCAATAACATGACTATTATTTTTGAATCATTAAATTCCATTATTCGATGCACGCGATTCAAATTTGCATTTTGAAATAATTATAGTAAATAAAATAAATTAACTAAGTATAACAAAAGCCACAAAAAAATATACCAAATCATAACATAGAGTACGATCTTGTAGTAGGGCTGCAAAAAAATTGGAGGCCAAAATAAAAAAATTCTTTGCTGAGTGCGGGGGGCGCACTCGGCAAGGGGTCTTTGCCGAGTGCACGCAGACGACACTCGGCAAAGATTTATTTTGCCGAGTGCCAAACGGCGGCGCGGCAAAATTTGACGCGTCGAGCGGCAACGTTACCTCGGCCGCCTTTGCGAGTGTCGGGCACTCGGCAAAGGTTGAATGTACCGAGTGTTAAGATTTGCGAGTGCATGGCACTTTCGGCAAAGAGGATTTGCCGAGTGTTGTTCTTTGCGAGTGTCGCACTCGTCAAAATATCTCTTTATCGAGTGCCCGATATTTGGCACTGGGGTGGGTCATCCGTAGTGGTGGGCTGTGAACTGGGGTCATTGCAAAACTTACAATAGGGTCACGTCCATATATACTGGAGGGGTGGGCGGGGTGGGCTGTAGACCCGCCCCTGATCCGATGATATACGAAAAAATATGCAAATTATTTTCTCTTTATAATATAGTCGGGAAATCATTTTGAAGTATTCCTAAGTCCGTAAATAGTTCTATAAGAACGAAGACATGGGATCGGAAAGACGCTGTGCAAAATAACTCGGGGGAACAATTGTTTTATCAGCCTAACCAACTGAGGAAAATGGCATCGTCGTATATGAAGGTCAAGTGTACAACTCACGGCTCGACGTTGCTAATTATACAAGTTGAAGTCCCTAACCTATGCGATTTCAGGGGCTAAGGAATAGGTCTTTTGGTTGATTGCTAACTAAAAGTAAAAAAATAGAATTAGATGATCTTCATGCATGCATCGGTAAAAATTAGCCAGAGACCGACAAATTTGCAAGTAAATACTGACAATTTTATCCCAGTTAGGTACTACAGTACTTTCTGTTTTTTTTTGTTAACTCAGCATACTACATTGGTTTTTTTTTTTTAAAAAAAAAGCAAGCAGGGAGAAACGGATACTCTCGCGGTAAAATGGACGATAGGCGAGCCGCCACTGCATTGGTAATAGATCCCTGCATACATCGTGTGTGTGTATATATATATATATATATATATATATATATATAGGACATCCGTTTCGTACTCCTGGTAGTATGTACTTCCACTTCTAATATACCATTTAAATACATATATTATACTTCTTTTATCATTTTCAGTATACTTAAATACTAATTATAAGATACTCCAATGCGATTTGTTTGAAAAATTTTCATTGGAGCCTTTTGTTTTTTTGCTATATACCCCTTTTCATATATAATAAAAGTACATACACAAATTTTGCTATAAAAAGTGAAATTTAATGAAATTTTTCATAGAACTCACTTTGGAGTATCTTATAATCATTATTAGAGTATACTCAAATAGATAAAGAGGTATCATCATACGATTTAAGTGGTATATGAGATGTGGGAGCATACCATTTTCCTATATATATACTACAGTGCCATGCAAATTATACAAGACAACAGGACAGGCTATCATGCAACATTACGACCCAATAGTCAATACAGACATATAGAAACAGCCCTAAACCCCTCACCAAACCAAAGATATCGGATCATTTGATCTCCATAATCAAGCGCCTCCAGTAACCCTGCCATTGAAGATTTCGATGGTGTCGCCATTCTTGACGTCGTGCCAGCGCAGCGTGCGGTCCTCCTCCATGACGTTCTGCTTGTAGATGAAGAAGTAACCGCCGTCCTTCGGTAGCAGGAAGTGCGGCGCCGCGCTGCCGAGCTCCGTCCGCAGCTCCTTGACGACGTCCAGTTCGCTCACCTCCAGCAACACCGTCTTGGCGCCCCACTTCACCTCCACCGAGATCCTCTGCTGCTTCTTGCCCCATGCGTTGCCCACCGGCGGCTGGCGTACGACCACGCTCATCTCCATCCCGTCGACCGGCGGGTTGTACACCGCCAGCGCCTTGTTGTCCTCCATCTCCTCCTTCTCGAAGAAAACTGTCGCCCTGGCCGCGGGCAGCGCGCCGTCGGTGCGCTCCTGGAGGATCTGCTTGAGGCGGGCAACAGTGCAGGAGGCATCCAGGTCAAGCGTGATGCTGCGGCCGAGGGCTGGCGCGGAGACGACGACATGGACGGCGCTGGAAATGCCGTCGGCGGCTGCGGGAGCGTCGTCGGGCAGGACGAGGAGGACGTGGGAGCCCTGCAGAATGGGGTAGTACTCGGTGTCGCGGTCGTCCTGGAGCTCCTTGCCCTCGAAGAAGAGCCGCTGCGACTCCACGGGGATGCCCTCCTGCTTCAGGATGTACTCCTTTATCCTCTTCACCGTGGAGAAGTACCAAATCTCGATGGTGAACCGGCGACCCTGCGGCGTCTCGAACGTCACGTCCATCTCTCAATCTTCACACACTGCTTGCTAGTGGTTGTGTGAATTGAGAGTGTAAATTGTACGGGTGTTTATGCACAATCGCCACGGATGCAAAAGACGAAGGTCATGAATGTGCATGCGTTCATCTCATGCATCCATCGTTACTCGATCTTACTTCCAGATATAGTGAACTACCCGTGCATGAATCCATGATGACACATGGTCACCTCTCATGAGGTGAACCTTGCTCGCTCGCCAACTGTCGTGTGCGCGGATGTGCTGCTTCGTGGACGCCATCGAAATGTATCCTCTTGCAGAATTGATGTAACGGAAATGCATCAGGAATCAATGTGGACAGAACTGGATGATGTTGTACCAATCTAAATTCCATTATATCTGTTCATTAATAATATGTAGTCTGTGCAGGTTGTGCAGCTTTTGCATTGATAGGCTAAGGATATCTATGATTCAGAGTCTATTATGCAATAAATAGATGCATATTAATTCATTCAATCTTATTACAAGATTTGTACGAATATTAATTACAAAATAAATGATTTGTGAACAATGTTATTGTCGGACCCCGGGTGTGGAATACCCAAAATCCTCGTGTGTATACCGTACAAATCTCATTATCAGTGGCTAATGCACACATCCACAACATTCGTATACACATCTATACATAATTACATACAATATGAAACAAATATGGTATATAAACTTAAGTGATTACATAGTTCACAATACAACGGCCGATCGGCCAAATAAAAGATCGAGTATCAGAAGTAGCAGCGGAAACATAATAATTTTAGATGCAAAAGTCGAACGGTATACCCTTCCAAACCCGTAGGCAACTGATAATAAGTAAACCCTAGAAAGATCTGTCCCTATATGTCCGGACCCGAACATGCAAATCCGGACTATCTGTGTATTCTGAACAAGTCCTAAGATCAATAGATAGCTCACATAGTGACAACATCGATGAAAATCATATCCATACAACGAAACGACTAAGAAATAAACAAATCATTATTAAATAGAAACAGCGGATCTTATGGTCAAAGTTTACATAGTTTGTCACGCAGAGCAAGACAAACATAACTTTTGCAATGAAAATAAGATAACTTGTGGTGGCCATCCGACATGCCCACAGGCAGGCAATCGAGTGGGGAACGCATTCTAGTTCGCATAGTCTTTAAAATACTCCTCCTTGTAGAACTCTGGATTCCCGGATTCTTCCTCAGCAACTAATCAACAATGGCATAAAGTTGTGGGTGCATAAAGTAATCATCAAGCCGTAGGGAATAGTATGTAATTAATATTCATGCAAAGCTTGAGAAAGGAATAGATGTATGGTTATTTTGAAGAAAGCAATATTGACAGTAAATACAGTAAATAGATTGTTAAGCATAATTGAAAAGATTATAAAAATAAAAGTAAAAATTTGCTTTGAAACAACCAGTAAACTATCCGTTCACTTCCCAATCAATAACCAGTGAACTACCTGTTCACTTTCCATCCGTTCCGGCATCCAAACAATTTATGAAATCTCTATACCTCGTGTGAAATCCCCAGGCATTATCCATAACTGGGCACACGGCTATTCGAATAATTTTAACACTCTGCAGAGGCTGTACAGCTTTACCCACAAGAGATAATCAACTTAATATGCTGGCCAAGATACACTTCCATAGGCGTGCGACTAAGTAACTATCACAAGACCTTTACAAAATTCTATCTTAACTCAGTTCTGGTCGCTAAGGTTTCAGCGTCAAATAGACCTCGCACCCATTCAGCTCCCCCCTCTTGCGCCATTGTGAATATCCCTCACAGAATTCATGCTTCCAAAAATAGAACTAAAAATCAAGATATTGCTAATTAATTAGTAAGTCTATCCCATACTAGAGATGTGGATGTACGATAAGGCCTAGATCAATGGCGCATAAGATTAAGTTCTTAGTAATTACTCAGGCGATACTACCTCATCTAAAACAATATGCCTCACGCACCCCATTTACTGCTCGATCACTCGCCTGAGTATAAATCATTTTATTCACCTAAACCAATGACAATCCATGCCATTACACAAAATTTTATATTAGCAGGATCGCACTACAATCAACACAACAATGACATCACACCACAGTTGTACGACAATGGCATCACACCACAATTCCATATATCATTAAGTCAAATTTAACATTATTGAACATGTGATCATGAACCCATCATAACTAAGCATGACTAAGCATCTCTACGATACCTATATTGGTGATACAAATATGTCTAACTAATATCAACCCTTTCTATGGTGTCAGAGGATACATTATATTCACAATATTCAAAGTGGCATAAAGTCAATTAAGTAATTAGCTACTCCTGAAAACAAATAATATAAAATTAGCATGCATATTGATATAAAATAATATAATTTTGCAATAATGGGGTACAACATGATTAAAGGTCTACGACTTACTTTCGTCGAATATTTGAGTTACTCTTGCAGACTCGTCCAAGTTGGCTTTGGCAACGCCGGATTCTATACGCGCAAAGCGAGACAAATAAATAATGATAAATACAAATAAAATTCAAAAATAATAAGATAGGTACTATTAGAGAGATTATCAATTTAGATGAATTTAGGAACAAGAATAGATGGAATCGGAGTTCGTATGAAGGCGAACGAACACCCGAAAGTTTATCGGAATTAGAAATTTGTAGAAATTAAGAAGGGGATAATATTCTAGGGAATATTCTATTTCAGAATTAACACACTAACTCAACTAGATGAGAAATAGGGCCCAATTGCTAGTGAGTCAAGATAAACAAGAAGGAAGAAAATAGGGGAGAAATAGAGGAGGGGAGCGACAGCTCCGGGTTGCGGTGGCGCTGGCGTGGGAGAGGCCGACGACCCGAAAAATGGAGCGGCAGTGGGGTGGTGGTCATCCGAGTGGTGGAAGCGTGGCGGTAGTGGCAAGGGTGCACGGAGTGTTGGGGCCGTGGCGGGCAATGTGGGGCAGCACGGGCATGGGGAGCACACTGGTTGCTCGGGGATGCCAGAGGAGGTCCAAGGACGTGGGGCAACGGCGACCGAAGGTGGAAAGAAAGTGGTTGTGGTGGCGGCGCTCCACGGCGACTGAGAGGCCAAGAGGAGGTAGGGAATAGATTAAGGGGAAGAAGGAGGTGCTACTTGTGCAAGGAATCGAGACAGAGCTCACCGAGGAAGACAAATTTGGTGTTGGCGGTGGCTTGGCCAGAGGGGAAGAAGACGGCCCGATTCTGATGAACCACTGTGGAAAAACCAAAATAAAAAGAGGGGAAATGTTCCTTGGCCTCGGCAACATGACGTTACGCACACGGCCATGCAAGGGGCTCATCGGATCAGCGGTAACGCGAGAAGGGGTGGAGGCCAGACTTGGGAAGAAGGTGGCGGCGCAGTGCGTTACGGATGAATAGCAGCGAGGTAGGGGATGGTGCTTGGGAAAAAATGAAGAGGAGGGAGAGATGGACTGAGTGCTCTCATTATAAGGCAAGGACTACCTCCAAGTGGGTGTGTGCGCGATGGGGAGTCATGGCGACGGTTTTGGTTGGCTTGATGGCGAGGAGGAATGGCAACGCATTGAGGATGCAGCAACGGCGGGATTTGAATGTGCGATGAAGGCGGCGGTGTGATGATGTGGCCAGTGCAGTCACAAACACAGATGATGAAGGCGAAATGCATGCGGCACAGGTGGAACGCGCACGGACAGCGCGGGCGCGTCCTGGCCCGATGCACGACGTGGCTTAGGCATAGCACGGGTGTGGGAGGGCATGTCGCGATGAGGCACAAGCGCGGGTGGCAGAGTGCACAAGGGCATGGCCAGGTGCTCGCTGGCGCAACCGGGCGCGGGCTTGGCTCGGGCAAGACAGAGCAAAGGCAAGGAAAAAGAATAGAAAGAAAGAAAGAAAGAAAGAAAGAAGAAAGAAAAAGAAAGGAAGGGAGGGAAAAAAGAAAAAGGAAAAGAAGAAAAGGAAAAGTGGACCAGAGAAAAAAAATTAGGCGCAGCCCGAAGATAATTTGCGGAAAAAGTTCAAATTATGAAATTTGGATTTGGATTTGGAAACGAGATTTGAAGTGAGAATTGGAATTTAGATTTCAATTACGGACTAGGATTAAATAATTGAAGAAACTCCAAAAGAACCCAACACTTTTAAAATAATTAATTTAAATTAATTTTTGCAACAAAGATAATAAATTTTTAGAAAACAGAAAAGAAATAAATCCAATTGAACTCTAAGGAATAACAAAGAACTTGGAATACCAGAAAATAACATGGAAACAGAGGAACTCAAACAAATAAAGAAATTTTGAATTTAATTGAAATTTGGTTTATTCATATTAAATTGTTTTAATTTCAAAAATTTCAAATTAAACTTTAATTATTTCAAGAAAAATTCAATTGGTTCCTTTTATTTTGAAAATTTCAAAAAGACGCGAAAATTGTGATGTTACAAACCTACCACCTTAAACAGAATCTCGACCTTAAGATTCAGGCTCGCAAGAGAATAGGTGCAGGAACTCAAACTTTGCTCACTCTTCTAAGAGAATTTCTCTTTTAAGCGAGACAAAACTACAACAGATGCTAAACTGACTAGGGATTTACCTAGTGTGATGCCCTGAGCTGATTGGGCTAGCTCTGTGGTGACATGATTCACTCGTCCTCTTGTAGAAGGAAGTGGAGTCCTGTTAGCTTGACTTGGAGTCTAAGGTATTCCTCGTCTTGCTCCTGGTGTAGGGGCTCTGGCTGGTGTAGCTCCCAAGTTGAATAGAATTGGCGTCGGGGTTTGCTTTCGTGGGCAACTGTGGGCCTAATGATATGTCTCATGGCAGTTATAATAGGTGACTCCTCGAGCTAGATTGTTGCTTCTTTGAGGTTGGTTGTTGTTGCTGTTGAAGTTGCGGAATCCTGAAACAGCTAGGCGAGGTGTCGGTGCAGGGGTCCTAAATGTAGCAGGAGGGGTGAAGCGGACAGGATGCTGCGCATTCATTCTGACTCTCTGCAGATGATTCTGATGAGACACATGCTATGTCATCTTCCTCTTGCGAGATTCCTCAAGCTCACGACAAGACTCTTCTACGAGCATAACTTTATCAACCATATGCTGGAAGTCTACATAGTTGTTTGCAACCACTTGTATTTTTAAGCTAGGGTTGAGCAAGGTAGTTAGAATCGAGATCCTAAGTTGGATCGATTTGCCTCCGGTAGGATCGAATCGTAGAATCGACGATTCTACAGAATTGTAAAAATACACATATTTAATATCTATACTATAAGTTTGTATGATTTTTATATGGTTTACCACTTACTTATAATCCAAAAAGGACAAAGCACTTTTTATCGCTGTGAAAAAGCATAATGGTGCGACATGATAGGTGATATAGTTACGAACTACGGAGAGCGACCAATGACCATGACTAGTTTACTACAATTACATGAGAAATGTTCACAACTTTTGTAAATCAATATTTAATTGCAACACTTGCATGTTCCTTAAAAGCGACTAGACATACAGAATAAAAATAGCTTATCATTATCAAGCTCAACATTGTTCATGTCATAATATAGATATTTGTACTAGCATTACCATACGATATTTATAGTTTTATTCTCGAAATTAATATCAATAAATTTTGCTCTAAAACAAAATATCAGCAAACCCTGACCTCTAAAAAAATCAAAAAACAATTTTGCAAAAAAATGCAATTTTTTTTGTCCAAACGACTCTACCACGACTCTACTCTGCGATTCTACACGATTCTACGCGATTCTACAATTTGGATCGCGACTCTACCACGATTCTACCTTATTCCGATTCACGGTGCGATTTGGATCGACAGGCTGTCGTGGGTTCGTAGAATCGTAAGATTCTAAGAGTAGGATCGCGATTCTAACTACCTTGGGGTTGAGTCCACGCTTGAAATGCTTCTCACGTGCATTATTTGTGGCAACGTCATTTGGATCATAACGAGAAAGTTGAGTGAACTTGTTGATGTATTCACTCACAGACACGCTTCCTTGCTGTAAATCACGGAACTCATTTTTTTTTTCATCTCTACTATGCCATCTGGGACTTGAGAGTGGCGGAAAGCTGTTGAAAACACGACCTAGGTAATAGCTTGTGGATTCTCATAGGCTGCATTGTAGTTTTCCCACCATTCTGCTGTTGTGCCCTTCAGTTGATGTGTCACATAAAGAACTTTTTCACAATCATTACACTAAGCAATAGTGAGTTTCTTCTCAATGGAGTGTAACCAATCATTGGCGTCTAGTGGTTCGGAGGAGTTGGAGAATGCAGGTGGAGGTGTTCTCATGAACTCCACCAACTTTGACTGTGAAAGAGCTGGTGGCGGCGGTGGCATGGCAACTGCTTGGTTGTTCTGGCGTGGTCTGGTTCTATTGATTCATCATTTGGTTCATATTTTGCATCATAGTATTCATTAGCTGGGTCTAACCTGCTATAAACTGACCCAAGCCCTGGTCTGCTATTGCAGCCTTTGGGGGTGTTGCATTGGGATTAGCACTAGCATTGGGACCCACTAGTTCTCTAAGACTTGCTGAGTTGCGTGTTTGAACCATCTACAACAATTCTTCACAGGTTTAATAGATGAGGGGGAGAAAGCAAGACAAGTGAGGAAAAAGCACAAAAGACAAGAGAGTACAAGGAGAAAGATAAAAACAAACTAACTAGGGAAAGTCGGTTAAACCCAAAGAACAAATAGCTAGAAAGCTATTAAGAGGCATCAAAACTCAAGCAAGAGATCCTATTACACAGACTAAATGATACTAAAACTGAGAAGGGAAAATTCTGCCTGACACTACTAATCTAACTTATATGGACGGTCGACTTGAAACAATTGATAGATCTCTTGAAGATTCCAGGCCATCCATCGCTTTGATCACAAAAGATTCGAATCAGCTATAGAGATTTCTAAGGTGAGGAGGTTAATTTAAATTCAAAAATAAAGTTTTAGAAAAGACAAGAGATAAGAATGAGATGAGAAGAGATTAGAGTAGGATGAGAAAAGAATAGAATAAGATGAGAGAAGAATAACTATTCCTATCAATTGGTTGGTTTGATTTATAAAATAATTTTTTGAAATTTTTGTCTAAAACGACTATGCTAACGATGGTTGTGTTCTACAGTCGATATAACTCAGATACCATCTCTGTCGGAACCCGAACATGCAAATCCAGACCCTCTGTGTATTCTGAACTAGTCCCAAGATCTGTAGCTAGCTTATACAGTGACAACATCGGTGAAAATCATATCCATACAACGAAACAGCTAAGAAATAAGCAAATTATTATTAAATAGAAACAACAGACCTTATGATCAAAGTTTACATAGTTTGTCACGCAGGGCTTAAAAGACAAACAGAACTCTTGCAGTAGAAATAAGATAACTTGTGGTGGCCATCCGACATGCCCACAGGCAATCGAGTAGGGAGCGCATCCTAGTTCGTATAGTCTTCAAAATACTCCTCCTCATAGAACTCTAGATTCTCGTATTCTTCCTCAACAACTAATCAACAATGGCATAAAGCCGTGAGTACATAAAGTACTCAGCAAGTCGTAGGGAATAGTTTGCAATTAATATTCATGCAAGGCTTGAACAAGGAATATTTGTATGTTTATTTTACATAAAGTAATATTAACAGTAAATAGATTGTAAAGTATAATTGAAAAGATTATATAAATAAAGTAAACAATTGCTTTGAAACAACTGGTGAACTACCCGTCCATTTCTCAACCAACAACCAGTGAACTACCCGTTCACTTCCTATTTGTTCCACCATCCAAACATTTTATGAAATCTCTATACCTCGTGTGAAATCCCAAGGCATAGTCCATAACCGGAGACACGGCTCCTCGAACAGTTTTAACACTCTGCAGAGATTGTACAACTTTACCCACAAGAGATAATCAACTTAATATGTAGGCCAAGACATGCTTCCGTAGGTGTGCGACTAAGTGATTATCACAAGACCTTTATAAAGGTATGCCTTAACTCAGTTCTGCCCACTAAGATTTCACCACCGAATGGACGTCGCACCCAATTTAGGAGCCCCCTCTTGTGCCATTGTGAAGATCCTTTGCAGAATTCACGCTCTAAAAATAGAACTAAAATCAAGACATTGCTAATTAATTAGCCGGGCCTATCCCATACTGGAGATGTGGTTGTATAATAAGGCCTAGATCAATGATGCACAAGATTAAGTCCTTAGTGATTACTCAGGCGATACTACCTCATCCAAAACAATGTGCCTCACGCACCCTCTCTACTACACGATCACTTGTCTAAGCATAAATCATTTTGTTCACCCAAACCAATGACAATCCCTGCTATGGCACAAAATTTTATAACAACGGCATTGCACCATAATAAACACAATAGTGACATCGCACCACAGTAATTGCACGATAATGACATCACACCATAATTCCATTTATCATTAAGTCAAATTTAATGTTATTGAACATGTGATTAGGAGCCCATTGTAACTAAGCATGACTAAGCATCTCTACGATACCCATGTTGGTGATACAAATATGTTCAACTAATATCAACCCTTCCTATGGTGTCAAAGGATACACAACATTCACAATATTCAAGGTGGCATAAAGTCAATTAGGTAATTAGCTACTCTCGAAAATAAATAGTATAAAATTAGCATGCATATTGATATAAAAAATATAATTTTGCAATAATGGGTACAATATAATCAAAGGTCTACGACATGCCTTCGTCAAAGATCTGAGTTACTTCTATAGAGTGGTCCAAGTTGGCTTCGGCAACGCTAGATTCTATATGCGCAAAGTTTGACAAATAAATAACGATAAATCCAAATAAAATCTAGAAATTATAATATAGGTACTATTAGAGAGATATGAAGTATGGAATGAGAATCGACAGAATCATAGTTCGCATGAAGGAGAACGAACACCCATAAGTTTATCGGAATTAGAAATTCCTAGAAATTGAGAAGGAGGGAATATTCCACGGAATACTTTGTTTCAGAATTAACACACTAACTCGACTAGCTAACAAATGGGGCCCAATTGCTAGTGAATCAAGATAAATAAGAAGGAAGAAAATAGGTGAGAAAATAGAGGAGGGGAGCAATGGCACTAGGCAGTGGTGGCGGTGGCGAGCGGTGGTGCGGGAGGTGTCGACAACCCAAAAAATGGAACGGTGGCGGGGTGGTGGTCCTCCGGGTGGTGGAGGCAAGGGCGCATGGGCGCGCGGGGATGGCGGTGCTCCGGTGGAGGGCAACGAGGGGCGGCGTGCGCATGGGCACAACGCTGGCACGGGGAGCATGCCGGGCCACTCGGGGAGGCCAGAGTAGGTCTAAGGAGGCGAGGCGACTAGTGGCGTAAAGATAGTGGCCGTGGTGATGGCGCTCCACAGTGACTAAGAGGCCGAGAGGAGGTAGGGAATAGATTAAGGGGAAGAAGGAGGTGCTACGGGTGCAAGGAATCGAGACGAGCTCACCGAGGAAGACTAATTCAGCAGTGGTGATGGCTTGGCTATAGGGGAAGAAGACAACCCGATTCCGACGAACCACTGCTCAAAAAGCAAAATTAAAAGAACAGAAATGTTCCATGTAAGGGGCTCACTGGATCGGCAGGAACACGAGAAGGGGTGGCAGCGGACATGGGAAGAAGGTGGCAGTGCGGTGCTTTTCGGCTAGACGGCTGCGAGGTAGTGCATGGTGCTTGGGGAAAAATGAAGAGGACAGAGAGAGGGACTCGATGCTCTCTCTATACGACGAGGACGACCTCTAAGTGGGTGCGGACATGACCGGGAGTCATGGCAACGGTTTCAGTCGGCTTGATGGCTACGAGAACCGGTAGCGCATTGAAGACACGACAACGGCGGGATTTGAATGCGTGATGAAGGTGGCGACGTGATGACGCGGGCAGCGCAGGCGCATGACACACACGACACAACGTGGCACGGTGCATGGCGTGGCTCGGGTGTAGCGTGGGCGCGGGCGATAGAGCGCACAAGGGTGTGGCCAGCGCTGCGCGCGCGGGCTCGGCTCAGGCAAGAGAGAGCAAAGGCAAGGAAAAAAAGAAACAAAGAAAAACAAAGAAAAAGAAGAAAAAGGGAAAAGAAGTGGGTCAGAGAAAAAAATTGGGCTCGGCCCGAAGATAATTCATCGAAAAAATTCAAATTACGAAATTTGAATTTGGTTTTGGAAACGAGATTTGAATTGAGAATTGGAATTTGGATTTGAATTACAGACTAGTATTAAATAATTGTAGAAACTCCAAAAGAAACCCAACACTTGTAAAATAATTAATTTTTACAACAAAGAAAAGAAATTTGGGAAAACATAAAAGAAATAAATTAAATTGAACTCCAAGAAATAACAAAAAACTTGGAAAGCCAGAAAATAACTTGGAAACAGAGGAACTCAAACAAATAAAACAATTTTGAGTTTAATTAAAGTTTGGTTTATTCATATGAAATTGTTTTAATTTCTGAAATTTCAAATTAAGCTTTAATTATTTCAATAAAAATTCAACTGGTTCCTTCTATTTTGAAAATTTCAAAAATACGCAAAAATTGGGATGTTACGCTGTACCCCCGGTATTGGGACCGAAAAAAGCGTCATTTGGAATCTGCTCATCCTCATCCTGTGAGCAATAATTTAAGCAAGATTGAGTACATAGCATACTCAGTAAAACTTGTAGTGTATCACAGAATTTATATAAATGCATGGCTAACAAGAGATGAGGCTTTGTGCTACAAGTCATTTTCAGCATTAAGCAAATTTTATTTGCATTATTAATATGTAGTATTTTGCAATAGAAGTTTAAAGAGCAGTTAAATAAATAAAAAATAACAAGTATGTAACTTAATAAATAACATGTCACAAGCCTCCTTGGCTGTGATCAACATCTTATTCTCAGCCATAGACATGGCACTCAATTTAAATATCATAAAAGATATCCATCCCAACATTTCACGATAAGGCTTTTTTTTTGCAAAAAATAGAGACTATACCCGATGTGGCTGCACTTAGCATGCTCATGACCACGAGCATGGCTATTTAAATAGATTTACACTCTGCGGAGGTGTACACCATTATCCATAGTATACGAATTCTCCAATTTATTCGGTATCCGTCAATACCACCACTCACGATCTTTTAGTAAGCAGTCTAGAGTACGTAACGAAGCCTTTACATCACCTAGTCCTAGCCTTGCACTAGCCTGATAATGACAACCCCCACTTGAATCTCAGGTACCTCCCATCAAAGTGGGGCATTAACCATTGTGTTGACAAGCTTTCTTCCCAATGCCTCGGTGAAGGGAGCCCTTTGAGCAATCTAACATGCTCACACTACTACGGCCTACCAACATGCAAGGCTATTTTTCAATGGCTTAATTAGCTAAGGCCGTCCCAATTAGCTAAGGCCGTCCCATACCGGCACGTGGTTGTACGCTAACACTTAGATTGGTTGCACTGGCGTTCGGTCCTTAATTGACCTGGGCGAGGATCGCCCCTTATCTTCATGCGAGAAACCCTATCACATTCATCAGTTCATAATATAACTCGCCCACGTCGAATCTAGGTTTTTCATTTTTATTTTTATGCAAAATTAACAAAGGTAACCCCTCTAGAACATAATTTCAAAATCTCTCAAATTTGCATTCAACATTTCATCCATTTTAAAATTTTAGTAAAACTATAGCTCGACTAAGCATTTGTGCGATATTCGCACTCGAAATACCCAAATTAATATCATCTATTGCCTAAACCATAACCTAAGGGCTACAACAGTAAGGATACCAATATTTCAAGGAGGATCATGCATCTAATAGGAATTTAATTAACGATGCTTGCATCATCGAAACTTTTACTCAAACATGGTCAAACATGCATAATATAATTTGCAAAGGAAATACAATAATTGAAATAATAGAATCAACACGGTCAAAAGGGGTGCTTGTGTAGTACCCCGAAACTCGATTAGAGAGAATATTATTCGAAAAGGGAATTTCATTAAAATGCAGTTTTCGGAGAAATTTTGGGGTCTTGGGCTTCTAGCCCAAGCCAAAGGGGCCTTGTTGGGCCGAAATCTAATGGGCCAAGGGGGCTGGCGCCTCCTAACCCTAGCTGCCCCTCCCCCTTTCCCATCCTCCCTTGGCTGAAATCTTTTCCCTACCTCCTCCCTTTTCCTTTCCCCAAGCTGCCATTTTTTTCCTTGCCCAAGCCGCCAGCCCTCCAGCACTTGGCGCTGCCCCTCCCCTCCAGCAGTTGGTGTTGCCCTCCTCCATTGGTGCTGCCCCTCCCCAGCTCCTCCTTCCCTTGGGCTGCCCCAAGCTGCCGGCCAGCAAGAAGAGGGAGAAAGGGAGGAGAAGAAGGATCCTTGGGTTTGATCTACTTGCTGTAGGTGGCGGTGAACCCCGGTGCTAGCGTTTCATCTTTTGTCTTCTGTCTCACAGTGGAGGCAAGTGCAAGTACCTCTCGAGGCAGCGGCACGCATGGGAAGGGGTAGACATAGTGCACGCCACATAAACACAAACCACAATGAATAAACTAATCCAATCATCCACAATTCATATTCTTGATAATTACTTTAGACTCAATTTTGTGACCATCCTTCGTGGTGGATGTTTTGTTTGTGATAATGGATGATCCATTTATGTTCTTATTCATTTGTTGATTGAGTTCATTTAATTCTAGTTGATGGATCAGAATGGTTGTCTAGATCATTCTATCATCCTCGTAGATATGCTGATCATTGATGCTTTAGATAGATCTTTTTGTTGGCTGCCTTAGGGTAGCATTATTGGGTTGTCTTAGACTAGTAAATGAAAGAGAAGGTAACATGTTTGGTTTTTAGTCTTTTGAGAGAGGACGTTCCTATAATTGAATGTTTGTAGATGGTGCTAGTTCTTGAATATTAGCATTATGTCATTCATTCATGAATGTTTGGTTGAGAGACTATGGGATTGTATTAAGTAGATGTTGATGGTTGATATTATCATCATTCATGACATGGTTGAATTTGTAGTGGCTTAATGATCTTCGTATAGACTCTTGATAGTGTTATCATAATTGATTCAATATGATTGGATGATTGAGATTGATTTGTTGATGAATTCGGATTCAAATCTTATATTCATTCTACTAGATATTGGTCTTCTATGTTATTATTCTAAAAATGGTTGAAATTATTTCCGTATTGTTGTTGTATGTTAGTCTTTTAAGTAACATCTTGGCTTCCTTGAGTTCGGAATGATTGTTCTTGTTTAGATACGGTGGGTGAGTTTTCTCGGATTAGTAGTTCCCTACAGTTGAGGGAAATTCATCGGTCTTTATTGATTTCTTAAAGCAAACATTCGTTCTCCAAAATGCCGAGTTGTTTTGCTGCTTATAAACTGAGTTGATTTAAAAGATTTATCTTTATTTGGAAGTTCTACCCTTCTTGTTTGGAACATGACTCGTTTCGTCGCTTGGTACTTTGGTTATTAGAAGCTTTACTTTGCACGTTCTTAAACGTGAGGGAGCTTTGGTTCAAATGTTTCCTTTTCAAGGTACTTTGAGTCTAAGGTTTATTGCTTCTCTTTTGAGCGAAAGCGTCAAGCTCTTTTGCATTGTCTGCCTTGGTTAAGACGAAGCAATTGTTGTCTCTCCGACTGATGAACTATCTTTACTACTTGTAAACGCTGTTATTGACAAGATTGTTCTTTTTCATGGAATGTAATGCCCTGAGTTTCACTTAAGGTAAAAAAAAAAGAATTTTAATAGGGAAAAGCTGCTAATGAAAAATCATCAGTTTTTGGGGAGGTTTAGGGAGTTGGGCCTCTGGCCAGGCTGTCCAGGCTTCTTGGCCGGCCAAGCCACTCCCCTTGGGCCTAGGCCCATGCGCCCCCCCCTTGTTCTAACCCTAGCCGGCCCCCTCTCCCCCCTTGGTCGAACCCCCTCACTTCTCTTTTGGCCGCCGCCCCCTCCCATCCCCTCTTCCCCCTTCACGTCCCTGCCCCCCTTGGAGCTGCCCCTTCCTCCCTGGTGGCTGCTCCCCATCTCGCCTACGGAGCTTCCCCGCTGCCGGTTTTCGCGAGGATTCAAGGAGGACAGCAAGCTGTTCGGCCAAAGGAGGGGAGGAGGCGGAAAATCATCTTCTCCAAGGTTCTTCCGCCTACTTCCTGGTTGCTGCAAGGGTAATGAATGCCGATCCTCATCGTTTGATTAGTGGTAGATGTGATTTGGATCATAATTGATTAGATTGATCTGCTGCGATTAGAAAGTCGGTTCTGTCCAGAATGTTGCGTGGCTTGTTTCGTGATCTTAGAGGCCGAGTTTGAGATTTCCATCTCCTAGAGTTATGTAAGTATTGTTCTTAGCTTTCGGTGGCCGCCAGGAACACTGAATTTTGACGTACGGATCAAAAGTTCTGATAGTTTCCTTCTCTGATGTCCAGAATCCTGACGAGAATGAACTGTCTAGTTGCCTTTTAAAATATGAGTGTGTTAATGGAAAATTCAGGGCTTTAACCCAACTAGGTTATTGTAGGCCTTGGTCTTAGCTTTTCATATTGATAAAGAACGCAAAGTTTGGTTTAGCCAATTAGAAGTTATGGCATTTACCGTGCTGCTGTCCAGAATTGTCGGTAGTTCTGACAGAAAGTGTTTGTTGGTCTTTTGGAGTTTGATACATTTAGAATTCGGGATTCCCACCAACTAGGTTGTTGTAGATAATTTCTTTACCTTTCAAACAAACCTTAGAACACCCCTTTTTGAGTTTTAGAACAAAAATTATGCTACTTTTACTGCTGCTGTCCGATAAAACTTTCTGCTAGAATGTGGTTTAATTCAAGCAACGGGTACAATTAAGTGATGGGGTTGGGGTATGAGCTAGGGGCGATGCGAGTAGTGTCTTGATGACTTGGTTCTTATTGAGTAACTTTGGTGTAGAGGGTGAGGCGCCAAGGTTAGCGGCTTCTTCGTTGCCTCCCGACGCATCGCAACGCTAAAGGCAAGTACAATGACTTTTGTGTGATTTGTAAACACTGGATGCTCGTTGATTAGTATTGTGTTTTGTTGATGTGTGAGAAGCTTCAATGTTCATGTTCTGTTCACGGGAGTGGAGATTACAGTAGTCAAGAGGCTTCGATGATTATGTTCTTTGTGTATGCCCTTTCATATGTGTGAAGATGATATTAGCCATTATTCATAAATTTATTCATACATCCATGTTCATGTTCCGTCCATGGGAGTGGAGTCTAAAGTCCCATCAATTCCAGTATGGACAAGAGAAGTCCCACCATTCCATTGTGGGCAGTTTTGGATACCTGTATGAAACGTTCTTCATACGGTATTTAAATTGGATCCCCGTATTTCAATAAATACAGGCTTAAGTGAACACCGACGGGTGTGTCACTAGCTATACCAGTATAAGCAGGAGTGCAGTCCAACCAGTTCATGGCATCCATGCATTACAGTTCATTCTTTTAGATATTTCTATTGTGCCATGTTTCTTCGTGAAGTATGTTCTTGTATTCGTTGTACTTGCTGAGTCCCGGACTCACTCATGTTTTGTTGTTTTGTTTTAGGTGGCCGCTGACGATGACTCTTTTGGGAGGGAGTAGACTTGCACGAAACCCACTACACCATATTCCAGTTTTAATAATAGAACTTGGTTATTTTCCTTCATTTGATTAGTGATAAATTGTAATAATTGAGGCGGCATGTGGATGATGCCTCTCGTTTGGTTATGGATGTTTATTTTCTGCTGTGGTACCTGACTTACATAGGTTCAGACTATCTTTGTGCTTTAATGCTGTTAGGGTGGACCTTTTTCCCTTTGTCATAACATGGAATTCTGTCTCAATTTATTTTGATTATGGTTGTATGTTAGATTCTTTAGGTAACATTTTGGCTTCTGGATAGCCAGGGTGTTATAGTTGGTATCAGAGTGGGCTTTAGGTCCATGGATGGTAGTTATAAATTAAATTGACGCACTATGCACAGTAGGTGGGGTTGGGTCATTCTTTGTTTCTACAAGTTTCCGCTGTTATGTTTCATTTCATGAGCAGTTGTGATATTGTTTCGTGTTTTCATTGAACTGTTGAGCTAAATGATTAGTTTATTTACTGTGGTGCTCTTAGATGGCGAGAGGAGCGGGTCGTGGCCGTGGCCGCGGTCGTGGACGTGGTCCGGCTGCCTCTTCACCTCCGGTCGAGTAGGCTACGCATGCTGCCGGCGAGGAGGTTGCCTCACCGCTCAACCGCCGCAGGCTCGAGCCACGTCGGTAGTGATCATTCAAAATCTTCAGAGGGAGGTTCAGCAACATCGTCGACAATGCGAGCCGCCTCCCACGGCACCTACGCTGTGGCGAAACCGTCGTTGCGCGGCTCCACTCGAGGCGAGGATGAGCCTCCGTGAGTGGATGTCACTCCGTTTGGACACTTTCGACGGAGTGGGTACTCCGGTTCAGGCTGCAGACTAGCTACGTTACATGGAGAGGCAATTTGGAGCTTTAGAGATGACCTCGACGCAGAAGGCGCGGTTTGTGGCCTTTCAATTGAAGGGCCAAGCTGATATTTGGTGGGAAGGGGTTCTGTCTGCTAGGACCCCATTGCAGGAACCCGTCACTTGGGAAGAATTTGTGGAACAGTTTAGTGTGAAGTTCTATCCAGACTCCTTCATTGAGAGGATGGGCGATCCTTCTTGACTTTGGTTCAAGGGAAGAAGACATTGTCGGAGTATGAGACGAGTTCAACAATGCAGTACGTTTTGTACCGGCGGTGGCTAATGATGATCGAGAGAAGGCTAAGAGGTTCCGCAGGGGCCTCAACCAGGAGTACCGCCATGTTCTGGGTGCGACTGGCTTGCGTGACTTCAGCTCCGTGGTTGATCAGACCAGGGGAATGGAGTTGGAGAGGGATCTTTCTTCTTAGAGACAGGCTGGTGGTGGTTCTGTCTCTGTCGGTGGCTTTGGCCAGAAACAGAGTTTCGGTGGTGGGAGCGGGTCACCTTAGCAACCTGCTTCCAAGAGGGTTCAGGGAAGTCAGCACTCTCGTCCTGCTCAGCAGTGGAAGTCCTCTTCGCCGGTGCCACGTTCTTCGTCATCCGCACCGCAGATGCGTCCTGTTCCAGGCCAAGGAATGAAATGCTTCAAGTGTGGTGAGGGGCACCGGGATTCAGAGTGTTCATTTAAGGGGACTTGCCGTCAGTGTGGTCGGGATGGTCACAAACGGTCAGTGTGCAAGCATAACCCAGCGAGCATCATCAAGTGGGAGCCAGTCCCAGTGATTCCTTCCTCTAGCACTCCACGGGGTTCAGTTCAGACTCTGGTAGCTGTTCCTGCATGCCAGCCACCCTTCGGATGGGTTCCTCCTGCGGCACCTTCACCTACGCCTCCTCCGGGATTCTATTGGAGTCCGATACTGTAACACCCCAGCTCAGCATTGAGCCTGGAATGCTACTAAAAATTAAATTAAACTAATCTAAACTAAGACCAATTACAAATTTTCGGCAAAACCTCCTTTGTATAGCCAACTATACCGAGGTTCTAACAAATATCAAGGCAATTAACAATAAACTCCACATTCACATTTACTCAAGTATGCAAGATAATCAAATAAACATATTCAAGGCTT